>CP125848.1:35954820-37442830 GCA_030408175.1 Trifolium repens | reverse complement strand
GAAACAATGAAAACATAAGAGACTAATTTGAAATTTTTAAATAAAAGACCAACTTTTTTTTTTGACAAACAAATAAAGGACCAACTTAAAAGCTAAATTTTTTTGAAGTATGACTTGTCTATCCATGAGTGCTTGTTGTTAGGCGTTAGCCACCCATCAAAAACAAATGGTGTTAGAAAAAAAATGACAAGAATGGCTAACTAATAAAAACGATGAAAATATAAAGGACTAACATAAATTTTTTAAAACATGAGGACAATCTTAAAACCTATAATAAACATAAATTAATGACTAAAATACTAAATGTCCACTTAAGTCTTCATTTTTTTCTTCGTTCTATGTGTTACAATATCACAAGTTGCATTTACACACTTATAACCGTGAATATGCCAATTCTTGTTAAAAAAGAAAAAGTGATTTTATGCCATATTGAATTACTCGATAAATTATTTAACAATGTAATGCCAAAGAAAATTGAAGACGATGTAAACTTAAGGCTTGACTTATGAATCAATATGGGTGGGTGCTAAGCTTCTCAATCCCGTAAGAGTAGAATGTGAGTTTAAAATTTAGTTTTTTTTTTTAACAACAAAGATGTATATTGATATATAATAATTGGCACCTGTACAAGAGTTACTTAATCCACAGTCCACACTAACTCTTAACCTATATCTAGAAATATAAATAATACTAAATCCAATCAAATACAAGAGAATACCTTTGATCTAACTATCATTGTAGGTTGTACCCATCTCAATGACATTGCCGAATTACACAATTAAACGGGTAAGCACATCATTCATAAAATAAATAGGGTGAATAAACTTTTCTTGATAAACTTTAACTCAAATATCATTTCATTTCGTGAACACCAAATCACTCAAACAGCCGCATGTCAAACCATCAACACATTATGAAGACCTTGCTTACCTTTCCTATAAATAGAAAAAAAAAGCCCTTCAATAAAAACGAGATGGAATCTGGCAAAACCAAACTCTATCCAAACCACCTATGAACTATTGACCACACAACTGAAGCTGATGGACACAAGGCCAACAAATTATTTTTCATATTCCAGCCATCACACAAGCCAAACACAATGTCACATCCTCTTCTTAAATTATTCCTCTAATTAATAAATTTATTTGTTTTTGTTGGTAACCGATCAAGTAGCATTTGCCAGAAAAACATTATAATATTCAAATGAGCCTAACTTCTCCAAATGTTGGCTATAGACCTCGCAGAAGGCAACAACATGGAACACAAGGGAGAAAATTTATTAAACTAGAACAATTACTTAAATCTAACGGCATACAAATCTTCAATAGGATATGCGCATGAGTCATCCTCCTTTGAGTTGGGAATAACACTAATAACCTCAATTAATAAGTATGTTATTCTAACAGGTAGCTGCTGATATATTAGTTTCATAGTTGACTCAAAATGTCAACAAAGTATCCTAAAATGTGGCACTAAAAGATCACAAAATCTCTAATTACAACAAACTTATCAAAATAATATTGGCTTGACTCAGATCACAATTGATTTTATCAAAATATTATAAATTCATTTGATATGTTAGAACTTTTTGAGGTTTTAGTGTTAAACATTTACCAATATAAATTATAGTATTTGCTATTATATGAAAAAAATTGATAGCATTTGTATAAAATGTATTAAAATCTTGCATAATTTTTTAAAACTTATTATTAAAATAGCCCTTGTTTTACACTTTGTCTTGGTCGATCTGAATGTGTGCAAATGGGCAATATGATTTGCATGTATATGTTGGGTTAACAAATTTACGAAGGGATATTTTCCCATCTCCATATATCTTTTTCACCTCGAAAAACTTCGGTAAACGTAAACCGAACTTTTTTTTAGTGTAAATTTTACTCAATGCACTAAAAAAAAGTTCGGTTTACGTTTACCGAACTTTTTTTGCCTTCAAGGGGGTGAAAAAGATACATGAGAGGTAGGATGAAAAATCTTCCAAATTTACCGATCTGGATGTATGCTTTCTTAAAAAAAAAACAAATTTACCGAGAATTTATTTTAAGGTTAAATATTTTTTTTGTCCCTTTAAATATGTTAAATTTTATTTTTAGTTTTTATAAAATAATTATTTAAATTTTAGTCCTGCTTTTTTTCTTTTCAAAAGTTCGCGGATTACGTTCGAAATGATTTTTTTTAAAACATAATATTATTAAGAACTTATAACACAATTAGTTTAATAATTTAACTATTTAGTTTTAAATTTTTGCTAATTTATCTATAACTTCAAATTAAGATTAATGGTTAAACCAAAAATTAAATAATCACAATAATGATATTTTAAGATCTTAATTCTTAACAATGGTATTTTAAAACAAAAGTAGAGACAAAAATTAAAAACTTAAGAAGAGGACCAAAGTTTAATTTGAAGTAATTATTCCCTCTAGTCTTAGTATAGTAGGTCAGTCTTTAAATGTGTTCCATAGAATAGAAAATTTTATATAAGGACTAAAATTGAAATTCGGTATATTTGAAAGGACTAAAAACATATTTAATCCTTTATTTTATCATTTCTCTAAGCCTCCCGCTTGCTCTTTGATTCTTAAACAATATTTTGTTTGAGTTCTAGAATTTAAAATGTATTTTACTGTTTACAGGTTCAAATTCTAGATATCTAGCACTCCCAATGCACATACGAGATTTCAAAATTTTACACATTTATGTTCTTGAACTCGAGCACGTAATTTAGATGTTCCAGTTATAAAACTCAAATACCTACGTATATGAAATTTTAGAATTTTACACATTCAAGTTTAGCGTATAAAATACTAAAATTTTCAAATTTGTAGTAGGGGAGCTCGAGTTCTAAAACTTAAACAGGTAAAATACTTTCAAGTTCTAAAACTTGAGCAGAGTATTTTTGAAAACTCGTCAGAAATTTAAAAGGTGGAAAAAAATTCTGCTAATAAACAGCTTGAGCAGAGTATTTTTGACATGGTTTGCATCAGTCCTTTTTTTTAATCTAAGGTTGGTATCAATCTAAAGATTAATAATTAGTGGGTTGGTCTGCAAATTAGTCACTTGTTTTCTTTAATTTGTATTGATTTTTGTATTAATTAAAGAATTTATACTATCACATACTCCATTTTTTTATTGCTTATAGATAATAATAATGACTATAACAACATGCATTTAGTTACCATTTTTAACTACTGAGCATTTCGTCAAAATAAATAAATCATATTAGTGAGTATATAACTTATGCAAACTAGATATTTGGTTTAGTAAAAAAACGAAAACTAGATATTTGGTGAATGAAATTATAGTTAATAAATGATTTATTTATTTTGTCAAATGATAAATGGGTGTTTAAATAATAAAAATGGGACGTAAAATCAGTAACGGACCCAAGTGTGTTTTATTTTGCTTAACTTCTGTTCTTTAAGCCCGTCTTGATCTGATAAAAATGTTGGAATTTTACTTTTTATGCCCCTAGTTGCTCCCACACCTCCAAAATCCCAAAATACCCTACCTTTGGACCTAGGATATATACTTTGGCTTCAATATTCCAAAATCAACATTTTTTCGCTTCATAGTATAAAAAATGGTGATTTATGGCTATAAGCGCAGGGGAATCTACTTTAGGATCTCATTCACCCACAAAAAACATTGTTTCGGAATGCAGGATACGAACATAATACAAAAACAAATGCATGCAAATACGAAATGCGTATTTTTTACATTTCATAGGATACAAAACCTCTTGCTTTCGTTTTCTACATTCCGAAAATGCGTATTTTTGTTTCGTAGAATACGAAATCCCTCCTATATCTTGAGGAATGTCGGTGCAACTACCATATATTGAGCAACGCCGGGTGCAACAACAATATCCTGAAAAATGTCCCATGCAACAACCACATCTTTAGCAATGTCGGGTTCATATATTTTTTGTTTCAATTCTACCGGAAGTTCGGCCATCTCAACACCTTCCTATATCAACCAATACAAGTAAAACCATCACAAACATAATACAAAAACAAATTCATAATGCAAATACACAAAAAAAAAAAATCAATAAAATAGATTATTGCAGAAACTGTAAATTTCGTATCCTAGGATACAAAACTCAAGTTGCCCCAGAAACTGAAAATTTTGTATCCTAAGATACGAAATAGAGTTTTTTAGGCGCAAACGTTCTTATGGAAGATAGGTGTTAACCTGTATTTTCGACAAGCATTAATGAATTGGAGAGAGATGATGAAATCTCATTTAATGTGAATGATTGCATTTTTAATATTCTCTTGGGAATTGATTCTGGCAATAAATCAAGAGAGTCAAATCATTTGACATTGAAGATTTTTGACGTATCAAAACCTGAAAATCTGTCGAGTTCGGCAGAGCCATGTTTATCCAAATAAACATGCTGGTTCGACAATAACGAATGTTTGTCGAAAATATTGTATATATATGTATATATGTATTGTTTGTTTGTCTAACGTACTGTGCAGAAAGGAAAAAGCGTACTCTGGACTTAGTAAAATATTCAAAAAGTGAATAACGTTGAAGGGTTCGCCAGGTGTCCAAGAAATTCAAATGTCAAAGACACGTGGAGCATAGTTAGACAATTTGTAGGTTTTAGCAGTTAGTCTGTTCGTCTATAAATATTAGTTTTTCATAAGAGAAACGGGTTCACAATTCACATGCAAATTCCTAAGATATTCAGAGTACCCATGTCAACGAGCGAAATGAATGACAGGAACATGTACGAATCTGTGTACCATCCTTTGTAAACACTTTTACAATTGTCAATGCAATTTACATTCTGCAGTATTGATTACTTGCATTTCATTTAAGCTTTCTGCAATTTAAAGCTTTTTCTGCGCTTTAAGCATTCTGAAATTTATTTCATTGCATGTCTTTACATTTCAAAGTTTCTCTTTAAACTTTATTTGCAATTCATTTACAAGTTTTCTGCAAATTTAACTTTGAAGCACTTTACTTTAAACAAACCATTTGACTGCGTCAAATGCTTTTACTTTTATCAATTTATCCGATTTAACCCAAAAAGATATGAATATGTTTTCATCATCTTCTGCACAGTCCATATGTCCCAGGATTTACTAGTTGATCCTTCTTGTAATAATCAAACTAGCGGTTGTTTACTAAAAATCGGGGTAAACAAATTGGCACGCCCAGTGGGACCATTGGATTGTGTATTTTTATTTAGTGTGTTTTTGAAAATTTTTTACAAAAATTCGTTGTTTGGTGTTGTACTTTTGATTGTGTGTATATTTTTATATGCATTTGAGGAGTGGTAAATCTCTCCCAGAATTTTCAAGTATACCAACTCGTCCTCGTTCCAGAATGGTGAGACCACCAAACAATCCTAATAATAATAGTAATAATAATAATAATAATAATAATAATAATAATAATAATAATGGGGCAGAAACAAATCCTGTTGTAAGTCCCCAGAATGTGACAGGGCAACCTGATCAACCAGTATCTGGCAATCCTAGCGCCAATCCTACTGGTGGGCCAACAAGCCCTGCCCTGAACTCTATAAATTCTGAAAGTATCCCAAGCAATAATGTTAATGGCGGGAGTACGAACCCTGTAATAAGTTCTGGAACCATTGGTGTAAGCGCCAGTGGGTCAACAATGCCTGCCACCAGTTCAAGTATGGCAGGAGGGTTCCCTCCTCCAAATCCAAATGGTGCAATGATGACACAAATGAATGTATCATCCATGCCAACGAACGTGTCACACACACATGGATACACAGACGGTAGTCAAGTTGGTGGAACACCGTCAAGACCCCCATGGTTGCCTAGAAACCCACAATATGGAATGCCAACAACAACGATGGCAAGCCTGTATAATTGGCCCTCGATAGAAAATTCTCCCTCATCTTCTGCGATGGGAAACAGGGGAAATTCCTTGAATTTGACAAATAATTCCATGAATGCACTTAGGCAACAAATGGATGAAAGTAACCATGATATGGTGAACGCATTGACCCAACAGATTGGCACAGTTTTTAACCCTGTTTTACAAACAGCCAATGATAATTACTTGTTGTTAGCCAATCAAATGGGAAGGATGACAGATTTTTTTGGTGCCCCTGATGCTCCAAATAACCAAAGGGTTCTTCGTGCAAACCCGGAGACTCAACCAGAAGTTCAAGCCCAACCAGTGCGCATTGAGAGAGAACAGCCAGAACAAGGAGTGGTTTTGGTTAATAGAAACCAGGATGTTGATAATGTTCTTAGGAATGTTCGACAAGAAAATGTTGCAGGGCATAATAACTTGGCCAACTTGGTAGAAAATATCTTGGCCCAAAATGGTTTGAATATAGGATTGCATAGACCAAATTTTGTGTCAGCATTGTCTGAATATGTATTGCAGGCAGAATTGCCAAGGGGATGGAAAATTCCCAAATTCACAAAATTTGCTGGTGATACTAATGAGTCTACTGTCGAACACATTGCCAGATATTTTGCAGAGGCAGGGAATTTGGCAAACAATGAAGATTTAAGAATGAAGTTTTTTCCCAATTCCCTCACTAAAAATGCTTTTACGTGGTTTACAACACTTCCCCCTCATTCAATTCATACTTGAACTCAATTAGAAAGGCTATTTCATGAACAGTTTTACATGGGACAATCTAGGATTAGCCTCAAAGAGTTAGCCAGTATGAAGCGCAAAACCTCAGAAGCCATTGATGACTATCTGAACAGGTTTCGCCTCCTTAAGGCAAGGTGCTTTACTCAAGTGCCTGAACATGAATTGGTTGAGATGGCTGCTGGTGGCATTGACTATTCCATTAGGAAAAAGTTAGATACTCAACATTTAAGAGACATGGCCCAATTAGCAGATCGTGTTCGACAGGTCGAACGCCTCAGGGCTGAAAAAGTCAGAAATTCTAAATTCCACAAAAAAGAAAAAGTGGCGTACATAGAAACATATGAAAGTGAAAATGAGTTCGACGATGGTCAGGATTACATGGAAAATAATGAAGTTAATATTGCTGAGTTAAAACCAGGCCCTCCCTATACTTGTAAAATGTTAAAACCATCAAATGGGAATAATCCTGTCGAACCAAAAAATGATCGATTTGTTTCTAAGACATATACTTTCGACATTACTAAATGTGATGAAATTTTTGACTTATTGGTCACTGATGGCCAAATAATTGTACCAAAAGGTTTGAAAGTTCCACCTTTGGAACAACGTAAGAAAAGAGGTTTTTGTAAATACCATAATTTCTTGGGTCATAAAACCTCACAATGTGTTCTTTTCAGGGATCTGGTCCAGAAAGCCCTGCAGGAGGGAAGACTCAAATTTGGCGAAAAGCCAAAATCCAAACAGCAGGTGGATGAGGATCCATTGCAGATTGCTGATGCTGCTTACACAGAGCCATTTGAGTGCCTGATGTGCCTGATGTTAGAAGCATTGAACCTCACTGAAGGGGGGCAACTAGTTTCTATTCCTGAAGAAGAATACGAAAACAAAGTGGAAGAGGTATATCCACAGGCAGGGGAGACTTTATTGGATTTCCTTCAACGTTGCAAAGAGAATGATGGCGAAGCTACATTATGTCCTCATTGTAGTGCCATGTTCGACAAAAAGGCTGCTGCAGGCCTTAACAAGTTTTTGCCTCATAGTCAAGGTAGAAACAATTGGCCAAATCAGAAGCCAACTTATTCTAATGTTCTGAATAGCCAACAGGCATCTGTACATCAAAGGTTGGGACCACAAAAATCATTTGTCCCCTCAAGCAGGACACCTGTCAACCAATGGGTTCATGGAAGAAACATGGGTTTTGGTCAAAGGAATATGGAGAAAGGGAATTCCAGTAACAACAATCCCAAAAAAGATCCTGAATCAAGAAAATATGATTACAGGAATAATTACAAAGGGAAAAACCCCATGACAAGATCTCAATGGCGCAGATATCAACGCCAGAAGAAAGTGGCTGCTCAAAAATCTCCAATTACTGCTGATGGTAATGGAGAGAGGCCTATGGAATTGGCGAAGAGGCCAATGAAAGAAAGGTTAGGTGAACCAAAAGTCGAGTCTTCAGTTGCTGATAATGTCGAAGACGACCACATGGAAGCAGATGACTTTCTGGATTCTGAACCTGACCTCGACATAATAGTAAATGTTGTGTCGATTCTGCCAAGGGAGTTCGACGTCTGTTCTGAAATAACAGATGACGAAGAAGAATCTGGAATGCAAATGGCTCTTCACAGGCTAGTCTGTTACTATGTGATGAGCAATGGTGCTTTGGAAGACCAAATGGCTACATTTGAGAGGCCAGATGAAGGCATGAAAAGTCACTTGAAGCCTCTCTTCATACAGGCCAAAGTGAATAATGTAGGGATCAACAAAGTACTAATTGATGGTGGTGCTGCTGTTAACCTCATGCCAGAATTTCTGCTGAGAAAGATTGGTAAATCTTTGGTGGATCTTCATCCTCACAACATAGTGCTCTCAAACTATGAGGGTGAAACTGGTTTTTCTTTAGGAGCAATCCAGTTGGATGTGGTTGTTGGAAGTACTGTAAGGCCAACCTTATTCTTGGTTGTGGCCTCTAGGGCAAATTACAATCTGCTCCTAGGTCGAGAGTGGATTCATGGAGTGGGGGCAGTCCCATCTACCCTGCACCAGCGCCTTATTATCTGGCGAGATGATGGTATAGTGGAAAATGTTGAAGCAGATCAAAGCTATTTCAAAACTGAAGTCCATCATCTGACAAAGCACTCATTCGACAAGAAATTAGCAACAATCTCACCATGTACTGAGAGAGACTTTGCACATCGTCCAGTAGGAAATGTTCACCATGCAATTAAACTGGACCCCACACATGGTTTCTTGTGGGAAAGAGAAGATGGAAACAGTGAGGATGGCGAGTATGAAGGCCACAGCTGCCCAACTGGGTGGGATATCAAAGAAAACTACTATGTCTGAGTCCCAAACTTGGGCAAAGATTACGGCCTACATGGCTGAAAATAGAATCAAAATGGCTTTAGAAGCCAATTCATTGTCAGAAAATATGGCTGATGCAGCCAATGACATAAAAGTTGGCAAATATAAGCCAGAATTGCAAAAGCTGGATTGCATTTATGATGACGAACCCTTAGGATTTGAAAAAGATCCAATCAGTCAAAGTCACAAGATGCAAGCACAGGACCCTTTGCAAGAGATTGACCTTGGAGATGGTTTGACAAAAAGACCAACGTACATCAGTGCAAACATTCCTTCAGATCTGAAGGCAAAGGTGGTGCAACTCCTGTTGGAATTCAAAGATTGTTTTGCTTGGGATTACAATGAAATGCCAGGTTTGAGCAAAAAATTGGTGGAGCATGAACTACCAGTTCGACCAGATAAAAAGCCAGTGAAACAGTTACCTAGAAGATTTGCACCAGAAATAATGTCAAAGATCAAGGAAGAAATTGAAAGGCTGCTGAGGAGCAAATTTATCAGAACAGCAAGGTATGTCGAATGGTTAGCAAATATAGTGCCTGTAATTAAGAAAAATGGTTCTCTTAGAGTATGTATAGACTTTAGAGACTTAAATAATGCTACACCAAAAGATGAATACCCTATGCCTGTGGCAGAAATGTTAATTGATTCAGCGGCTGGGTTTGAATATTTGAGTATGTTAGATGGCTATTCTGGCTATAACCAAATTTTCATTGCTGAAAATGATGTACCCAAAACTGCCTTTAGATGCCCAGGAGCATTAGGCACATATGAATGGGTAGTGATGCCTTTTGGTTTGAAAAATGCTGGGGCCACCTATCAAAGAGCAATGAATTTGATTTTTCATGAATACATAGACACTTTCATGCAAGTGTATATTGACGACATAGTTGTCAAATCCTCGTCAGATGATGATCATTTAGATCATTTGAAAAAATCTTTTGAAAAGATGAGGAAATATGGATTGAAAATGAATCCATTAAAGTGTGCTTTTTGTGTTAATGCAGGAGATTTCCTTGGGTTTGTTGTGCACAAAAAGGGCATTGAAATAAATCAAAACAAAACAAAGGCTATTATGGAGACAAAATCTCCAACTACAAAAAAGCAACTTCAGTCCTTACTTGGGAAGATCAATTTTCTGAGAAGGTTTATCTCAAATTTAAGTGGCAAAGCTCAACCGTTTTCGCCATTACTTCGTCTCAAGAAAGAAAGTACTTTCACTTGGGGGCAAGATCAACAACAAGCTTTTGACGAAATCAAGGATTATTTGTCAAAGCCACCAATGTTAATGCCTCCAATAAGGAACAAATTCATGAAGTTGTATATATCAGCATCAGATTCGACATTGGGTAGTATGCTTGCCCTGGAGGATGAAAATGGTGAAGAAAGAGCCATCTATTACTTAAGTAGGGTTTTAAATGATGCTGAAACTAGATATAGTAGTATTGAAAAATTATGCTTATGTTTGTATTTTTCTTGTATGAAACTCAAGCATTATATAAAGCCTGTTGATGTTTTGGTTTACTCTCATTGTGATATCATTAAGCATATGTTATCTAAACCAATTTTGCATAGTCGAATTGGAAAATGGGCCTTAGCCTTGACAGAGTATTCATTAACTTATAAACCTTTAAAGGCAGTTAAAGGCCAAATTGTGGCTGATTTTATATCAGATCATTCTGCATTAGAAACTCCACAAAATTATGTAGAATCAGAACCTTGGAAATTGTATTTTGATGGTTCTAAACATAAACATGGAGTTGGAATTGGGATTCTAATCATTTCCCCTTCCAGAATTCCCACTAAGTTCAAGTATAAAATTAATGGGTTCTGCTCAAATAATGAAGCAGAATATGAAGCTTTAATAACAGGCTTAGAAATTTTATTGGACTTGGGGGCAAAAAATATTTTGATCAGAGGTGATTCAGAATTGGTTTTGAAACAGTTGACAAAAGAATACAAGTGCATAAAAGAACACTTGATGAAATATTTTGTCATAGCAATTTCTTTGTTAAAACGTTTTGAACAAGTCACCTTTGAACATGTGCCTCGTATAGAAAATCAAGAAGCCAATGATTTGGCTCAAATAGCTTCAGGCTATGAAATTTCTAGTGAGAAACTAGAAGAGTTGATTGAAATTAAAGATAAACTCATTATTGATCAATCTCCTTCCATGGAATTGTGAATGCCAAAACTTGTGGGGGCAGATATACCACAAGAAAATGGTCAAGATAACACTTACGACTTTGACGAAAATTCAGAAATTTTTGAAATTTTTGCCATTGACAATTTATCTGATACTGACTGGAGAAAACAACTTGTCGAATATTTGCGAGATCCAAATGGAACGACCAATAGAAAGATAAAATATAGAGCTTTGAGTTATGTCATCATTGGCAATGAACTAATGAAGAAAACACCTGAAGGGGTTTTGCTAAAATGCTTAAGTGAAACTGAAGCCTATTTGGCTATATCTGATATGCACAGTGGTGCATGTGGATCTCATCAGGCAAGCCATAAAATGAAATGGTTGTTGTTTCGACAAGGTGTATATTGGCCAACAATTTTAAAGGACTGTATAGAGTTTGCCAAAGGTTGTCAAGAATGCCAAAGACATTCAGGTATACAACATGTACCTGCAAGTGAACTCCATTCAATAGTAAAACATTGGCCTTTTAGAGGATGAGCTTTAGATTTAATTGGTGAAATTAAACCAAGTTCGTCTAAAAACCAACGTTATATTTTAGTTGGTATAGATTATTTCACCAAATGGATAGAAGCAATTCCACTACCAAATGTTGACCAAGAAGCAGTGATTAGTTTTATACAAAGTCACATTATTTATAGATTTGGTATACCTGAATCTATTACTACAGATCAAGGTTCAGTTTTTACTGGACGAAAGATAGTTGAATTTGCCCAACAAACTGGCTTTAAACTTTTAACTTCTACACCATATTATGCCCAAGCAAATGGTCAAGTGGAAGCTGCTAATAAGATTATCATTGGTTTGATAAAAAAACATATTGCCCAAAAGCCTAGAAATTGGAACAAGACTTCTTATGGGCATGCAGAAATTCTCCAAAAGAATCAACTAATACCACACCCTTTCGACTAACATATGGACACGATGCAGTCTTACCAGTCGAAATACATCTGCAATCAGTCAGAATTCAAAGGCAAATGGAAATCCCAAGAGATCATTACTGGGATATGATGTTAGATGAATTAGTTGATTTAGATGAGGAGAGAGTAAAAGCTTTAGAAACGTTAACTCGACAGAAAGAAAGGGTTGCTAAAGCTTATAATTAAAAGGTTAAGTTTAAAACCTTTAATGTTGGAAATTTGGTTTGGAAAGTTATTTTGCCAATGGATAAAAAAGACAGAGTCTTAGGCAAATGGTCTCCAAATTGGGAAGGCCCTTTTAAAGTTGTTCAAGTTTTTTCAAATGGCGCTTACGAAATTGAAGAATTAACAGAAGAACAACGTTCGTTGATTATAAATGGTAAATACTTGAAAAAGTATAAACCAGCGTTGCAAGAAATAAAAATTAACGAAGAATAAAGCTTAAGACATAAGGAAACAATGGTGATCATAAATTTGTTCACCACAAAATGGGCATTGTCAAAAGTACAAACCAAAAACCTTAACAAATTGTTCAGAAAGTTGAAATAAAACTAAGAGCAAATTATTACAAAACTAAAATTGTCTCTTCAAGTCTTCATATAGGCTTTGGAAAGAAGAAATTTCTTTGTCGAGAACCTTGTTCGACTCCTCCAGACCCTGAATTTCTTCTTCCACAGCTGCTGAAGCACTAAAAAACTTAATACCTTCGTTAGCCTCTTTGTCAATTTTGGCTTTGACAGCATTGGAAAGGTTGGCCTTGGCTTCGTCACGCTTAGCTTTCTCTTCATCAATTTTGACGTTGAGACTTTGAATCTTTAAGTTCAGCTCTGCAATCTCCCTTTCCCAGGCAGTGATATTCTGGTTGTATTCAGCAAGTTCGACATTCGACTCTACTTCCTTCTCAAGTTGTTCGACATTGGCTTGGGCAGTATTGGCCTTTTCGACCAATGCAGCATACGCTTCAGTTTGAGCCTCCAGCTTCAGAGCATTGATCTTCCTCTTTTGAATGGCTTGGGTGAAACCATCAATAAGTTTTTCAAGTTGAATAACCTTGCGAAGGGTAGCACCATCAGTCAAAGGGTTGTGAAGCTTTTTCGGGAAGCCCAAGTGAGAAAATGCACCACTGGGGTTCGCCTCAATTAAGGCAAAGACATCTTGGTTGATGTAGTCTGCGTGCAGTTTAAGGAGCAAAGAATCCTGT
Source organism: Trifolium repens (assembly GCA_030408175.1). Classification (NCBI taxonomy): domain Eukaryota; kingdom Viridiplantae; phylum Streptophyta; class Magnoliopsida; order Fabales; family Fabaceae; genus Trifolium; species Trifolium repens. The sequence goes on along the minus strand of CP125848.1, from coordinate 37,429,521 downwards.
CTCACTGTCGAACTAATCTCTGTATCAGAAGCCGTCGAACTGCTATGATGAGAGGCACCTTTGCTTTGTTCTTTGTTGCCTTTGCTTGAAAGAAGCATCTTGAGTGCTGCAGCAGGGTCAGAATCCTTCATGGCAATAAATTGCATCTCTGATATTCCAATGTCAGCAGATAACTTTGATGTCGAAGAGACTGGGAGTATTTCAGAACCTCCCTCAGTAGCCTCAGGCATGGAATCATCTTGGTTGTCGGATTCCATTTCGACATCAGTGTTTTCTGACGAATGAGTAGATTCAGCAGCATGCGCAGAGATGGTCTTTTCAGAATCTGGATGATTGGTGGGAATTTCTTCAATCTCTGGGCCTTTGTCTTTTCCAGCTAGAGTGACCTCGACGTTATTGGTTCCAACGTCTTGGGCCAAGCTGTCTTCATCATTGACAAGTATAGTGGCATTTCCTTCATTGCCATCCTGGTCAAAAAACAAAATAAAATAAAGTCTTAGAAATCACAACAAAAGTATGTTCATTTGACAAAGCCTTGAAGATGAAGACAATTTTTACCTGATCACTAGGGTCTTGTAAACTTGGGTTAATTTTCTCTAGTATGGGAGCAGGACCTCCAGTCGAAGGGGCTTCGACATTGATGGTTGGTTAATCTTCAACAGGAGAAGTGGAATCAGGGATTTCAATGTCTTTCTCTGTCTCTGCAGAAGGTTTAGGATTGGCTTTGACCTTCTTTTTCTTCTTCTTCTCTTTGTCAACTTTCTTCTTTGGATTTGGGGGCATGTCTGCCTCACTAGTTTCGACACTGGCCTTTCCTTTGTCTCTTTGGCCTTCTCCACTAGCAGCAGCAGCAGTTGGGATAGTAGTACCAGCAGGCTAAAAGGAAAGCTAGATTATCAACACCAAAATTTCTTTGAAGTTAAGACAAACTCAAAAGAAGTGTCGAGATCAACTTACTGTTGGTTCTTGGATGGTGAGTAATTTTTGTTTCTTTTTTGTGGTGGCTTCTCCAGTCTCCTTCGACGCCATTAAGGCTCTCTTACGAAGCTGCATTTGAAATCAAAGGATCAAAGATATGTTTGTAAAAAATTGAAATTTAGAGACTAAGTTACTTTGAGATTTGATACCTTGGCCCCAATGTTGGGGAGTGATTTCTTTGGAGTTGCAGTAGGAGCAGCAGAGTCCGTCGAAGTAGTGGTGTCCTTGACTTTAGAAGCACCTAGTGTCGAAACATGAAAGGAACACACATCAGTAAAGGGTTAAAAACTACAAGCACTATGAAAATCACAGTGTTAAATAACTCAAAGTTACCTTTGCCTTTGGGGGTTTTTTGCTGTAGAGCGTCGAATCCAGCCTCTATTGCTTGCAGAAGCACCTCATCATTATTTTTAGCATGCTTCTCATAATGCAAACTCCACCATGTGGCGAATTCAAAGGTGCAATATTGAGAAGTTTCAAAGGCAACAGGTGTGAGCTTATAGGGTTTCCTTTCGTCAGCGAGCTTCAGGCGACGTTCGAAGTATTCGACAGACATACCAGAATTGCCCAAGACAATGTCATCTTTGTTCTTGAACAAACTCTTTGGCCTGAACTGACTTAGGCCAAACTGGCGAGCAACTAAGTTAGGTTGGTATCCAACCAAACCTAAGTGTCTTCTTTCAACTCCTTGCCTTGAGGATAAAATGGTGGGGTTTAGAAACATAGACCAAATGTTGTTCGTGTCCTCCTCTTCATCTGGGTTGGTAGCAGGGAATGGCCTTCTAAACCAGGCAGGCCCAATAGTCCTTTTGACGAATGGAGTATTCTTGGGTGTGATCTCGTCGAACTCGAGAAGGGTCTTGAAGAAAAAAGTAAAGAGCTGTCGAGTAGATAGATTTGTCTCTCTGTGTCTCAACAAGGCTAATCTAGCGCCTTCTGATTGCCGAAGAGCAACAGAAGATTCCATGTGAGTTGGAAGGAAAAGTTTGAAGTTTGATTCAAAGGTGGCATTCAGCCAAAGTTGCAGAAGCCAGATAGGGCCAGAGAAGGCAAGTTGTGATCCTTTATCAATTTTCTTAAGCATGTCACTAGCTTGTCCCAAAGAATCATAAAGTGATGCTAGGATGAGTCTTCCTAAAGCTACATCTAAACCTTGGTGGATCATGATGGCTAAAGGAACAAGTCTCTTAACCACTTGAAGTGAACTGGTGCACAGAACAAAATGTGATAGCCAATAAGTCAGGAAGGCTATATGTTCTTCGAAAGACACATCTTCGTCGCTTGTGTCATGAAAAGTTTTGAGAAATCCTGAGAAGGATAAGACTTTGAAGTCGAAGTGGTGGTTGACAGTGGTGTACTTGGGGTCGAAAGTAGGTCCTGTGGGTCTCAAGCCAGTGATGGCAGCAACGTCGAAGAGAGTTGGGGTCATCATTCCTGCTTTCAAGTGAAAGGTGTTGGTAGAGTTTTCCCAAAAGTGAAGGGCAGCAATTAGCATTTCTGCATTGTACTTAGGTCCCTCTCTCGACAGCTGAATCAAGTCGAATATACCACTCTCTTTCCAGAAAGTAGCATATTGCTTTTCGACTTTGTTAAGCCATTTTAGGTAACTCTCACTAACTACAGGTGCAGACCTAAAAGCCCTATATCCTGGTTCAAAGAAACTCATGTCGAAGACAAAGTTGGCGAATATCTTTGGTTCACAAGTAGTGTTGAGAGGAAAGATATTACTTACATCCTCACTGAAGTTGTCGGATGAAGGAAGAGGGCCTGCGAAAGCAAGAGTTTTACCTCCAAGCTTGTGGGGAATCATCAACTCTTCTCCCCATATGTTGTCTTCGACGGAGGTCATATTCGGTTCCGACACGAACTCTGAATCCTCAATGATGATGGGTTTGTTATCATCAACAGCATAAATGATCACGTTTTTGGGATTGGAAGAAGAAGATGCCATTGTTGTTCTTCGTGTTCTTGATGTTCTTGAAGATCTTGATGACGTTGACAGGTGACAGCAAGAAGAAGCTAAAAACTTAAAAAACCAACTCAGTTCTTGCTCAAATCTGAGTATAAAAACCACAGTGATGAACGAAAATGCAAGATGATCACGATCACTGGTGTAGATTGGACAAAAACGTAAGAAAAGAGCAAGATTAAGAGATGTGTTGGTAAGTTTTTGCGCAAAGAATATGTAGAGTTTTTTTGTGAAGAGAAAGTGAAGAGTTTTCAAGTTTCAGAAAAATGAAAGTGTGGAATACATTTTCTATTTATAGGCACTGCATTTTTGCATGTATCTGGTAACTGAAACATCACCACTCTTCCATCTTAACTGTTCTGATCTTGCCACGTGTCCCACCATTAAGCTAAAAAAGTGGAAATCATGGTTTGTGGGGATTGAGGTGACGGTTATAAATTTTGTCATGATTGATATTGACTTGATGTGACGTTTGCGCCGTCTTTGGTAAACGTGCAGAATTGGAAAAGGTGAGTATCTTCAAAACTGCCATTTCTCCCTTTCGTATTCGACATGCAGTCGAAATTGGCATTTTTGAGGGGGCAATTTGTTAGCCTGTATTTTCGACAGGCATTAATGAATTGGAGAGAGATGATGAAATCTCATTTAATGTGCATGATTGCATTTTTAATATTCTCTTGGGAATTGATTCTGGCAATAAATCAAGAGAGAGTCAAAGCATTTGACATTGAAGATTTTTGACGTATCAAAACCTGAAAATCTGTCGAGTTCGACAGAGCCATGTTTATCCAAATAAACATCCTGGTTCGACAATAACGAATGTTTGTCGAAAATATTGTATATATATGTATATATGTATTGTTTGTTTGTCTAACGTACTGTGCAGAAAGGAAAAAGCGTACTCTGGACTTAGTAAAATATTCAAAAAATGAATAACGTTGAAGGGTTCGCCAGGTGTCCAAGAAATTCAAATGTCAAAGACACGTGGAGCATAGTTAGACAATTTGTAGGTTTTAGCAGTTAGTCTGTTCGTCTATAAATATTAGTTTTTCATAAGAGAAACGGGTTCACAATTCACATGCAAATTCCTAAGATATTCAGAGTACCCATGTCAACGAGCGAAATGAATGACAGGAACATGTACGAATCTGTGTACCATCCTTTGTAAACACTTTTACAATTGTCAATGCAATTTACATTCTGCAGTATTGATTACTTGCATTTCATTTAAGCTTTCTGCAATTTAAAGCTTTTTCTGCACTTTAAGCATTCTGAAATTTATTTCATTGCATGTCTTTACATTTCAAAGTTTCTCTTTAAACTTTATTTGCAATTCATTTACAAGTTTTCTGCAAATTTAACTTTGAAGCACTTTACTTTAAACAAACCATTTGACTGCGTCAAATGCTTTTACTTTTATCAATTTATCCGATTTAACCCAAAAAGATATGAATATGTTTTCATCATCTTCTGCACAGTCCATATGTCCCAGGATTTACTAGTTGATCCTTCTTGTAATAATCAAACTAGCGGTTGTTTACTAAAAATCGGGGTAAACAATAGGCTTACCATGATTTACCTTCTATGTCATGGCTTCATCTTTTGTGTTACGAAAATGGAGTATTTATTTTCATAATACGAAACCCTTTATAAGGACATTCTGGTCACGAAGAGGGGCCTAGGAGGGCCTAAAAAGCAAAATTCAAAATGTTGGGGATCCAATACTATGCATTCTTCTTAGTTCTTGTTCTTTCAGCCCACCTTGATCTTATACACACACAAACAAATTAGAATTTGTACATTGAGTTTAGAAAATAGGAAGGGGGTTTTACATAAAAAATAACATAAAAATAGAAGGGGTTTCATAAAAAAGAAAACAGACGAAGGTTTTATATTTAAAGAAGGAAAATGATAAACTGTGCCCCCGGGACACTGTTTAAGGAAGCAAATACTGTAATTATAAGTTTCATATTTAAAGAAGGAAAATGTTAAACGTTGCTCCCGAGACACTGTTTAAGGAAGCAAATATAGTAATATGGTATTGAAACTTGTGTAGGCAACTTTTCAAAAATCTAAAAAATGTTATTTTAAATTCAAAATTTTCTTTTTTTAGTTTCCGTGACTCGGGAGCACCGGTTAGCATGCCCTTTAAAGAATATGGAATAGAATATGGAATTGTAGCCGTAAATATTGTGTGTTACTTGGATTCCTTAAACACAATTCTTTAAAATGCATTATTTTGTCTCAAGCTTAATGTTTTTAGCTAAATAGGCCTCTAACAATGTTTAAACTTTCTCTATTTATAAAAAATCTGAATTGAAGTGAGTCTGATATAATTAGGCTATGACTTAATTAGGAGTCTGATATAACCAACTTTGGAAGAGTATATTGTTGAATATTAGAATTCGTATTGTTGAATATTAGAATTCTATCCGGCTTGAAAAATTAGACTCTACAATTATTTGAAGAGCATAGTTTACAAATAAAGATGGAAAACTTTTGTTTAATATACAAAGTCATGCATTATTATTATTATTATTATTATTATTTTGAATTAAATTGAAGATTAATATTTTTTTGGGTACATTGACAAAGAAAAAGAAGGCAAACAAAAAAAGAAAAAGAAACTAGGCTCTATAGTGAAGCACCCTCAAGGAATCAACAAGGAGAATGCTCTTTAAATATTTAGGGGGGACTTCCAAATAACATAACAAACTTATCATTGTTCAACAATCCCAACTTAGCAGAGAAATATGCACAAAAAGGGGAATGAAAGACTATATTTGGGAGTTGGGTTTTGGAGGGGAAGAGAGGGGAATGAAAAGCTTGGGAAGATGTAAACCCTTTTGGGAGTTTTAAAACAATAAGGAAATGTTTTGGTGGGTTTTGGAGGGCTTATTTTATCCAATTTTAAAGTTCCCCCAAATTGGGGGGTTTTGGAGGGTTAACTATATAAATTGACTATTTTACCCTCACAATAATTCAAAATTCCAATTTCAGCCCTAGCTTAATTTCATTCCAATTTTACGATTCACGTTTCTACTATTACGATTAGGGTGGCTCATTTTAACCGGAAAATTCGGAAAGTTTTTTTCAGAAAAATCGGGAACTTTTTTTTTGCAAAAATCGGGAACTTTCTTTCTAGAAAAAAATCAGAACTTTTATTCCAGAAAGTCGAAACTATTTTCCCCGAAATAATTGTTAACATTTTTTCCGATAAAAAAAAAAATTCCCTAAAAAAGCTCAGAAATAATCTGGAATAATCAAGAACTTTTTTTTGGAAAAAATTGGAAACTTTTTTTCCGAAAAAATAGGGAACTTTTTTTTCCGATAAAAAATCAGAAACTTTTTTCTGGAAAAAATCGGGAGCTTTTTTCCCCAAAAAAAATCGGAGACTTTTTTATAGAAAAATTGGGAACTTTTTTCCCGAAAAAAGACCATGAACTTTTGTTCCAAAAAAACTCCGAAATTGTTTTTTATCTGAAATCGAAACTTTATTCCCAAAAAGGGCAACATGTATTGATTTTAAGAGAAATAAAAGGCAAAATAGTAAAATTACCACATAAGGTCTCTATCTTCTTCCTTGTTGGTTTTTCAACTCCCAAACAAGGGGAAAGATTTTCCTCCTTTCTCCCTTCCCTCCCTTTCATTTCCTTCCCCTCCTTAACCTTTCATTTCCTTCTCCTCAAAACTCCCAAACATAGCCTAATAGAATTAGAGAGAGCAGGGGCGGAGCCCTTTATGGGCTGGACAGGGCCATGGCCCGCCCCAGGAATTTTATATTTTTTTTTATAGGTATACTATTTAGCGGCTGTTTTAAACCCCCGCTAAATAGACTGTGTAGTATTACTGTTTTCTGGGTTGCGGGGGTTTTAAACCCCCTCTATTTGGACGTCCAAATTTTTTTAATGCTTTCTATTTTGCTGGGGTTTCAAACCCCCTCTATTTTGTAGTTGATATTTTAAATTTACAAGATTATTAACCTCCTTTAAATTGTTCCAAAAAAAATTCTCTATTATTAATCATTCAAATATTGTTTCTAATTTACTTTTTGAAGCATCTTCTAATGTTTTATTGTAATAATTTATAGATGTTTTAAAATGTGTAATTTATTTTTTCAAAGTATTCAAATATATTTTTTTTGAGAAAAAGTACTCAAATTTTTATTTCAAATAAAGTTTTAGTGTATAAAAAATTATGTTTGATCAATTTTTTGTTAGAAAATTTAAATTTTTGTTTGAGAGAACTAAATAAAAAGTATGAAGTTTACGCATGAATTGACATAAAATATATTTCATAATATATTTTTTTAAGAAATTTTTTAATATTCGATTTATAACTATAGCGGCCCCCCCTAACCTTTAGAGCTAGCTCCGCCACTGAGAGAGAGTGATCTCCCAATTCATCTTCATCATATCTTGGATATTTGCAATAACAACTGCGTAATAGTGAAATGTGTTATGATCCTTTAAATTGAGGTAAATAACAATTTAAGAGTCCGAATAACACAAAATTTTCGGATATCTCTAGCAAGCCAATTTATCCATCCACATTCGAAATATAGTCCTCCTAACGCGTTGGTGAAGTAGCAAAGTTTTACACAAGAAAGGGGGGTTTGAATTGTGTACATTTTAAAAATTTCACTTTAATTTAAATCAGACTATGTTAATGAAAGAAAAGAGAGAGTAGCAGTCAATGTTATGTTATTATAAAGTTGATTAGTTTATGTCTATTATAAAAGTTGAGATACATTAACAATATATGCAATGTCCAAATTAATTTTGACATCAAACTTTATCCATCCATTTGAGTTGATTCAATGGTTAACATTTATTCACCTCATGTGATCTCATTTTTTAACTCTCGCAAGTGATTTTGTTTTTTGTTCGCATCCTTTTCTACCACATATTAATACGAGATATTTTTTTTTGGTAATTTATACAAGGACCTATATTTTATTAATTTATATGGAGAATTTTTAACCCGTGCTTGGCACTGGTGTGGATACTTTTCTGTTGTCGTGACGCTTTGGTTAGGCCGACTACTAGACTACTAGAGGTTACTTATAGCTTCTATAGGGGCCTTTCCACTTTGGTGTTGTTTTAGTTTTTTTTGGTACTGAATGAACATATCAAACAAAGGCAAGCAGTATGTATTAAATCAAGAGAGACGTCTATGATGAAGCATGGAGAAGAGAGATTATGATTTGCACACCAAATACAGAATTTAATTTTTTCTGGTGCATGCATATTTTATATCCATTTCCCAGATTTATGATGTGGTGTATTAAGCTTAGCATTCAATAACCACCTATATCTAGAAGATACAAAATAAATTCCATCCAAATTCCTTTTCCAGAAAACACAATCAAGGGTCCTCATATTAATATCGGATGAACATTCAAAATGAGCTTCTTTATGTCATTTGAAACTAAAGTGTAGAGATCATTTAAATGCCACGAATCATTAAAAAAACATCCTCAATTTAAAGTTGACTATATTAACCAATCGTTAGTTGGTTTAGTGATTATTGGTGCTGAACTTGGTAGGGAGTGAAATTCCGGTAGCAAGTCACAGACGTGCAGCGTGATGTGGAGCACGTTAGGGTTTAGGTATACGATGTGGTTTCTAATGTGCTAACATCATAGACATGTAATAACTTGATGAACAAGGAAAATAAAGTGCAGAAGATAAAAACACAATGAGTTTGTTAACCCAGTTCAGTGCAACTCACTTACATCTGGGGGATACCAATCCAGGAATGAATCCACTATGATAGTTCCAATTCAAAGCTAAACAGTCCCTAGTTTACAACTTATCACTTAGACACTACCCGTGCTAATTCTACCTTGCTCCTCACAAGATATGACAACCTCCGGTCACTTCCTAGCGATCCTACCTTGCTCCTCACAAGGACCTTGCTCCTCACAAGGATTTTTACCCTGCCTTGCTCCTCACAAGGACTTTTACTTTGCTCCTCACAAAGACCTTGCTCCTCACAAGGATTTTTACAAACTCAATGATGGAGACGCACTCCTAACCTAAAGAACCAACTTGTGCTTCAAAGCTTTGAGTGATTCAAAGTCCAAATCTTTTTTCAAACTAGAACCAAGAAAAGGAACAGCTCTGTGCTTAAAAGCTTCAGAGCTAAATACAACCCTAATTCAAGTTTCAATAGAAACAAGAAATCCTAGGGAGAAAGACTTGAAATCCTAAAGACTAGATTTATGAATATTGATTTCAGTGAATAAAACATGTCTTCAGCACTCCTTTATATAGAACGAGATCTGGTAGCTGGCCGTTGTAATCTTCAAGTAACAAACTCAATCTTTTAGCAAAAGATATGTTTGTTTTAAATCTTTTTCAATCTTCTAGTAACAAACCGGCTTTTTAAATCTTTTTTGAATCTTTTTCAATCTTTCAGCTCGTTCTTTGGCGCGTAAGCTAGCGTGGATGTGTTTGTTGCAAAACAAATCTTTTTCAAAAGATCACACGCAAATAATGTTAGCGCGTTTTTAGGGCATTCAGTTCAGGTACCATATGTGTGCACATCAGTCACCACATCTGGACCAAAGACTTATTTTAACAAATGAAGCCAACCCTAACATAAATTCAACCTCACAGGTTGAAAACACTAACAATCTCCCCCTTTGGCAAATTGTGGCTAAAATAACCTTTGGAATCAGCCACCTAGACTTTGGAGAGAATCATTAGAACATCAGAGGCGTGCAGCAGCGGAATCTTGCGTCATATCTTCTGAGAGAATAAAACTCCCAACATACAAGCATGGTGATGAATCATGCACACAGTAAAGAGGGGAAGTGTCTTCACCAGCTTCAGTAAAATACTTTACTCCCCCTAAATTCATGCATCATCTTCAGCATTCTTCAAAGGATCAGTCTTCAAAGTCTTCAAAAGATGTGCACACATCTGGTATCACATCATGTACCAGAGTAAACATATTGCACTACCTTATGTCTTACTCCCCCTGGATAGACTACTTATCTTTTTCTCCCCCTTTTTAGCCATAATATTGACAAAAGGTTAAGATTAGACAGAGTAATCAAAAAAAATATTGGGGCCATTATTTGTGCAATTTTACAGAGTAGATGGATCTTATTGACAAATGATCTAAGCACCACCCATAACCAAGGTCTTCAGAAAGAGATGCTTCAGTAGTCTTCAATATCCATAGCCTTGTAGTATTCTCTTTCCATGGTTGCTATATGTGTATTCATAGTTAAGCATTTACAAGTTACCTATATTACTATGACTATAACTAGCTAGGTCACCCATATTTCTATGACTGTGACTAAGAATCACCCATATTTCGATGACTGTGATCCTAAGCATAAAGGTCATCCATATTTCTATGATCATGACTAAGCACAATGAATCATCCATATTGCTATGATTATGATTATGATTATGCCCTATGCTTACAAACTTAAATGCTTTTGAGTTGTTTTGCACATATTCTACTCTTCCTAACCCAGATATACCAAAAGGTCATTCTTTGACTTTGCCTTCAGTAATGCTCTTGCAGATAGCATAATTTGTAGTCTTCAGCTCTGGATATGATTCTTTACTTCTTCTCAGAGGCTCCAATGTGGACCACATTGAGCTCTACATCCGGTAGATCTTCATCACAGTTTGAAAGGTGGAATAGTCTTGATGTATAAAAAGAAACCTGTGATGACTGCCTTTGGATAGCGTGCATAAACAAACAGAGGTAATAGGCAGGTCTCCGTTGCACGCTTCAATAGCAAGGATGCTATTGATCATCAAGAAGGCAAATACAAAGTTTGCCTCTTAATGTCTCAAACTTACTTGCATCCAAAGCCTTTGTGAAGATGTCAGCCAGTTGATTGTCTGTGGCTACATGCTCCAAGGTCACAACCTTGTCTTCCACTAGATCCCTAATAAAATGGTGACGAATATCAATGTGCTTGGTCCTACTGTGTTGGATAGGATTCTTGGAAATATTTATAGCACTCATATTGTCACAGTATAATGTGAGCACATCTTGCTTCACATTGTACTCACTCAGCATCTGCTTCATCCAAAGTAATTGAGAACAACTGCTTCCTGCTGCGATATACTCAGCTTCTGCTGTTGAAAGAGCTACACAATTTTGTTTCTTGCTGAACCATGAAATTAGGTTGTTGCCCAGAAAGAAACATCCACCTGAGGTACTCTTCCTATCATCTGCACTGTCTGCCCAGTCAGCATCACAATATCCTATCAACCTTGAGTGTTCACCATGAGAGTACATAATACCATAGTCACTTGTGCCATTGACATACTTCAGAATTCTCTTGACTTGTGTGAGATGACTCAACTTAAGATCAGCTTGGTATCTAGCACATACACCAACTGCAATGGAGATATCGGGCCTACTTGCTGTGAGATAAAGTAGACTGCCAATGATGCTTCTGTAATGGCTTTGATCAACACTGACGCCTTTCTCATCTTTGGTAAGTTTGATATGAGTAGCTGCAGGAGTTCTCTTGTGTGTTGCATTCTCCATTCCAAACTTCTTCACAATATTCTTTGCATATTTGCTTTGAGAGATGAATATTGTGTCCTCCATTTGCTTTACTTGTAGACCAAGAAAATAGGTTAATTCACCTACAAGGCTCATCTCAAATTTAGATTGCATTTGATGTACAAATTGTTTCACCAAAGCATCTGTCATGCCACCAAACACAATATCATCTACATAGATTTGTGCTATCATGAGCTTCCCTTTCTCTTGTTTCACAAACAAGGTCTTGTCAATTTCACCTTTTCTATACCCTTGCTGTAGAAGAAACTTGGTTAGCCTTTCATACCAAGCCCTAGGTGCTTGCTTCAACCCATACAAAGCTTTCTTCAATCTGTAGACATGATCTGGGAGATTAGGATCAACAAATCCCTTTGGTTGTGCTACATCAACTTCTTCATTCAAGTACCCATTGAGGAAGACACTCTTTACATCCATTTGAAAAAGCTTGAACTTCAAAATACATGCCACTCCTAGAAGTAACCTTATAGACTTAAGACGAGCTACTGGAGCAAAGGTTTCATCAAAGTCCACACCTTCAATCTGAGAGTATCCTTGTGCTACAAGCCTGGCCTTGTTCCTTGTGACAACACCATTTTCATCAGACTTGTTTCTATACACCCACTTGGTGCCTATGATGTTGACCCCATCAGGTCTTGGAACTAGGTCCCATACCTCATTCCTCTTGAACTCATTCAACTCTTCTTGCATTGCATTAATCCAACATTCATCTGTCAAGGCTTCCTTAACATTTTTTGGTTCTATGGTGGATACAAAGCAAGCATTGGAGATTAACTCCCTTGACCTAGTCATGACTGGTAATTCTGGATTTCCTATGATGAGCTCTTTAGGATGATTCTTCTGAATTCTGATGGAAGGACCCTTGCTTATTTGACCTTGATCTGGCTCTTGATCTTCTTTCTCATAATTTTCTTCAACTTTAGAGTCTTCAGGTGGGGGTTCTGATGTGCCCACATCTGGTACTTCATCATGTACTTTCTCATCAGGATAGTCATTGACAACAACGTTGATTGATTCCATCATTGTTTTGGTCCTGTTGTTAAAGACTCTGTAGGCTTTGCTGTTTGTGGAGTAGCCAAGAAAGATTCCTTCATCACTCTTGGTGTCTAGCTTTCTTCTTTGTTCTCTGTCAGCCAAGATGTAACATTTGCTTCCAAAGACATGGAAGTATTTGACAGTGGGTTTTCTTCCTTTCCAGATCTCATACAGAGTGGTAGAGGTGCCTGCTCTTAGTGTAACACGATTATGAACATAGCATGCTGTGTTCATTGCCTCTGCCCAGAAGTAGTAAGGTAGTTTCTTTGCATGTAGCATGACCCTTGCTGCTTCTTGTATGGTTCTGTTCTTCCTTTCAACAACCCCATTTTGTTGTGGTGTGATTGGAGAGGAGAACTCATGTGTTATCCCTTCAGTTGAGCAAAACTCTACAAATCTTGAATTTTAAATTCCTTGCCATGATCACTTCTGATTCTGATGATTGAGCTATCTTTCTCCCTTTGAAGTCTTGTGCACAGCTCTTTGAACTCTTCAAATGTGTCTGATTTTTCTTTGAGGAAGCTTATCCAAGTGTATCTTGAAAAATCATCCACAACAACAAAGGCATAGCTACTTTTACCAAGACTTTCAACTTGCATAGGTCCCATCAAGTCCATGTGGAGAAGTTCTAAAACTCTGGATGTTCCCTGATGTGGCAACATTGGGTGTGACATCTGGATCTGCTTGCCTATCTGACACTCTTCACAGATATTCTTTTCTTCAATGGTAAGCTTTGGTAGTCCTCTGATAGCTTCTTTGGAGATAAGTCTCATCATACCTCTTAAGTGTAGATGCCCAAGCTTTTGGTGCCATAGTTTTGCTTCATCCTTTTGACTCACAAGGCATGTAGTAGAATGAGCTGTTTCTGGAGGGGTCCATAAGTAGCAATTGTCTTTTGATCTTTCTCCTTTCATAAGCAGCTCTCCTTTGCTAGTGGTTACAAGGCATTCATTCTTTGTAAAATCAACTTTAAGTCCTTGATCACATAGTTGACTTATGCTGATCAAGTTTGCCTTTAACCCTTTCACAAGCAAAACATCATCAAGTTTTGGCAAACCATTGTATAGGAGTTTCCCAATTCCTATGATCTTTCCTTTAGCTCCATCTCCAAAGGTCACATAGCTGGTGGTATATGACTTTATGTCTTTCAGGAACTTCTCAACACCTGTCATATGTCTGGAGCAACCACTATCAAAGTACCAATCTACTCTTGATGAGGCTCTGAGGGATGTATGGGCTATCTGTGCAACTTCTTTGGCTCTTGGCTTCCACTCTTTCTTGGCTCTGGACTTTGCATGATAATTTCTGGGTTACGGCATCTTCTTTGGATAACCATAGAGCTTGTAGCAGGAGGATTTTCTATGACCATTCTTTCCACAGTAGTAACATTTTATAGTAGTGGACTTCTTATTTTGCATGTGTCTCTGATGTGGTGCAGGATGTGGCAACATCATCTCAGTGTCAAATCCTTTTTGAGCAGGAACAAAGTTTGATTGTGTAGTTTCTTTGCTGTGAGTCTTCTCATATCCTACTCCAGTTGGATCATTAAGATGGTTTCTGATACTGAGGATATCATTGAGCTTCTTCGTTCCAGTGCCCATCATTCTAACAAATTTGGTCATGCTTTCAAGATTGAATGATAGTTGCTTGATTTCATCTTGAAGACTTATTACTTTATCTTGTAGCTCCTTCTTTTCAAGCCGGAGTTGCTTGATGTAAAATTTCTGTTCCACAAAAATTCTACACAATTCTTCACTTTTGAGGTACAGATCTTCGTTCATGGAGGCTAGCTCTTCATAGGTGAATTTTTCATTACATGAGTCATTGTCTGAGAGGCACTCATCAGTAGTTACTCTTACATCGTTTACAGTCACATTATCTAGCTCGTTGTCAGAGTTATCTTCATCCGACCAAGTTACTGCTAAACCCTTCTTATGTCTCTTCAAATATGTGGGACACTCAGTTTTGATATGGCCATAACCCTCACATTCAAAGCATTGAACTCCCTTGTCTTCATCTGTCATGGATTTTGCTGAGGTGTTCCCTTGTTTGCTGATGTTGGGCTGGATGTGCTGCACATTCCTCCTTGGTCTTCTCTCCACTTGTTTACTGTGAAAATTAGTAAACAACGCTAGTTTGATTATTACAAGAGAGATCAACTAGTAAATCTCGGGACATAGTGCTTTTGTTCATATTTCCAAAGTAATTAATGCTCATTATTGTTCTTATGTAATTAATGTTGTTTTTATGTTACTTGACAAACAAGAAAGAATGTTTACTCTAATGAATAAACAGAATGAAAGAAAGGGTCGAAATAAAGACAATTGGAATTGAAATGAAAAGACTGTAAATTTGCATTTAATGGTAAATGTTTACAGAAAGTAAATGGTGCACATTACATACATTCTCCCTTTCGAACTCTTTTCTCTCGTTGACATGGGTACTTTGAGTTTTGTAAGGATTTTGTATAATGATTTGTGACCCTTTTCTCGATCATAGAACTATCCTATTTATAAGCATTAAATCCTAACTGCTAATAACGCCTAAATAGCTAAAAGCAGACGCGTGTCCTGACACGTATTTTGAATTTGAAATCCTTCTTATCTTCTGATTTAGCCGTTGTATCCATCGAAGTCGAAATAGCAATGCTTTTCTTGAATATTTTGCTAAGTCCACGCTTTTCTTCTGCACTACTGAACGCTTCGACCCTACTGACGCTTCGACCAAATCGAAAAGATCCTGAAGAAGATACATAGTTTAAGGAAAATGCTCAATAATGGAACATTTATTATATGTTCATGCATGATTAATTCATTAAATCCATTGGCTCTGAAAACCAAACATATTTAATGACTTTTAAAATAATCATATAATTAAACAGAATTATTTTAATCATACAATTAGAACATATTTTTACTTAGTAAAAATATGGGCTAACAAATTGCCCCCAAATGTCTGTTTTGATCGAGTTGGTCGAACGAGAAAGGAAAAGGCATTTTTGAACCCACGTGTTTGACACTGTTACCAATGACGGCGCTTATGTCACGTACAGAAGTAACTGTCACCTTGATTCCCACAATCCATCATTGCTCCTAGGTTTTAGGCATAGTGGGTGATGTGGCGTAGTGGAGAAGTTGAAAAAAAATGTGTTGAATTTCTTTTTATTTAATTTTTAAATCCAAACACGTTCCCCTATAAATAGTGACAAAGGAACAAAGAAAAACTTTTCACCAACTTCCAAACTCAGAGCTTTTTGCGAAGAACACTGTTCATCCCTTCATTTTCTGCAAAATTAAACTCTAACCTTCAAGCAATCTGTGATTTCAAACCATTAGAACGAATCTGACTTAGATTCCGCGTTGATTCATTACTGATTCAACCTTAAACATGCAGCTTTTCCCAGATTTCACAGTAAAAAACCCATTTTTACTTTTGAACTTTACAACTGTTCATCAATGGCTTCGAACCAAGATTACGAAGTGCCAGTTGCTGGGAAGTGGAAGGATTTAATGATCCTTGAAGATGGCGAAGAAGTAGTCCCTGAGCCAGCTGGTAGCGAAGCTGAGAGGAAAGTTTGGAATGCTCAAATCATGATTCTATTCTCAGTAAAGAAGGAGGATTATGCCTTCTGTGGCCCTTATCCACCACACTCTGAGGTGATATCAAAAGAGGTAAATGATTTCTTCCCAAAGTATAAAACCTGTGACCCTAGGATTTTCGAATCGAACCCTTATAACTTTGGATATTTAAAAAATTTGATTAAGTTATTTAGGGCCGCCCCTTATACTGCCCATAAGGACTATATCCCTTGGTTGAATAGGGTCGAAAAAGAGTACAAGGAGTATTGGGAAAGTTATGGGATTTATCTCTTAATTCAATTTAGTCGAACCGGACCCAAGTATAAGCCTGAACTTCTCATCGCTGCCCTTCATTTTTATGAAAAGTCCACAAACACTTTTCAATTTAAATGTGGCATGCTAACCCCTACCCTGTTAGACGTAGCTGCCATTACAGGCCTTAGGCCTAATGGAGATCATTTCGATCCTACCAAGACTGGAGACAAGGTCGAACTAACTTATAAAGAAAATACTTTCTCCAAGTATATTGCAGAAAACATGGGCAAGGAAGGAGAGGAAGTGTCAAATGAAGAGCACATAGCTTTCTTAACATTATGGTTATCCCATTTTGTTTTCTGCTCGAAATCCCTGCAAGTGGCCAGGATGTTCATTCCCATGGCTCAGCAGATAAACGAAGGTAGGCTCTTCAGCCTAGGGCGCTTGTTACTGGTAGCTTTATATGAGGCTATGGGCAATGCTAGTGATGCGATCAAGGCATCTAAGGATGGATCGAAATTCTCCGTAGCTGGTCCCATATGGTTACTGCAACTATGGCTTAATGCCACTTTTGAGAATGAATTAGGGTTGGTAGTCCCTTCTGACTATCAACAAGAGATAGAATCCAGGGAGGTCGAAGGGCAAAGGTTGGTTAGGTTAGCCCCTCGATCTCTAGATCAAGACACTAGGAGACTCTTTCTAAGGCACATGAAAATGTTCCTGAATTTTGACAAGTTTTTACCACGTCATGCTCCTTTTATTGAGCGCAAATATGGTGCTGCGTGGTTCACAGAGGACTTCCCTGCGTTCGACCCAGACAACGAGGACGAAGTGAATGAGGTTTGGAGGGCCTATTTGGAACAAACAGTATTATCTTGCAGAATTGGGGCCACTGCAAACCAATATGGGCTGGTTGGGTATCAGCCTAATTACGTTGCTAGGCAATTTGGCTTGTCTTAGATTAGGCCAAAGAGCTTTTTTGAAAAGGAAGATCGAATGGTGCTGGGTACAGGTGTTACTGAAAAAATTTACAAGAAGTACCTTAGAATGATAAACACCTGTGAGCTCACCTTCAAACCTTTCGAGTTCAAGCCCTCTTTCTACTGCACTGATGGTTTTAGTGCTTGGTGGAAAGATTATTACTCTCGCCATTCGATTGGCACTGCAGAACAAATGCTGAGGTTGATAGATAGTGGTTTTATCGTGCCAGCCTTAGGGAAGAAGATTACTGTCTCTGGTCGAGGTAAGATTCTTATTTTCCATTTTTCTTTATAATAATATAATGCTCTATGCCTTTGATAATAACCCACGTAATATCTTTTTAGGCAAAGCTGTGAAGAAGAATGATGGGTCCTCAAAAACTTCGATCGAAGTAAAGAAACCCACTGGAGTGAAGATAAAAACCGAGGTCGAAACCTCCAAACCAAAGGTAACTTAGGCTTTTATTTCACATGTTTTCTAACCATATTTCGAATCTTTCTAACTTGTTCTTTCTCTGTTCAGAGTGGAAAAAGGAAAAGTAGCACTGAGACTGTGTCTACTAGTTCGAAAAAGTCGAAAGACACCATTTGTTGTAAACGTAGAAGAGGTAAGATTAATATTCTTACCTTAATTTTGGCTTCTTTTAATAATAGTACATCTTGGCCATAATTTAACATTATTCACCATTCTTTGTTATTTCAGGATGATGTTGATGAAGAGGAAGAAATTTCTCTTGTTAGAAAAAGGAAGCAACCCTCTATTTCGACTTCCCAGAAAGACGACGGGGAAGTGCCTGCTAAAGACAAGAATGCTAAAGAAGCCAAGAAGAAAAAGAAAACAGAAGAGCCTAAGGCTCAGCAAACCCCAAAGAAGGATCAGGGGGATGAAAGAAGAAAGAAGAAGAAAAATGAAGAGAAAGAGGCTGGAGTTATTGTGAGGGAGAAGACAGTGATTAAAAGAGCTAAAGTGCCTAGGGCACTTAAGATTCATACTCCCTGTGATAGTGAAAGAAGTCCTAAACCCAAGGAAATTCCTCTGCAAGAGAATGAGGTTGTGGTCGAAAAGGACCAGCATGTTAATGTTAATGATGAGGTTCCTGGGCCTAAGGAAGATCCACTGCCACAACCCAAGCCATTGGTCGAAGACCAAAATGCAGTAAAAGAGGGGAAGGAAGATAATTTGCAAGGTGATGGTACAACTCTTATGCAAGATGCCCCCAATGCTGAAGAAAAGGATGATACTCTCAACGACCCTGAGGTCGAAGGAAAAAAGGTATATTCCTATTTATTTTCCTATCTCCATTTTTCTTCAAACCTTTATTGTTCTTATTGGCCTTTCTTTGGGTCTTATAGGACGAATCGAAGAAAGAGTCTTTAATTTGAAGAAAACAAACAGCCAATTCTTGAGGGAGTGTCAGGCCAAGACAAAACCAATGATGACCAGAGCCCTAAAGATGAAGGCAACAGTCAAGCTAATGATGATGGTACTCAAGTTTTGCCAACCCAATCAAGAATCAAATATACTACTCCCAGCACTTCTTCAAAATCAGGTCAAACTAGTTCGACCCAGGAGTCTCTGCATGAATCTGATGACATTCCTGAAGCTGAAGCTGGCGGACCAGACCTGGTTTCCGTTTCTTCGACCTCAAGGCTTTTTGCAAGTCTTGGCGTGCAAGAAGAAGAATTTGCCAATATGCACAAATCTGACCCTGCAGGGACTCTCCGATTGCTTCTTTCCAAGAGACAAAGCCAAACCAACACTTCAAGTGAACATACCACTAGTGACTCTTCTCCTTCGAATGCTGACATCAACTCCCAAGTGCGCCAAGAATCATTGCTTATGCGTCTTACCACTGATTTTGCCCAACAGGACGTTTTAAAGCAACTCGAAGAAGAACCCACGCGTGCTTATAGTCACTTGGACTTTTTGAAGAAATTGCACAATCCCTTGACCAATGAAACTACTTTGGGTAAAGTTATTCAACTCAGTTCGATCATTGATCAATTTGCCAAAGCTGTGCAGAAGCGCAATGAGAATGATACAAGGTTGGCTACTCAGCAACAGGCTCAGGCCATGTTTTATGAGAAAGCTCAGAAAGCGCAGGCTGAAGTTGACAGGCTATCTTTCCAATCCAGTGAAAGCAATCCAGGAGTGGAAAATTGTAATAAGAACATTGCTTTTTACAAGCAACGGATTGAACAGCTGGAAGGCCAAATAGTGGGGTATAGGCGCAAAATCATTGAAGAAGAGGTCGAAAGATCTCGTATTGAACGAGAAGCCAAAACCTCAACTCAAGAGTTGATTGACGCACAGGGCAGGGAAGGACTTCAAGCTTTCAGTTCAGCAGAAGTGGTTGCTGAAGAGATTAAGTGTTTGGAAAGTTCTAATTTGGTGGTCGAAAAAGAGCTTGCAACCCTGAAGAAGATTTACTCAGATTGCACTAGAGATTTGTAGTTTTATTTGTCTTTTTCGAACAATTTTTTGGTGTTCAACTCTGTTTGGATTTTATTTGTAACTTGAACAAAGTCCCAGTTTGTGGCAACCTTTAATTTCTAATTGCCATTTTGCTTTCATGTTCGAATATTATTCTGCGCTTATTTTTACCTCGAGTAAAACAGGTTTATATTTTTTCAAATACTTTCCATTTATACCCAAAGTACGTTTTTCAAGAGTTAATTCCTCAATTTCATAAGCACCATTTGAATAAACTTGAACAATTTTAAATGGTCTTTCCCAATTTGGGGACCATTTCCCTAAGACCCTATCTTTCTTGTCCATAGGCAAAATTACTTTCCAAACTAATTCTCCAACGTTAAAGGACTTAGATTTGACTTTTTTGTTATAAGCTTTAGCAATTCTTTCCTTTTGTTTTGTTAAGATTTCTAAAGCATTAAGTCTTTCTTCATCTAAATCAACTAATTCATCTGACATCATTTGATAATAATGGTCCAAAGGTAAATCCATTTGTCTTTGCACCCTTGCTGATTGCAGATGTATTTCGACTGGTAATACAACATCATGACCATAAGTTAGTCGAAATGGGGTGGTATTAGTTGATTCTTTAGGAGAATTTCTACAAGCCCACAAAACTTGATCCAAAGTTTTATGCCAATTCCTTGGTTTTTGGGCTATGTGTTTCTTTATTAAATTGATGATGATTTTATTGGCTGCTTCAACTTGACCATTTGCTTGTGCATAATATGGTGTTGAAGTTAACAATCTGAAACCAATTTCTTGGGCAAATTCCTGCATCTTTCGTCCAGTGAAAACTGAACCTTGATTAGTTGTAATTGTTTCAGGAATCCCAAATCTATAGATTATATGATTTTGTATGAAACTAATTACTGCTTCTTGTTCAACATTTGGTAATGGGATGGCTTCGATCCATTTTGTGAAATAATCTATTCCAAATAAAATATAGCGTTGATTCTTTGATGAAGCAGGCTTAATTTCACCAATCAGATCTATAGCCCAACCTCTAAAGGGCCATGGTTTCACTATTGAATGTAGTTCACTTGCAGGCACATGTTGAATTTCTGAATGCCTTTGGCATTCTTGGCAACCCTTGGCATATTCTATGCAATCCTTCAACATGGAAGGCCAATATAAACCTTGTCGAAACAACAACCATTTTATTTTATGCCCTGCTTGATGAGAATCACAAGTCCCACTATGAACATCAGAGATTGCTACATATGCTTCTGTTTCATTAAGGCACTTTAGCAAAATTCCTTCAGAAGTCTTTTTGAAAATGTCGTTTTCAAAAATTATATAGCTTAAAGCTCTATATTTTATCTTTCGATCCACATTTCCTGCTGGATTCTTAAGATATTCCACAATAGGCTTTCTCCAATCATTATCTGGAAGATTGTCAATTGCAAAAATTTCAAAATTTTCATGGGGAATTTCCACTTCATCATTGATTTGTGGTATAATATCTGCCCCCACAAGTTTTGGCATTGACAATTGTTCAGAAATTGGCTCTTGCAAAACCATTTTTTCTTTGATCTCAATTAATTGTGTCAACTTTTCTTTTGACATTTTGTATCCTGAAGCAATTTGAGCCAAGTCATTTGCTTCTTGATTTTCTAATCGAGGTACATGTTCAATATCCACATGGTCGAAACAATCTAATAAAGAACTAGCTATAACAAAGTATTTTGCTAAATGTTCTTTAACACATTTATATTCTTGTGTTAATTGTTTCAACACTAATTCAGAATCACCTCTTATTTTAATGTTTTTTGCCCCCAAGTCTTTTAATATCTCTAAACCTGTGATTAAGGCTTCATATTCAGCTTCATTGTTAGAGCAAAGTCCATTTATTTTATACTTGAACTTAGTTGGAACCATAGTAGGTGATATTATTAAGATTCCAATTCCTGTTCCATGTTTATGTTTGGATCCATCAAAGTAGAGAATCCAAGGTTGAATATCCATATATTCTTGTGGCATTTCGACCAAAGAATGATCCACTATGAAATCAGCCACAATTTGACCCTTATCAGCTTTCAAAGGTTTATAAGAGAGTGAATATTCAGTTAATGCTAATGCCCATTTTCCAATTCTACTATGTAAGATAGGTTTAGTTAACATATGCTTAATAACATCAAAATGGGAGTAGACATAAACATCAACAGGCTTTATATAATGCTTAAGTTTTGTACAAGAGAAATATAAACAAAGACAAAGTTTTTCTATGGCAGTATATCTAGTTTCTGCATCATTTAATACTCTACTAAGGTAATAAACTGCATTTTCTATGCCATTATCATCTTCTTGAGCCAACATGCTTCCTATTGTCTTATCAGACGCAGCAATGTACAACTTCATAGCTTTGTTTCTGCTAGGAGGCATTAAGACTGGAGGCTTTATCAAATACTCTTTAATGTCATCAAAAGCCTTTTGATGCTCCTCATTCAATTTGAATGGATCATCTTTCTTGAGTCGAAGTAGTGGTGAGAATGCTTGAGCTTTTCCACTTAGATTCGAAATGAATCTCCTCAGAAAGTTGATCTTCCCTAACAGAGATTGAAGTTGCTTTTTGGTCGAAGGAGGCTTCGTCTCTAAGATAGCCTTTGTCTTGTTTTGGTTTATTTCAATGCCTTTTTTATGCACCACAAAACCAAGGAAATCTCCTGCATGCACACAAAAAGCACATTTTAATGGATTCATTTTTAATCCATGTTTCCTCATTCTTTCAAAAGATTGCCTAAGATATTGCAAATGGCTATCTTCAGAAGAGGACTTAATGATGATATCATCAATATAAACTTGCATGAATGTATCTATAAAATCATGAAACATAGAATTCATGGCCCTTTGATAAGTGGCACCAGCATTTTTTAAACCAAAAGGCATAACAACCCATTCATAAGTGCCTAAAGCACCAGGGCCTCTAAATGCTGTTTTAGATACATCTTCTTCAGCAATAAATATTTGGTTATATCCAGAATAACCATCTAACATGCTTAGAAACTCGAAACCTGCTGCTGAATCTACTAACATTTCTGCCACAGGCATGGCATATTCATATTTAAGTGTACCATTCTTTTTAATGACAGGAACTATATTTGCTAACCATTCTACATACCTGGCAGTTCTGATGAATTTACTCTTCAGCAGCCTTTCGATCTCTTCCTTGATCTTGGACATGATTTCTGGTGCAAATCTTCTTGGTAATTGTTTCACTGGCTTTTTACCTGCCTTAATTGGTAGCTTTAATTCGACCATTTCTCTACTGAGTCCAGGCATTTCATTGTAATCCCAAGCAAAACAATCACTAAATTCTTTAAGAAGGAGCACCAGCTTTTCCTTGAGATTAGGATTGATGTTAGCCATTTCCAATGTCGATCTCTTCCAAAGGATCTTGAGCCTGCATTTTAGGAGTTTCATTTAAAGGATCTCTTTCGAACCCCAGGGGCTCATCATCATAAATGCAGTCAAGCCTTTGAATTTGTGGCATATTGATGCCATCCTTTTTGACCTTGGCTTCAACAGCCAAATTTTGTTGGACATCAGCTTCCAAAGCCGTATTCAATCTACTTTCGGCCATATAAGCCGTATTCCTGGCCCATGCATTGGACTCAGTCATAGTAATCTTCGTAGATATTCCACCCAGATGGTGGTATAACTCCATCTTCTGAGGATACAACATCTATTTCCTCTCTTTCCCATATAAATCCTTGGGTTGGATGGAGTTTGACAGAATGAATCACATTATCAGAAGGTGTGAAAGCATTCTCTCTATCATAGCATGGCGCAATATTCGCCAAATTTTTGTCAAAGGTTTGCTTAGATATAGTATCAACCTCTGACATGTAGACTCTCTGGTCAGCTTCTATATTCTCAACGACCTCATCCTCTCTCCAGAGTATCAATTTCTGATGGAGGGTAGAAGGTACAGCACCTACTCCATGTATCCACTCTCTTCCTAAGAGCAGATTGAAATTGGCTTTGGATTCGACTACTAGAAACAAGGTTGGTCGAACCGTGCTTCCCACAGCCACATCTACTTGTATTGCCCCCCTTGAATATCCTATTTTGCCTTCATAATTTGACAAAACTATATTATGGGCTGACAAATCACAGTCGTATTTGCCAATTTTACGTAACATAGATAAAGGCATTAGGTTGACAGCAGCGCCCCCATCTATTAGTACCTTGTTTACCCCATAACCATCAACTTTGGCTCTGATGAAAAGAGGCTTGAGATGATTTTTCATGCCTAAATCTTGCCTTTCGAATGTAGCTTGCTGCTCTTCGATACAGCCATTATTCAAAACATAATAGCATATTGGCTTTGGGTCAGCCATATCTAACTGGTCGAAATCAGTTTCGAGCTCAGTTACTTCAGATTGCACATCATACTCTGATGGTAATATGGAAACCACACATATTACATCGAAATCTGGCTCAGAATCCAGCAGATCATCATCTTCCATTTTGTTTTCATCTATTGGAGGAAGGATCCTTTCTTTTGCTGGCCTTCTAGCCACTTCCTTGTATTGGCTTGTTTGAGGATTTTCTGCAGCCAATTTCTTTTGGCGTTGAAACCTACGCCATTGAGTCCTGGTCATTGGATGTTTACCCTTGTAGTTATTTTTGTAAGAGTATTTGTTAACATCCTCTGAATACCTCAGTTTGGTACCACTGGAGCCACCAATTTCCATTGCACCTTTGTTGAACCTCATTGTTCCTTGGTGCACCCAACGCTCCACAGGGATCGAACCAGATGGATGGAAAGTAGGCCTTCGATCAAACTTAACAAGGTTATTTGGTCGAGTCAGAATATCTTTCCCTTTGTCCTGGTAAGGTTTTGGCCTTGCCCCCTGCCTATTTGCCACAGGTTGGAACTTCATAAGGCCTGCAGTAGCCTCTTTATCACAAACGGCGCTGCAACGGGCACAAAGCATCACCCCTTTGTTCTCCAGTTTGCACCTGTTTAGGAAATCAATTAGATCCTCTTCAGCACGAGGATAAACTACTTTCATCTTCTCGAAGTATTCTTCTTCAGAGATTTTTTCTGTCTGCATCTCTGTAACCTCCATGGCTTCGACCATCATTATCTCTTGTGGTTCAGCATAGAGAGTATCAGCATTTTGCAGAGGCTCAGCATCTACCTTCATGGCTTTGGGATTTTCACCAAATTTGAGTCTTCCCTCATTCAAAGCCTTTTGGACCAAGTCCCTGAAAAGAACACATTGTGAGGTTCTATGTCCAAGAAAATTATGATATTTACAATAACCTCTTTTCTTTCTCATCTCTAAAGGAGGTATTTTAACACCTTTTGGAACCACTATTTGGCCATCAGTAACCAATAAATCAAAAATTTCATCACATTTTGTAATATCAAAAGTGTAAGTTTTTGACACAAATTTATCATTTTTTGGTTCAATAGGGTTCTTTCCATTAGAAGGTTTTAAAAGTTTACAAGTATAAGGGGGACCAGGTTTCAATTCTGCTAGGTATATTTCCCCTTGTTCAACATCTGCATAAGATATTTCATACTCTTGGTCACTATGATGCGTTTCCACATAAGCAACTTTCTCTTTCTTATGATACTTAGAATTTCTGGCCTTTTCTGCTTTCAAGCGTTCGACCTGTCGAACTCTATCAGCCAATTGGGCCATATCTCTTAGATGTTGAGTGTCTAATTTTTTTCTGATCGAATAGTCAAGGCCACCAGCAGCCATTTCGACCAATTCATGTTCAGGCACCTGAGTGAATCATCTAGCTTTGAGTAAACGGAATCTATTCAAATAATCATCCACAGACTCAAAAGTTTTGCGCCTAACGCTTGCCAATTCTTTGAGACTTATTTTAGATTGTCCCATATAGAATTGCTCATGGAAAACTCTCTCCAATTGGTTCCAATTAAAAATTGAATGTGGAGGGAGAGTAGTAAACCAAGTGAAAGCATTTTTTGTTAGAGAATTTGGAAAGTATTTCATCCTTAAATTCTCATTGTTTGCTAAATCTCCTGCCTCGGTTAGGTATCTTGCTATGTGTTCAACAGTGAATTCACTGGTATCACCAGCAAATTTAGTAAATTTTGGGATTTTCCAACCCCTGGGTAATTCTGTTTGAAGCACATATTCTGATAAAGCAGAAACAAAATGTGGCCTATGCATGCCCACATTTAAACCATTTTGTGCCAGGATGGTTTCGACCAAATTTGCTATGTTGTTTTGCCCAGCAAAGTTATTGTTCTGGACATTCCTAACTACATCATCAGCATTTTGGTTCCTATTTACCAAAATAATTCCAGGGTTCTGTTCGACCTGGGGCAAAGCCTGTGGCTGTGCCTGTAATTGTACTTGTGGTTCGACCACTGGTACAGGTTGTTGGACTGGGTTTATAGGATTTGCCACATTGATTTTTGCAGGCACAATGGCATTATTTGGTGCTTGTGCAATTTGCAAAGGCACAACATTTTGGATTTGGGGAACTTGTTGATTAGGGACTTGAGGAGCCCCAAAAAAATCTGCAATTCTACCCATTTGATTGACCAATAATTGGTAACTCTGGTTAGTGTTCTGGATTAATGGGTTAAAGACTGTACCAATTTGTTGTGTTAACATATTGACCATATCATGATTACTCTCATCCATTTGTTACCTCAAAGAATTTAAGGCAGTATTAGTTAGTGAAGGAATGGCGTTTCGAGTAGCAGAACCAGAGATTATCTGATTATTAGGTACAGACACGCCTGGTGCTGTCTCAGAAAATAATGATGCACTTGTTTGCAAGCCCTGCATCATGCTGATAGGCATACCATAAGGGTAATTCCTACTAGTGCCTTGGCCCATGTATTGGGAAAAAGGCAATGAAAATGTGGACGAACCAGCGCCACCCTCATTTACATTTGACCTGTTTGGGGAAAAATTTCCCTCCATAGCATGAGACAAAGTCAAAATGGGTTCTGTAGTAGTCGAAGGTATCATTGTAGATGTTGGTAGTGCCATTGTGGCAGTTACTACAGAAGATGTTGGGGCAGAAACTGTTGCCCCCGTCACATTAGGCAAAATCTCACTGATTACAGGAGAGACTATGGCCTCTGATGTGCTAGCAGCGGTCGAATCGTTCGAACCGCTATTATTATTGTTTCCGTTTGGGTTTTCCATGTGTGGTCTTGGATTTTTTCTGGGTGGTGGTCTAACCATTTCAGGGAGTGACTTCCCGTTTCTCAGAAGCATACACTACACACAAACTTTTGGAAACAAATTTTAAGAAAAGAACAAATGAAATTACACTTTTTAAGAAAATTTAAACACAAAGCACACGGTCCCACTGGGCGTGCCAATTTGTTTACTGTGAAAATTAGTAAACAACGCTAGTTTGATTATTACAAGAGAGATCAACTAGTAAATCTCGGGACATAGTGTTTTTGTTCATATTTCCAAAGTAATTAATGCTCATTATTGTTCTTATGTAATTAATGTTGTTTTTATGTTACTTGACAAACAAGAAAGAATGTTTACTCTAATGAATAAACAGAATGAAAGAAAGGGTCGAAATAAAGACAATTGAAATTGAAATGAAAAGACTGTAAATTTGCATTTAATGGTAAATGTTTACAGAAAGTAAATGGTGCACATTACATATATTCTCCCTTTCGAACTCTTTTCTCTCGTTGACATGGGTACTTTGAGTTTTGTAAGGATTTTGTATAATGATTTGTGACCCTTTTCTCGATCATAGAACTATCCTATTTATAAGCATTAAATCCTAACTGCTAATAACGCCTAAATAACTAAAAGCAGACGCGTGTCCTGACACGTATTTTAAATTTGAAATCCTTCTTATCTTCTGATTTAGCCGTTGTATCCATCGAAGTCGAAATAGCAATGCTTTTCTTGAATATTTTGCTAAGTCCATGCTTTTCTTCTGCACTACTGAACGCTTCGACCCTACTGACGCTTCGACCAAATCGAAAAGATCCTGAAGAAGATACATAGTTTAAGGAAAATGCTCAATAATGGAACATTTATTATATGTTCTTGCATGATTAATTCATTAAATCCATTGGCTCTGAAAACCAAACATATTTAATGACTTTTAAAATAATCATATAATTAAACAGAATTATTTTAATCATACAATTAGAACATATTTTTACTTAGTAAAAATATGGGCTAACACCACTCTCTTCAGAATTTTGTTAAATTGTTTTTCAAGCAGCACTATTTCTTCTGAGAGATCTTATCTGGTGTCAAGGTCATTGTCAGCTTCCTTACTATCAGTGTTGGATGCAAAGGCTATGCTTTTTCCTTTCTTCTCAATTTTATCACTGAAGTTCATCTCAAAGGTTTGAAGAGAGCCTACAACTTCTTCAACTTTCAAGCTAGCAATGTCTTGGGCTTCTTCAATTGCTGTGACCTTCATGTCAAACCTCTTTGGTAAAGATCTAAGGATTTTCCTTACCAACTTCTCATCAGATAGCCTTTCTCCCAAGAAATCAAAGGAGTTTGCTAGGTCAAGAACACTCATATAAAAGTCATAGATGGTTTCTTCTTCTTTCATCCTGAGATTTTCAAATTTTAAGTGGAGAAGTTGAAGTCTTGAGCTTTTTACCTTGGCGGTTCCTTCATGGGTTGTCTTGAGTATCTCCCAGGCATCTTTGACAACAGTACATTGTTTGATAAGTCTGAACATATTTTTGTCAACTCCATTGAATAATGCATTCAAAGCTTTATTGTTGCCAAGAGCCAGTGTATCTTCTGCTGGAGTCCAATCTTCTTCTGATTTGAGCTCTTCAGTGTCAACTCCATTAGCATCCTTGATTTTGGGATGTTCCCAACCTTTTAGCACTGCTTTCCAAGTTCTACTATCTATGGATTTTAAGAAGGCAGCCATGCATGACTTCCAATAATCATAGTTTGTGCCATCCTGAAGAGGTGGTTTGCTGACCAAAGTCCCATCCTTGTCCATGGTTCCAGAAAGTATCTTCCCTGAAGCTCACCCTAAACAGAACAGGGTGCCTGCTCTGATGCCAATTGAAATTCCGGTAGCAAGTCACAGATGTGCAGCGTGATGTGGAGCACGTTAGGGTTTAGGTATACGATGTGGTTCCTAATGTGCTAACATCATAGACATGCAATAACTTGATGAACAAGGAAAATAAATTGCAGAAGATAAAAACACAATGAGTTTGTTAACCCAGTTCAGTGCAACTCACTTACGTCTGGGGGATACCAATCCAGGAATGAATACACTATGATAGTTCCAATTCAAAGCTAAACAGTCCCTAGTTTACAACTTATCACTTAGACACTACCCGTGCTAATTCTACCTTGCTCCTCACAAGATATGACAACCTCCGGTCACTTCCTAGCGATCCTACCTTGCTCCTCACAAGGACCTTGATCCTCACAAGGATTTTTACCCTACCTTGCTCCTCACAAGGACTTTTACTTTGCTCCTCACAAAGACCTTGCTCCTCACAAGGATTTTTACAAACTCAATGATGGAGACGCACTCCTAACCTAAAGAACCAACTTGTGCTTCAAAGCTTTGAGTGATTCAAAGTCCAAATCTTTTTTCAAACTAGAACCAAGAAAAGGAACAGCTCTGTGCTTAAAAGCTTCAGAGCTAAATACAACCCTAATTCAAGTTTCAATAGAAACAAGAAATCCTAGGGACAAAGACTTGAAATCCTAAATACTAGATTTATGAATATTGATTTCAGTGAATAAAACATGTCTTCAGCACTCCTTTATATAGAACGAGATCTGGTAGCTGCCCGTTGTAATCTTCAAGTAACAAACTCAATCTTTTAGCAAAAGATATGTTTGTTTTAAATCTTTTTGAATCTTTTTGAATCTTCTAGTAACAAACCGGCTTTTTAAATCTTTTCTGAATCTTTTTCAATCTTTCAGCTCGTTCCTTGGCGCGCAAGCTAGCGTGGATGTGTTTGTTGCAAAACAAATCTTTTTCAAAAGATCACACGCAAATAATGTTAGCGCGTTTTTAGGGCATTCAGTTCAGGTACCATATGTGTGCACATCAGTCACCACATCTGGACCAAAGACTTATTTTAACAAATGAAGTCAACCCTAACATAAATTCAACCTCACAGGTTGAAAACACTAACAGGGAGGACAACGATTTGATCCCCACAACTGCGATCGGGAGGGGGCTGGAACCACTTCATGCCAGAACTGACCCCCGAACCAGATTAAACTGGTGGTGCAAACAAAAAAAAAAGTTGGCTATTAGATAGCCACAAAATTTGCTTGATGTACGATGAGTGATAGTTCATTTTATACAAAATTATTTAATAAGTATACAAAAATTTCAACAAAAAACGTTATACAAAAATTTTAAGCAAATTAATCTAGAAGCATTGTTTGATTTTTTCTATTTGTCTTTTTGTGACACAGAAGCACTGTCTGGTTAAACTCAATTGACATGGAACATAAGTGTAAATTTTTTTTTTTTTATACTGTGAATCAAACATAATTACTTAATTATTAAAAGCGATTTCTATCATGTACAAATTTGCACATATTAAGAAATTTAAAATAGCAAGTTTGTATTGGAACTTGTGCATTCTATATTAAATAAATAATTTTTGTTTTTTAATAAAAAGTTACTACTTTTGGTTGCTTTAACATGTGCAATAATATTGCACAAGTTAGACAAACCCTTCTTAAAAATATTTGATCTTGTGATATATACAAACCCGTTGTCAGACTTCACAACCACCGCAGCAAAACCTAAATTCTTTGCTTCGCCACAAACCTAGTCTTGCATTTGTTGTCGTGTGAAAAACTTTATATCCATGGAGAATTGTTGACAAAAATCAACCGCGGGTTCCACAACCATCGATTTGTTGTTCGATTGCCTATCGCCCTTATCCTCAATCTTAGAAGGCTTCACAATAACCAATGAATTGCTTGTTTGATCCATAACTAAAACAGTTAAACCATAAATAAAGTCAGTTTTCCGTTTCAGGAACAGACTAATTTGCTACTTATGTAGTGAATTACAGTCCGCTACTTAAGCGACGGATGCAACCAGTACACTGTTCATATGACGTGATTCCAACGAAATATAAATGAAATTGACGTGATTCCAACTAAATCATATGACGGATGCAACCAGTACCTTTGCATTCAGCTCAGTAGGATGTCTGTAGAGTTCCTTGATTCTTTGAGTGTGTGTGCTGGATACACGATTTTGGCGCAAATTGTGGTTTTTTTGGAGGGTTTGTAAAAAGTTTGGTGAAGAAGAAGAAATGTTTGTGACTGAAGGTCGGTGACTATATATAGGTATCGCCCGCTACTTAGGTAACGGAATATTGCAACGGTGTCAAAATCGTTTCGTCACTTAAGTAGCAGATGAAAATTGTTCAGGTAGGGTACCTCTGGAAGGAGTTAATTTCGAGTCGTTGAAAAAACCAATTTATTTTGCACATCCACAATTTAAGTGATGGATACATTCTCCTACTTAATTAGTTGACATGAATATTTTGCACATCCCACTACTAGAAAACACGCATTTAGCAACCGATTTAGCGACCGATTTTCATCAAAATCGGTTGCTAATTCATTTAGCAACCGATTTAGTGATCAATTAAAATCAGTAGCAAAAACGTTGGTCGCTGATCTGTTGTGACCAAATCAGCAACCGATTTTGTAGCAACCGAATTAGCGACTTAATTTAGAGACCGAATTAACGACTGATAGCAGCAACCGATTTAGAGACTGATTTCTAAGAACAGCTTAGAATCAAATTTTACGACGCATTGTGCGACGATATTAGCAACTGATTTAGTGACTAACTATAGCGACTGATTTAATGACCAATTTGAATTGGAGACTGATTTTGTGACCAATTTTAAAGACTAAATTATAGACCAAATTTATTTAATCGGTCACCAATTCAGTCACTAATTTCGCTTTTTTTTCAAAAAAAAATTGTAGCCTCTCTAATACACACACACACACGCATATAAACATAACAGAACATATTAGTAAATGTAAATTCTTATAAAGCTCTGCTTAATCAAAGATTATACAGAAAATTTACAATATTAGCTAGATGTTACAGATGCTGCACTAACAAGACAGTTCTGCAACATACAAGAGCAAATAAAGAAACTAAAAGACCAACCCTAATAGCTCCATAAAGTACTAGAGTCAAAAAGCAACACCATTAAGTCTCAAAACCTAGAAAAGAAAAGCTAGGACCAACTAGAGAAAAACAGTGCTGCTTACTATATCACCCAAACTCCAAAAATCAACCAACCGTGAGGCTCCTAAATCAACCACAGACCTAGAGGAAAACAAGTCATCCGTACAACATGAACAACAATAATAGCAACCTGACAGCAGCAAAATAACATCCTCCATTGCCAAAAACTCACAGAACCTGCAGACCAAACAATCTATAACACATTAAAATTCAAAAGTAGATCACAAGTCAAATGCATCTAAATTTTTATCATAAATTAATATTACAAAAGAAGAAATACATGTCATAGCTAGACTTAAATACTTAGATAAAAATATGTATCAACTCACTATTGGAAAACAAATAATTGAAAACATGAGATACCAGTCTGATCTTATTTACTAAAAGTGCGTGCATAATCACACGTGATTAAATACACTTCCCATCTTGGATCTTGGAAAACAATCATGCATCAAGAAAAACTTAAAACGTATTGTCTAAAACATTTCATATACAGAGAAGCTTAACTATGTATTTCCAAGTTCCAACTACTCACAAAAACAATAAATCTCAAAACTAATTTAGATTATTTACTTTATGGAATCAAAAAATTTACTTGTGATCTGACATGTGTTGCGTAAAACAGAACCTAATGGTAAAATGAGAACTGAGAGTAGGAAAAAAAGAGAATCAACACAAACACAATGCACACATATAAAACAATTTACAAGGCACACCTGTTAGCCCATATTTTTACTAAGTAAAAATATGTTCTAATTGTATGATTAAAATAATTCTGTTTAATTATATGATTATTTTAAAAGTCATTAAATATGTTTGGTTTTCAGAACCAATGAATTTAATGAATTAATCATGCATGAACATATAATAAATGTTCTATTATTGAGCATTTTTCCTTAAACTATGTATTTTCTTCAGGATCCTTTCGATTTGGTCGAAACATCAGTAGGGTCGAAGTATCCCTTGTGCAGAAGAAAAGCGTGGACTTAGCAAAATATTCAAGGAAAGCATTGCTATTTCGACTTCGATAGATACAACGGCTAAATCAGAAGATAAGAAGGAATTCAAATTCAAAATACGTGTCAAGACACGCGTCTCATTTTTAGTTATTTAGGCGTTTTTAGCAGTTAGGAATTTATGCCTATAAATAGAATAGTTCTGTGATCGAAAAAGGGGTCACAATCATTTATACAAAATCCTTACAAAACTCAAAGTACCCATGCTAACGAGAGAAACGAGTTCGAAAGGGAAAATGTATGTTATGTGCACCGTTACTTTTTCTGTAAACATTTACATTTGAATGCAAATTTACAGTCTTTTCATTTTTATTCAAGTCAATCTTTATTTCGACTCTTTCTTCCATTCAGTTTGTTCATTAGAATAAACATTCTTTCTTGTATTTCAAGTAACATAAAAACATAACAACAACATTAAGTATATGAGAGCAATAATGAACACTAATTACTTTGAAAATATGAACAAAAGAACTATGTCCCGAGATTTACTAGTTGATCTCTCTTGTAATAATCAAACTAGCGTTGTTTACTAATTTTCACAGTAAACAAATTGGCACGCCCAGTGGGACCGTGTGCTTTGTGTTTAAATTTTCTTAAAAAAAAGTGTAATTTAATTTGTTCTTTTCTTAAAATTTGTTTCCAAAAAAGTTTGTGTGTAGTGTATGCTTCTGAGAAACGGGAAATCACTCCCTGAAATGGTTAGACCACCACCCAGAAATAATCCAAGACCACACATGGAAAATCCAAATGGAAACAATAATAATAGCGGTTCGAACCCTTCGACCGCTGCTAGCACATCAGAGGCTGTTATCTCTCCTATAATCAGTGAAATTTTGCCTAATGTGACGGGGGCAACAGTTTCTTCCCCAACATCTTCTGTAGTAACTGCCACAATGGCACTACCAACATCTACGATGATACCTTCGACTACTACAGAACCCATTTTGACTTTGTCTCATGCTATGGAGGGATATTTTTCCCCAAACAGGTCAAATGTAAATGGGGGTGGCGCTAGTTCGTCCACATTTTCGTTGCCTTTTTCCCAATACATGGGCCAAGGCACTAGTAGGAATTACCCTTATGGTATGCCTACCAGCATGATGCAGGGCTTGCAAACAAGCGCATCATTATTTTCTGAGACAGCACCAGGCGTGTTTGTCCCTAATAATCAGATAATCTCTGGTTCTGCTACTCGAAACGCCATTCCTTCACTGACTAATACTGCCTTAAATTCCTTGAGGCAACAAATGGATGAGAGTAATCATGATATGGTCAATATGTTAACACAACAAATTGGTACAGTCTTTAACCCATTAATCCAAAATACTAATCAGAGTTACCAGTTATTGGCCAACCAAATGGGTAGAATTGTTGATTTCTTTGGGGCTCCTGAAGTCCCTAATCAACAAGTTCCCCAAATCCAAAATGTTGTGCCTTTGCAAATTGCACAAGCACCAAATAATGTCATTGTGCCTGCACAAAACAATGTGGCAAATCCTATAAACCAAGTTCAACAACCTGTACCAGTGGTCGAACCACAAGTACAATTACAGGCACAACCACAGGCTTTGCCCCAGGTCGAACAAAATCCTGGAATTGTCTTGGTAAATAGAAACCAAAATGCTGATGATGTAGTTAGGAATGTCCAGAACAATAATTTTGCTGGGCAATACAACATAGCAAATTTGGTCGAAACCATCCTGGCACAAAATGGTTTAAATATAGGCATGCATAGGCCACATTTTGTCTCTGCCTTATCAGAATATGTGCTTCAAACAGAATTACCCAGGGGTTGGAAAATCCCAAAATTTACTAAATTTGCTGGTGATACCAGTGAATCCACTGTTGAACACATAGCAAGATACTTAACTGAGGAAGGAGATTTAGCAAACAATGAGAATTTAAGGATGAAATACTTTCCAAATTCTCTGACAAAAAATGCTTTCACTTGTATTACTACTCTCCCTCCACATTCAATTTTTAATTGGAACCAACTGGAGAGAGTTTTCCATGAGCAATTCTATATGGGACAATCTAAAATAAGTCTCAAAGAATTGGCAAGCATTAGGCGCAAAACTCCTGAGTCTCTAGATGATTATTTGAATAGATTCCGTTTACTCAAAGCTAGATGCTTTACTCAGGTGCCTGAGCATGAATTGGTCGAAATGGCTGTTGGTGGCCTTGATTATTCGATCAGAAAGAAATTAGACACTCAACATCTAAGGGATATGGCCCAATTGGCTGATAGAGTTTGACAGGTCGAACGCTTGAAAGCAGAAAAGGCCAGAAATTCTAAGTATCATAAGAAAGAGAAAGTTGCTTATGTGGAAACGCATGATAGTGACCAAGAGTATGAAATATCTTATGAAGATGTTGAACAAGGGGAAATAGACCTAGCAGAATTGAAACATGGTCCCCCTTATACTTGTAAACTTTTAAAACCTTCTAATGGAAAGAACCCTATTGAACCAAAAAATGATAAATTTGTGTCAAAAACTTACACTTTTGATATAACAAAATGTGATGAAATTTTTGATTTATTGGTTACTGATGGCCAAATAGTGGTTCCAAAAGGTGTTAAAATACCTCCTTTAGAGATGAGAAAGAAAAGAGGTTATTGTAAATATCATAATTTTCTTGGACATAGAACCTCACAATGTGTTCTTTTCAGGGACTTAGTCCAAAAGGCTTTGAATGAGGGAAGACTCAAATTTGGTGAAAAACCCAAAGCCATGAAGGTAGATGCTGAGCCTCTGCAAAATGTTGATACTCTCTATGCTGAACCACAAGAGATAATGATGGTCGAAGCAATGGAGGATACAGAGGTGCAGACAGAAAAAATCTCTGAAGAAGAATACTTCCAGAAGATGAAAGTAGTTTATCCTCGTGCTGAAGAGGATCTAATTGATTTCCTAAACAGGTGCAAACTGGAGAACAAAGGAGTGATGCTTTGTGCACGTTGCAGCGCCGTTTGTGATAAAGAGGCTACTGCAGGCCTTATGAAGTTCCAACCTGTGGCAAATAGGCAGGGGGCAAGGCCAAAACCTTACCAGGACAAAGGGAAAGGTATTCTGACTCGACCAAATAACCCTGTTAAGTTTGATCAAAGGCCTACTTTCCATCCATCTGGTTCGATCCCTGTGGAGCGTTGGGTACACCAAGGGACAATGAGGTTCAACAAAGGTGCAATGGAAATTGGTGGCTCCAGTGGTACCAAACTGAGGTATTCAGAGGATGCTAACAAATACTCTTACAAAAATAACTACAAGGGTAAACATCCAATGACCAGGACTCAATGGCGTAGCTTTCAACGCCAAAAGAAATTGGCTGCAGAAAATCCTCAAACAAGCCAATACAAGGAAGTGGCTAGAAGGCCAGCAAAAGAAAGGATCCTTCCTCCAATAGATGAAAACAAAATGGAAGATGATGATCTGCTGGACTCTGAGCCAGATTTTGATGTAATATGTGTGGTTTCCATATTACCATCATAATATGATGTGTGTCGCGGTGATTTTCGGACGCCAACAGCTATTGGATTAGCTTTGGTTCTCAAAATAATTATTCACCACCGAACTTTAATTTATCCAAGGGAAGGGGAAAAGATCGAATAAACCCATAAAGTAACATGCAAAATTTAAAGACGCGATGAAGCAATTAAATGATGCAGTTTTCAGAGATCAAAGGTACGGGGGTTAGTTATACAAAGGGAAGGTATTAGCACCCTAAGTATTTGTAGTACTCTACAGGAACCTCTTGTAATATATGTTTTTGTGCTAAAAGTATTTGCTTGTAAAATTTGCTTATAAATGATTGGGATGATGAGAAGAGAATATATTTTTTATTAATTTTGATTTGGGAAGACACAAGGGCCTTTTGCACTACGTACCCGTGAAGGATCAAAATCCCGTAGTTCTGGGTAAAAATTATAAAGTGGTTTGTTTGATTGTTTTTTAGGAGTAAAGACGAGTTGTCATCTTAAGTTTTGAACTCATTTTAATCCACCACAAACATGCTAAAAAATGGATCTTTGCTTCACAATAGGGAAGGGCTCTCACTCGGAATTCATCGACGAGTATGCCACTAACTCTCCTAGGTGGAAAAGACTTAACATTTTTTCTCGTCTAATGTTATGGGGAAAATGGATTCTCAACCATAGATGACTCACATCTAAACTATTTGAAAAAAGGTTTTAAAGTCAAAAGCCAAATGGCAAAAGGTTTGAGTTGTTTTTGTATTTTTTAGTCTTTTGAAAATGTTTGGATATGTTTAAGTGTGTTAAATCATTTATTGAGAAAAGGTTTGAAAAAGTCTCTTGACAAAAGCCAAGTTTTTTTTTATAAAAAGGATTTCTTTTTGGAAGATTAAGTTTTCTTGAAAGTTTTTTTTTGGTTTTTATGTTTTGAAAGTCTAGAAGAATAAAGCTAGAAAAATACTCAAGTGAGGATGCAAGAATTACACGATGATACAAAGTCAACAAAACAATTCCTTCCCTTGGATTTTTGAATGCGCAAAGAACGCGAAAAGTGGTTTTTATGAGCCGAGATTGATTTTTATTATATTTTTTTTTATATGTTGAAAAGAAAAGATGATATTACGTTAGACAACTTAAAAAATAATATTTCTTTTAATAAGTTAGTTAACAAGAACCAGAAATTTATGGATGGTTAGTAAAGATAAATAAATAAATAAATAAAAGGACCAATGGACCAGAAATTTCTGGATGGTCAACAAAGATAAATAAATAAATAAAAAAAGAACCAATGGACCAGAAATTTCTGGATGGTTAGCAAAAAATAAATAAATAAAAGAACCAATGGACCAGAAATTTCTGGATGGTTAGCAAAGATAAATAAATAAAAGAACCAATGGACCAGAAATTTCTGGATGGTTAGCAAAGATAAATAAATAAATAAAAACCAATGGACCAGAAATTTCTGGATGGTTAGAGAGCTGAATTAATAAATGTTAAGGAAATATTTATTTAGTTAGTGTGAGTGTGTGTTTGAAAGGTGATGAAGGTTTAAGAGTTAAAGGAGAAGAGGAATTTACAGTGAAAGATGGAGTTTTGAGTAAGATGAACACTTTGAGTGATATGAACACTAAGCTTTAGATGAAGGAGATGAAGTTGATTATGAGTGGAATTTATGTTTGTGGTTGTGTTGAAAAAGATTGTATGGGTTATTTTAATATGGTTGATGGTGGTGAAGGTGATGATTTTGTGGTGGATGGAGGTGGTGTGTGGTTTATGATGGAGGAAAGTGATGGTGTGTGGTTTATGATGGAGGAAGAACAAGATGAGTGAATATGATGAACACTTTGATTTTGGGAGAGTTTATGATTTGTTGGATTTTTGCTTTCAACAATTTTGCATAGTAACTTTTTCTTTGTAAAAACTCTCCTCCCTTTTTCACATGAAGCTTTCTCTATTTATAGACTTTTGAGGAGCCTTGAGACTATTATTGAGTTCATGTACTCTTTGAAGAAAACCAAGACCATTCTGGTTGCATTCGGAACACTCTGGAGGAAGGCTATGATTGTTTTATTCATCTAGACCACTCTGGTTGTTTTGATCTTAGTAGATGACAACTCATGATGAGTTGTAAAGGTGGACACCTCATAGATAATGCAAGATCCTTGTCCCCTTGTCCCATCTTGGTTGCATTTAGAGCAATCTGGAGGAAGGCTGTGAGTGTTTTATTCATCTAGACTACTCTGGTTGTTTTGATCTTAGTAGATGACAACTCATGATGAGTTGTAAAGGTGGACACCTCATAGGTAATGCAAGATCCTTGTCCCCTTGTCCCATCTTGGTTGCATCTAGAGCACTCTGGAGGCAGGCTGTGAGTGTTTTATTTATCTAGACTACTCTGGTCGTTTTGATCTTAGTAGATGACAACCCATGATGAGTTGTAAAGGTGGACACCTCATAGATATTGATAGATCCTTGTCCCCTTGTCTCATCTTGGTTGCATCCAGAGCATTATCGCTGCTGTGCAGAATTCGTCCAGAGCATTCTGGTTGCTTGATCTTAGTAGATGACAACTCATGATGAGTTGTAAAGGTGGACACCTCATAGATTTTTCTAGATCCTTGTCCCCTTGTCCCATCTTGGTTGCACCCAGAGCATTATCGATGCTGTGCAGAATTCGTCCAGAGCATTCTGGTTGAGTGAAGAATTCATCTAGAGCACTCTTGTGGTAATGTTACAGAATCCGGAGCATTATCGTTGATGTGCGGAATTCGTCCAGAGCATTCTGGTCGAGAGGAGAATTCGTCCAAAGCATTCTGGTTGTAGTGCAGAATTCGTCAAGAGCATTATGGTAACTCGTCCATAGCATTCTGTTTGCTTTGTAATGTAACATTTCCTCTAAATGGGTTTAAAATGCGGGCAAAATTTAGAGTATGACACATAACCATATATCTTTTTTGCATTTTTGTGAGTGATGCATGGAATATGAGATGGAATCTTAGGTCAAAAATTGGGGTATGACAATGTGCAATCTGAAGTGACTGAGCTCGAAACTAATTTTGACCAGTTAGATATGGCTGACCCAAAGCCAATATGCTACTATGTCTTGAACAATGGCTGTATCGAAGAGCAGCAAGCTACATTCGAAAGGCCAGATTTAGGCATGAAAAGTCATCTCAAACCTCTTTTCATCAGAGCCAAAGTTGATGGTTATGGGGTAAACAAGGTACTAATAGATGGGGGCGCTGCTGTGAACCTAATGCCTTTATCTATGTTACCCAAAATTGGCAAATACGACTGTGATTTGTCAGCCCACAATATAGCTTTGTCAAATTATGAAGGCAAAACAGGATATTCAAGGGGGGCAATACAGGTAGATGTGGCTGTGGGAAGCACGGTTCGACCAACTTTGTTTCTAGTAGTCGAATCTAAAGCCAATTTCAATCTACTCTTAGGAAGAGAGTGGATACATGGAGTAGGTGCTGTACCTTCTACCCTCCATCAGAAACTGATACTCTGGAGAGAGGATGGGGTTGTAGAGAATATAGAAGCTGACCAGAGTTTCTATATGTCAGAGGTGGATAATATATCTAAGCAAACCTTTGACAAAAATTTGGCGAATATTGCGCCATGCTATGATAGAGAGAATGCTTTCACACCTTCTGATAATGTGATTCATTCTGTCAAACTCCACCCAACCCAAGGATTTATATGGGAAAGAGAGGAAATAGATGTTGCATCCTCTGAAGATGGAGTTATACCACCATCTGGGTGGAATATCTACGAAGATTATTATGATTGAGTCTAATGCATGGGCCAGGATTACAGCTTATATGGCCGAAAGTAGATTAAATACGGCTTTGGAAGCTGATGTCCAACAAAATTTGGTTGTTGAAGCCAAGGTCGAAAAGGATGACACCAATATGCCACAAGTTCAAAGGCTTGACTGCATTTATGATGATGAGCCCCTGGGGTTCGAAAGAGATCCTTTAAATGAAACTCCTAAAATGCAGGCTCAAGATCCTTTGGAAGAGATCGACATTGGAAATGGCTCATTAAAAAGGTCAACTTATATTAGTGCTAACATCAATCCTAATCTCAAGGAAAAGCTGGTGCTCCTTCTTAAAGAATTTAGTGATTGTTTTGCTTGGGATTACAATGAAATGCTTGGACTCAGTAGAGAAATGGTCGAACTAAAGCTACCAATTAAGGCAGGTAAAAAGCCGGTGAAACAATTACCAAGAAGGTTTGCACCAGAAATCATGTCCAAGATCAAGGAAGAGATCGAAAGGCTGCTGAAGAGTAAATTCATCAGAACTGCCAGGTATGTTGAATGGCTAGAAAATATAGTTCTTGTCATTAAAAAGAATGGTACAGTTAGAGTATGCATAGATTTTAGGGACTTAAATAATGCTACACCTAAAGATGAATATGCCATGCCTGTGGCAGAAATGTTAGTAGATTCAGCAGCAGGTTTCGAGTTTCTAAGCATGTTAGATGGTTATTCTGGATATAACCAAATATTTATTGCTGAAGAAGATGTATCTAAAACAGCATTTAGATGCCCTGGTGCTTTAGGCACTTATGAATGGGTTGTTATGCCTTTTGGTTTAAAAAATGCTGGTGCCACTTATCAAAGGGCCATGAATTCTATGTTTCATGATTTTATAGATACATTCATGCAAGTTTATATTGATGATATCATCATTAAATCCTCTTCTGAAGATAGCCATTTGCTATATCTTAGGCAATCTTTTGAAAGAATGAGGAAACATGGATTAAAGATGAATCCATTAAAATGTGCTTTTTGTGTGCATGCAAGAGATTTCCTTGGTTTTGTGGTGCATAAAAAAGGCATTGAAATAATCCAAAACAAGACAAAGGCTATCTTAGAGACAAAGCCTCCTTCGACCAAAAAGCAACTTCAATCTCTGTTAGGTAAGATCAACTTTTTGAGGAGATTCATTTCGAATCTAAGTGGAAAAGCTCAAGCATTCTCACCACTACTTCGACTCAAGAAAGATGATCCATTCAAATGGAATGAGGAGCATCAAAAGGCTTTTGATGACATTAAAGATTACTTGATAAAGCCTCCAGTCTTAATGCCTCCTAGCAGAAACAAAGCTATGAAGTTGTACATTGCTGCGTCTGATAAGACAATAGGAAGCATGTTGGCTCAAGAAGATGATAATGGCATAGAAAATGCAGTTTATTACCTTAGTAGAGTATTAAATGATGCAGAAACTAGATATACTGCCATAGAAAAGCTTTGTCTTTGTTTATATTTCTCTTGTACAAAACTTAAGCATTATATAAAGCATGTGGATGTTTATGTCTACTCCCATTTTGATGTTATTAAGCATATGTTAACTAAACCTATCTTACATAGTAGAATTGGAAAATGGGCATTAGCATTAACTGAATATTCACTCTCTTATAAACCTTTGAAAGCTGTTAAGGGTCAAATTGTGGCTGATTTCATAGTGGATCATTCTTTGGTCGAAATGCCACAAGAATATGTGGATATTCAACCTTGGATTCTCTACTTTGATGGATCCAAACATAAACATGGAACAGGGATTGGGATCTTAATAATATCACCCACTCAGGTTCCAACTAAGTTCAAGTATAAAATAAATGGACTTTGCTCTAACAATGAAGCTGAATATGAAGCCTTAATTACAGGTTTAGAAATATTAAAGGACTTGGGGGCAAAGAACATTAAAATAAG
Source organism: Trifolium repens (assembly GCA_030408175.1). Classification (NCBI taxonomy): domain Eukaryota; kingdom Viridiplantae; phylum Streptophyta; class Magnoliopsida; order Fabales; family Fabaceae; genus Trifolium; species Trifolium repens. Next base: position 37,387,244 of record CP125848.1, on the reverse strand, counting down.
AGGTGACTCTGAATTAGTGTTGAAACAATTAACACAAGAATATAAATGTGTTAAAGAGCATTTAGCAAAATACTTTGTTATAGCTAGTTCTTTATTAGATTGTTTCGACCATGTGGATATTGAACATGTGCCTCGATTAGAAAATCAAGAAGCAAATGACTTTGCTCAAATTGCTTCAGGATACAAAATGTCAAAAGAAAAGTTGACACAATTAATCGAAATCAAAGAAAAAATGGTTTTACAAGAGCCAATTTCTGAGCAATTGTCAATACCAAAACTTGTGGGGGCAGATATTATACCACAAATCAATGATGAAGTGAAACTTCCCCAGGAAATTTTTGAAATTTTTGCCATTGACAATCTGTCAGATAATGATTGGAGAAAGCCTATTGTGGAATATCTTAAGAATCCAACAGGAAATGTGGATCGAAAGATAAAATATAGAGCTTTAAGCTATATAATTTTTGAAAATGATCTTTTCAAAAAGACTTCTGAAGGAATTTTGTTAAAATGCCTAAATGAAACAGAAGCATATATAGCAATCTCTGATGTTCATAGTGGGACTTGTGGTTCCCATCAAGCAGGGCACAAAATGAAATGGTTGTTGTTTCGACAAGGTTTATATTAGCCTTCCATGCTGAAGGATTGCATAGAATATGCCAAGGGTTGCCAAGAGTGCCAAAGGCATTCAGGAATTCAACATCTGCCTGCAAGTGAACTACATTCAATAGTGAAACCATGGCCCTTTAGAGGTTGGGCTATAGATTTGATTGGTGAAATTAAACCTGCTTCATCAAAGAATCAACGTTATATTTTAGTTGGAATAGATTATTTCACAAAATGGATCGAAGCCATTTCATTACCAAATGTTGATCAAGAAGCAGTAATTAGTTTCATACAAAATCATATAATCTATAGATTTGGGATTCCTGAAACAATTACAACTGATCAAGGTTCAGTTTTTACTGGACGAAAGATGCAGGAATTTGCCCAAGAAATTGGCTTCAGATTGTTAACTTCAACACCATATTATGCCCAAGCAAATGGTCAAGTTGAAGCAGCCAATAAAATCATCATTAATTTAATAAAGAAACAAATAGCCCAAAAACCAAGGAATTGGCATAAAACTTTGGATCAAGTTTTGTGGGCTTGTAGAAATTCTCCTAGAGAATCAACTAATACCACCCCATTTCGACTAACTTATGGTCATGATGCTGTATTACCAGTCGAAATACATCTGCAATCAGCAAGGGTGCAAAGACAAATGGATTTACCCTTGGACCATTATTATCAAATGATGTCAGATGAATTGGTTGATTTAGATGAAGAAAGACTTAATGCTTTAGAAATCTTAACAAAACAAAAGGAAAGAATTGCTAAAGCCTATAATAAAAGAGTCAAATCCAAGTCTTTTATCATTGGAGAGTTAGTTTGGAAAGTAATTTTGCCCATGGACTAGAAAGATAGAGTCTTAGGCAAATGGTCCCCAAATTGGGAAGGACCATTCAAAGTTGTGCAAGTATATTCTAATGGTGCTTATGAAATTGAGGAATTAACTCCCGAAAAACGTACTTTGGGTATAAATGGAAAGTATTTGAAAAATTATAAACCCACTTTGCTCGAAGTAAAAATAAATGCAGAATAATACTTAAGCATCAAAGTAAAATGGCAATTGCAAATTAAAAGTTGCCACAAATTGTGGACTTTGTTCAAAAGTTACAAGCAAGAATCCAAAAAGGATCGAATACTAGAAATTGTTCGAAAGGGCAAAAAAAAAGGAAAATTACAAGTCCTTAGTGCAATCAGCATAAATTCTCTTTAAAGTGGTCAGCTCCTTTTCGACCACAAGGTTGGAGCTCTCCAAAAACTTTATCTTCTCAGCTACGACCTCTGCTGCGCCAAAGGCTTGGATGCCTTCTCTGCCCTTCTCATCAATCATCTCCTGAGTTGAGGTTTTGGCTTCATACTCAATTCGAGCTTTTTCAGTTTCCTCCTCAACGATCTTGCGCCTATACCCTACGATTTGGTCCTCCAGGAGCTTAATTTGTTGCTTATAGAAAGCAATGTTCTTGTTACAGTTTTCGACTCCTGGATTACCTTCTTTCATCTGTGAAGACAACTTTTCTGCTTCAACTTGTGCTTTCTGAGCTTTCTCGAAAAACATGGCCTGAGCCTGTTGTTGAGTAGCTAACCTTGTATCATTATCATTCCTCTTTTGCACAGCTTTGGCAAACTGGTCTATGATCGAACCCAGTTGAATAACCTTGCCCAGAGTTGTTTCATCAGTTAAGGGATTCTGCAGTTTCTTCGGGAAAGCTAGATGATTGTAGGCGCAAGCAGGGTTTTCCTCGAGTTGTTTCAACACATCTTTGTGAGCAAAGTCAGTGCTGAGCTTCAATAGCAGCGAATCCTGACGCACCTTAGAGTTAATATCAGCATTTGAAGGAGCAGAATCACTGGTGGTGCGCTCACTCGAAGTGTTGGTCTGGCTTTGCCTTTTAGAAAGTAGCAATCGAAGAGTTCCTGCAGGGTCAGATCTATGCATATTGGCAAATTCTTCTTCTTGAATCCCAAGACTTGCAGAAAGCCTTGAGGTTGAGGAAACAGATGCTAAATCTTCGCCTCCAGCTTCAGCTTCGGGAATGCCATCAGATTCGTGCAGAGACTCCTGCGTCGAACTAGCTTGTCCTGAGGTGGTCGAAACACTAGGATGAGGGTAATTGATACTTGAGTTAATTGGCAAGACTTTCTCATTGCCAGCTTCATCTTTGCTTGGTACTTCTTCAGGACTTGTTTGTTTTTGTTCTTGAGGAGTTTCCTCTTTCGATTCGTCCTACAAACATAAAGAGAAGTCAATTAAAACAGTAAAAGGTTTGGAGAAAAGTAAAGATAGGAAAATAAATAGGAATATACCTTTTTTCCTTCGACCTCAGGGTCGTTGAGAGTATCATCATTTTCTTTAGCATTGGGGGCATCTTGCATAAAAGTAGTACCATCACTTTGCAAATTGTCCTCCTTCCCCTCTTTTGCTGCATTTTGGTCTTCGACCAATGGCTGGGGTTGTGGCAGTGGATCTTCCTTAGGCCCAGGAACCTCATCATTAACATTAACATGCTGGTCCTTTTCAACCACAACCTCTTTCTCTTACAGAGGAATTTCCTGGGGTTTAGGGCTTCCCTCACTATCACTGGGAGTATGAATCTTAAGTGCCCTAGGCACTTTAGCTCTTTTAATCACTATCTTCTCCCTCACAATAACTCCAGCCTCTTTTTCTTCATTTTTCTTCTTCTTTCTTCTTTCATCCCCCTGATCCTTCGTTGGGGTCTGCTGAGCCTTAGGCTCTTCTATCTTCTTTTTCTTCTTGGCTTCTTTAGCCTTCTTGTCTTTAGCAGGTACTTCCCCATCGCCTTTCTGGGAAGTCGAAATAGAGGGTTGCTTCCTTTTCCTAACAAGAGGAATTTCTTCCTCTTCATCATCATCATCCTGAAATAACAAAGAATGGTGAATAATGTTAAAATATGGCTAAGATATACTATTATTAAAAGAAGCCAAAATTAAGGTAAGACTATTAATCTTACCTCTTCTACGTTTACAACAACGGTATCTTTCGATTTTTTCGAACTAGTAGACACAGTCTCAGTGCTACTTTTTCTTTTTCCACTCTGAACAGATAAAGAACAAGTTAGAAAGATTCGAAGAAATATGGATAGAAAACATGTGAAGTAAAAGCCTAAGTTACCTTGGGTTTGGAGGTTTCAACCTCGGTTTTTATCTTCACTCCAGTGGGTTTCTTTACTTCGATTGAAGTTTTGGAAGACCCATCATCCTTCTTCACAGCTTTGCCTAAAAAGATATTACGTGAGTTATTATCAAAGGCATAGAGCATTGTATTATTATAAAGAAAAATGGAAAGTAAGAATTTTACCTCGACCAGAGACAGTAATCTTCTTTCCTAAGGCTGGCACGATAAAACCACTATCTACCAACCCCAGCATTTGTTCCGCAGTGCCAATCGAATGGCGAGAGTAATAATCTTTCCACCAAGCACTAAAACCATATGTGCAGTAGAAAGAGGGCTTGAACTCGAAAGGTTTGAGGGTGAACTCGTAGGTGTTTATCATTCTAAGGTATTTCTTGTAAATTTTCTCAGTAACACCTGTACCCAGCACCATTCGATCTTCCTTTTCAAAAAAGCTTTTTGGAACAATCTGAGACATGCCAAATTGCATTGGCCCCAATTCTGCAAGATAATACTGTTTGCTCCAAATAGGCCCTCCAGACTTCATTTACTTCGTCCTCGTTGTCTGGGTCGAACGCAGGGAAATCTTCTGTGAACCACACAGCACCATATTTGCGCTCGACAAAAGGGGCATGACGTGGTAGAAACTTATCAAAATTCAGGAACATCTTCATGTGCCTTAGAAAGAGTCTCTTAGTGTCTTAATCTAGAGATCGAGGGGCTAACCTTACCAACCTTTGCCCTTCGACCTCCCTGGATTCTATCTCTTGTTGATAGTCAGAAGGGACTATCAACCCCAACTCATTCTCAAAAGTGGCATTAAGCCATAGTTGTAGTAACCATATGGGACCAGCTACGGAAAACTTCGATCCATGCTTAGATGCTTTGATTGCATCACTAGCATTGCCCATAGCTTCATACAAAGTGGCCAGCAACAAGCGCCCTAGGCTGAAGAGCCTACCTTCGTTTATCCGCTGAGCCATGGGAATGAACATCCTGGCCACTTGCAGGGATTTCGAGCAGAAACCAAAATGGGATAACCATAATGTTAGGAAAGCTACATGCTCTTCATTTGACACTTCCTCCCCCTCCTTGCCCATGTTTTCTGCAATGTACTTGGAGAAAGTGTTCTCTTTATAAGTCAGCTCGACCTTGTCTTCAGTCTTGGTAGGATCGAAATGATCCCCATTTGGCCTAAGGCCTGTAATGGCAGCTACGTCTAACAGGGTAGGAGTTAGCATGCCAAATTTAAATTGAAAAGTGTTTGTGGACTTTTCATAAAAATGAAGGGCAGCTACTAGAAGTTCAGGCTTATACTTGGGTTCGGTTCGACTAAATTGAATTAAGGGATAAATCCCATAACTTTCCCAATAATCCTTGTATTCTTTTTCGACCCTATTCAACCAAGGGATATAGTCCTTATGGGCAGTGTAAGGGGCGGCCCTAAATAACTTAATCGAATTCTTTAAATATCCAAAGTTATAAGGGTTCGATTCAAAAATCCTAGGGTCATAGGTTTTATACTTGGGGAAGAGATCATTTACCTCTTTCGATATCACCTCAGAGTGTGGTGGATAAGGGCCACAGAAGGCATAATCCCCTTCTTCACTGAGAATGGAATCATGAGTTGAGCATTCCAAACTTTCCTCTCAGCTTCGCTACCAGCTGGCTCAGGAACCACCTCTTCGCCATCTTCAAGGATCATTAAATCCTTCCACTTCCCAGCAACTGGCACTTCGTAATCTTGGTTCGAAGCCATTGATGAACAGTGTTTGATGGTTTAAGAAAAGAAAAGGGTTTTCTGGAGAAATCTGAAAAGATTGAATTTTTCTGGTTGAAATTGTGATGAATCGATGCGGAATTGAGTATAGAATCAATGTATCGGTTTAGAAATTCAGATTTCTCTGTGATTGAAGTTCAATTCTGCAAGAAATCAAAGATGAACAGTGTTCTTCGCAAAAAGCTCTGAGTTTGGAAGTTGGTGAAAAGTTTTTCTTTGTTCCTTTATTACTATTTATAGGGAAACGTGTTTGGATTTAAAAATTAAATAAAAAGAAATTCAACACATTTCCTTTCAACTTCTCCACTACGCCACGTCACCCACTATGCCTAAAACCTAGGAGCAATGATGGATTGTGGGGATCAAGGTGACAGTTACTCCTGTACGTGACATAAGCGCCGTCATTGGTAACAGTGTCAAACACGTGGGTTCAAAAATGCCTTTTCCTTTCTCGTTCGACCAACTCGATCGAAACAGGCATTTGGGGGCAATTTGTTAGCCCATATTTTTCCTAAGTAAAAATATGTTCTAATTGTATGATTAAAATAATTCTGTTTAATTATATGATTATTTTAAAAGTCATTAAATATGTTTGGTTTTCAGAACCAATGAATTTAATGAATTAATCATGCATGAACATATAATAAATGTTCTATTATTAAGCATTTTTCCTTAAACTATGTATTTTCTTCAGGATCCTTTCGATTTGGTCGAAACATCAGTAGAGTCGAAGTATCCCTTGTGCAGAAGAAAAGCGTTTTATGTGGACTTAGCAAAATATTCAAGGAAAGCATTGATATTTCGACTTCGATAGATACAACGGCTAAATCAGAAGATAAGAAGGAATTCAAATTCAAAATACGTGTCAAGACACGCGTCTCATTTTTAGTTATTTAGGCGTTTTTAGCAGTTAGGAATTTATGCCTATAAATAGAATAGTTCTGTGATCGAAAAAGGGGTCACAATCATTTATACAAAATCCTTACAAAACTCAAAGTACACATGCTAACGAGAGAAACGAGTTCGAAAGGGAAAATGTATGTTATGTGCACCATTATTTTTTCTGTAAACATTTACATTTGAATGCAAATTTACAGTCTTTTCATTTTTATTCAAGTCAATCTTTATTTCGACTCTTTCTTCCATTCAGTTTGTTCATTAGAATAAACATTCTTTCTTGTATTTCAAGTAACATAAAAACATAACAACAACATTAAGTATATGAGAGCAATAATGAACACTAATTACTTTGAAAATATGAACAAAAGCACTATGTCCCGAGATTTACTAGTTGATCTCTCTTGTAATAATCAAACTAGCGTTGTTTACTAATTTTCACAGTAAACAACACCGTAATGGTAAAATGAGAATTGGGAGTAGGAAAAACTAAAATAGACCATATACACATATAAATATTCTGTTGTGAGATTTTTTAGTTATGACCAAGACATTTGATTATTAAATACTACAATACTTAAGTTGTGAGACTTAACATGAACTCTAATAGTAGAATATATCACATTTTTAGAGTTCATGTTAAGTCTCTTATCCAACGACTCCAGAATATATCAAAAAAAGAACAAGATCAAACCTTGGCTTGAAATGTAGCATCGGGCTTTATCCAACAACTCCAGAAACTAGCATCATCTTCGTCATTGCAAAAGGTGGCAACCTGCACATAGAAAAGGAGAAACAACTTATTAATTCCTCATCATGTCGAAATATATCCTTCCCCCTACTAAAATGAAAAAGTCATTGCGAAAAGGAAACGCATAATTAGAACAATTTAAACAACAAATCCATTGTACTCTTCACATATCTTACCTTAAATGCACTTAATAACTCATTGCCTTATTCTTCATCTATCTTCTCTTCAACCTTTTCATCTCTTTCAAGAATCTCATCCATATTCATACTTAAGAGTTGTTTCTAGCTTTCTACGTTTAAGTGATCGCACGCCCAAAATTACTAACAATACTAGAAAAGGTTCAAATAATGACGGAAATTAGAGACAAAAAATAAAGGGGTAACTAAAATTTTCATCACTTAACAATGTAATTAAAGACAAATTTTGTCTTGTTTCGATCCTATTTTGTCTTCTTTTTTTTTTAAATAACTATGGCCACACTATGTACCAAAAAAAAAAAAAACTATGGCCATTGGCCACACCAATCCATTTACACTTCTTATTCCTAGAACATGTGACATGATGGGCACCATTAACATAAAAGGTTTGGCACAAGTTAAAAGTTTGAAAAAAGTTCATACCTTCTTGCATGAACATAATTGATAGTTACTGCACCTCTGTTAAATAAAAACATAATCATATAGTACAATCAAGTTAAAAAGTAAATAAATAATTAGAAAAAATCAATTGAATGTATTTATTATAATTTACCCTCAATGTGAGTGAGATAATTTACCAGCTACACTATGACCAGTCCATTAATTAATGCACTCCACACAATATGAGGAGAGTCAAATATTCATCTCTAGAAAATATTCTCAGTTTGTTTTTCCTTTATCTTATCCTTTATATCTTTCTTGCATATCAAAGCTAATATATATTGGTTTTTTTCTCTCAATTAAAGCAATGACTATACACACTTTAACATATGCATACAAGCAGAGAAAAAACCACATGCTATGCTAACTTCTTATCCAGTACTTCAAGGTTATATCAATCCAATGTTGAAACTAGCAAAACTTCTTCACCTTAGAGGCTTTCAGAGTTCATCATCTCTTTCTTCCTTAAAAAGCTCTTTCTGCTCCAAATCGTAAGATTGCAGACAGTTCATTCTGTCATTTAAGAGGAAAATGTTTGAAACAATAAATATAACAAAAATTAAAAAGGAAAACACCAAGACTTCATATGAAATGATTCAATGCAATCTATACAATTCAAACAAAAGATGATATCACCTTAGTAATTTGGATTTTGTTATCTACAGAGACATATAGTATGGTGCACACACGCTAAAAATATACAATTTCACAAATGTTCTGACTTTATCAAAAAGACTTCCTCCTTTTTTGGATTCTTTCTTCTCCAGTCTACCTTCTGCATTCAGTTTTTGAATAACCAAATGGTCCGAACCTGTAGAACACATTCCCATGAAAAGTTATATAAAATTATTGACCTCAAGGCATGTCCACACATAAGTGAATCTATCTTCAATGCTTTTCTTAGTGCTTCTGAAACTTCTAATCTTTCATAGACATGATTACCTGCCTGAAAGTAATTTCTACTAGTTAGCCTTTGAACTACCTTACCAATAATAAAAAATAAAAAAATATTGTTTCCATGCATAATTGTTTTGTTCGTTGTTACCCATTTTTGGTCTTGTCATGATTCCACCAGATCGGTCTCAAAACTAAACTAAGATTCACGCTAATTCGGTCTCAAAATTTTAAGCAGAAAATGAAACTAAGAATATCATAATTAACCTAAAAATATCTAACTAGCATCATACCCTAAATGAAACAAGACCAACCTCCAAATATGTTTTTATGTAATTAGAGTAAGACAAAAGTTATTGAAAACTCACTCTTTTTCTTTTTTGTTATGGTCCCAGCAACGTGCCTACTCTTCATTTTAAGAGTAACCTTCACAAAAAGAATTTTTAAAGGGTGAATATAAATATTGTAAGATACTACTAAAGTAAGTTGATACATTCATCTCATCATACTAAAGGCACCCCTACTTAGCAACTTTTTCATGATCAGATTTACAATTGTGAATAACATTAAATGATGTTCAATTAATTAAGTAATTGATTATCGATTATTAATCAAAAGTAAACTATTATGAAAGACAGAGAACAGGACATACCTGCAAAAAACTTTCCAGTGAAGATCACCTGCAAAAAACTCAAGAATCAAATCACTTTTCAAACACATAAACATCATAAGACTGAAAAAGAGAAAGGAAATTATTCTTGTCAACATGAAACCGTTCCAAATTATGCAAGCATATTAGAGAGAGCATGAAAATATTCAAAATAACATCTTACAACACATGAAAGGTTTGGTAAAAAAAAAACACATGAAAGGTAAAATCTATGTTCACAATAAGACCAATTTTACAAAGTCAAAAATATTGGTCACGGCAAAACCAAATACCCAATAAGAAATTTACCTTTGCGTGTGAGCTCGAGAAGCTCACAACCTGTAGCTAGCAATTCTCTGCTACATATATCCAAGAAATTCTCTTCCGGAATAAGCTCAGCATTGGAAGTATTATTTGAACCTCCACTGCCATTTCAACTAGAAATCCCCAAATTTCTCTCCACAGGAATCACTGCGGCAATATTCCAAACTTCCTTCAATGCCCTCGCTTTCAATGTTGCAGCACCACGGAAAGCAACAAAAACACAAAAAAAAAACAACAAAGCCAAAAACATCAACATACAAACTTTTTCAAACAAAAACAAAACCCAATTCACAATTTGACAAAAAAGAATGTTTCTTTAAAATTTGATTATCACAAACAACAATCAAATATACCTGTTGCAGCAGCAGCAGTTAAAGTCATGATATCACCGAGTAAGATGTTCCCTTTCCGATAGATCTAACATTCACGGCGGAGACAACCACCGCAGTGAGATGTTCCCTTTCCGCCCCCAAAGCCTCAGCAGTTTCAACACATTGAGCCGCCAATTAAAGTTCCAACCCACACTACCATCTTCCCCTAGTGCATCTCTCTAACCGTAGCCTCTTTCCGATTGGATATACCAAAGAGCCGCGGGAATTTTTTCTTTAAAGTAAAATCGCCCACCCAATTTGTAGTCTAAAAGCTTGTAGTTCTTCCATTACCAACTTTTCGAACGACTTGTTGAGCAAACCAATTAACATTCAAATTTGTACACATCGAACAAATATCCTTCACCAAGTAGATGCATACCAAGGAATAACCTCTGATCCCAAAGAGACACTTTATTTGGACATTAACATTAACAAAAGTAGGAAAAGTCAAATCTGAATAGTATGGCTACTCACCACCCGTCTGTAAAATATTCCAAACAAACAATATCACTAGTTGATGAATTATGTAGATTGTAGAGGAAATCTTTCTTCTCTGAAAGACAAAGACCGGAATATTTGTTTTCTTTTAGCAAAGAAAATATTTATGAACATGCAAACAGATCGAGCTTGAAGCTCAGAATAAGACAATCAAAGAAAATTTTATCTCCTAAGTTAGAAACAATAAGTTAACACACTTAGAAACAATAAGTTAACAAATAATATATATAGTCTCATATGAAGATAGAAACAATAAGTTAACACAAAAACTTTATATATCACTTTTCATAATTCAAACAAAAAAGTATCAAAAAGAAATTGAACCTTGGAGATCAAAAATACCTTCTCAAGAAGTTGAATTGTGCTTCCACTTCTTTGGCTCCTAGAGCTTTATCGGTGATGCCGCCACCACTATCGTACTCATCCATAGCTTCCTTTTTCTTCTTATTCTTTCAATTTATCCTAATTTTAAATAAACAAATCTGAAGTCAATCTTTAATATAAACAAGAGTTTAATATCAGATTAGAACAAAAACTAGAATGTTAGGGTTTTCAGAATTGGGGATTTTGGGTTTCTAGTTTTAGCCCTAATATTTTCCTTATTCTCCAAAATTCGTTTGGCCACGGTGCATCGAGGATACCATTAGTTAGAAATATGATGCCAGCAGTGGAAATAGAAAAGAGAAACCCTAGAAAACATCAATAAGCGGTAAGCAATTCCCCTATACAGCAACACAAAAACTAATGAGGTATGAATGGAAAAGATTGAAAAGAAGGAGAAGATGAAGGGAAGAAGAAGAGGTTTCTAACCTTTGAGAGTGAGAGCGGCCTGGTCATTGTTGGTGTCAAACTGAGGAAGTGGCTGAAAAGGTTTTATCGTCGAAGAGAAGAAGAGAGTTTTATTTTTGTGGAGAAGCGAGAAACCAAAAAAGGGATGAAATTCAATTCCAACGAGACGCGCGTCTCTTTATTTGGAAAATATTAGCGTACCTATACCCACGGCCCTGTATTGCACACCCTTGGGTATAGGATGTCTATACCTACGGCATAGTGACAGTCACTAAACTGTCTCTGGGTATATGACAATTTCCTTGTAGTGACAATTCGTTCATGAAAAAACAAAAACAAAACAAATCAACTAGAACGAACAATTTGTGATTGCAAAACCGAGAACGAAGAGCAAAACTCACCACGACGGAGAAAGACTAGGGTTTCGTTTCTCACGTTCCTTTTGTACTTTTCGGATCGATGAAGAACGATTTAAGTTTATGAGAAAATATTTGATTAAATATTTATTAGAAAAGTTTGTGAAAGAAGAAAATTTGAATGATTAAAAAGTTTCGGAAAATTTAAGCAATAATATTTTTATAATTTTGACCAAAATGCGAATCCTTATTTAAGAAAAAAGATTAAAGGGATTCCTTAAAAAAAAGATTAAATGGTAGAAATAAAAGAATTTACAAATATTTGATTAATTTTTTTATTTGATAAGGCTAAACTATACATTTGGTCCCTTACGTTTATTTTAGGTTTCAATTTGGTCCCTTACGTTTAAAAAGTTTCAATTTGGTCCCTTATGTTTATTTTAAGTTTCAATTTGGTCCCTTCCGTCAGTTTTTGCACATGTGGCAGACGATTTGCTTACGTGGCAGACGGTTTGCACACGTGGACACCTGGACACGTTGACACGTGTCCAATTGAAACAGTGGAATAGTGAAATCTGACGGAAGGGACCAACTAACACAAACGTTGATAACGTAAGGGACCAAATTGAAACTTTTTAAACGTAAGGGACCAAATTGAAACCTAAAATAAACGTAAGGGACCAAATATGTAGTTTAGCCAAAAAAATATGTTTGTGACGGAATTGTTGAACGCTAATTATCGGTCTCCAATTCGGTCTCTATAGCAACTGATATAACGACCGAAAAGTTTTTGGCTTTGAACTTTAAATAATAGTCTCTAATTCGGTTTCTAAAAGCGACCGATTTAATGGTTGCTAATTATCGGTCTCTAATTCGGTCTCTAATTCGGTCTCTATAATTAAGTAGCAACCGATATAGTGACCGATTTTTTTTTACTTTAACGATAAAAAAATCGGTCTCTAATTCGGTCTCTAAAGAGACCGAAAAAATTTGGTTTCTAAATCGGTTGCTAAAGGCGTGTTTTCTAGTAGTGTCCACAATTTTCATATAAAAATTAGAGATTTACTTTTCGCACACCCCGGCACACTCACGCACCCCGTAGCATTCATAATTTACTCCTCTCGCTACTTAGGAAGCGAGTGTGTAAAGTGCAAAAAATAGGAACACCACAGTTCACTTCCTACGTAGCGAACGTTATAAAAATTAATTTTTTTTATTAATTATGGAGCAAATCAAGAAATCATGCTCATAATTGTATCATGAGATCATGTATATAAGGTAATAATATTGTGTAATGAATGATAATTATACAAAGACTATTTACAATGAATGTGAGATATTATGCACATAACTACAATTTATTACATATCAGTTTATATTATGAATATAATAATTAACATTAATGTATAAGGTTTACTAGTTACACTGAGTTCGCATTTTACGTAGCGAACTGTGTTGTAGTTCGCTCCCTAAGTGGCGAGTGTCAATATTTTATACTCAAACTAGACGTTAGCACCCCCCTTGGATGAAAAAATCATGAAAAAAAGAGTTCGCTCCCTAGGATGCAAATAGTGCTTGCTCCCTAGGATGCAGACTCAATTTTTTCATGATTTTTTCAACCATGGGGGTGTCGGTGTCCAGTTTCAGTATAAAATATTAACACTCGCTACTTAGAGTGCGAACTAAAATATAGTTTGCTACTTAGAGAGAAAACTCATAAGGGTACTATGATCATTTCAAAGGTGAATGAGACCACCCGAGTGTACGAAAAGTAATTCTCTAAATATTGGTCTATATTCCAACTGACCCAAAATTTCAGATCCTTATTTTTTTGGGCCTTGTGTAGAGGTCATGATACCTGAAGATTTCTTTCCCCACCCCTACTCTTGTTTACCTCCCAAAAATCCAATTTTACCCCTAATTTGATCCCTAAAAGTTCGGTTTTCATTTACCGAACTTTTTTATGGGTATAAATATGTGTTTTCAACCGTTTTAAACTTCGGTATGTATTTACGGAAGTTTTTTTTCAGGGATAAAAAGGGAAACAGAGGGAGTGAAAAAAAAACAGGGGTGGGGAAAGAAATCTTCATAGCACCTTGCAATGGGCCTATCCTGCTAGCACATAAAGCTTAGGTGGCTCTAAAATTTTATTTTAAACATTATTTCACAAAGTATTTCAAAACTAAGAATTAATTACATTAAAAATGTAATTTATTATGTACCAAAAAAATATAATTTATTAACGGTACAGTAAATCAGCACTTAATATTAAAAATGTAAATTCTCACACACTCAATTCTAACATAATTATATAAACATGCATTCATGTCCATACCATATATATGACTCTGCAAGTGGAATGAACATGTTAAAACTTGGTGTGGGGAAGGAAGTATTATAATTGTACTTGCATGCATAATGCATGGTTCATCTCAGCAAGGTATAGTGCATGTTAGTTACCCTACCATGGGTTGAGTTTTGTGTGGAAGCAGAATAGCATATGATTGATATACCTAAGGAAGGGGAAGACACATCCAATTATATATATATTGGACATTTGGACCCTACCATGTGTCTGTCTTTAACATTAACATTGCTATGAGACAATGACCGAAGAATATATCGCTCCATATATCTATAGCTTTCAATCAAGATAAAAAGACCTCATGTCATAATCCTATGCATAAATTTTTTAAAGATACATACAACGAAAAAAGATAGATAAAGCTAGAGCAAGAAGATAAATTAAGAATCAAAATATTTGCAAATATAAATAGATATATGATTAAATGATACTACTAAAGTGTCAAATTAAGTTAATTTTAAATTTTACTTTGGTTTTTTTGAATATATTTTGTGTTATTTTAGTCTCTTAAGTTAATTTGGTCCCTTAAATTTAATGTTTTATTTGGATTTATTATTAAGCTATAAACGTTGAACATTTTAGTTCTTTTTACAAATGTAATATAGTTTGGTCTTTAATAAGATGATGATTAAATTGCCTAACATTTATAACTTAAATGACCAAAGTGTACGTTCAACATTCATAATTTAAGGGACAAAAATAAAACTAAAAAAATTATAAAAAAAATCAATTATATAATTTTTGTAATTTAGAGGACTAAAATAAAACAAAAAAGGTTTAAAAGGACCAAAATATAGCTTAATATTAACTTAAAAAACTAAAAATATAATTTGACGTTAAATTTAACACCAAATTATAACCTTTAATTTGAATTTGATCCTAAGGTTAGTATTAATTTACTTGTACAATCACGTGTCTTCCATTTCACCGTATCTCTCTCATTTGTTTCCATGTTTGTTCTACACTACTCTTACTTGTTTTTACTTGATTTTTAGCCAAATATATTAAAGGATCTCTAAGTTACCCAAATGTCAAGTACTATTGTGTGTCCAACTAACAGGATTGTATCCCTCCCTAATATTATATAAGCAAAAAAATATTTTTAGATTTATTATTTTATTAATATATACAGTTTATATTATAGACCAAGTACATTAATAAAACAATAAATTTAAAGTATGTTTTATGCCTTATATAGTGTGTGTGGGAATATTTAATAATTAGGGACAACAATAAGTAAGTTGATTGTCGCCTACCAAATCGTCCCCCACCAACCCTAATTAATTAAGAGGTCATGTGGGTCACAAAAGCAAGAAATGAAAAATGTAGAATTTCCCAAAGGCATATATAAGTCTACAATGGCTGTTATATATTCATTGCTAGCCTAGCCCAGTTGTGTAATGTTTATCTAACTAACACTGCCATCATTTATTGTGTCAAAAAAAAAAAAACACTGCCATCATTTCGATGATTCCTTTCTCTAGACGCGGCTATAAATTAGGATTAAGGAGGATAGTATTATTACTAATAATATGGATAGTTAATTAGAAAGTGCACATAGCTAGGTATAAATAAGCAGCAATATGATCCTCATTGAACCAACGAACTTATCAGTCATCATCACTTCCGAGGCTGTAGGTGACTTTGATGCCATGTGGGGTATGCCAAATGTACTAGCACTATAAGCCTGTTTATTTTACTCTACTGATTAATACTTCCTTCCCGTTCTTTTTTATAAGAAACAGTTGACTTTTTAAATTCATTAAATAATGAATGTATTTAATCTATAATATAGACCAAATACTCCCTCCGTCCCTATATGTAAGCAAAAATTCTCTCATTTTTTGTCCCAAAATGTAAGCAAAAGACATCTTGTAATTAGTATTTGGAGTACTACCTTTTTTTCTCAATGCAACTTTTCGGTTTCCAATAACTCTATATGAGTAATTATTACTCCAAGAGTATTTTGTTTTTAAAATGACCAAGGGTAATTTTGGAAACTTAATTGTTTGTTTTGGTAAAATTTAGAGTTTCTTAATAAGCGTGATTTTTTATTTTTTGCTTACATATAAGGACGGAGGGAGTACATCAATTATTGAATGAATCTAAAAAATAAATTGTCTTTTATAAAAAAAAACGGGGGAGTACTTTCTTAGTTTTAATATATAAGTCATTTTGATCATATTACACAAATTAAGAAACTAGAGAAATAATCTCATTTTATTGTGTTTATTTTAAAACTGTTTATAGAAGTGATACAATTGCAAGTAAGAGATTATACAAAAATTAAATGTAAAAAAAAAATATACAAAAATTAAATTTATCACAAAACAATTTTAAAATACTAAATTAATCCACTAAAATTAACACTAGAAAAAATCAAACCTTTAGTACTTATTGTAGTTAATTTGTCCACCTATAGTTAACAAACTATACAAATATGTATTTTTTTTTTACTAAATAATCATCCATATTTGAAGTTAAGTAAAGTTTAAAAAAAAAAAATTGTTCAATCTTGAGTGTGAATATATCCAAAAAAATTTAACCTTAGAAAAAAGTACAAATTTTTACGTGAAAGCTACTTTCTAACTATGTTGTTTTAGCGATGTTGTTTCCGTTTCAATTTTAAAAATAAAAAAAAAAAAACCAAAAAAAAGAAAGAAAAGATTTGGGCGATTTGTAATGGTTCACGGGTTAGCGAGTTGGAAAAAATAGTTTTGACTGGTTGGTATAAGCGAGTTTGGGTAGAGGGAACTGGACCGACGGTTCTTGAAATCCACCCGCATGCGTAAATCAAAACGCCTATTTTACATTAGAGTTTGCCGTATACACACTTTAAACTCTTCTTCCGCCTCTTTTTCACACTTCACTTTATGAAACATTTTAAAACCCAAAACTTGATCCTTCTTCATCTTGTTTGTCTAATTTCGTTGAAATCAAAAGTTATGTTTTTAATTTTATTTGAGATTTTTGCTTTTGTCTTACTTTTTATGTTGATTTAGGGTTTTTAACACTTTCCGTTAATTTATGTTTGTTTTATGATTCTTTCATCTCTGATTGCATATTTTATGGATCTAAACTTTAATGGTTGGGTTTGTTACTGTTTTTATTTTTATTTTTGTTTTATTTTTATTTATTTTTTAATTTCTAATTGAATCAAACGGTTCAATAACCTATTTAAATTGGAAACTCGAATCCACAAAAACAATTCCCATTTTTTGAATAAATTGGACCTTAGTGTTAACTATCCAACATATTGAACCGCTTCAAAACTTTTCTTCAACATAATTTCTATCTATTAATTATAGATAAAACTCGTAGAAAAGAAAAAGTATAAAATTGTATATTAATAGAATAAAAAATCTAATTATATTAAGGAGAGTCTAATGAAGCTTCTTATATGGCCAATTAGACCAACTAACTAACTCATGACTAATATAAAAATAATTTTCTATATATGTGGGGTGTGATAAACATGAATCCATCTAATTTGGGGAGTAGTGGTATGGGTGATGTGAAAGGTAAGAAATGGTGTTGTCTTTTAGGGGGAGTTAGCTGTTAGGGATGTAGAAGAGAGGTTGTAAGTAGCATCTAGTCCCTTATTTGGAGTTCGTTACCATAAAAAAATAGGTAACAATATACTCATCGAGTATTTTGGAGTTTTTAAAAATGTTGTAGGAGTTGCTTAAAAATGTCCCAAAGTCATGTATGAGTTGGTTTATCGATCTGAAAATAAATAATAAATTTAACCTTAGATGAATTAAATTGTCTATTTGTAGCTTAAGCAACTTGATATATGATCCATGTTTCTCATAATTACTTGGTTTTGCATCTTTCATTAATTCACACCTACAACTAACAGCCTTTACACATAGTTGGTGTGCTTTCACCATCAAAACAAAGCATAAAAAAGAAGAAAATTTTTCTTTATACAGTATATACTAATCAATCAATTATAATTAATTAATTCGACCACTAATCACATATAATTTGAAAGGCTATTACAAGTCGTTGAAAAGTAGACATAACAAAGAACTGCAGCTATATATAGGCCCAGCCGTGAATGGATAGTGAACGCACCTCACCCACTTCATTCATCTTTAACATTTAGTATTTATTTTTCTAAAAGAATCTTTAACATTTATTATGCATTTTATTATGCAACATCCAATTATATATTCCAAAGACTTGTAGATATTGCACGTGATTCTACATCCATCTTTCTTTTCTTGTTCTACATCCCTAAATCCCGGTATATATTAATGTTAATTTCTTGTAATTAATGAAATGAAAAATGTCTAATTAAAAGTACACAAAAATTATTTTTATTATAATTATTATATGAAAATTAAAGAAGAAAGTTATGCTTTGTTTGGCATAAAAAAGAGAGTGAAAGAAAAGAAAGATAAAAGAAATGAAAGTTGAAGGAAAAGACAATAATAGAGAATGAGAAAAAAATTAGTATTTGGAATAAAAAAAATGAAATGGTCAATGAAAGATTAATTTTTATTTACTTTTGTTTTTTCTTTGATAGAAGGAGGTTTAATTTTTATTTTCTTTCGTTAATGTAATTGTATACTTGCCATTTTAAAAGCGTCATCCAAGTTTTGTAATATTTTCATGGAATCTTCTCGACTTGGGATGAAAACAGGTTAGTGTTGGTTTTATGAAATTATTGGATCGAGTTGTAAATTAGATTGTTCTCTTTAAAATGTTTTGCAGCACTATGAAAAAATTGGGGAAGATAGACGATCAATGTTCAAGACGTTCATAAGATTAGAGTTGTCAAATGGACTGACCCAGCTTAGCCCATTGGTTCATGCTAATTAAATGTGCAAATTTAACCCGACCCATTAGTTAGGGGGTTACATATTAACACAACCGACCCGATCAATCCGGACCATGTAAAAAATGGGTCAAGAATTACACCTAATATGGTATTAACACCACTCGAATTTGGCTCAGTAGCCAATTTTATATGGCACTGCGGTCACTTTAAAATAAAAATGGAAGAAAAGAAATTTAGATGAAGTAGAGCAGAGAGAGGAGAGATTTTGAAATTGTTGAAATCTGAAGCGAAAAATATGGAAGGCAGACAAACTACTCTATTTATAGAGAAGTCTCGCAACTGTTTTGCATACAAAATAAAATTGAGAGAATATCGGATCAGACTGACCAAATCTACTAGAACCGAAAGAGAAGCTTTAGGGAGAAGCAATATTAGCGCACGCAGATAAGTACAAGACTGACTCAACAAACGTGCGCGTGTGGAAGCGTAACATATATGATTGAGGAACGACAATAAATTAGTTGGATGATTTAGTCCGTGCACATAAAAAACGTGTGCAATAAACAAAACACAAATATTAAAAAATAATAAAATTAGTTTTCAATTTCGGGAACTAAACTATTAATACACCACCCAAACTCGCCCCTACCGAAATCGAGCTAGTACGTGGGCCAGTGGCACGTGATGGTCAAAAGTGGTGGATTGTCTCATCTACAAAACTATGCATCCCTTCGGCCTGACCCAAATCGAGTCGGAAAGCCCGTGTCGCATGATGGTCAAGAGTGGTGCATTGTCTCTCATCTATAAAATTAGATACCCCTTGAATGGTACATTATCTCTCATCTACAAAACTAGACA
This sequence comes from Trifolium repens, assembly GCA_030408175.1. Lineage (NCBI taxonomy): Eukaryota > Viridiplantae > Streptophyta > Magnoliopsida > Fabales > Fabaceae > Trifolium > Trifolium repens. The sequence goes on along the minus strand of CP125848.1, from coordinate 37,367,546 downwards.
CCCCTCCAGCCCGACCATATCGAGTCGATTAGTCAGTGGCGTGTGATGGTAAAAAATGGTGCATTGTCTCCCATCTATAAAACTAACCACCACCCCAAGTGGTTACATTTCTTCTTATTAACACTACTAAAGGCTATTGGCCCTCCAATGTGACACTTATATATTGAACTTTGTCAAATTCACACTTTCACTTATTAGTTCAAACTTTTTTATTTCTTACTAAGTTTCCTCCAAATTTTAAACTTGTTCCAACATATATCTTCCCTTTCCCCTTTATTTTTCATTCAACCAAATCATGTAATAAAATCACATCTAAGTTTTTCCCCATTCTATTAACAATAGAGATAAAAAAAAAACAGATAGAGTTTCAACAATATCACAATAACATATTACTTGTCAAAATATTTCAAAGAATATATAATAATAACTAATATCCTAAGACTACTAACATAAAATCTAATCTAATCTAAATAAACCCCATTATCTAACACATTCTTTTCACTTGTTCATTTTCATGCACATATACCAAACTGATGCTTACTCCCTCCTCCTAAAATGTAAGTAAAAAAATAAATCATATTTATTAAGAAAAGTAAAATATGATAATTTGAAGTATAACTTTTTGTATTTTCTTAAAATAAGTTTTATGGGAAGATGTAAAAAGAATTTTTATTGGCTTTTGATTTTGAGGAAAAGAAGAGAGAGAGTAACTTAAATGCAATTTGCATTTAATTTTATAAAAATAAGTAAAATAAACTTTGAAAATGATAAAAGTTGGTTTTTCTTGCTTACAATTTAGGACAAAAAAAATGTATTTTTTTGCTTACATTTTAGAACGGAGGTATTACTTGCTTAGAGGATCTTCAATTCAATAAGCCTAACTTTTATCAAGATAGAGTTTTTAATGCACATAAAATGTTCCTACAAATGTAACAATATAAAAATAAGGAAAATGTTAACTAATGCTCTGAGGGGCATTAGTTAAAGATACACTTATAATAAAGTTATATTAGTATTTGTGTAGTCAATATTTTTAAAATATAAAAATTATTGTTTTCAATGTAAAATTTATCTTTTGTATCCTTAACTAATGTCTCAAGCGCACTAGTTAACATGACCGTAAAAATAAATAGATGTGAAGTAGTTTTTAAGAATTTATATTTATATAATAAATCCAAGTGAAGTCTTAAACGGTCACCTTTCAATATAAAAAAAGTCTTAAACCGTCACAATTTTACGGTTGGCTAACTAAAAAACACCAAACGAACAATTTGTCTTTGTGCCTATTTTGTAATTTTAATTTCCAAAAACAACAAATTCCACGTCCATTGTCTACAGTTTATTTATAATTTATTCATTCACATGTATACATGATGATGGATATGTCTCTCAAATATTTAACCGATATATTAAGTTAATTCAATAGAACGAATAGTTTAAAAAAATTGAATTGTATTTTTAATAGAAACAATGTTTCATGGTGATGTTGAACCAGCCCAACACTTATTCATTTTATGTAATTTTTTCCGTTCTTTGTGGCCGTTGGTTCGGGCTTAGTTGGTTTCTCATCTATTGACACTCAGCGGTTATCAGATCATTTTCTTCAATTTCTTTCTCATCAGGCGGCCTCAGAGCGCGCCGATCTTTCCTGCAGCTAATTTGGCTCGTTTGTGTGCGTGAGTTGTGTGAAATGAAAGAAATCAGAGACTGTTTAGAAATTCAGAGTGTTCCCTATCTCAACTGTTGGAAAAAGTTAAAGTGTATTTTTATCGATGGTTGAAGACTACGAACTCTAATCTAGTCTCAAACTACCATAGTTGATGGTCGAGCTAGTGTATTTGTTTGGGCATATATTAGTTCTCTTGTTGCTCGTATTCTTGACATTGTGTAATCTTTTATAGTCTTTTCGAGATTATCTGATTAATATATATTTCATTTTTGGCTTTTCAAAAAAAATATTTAACAAAATTTTTATTTACTTCATAGTCAAACTCTAAATTATTAAAATCTTTTGTATTTAAACAATAGCATTAATAAAAAATATATAATTTTTTGTATTCCAACAAATTAACATCATAATCAGCGGTGGCATAAACCGTAAATAAAACCAAAACTACAAGGTCATTTCCGGAAAAACACTAGTCAAAAGAACGACATCCCGCCAAACAACCAGTCCCCGCTGTAAAAGAATAACGAGAAAAAAATAAACCTCAGTACGATATAATAACTCAACCAACCGCACATACGCGCTTTACCACCACGCGCGTACAAAAAGCATTTATAATCATGACCCCTACAATAACAAGGCGCGTGTGTTCCAAAAGTAGACCCCACCATAAAAAATTGGTAGTAACTAGTAACAATGATGAATGTTTGTGAAAAAAAACAAATTGATTTCAAGTCGTTAGAGGGGAGACAAATGAGTCAGGTTTCAAGCTTTTCCTTCCTTTTTCATTTTTAATTTTATTTAATTTTTTTCTCTTTTTTTTTTTTTTTTTTTTTTTACCTTTTCATAAAGTTATGCTATTTGCAACACTTTAGATTCTTCTTCTTCATCACATTCATCATTTTCTTCTTTGTATTCTTCTTCTTGTTCTTCAACTTCAATCCTGTCTTTTTTTCTTTATCATTTTTCACATAGATCATTTTGCTTACTTGGAATTGCATAAACTGTGTTTGGCTCTATGTTCTAACTCTTTTTGCTATGTAAGTTCTTTCATCTTTCTCTTTTTTTCTATCCTACATTTCCATTTTTGTTGCATGCAACTGCTTTTTCACTTACTTTACTTTATTAAGCTCTCATTTTATTATTTATTTTTCAATTTTATTTTTCTACCATTTCCTTCAATTCAACTGCAATGGTTGCTGAGAAGTAAGATTTTTTATTTTTTTTTAATTTAGTAGTAATTGAAAATTGGTATATGACATGTAGAAAAAAATTTGGAATGTGGGTTGATTTGATATTAAAAATATTTAGTAGTGCATTTGATAAATTGTTAATTAATGGTGTACACGTCTAGTATAATGCACTTGCTTGATCTCAAATTGTCAATTCTCTTACATCATGTTTCTATTTTTTTTATTTTTGTTTTGTTCTATGTATTAGGCTTTTGTGTCATTGTCTGAAAATTTTCATTTTTGTTTTGTAGATCTCTATAGTTTCATGATTTTACTTATTTGTTAAGTTGAAGAAGCCATGACATTTTATTTTATTTGTATTTATGTACTTATTTACTTGTTGGAAACAGATGCACTGATTTTGTTCACATTGATTTGATTGGTAATTGCTTTTTGACATGGAGATTGTGCTTGATCTGTCTTAAGTAGGGAAAAAAACACTTAATGATTGTGATTGAAATCAACCACTACAAACTGGTTAGTCTGTGATGTGAATTTGTGTTTATGTTAATTGTATTTAATTTATTGAATAATTAACGTGCGCAATCGCTTTTTTATCAAACTAAATAAAGGTTACTTGAAAATTGAAATGGCTGTTTTAGTCTAAATCAACTTTATATCAAACTCTAATATTTTGTTCTTTGGTGATTACACTTCAAGATTATATCCTCCTTCAAACTCTAGTCTTTGGTAGCAAGAAAGTTTTCATGATTAACTCCGAAATCTTTTATACAATTGATGCTTATTTTACAACTGTCTCTGAGATTTGAACTTTGCTCGTGAAGTTACAATGTCAAGTTCTTACGATTGAGCTGACATCTCATGGACAATTTAACTACTAAATCATCGACTACATTTGGTGAACTTTTGTGACTTGGGCCCTTTTCATCAATTTGAATGTTCTTTTCATGTTCTGTAGTACACTTGGTGGTCGCATTCGCATCAAATGGGTTTGGTGTATCTTAAAGTGCATATATATACATTTTGCGTGCATATATAACACAAAAGGGTGAAAGTTTAGAGCTTTAATTATCCTATTTGATTCAGCTAAATGAATATATGTTATTTAATATTGATTTTTCTTTCCATGATATTCTTAACTGAATGTTTGATACTATGTTTCATTTCTTCTTTTAGCAGACACGGCCTTTTCACCATGACAAAGATTAGTCCTGAAATTGAAACAAAGATGCCAATGGAAGCAGTTCCGCATGTTTCAGCCGATGTGAGCTTTATTTCAGATAGTTTTCCAAAGTATAAACTAGGAGCCGATCATCAAGTTTTTCAAGAGCCTGCTGAGGATAACAACGGTCCTTCTTTGAAAGATGTTATTGAACAAGAAGCTTCCAATTTGTCAGACCAGAACAAGCGTATCTCAGTTCGTGACCTTGCTAGTAAATTTGACAAGAACTTGTCTGCAGCTGCTAAGTTATCGAATGAGGTTACATCCTTTATACACAATCGTCCAGTAAAAAACGAAAAAAGGAGAAAAAACATGTTTAGTTTGTCACATTTCTTGAGTTTCTTTTTTTATTTTGCACTTAAATGGAGTCATACTTTTTTCCTTCGACTTCTCTGATGAAATATTATTTTTCTTCGTCGAATTCAGGCCAAGCTAAGAGAGGTTCCATCTTTGGAGGGACACGTTCTTTTGAAGAAACTAAGGGATGCGTTGGAATCTTTGAAAGGCTGTTTTACGGGAAGAAATAAAGAGGATGTGGAGAAAGCTATCTCTATGGTTTGTTATTTTATACTATATCATGCTCATGAGGACATTGGTTCTTTAATCCATGCTACTCCGTACTTAACAATATACTAATCACAGGTGGAAGCTTTAGCTGTTAAGTTGACTCAGAGTGAAGGAGAACTGATTCAAGAGAAGTTTGAAGTGAAAAAGCTTGTGAACTTTCTCAAACAGGTATTATTTGAAATTTCCAGTTTTTGCATTTAAATAATATGATTTTCGTTTGGCGGAAAGGAATTCTGATGCCATTGTTTTTTCTGTAGGCTTCTGAAGATGCTAAAAAGTTGGTTAATCAAGAGAAGTCTTTTGCTTGTGCCGAAATCGAGAGTGCTAGAGCAGTGGTGCTGAGAATCGGGGAAGCACTTGAGGAACAAGAAAAAGCTACACAAGCTTCTCAACCACAGGTTGTAACATGATGTTTCATTATACAGTTATGCATTAACGATATCATAATTAAACACGGTGCACAAAAATAATACGTTACGTATTGTTTCTTACGGTCAGAATGTGGATGGACTAGTAGAAGAGGTTCAAGAGGCTAGAAGAATCAGATTGCTGCATCAGCCAAGCAAGGTACATTGCTTTTTTGCTTCCTCAATATACTGTTGTAGCTGATAATATTTGCTTAATTTAATTATACTCCATTTCATGATAACGACAATGATAATAGTAAAATTATTCTAATAATTTATGGATTTTGACAAAAAGCATAAACAATATTTTTTCTGTAGTACTCTTATGGGAAATTTTGATGTTAAAATATTTGAAATGCCTTCAAGATGTTATTGAATGCGGAAATTGTTGAATAGCGTAAAATGGGAAACTAGTATCCCGTATAGTTTTGTCCGATGATTCAAATTTCTCATAATCTAGAGTGTATAACTATTTGAATAATCTTCTAAAAAATGCAAAATGGCTATTATGAGAATGTCATAACATTTTCAGGTAATGGCTATGGAACATGAACTTCGTGCTTTAAGGGATCAAATTCAAGAAAAATCGATATTTTCAATTCAGCTTCAGAAACAGGTATGTCGATATCTTGTTTTACTAGTTTGTTAACTGTCCAGAGAGTCTAATACACACCGATTGAAGGCATGTCTGTGTATGTGTCTGTGTTAGTGCTTGATTTTCTTCCAATAACTTCATTTTCTCCATGGCAGCTAACAATGAGCAAATGGGACAGGGAGAATAAATCTCATTCATATAAGTTAGATGGTTCTGAAGCTTTAGGTTCATATCTGCAAGTCAAGCCTTGCTCAAATGAAGTGCCACAGGTTTCAAAATGTTCATTTCAGTGGTATCGCTTGTCGTCCGAAGGTAGCTGGAGGGAAGTTATTTCAGGTACCGTTCTTTTAATGAAGTTTCTGGCATATTGGTTATGTTCATTCAATAATGACTTCATTATTTATTTGATTTAGAATTTTGTATTGTGCTTTTTGCTTGATTTACCTGTACTTATCAGGTGCGAGCAAATCAATGTATGCTCCTGATCCCCTCGATGTTGGGAGGATGTTACAAGTGGACATTGTCTCTGATGGAAAAAAACTTACACTAACAACTAATCCGATTCAAACTGGTTCGTTTTGTTATTGGCCTTACCTTCGTTTTTCTTCTTCCAACAAATTGTTTTCGGTTTTGGCTTGAATAGTTATGGTTATGCGGTACCCTTTGGAAATTATCGATGCATCAAGAAGTAGAAAACAAACCTAACAGCTACCTATCTTGTTTTTTAACAGTTCCAGGTCTTGGAAGCCAGATGGAGACACTTCTCCGAAAATCCAATGCTGATTTTAGTGTATGTTATCTAAAGAGGAATATTTTCTTTGGGAAATGGAGATTTTCGAGGCGAAATAGTTCTTACAAAGTTTGTATTTGGTGTTATACAGGTAGTTATTTCTCAGATGAATGGAAAAGATCACTCGTCACATTCGACTCATTCATTTAATGTGGGAAGAATGAGAATAAAGCTATGCAGGGGTTGGATTACAAAAGCTAGAGAGATTTACTCACCAACAATGCAGGTACTATATATTTCGTCGTTGTATTTTTTTTTCTATGGTTTGAGTTCTCTATTTGACTACTATATAACATTTTATGTAACTTAAGCTATGCGGAGTCAGAAGTGACGTTGGTAATGCAGCGAAGTCACTATTTTGGCAAGCAAGAAAAGGGCTATCATTTGTGTTAACATTTGAATCAGAGAAAGATAGAAATGTTGCCATTATGATCGCCAGGAAACACGCTCTTGATTGCAATGTATGCATCTTTCTCTTCCATGATTATCTACTGATTCATATTCATACTTAAAGCCTGTTTGGATTAGTTTTTTTGAATTTATCTACTAGCATAAGCACTTGTAAAACTGTTTAGGAGATCATAATCTGTTTTCAGCTTATTCCCATAAGCTCTCAAGGGAGCTTAGGAAAACAGCTTATAGCTTATATAAAATAGTTTGACTTTATTTTATCTTTTGCTATAGAAATAGCTTATAAATAAGTGCTTAAAGTTAGTTGTTTAACCAAACAAGGCCTTATTATTTCATTTTCCTTTTTATATAAATTAAATTTAGCAAATTTTATTTTTATATTTATCTTTTTTTGACAGGTTGTGCTTGCTGGGCCTGATGATCTAGTGTAGTAGCAAAATTAACTGATTGAGTTTTCAAACACAAGTGAGTTTTATGAGATTCTTGGTGTGAGTATACATGTGTGCTTGTTTTGTTTAAGGTGTGATTTAATACTTGTAATTGGGTTTCCACTAATTAGGTTGCATTGTTTTAGGCATGTTTTTTTTGTTTGCCTAATCATGTTGTAACAAACTCAAGTTGTTATGATTATTTGTTCATTTGTTCATTGCGGATTTGCATATTTATTTACTAGCTGCGTTGTAATGCAAAGTACAACATTTAATAACCTCTCGATTTCATGGATAATCAAATAACGAATACATGATGGATATTGATAATAGTTCTAGGGACAGGCTGCGAATATTGTCGCCTTAACTAAATTATGCGTTGCATTATTCACTTATCTTTGAACAAAGCATATGCTATGCAAAAAGGGAACGAAGTTCAATGCATTTAGATATCACAGCGTCAAGGTACACAAAATGTCTTGTCTCGGATTGTTGAAGTGTGATGGATAAGTACTTGCCAATCAATCTCGAAAACAACATAGTGCAAACTATGGCAGCCTTAAGATGGGAATTAAGTACTTATTAAGTATGAGCGCAACTGAAGTGAACATTGCTTATACATCAAAATTGAAAGCAGTATTACGAAAATCCATGGATTTGTTGGGATCCTTTCACTTTATTGAAGCTATTACATCTGACGTGAATGAATTGATCGACTACAAAATAAAGCTCAGTTGGCAATGCAAATATTGCTAGATTGGACGCCTTCATCCAGATTTTAACCGCATACTTCACAGTGAGTTTTTTTGGTATTAGTCACTTCATAAATGGTAAAAATATTCTTAAGAAAATGAATGAATTGAGAAGAATGGAAGGCGAGGCAAATTATTTATTGTATATTTGGATAATGAAATTCAGAAAATCTTGTTAGAATCCCCTATGTTTTAGATTATTTGATTGTAAATTAACTTTTTAATTGAAAATCATTTTGTTTATTATTTGTATTATCAAATGTAAAACCCTTTATTAAATTATTGTGATTAATTTTGTATAAAACTTATTTCATTGATAAAAATGTCAATCTATGTACTTTTAATTGAAACTTCTGTTGATCCTCTTTGGTAAGCTTTAACCCTTTAATTATATACTCTCAGTATTCGGAAAGTTATTTTTACAAAACAACAGCTACTTTGATTGTACACATTATCACCATGGCATCGGGAGAGGGAGGTCTCTTGTTGAGAAGATTCACCGCTTGCTTGCTCTTGATTGGCAAGCTGTTGTTCATCACTACCGCGAAGCCGGGTCTGGTTATCCTGCATAAGGAAAGTTTATGTACTGTGCATAAACTTCCTATTTGCACCCCTCCCATTTCGTTATACACCCCACCCAAAAGTCCACCTTAACATCTAGATCCGGTAACTGTGCATAAGCCCAAAGACAGTTGCTTAGCGCACCCCCCAAGTTGCTTCGCGCGCCCCCCATATACTACCCCATTATTTGCGCGCCCCCCATTTGCTTAGCGCACCCCCAGTTTTTTTTTTCCCTTTTTCTCCCTAGATTTTCTTGTGAGCCCCTCAATTTTTTTTCCTCCCCAAATTTCTAGCGCGCCCCCAATTTTTTTCCCTCCTCCAAACTTCTAGCGCACCCCCACCCAAATTTCTAGCGCACCCCCCCGTTTCCAATTAAATAATAGCGCACCCCCACCCAAGTATGCTTTATATATACAAGAACCATTGGTTATTATGTTGGGTTTCGAGGGGGTGTATGACGAAAATTAACCCTAATTGCTTTATATGATTTTTTGCTTTATGTAGCATGGTTTTGTAAAATGTTTATGTGATGTTTTACTTAATAACAATGATTTCAATGTTTCAAAAAAAAAAAACAATGGTTTCAGTGTATAACATCTTGACACTAATGCCCATATGAAACCATTTATCCAAAATAATGGTTTTCAGTGTATAACGACATGAAACCATTTAACTAGACTAATGGTTTCAGTGTATAACATCTTGAAACCAAATAACAAGACTAATGGTTTCAGAGTATAACGCTATGAAACCATTTAACTAGAATAATGGTTTCAGTGTATAACGCTATGAAACCATTTAACTAGACTAATGGTTTCAGTGTATAACATCTTGAAACCAAATAAAAAGACTAATGATTTCAGTGTATAACGCTATGAAACCATTTAACTAGAATAATGGTTTCAGTGTATAACGCTATGAAACCTTTTAATTAGACAAATGGTTTCAGTGTATAACAGTATGAAACCATTTAACTAGACAAATGGTTTCAGTGTATAACATTTTGGCACTAATGCTCATTTAACTATAATAATGATCATAAATTTAAATTTTTAAGACGATATAAAACCAGAGAGAGTGAGGTATCCCCAACAGTTTCAAATAATTCAAAATACCCTAAATAAAAGTATATTTACCTCATTTAATTAACTAAAAATAGTTCCAAGTCTCAGAAAAATACCTAACTTGTCCCAAAATTCCCAGAAAATTATTTCCTATTTTTTTTGTAAAAACAATAAAAAAAGTGGAGTCCCCTTGGCACCGCACGCGCCCCCACGCGCCGCCAGTGAGAGTGGGCGTGGAGGCGCGTCACTGTTCATCATCTTCCTCACCCATTTTCTGCAGAAACGGGTCGCGACGATCCGGTTCGTCGACCCGGTTCGTTCTCCCTCAATAATCAACGAAACTCGACGTTCTTTATACCGTTTTGATCGTCGTTCGATTTTATGAATGTTTTAGGTATTAGTTTTCGAAATCGGTGATCGAATCACATATAAAATGTGGCCGAAATTGAGCAAGCAAAAATACAAAGTTCTTCCGTTAAGATTATTACACGTGTTGTTTGAATTTGAAGGTGGATATTGACTTATGCACGATGCATAAGGATTATCCTTATGCATAAGTATTAGTATTAGACAATTATTGCTTTTTAATTTGGTGGGTAATACACTCACTATCCCTTGTGTAGTCTAGTTCTAATATCTTTTGTCCCGGGCTTAGGCCCTATTTGCTATCAAAAATAATACTATAAAATAAAGTCTAATATTTATAATTATAATATTAAAATATTAAAATAAATAAATAGTTGTTGATTCTTGTAAACCGTAATATTTATATAGATTATATACATAAATTATTTAACGGAAGTTTAAAACTTCTTAGATTTCATAATTGTGCAATTTTGATCCTCCAAGTTTCAATTATGTGATTTTAACTGCCTAAGTTTTACAATTGTTCGAATTTATTCCCTCAAGTTTCAATTTCTCGATTTTGGCATCCAAGTTTACCCCCTTTTGCATTTGCTAGCCACCCGTTAACGTTTTTTTTTACTAAACATTGATTATGTAGCATTTTAATATTTAAAATAATATTTTTAAAATAAATAGAAAATGTTTTTAACATTAAAAATATGTTTTAAAATTGAAAAAACATTTATAAAATAAATATATTTCTTTTAAAAAATTATTTTTTTTTAATAATTAAGTCAACGGAGGACTAGCAGATGCAAAATGGGATAAATTTGGGCCAAAATCGAGCAATTGAAATTTGGTGGCTAAAATCAAACAATTTTAAAATTTAATGGGTTAAAATTGCACAATTGAAACTTGAGGGCCAAAATTACACAATTGTAAAACTTGAACAGTCAAAACTGCATTTAAGTCTTTAATGTAATTAAAAATCAAATAATTAAAAGTACTAGTAAACTAGCATGCGATAATTTCATTTGCCAGAGCAAAATAATTCTATTTATAGATAAGACTCATTAGCACAAGAAACCAAACCCAAAGTTGTTACAAACGGTGAACGGTTGATGATAATGATGGCATTGCATTGAGAGTGGTGTGCAACACATGAGTGTGGGACTAAGGTTGCATTAAGAGCGAAGGAAGATGAATACAACAGTGAGTGTGAGGATGTAAAATTGATTAGTGGATGGTTTGATTTGTGTGTGTGAGAAAGGTGAGGTCGAGTGGAGTGAAGTGGAATGAGGTGTTGTTGTACTACTACTAAAATGAAGTGTGTTAGTTTTTTTTAGGGTTTTTAGTTATACGGACTACCCACCGCCATGCGTCAAGATATAAGCCAAGAAAAATATGAGCTCATATTTTAATGATCAAGTCAGAGGTTTTGATGGACCGGACCCTATGGGCTGTACATTGGACAACGTGGAGAATATGGGCTTACCTTCATGGTGTGGGAATAGTAACAATGAAAGAGTGAGTGTGCATTTGGGTCCAAAAATTGTATGCTATGTGGTTTAACATGCAAATTTTTAAAAGGTCAGGTAGTTGCAAATTTAAAAAACATTAGGGTAGGCCGGTGCACACCCTCAACTCTACGTGGATCCACCCCTATTTACATTGGCAATACATAATATAAACATCATTTCTTATATCTCTCTCTTCATCATTGACTTGAGCTTCAAAATATTTCTAGATGCACCATCATTGTGATTTATGTCATTTTCAACCACATTCCACCGCCATCTCTCGACTTCACGAGAGCTCCATGTTTAGATTAAAAATGATTAGCAAAATAAATATTATTTAAGAACACAAAACATAATAAAAATTATTTTTATATTCCAAAATGACACTAGTATTCAATTGTGTCTTTGTTATTAAGATAGGCAAATGCTAACGAGTACCCCCGGGGCACTCTTTAAGACCTTAAATAGTAATGTTTTTATAGAATTTTTACGGGAATGCGTGTAGCGGGCTGGAAAAATTCCATGTAACAATGAAGTCGCCATTGACGTTTATTTATCCCAGAAGGGGAAATGAAAATATCACGAAAACCATGGTTAACATGGTTGATGAACCATGGCGGGTTCGGGAGTTGGTTACGCGAGGGGAAGGTATTAGCACCCCTCGCATCCATCGTACTCGATGGGAACCGTTTAGGTGGTTTAGGGTTTGTCTGCGCAGGATCAAATTAAATTACTCTACCATTGGCTAATTTCTACTTCATTTCCAAAGAAAAAGAAAAGTTTTTATTATTTGAGTTTGACAGTTGTAGGAGCCCGCTCCTACGTATTCCCCGGTGCAATGGGAAATTCAAAACTCACGTAGTTCTGGTAAAAATTGTTTGTGTGGTTGATTGGTTTTAACGGGTAACGTTTATTTCGTATTCCGCTGACACAACGACGCTTGTATGCTCTAATCAGAGGCTTAAGCTGTGTATGTATCAGAGGAGTAGATAAAACGTGTATCCATTGAAAAAGAGAGTTGAATAACGGATGTTGCTTATTTCGCATTCCGCTGATACAATGGTGCTTGTATGCTCTAAAGAGAGGCTTAAGCTCGTATGTGTCAGAGGAATGGATAAAGCGTACATCCATGTTTGACTGAAAAATGATTTAAGTGTGTTGTGTTAATTTTAGCATTTTGTTTAGTTTGGAATGAAAACTAACTCATGAACACTAGTCAAACGACCGGCGACCAAGTTAATCCGGGAAAGAAAGAAGCAAACGCCAGATTCTCACTTTTTCATTCGCGTTGTTATGAAAATATTAGATTAATTTGATTAAGGAAATATGTCCAAAAGAGAAGACGATGGTTGATTATTTTTAACGCTTATTTTTAGAATGAGAATTAACTCATGAACACTAGTCAAACGACCGGCGACCAAGTTAATCCGGGAAAGAAAGAAGCAAACGCCAGATTCTCCCTTTTTCATTCATTAGTTCTTTGTGAAAATATTTATTAATTTGATTATGAAAACAAAGTCCAAAAGGAAAATAAAGCAAATAAGCAATTGATAAATAGATTACAACAATATAAGTAACGCAAAGCGTAATAATTAACTACAATGAATAAGTATGCATGAATGCAAATTCATAAAATAAAAATGCATGCACCAATATGATATAAATAAATATGCATGAACAAAATGTGAATGGGTTAACATGCATGAAGCAATAATTAAATAAAATACAAGTGTTAATATAGCGAGCAATGAAATAATAAGTATAAACAAAGAAAAAACCAAGTGAAAGCAGATAAACAGTGCTAATAGAAGCTATTCAATAAGTAAACAAATCTGTTTGTGCTAGAAAAAGTGGCCAAAAGCACTTAAAAAAAAGTGATTGTTCAACTTAAGCACTTATGAGAATAAGCTAAAAAGCAATTAATTTTGGAAAATAACTTATGAAAATGAGTCAACAACTTTAGATTAAAGAATCAGGAAAATTAATTAATCTAGTGCAAAAAAGTGATCCAAATAAGCTAAAGAGCTTTTGGTTCAAATAAGCACTTATTGGATTTAGTTATAAAAGCACTTAAGTTGAAAAAGAACTTATGAAAATAAGTTAAAAAAAGTTTGGAAAAAAATTTGTACACAGTGACCACTTTATATGAATCAATGTTGTGCAAAAATTTGGATCAAATAAGCTAAAGAGCTTTTTAAAATCACAAATAAGCACTTATGAACAAAACAACTTAATTAAGAATCACTTATGAAAATAAGTTAAAAAAGGTGGCAATGTAGTCAAAAGGGACTTACATAATTTTAGCATAAACATGTGATCAATAAGCTTAAATAAGCTAAAGTTCACAAAAGTGCTTTTGAAAATAAGCTGAAAATAAAATTCTGGAAGGGGGTGCAGAAAGTAAGACAGAGGGGTGTATATAGTAGATCTGGGCCAGAAAGCCCAATCTGCGTGCCAGTCAACCAAAAACAGAAAAGTCAACATAAAAATAATCTAGTGCAGTAAAGAAGCAGGTACACGGTAAGGATTTTAAAATCTGAGCTACCAGATCAATCGAACGCACGCGGTTTTTTAAAAAAGGAAACGATCTGGGCCTTTGGTTCGCGCGCGCCAGATCTAACGGCTGGGATTTAAAACGGAGGAAGAAGATGAACTTCATCTTCAACCTCCTGCTCCGGCGAACCTTCAAGGTTCCGGCCGGTGGTTGCACCACCGGAGCTCACAAACACCACTAAATCACGCGAAATAAAACCCAGATCAACTCGTTTTTTCACATAGATCAAGAATATCACATTAGTTTTTACTAAAAACTCTGTAAACATGCAAAATGAAAGCAACAAAGTTTGAACATAAAAATGGAAACTCTCAAACTAACACAGAATCATGCATATAATCAACCCAGAAAGCCTAATCACGCAAAGATTAGAAGGATTGAGCTATTATTTACCTGTTTTGAGCTTTGTTTCGTCCTCTTTGTTCCTAAGCTTCGCTTGGCCACTTTGAGCTTCAATCCCTCAAATCCTTCACGACCCTTCTGTTTCTGGTGATATTTCTTGCTTCTGGAGATGTTTAGAGATGATTGATGGAAGAAAAAAAAAGAAGGTTTGAGCTTTGAATCTCAGTTTTGAAATTTTGAGAAAAAATGAAGAGTTGGTGGTTTTTTGATCAAGAAGCTCTCTCCAATTCTCTCTGGCTGCGCATCTCTAAATGATTGGATGCTTATATATGAATGGAATTAGGTCAGAAATAAGAATAAGGGTATATAGGACATAGTACAAAAATGTGATTTTTCTTGATTTTTCAAAAATGCTTAATTGAGGATAATGTTGTACTATTTGATGAGGTGTTATTTTGAGAAGGTTCTAGGTGTTTTTATGATAAGAATGATAAGGTGTTAGTGATTGAATATTTTTTGGGAATTTTTGTAAAGAAAATATGCATTTTTATGTATTTATTATGGGATGAAATTTAAATCTACGTGCATGCATGAAAATGTGACTTGAAATAAAAGTATGAAAAATAATGCATCTAAAATATTCATGAACTTGATAGAAAATAAGAATGAGGTAATGTATAAAAATGCGTGAGTTTTTGTTACTTATGAAGCAAGTAAATGATGATTTTTTTTATTTTTATTTTTTAACAAAAAAAGAATGAAAAACATATTTTATGTGGAGCAAAATTAGGGTATGACAGCTGCCCCTATTTAATTATCTTAGACCTCATGAGTGCGAATGACCCCGGCGTTCGTACTCTTCTGATAAAATGAATGCTGGTGAGAGATAAGTGGATCGAGTATACCTGTTTAGCTTTCCTATTGGGGAAACTCAAATATACCTGTTGTCATTCCTATTGAAGAACCGGACAAACTGTTGTCATTCTTGTCGAGGAACCGGACAAACATGAATATACATTGTTATTCCAATTGAAGAATCGGACAAAACTGATGTCATTCCTATTGCGGAACCGGACAAGGTTGAAGATGCTTGTTGTCATTCCTATTGAGGAACCGGACAGGCTGGTGTCATTCATATTGAGGAACCGGACAGGGTTGAAGATGCTTGTTGTCATTCCTATTGAGGAACCGGACAGGGTTGAAGATGCTTGTTGTCATTCCTATTGAGGAATCGGACAGGCTGGTGTCATTCCTTTTGGGGAACCGGACAAAGGCTGTCATTCATTTTGGGGAACCGGACAAAGTTGAATATATCTGCTGTCATTCCTGTTGGGGAACCGGACAGGCTGGTGTCATTCCTTTTGGGGAACCGGACAAAGTTGAATATATCTGCTGTCATTCCTGTTGGGGAACCGGACAAGCTGATGTCTTTGCGGTCATTTGGGTAAACCTTATCTGTCGATTTGCTCGGGAGAGAGGTCAGACTGCTTGTCTTGTATTTCAAGTATCAAAGTGGTAATCCGTGAGGATAACCTTTTGAATCTGCTTTCTTAAAAAAATGGATGCTTGCAATGACTGTTTGTTAATGCCTAAAAAATGCAAGGCTAATGCAGAGTTTGATTGTATGCGTGATTTGATATGCGAGTTTGATGCATGAAAATGCATAGTTAATGACATGATATGATTGTATGCTAATGGATGTCGGGTTTCAACATGGCTGTTAATGAACACTGGGTTTTATTTGGGTTCCAATGAACATTGAATTTTGAGGGTGTGCCAAATATGATTAAACTTTGAGTGGGTTCTAATAATGATTGGACTTTGGGAGTGTGCCAATAATGATTGGACTTTGAGTGGGTTCCAATAATGATAATGATTGGACTTTGAGAGTGTGCCAATAATCATTGGACTTTAAGTGGGAGCCAATAATCATTGGACTTTGAGAGTGTGCCAATAATCATTGGACTTTGAGTGGGTGCCAATAATCATTGGACTTTGAGAGTGTGCCAATAATCATTGGACTTTGAGTGGGTGCCAATAATGTTTGGACTTTGAAGGATTGTCAATACAAGGTTAGGTTCTTGATTGTGGATGCTTGATTCGGCTACTTGGTTATGAGGTTATTGAATTTGTGGTATGGGGCATACCGGATGCTGGAATGAAATGATGTGGTTTGTGCATGCTGATGATTTGTTAGAATGGAGTGACATGATTAATGCATGATGACTATTTACATGAATGAAATGACATGACTAATGCATGGCGATGATTAATGCCCCTATGGTGGGTAATGAGTGTTTCTAGTATCAAGGCTTTTTGTGGAATGGTGGCTTGAAGTTAATCCCCGACACAAACTCCGAACCAAACGATTGCAAATATCCGCCAGACTTTGCTTGAGCAGCTTGAAGGTATAGGGAGAACCTGCCCCTGTGTATCTTATCTTGCCCCAGTCTGCTGGGCATTTGAAGTGCTTTGCCTTGACTTTTGGCCAACTTACTGATATTGGTTCTCCCTCTCTGAGAGGTTTGCCCCTATATTGACCCATTCCTGAAACATGCTTGGCTAGGTTAGTAGGATCTTCAAGAGATCTTCCCCTAGTCACAAGAGTTTGTTCTTAATTGGCAGAACCCCAAGGTGATTTGCCTCTAATTAGGAGTGTCTTGAACTGACTTGCTAGGTCCTTGAATTTGATACCCTTTTGCCATGATCTGATCTTGGGACGCTTCGCCTATACTGGATAGACCTTTTAGAGAACGTGCCCATGGTTAAATGAAGTCTTGAGATAGTTGCCCCAGATTAGTCCAAGGTTTCTCTTGATTACTCGGTAACTGCTCACAGCTGGAACTTCCTTTTTGTTAAGTGCTGACTGGCAGTTAAACCTGTTTGCTTGAAATAGTAATTCTAATACAATTTTAATGCAAGTTTGGAAATTGAGATTGAGATGATATTTATATACAATGAATGTATATTGTGGAAGATGGTGGGAGAGTAAGATATTAACAAAAGATTTTTGGGAGTCAGGTTAACGCAACCTTGCTACTGTATGCTTTCAAGATAAACCTTGCTTCAATTAGGTCTTTTGAAGGTTGTAACGTGGCTTGGTTCACGGTTTCTGAATAAAAGGATATAAGGCTCAAAGTTTGATTTTAACCCGTCCCATTCTTCGTGATGATCTTCAGCCCTATGTTCAATTAACTCAACTCATGAATTCAAGTACCAAGAGGTTTTTGGGATTGTGATGGTGAGGATATGATGGCTCGGAGGCCAAGGATGTGTTTCCCTTTTTTGTGTGGCAGTCACATTGCCTTTTGTTTTGGTCACATGATTTTGTTTTGTCGTGAATCTTGGTGACATTCACTTTTTTTCATTTTTTCCAATCCCTAACTTTTGCCTAGACTGTTCTTTTGCATTCTTAGTCTAGCGGGATACCCTAATTTTTGCCTAAGCCACTTTGAGGTTTGGACTTAGCGGCCTGTTTTTTTTTTTTTTTTTTTTGTATTTTGTTTGGCGAATTGTGACTGCCTTGGTAATGGGTGATTAGGAACACCCTTTTTTGAATTTTTTTTTCTCTTGAAACTCGAACGCATGGTCGAGTTAATTGAACACTACCCTGCCCCGGGTTAAGGTTATGGGTTTTTTTTTAATAGAAAGAAACATCAACTTCTCGGCTCAAAAGGGGTGACTACGGATTATCTTCCTTATTTCTCATGTGTTTGAGGATCTGAAACAATGCCTTATATCATCAGCAAAGTTTTATTCGAAAGCATACTGTAGCAACTTGGTTATTTCGTTTTTCATCATCCTCTCTCCAATCTTTGTTCAAACAGAAACGATAAAGAAAGAAACGAAATGAGAAGTATTAACATTCATTTTTTGCTTTTATGAGGAGTAAGAAAGAAAAGTGAATGGACATGAAAGAATTGATTCAAAACATGCATTATTATTTCATTAAGATTACTATCGCAAACAAACAAAGTTAAAATGCTAATAAAATTTAACAAACAAGGAAGTTAAAACAGGGCAGCCTAAAGATAGTTTCATGGCTTGATTCAATCCTTGAACTCTTCAACTCGCATCCTCATAAGGATCTGCAAGACCGGACAACCGATTATCCTTCACAATTGGGCTTTCCCTCTTCCTTGAAAGTCAACAGTTTCTGATCAATGAGCTCTTGAACCTTGTATTTAAAGGCTATGCAATTGTCCACGGTATGTCCTTCTGCCCCCTCGTGAAACTCACATTTTGCTTCCGAGTTATACCAAGCTGAAAATGGTGCAGTCATGGGCTTCAGGGCCCTAGGGGTTACCATTCTGTTGTGTACCAGATAAGGAAGAAGTTGACTGTATGACACATGAATCGGATCAAAGACCTTTTTAGCTCGCTGTTGAGTCTGTTGTACTTGTTGAGCTTTTTGTGGCACGGGATTCACAGGCATTTGGAAAGAGTACCCTTGAGGTTGCTGGTGTTGTACTGCTGCAGCATATGGGTACTGGAGGTATGGGATTTGAGTTGATACTGTCAGACCCCGTTTTGAAGTAACAGCATTAACCTCATCTTCCTTCTTCTTTACAAAGCTACTTGTAGGCTTTACTGGGTTGCCTTGGCTTCCAATAGTGGCTTGGATCTTTCCATTCTTGAGTTCACTTTCAATTTTTTCCCCTATCCTGACCAAGTCGGAGAAACCAGATGAGACGCTACCAATCATCCTTTCAAAGTATGCCCCTTGCAAGGTATTTGTGAACATATCCACAAGTTCCGTCTCTAAGAGTGGGGGACGTACTTGTGCAGCCAACTCTCTCCATCTCTGAGCATACACTTTGAAAGATTCACCCTCCTTCTGAGTCATGTTCTGCAACTGGGTGCGACTGGGAGCCATGTCCAAATTATACTGATATTGCTTGATGAAGGCATTAGCTAAGTCTCTCCATGATCGGACACTACTTGCTTCTAGCTGCATATACCAATTGAGGGATGCCCCTACAAGACTACCTTGAAAGCAGTGAATCATCAGCTTGTCATCATTGGCGTAAGACGCCATCTTTCTGCTATACATGATCAAATGGTTCTTTGGACAACTCAAACCCATGTACTTCTCAAATTCTGGAACCTTAAACTTTGGAGGCAATACCAAGTCAGGCACTAAGCACATGTCAACAAAGTCTAGTGGATCACTATCTCCCTCTATTGTTTTCAACCGGTCCTCAATAGCCTTGAACTTCATCTTTGCTTCCTCCAACTGAGGAAAGGCAAAATCAAGTTTTGGTTCACCACTTTGCATCTCAGGACCTAAGTAAGCTTCTTTGGGGTCCTCTTGAATTTCTTGAGATGGAACAAGCCGTGGTTGAACTAAAATTGCCCCTGTCTGATTTTCCGTGTTGTTAACTGGTGGGGGAACAAAGGGAACGCCATCTGCGAGAGGCACATAACCTGGTGGTGTGTACCCAGGAGGTAAACCAAATGCCAGCCACACCACGTTTGCAGGTTCATTAGTCGTTGTTTCTTCAGTCACAACTGGGGGTGATGGCTGGTTTCGATTAAGCAACATTTCGAGGACCTGATCTATCTTTGCAGCCAACTGGGCTACCTCTCCCTTCAAGTCGTTATGCTGTTTTTGCCAATTTTCCATGATGAATCTAGAGGCACTTCTTGTCCAATGTTGGTGTCGGGGATATAACTGTTAAGATGGAAGGGTGAGAATGAGATGGTGATTTTTGTATGAATGCAAATGCATGTAAAAGTCTTTTATGCTTTATCACTTTATTTTTTATGCAAATGTTATGCAAAAATATTTTTGTCATGATTTTTTTATGAATGAATGCATGAGTGCATGGATGCACTTTTGTAGCAGATTCTGTCACGATGAAGCATAGGTTTGAATATCATTTCTGAGGTTCAAAGGCTCAAAGTTACCTGCAACCCAACCCTCTCACATGTTGTTCTAAGTTTGATATGGTTCCTAGAATTATAAATCACCACTTTGGAAACGATGCCATTATTGCGTGGCAAACGCGTCCAAAGAGGTATCTCCTCAAGGCAAGGTCACTGCGTAACCTTGACTCGGGTTCTAAACAGAGGTCCCTAATAACAAGGTTTGGTTCTAGACCGGTTAACAAAAGGTCCCTAGAGTCACGGATCCAACGATGAAAAACGCCGACGAGCACTAGTCAAACGACCAGCGACCCGACGCTCCTCAAATCAGATATACTCTAGGCGGGGTGATTACGTGGAGAACACTAGTCAAACAACCGGTGACCCATCATAAAGACCCCTAGCTTATCCTAAGTTTTTCTCAAGCTCGGGTATAGAGCTTCACACAGTATCCACGCCACATGGGCAAAAAGAAAAAAAAGAAGAAGGAGTAGAAGAAGAGAAACAGCCAACCAAGCATATAATTGACAGAAAATAAAAGATAGAGTAAGATACTGCAAACCTGGAAATGGCAGACAAAATATAATAAACCGCATAAACTAGGCTTAACTCTCAAGAGTCCCCAGTGAAGTTGCCAGCTGTAGCGGGCTGGAAAAATTCCATGTAACAATGAAGTCGCCATTGACGTTTATTTATCCCAGAAGGGGAAAGGAAAATATCACGAAAACCTTGGTTAACATGGTTGATGAACCATGGCGGGTTCGGGAGTTGGTTACGCGAGGGGAAGGTATTAGCACCCCTCGCATCCATCGTACTCGATGGGAACCGTTTAGGTGGTTTAGGGTTTGTCTGCGCAGGATCAAATTAAATTACTCTACCGTTGGCTAATTTCTACTTCATTTCCAAAGAAAAAGAAAAGTTTTTATTATTTGAGTTTGACGGTTGTAGGAGCCCGCTCCTACGTATTCCCCGGTGCAATGGGAAATTCAAAACTCACGTAGTTCTGGTAAAAATTGTTTGTGTGGTTGATTGGTTTTAACGGGTAACGTTTATTTCGTATTCCGCTGACACAACGACGCTTGTATGCTCTAATCAGAGGCTTAAGCTGCGTATATATCAGAGGAGTAGATAAAACGTGTATCCATTGAAAAAGAGAGTTGAATAACGGATGTTGCTTATTTCGCATTCCGCTGATACAATGATGCTTGTATGCTCTAAAGAGAGGGTTAAGCTCGTATGTGTCAGAGGAATGGATAAAGCGTACATCCATGTTTGACTGAAAAATGATTTAAGTGTGTTGTGTTAATTTTAGCATTTTGTTTAGTTTGGAATGAGAACTAACTCATGAACACTAGTCAAACGACCGGCGACCAAGTTAATCCGGGAAAGAAAGAAGCAAACGCCAGATTCTCCCTTTTTCATTCGCGTTGTTATGAAAATCTTAGATTAATTGATTAAGGAAATATGTCCAAAAGAGAAGACGATGGTTGATTATTTTTAACGCTTATTTTTAGAATGAGAATTAACTCATGAACACTAGTCAAACGACCGGCGACCAAGTTAATCCGGGAAAGAAAGAAGCAAACGCCAGATTCTCCCTTTTTCATTCATTAGTTCTTTGTGAAAATATTTATTAATTTGATTATGAAAACAAAATCCAAAAGGAAAATAAAGCAAATAAGCAATTGATAAATAGATTACAACAATATAAGTAACGCAAAGCGTAATAATTAACTACAATGAATAAGTATGCATGAATGCAAATTCATAAAATAAAAATGCATGCACCAATATGATATAAATAAATATGCATGAACAAAATGTGAATGGGTAAACATGCATGAAGCAAGAATTAAATAAAATACAAGTGTTAATGTAGCGAGCAATGAAATAATAAGTATAAACAAAGAAAAAACCAAGTGAAAGCAGATAAACAGTGCTAATAGAAGCTATTCAATAAGTAAACAAATCTGTTTGTGCTAGAAAAAGTGGCCAAAAGCACTTAAAAAAAAGTGATTGTTCAACTTAAGCACTTATGAGAATAAGCTAAAAAGCAATTAATTTTGGAAAATAACTTATGAAAATGAGTCAACAACTTTAGATTAAAGAATCAGGAAAATTAATTAATCTAGTGCAAAAAAGTGATCCAAATAAGCTAAAGAGCTTTTGGTTCAAATAAGCACTTATTGGATTTAGTTATAAAAGCACTTAAGTTGAAAAAGGACTTATGAAAATAAGTTAAAAAAGGTTTGGAAAAAAATTTGTACACAGTGACCACTTTATATGAATCAATGTTGTGCAAAAATTTGGATCAAATAAGCTAAAGAGCTTTTTGAAATCACAAATAAGCACTTAAGAACAAAACAACTTAATTAAGAATCACTTATGAAAATAAGTTAAAAAAGGTGGCAATGTAGTCAAAAGGGACTTACATAATTTTAGCATAAACATGTGATCAATAAGCTTAAATAAGCTAATGTTCACAAAAGTGCTTTTGAAAATAAGCTAAAAATAAAATTCTGGAAGGGGGTGCAGAAAGTAAGACAGAGGGGTGTATATAGTAGATCTGGGCCAGAAAGCCCAATCTGCGTGCCAGTCAACCAAAAACAGAAAAGTCAACATAAAAATAATCTAGTGCGGTAAAGAAGCAGGTACACGGTAAGGATTTTAAAATCTGGGCTACCAGATCAATCGAACGCACGCGGTTTTTTAAAAAAGGAAACGATCTGGGCCTTTAGTTCGCGCGCGCCAGATCTAACGGCTGGGATTTAAAACGGAGGAAGAAGATGAACTTCATCTTCAACCTCCAGCTCCGGCGAACCTTCAAGGTTCCGGCCGGTGGTTGCACCACCGGAGCTCACAAACACCACTAAATCACGCGAAATAAAACCCAGATCAACTCGTTTTTTCACATAGATCAAGAATATCACATTAGTTTTTACTAAAAACTCTGTAAACATGCAAAACGAAAGCAACAAAGTTTGAACATAAAAATGGAAACTCTCAAACTAACACAGAATCATGCATATAATCAACCCAGAAAGCCTAATCACGCAAAGATTAGAAGGATTGAGCTATTATTTACCTGTTTTGAGCTTTGTTTCGTCCTTTTTGTTCCTAAGCTTCGCTTGGCCACTTTGAGCTTCAATCCCTCAAATCCTTCACGACCCTTCTGTTTCTGGTGATATTTCTTGCTTCTGGAGATGTTTAGAGATGATTGATGGAAGAAAAAAAAAAAGAAGGTTTGAGCTTTGAATCTCAGTTTTGAAATTTTGAGAAAAATATGAAGAGTTGGTGGTTTTTTGATCAAGAAGCTCTCTCCAATTCTCTCTGGCTGCGCAGCTCTAAATGATTGGATGCTTATATATGAATGGAATTAGGTCAGAAATGAGAATAAGGGTATATAGAACATAGTACAAAAATGTGATTTTTCTTGATTTTTCAAAAATGCTTAATTGAGGATAATGTTGTACTATTTGATGAGGTGTTATTTTGAGAAGGTTCTAGGTGTTTTTATGATAAGAATGATGAGGTGTTAGTGATTGAATATTTTTTGGGAATTTTTGTAAAGAAAATATGCATTTTTATGTATTTATTATGGGATGAAATTTAAATCTACGTGCATGCATGAAAATGTGACTTGAAATAAAAGTATGAAAAATAATGCATCTAAAATATTCATGAACTTGATAGAAAATAAGAATGAGGTAATGTATAAAAATGCGTGAGTTTTTGTTACTTATGAAGCAAGTAAATGATGATTTTTTTTATTTTTATTTTTTAACAGAAAAGAATGAAAAACATATTTTATGTGGAGCAAAATTAGGGTATGACAGCTGCCCCTATTTAATTATCTTAGACCTCATGAGTGCGAATGACCCCGGCGTTCGTACTCTTCTGATAAAAGATAATTAAATACAGAATGCCCTAATTTTGCTATGAAATGAATGCTGGTGAGAGATAAGTGGATCGAGTATACCTGTTTAGCTTTCCTATTGGGGAAACTCAAATATACCAGTTGTCATTCCTATTGAAGAACCGGACAAACTGTTGTCATTCTTGTCGAGGAACCGGACAAACATGAATATACATTGTTATTCCAATTTAAGAACCGGACAAAACTGATGTCATTCCTATTGAGGAACCGGACAAGGTTGAAGATGCTTGTTGTCATTCCTATTGAGGAACCGGACAGGCTGGTGTCATTCATATTGAGGAACCGGACAGGGTTGAAGATGCTTGTTGTCATTCCTATTGAGGAACCGGACAGGGTTGAAGATGCTTGTTGTCATTCCTATTGAGGAATCGGACATGCTGGTGTCATTCCTTTTGGGGAACCGGACAAAGGCTGTCATTCCTTTTGGGGAATCGGACAAAGTTGAATATATCTGCTGTCATTCCTGTTGGGGAACCGGACAAAGTTGAATATATCTGCTGTCATTCCTGTTGGGGAACCGGACAAGCTGATGTCTTTGCGGTCATTTGGGTAAACCTTATCTGTCGATTTGCTCGGGAGAGAGGTCAGACTGCTTTTCTTGTATTTCAAGTATCAAAGTGGTATTCCGTGAGGATAACCTTTTGAATCTGCTTTTGTAAAAAAATGCATGCTTGCAATGACTGTTTGTTAATGCCTAAAAAATGCAAGGCTAATGCAGAATTTGATTGTATGCGTGATTTGATATGCGAGTTTGATGCATGAAAATGCATGGTTAATGACATGATATGATTGTATGCTAATGGATGTCGGGTTTCAACATGGCTGTTAATGAACACTGGGTTTTATTTGGGTTCCAATGAACATTGAATTTTGAGGGTGTGCCAAATATGATTGGACTTTGAGTGGGTTCCAATAATGATTGGACTTTGGGAGTGTGCCAATAATGATTGGACTTTGAGTGAGTTCCAATAATGATAATGATTGGACTTTGAGAGTGTGCCAATAATCATTGAACTTTAAGTGGGGGCCAATAATCATTGGACTTTGAGAGTGGGCCAATAATCATTGGACTTTGAGTGGGTGCCAATAATCATTGGACTTTGAGAGTGTGCCAATAATCATTGGACTTTTAGTGGGTGCCAATAATGTTTGGACTTTGAAGGATTGCCAATACAAGGTTAGGTTCTTGATTGTGGATGCTTGATTCGGCTACTTGGTTATGAGGTTATTGAATTTGTGGTATGGGGCATACCGGATGCTGGAATGAAATGATGTGGTTTGTGCATGATGATGATTTGTTAGAATGAAGTGACATGATTAATGCATGATGACTATTTACATGAATGAAATGACATGACTAATGCATGGCGATGATTAATGCACCTATGGTGGGTAATGAGTGTTTCTGGTATCAAGGCTTTTGGTGGAATGGTGGCTTGAAGTTAATCCCCGACACAAACTCCGAACCAAACGATTGCAAATATCCGCCAGACTTTGCTTGAGCAGCTTGAAGGTATAGGGAGAACCTGCCCCTGTGTATCTTATCTTGCCCCAGTCTGCTGGGCATTTGAAGTGTTTTGCCTTGACTTTTGGCCAACTTACTGATATTGGTTCTCCCTCTCTGAGAGGTTTGCCCCTATATTGACCCATTCCTGAAACATGCTTGGCTAGGTTAGTAGGATCTTCAAGAGATCTTCCCCTAGTCACAAGAGTTTGTTCTTAATTGGCAGAACCCCAAGGTGATTTGCCTCTAATTAGGAGTGTCTTGAACTGACTTGCTAGGTCCTTGAATTTGATACCCTTTTGCCATGATCTGATCTTGGGACGCTTCACCTATACTGGATAGACCTTTTAGAGAACGTGCCCATGGTTAAATGAAGTCTTGAGATAGTTGCCCCAGATTAGTCCAAGGTTTCTCTTGATTGCTCGGTAACTGCTCACAGCTGGAACTTCCTTTTTGTTAAGTGCTGACTGGCAGTTAAACCTGTTTGCTTGAAATAGTAATTCTAATACAATTTTAATGCAAGTTTTGAAATTGAGATTGAGATGATATTTATATACAATGAATGTATATTGTGGAAGATGGTGGGAGAGTAAGATATTAACAAAAGATTTTTGGGAGTCAGGTTAACGCAACCTTGCTACCGTATGCTTTCAAGATAAACCTTGCTTCAATTAGGTCTTTTGAAGGTTGTAACGTGGCCTGGTTCACGGTTTCTGAATAAAAGGATATAAGGCTCAAAGTTTGATTTTAACCCGTCCTATTCTTCGTGATGATCTTCAGCCCTATGTTCAATTAACTCAACTCATGAATTCAAGTACCAAGAAGTTTTTGGGATTGTGATGGTGAGGATATGATGGCTCGGAGGCCAAGGATGTGTTTCCCTTTTTTGTGTGGCAGTCACATTGCCTTTTGTTTTAGTCACATGATTTTGTTTTGTCGTGAATCTTGGTGACATTCACTTTTTTTCATTTTTTCCAATCCCTAACTTTTGCCTAGACTGTTCTTTTGCATTCTTAGTCTAGCGGGATACCCTAATTTTTGCCTAAGCCACTTTGAGGTTTGGACTTAGCAGCCTTTTCTTTTTTTTTTTTTTTTTTGAATTTTGTTTGGCGAATTGTGACTGCCTTGGTAATGGGTGATTAGGAACACCCTTTTTTGAATTTTTTTTTCTCTTGAAACTCGAACACATGGTCGAGTTAATTGAACACTACCCTGCCCTGGGTTAAGGTTATGGGTTTTTTTTAATAGAAAGAAACATCAACTTCTCGGCTCAAAAGGGGTGACTACGGATTATCTTCCTTATTTCTCCGGTGTTTGAGGATCTGAAACAATGCCTTATATCATCAGCAAAGTTTTATTCGAAAGCATACTGTAGCAACTTGGTTATTTCGTTTTTCATCATCCTCTCTCCAATCTTTGTTCAAACAGAAACGATAAAGAAAGAAACGAAATGAGAAGTATTAACATTCATTTTTTGCTTTTATGAGGAGTAAGAAAGAAAAGTGAATGGACATGAAAGAATTGATTCAAAACATGCATTATTATTTCATTAAGATTACTATCGCAAACAAACAAAGTTAAAATGCTAATAAAACTTAACAAACAAGGAAGTTAAAACAGGACAGCCTAAAGATAGTTTCATGGCTTGATTCAATCCTTGAACTCTTCAACTAGCATCCTCATAAGGATCTGCAAGACCGGACAACCGATTATCCTTCACAATTGGGCTTTCCCTCTTCCTTGAAAGTCAACAGTTTCTGATCAATGAGCTCTTGAACCTTGTATTTAAAGGCTATGCAATTGTCCACGGTATGTCCTTCTGCCCCCTCGTGAAACTCACATTTTGCTTCCGAGTTATACCAAGCTGAAAATGGTGCAGTCATGGGCTTCAGGGCCCTAGGGGTTACCATTATGTTGTGTACCAGATAAGGAAGAAGTTGACTGTATGGCACATGAATCGGATCAAAGACCTTTTTAGCTCGCTGTTGAGTCTGTTGTACTTGTTGAGCTTTTTGTGGCACGAGATTCACAGGCATTTGGAAAGAGTACCCTTGAGGTTGCTGGTGTTGTACTGCTGCAGCATATGGGTACTGGAGGTATGTGATTTGAGTTGATATTGTCAGACCCCGTTTTGAAGTAACAGCATTAACCTCATCTTCCTTCTTCTTTACAAAGCTACTTGTAGGCTTTACTGGGTTGCCTTGGCTTCCAATAGTGGCTTGGATCTTTCCATTCTTGAGTCCACTTTCAATTTTTTCCCCTATCCTGACCAAGTCGGAGAAACCAGATGAGACGCTACCAATCATCCTTTCAAAGTATGCCCCTTGCAAGGTATTTGTGAACATATCCACAAGTTCCGTCTCTAAGAGTGGGGGACGTACTTGTGCAGCCAACTCTCTCCATCTCTGGGCATACACTTTGAAAGATTCACCCTCCTTCTGAGTCATGTTCTGCAACTGGGTGCGACTGGGAGCCATGTCCAAATTATACTGATATTGCTTGATGAAGGCATTAGCTAAGTCTCTCCATGATCGGACACTACTTGCTTCTAGCTACATATACCAATTGAGGGATGCCCCTACAAGACTACCTTGAAAGCAGTGAATCATCAGCTTGTCATCATTGGCGTAAGACGCCATCTTTCTGCTATACATGATCAAACGGTTCTTTGGACAACTCAAACCCATGTACTTCTCAAATTCTGGAACCTTAAACTTTGGAGGCAATACCAAGTCAGGCACTAAGCACATGTCAACAAAGTCTAGTGGATCACTATCTCCCTCTATTGTTTTCAACCGGTCCTCAATAGCCTTGAACTTCATCTTTGCTTCCTCCAACTGAGGAAAGGCAAAATCAAGTTTTGGTTCACCACTTTGCATCTCAGGACCTAAGTAAGCTTCTTTGGGGTCCTCTTGAATTTCTTGAGATGGAACAAGCCGTGGTTGAACTAAAATTGCCCCTGTCTGATTTTCCGTGTTGTTAACTGGTGGGGGAACAAACGGAACGCCATCTGCGAGAGGCACATAACCTGGTGGTGTGTACCCAGGAGGTAAACCAAATGCCAGCCACACCACGTTTGCAGGTTCATTAGTCGTTGTTTCTTCAGTCACAACTGGGGGTGATGGCTGGTTTCGATTAAGCAACATTTCGAGGACCTGATCTATCTTTGCAGCCAACTGGGCTACCTCTCCCTTCAAGTCGTTATGCTGTTTTTGCCAATTTTCCATGATGAATCTAGAGGCACTTCTTGTCCAATGTTGGTGTCGGGGATATAACTGTTAAGATGGAAGGGTGAGAATGAGATGGTGATTTTTGTATGAATGCAAATGCATGTAAAAGTCTTTTATGCTTTATCACTTTATTTTTTATGCAAATGTTATGCAAAAATATTTTTGTCATGATTTTTTTATGAATGAATGCATGAGTGCATGGATGCACTTTTGTAGCAGATTCTGTCACGATGAAGCATAGGTTTGAATATCATTTCTGAGGTTCAAAGGCTCAAAGTTACCTGCAACCCAACCCTCTCACATGTTGTTCTAAGTTTGATATGGTTCCTAGAATTATAAATCACCACTTTGGAAACGATGCCATTATTGCGTGGCAAACGCGTCCAAAGAGGTATCTCCTCAAGGCAAGGTCACTGCGTAACCTTGACTCGGGTTCTAAACAGAGGTCCCTAATAACAAGGTTTGGTTCTAGACCGGTTAACAAAAGGTCCCTAGAGTCACGGATCCAACGATGAAAAACGCCGACGAGCACTAGTCAAACGACCGGCGACCCGACGCTCCTCAAATCAGATCTACTCTAGGCGGGGTGATTACATGGAGAACACTAGTCAAACAACCGGCGACCCATCATAAAGACCCCTAGCTTATCCTAAGTTTTTCTCAAGCTCGGGTATAGAGCTTCACACAGTATCCACGCCACATGGGCAAAAAGAAAAAAAAGAAGAAGGAGTAGAAGAAGAGAAACAGCCAACCAAGCATATAATTGACAGAAAATAAAAGATAGAGTAAGATACTGCAAACCTGGAAATGGCAGACAAAATATAATAAACCGCCTAAACTAGGCTTAACTCTCAAGAGTCCCCAGTGAAGTCGCCAGCTGTAGTGGGCTGGAAAAATTCCATGTAACAATGAAGTCGCCATTGACGTTTATTTATCCCAGAAGGGGAAAGGAAAATATCACGAAAACCTTGGTTAACATGGTTGATGAACCATGGCGGGTTCGGGAGTTGGTTACGCGAGGGGAAGGTATTAGCACCCCTCGCATCCATCGTACTCGATGGGAACCGTTTAGGTGGTTTAGGGTTTGTCTGCGCAGGATCAAATTAAATTACTCTACCGTTGGCTAATTTCTACTTCATTTCCAAAGAAAAAGAAAGGTTTTTATTATTTGAGTTTGACGGTTGTAGGAGCCCGCTCCTACGTATTCCCCGGTGCAATGGGAAATTCAAAACTCACGTAGTTCTGGTAAAAATTGTTTGTGTGGTTGATTGGTTTTAACGGGTAACGTTTATTTCGTATTCCGCTGACACAACGACGCTTGTATGCTCTAATCAGAGGCTTAAGCTGCGTATATATCAGAGGAGTAGATAAAACGGGTATCCATTGAAAAAGAGAGTTGAATAACGGATGTTGCTTATTTCGCATTCCGCTGATACAATGGTGCTTGTATGCTCTAAAGAGAGGGTTAAACTCGTATGTGTCAGAGGAATGGATAAAGCGTACATCCATGTTTGACTGAAAAATGATTTAAGTGTGTTGTGTTAATTTTAGCATTTTGTTTAGTTTGGAATGAGAACTAACTCATGAACACTAGTCAAACGACCGGCGACCAAGTTAATCCGGGAAAGAAAGAAGCAAACGCCAGATTCTCCCTTTTTCATTCGCGTTGTTATGAAAATCTTAGATTAATTTGATTAAGGAAATATGTCCAAAAGAGAAGACGATGGTTGATTATTTTTAACGCTTATTTTTAGAATGAGAATTAACTCATGAACACTAGTCAAACGACCAGCGACCAAGTTAATCCGGGAAAGAAAGAAGCAAACGCCAGATTCTCCCTTTTTCATTCATTAGTTCTTTGTGAAAATATTTATTAATTTGATTATGAAAACAAAGTCCAAAAGGAAAATAAAGCAAATAAGCAATTGATAAATAGATTACAACAATATAAGTAACGCAAAGCGTAATAATTAACTACAATGAATAAGTATGCATGAATGCAAATTCATAAAATAAAAATGCATGCACCAATATGATATAAATAAATATGCATGAACAAAATGTGAATGGGTAAACATGTATGAAGCAAGAATTAAATAAAATACAAGTGTTAATGTAGCGAGCAATGAAATAAGAAGTATAAACAAAGAAAAAACCAAGTGAAAGCAGATAAACAGTGCTAATAGAAGCTATTCAATAAGTAAACAAATCTGTTTGTGCTAGAAAAAGTGGCCAAAAGCACTTAAAAAAAAAGTGATTGTTCAACTTAAGCACTTATGAGAATAAGCTAAAAAGCAATTAATTTTGGAAAATAACTTATGAAAATGAGTCAACAACTTTAGATTAAAGAATCAAGAAAATTAATTAATCTAGTGCAAAAAAGTGATCCAAATAAGCTAAAGAGCTTTTGGTTCAAATAAGCACTTATTGGATTTAGTTATAAAAGCACTTAAGTTGAAAAAGGACTTATGAAAATAAGTTAAAAAAAGTTTGGAAAAAAATTTGTACACAGTGACCACTTTATATGAATCAATGTTGTGCAAAAATTTGGATCAAATAAGCTAAAGAGCTTTTTGAAATCACAAATAAGCACTTATGAATAAACAACTTAATTAAGAATCACTTATGAAAATAAGTTAAAAAAGGTGGCAATGTAGTCAAAAGGGACTTACATAATTTTAGCATAAACATGTGATCAATAAGCTTAAATAAGCTAAAGTTCACAAAAGTGCTTTTGAAAATAAGCTGAAAATAAAATTCTAGAAGGGGGTGCAGAAAGTAAGACAGAGGGGTGTATATAGTAGATCTGGGCCAGAAAGCCCAATATGCGTGCCAGTCAACCAAAAACAGAACAGTCAACATAAAAATAATCTAGTGCGGTAAAGAAGCAGGTACACGGTAAGGATTTTAAAATCTGGGCTACCAGATCAATCGAACGCACGCGGTTTTTAAAAAAAGGAAACGATCTGGGCCTTTGGTTCGCGCGCGCCAGATCTAACGGCTGGGATTTAAAACGGAGGAAGAAGATGAACTTCATCTTCAACCTCCAGCTCCGGCGAACCTTCAAGGTTCCGGCCGGTGGTTGCACCACCGGAGCTCACAAACACCACTAAATCACGCGAAATAAAACCCAGATCAACTCGTTTTTTCACATAGATCAAGAATATCACATTAGTTTTTACTAAAAACTCTGTAAACAGGCAAAACGAAAGCAACAAAGTTTGAACATAAAAATGGAAACTCTCAAACTAACACAGAATCATGCATATAATCAACCCAGAAAGCTTAATCACGCAAAGATTAGAAGGATTGAGCTATTATTTACCTGTTTTGAGCTTTGTTTCGTCCCCTTTGTTCCTAAGCTTCGCTTGGCCACTTTGAGCTTCAATCCCTCAAATCCTTCACGACCCTTCTGTTTCTGGTGATATTTCTTGTTTCTGGAGATGTTTAGAGATGATTACTGGAAGAAAAAAAAGAAGGTTTGAGCTTTGAATCTCAGTTTTGAAATTTTGAGAAAAAATGAAGAGTTGGTGGTTTTTTGATCAAGAAGCTCTCTACAATTCTCTCTGGCTGCGCAGCTCTAAATGATTGGATGCTTATATATGAATGGAATTAGGTCAGAAATGAGAATAAGGGTATATAGGACATAGTACAAAAATGTGATTTTTCTTGATTTTTCAAAAATGCTTAATTGAGGATAATGTTGTACTATTTGATGAGGTGTTATTTTGAGAAGGTTCTAGGTGTTTTTATGATAAGAATGATGAGGTGTTAGTGATTGAATATTTTTTGGGAATTTTTGTAAAGAAAATATGCATTTTTATGTATTTATTATGGGATGAAATTTAAATCTACGTGCATGCATGAAAATGTGACTTGAAATAAAAGTATGAAAAATAATGCTTCTAAAATATTCATGATCTTGATAGAAAATAAGAATGAGGTAATGTATAAAAATGCGTGAGTTTTTGTTACTTATGAAGCAAGTAAATGATGATTTTTTTTTTTTTTAACAGAAAAGAATGAAAAACATATTTTATGTGGAGCAAAATTAGGGTATGACAATGCGTAAAGTCAACGCATTGGAAATTGTAATGTTTAATTTTTTGAATAAAAAGTTTCTATAAAGAAAATGTTTAAAGAGTGCCCCGGAGGCACTCGTTAGCAAAACCCATTAAGATATTAAGAACTAAATAATTGACAGATTTTATATACTTCAATAATTTGTTACTTTTATAGACTTTATGGACTAAATTAAGAGAAATTTGATTCACTATAAATTAAGTCGATTGTTTATTAAAAAAAAATTATATATATATATATATATATATATATATATATATATATATATACAGGGACGGATCTACCTTAGGGCCAAGTGTGGCCATGGCCACACCAAATTTTTTCAATTTTTTTATACATACATATGCATGCATGCATGCATGTATGTATGTATGTATGTATGTATGTATAGAGTTAAATATATTCTCTCCCGTGAGTTTATCTCAGTTGGTTGGGACATCGCATATATTATGTAGGAGTTGAGGTTGGTATTTCGGACACTCAGTTTATTTACTAGATTACTAAATAAATAAAAAAGTTAAATATATTTTTGGTATCTATAAAATAGTTACATTTTAAATTTAGTCTTTACTTAATTTTTATTAAAGTTTTAATCCCTAAAAAAATATCATGAACTCAAAATTAATCTCTACTGTTAAGAAAACTTGTATTTTTGAATGATTATTTCTTAGGCATGTTTAAAAAAAAGTTCATCTAGAAGAAAATAAGAACACAAAATATTTGATTTTTGGGTCATAATTTTAATTACGTTTATCTTGAATTGTTGTCATTTTTAAAAGTCATATTTAAATACATATCATGTCAAAAAGTGATAAATAAAGAGAAGTACAATTATTTAGTGTTGTAAATTTTCACTTGCAGAAGTTTAATTTTAAATATGGTGAAGAGAATACTAAACTTTTAATATTTCTTTGTCTCTATTTTTTTGTTTTTTTAGCTTATTCTTTTTGTCTCAAAATTTTAGTTCTTTTAAAAAGTAAGAGTAAAAACAACATAACATTTCAATATTTATTATTTCTTAATCTATCTGCAAAACTCTAAAATAACCAAAAATTTGAGACATATATTTCATGCTTGAATTCAAAATTGTCATTTAAAACTTTTGATGGTGATAAATTTTGGCCACACCCAAAAAACAATCCTAGATCCGTCCCTGTATATATATGCTCAGACGTGTGAAACTATAAAATAGTCATCTATCCATAAAAAGAAAGATTTAATTTAACATATTATTTATGACAATGAATATAAAAATACAATTTTTTTTTGCAAATTCAAAAAATTTGTTACGTGCATGAAAAAAATTGTTACGTTAGTTCTTAGAACTTCTTCTTAAATATGTATTTCTTAAAATACGATCGAATGTATATATAAAATATATTTACAATGGCTACACATCATAAAAAATATTTTTATATATTAATAATTATTATTATTTGTTTTGGTAAGATATTAATAATTATTATTGAATGTACATATAAAATATTTTTACACAAACTATACATACAATTTTTTTTTACGCAACAAAATATTTATATTTTTTTTGAGCAATTTTGTTTTCTTAATATTTAGTTAAAACAAATATTTTTATACATTAGTTATTATTATTATAATTATTTTTTGAAAAAATTATTAAAGAAATAATTTATGACTATAGACAAAAATATCAATATATTAAAAAAGTAAAAAAAATCGAAGTGGAAACAAGAGTCAGGATCCGTTGACACCAATTAATTTGACACCAATTGTTACACCTCTCAATAACGTTTTAACCGATATCAATTTTACAAAATTCACCGTTGGATTGAAAGTTTATATCATATAGATCATTTATGTAAATTTTCAGAAAAATCTAAAATAATTTGATATGCTATTGAGACACATAAAGATCAACGGTATTTAAAAAAAGACGCAAACCGTTAATTTTGATGTATCTCAATAACATATCAAATGATTTTGCATTTTTCTGAAAATTTACATAAATGATCTATATGATATAAACTTTCAATCCAACGGTGGATTTTGTAAAATTGATATCGGTTAAAACGTTATTGAGAGGTGTAACAATTGGTGTCAAACTAATTGGTGTCAACGGATCCTGGCTCGTGGAAACAATGTGTGCACTGTTCTTTCGAAACACACCAACGGCTATATTATCTCAAAGAGGCACGTTGTATCGTTGGATAAATGTAAAAAGATCCAACGGTTAAAAATCACACAAAAATTCGACCGTTGAGAAGAGAATCGTTGTCTCCATCAGCTTAAAAAAGAGGGTTTTTCATTCTCATTATCTCATTCGTATTCATTCATTCTACAATCACAGAGAGAGAGAGTAAGAGGGTGAGAACAATACTGTTTGATTCTACCCTCAAGAATCATACAAAAAATCATCATCAACAACAACAACAACAACAAGAGATTTGCAATGGCTTCAAAACCTATTGTTCCTCTACAACAACAACCCAGAGGTGTGTTTTCTTCAATCATCGTACTGAATTTGATTGGTTTTTCATTGTTTTTTATGATTCATTGTGATTCTTTCTGGGGTTCAATTTTTTTGTTCAAAGATTGGAACTTTGAGGGTTTTGTAATGTAGTGAAAGGAAAAAAAATTGTGGGTTGGTTTCTTTTTCATTTGTTTTGTAAAATTGAATGAAAGATCTTGCAAATCTGGGTTTTTGCAAGAAGCCCCAGATGATAAATCGTATAAATCTGAGATTTTGCAAATTTTGTTACAAATTAGTTTCAATTTTTAGGGTTCTTGTTCTTTTATGGATTTTGTGTTTGGATCTAAATCTGTAACCTTTTTTCTAATGGGGTTTTTGTTTATTTTGCAATGTTATAGGTGATGCTGTAGTGGGGGGAGGGAAACCGCTGAAGAAGAATGGTGCAGCAGGCGAAGGAAGGAACCGAAGAGCACTTCTTGATATTGGAAATGTTGTCACTCTAAAAGGTGTTGATGTCAAGCCAAATCGCCCTGTCACTAGGTTGTTTCCCTATCTCTCTCATTTTCTCTCTGATTTTGTGATTCCCTCTCTGATTCCTAATTGATTTTGATGATTCTTTTAGGAGTTTTTGTGCACAACTACTTGCTAATGCTCAAGCAGCGGCTGTTAATGAGAATAACAAGGTTCTCTTATATTATTAGTTGAATCTTTCTTTGATTAATTGATTTAGTTTAGTTTATGTTATCCATTGGTAGGTTAGTGATGATGGTTGATTTCTGATTTTTTTTTCTTATTGTTTTGAAATTGTAGAAACAGGTTTGTGCCAATGTTCCTCCTACTGCTGTTGATGGAGTTGCAGCAGTTGCCAAAAGAGTGGCCCCTAAACCTGCTGTTCAGAAGAAAGTCATTGCAAAACCAAAACCTGTTGAAGTCATTCAAATCTCAGATGAAAAGGAGAATGAAGATAAGGCTGTGCACAAGAAAAAGGAAGCAGATGTTAATAATTCCAAGAAGAAACCATCACGCACTCTTACTTCTGTTCTCACAGCCAGAAGCAAGGTTGGTTCTTTTGTTTTATGAATTAATTTAACAAAGAAACATGTTATGATTGATTGAATCCTCTTTACATGTTCTTATCTTTACATGTTTTTTTTTCATGTTGATAGGCTGCATGTGGTTTGGCTAACAAACCAAAGGAAATTGTTGACATTGATGCTGGTGATGCTAACAATGAACTTGCTGCTGTTGAATATCTTGAAGATATTTACAAGTTCTATAAGATGATTGAGGTAACAATAAACAACATTACATGATTTTCATATTTACTTTTGATTCTTTTATGATTATGTTCTGTGTCTGATTTCAATTTTGCTGTTATATGCATGTGTTGAACTGTGAAGAATGAGAGCCGTCCACATGATTACATGGACTCACAGCCTGAGATAAATGAGAGAATGAGGGCAATACTCATTGATTGGCTAGTAGATGTTCACACCAAATTTGATCTTTCACCTGAAACCCTTTATCTCACAATCAACATTGTTGATAGGTTCCTAGCTGTCAAGCTTGTGCCAAGAAAAGAACTTCAATTGGTTGGAATCAGTGCTATGCTGATGGCATCAAAGTATGAAGAAATCTGGCCACCCGAGGTTAACGACTTTGTGACCCTCTCAGATTATGCTTACACTCATGAACAAATTCTTGTCATGGAGAAAACCATCCTAGGGAAACTTGAATGGACATTAACTGTGCCTACACCTTTTGTGTTCCTTATCCGTTTCATCAAAGCGGCATCGGTCCCTGGTGTTCCTTCTGATCAAGAACCATTGGAGAACATGGCTCATTTTCTTTCTGAATTGGGTATGATGCACTATGCTACCTTAATGTATTGTCCATCAATGGTTGCTGCAGCAGCAGTTTTTGCAGCAAGATGCACTTTGAACAAGAGTCCTGTTTGGAATGAGACACTGAAGATGCACACTGGTTACTCAGAAGAACAGTTAATGGATTGTGCTAAGTTGTTGACTAGTTTTCACTCTAATGTTGGGAATGGAAAGCTGAAGGTTCTCTATAGGAAGTACTCTGATCCTCAGAAAGGTGCTGTTGCTGTGCTTCCACCAGCAAAGAATCTTCTGCCTGCTGATGTTGGTTCTGTCTAGATTTTTAAGTTTGATGATATAATAAATAAACAAAGGAAGCTGCATGAGTTTTGGTTTTATGTGGGGGGGTGCATAACAATAACTATTTGTTATTGTATTCTTTACTTTTGATTGTTTGGATTTTTTTAATAGCAGTTGTAATATGATCAAAAAATTTCATGTATAAACTTCCTCATTTTTCTTGGTTTCTCACATCATAATCTCTATATCTTGAGAGTATTACAAAGCTATAAAGTAACCATATAAGTCTGTAATGGTTGAAGCTGCCAATATAAAACAAAGCTAGAAACAATATTCTTGAAATGTTCATGATTCTGGTTTTAACAACATAATTTCTCTTTTTATTGGATTAAATTCGTTATAATTTTTTGCAATTATGTTATTTCATCCCAATATGTTGAGCATCACCTTTCTGAAAAGAATTAGTGATATAAAAGGCATAGCCAAAATTATTTTAAAAAATGGAGATGATATATACTCATTGAGCATTATATAATAGAATGAAGTACCCGCATGAGCACGGTTGGACAAAGCGGAAGCGAGAATGTCGGCTTAAGTAACCCAAACATTGGTGAGAATCCAAAAGTGGTGAGTTAGGATTAGTCAGCTTGTAAAAAAACTAATATTAATATCTCATAATTTAGATATATTGTTCTGTAATAAAAATAAATTTAAATATATTGTTAATCTCCGGAATAAAAGAAGTTAATATACAAAGAATAGTTTTGATTGATTTTCAGCCTTAGTATTATATCGATCAACCAATATCATAATTTTAAAATTATGAATCTATTGTTAAAAACAAAATGAATCTATTGTTGAAATTCAAAAATACTTTCAATATTATAGAATCATAAATTAATTTGATATCTTTAAATTTCTCAAAATCCATATTATAAAACCTGAATGTAAAAAGTTTTAGAAAGTCTTAAAACTTTATATATTCTTACAAAGTCTTTTAAAGAATAGTTTTGATATCTTTAAATTTCTCAAAATCCATATTATAAAATCCGAATGTAAGAAGTTTTAGAAAGTCTTAAAACTTTATATATTCTTACAAAGTTTTTTTAAAGAATAGTTTTGATTAATTTTCAAGTATTGTTTAAATGAATTTTCATCCTTAGTATTATATCGATCAACGAATATCATAATTTTAAAATTATGAATCTATTGTTAAAAACAAAATGAATCTATTGTTGAAATTCAAAAATACTTTCAATATTATAGAATCATAAATGAATTTGATATCTTTAAATTTCTCAAAATCCATATTATAAAACCTGAATGTAAAAAGTTTTAGAAAGTCTTAAAACTTTATATATTCTTACAAAGTCTTTTAAAGAATAGTTTTGATATCTTTAAATTTCTCAAAATCCATATTATAAAATCCGAATGTAAGAAGTTTTAGAAAGTCTTAAAACTTTATATATTCTTACAAAGTTTTTTTAAAGAATAGTTTTGATTAATTTTCAAGTATTGTTTAAATGAATTTTCATCCTTAGTATTATATCGATCAACGAATATCATAATTTTAAAATTATGAATCTATTGTTAAAAACAAAATGAATCTATTGTTGAAATTCAAAAATACTTTCAATATTATAGAATCATAAATTAATTTGATATCTTTAAATTTCTCAAAATCCATATTATAAAACCCAAATGTAAAAAGTTTTAGAAAGTCTTTTTTTTTTTTGACAAAAGTTTTAGGAGGTGTATTCAATTAAGATTTCAATGGATTTTAAAAGATTTTTTTATGATGACAAAATCATGTGGTATTCAATTAGGATTTTAAAAGACTTTAAAAAAGTCTAGTGATATTCAATTAGGATTTTAAAAAACTTTAAAAAAATCTAGTGGTATTCAATTAAGACTTTTTACAACTTATAAAAAGTCTTGTGGTATTCAAAAATATTCTAATTTTGATAGATTGTTTAAAAAATAGGATTTTAATGGATTTTGATGGACTTTTTAGTGAATTTTGAGTTAAAAAAAGTCTTTCCCCATATCATGAGATTTCCATGGATTCTCATTTTTTTTTTCACATTCCCTCTTGTTTCTATTTCATGTTTCCTAATTATCTCATGTTTTTATAATTGCTTATTTTCTCCCTACATCTCTTTCACGTTTCATCTTCATGCCCTGCCCGGTTGTTCAGCAATCTCACAGACTTTTCCAAATTCTCAAAAATTTTTACTTTCATCATCACTATATCAGTTTCTTCTTCTTCTTCTATCAAATATGTTTTTTTACAATAAAACAAATTAACAAATTCTACATATTTTTTTACAAATTTTTGATTCATTACAACTTTTGTACAATTTTGTTTATTCAATTTTGTTTTATTTATTTTTACGGAAAACGATTTTTTTTCTTCTTCACATTCATCTGCTATTCTACTTAATATACGTAAAAACATAAAAAGGGAACCTAGAGTTTTTTTCTTTTAATATTTGGATTCCCAAATTATTGATTCTTTTAAAATTTTCCTAATATACAAAAGTTTCATAATATATAAAGTATTATGAAATCTTGATTGTAAAAGTCTTTTGAAAAAAATATCTCAAAATCCATTCAAATCATTTGTTAAAAATCTTGATTGTAAAAAAGTCTTGTAAAATATAGTCCAACAAAATTTCATAAAATCATCAAGATTTTTTTTGCCAAAATTGTCTCATGAAATCTCAATCCAATACACCCCTTAGAAAGTCTTAAAACTTTATATATTCTTACAAAGTCTTTTAATTTATTTATTTTTTGTCAAAATGGTCTTTTAAAAGCCAAAACTCTAATTTTTTATAATAAAAACTCTAAACTTTTTAAATAAAAAAAACCTTAAATCAAACTATTTTTCATGTTCCTTTTTGTAAAAAAAATAATAAAAACTTAATCTTGACAAAAATAAACTTAAAATGAACAAATGTGAAATGAAATTGTGAAGAAGTTGTTTGTAAAACCCTACCAAGTCAAATCCATCTCCATTTGGGTCTAAGTAAAACCCTACCGTGCTAGAAGAGGTTCCAACCTTCTTCTTCTTCTTCTTAACTCACTTCAACAACAAATTCAAACTCCGCTGTAAAAAACTTCACTCTCAACCATGCCTTCTTCCACTTCAAAGCACAGTAATAGCAACAGCAGCAATAACAAGAAGCAATCAAAATCAAAATCAAGGTTACCACCGTCATTTCCCGACACCGCCACCACCACCGCCGCCGAACCACAACAATTGACCTCTCTCATCCAACAAGCTTCTCAAATCTTCCCATCCTTCATTTCACAATCCGCTTTCATCGCTCAAATCACCGACGTCGATTCCACCAATTCAACTTCCAAAGACGCTAAAATTTGGCTTTCTGAGCCTTCTATGGTTCAATCTTCTCTTGCTCCCGGTTCACTTGTCTCTGTAATGAAATTCATTTGGTTTCTCAATTATTTCAGGGCTTTTGTCAAATTATGCTGTTATGATAGTTTATGATTTTGATTGATTTTGAAGGTGTCTATTCCTTCTTCAAGTAAAGAGATTGCGCAATTGCATGGATTTCCTCTCATTTCATTGACTAATGAATGTGTTAAATGCTATGGGTTGAAAACTTGTGCCACATTGGATGATGATGCTGCTGGAAACTACTTTGTTCTTGCAACGGTTTTTCCTTCTACAAAGGTTAGTCTTTGCCACGATTATGTTTTTTTAATTTTTCTAGTCCTACCTAGTGGTTAGACGCGCACACTATAAGTGTAGAGAAGTGTGGAATCCGAGGTTCAAACTTACAGGATTGTTTTTTGTTTTGTTATTTTATTCATAAGAAAATAGTGTACGAACCTATTCTGCCAAATTATCCCGCTACACTCCACTTCACTTTAATTATATGACATGGAGGATTGCTTGATTTCTATTAGATGTCAGTGTAAAACTAATTTACATTGACAGAGCATATCTATTAAACTCTTAATTCATTGCGTTCGATGGATATGTATTTTGACTGTGTAAAAAAGTTTTACATTTTGTTCTATCGTATCGTATCTCTGTGTAAATGAGTAATATAATGAAATGATGATTGTGAAATATAATTGGATGGATCATATGATTTTGTTTATGTAGATACCTTAGTTGAGATTTTTGAACTTTTTTTTTACTTTCTCGTTAATCATATTTTTTGTTCTTTAACCAAAACTAGAAGTGGCAAACAAAATCCTGCATCATGATATGTTGTTCATGTTGTAGACTAAACTGAGGAATTACCTAATACATATTCATTGAACACCCTTACCTGCAACAATGGATGTGCTCTCAAACACCCTTACCTGCTAGTTCTCATTTGGTCTCAATTTACAAAACTATTATGAAAACTTGTAATTGGCATAAGACTAGGATTGACAAATAGCTCATTGAAGCTGTTATTTTGGTCAGTTAAAATATGATTGATTGATATTTGTGCCTTCGTTTTTTTATAATCTATATAATAATAGACCTATCTTTATCAAAATCTTATATTTTCTGACATTTATTTAGGTATTGAAGAACGGAGTACGCCTGTCTTCAAATCTTTCCTTTGCGATGGGATGTCCTTCTTCGGGCACATGTGTGTTTGTTCACCCATTACAGAAACAATCTTTGGTATATAATTGCAAAGAATTATATCTTCAACTGGCTCCTTGTAAGAGTGGGCCACCATTGAAAGTTAATAATCTCCCCTCATCGGACTTGTCTAAGTCAAGATCCCGTGCCCAATCTGAGAATGATATTGTTGCATCTCCTAAAACACCTTCTTATGGATCAAAGTTTTCTAATGACAGTGTTTATTCTTCCCCCATATTTGAAGATTCAGCATCAAGTGTAACCAATTCCAATGGTCAATTGGTGGCTTCATTTGATGTTAGCAAGGCATTAGGAAATGAAAGTTCCAAAAAATTATTAGAAACATGCGCAACTTCATGGTTATACTCTCGTTGTATGTTGCTAGGGAATCTTGTCAATGTCCCAATGTTTTCTGAGTTTTGCATTTTCCAAGTGACGGGAATTAAAAGGGGGTCAACTAACCTACCTGACTATTGTCAATTGAATGGGAGCAGTGATTTAAATCTCGAGGATTCTGATATGCTAGAGAATGTGAATCTGGCTTTCACTGTCAATTGGGAAACAAAGGTATTTTTATCTTTGCCTTCAAATGCAACATTTGAAGAGTCAATTCAAAGGGATTTATCGTGTCTGAAACTTGATGACAAGGATGTTAAACCCCGGAGTGATAATATTTCTAAATTAGGCGGTCTATCTAAAGAAGAAATGCTTTTAAAGGAAATAATTTATTTTTCAAAGAACGATTTTTTACCAAGGTATATCTTATCTATTTTATGTTTTTACCTGATGTCATATAAAGTCAAAGACTTATATTTATTACCTTCCTTGCCATAGACTGTGTGTTGTTTTAATACACCATATTATGTTTGGTGGATTCAAGTAGTGTTGACTGTAGACTATGGTTCCTGCAGCAAACTCTTTCTAATGTTTGAGATGAAGGCTGGACATATCCTTTATTTGAATTTTGTGTTTTATATGTCTCATCAACATGCATCCTTCGTAATTTCATAAGGATGTGGTTTAGACTAGTATACTGTTGGATGTTTGTGTTTTATATATAGACCCCCCCACACACACACACTACCAATTTTAATTGAATGTAAGGTTAAGGTAGTATATATGGTGATCTTATCAGAAGCTTGTTTTCTTTTTCTTGTAAACATGACATTATTCTGTAAAATATTCGTTAAATGTCAAAATGAGTAAAACTGCATGCTGGGCCTTAACATTGTCAGTTTATTATAAGTATGGATGTGGGATAATGTTTTATGGAAAGCAATTAATATTATATAAGTTTCTGACAGTCAATTATTGAATTTGTAGTTCAAAGTTCAAACCAATATTCTCATAGTGATGTGTCCTCACATACATCAATGCACATGTTCAAACAATTCTGCACACTTATGTGTTTATGCATCTTGGTTTTGCAATATGTAGCTTTGATATGCAGAATACCAGAGGTGTCTTTCTTCATGGTCCACCTGGTACGGGAAAGACTTCGTTGGTTCGATTATGTGCTCATGATGCTGGGGTCAATTTTTTCTCAATAAATGGACCTGAAATTGTTACCCAGTACTATGGGGAAAGTGAGAAAGCATTGCATGATGTTTTTGATTCGGCCACTCAAGCTTCACCTGCCGTGGTTAGATATTTTGTTAAGATCATGTGTTTTAGTTTTTCACATTTTGTGTTTAAATGAATAATTTATGCTCTTATATTGGTGTAGTGTATCACAAGTTGCTTATCAATCACAACATATAGTTAATTAAGTTTCCCATCGAAGTTAAAGGCTTTTAATATTAACCTTAATATTGGACTCGAGTTAGACATGAACTAGGTAGTTTTGCTTGTGTTGTTAGATTAATCCAGGAAATGCTCTCATAATGCTCACCTCTATTAAAACACATAATGACCCTAAACTTTTCACACACCATGCATTTAACGTACTCTCATGAGTCATAACTCCCTATTACATGATAATTAAATCCAGAGCCTTGTTTCTTTCTTCTCATAAACTTTTGATGGGTTTGGGTCTCGACCCACACAAGGGCTAGTCTCATCATGTTAGACTGGCCTATCACTGCCTTAAAGCTCAAGGCTGAGGCTGAAGTGAGGAAATTTCCCCTTGATCATTTACATATTTCCCAAGTAACCTCAGTAACTGGTTGAGAGAGGTTCATTTAAGAAGAACTTGAGACATGTACTGACGATGTCCAAACTCCAAAGGTTACTCTTGAATTAAGAACTTTTTCAAGTTCAAGGAGTGGTTCATCACTTTAAAAGGTCATTTGGTATTTGGATAAAAAATATGCTGTCCAAACAGCTCTTTTAAGTGAGACACACGGAAAATGGGATGAGTTGTCGGTCTTTCCTCTTGGCCAAGATTTGAACAGTTCCAAAATATCTGCAGGCTTTCGACTACTTTAGGATTGATATGTTGGACCTCTTATTAGAGAGAAGAAAAGGGAAAGTGGTTATTGGGTGGTTATGTGAGGGAGAGACGAAGCTCTCAATTCTCGGAAGGGAATCTTCTGGTACCCGCAGACCAATCTGTTAGTCTCTATCAGTATCTGGTCTGTTATTCTGTAATACCACTTGTCCTCTGTTTTGATACAGAGTTCCAGTTGTTGTTTTCTTCTAAATGTATCAATTTAGATAT
Source organism: Trifolium repens (assembly GCA_030408175.1). Taxonomy (NCBI): domain Eukaryota; kingdom Viridiplantae; phylum Streptophyta; class Magnoliopsida; order Fabales; family Fabaceae; genus Trifolium; species Trifolium repens. The sequence goes on along the minus strand of CP125848.1, from coordinate 37,322,667 downwards.
CATTGATAAAAAAACAAAAGGGATACCTTTTTCTATCATTATCCTCGTTGCTGTAATTGTTGGAGACGAGGCCTAAATTTAAATACACCCAATCTCCAACTTCAAATTTCACATCCCTTCGGTGTTTGTTGGCTTTTGACATATCAGATTCTGGGCTTGCTTTAGGAGAGATAGACAATGTCTGATGATCTTGTCTCTATCTATGAAGTCATTGCTCCTCATTTTCCACTCCACCTAAATCTCCACATCATATCATATCTCACTCTTGCGATGGGTCCAACTCCAAAGTCTAAGCTACTAGTGTCAGACTAGTGTCGCCCTTCCCTCGTTAACTAAGTTCTGTCAATAGAGTTTCCCAGTGTTAGACTAGTTTCCACATTGAAAACAAATGTGAAGCGCCGAACCCAGCTATATTTTCAAAATTCCGGGTTGGATGTTGTTCAATGGCCTGGTTTTGGGATTCACTAACTTCTCTTGATAGTATAGAACAAGTTTTCATGACATGAAGTAGTTTTGTCTTGTGCATTGTTTTGGTTCTGGAACATAGAGTTTCTCCAAACAACTCATGCATGTTGGTGATAATTTCTGATTGTAATTTCATTTCTTTCTTTTTCATACATGTTCTATGTGAATGTATGATACAATCAATATAATTACAATGAGATCTTTTCTGAAAGCATCATGTCATAAGAATTGTGGTAGTGTGGTGCTTAATCGCGGAATTAGTGGAACACCTAACATTATGAGGCTTCATGACATATTTAAGAATTGTGCTGCTGTCATGTTGGTCTTGATTAATCAAGAGAAGTCAAAAAGTGGTTTAAGTTGGATAGCAGAAGAATATTAGGAATTTAATATAAAATATTGTTAATTGTGAAATTTGAAGGCATTAATATTAAATGAAAATGTAAGCATTTTATCATCAGTCAATGACCTTGTTTTTGTATTTCACTCTCTGATTTGGTTTTCGAGTTAAAAATGCTAAAACAATATTGACAGTATGTTTTGTCAATTCTCTTCTATGATTTAAAAGTCCTTGAACTTGCCGGAATTATCTTGAAATTTATTCTAAACCAATTCTTTATTTCCTATAACTTTTGGGAGCGAAGGTGGAAGATTTCAATTCTTTCACTGTGTAAAAAGACAGTCTATTGTATTGTCTTGTAGCTATATTTTTTCTGTTGTGAGCAGTTCAATAAACAAAACATAGAGGTGAGACTTGCATTTTTTAAGCAGATGTAATTTAAATTAATGATGATAATTTATTTTTCACTATTATTAGAATTTCTTAAACAGACATAGTGTGACCTAGAATTTGTTAAACTGGCATAGTGTATAGGATGTCTGCTCTCTAACAATGTTCCTACAATCTTGAGATTTTTCATCAAGATTTCATTGCTTTAGTTTGCATGGTTAGTTATTTTCATGGCTTTGCACCTGATTTGCTGGGAATAGTCTCACTTATTTCTAACTTGATATTTTTATGTTCTAAGTTCTTCTAAGTTGAATTGTAAAAAAAAAAAAAGGTTCTTCTAAGTTGCTGAATCTCAATGATGGGATTATTTTCACTGTTACATACAGATATTTATTGATGAAATAGATGCAATTGCCCCTCCAAGGAAAGATGGGGTTGAAGAGCTATCTAAAAGATTGGTTGGAACCTTGTTGGAACTGATGGATGGAATTAGTATAAATGGAGGATTAGTTGTAATTGCTGCTACAAATAGGCCTGACCATATTGATCCAGCTCTCAGACAGGGTGGAAGATTTGACAAGGATATTGAAATTGGTAAGATTTAAGCTAATAGATCCTTAGTTGTAAACGCATACCTGTTCTTGTAACTCTGAATTTTTCTCCTAACTTGCCTGCATATTTTACTACTGTATAAATATTATCTATATGCCCATGGGTTCATAAGCTCTAGAGACTATATAAGAATCTGATATATAGGGTTCTTAAGAGAGAAAACCCAGAAAAAAAAAATTAATCTTTAAAATAATCTGATTTCTTAATTGTTACCTGAGTATCTAAGACTCAGATATATAGTGCCCGTTTGACCTAGCTTATTTTTGAGCTTATGCAAACAGCTTATGCAATTTTTATGTATTATTATAAGTTTTTCAAGGTAGTTTATGATAAAATAGCTTATAAAAATTCAATTTTCACTAGTTTGAACTTATAATATAGCATAAAACCTAATTTATATTGAATAAGCCGTTTGCATAAGCTCAAAAATAAGCTAGGCCAAACGGGCCCAAGAGAGGTAGTTACATGAGTTGGTCATAGTTACTGCAAGTATCTTAGTTTATCATTTAAGATCAGTTATCTTAGATTATCTCTTAGGATTGGTTTTCATATTACTTTTTTTTTTTTTATAAATGGTTTTCATATTACTTATTTCTTGTTATAATTTGTTTCTTGATTTCCCTATTTACATAATAGTTCTTTTTTTTTATTAGGAGTCTAGAATCTCCATAAAATCATTTTCATATTTTTACTCCTTCCTTTAACTAAAACCCCATAACTTCAACACGGTGTCAAAGTGGTACTGTCCTCCGTGACCTGCGGCATCCTTGTTCCGCTGGCGAGTGTGAAACCGTACAAAAATAAAATTGCTACTGTTTAACTCTCCTTTGTTGTGTTCTTTTATAACATGTCTAAATTATTATTGTAAAATACTACTACAGCAATGTTAAATAGCCGCTATAACGTAGCAGAATTTGGGCAAACACGATACGCTATTTAATATAAAATGTTGTCAAATAGCTGCTATAGTGACGCTATAGCACTATTGCATAGCGGAATTTTAACAATCCGCTATTTTCCGCTATCCGCAATTGACAACAGTGTACTCCAGTCCAGACTCAATGATAAACTAAAAAGTGTCAAAACTCAAGAGGAATAGAAGATGTAGTTAATGTTATTTTTGCCTATCCTTAGTTCTTGAATTTCAATGCTTCATTAAGTTGGAGCTCGTTTCTATTAGTAAATAAAGCAACAAGACCATTTCTGTTTTTTTAGACCAGACCATAGAATTTCTCTTACTTTAGAATACAATTTTATATTCAGAATTTTATTTTCATTCTCTCTCTCTCTCTCTCTCTCTACTTGTATTAGAATATATAAAATTCATGTTACTTTATTATTATTATTATTATTATTTGTTGTTTCCTGTCTGTTCAATTTATTTAGGATTAGGATTCGTGTTTTCCTATGCATAGGAGGTTAGTGTTTAGTCTTTTGTATCAAGTTAATGAGTCATTGTTAATTAATCATATTAGATATTTCAAAGGTCTCGGTACTTTTTCTTCTCCTTTATCTAGACCACATAATTTCACCGTGGTGGTATCTAACGAATCTGGTGGTGGAAGTGGCGCGGCGAAACGGCGAGGGGATGGTGGCGCGTGAAACTCACGCGCCAGAAAATTGAGATTGTTGTATACGTGTGTGGCCCAGCCTTTTACCTGTTCTTGCCGGTGGTAGATCAGAGGCATCTGTTTACGGTGGTGGCGTGCATATGACCGACTGTTGCTCCGGCTACTGCTCTAGGTGCAACAGTAACCAGATCTAAAAGTATTAGGGTTAGCCTTGATGGCGTCTAACCCAAAAGATTGGGAGCTAGGATATCGAAACTTTGCTCTGGTACCAACTTGAATATAATATTTATCCCTCATTAACAATGAAAGGTTTAGTACAACTATTTATACACAAGAGATACATTCCAAATAGGAATGTAATCCTATCATAATTCTAAAGCTACTAACAAATCATACTAAAATAAATATTAATATCTCAACAATAATTATTTTTCATTTTTAATCTATTTTAAGTATGATGATGGATTCATAGAATCATTTACCAAACACCGCTAACTTAGAATTCCATATGCAATGCAGGTGTGCCATCAAAAGCGCAACGAGAAGATATTTTGCGTACTATTCTCTGTGAAATAGATCACTCTCTTTCTGAGACACAAATTGAAGAGCTTGCTTCAACAACTCATGGATTTGTTGGTGCTGATTTAGTTGGCCTCCGCAATTGCGCAAATACTATTTGTCTACAACATTCTATTGAAGTTAAACTTAAGAAGACTTGCAATGGTAGTTTGGATGACATAACAGAAGAACCCGCTCCGACGAATAGTGCAACAAACTTGAGTGACCATTCAGGTATTGCAACTTCATATGTTTCAGATATGTAGGTGGCCTCCAGTCTTTTATTGCTTTCCTTCCTAATGGTAGAAACTTTTGAAATTATAGAAAAGAGGCAAGTTACTTTTGAGGATTTTCAAAAGGCTAGGCTCGAAATAAGACCTAGTGCCATGAAAGAGGTATGGTTGATGCCAGTAATTTTCTTTTAAATTAAAAATATCTCTTATCGGGGATATGCCTATTTGATTTGGGTTCATTTTGATTTCCTGAATTTTTCAATAATCCCCTTCAATTTTTAGAAAATGAAATACTTCAAATATACAAGCTTCCAAAGTGTATAACCTCTCTATTTGAAATTATTTGTACTTGTACACAAGTATTGTCAATTCTAATTTAATGCCTCCATTCAACTACAAATTGTCATTGATTTGTGTAATTTTCTAATTAAGGGTTAAATATAATTTTGGTCCCTATAGAATTTGGATTTTTCGGTTTTAGTCTATAAAAAGAATTCCATGTTTCTGTATGTACTTTTGGTCCTTGCTGTTAGTACAACCCTCATTTGACTAATGAAATTCCATGTGGCTGTGCCACGTGGACTTTTTTGTTGACATGGCTTCAAATAAAAAAATTACTTTATTTATATATGGTTAAATGTGTTTTAGTCCCTACAAAATTCAAGAATTTAGTCCTTGCAAAAATGTATTCGATAAGGGAGGGGGAGAGAAGGTGGCAGGGAGAGCATGTCTGCAAAAAAAGTTTACATGGAAGTGCCACATAGACTTTTGTTAGTCAAATGAGGGTTGACCTAATAGTAGAGACCGAAAGTGCGGACGGAAAATTTTTCAAGAGACAATTTTTTTTTGTGCAGACTAAACCGACAAACCGAAACTTTATAGGGACCAAAACATATTTAACCCTAAAGGTAAACAATAGTCAACTTTTGGAATCTTTGTCTTGAGCAAAAAGAAATCTCTTTTGTAATTGTGTTTTCATGATCTGTACTTGATTGATACAAAAATCTGCTGTAGTGTGATGGGAAATGTTAAACTTATGATTAGTCATTTATGCTATCAATAACCGTTTTCCTTATTTTATAAAATATTAAACAAGAATCTTTTAAATCAATTTTTTTTCAAAAATTAAAAGGGAAAATTATATTGTTGGTATTTTTCTTTTCTTTTTTTGTCTATCTAGGTGGCCCTTGAGGTTCCAAAGGTTAAATGGGAAGATATTGGCGGCCAAAGGGAAGTCAAAAACCAATTATTGGAAGCACTAGTATGGCCCCAAAAGCATCGGGATGCATTCACCCGTATTGGGACTGATGCTCCATCAGGTGTATTGATGTATGGGCCTCCAGGTTGTAGCAAAACCCTTATGGCACGTGCAGTTGCTTCTGAAGCAGGACTGAACTTTCTAGCAGTCAAGGGTCCCGAACTCTTCAGCAAATGGGTTGGCGAATCTGAGAAGGCTGTCAGATCATTGTTTGTTAAAGCAAAGGACAATGCCCCATCAGTAATATTTTTCGATGAAATAGATAGTCTTGCTATGAATCGTGGAAGAGATGGTGATGGTGTTTCGGTGTCCGATAGGGTCATGTCTCAACTCCTTGTTCAAATGGATGGTTAGTGATGAACCTTGAGTTAGTTGATATGTGAATGATTGCTCATTTAACTGTTAACCATCAAACAAATTTAATCACAATTTTTCTTTTAACAAAAAATATCATGTCCTACAGGTGTGCGTAGCAGAGGTGATGTTGCTGTTATAGCTGCTACAAATAGGCCAGACAATATTGACCCTGCCCTTTTAAGACCAGGTATTGTCCATTTTGTTATTCTATTTCTCTCGCTTGCATTGTTGCATGGACACCAAAATACAATAAGATGAGTTGGTATGACTTTGATCAACTTGAATATCTTAATTTTCAGGACGCTTTGACCGTCAGCTATATGTTGGACCTCCAAATGAGAAGGACCGAGAAGAGATCTTTAGCATTCATTTGCGCAAAACTCCGTATGATTGTGATGTTAGCATGAAAGAACTGGCTCAACTGACCGATGGTTATACTGGGGCTGATATATCACTTATATGTCGACAAGCCGCTCTTGCAGCATTGGAGGTTAGTTATTCAACGTGATTTCTAATGTAGGTGTTGACAAAAATATATATATTAATATATAAATCTTTTTGTGACATTATCAGGAAAGCTTTGATGCTTCTGTTGTAACAATGAAGCACTTTAAGATGGCAATCGAACAAGTTCAGCCCTCCGAAATTCAGTTCTATCAAAAGTTCTCAGCAACATTTCATAGGGGCGTGCCCTCTGATGCGGCTGATATAAATCGTTAACTTAATCGCATGCACTTGTAACACACCATGATGCATGTTTACTATATTTTAAGAGTGTGTTTGGACAAATCAATGTTTGAGGTAATGTAATGTAATTTTTGGAGAGAATTCAAATTTTTCTAAGTAAATTTTGTTGTTTAGATGATTGATTTAGAGAATTTAAGAGGATATCCATGTTAAATTTAGGGAAACTCAAATGACACTCAAACACTAGGAATTTGAAATTCCTTCCTTACTCTATTGTACAATGTGAATATTAAATTGGTTCTTACAATTTTATCAATTCTTACAAATTTGTCCCCATGTAATTCAAAAAATTTCAATTTGTTCCCTAATTTATTCAAAAACTGCATACTCACCCATATTTTTTTTTCCAAAACTTGCAAATTGGACCTTATTTTTCAAATTTTAAAGTTGACCCTACACTTTTAAAAATTTAATTTAAAAGTAGTCTCAAAATGTTAACAATGAAAATTTCTATTATTCTATACAAACAAACATTTTAAAATAAAGGAAATTTTGATGAATCATTTGAATTGTCTACAAATCTATATTTCTAATTACTTTATCCAAATAAGGTATAAATGTTATTTTGATGTGTCACATTTTTTGGTTCGATAAATTTAGTCAAAGTTGTAGGTTTAAGGAAACTCATAAGTAAATTTATAAAATTAAAATATGAATTTTATGTATTTGAATTGAAAGTGCAAAAGTGTGAGAATATGAAATATTGAAAAGAGATAAACGATATTTGCGAATTGAACAATTTAGTGATGAAATCTCTCATTGTAGTAAAAAGGTAAAATTACATCGCAAGTTATTTATCATATTTATTTGTAATAGATTGATCATTTATCTTAATTTGGTCTCTATCTTATGTTTTTTTTCTTAAGCTAAATTAGCCCACCTAAATTGGCACTAGAAAGAATTGAAATTGAGATCTTAAGGAGGAGCACAGTCCCAAGTCCCAAGCCAATACCACCAGACCAACCCAAGTGGATTATTTGGTCCTTTGTGTTATTGATATTTGATATCAACATAAATTCGTCATTTTTATTAAATTTTGGGTTAATTTCTTCAAACTTTCTGTTAAATTTTGAGTTAATTTCTTCTAAAACTTTCACGTGACACTCTCCTAAGATGTCCACATATGCAAATTTGTTAGGTACATGGACAATTTAAATCGAAATTTGACTAAAATGACTAACTTAAAACTTTTTAAACTTAAAAGGACCAAATTAAAATTTAAAGGGACCAAATATGTAATTAGTCCTTAAGAGACCAAATTAAAACTTAAAATAAATATAATATACACAAGTTAATCTTTTATCATATTCATTTATAACAAATAATTAACCTCATGTGTTGGCTTAACTATTTTAATTATGTAAGTTGCATACAATGTAATTTGTACAAGTATGTGCATCACTTTTTTGTCATATTAAAAAAATTATTTGAGCAAAGGATACATAGGATGGATGATCTGGATTTTATTCCATCCATCTCTTTGACCAAATTACAATCTGAATTATAAATGATATATGGTACCCAGCCAGGGTGGGTGTCTTCCACCTAATTTTCTTCTGTGCTGGAATCCAGCACATCATGTTCTTTTGTCACCCATCCCAAATCTGAGAAACTGGCCTAGTAATAATGGAATAATATTGGTCTCATAATAATTGTCGAATTTATGTGAAAAAATTATCTAAAAATATTGTTGCTATAAATTTTTAATGTTACTTTAATTGTTTATTTTCTAATTACACACTCCGGTTAATATTACGTGCATTATTCTTAAATTATTATTTTTTGTTTTACTACTATCTTTGTCTTTAAATATAAGATTTTTTTTTGAATTTTTCTTTGTCCCTTTTTATTAGATTATTTTCAAATTTTCAAGAGTATTAATTATTTCTTTACCAACATACCCCTCATTAAAATGCACATTTTCCTATAATCTATAATAAATACTTTAGAAAAACAAAACTCAATTCTTTTTCTTGTAAGATAAAATTGTAAAAACAATACCAATTGCAAATATGTCACCAGTTCTCTTTCTTGAAGCCCAATTTTGGCGCGTGCTTTGTTTGGTAAAACTGTTCAGAACATGAAAGTTAATTTAATATGACCATAAGAGAGAAAGCCGTATTTGGGTGTTTGCGTGCAGCACATGCTCAAAATTTTCTTCTTGTTATTCCTATTGATGGATTAGGCCAGCATATGTCACCAATTGAGTATCGTACTATCCTAAAATATCGCCTCATGATTCCTTTATTTCCTATTGATGATGTTTGCCCTATTTGCCGTAAAGCGTGTCTGGATAACTTTGAGGAGCACGCAGTACATTATAGAGAGCTTCCATGCTTCAAATATAGGCATGACTTTGTCCGAGATGTCCTTTTTGATATTTTTAGGCGTGCAGGAATATCTGGAAAAAAAGAAGCGCCTGTGAACTTTTTGACCAATCCACGGGAACGAATGTTATGGTGTATGAGTGGGTAGGTGGAAAGCAAGCATGTGTGGATTTGACTGAAGTTTCGCCACTTGTTGGTTTAAGGGTCGGGACATTTACTGTGGGACAAGCAGCCCTCAAAGCTGCTTAAGTATAGTGGCAACACATGAGAAAGCATGTTTTGACAATATATTTTCATATCATTCGCTTTTGACACTTTTGGCTTCCTAGCACCAGAGGCTTCAAAAGGTTATGAATAGCAATGTTGTGTCCCCTAGAGCTAAGAATGCTATTTTTACGCGAATTAGTTTTGTTATTCAAAATGAGTTAGCGGCGCAGCTTGTTGTCCGTTTTTCTTTAGTTCATATGTAATTACCTATATATATATATATATATATATATATATATATATATATATATATATATATATATATATAAGAGGTTCGGTTATTGCCAACAAATTTAATATCAAAATTCACTTTTTTAATCTCCCTATTTTTTGGGACCTTATAATTAGGAACGGAGGTAGTATTATAATGATAAAATTATACTAATAATTAATATAAATAATAGAATAAAATTATCACTTTATTTCTTGTATTTATCATTTTTTTTAATTAGGGACCGAGAGAGTAACAAGTAAAACGAAAAAATTCACATTTGTATGTTGCTTTGGATGTACACATTTAGAAAGAAAGAAGAAAAAAAATGTATTATTATTTTTTTGATTTATAACAGAGTCAATGATGATCGAATCTAAAATCTCATATGTGCTACTCAAACTTCGCATGAAATCTACTACTTAAAACATGTATTTTTTATAGGCTTAATTAGTATTTTGATCCCTTAAAGAAATATTTGGTTTCACGTCAGTCCCTTAAAGAATAAACGTTTCACTTTGGTCCCTTAAAGATGTCTCTGTTTGTCATACCAGTCCTTTCCGTCAATTTTTTTCAAACACCGTTAGTTTCTCTTGACTGAATTGATGTGGCATTGTGATGTTATACAATATAAGTGGTCCACCAAAGACTTCATTAATTTTTTAAATTTCAACCATTTGATTTTTTTCTTCTAAAAAGACAATCATCAGATCATGTAAGTCTATTGTATGTTATGACGAACCACCTGCATTTAATCTTGTTTTCCTTTTCTTCATCTCCTTCTTTCTATTGTTCTTCTTCATCTTCAACAACATTTTCATAAACTTAAACAAAAACCCAGAAATTAAAATACTACAAACTCATAAATTACAACCTAAAAGTTTCACAAAGCCTCTCTCAAACCCTGTAATCAAAATATAACAAACTCGGATCTGATAAAACACAATAAAAGAACCCGAAATCAAAGCTCAATTTCTCCATCAATTCTGAAGCGAACCATCGAAGAAGATCTGACAGTGGCGTTTACTCACATGACGGCCGTTGAAGTTATGAAGTCACAGTCGTCGTTGAATTTATGAAGTCACGGTCGGTGGAGTACAGTTGGTCGGCGTGAACGACGCTGTTTTGGGTGGCGGAAAAGTGAGGAAATTTCTGGGTTGAAAACCATTGATGATGCTGAAATTGAAGACGGATTGTGTGAGAAGGGTCTCTTGTGGTTTGATCTGAAATTTAGTTTGAATTTTGAATTTTTGTTGTTTTTTTTGTTAAACTTATTATCATCCTTCCTCCTAGGATCAATAGAAGATGTGTTGTTGTTGGTTCTGAAACAGGTTGTTTGAAATCTAGATCCATCAGAATTATTTTTTGGGTTAGTTCAAAATTTGGGTTTTTCTTTTATGTTTAAGGTTATGAAGATTTGGATGAATGGAAGTTAAAATTTTAGAAATTTTATAAAAAAAATTCTGGGTTTGAAGTTGATAGAAAATTTATAAATGATTGATGAATTCATAAGAATATGAAGAGGATGGGTGGAAGAAGATGAAGAAAAGTAAAGTAAATCAAGTGTTGGTGGTTCATTATTAGATATCATAGTTTTGCAAGATCCAAAGATATAGATTTTAAGAAAAAGATCAAATGGTTATAATTAAAGTTTTTAATGAGGTCTATGGTGGACCATTTATGGTGTTGGTTCACCTTATACATTTGAGGTTAAAATTTAACGGTATGTACCTTTTTGGTTAACAGATATGTATTTAAGGGTCCGTTTGGTTCGAAGTTTTTGGAGGGGAGGTGAGGGAATATTTTAAATTTTTATGTTTGGTTCAATTTGTTAACGAGGGGAGGGGAGGGAAGGGAAGAAGTAATTTACTTTTTTACTCTTAACCTTATAAACTCAAAATAAGGATTAAATTATAATGGATATATTTCGTCAAAAAATAAATCTAATGGATATATAACAAAAAAAAATCTAATGAGTAGAAAATCTAATTTTTTTTTCTGTTGTAAAAAAATAAAACCTAGAATTTTAGTATTCCAACAAGGATAATTTTGAATTTTAATAAAAAAATGAGGGTAATTTTGTGAACATAATAAATTATGTTTTACCTCGCCTCCCCTCCTTAAAAATCCCTCCCCTCACCTCCCCTCCCCTCCCCTCCTTCTCAATTGAACCAAACAGACCCGTCTGTTTGGTTCAATTGAGAAGAAGGGGAGGGGAGGTGAGGGGAGGGATTTATTAGGTTGACAAAATTACCCTCATTTTTTTACTAAAATTCAAAATTATCCTTGTTAGAATATTAAAATTCTAGGTTTTATTTTTTTTTTACAACAAAAAAAATTTAGATTTTCTACTCATTAGATTTTTTTTTGTTATATATCCATTAATTTTTTTTTTGACGTAATATATCCATTATAATTTAATCCTTATTTTGAGTTTATAAGGTTAAGAGTAAAAAAGTAAATTACTTCTCCAAAATTTAAAATATTCCCTCACCTCCCCTCCCCTCCCCTCCAAAAACTTCGAACCAAACGGACCCTAAGGGACCAAAGTGAAACTTTTTTTCTTTAAGGGACCAATATAAAACCAAAAATATCTTTAAGGGACCAAAAGATTAATTAAGCCTTTTTTATATTATTATAAATATATTTTTGAAAATATATGTGATTTTTAAGAAATACGAGGTGAAGACAGTTGTTATGCAAGTGAACGTTGCAAGATTTGTTTGGCCCACCCACATGTGAATTGTACTTTGGATGAATATGAAAATTTATTAAATTTGTACCAATCATCCATCCTGTAGAGGAACCAAGATGCAGAACTAGATTTTTGTTTCTGGTCCACAAATAAGATTCCTCTAATCCATTCCTATTATAATACAAACCATATGTTATATTACATTTTATGTAGTACTATAAAGTAGAGTCAGAACTGACGTTTACCTAAACTTTTTTCATTTATATGGCATAATATTAGGATATGTCTTCTTTTCTTTTTATCCCTATGATGAGGTCAGAATTTTATGATTTACTTAAAGAATGGAAATTATCATGATTAATTATATGAACATTTGTATTATCCAGTCTTTGTCATATAGCATTAGATATTTAATTGGAACCTAGTGCACCATGAGGTAATTGATTTGTCCTAAGTGGGCAAAATATCAATCTTAGTTTTGACAAAATGCTTAGCACATAAAGTTAGTGACTAACTAAGATGAAGATAGTTGTTGGTTCAAGTTTCTTATAGAAAATGACTTTTGACAATGAATTAAGAATAAAATAATTGATTGTAATTGTGCTAAAATTATGAAAGTATTTTTCATAAAGTTACTTTCACATGCCATGAATGAGACCCTAGTATTGATTTTGTAGCTGCTAAGAGAAAAAGGACATACTTCAATAATGTAGCTGCTAAGAAAACTAGAGAGAATAATATAGTGGTTACTGTAAAAGCATAGGTTTATTTTTGGTCTAAATAAGGCTAAGTTGTACCGGTAACCTTTCTTTTAAGGATGCTTACTTATGCAAGAAGGAGGAATGATCATCATCCCTACTACAGAGAAGATAATGCAAGTGCCAACCTAGAAGGAATGTCACTTGTGATGTCTTTGTACTCTAATTTTGGCTTAAAGAAACATGCAATTGGAGATTCTTAAGGACTAAATTGATTTTCTTTTTATATTTCTCAACATGGACCAGTTTGAATATTTATTTAGACAGGTATACAAAACAGGTGTGGTTCAAGAAGAGTAAATGACACAGGAAACTAAGTTGCATAAAAATTGAAGAAAAAGTTAAGTTAGAGATGGTAACATCCTTAGCAGGGTAATACTTCTTTTTACATAAAAAAATGTTTTCGTTGCTAGATGATTGTTCATCAAAACTGATATATCAACTATCAAAAACAGAAGGAATCAAACTTCATGAACTCCAATAACCAAGCATTTTCTCACTTCTCAGGTTGACTTTATGGATCAGTTGTTTATAAACTTTAGTGAAAATGGCCTAATTGTGCTAAAGCCAAAAGCCATGTTTTCTCATGCATTCAAGAGGGAAAAAACACAAAGAAACTCTGGAATCAGAGCTGGAAAAGCAAAATTGATAAGATTGAACTCAAGAAGCCTCGCAGGAACACCTCATTAGATAAACTTATAAGTGATGTTTACCCTACCTAGATGATTATGGGGTTACTTTACCATTTTAATTGAAATTTGAGCTACTGTAAGTAAGAATTATTAGTTCCAACTTCCAAGCACATAGCAAAAATCATAGCGACGTCAGAAATTTACATCATCAGGATGATGGTCCTAAACTACATTAGGCAAATGACTGGAGTCAAAAGTTTCAAACGTAGGGGAACTAAATGTAAGGTAATAACCAGAATTCTATAACATAAACAAACATTCTGAGGCGCAATAACATGATGCTAATACAGATAACAGAATGCCGCATTGTGAAATGCATTTCAACAAAGTCTCAATTTAAGTACATCAATTTATCATCCAAAACTAGAAAAAAAGAGTCAATGTGAATAGTTCGAACTCGGAACATTATTGTGCCTCACAAACATGAGGGAACCAGGAATTCTAGTCAAATAAGAAGAAATACACAACTAAGTAAACATGAGCTTATTGTGTTCTTTTAAGCAGAGTTTACCCGGAAATTATAGAAATTAATTTACTTAAGTTCATCTAGCATAGAGAAATTAACCCCACAATGGAGCAAGATTAGAATTTTAAACAAGCGCGCCTTACATCAGGCACTCAAGTCTTCTATAGAATCAAACAATGTACAACTCACCTCTATAGGACACGACGCGACACAAGAAAGACAAGTCTTTCACAATAGAGGATCCCAAATTTAGTTGAAGAATTCACAACCATATGTGCCGATCAATCAGATATGCTTTCACCAGTTTCTATCGAGGGTATTGTGTATTTATTTCCATCTGCAGAGACACTCTGCCATGACATGAATGCCAATTCAAAACTTGTCAAACCGTATCACTCTGAATTACATTGAGCTGCAGCCGCATTCCCATACATTCATGGGATAAATCAACATAGATGAAGTCACACACACAACTACTGATTCAAACACAGGCATAAGCATAACCCCTCCCAAAAGTGACATCAAGATGAATATCGATCACCAGAAGCCGACAGAGAACATATAGACCGCCATGAACAAGATAATTACAGAAGTAGTTTTCTTTTCTACAAGAAAGACACCAGCTTTTGGATCTGAATACTTTAACTTCAATATAGACTCCAATACCAATTAGTAACATTAACACCAATTACCAATGACCCTAACACAAATTAACAACGGTGAACCTGACCAAACAGATTAAATACACCACCAATGACCCAACATTAATCAACTCAATAAAATTAAAGGTGCTATGCAATGCAACTAAGGAGACAGATCAGATCATATCATATGACTATATTGTAAATTATAAACCAAATTCAATCATCTCCTGTTGGAAACAAAGTAAGAACCTTTCTCCCTCCTGATGCATTAGCTGATTCCATATCCTCCACATAACCACCAACAGGGTTATGATGCATTTGTCCACCAATCCTATGAAGCTGCTGCTGCTGCTGATGTTGATGTTGGTGTTGCTGTTGATGTCTAGACAAGAAAGGATTCTCAAAGTGTCCATTCGGCGGCGACCCAAAATGCCCGGCTGGCCGGTGATACTGAGCAGCAGCAGCAGCCATCTGCTGCTGATGGTGAATAGCAGGAACAGGAACAAAAGGCATAAAATGATCCGAATTAGGCCGAGCAACCGGATGCAGAAAATGCGGCGGCACAGGGGAGCTAGCAAATAAATGGTCAGTAGCAGGGTCATTAACAGCGGCAGAACCACCACCAGAACCACCACCTCCACCGGAAGAAATCCCCTGCATGCGTTTAAGATAAAGACGATATTTTTGCAAGTGACTCGCGACGTTTTCTCTTGTCAAACCATCAACACTCATAAGCTGCATTATCGTCTTTGGAACAGCGTTTTTTATTCCGAGATGTGCCACTGCATCGACGAAACGTTTGTGGAGTTGTGGGGTCCATACAAGACGAGGTCTTTTGAGTGTTCTTGCTGGTTCTTCGCCGGCTGTGCCGGAACCTAGTTCGCCGGAATCAGCAAAATCGGTTGAAGAAGGAAGTGAAGAAGGTTGAGGTTGTTGTTGCTGTTGTTGATTTTGATTTTGATGTTGATGATGTTGTTGTTGTTGTGGGTTTGTGTGGTTAATGTTGTTGATTGTGTTGTGTGTGTTATTGTTGATGTTGTTTCTGATGTCAAAAGCTATGGCCAGATCAGGGGTGATTAGGGTTTGTGATAAAGGCATGAGTTCATCAGGTGAAGGGAGTTGTTCTTCCCATCTTGAAAACCAATTTGAATCGTCTTCTCTCATTGTTGGGGGGTGTGATGAGTGAAGAAAATTGCAGATGGGTGTTTTAGTAATTTAACTGTGGTGGTGGTGATGATGGTGGTGGAGATTTGGGATTTGATGATGAAATTGTTAGAGAGAATCTGATTGTAGAATTTGATTGAGTTGGGGGAGACAACGAGGATAGAGAGAGAAAGAAGAGGGGGGCGGGTGATTGTGATTGGATTGGAGTGTAGTGGGAGGGTGGAGAGAGCTTCGAGGTGGATCTTGTTTTTTCTCTTTCTTTTCTCTCTTTTATATTCTGATTTTCTTCTTCATCTTTATGACATTTTTTTGTTTATAAGGTTTTAGAATTTGGGTTCAAAATTCAGATTATGAGTGAGTGTTGTTTTTTATTCTTTGAGCATTAATTATATATATATGCAAGTTATCGAATAATAATAAATGTATTTAGTCTATATTTAAGGTTAAATATATTGGTCAAATTTTTTTTTTAGGTCATTGACTTTTGATTGATTTCTCTTCGGATTTGATTGGAACATTTGAGAAGTAGGAAGACTTTGGCGGCCAACATACATCAGCCAAATTTTTTTTTTACTTTCACCACTAATTTAATTTGATTCGGGAATCAGTTCTGGCATCAAGTAGTTCTAGCTTCCTTTCGATCGCAGTTGCGGTGGATCGAATTATGGTCTTCCCTACCAAGTTCAGCGTCAATCATCATTGAATCAATTAACAATTGGTATTCATTAGTCAAATTTGAAAAAAAATAAAATATTTGTGTATAATTAAAGTATTTAGTCTATAATATTTGTGTATAATTAAAGATCAAAATAATGGTTGTAGAAATTAAAATCAATATGACAATATAATCTTTTAAGCGATGTTAGAACCAAATATCAATAGACCTTCATATTAATTATTAATATATGACTAAAAATATACGATTGTATAAATTTTGAAAAAAAAAAAACTTAATATAATACTCACTCTAGTTTTATATATAAGAGAAAAAAAAGTTTGCTTCTTAGATACATTGTAGAATTGATGTATCTTGACTGTAATACTGTCTGGATACATCAATTTTACAATGAATTTAAAAAGTAAACTTTTTCTTATATTACGATCAGATGCAGTATAATTATTCTCATTTATATGTCAACTATCTATATAAATATATAAAGAGAATACCCCTTTCGCATGGACTTTTCTTATTGCTCCATTTGTCCTTCACTCTATTTAAATATGTGTATATGTTGAAAAAAACTTCCACGTAAAAGTAGGTTTTCATTTTTTTTAGTAAATTTTTTTTTCTTATTAACTAATCAAATAACAAAGGAGGTTAACAATTTTTTAGTAAAAAAATATATCTTATTTTTCTTAATAACTAAGCACAACAAAAAATGAGGTTAAATAGTTATCAATCAACTAAGCACAATAAAAAAAAATTAAGTAGTTATCTATATTAACACAATAGAGAATGTCAATCACACAAACAGACACAGAACGGGTAGGATTGATACTATAATTATTGAGCTAATTTTACATTTTTATTTCTTCCTCAGTTATGGCAAAAATAAATTTGGGTGCATATTATGCCAATTTAATATATGTATATAAAATTGGCTAAAACTTATGTTACTTTATAACATATATTAAAGTTGCACAAAAAA
The DNA here is from genome assembly GCA_030408175.1 of Trifolium repens. NCBI lineage: Eukaryota > Viridiplantae > Streptophyta > Magnoliopsida > Fabales > Fabaceae > Trifolium > Trifolium repens. Next base: position 37,305,263 of record CP125848.1, on the reverse strand, counting down.
AGTAATGAGATACATATATATTTGAACTGGGTATAATGAAAATTAAGTTATTAAGTTTATGTTCTAAGTGGTGTGAAAGTGCGACACTCTTTTCTGTAGTTTATCGGACTTCTTTGTATTTAGATTGTGTGAAATGGATAAAGTCATAGATTATTTAAAAACAAAGAAAATTTCATACACTAGTTGTTGAATAAAGTGAAACTGTATTTATTTTGGTGGATGAAAGCTAATAAAGCACATTTTATTTTTAGCTTTCATAATAGGTGGTCGGAGTCATTTTCTTGTTTAGACATCAACTTACTTGTATTGCTTTGATTTCATGGAGAACTTGTTGTAATCATTCATGGTCTTTTTGGTACATCTTATCCTAAATCGATCACGTTCATAAAGTTGAATGTGGGTCCACCCAACATGTGGGCCCGTCCTATATTAAGGTAAATTTTTCACATACAGAAAATTGCAAATGGGCTTCAAAATTCCACTATCCTTGAAAGATGATGTGTGAAAATAATAGGCTCGGGTAGTAAAAGAATTTTTTTTAGTCTCTGCAATTGCGCGCGGAGGATACCTTTGGTTTATCAAAAAAAAAAAGAATTTTGGTAGTCAAATAATTTATTTTCCAAAAACAAAACAAAAAAATCATAGTTAAATACATAAATTTATCGTATAGGATAGATAAATTAAAAAATAATATGATATACTCTATCCGTTCCAAAATATAAAAGAAAATTAGTCAAAGAAAGTTGACGAATTTGGTTAAAAATTTGAACTAAATACATTAACTTTGTTTGATCAATTTTCTCTTATATTTTGGGACAGAGGTATTGTAAGACCCAAGATTTCATTGTATAGTTGGTTTAAGGAATATTAGGGTTCTGATGTGTTCATGTTGTGAAACATCGTGTAATTATTAAGTTTTGCTGTAATTGAATCTGTTTTGGGCTCGTGCGCTGTAAAGGCACAGACTTTTGTCTTTTAATCCTCTTTTGTGAATAAGAAGGGTGATGTGGATTTAGAATGACGAGTTTTGGATTATTCTTGTTTTTGGAAAAACGAGTAGGATTTTACCCGCGGATGTAAAATCTTACTGCGTCTGTTTTAAGTGAGGTTTCGGATGGGAGTTTTATATATCTGCGTGAGTGAGGTTATGTTCTGAGAATAATTTTCTAAGGTATGGAAGAAAATTACAGTCGCGGAAAAAGATTCGGCGATAAGTTTTGGAAATGTTTAACGTTGGACGTTCTTTCCGTAGTTTTTATGTTTTTGTGATTTACGTTCGTCGCGACGCGCGAGAGCTGAGTACGTGTCTTGTTTTGGAAGATTGGATTTAATCTTGTGTTTATCCATAAAGCAATTTGATCCAATGGCTAGGGTTTAAGCTTGGACTTTTGATTTTGATCCAAGGGTGGATAAGTGACCAAGAGCTTTTGTATAGTAAGGAGGTTTAACACTTTGTGGACTTAGGAAAATCATCACAAGTCTCTCCTTTCTTTCTCTCTTTCACGTGGACTCCATTACTTGCTCACCTTCATCTTACAATTTTCAATTCTTCACCATTTCACTCCATTTCAAGCTTGTAGGATCAAAGGGATTTTGTAGAGAATTACTTTCTTAAGGTAACCCTCTCTTCTCGTCTCCTAGGTTGGTAGATTTTTAGAGTTTAGAGGTTTTTGGGTTTATGTTCCCATGAGGGTTTGTTAGGAAATGTTACTTTACATGGTTTTTGTTTCATGAATGTTGTTCATGAGGTTTAGAGAAGCATGTGTAGGCTTTGTTATTTTTGTTTTCCATGAGTTGGTGAAAATCTCATGAGAAAAGTTAGGGTTTTAGGTTGGTTATGTATTGATCAATAACATGTGGTTAAGTTGTAAGGTTTTGAAAAGAAACGTTGTTTTTGAACCTTTAGGCGAAAGGGATTGGTGTTGCATGGTTTTGTTTTAGAAAATCCGATGAAAAATATTTTGGGGTTTATGAAAATATTTCCTAAGTGTTTTGTGTGGTGTTTTTGGGGTCCAAGTGGTTTAAAACTCTTGTGTTATGTGGCGTTGCTTTTGCCTAAGAAAACATGTTTAAAAATGATTACCGGTCGGTTGAGGCCCGTAATAAAACTTGTGCTTGAGTTTGGTTTTGATTTTGGAAATGAAAACCAAATAACTTGCACTCGAAGCAACCAACATACTTTCGGGAATGTATTGCTTGCTTAGGAAAATGGTTTGTTTTTGTGCCTTGAAAAGGTGTTGGGAACTAATAGAATCAAACTAGGCTTGGTTGGAAAAAGAGTGGTGTGAGTTGCTGTTTTTGCTGTCATGACAGGTGCAACTCGCCGGGCGAGTGATAACTCGCCAGGGTGAGTGTCACATGTCCTGAACACGCCAGGGCGAGCTCCACAGCGAGTGAGACATGTCCTCTCTGACTACACTCGTCGCCAACTCGCCAGGGCGAGCTCTGAGAGTTGAAATTTTGGATTCTGATTTCTAAACTTGGTTTTTAACTTTCTAATCCCTTTTTATTAATTTATGGAAGTGGCGGGGATTGGAAACGGGTTTTTCGGGTACTCGGAAAGTACGTAACTTGTAACACAAGAAAACGGTCATTTCGCATTTCAATTTATTTAAGACTTTTGACTATTGTTTTGGGTCCTAAAAATAGTACAAATAACTCATAGTGGTTGATCAATACGGTAGTTTTTGGTATGATATCCGAAAGAGTGGATTTTCCTTAGGAACCTTTAGGTTTTTGGGGTTTTTGGTTTAGTTTCAATACGATTGGTTGGAAAACAATGTGTTGATAATACGCTACTTGTTTTAGGAAGCGCGTTGTGTTGTTTGGACGAGTTTTAGTAAACGGAAGCTTGCTGAGGTAGGGGCTCCACTTTATTTCCGTCTTTTAAAACGATTACGACATGTTTGGTTTTGCTGTTATGCATTTGTTGTGTGCTTTGACATGTTTGTACTTATGTATTCTCGTTGATGAGAACGTGGTTATAATTACTTGTGCAATTTACATATGATTAGGAAAATGTATGTAGGTTGTGATGGTTTGTGCATAGGCTTTAGGCTATGTGATTAGTTGCATGAGCATATATGAATGCGTGCGTCGGATAGGACTACGAGGGGATTTTGTCTGTGTGACTATCCTGTATATGCCAAAGAGAATATATGTCATGCATTTAATAGTTGCGTGCCTAGGTGTATGTCTGTGTGACTTTGCCTACGTACCGGGCGTTTGACTGTGTGGCTTCGCCAAATCCGACTGGATTTTATTGAGTTGGTGTTTGTCTGTGCGACTTCACCTGGTGTTTGTCTGTGTGACTTCACCCGCCCTTTGTGGCTTTTTAGTGCGGGTACGTATATGACTGTGTGGCTTTGCCTACCCCACGACTCTTCGAGGTGAGGTTAATTTTCCGGAAAATCATGCATGTGGCGAACCAGTGATTGGTTGTCACACCCATTGTAGAAGTCTGCATTAGGATTGGTGATTTATTTATATATACCCGTTGGTGGGAACTACTTTTGAGTTTAAGAGCTTTCTCTTGTGTATGTGGAAATTTGCTATGTGTACATCTTTCGCACCGATTATATATATACATACTTGTATTTTTGTGGTGACCCCTTTCTTTCATTTGCGGGCTCATCCCACCCAGATGTTGGGCTAGGTCGTGGTGACGACGGTGGCTGTTCCGGGTCCCAGTGAGATGTTGGAGTTTTAGCTTAGTTAGACTATGCGCCGGTGTGGGTTGTACATCGTGTTTTTTTTGGGGTTTAGGCATAGGATTCTAACTTGTTTTGTTGTAAGTTTTTGAATACTCAGACTTGGATTGTAATTATTCCGGAATACACTTTGCTTGTCGAAGCACCTTTTGGTAATGAGTTCTTTGTATATTTGAATGTCGGCTCATTTAAAATCCTTTATGTGTAAACTCTGATGTGTATAAAAAAAAATATAATGCCTTTTCTGGCTTTTGAAAAACGGGATGTTACAATTGGTATCAGAGCACGGCTTTAAATATTCAAAGGGAAAGTGTATACTTGAGTCGTTAGTCCAGAGTCGGTTAGAACATAGCTAGAGTTGTGTTAGTTCTAGCGGTTGTTTTGAGTCTAGCATGAGATATGCTTAGACACTGGTTTGTGTCTTACCGAAGTAATGCAGGGAGTGAGGCTTCAGTAAGTGGAATTGTGAAACCCCGAGCCTTGGTCGAATTTAGTCGACAAGTGTCTCTGAATTCCTTAGACAGAGTGGTCCGAGGAGGATGGACTTGAGGCGAACGAGAACTAAATGTGATTCTTGGAAGTAAATCAATGGAAGTAGTATTGCTCGTTGTCACTCAAAGGTGCTGAGTATGGACGAGTGAACGTCAATTGAAAAAGGATTGTAAGTAAGGATCGGATTGGGACGACCTTTTGAAGAAGATATTGAATATCTGCTCTGGTGAGTTAGGGTGCGACTTGATGAAGTCATTAGGTTTTCAAGAGAACGCAGCCACTATGGAATGGTGGAGCATGCGGGATGTCAATTGGATTTAATTGCGACGATTGGACAATAATTTAGGCACTTTGAATTGGAATTAAAGGACGTTGTACGTCCAGAGTGAGGAAACCTGGTGGTGTTAGACGACATTTATGCAAATGGTTGATAACTTAAGGGTTTAATTTAAGTGTGCGAGATGAATTAGATTCGAAACTATGATTTGTAAGGATGAATCTCGTGATGATTAAAGGTAGGAGACCAAGTATCACATTGATAAGTGACAATCTATACGTAGTTTGGGAGATAGTAAGTATTGATGTCGATGTGAGATACAACGTTAGGAAAGTGATTGTTGGATAATTGTGTATTTGGAGAGATATTTAGGTAAAGAACGAGGAGTTCAACCTTGAAAAGTGAGTTGTATATCGATGATAAGTGCTACTAGAGGTGTATAGTATGGAAATACCTTGAGAATTTTAGTAGTGTAAGGCATAATTATTAATTATTGGCAGGTAAACCATAAGAGAAAGTAAACTTATTGAGTAGTTTGAAAAGATTAGTCAAGATTGAGTAGAGATCCTGTGTGGATAGGCATATAAGTTAACGATTTTGATCGACCAAGATGGTTGAAGGACTAAGTAGCAGCTTGAATTTATGATACCATAAGAGTTGAGGTGGGCAAGTTTTGAATAAATTCAAGTTATGGACGAGAATTTTTGGATATTTTCTAAGAATGTCGTGTTTGAGTAGAAAAGGAGTCCGTTAGTAAGAATACTAAGACAATGAAAGTTGATTGTTAGAAGGACTTTTATTGTATATTAAGATTAAATGGATGGTATGACGAGTATTTAGAGTTCTAGAAGATTAGATTCAAGAGTTTGATTTGGGTATCGAACGTATTAAAGATAAAATTATAGCAAAGTGTTGTGCGTTGGTAGTTGTTCTTGATAGGTAAAGCATTAAGATTTGAGATAAGTGTTAAATGGCTTGATGTATGAGTAAGATATGCCTGTTTAAAGGTAAAATATAGTGATGTGATGAAGATAAGATTAGAGATAGTAATGCATAGAGAGATACTAATAGGAACTTGAGGAATTAATTAATCGGAGCGTCTGATTACAAGGAGTACAATAGATGATCGTTAGTACAAGTTAGAAGTGAATAAGAAAACGATTAGTGACTAGATGTAAGAGCAGGATTAGCTAGAACTTGCGATCTAGAATTGGTTCCCCGGTGGAACAGACTTTATAACTTTAGAATAGTCACGGTGATGAAGGACCAATCGAACAAAGAAGAATGTGCTTGATTGGAAACAAGTTGATGTGGAACGAGAGTAATTATTTTGTGTGCGGCGAGTTAAAGATGTTGTTTGGAATTAACAAGTTATGGGTCATGGTGGTTTGTGAACCAACTCTAGGAAGTTGTTGAACTTGGAAAATTGCAAATTAGTAGATCGATGAGATTAGTCGCAGAGGATGTTAGCCGTTGGAAAGCCGTGTTGAGAATGAGTAAGAGAGAAGCACATGAGAATGTGGCTTATGTCAATGGAGGATTGGCGAAAGGAAATTCCCTCCCACATAATTTGGAAAATTATGATTGTGCGTGTATGTTAAGGATTCAAAAGCACCACCTGAATGGATGTCATAGCGGTGTATGTGTTGTATGCAGTATTAATAAAGGGTAAGCAATTGTCTAGTGGCAAAGTTTGGTGGAAGCTAGTAGAGCTTCGATTCATTGTAGTGGTTACAATGAAGAGAGACGTAGCATGATGGAAATCTGTATTGAGTAAGTAAAGGAATGCGGATATTGTCAACATGAACGGTGGAACAATAGTGATGTGATGAGTACCTTGAAATTTATTTTGGAAGTAGGTATCTCGACAGAAAGGGTGATGTGGGGAATAATTAAGAATGGTCAGGGTGACAAGCTCTTTTGAGTAAAAGACGATTTAATTGTAAGAGGAAAGGGACTCAAGAGAGTTCAGAAATAGAATGAGAATATGATGTTAGAGGATGTGTGCCAAAGGTGGCAGTTAACAAGGAGAAACGTTTTTATTTAAGGCATGCGAGAGTAGTCTAACTGCCATTTTGGAAGTAATATGGACGTGTAAGAAACCAATTTTTGGGAAGTGTGAAGTTCTTCGATAGAGAAGACAACTTTTGCGGAGTGTAATAGTTTTGGTGGTAATTGCCGTGGTGGCACTGTACTACTATTGGATGATACTCCACGGATGCTTCAAGAGTGGAAGCATGAGAGCTTATGCGACGTGTGTTGATCGTTGTGTCTTACGACTTTGATCTTGTATTCGTAAGAGATCGAGGGAAACGTGTGGGAAAACCTTGAAGGAAGTGTTGGACCATTGTGCCTCGGAGGACCTTGAGCACAAGTGGAATGAAGTACCACTTAAGTTGGGTAAAGAGGGTCTAAACCACCATCAAGATTGTCGACTATCTATTGACAAATTGAGGGACTGGCCGTCCTTAATTTATTGTTGATAGTAGACGGAATCGTGTTGACTGGAATTGACTAGCTTTGCTAGCTTTGGTGGTGCGCAGAAAGTTTCGGTGTTTCTTTTTGGAGGATAGCCAGTCACTGCTGCGCGTGAACCTAGTGGTTTAGGCTACGTCGCGGAGGCAAAAGAAGTGACTTTGGAAATTTTGTGTGTGGACCCTAGGAATTTGAGGAACTCGAGGTTGTGAACCTCTGTTGTGAGGTTAATTTTTGACTGGTGAACTCGTTGGGAGTTGCGGTTGGTGCACGGTTGTGCCAGCGTGTTGGTGAGAGTTTGTGTGTGACTTCACCCGGTGTTAGCATCTGTGTGGCTACACCTAATCCTGAGGGATTTTGTTGTGTTGGTGATGGTAATAACTAGTTGAGTTGTTACTCTTACCTTTAGTTTCGAGGACGAAACTTCTTTTAGGGGGGTAGTATTGTAAGACCCAAGATTTCATTGTATAGTTGGTTTAAGGAATATTAGGGTTCCGATGTGTTCATGTTGTGAAACATCGTGTAATTATTAAGTTTTGCTGTAATTGAATCTGTTTTGGGCTCGTGCGCTGTAAAGGCACAGACTTTTGTCTTGTAATCCTCTTTTGTGAATAAGAAGGGTGATGTGGATTTAGAATGACGAGTTTTGGATTATTCTTGTTTTCGGAAAAACGAGTAGGATTTTACCCGCGGATGTAAAATCTTACTGCGTCTGTTTTAAGTGAGGTTTCGGATGGGAGTTTTATATATCTGCGTGAGTGAGGTTATGTTCTGAGAATAATTTTCTAAGGTATGGAAGAAAATTACAGTCGCGGAAAAAGATTCGGCGATAAGTTTTGGAAATGTTTAACGTTGGACGTTCTTTCCGTAGTTTTTATGTTTTTGTGATTTACGTTCGTCGCGACACGCGAGAGCTGAGTACGTGTCTTGTTTTGGAAGATTGGATTTAATCTTGCGTTTATCCATAAAGCAATTTGATCCAATGGCTAGGGTTTAAGCTTGGACTTTTGATTTTGATCCAAGGGTGGATAAGTGACCAAGAGCTTTTGTATAGTAAGGAGGTTTAACACTTTGTGGACTTAGGATAATCATCACAAGTCTCTCCTTTCTTTCTCTCTTTCACGTGGACTCCATTACTTGCTCACCTTCATCTTAAAATTTTTAATTCTTCACCATTTCACTCCATTTCAAGCTTGTAGGATCAAATGGATTTTGTAGAGAATTACTTTCTTAAGGTAACCCTCTCTTCTCATCTCCTAGGTTGGTAGATTTTTAGAGTTTAGAGGTTTTTGGGTTTATGTTCCCATGAGGGTTTGTTAAGAAATGTTACTTTACATGGTTTTTGTTTCATGAATGTTGTTCATGAGGTTTAGAGAAGCATGTGTAGGCTTTGTTATTTTTGTTTTCCATGAGTTGGTGAAAATCTCATGAGAAAAGTTAGGGTTTTAGGTTGGTTATGTATTGATCAATAACATGTGGTTAAGTTGTAAGGTTTTGAAAAGAAACGTTGTTTTTGAACCTTTAGGCGAAAGGGATTGGTGTTGCATGGTTTTGTTTTAGAAAATCCGATGAAAAATATTTTGGGGTTTATGAAAATATTTCCTAAGTGTTTTGTGTGGTGTTTTTGGGGTCCAAGTGGTTTAAAACTCTTGTGTTATGTGGCGTTGCTTTTGCCTAAGAAAACATGTTTAAAAATGATTACCGGTCGGTTGAGGCCCGTAATAAAACTTGTGCTTGAGTTTGGTTTTGATTTTGGAAATGAAAACCAAATAACTTGCACTCGAAGCAACCAACATACTTTCGGGAATGTATTGCTTGCTTAGGAAAATGGTTTGTTTTTGTGCCTTGAAAAGGTGTTGGGAACTAATAGAATCAAACTAGGCTTGGTTGGAAAAAGAGTGGTGTGAGTTGCTGTTTTTGCTGTCATGACAGGTGCAACTCGCCGGGCGAGTGTCAAAGGTCCTGAACACGCCAGGGCGAGCTCCACAGCGAGTGAGACCTGTCCTCTCTGACTTCACTCGCCGCCAACTCGCCAGGGCGAGCTCTGAGAGTTGAAATTTTGGATTCTGATTTCTAAACTTGGTTTTTAACTTTCTAATCCCTTTTTATTAATTTATGGAAGTGGCGGGGATTGGAAACGGGTTTTTCGGGTACTCGGAAAGTACGTAACTTGTAACACAAGAAAACGGTCATTTCGCATTTCAATTTATTTAAGACTTTTGACTATTGTTTTGGGTCCTAAAAATAGTACAAATAACTCATAGTGGTTGATCAATACGGTAGTTTTTGGTATGATATCCGAAAGAGTGGATTTTCCTTAGGAACCTTTAGGTTTTTGGGGTTTTTGGTTTAGTTTCAATACGATTGGTTGGAAAACAATGTGTTGATAATACGCTACTTGTTTTAGGAAGCGCGTTGTGTTGTTTGGACGAGTTTTAGTAAACGGAAGCTTGCCGAGGTAGGGGCTCCACTTTATTTCCGTCTTTTAAAACGATTACGACATGTTTGGTTTTGCTGTTATGCATTTGTTGTGTGCTTTGACATGTTTGTACTTATGTATTCTCGTTGATGAGAACGTGGTTATAATTACTTGTGCAATTTACATATGATTAGGAAAATGTATGTAGGTTGTGATGGTTTGTGCATAGGCTTTATGCTATGTGATTAGTTGCATGAGCATATATGAATGCGTGCGTCGGATAGGACTACGAGGGGATTTTGTCTGTGTGACTATCCTGTATATGCCAAAGAGAATATATGTCATGCATTTAATAGTTGCGTGCCTAGGTGTATGTCTGTGTGACTTTGCCTACGTACCGGGCGTTTGACTGTGTGGCTTCGCCAAATCCGACTGGATTTTATTGAGTTGGTGTTTGTCTGTGCGACTTCACCTGGTGTTTGTCTGTGTGACTTCACCCGCCCTTTGTGGCTTTTTAGTGCGGGTACGTATATGACTGTGTGACTTTGCCTACCCCACGACTCTTCGAGGTGAGGTTAATTTTCCGGAAAATCATGCATGTGGCGAACCAATGATTGGTTGTCACACCCATTGTAGAAGTCTGCATTAGGATTGGTGATTTATTTATATATACCCGTTGGTGGGAACTACTTTTGAGTTTAAGAGCTTTCTCTTGTGTATGTGGAAATTTGCTATGTGTACATCTTTCGCACCGATTATATATATACATACTTGTATTTTTGTGGTGACCCCTTTCTTTCATTTGCGGGCTCATCCCACCCAGATGTTGGGCTAGGTCGTGGTGACGACGGTGGCTGTTCCGGGTCCCAGTGAGAAGTTGGAGTTTTAGCTTAGTTAGACTATGCGCCGGTGTGGGTTGTACACCATTTTTTTTTTTGGGTTTAGGCATAGGATTCTAACTTGTTTTGTTGTAAGTTTTTGAATACTCAGACTTGGATTGTAATTATTCCGGAATACACTTTGCTTGTCGAAGCACCTTTTGGTAATGAGTTCTTTGTATATTTGAATGCCGGCTCATTTAAAATCCTTTATGTGTAAACTCTGATGTGTATAAAAAAAAATATATATATAATGTCTTTTCTGGCTTTTGAAAAACGGGATGTTACAGGTATATTCTATATAAATTACAAAATTATCTTTACAAGAAATTATATTTAATTAGCTTAATCGCGCATTTAGTCCCTTATGTTTATTTTAAATTTTAAGTTGTGTGTGTGTGTGTGTGTTTAATTTGTTGTAAATTGGTCCCGTATATTTTAAAAGTTTCAAGTTGGTCCCTCAAGTTGGTCACGTATGTTTTAATAGGGACTAACTAATTTAAATTTTTAAAAGGACTAACTTAAAACCTAAAATAAATATAATTGACCAAATATGCAATTACACATATTTAATTTGAGAAAGATTAATTAATTTTTGCGTAAAAAAAAAATTGATTAATTTCCATAATGTTAATTTTTTAATTTTAATAAATAAATTAAGAATATTGTAATTATTTAATTTAATATCAATTATTCCATTTTATTATTTATCTCTATATTTTATTGGATTTTAATTTTTATATTTTAAATATTATTTTATATAAATAAATCAATAATTTTTTTTATCTTATCTTGCAGATTTCTAACTCATGTTATATTTAGGATAAGACTTTTAAATAAAGAGACTGGTAGATTTTAGGAATTTTTTTGTGAAATTATTATCTAATTTTTCATACCCGACAATTTAAACATCATATTTTTGTCATGCAACAAAAAAGGTATTAAATATTAACTGAAATACACCTATTATTTTTTTAAAATTGTTTTTTCATACATCATAGAGATTGATATTTTTTCTTCGTCAAGATTTGAATCTTTAACCTCCAACTCTTTCAACACATAATTTAATTGAGTTGAGCTACTTAATGCCCTCAATTTTTATTTATGAAATTGTTAATTAAAATTTCTTAATTTTTTTAATGAATTTCATTTTCTTAAAATTTCTTGAAGATGTTCTCTTTAAAATACTTTTAATTTGTTTTCATACTATAAAAAAGATATTAAATATTAATTAAAGAATAATTGAAATTGATCCACCAAATGCCTATAACTGAGAAAATGGGTCAAGCACCAACGGTGTAAAATAATTTTACAATGTCATTTAATATTCATCATATATTTTGGCAAAACAACTCATTGCACTATATTTAAATGATATGATGTGGATGAATAATTGATTCTTATTGAATGTTCGTTTAAAGTATTTTACAATGATGTTACATGTCCATTTAACTTTAAAATTAATATTTATGATATATCTAATGAGCTTAAAGGACACATTGTTAGTGTAAATTAATTTCACAATGACAACCAATGGTTCAACCTTTCATGTCATATCAAGAAAAAATAGGGTTAAGTGAGATGACATATCAAAAAATATGGTTGTGATTAATTAGTTGATATTGTAAAATTATTCTACACTATTAGTGCTTTTTTTCTTCTCAAATCTAATTTAATTTTATTGAAAATGTCAAATCTATACGATTTAATTAAGAGAATATTACATGTGAATGAGGCTTGGCTAAAGAGAGAAATGAAAGCACCAATAATGAATTGGTTCAAGTGGTAAGAGATTTGGTTCCCTTAAGCTTGTACAGGGGTTCGATTTCTGGCTTATGCGTATGGAGAAAATTCCGACGAAGATTAGTCATCACTGACGATGGTGGAAATTTCGTACCAATATTATAGCAAAATAAATAAAAATAAAAAAAAAGAGAAATGAAAGTTGTGTTGTTGGAGATGTGTCATTGTAGGCAACATAATTATTATTTTTTTAAGGAAGGAAATAAACAAATTCTTAATTATTGGTAAAGCAATTTTTACATTATTGAGGGTAATTTTTACATAAATGTTCTCCATTATCTTAATGTATACTATTAAATAATTTTGGATGCTTTTAATTATAATATTTTAGAAGTTTTGTGAGTTTAGTTCTATTGAGAGGTATATGTATTATATATGAAGGATGCCGGGGTTTGAATTCCGATTATCCCATTTATTCATTTTAATCGAAAAATTTCTAATTAATAGACTATTTGATAAATAAAAAAATTATAGTATCTAAGAATTTAGTGAGTAATTCAACGGGTTTGAGTTAAATATTAAAAGGAATAAAGATAGAGTAAAAAATTATAGGAGTAATATATTATATTCTACATCTAAATAAATCAAGATATTAAAGTCAATGGAAGTTGACTATAGTGCAATTGACCAATCTTCTGTACTAGTATAAATCGCTCGCTGTTTAAATTTTGTCTCTAAAAAGTGTCTGTAAATTAGTGCATAAAAAGATTAAAATTACATGAAAAATAAAACGACGGATTTTAGCCCAAGGGTGGAAGCAGACTGGTTCTCTATTTGGAATGTTGCAGCACCGCCAAAATCGAAACACCTCCTATGGAGAATTTGTCGCGGTTGTTTACCTACACGAGTTCGGTTAAGGGGAAGGTATGTGCTGTAACACCCTAACCCCTCAAACGCGTATTTATTAAATATAAACAAACAAACACTTAGCAAATTAAGGTGTTACAGAATTTTATGATTATAAAATGGAAATGAATAAATACATATTCAAGCATGCATACAATTTCATTCAATTAATACAGCAGCGGAAATAAACCAAGCAATTATAAAGCTTAAGAATGTAAACATCTTCTAAATCAATCAACTTATAATATTATCATTAAAACAATTGGAAATGGCATCAAGCGTTAACCAAGTTTCCAACACATGTTAATATTATAATTACATGATTAGCAAGGTAATATTAGGATTCAGATACAAAACAAACGATCCCGACTTGGTGTTACAATATCAGAGCATAACCCTATACAACTCATCAAAAGCTAATCTAATCTAGGAGTAGCACCACTAAACTCCTCACCAAAAGTATGCCACACAAAGCACGATCTCCTATCATTGAGTGGATCCGTCAACCTGGGAATTTGTACCCCAACGTTCAGAAATTAACACAAAATAAGAGAGTTAGATCACATAATCCACAAATTATAAGTATAAGGTACACTTACTACTCCAATGAAATTATGAACATAATTCAACTCTAACTCATCAATATAATCTTAACACATATACAAGTATTCAAGATTCACCACACAATCACAATTAATCACTTAACACATAAATGCACATTCTCCTAATGCATCTAATGTCACAACCAATGTCATGTCACCCTAGACACAACTAATGCATGTGGTATCATTCATCTTTATTAGAGTATCTTACCTCTAATATTCTCCATTATCAGTTACACATAACCCGATAATTCTCCATTTTTAGAATATACTCCCTCCGTCCCTAATTATAAGCACCTTAACAAAAAAAGTCTTGTCCCTAAATATAAGCACCTTCTCAAATTTCTATACACTTTTAATTTTTTTTTCCAAATATACCCCTAAAAGTAAACCAATTACTTGGAGCAAGTTTGTTATCCTATATACACGTAAAGTAAGTGTGTATGCTTGTAAAACACTCTTCCCCCTTATTACTCCATGTGTAATGGTTACTTCCCATTTCCATTCTCTACAAATTACCGTGTAAAAACAGAAGATAAGCAAGTCTTTCCATTATGAATATAGATACTAGCAAATCCTATGAGTTTGAAAGAGTAGAAGACTCTTTAGAGGAAGAAAATGAAGACTATGAATTGGAAAGAATAGAAGATTCTTTAGAGTTTGAGAAAATTGCAAAGGAAGAAGCTGAAGATTGTGAAATGGAAAGAGTAGAAGATTCTTTAGAGTTTGAGGAAGGAGATGAAAACTATGAATTAGAAAGAATTGAAGACTCAATGGACTTTGAGGGAGTTGTATATGAAGAAGATGAATTAGACTATGACTTGGAAAGAGTAGAAGATTCTCTTGATTTTGAGAGAGTTGAAGATGGAGGAGATGAAGACTTGGAACCATATTTTGAGGAAGTTGCAGAGGAAGAAAATGAGTTGGAACCAGATTTTGAGGAAGTACTTGCAGAGGAAGAAAATGAGTTGGAACCAGATTTTGAGAGAGTAATAGAATAAGATGAAGGCTTAGAAGAAAAAGAAAAAAGAGAAGTAGTGAACGCCATGTTAAGAATTTATCTTCCAGAATTTTATTAGTAAAACCTTAGTAGTATGAACCTTGTTGTGTTTGATTTAGTATTATTATGAACTTAAATTTATCTTTCAAAACTTTCAGTTAATTACTAGTTTCTTATTGGTTTCTTGTTACTTGCCTTGTATGCATAAAAGCAATGTCACTAGAAGATGATGGTAGGATGATGTGTGTCGAGGGATTTATCTCTGTTAGTAGTTTGTTTTGTGTAGCTTAATTCTAGCAATCTGTTTTTACCTCATGTTTATCCCTCTAGTATTGTGATTTGCTCCCTTAACATGCCTTATTTTATGGGGAGTTTGTTAATAAAATTATTTTTGCTGCTAACTAATCATAAAAACAATTCATAAAAACAATTCATAAAAACATTAGCCTTAGATAACTAATCACCATAACCAAAACATTTCTAGTTATACACCAACAACACTATAACATTTCTAGTCTAAATTGCCACTAATTCTTAGATAACTAATCACCTCTTCAACTAATGAAGGATCACATTTTATTTCAGTAGGCAATTGTCCTTCTTTCTGCAAAATATCTTTCTTTATATGTGGAATGTCGTACTTGTTCGAACCTTTGGCCTTCATTATTTCTTTCATGCATGTCTGAAGTGTCAAGAAAATTTTATTAGTCTCCAGAAAGGATTCAAATGCTTTCATCACCGCCTCAATAAGCTCGTCAATTGACTTAGGTGTTTCTTTATGTTGTAATGATTGAATAGCTCTAAAGAAACCAAGGTCTAAAATATTTAAGTCAGGTGGGTTTGGAGGTTGACACATTAATCGGATATCAAACCCATCTTCCTTTGCAATTTGACAAAACTCACTGTCATTCTCATTAATATGACATCTTGCATTGTCTTGCTGAATGATAATCGGCTCGTGTATCGCATCTCTTGGCCATTTTTCTTTTATTGCAGGAATGACTTTTTCTAATAGGAACCTTCTACTAACATCTCTATTCACTGAATTAATGGGTTTTGTTTCTAGAGTACCTGCAACTCTGTTCACACTTGTTCGCCTTGCTTGCTCTTTGGTCACAAAAGGAAAGACTCCTATTTTTCCAGAGAAAGTTTCATTATCATCGAAATCATATCTTGGACGAGCAACTGCAACTAAAAACATTACCTTTCCGATGAAATTTTTACTCTTACAAGTGCGTTCCGGCACATCTTCTTCCGGTAGCATGTAGTAGTTCATAGACTTTTTTGTCATGTAAAACCACTTCTCATCTATATGAACAATATTGTCCATGGTTTTGAAAGTTGGATCATGTGGTATAGTACTACTTTCCAACATTGACAAACAAAACTTTAGCCTTTCTATTTTGTTTTCTTCCTTCAAAAAAGGTTTAATTGCATTTGAGCGGCGTCTTATAACTTCAAGCTTTTGAGCTCTTGACAATGATGACTTGTTTGTCTTCAAAGCCACTGCTAAATCACGCAAGGTGGACCTCTGTGAAAATGGTATTTGGCGAAATTGAGCAGGTTCAATTTGAATTCTTTTTCGTCCACAATTTTTTGTTTTTCTGTGAGACGCGTCACCTGTTTCTTTTGTTCTCCTCCAAATACGTTTGACGACATCTTTAGAGACCGAGTAGAAAGAAGCAACCATATCTATAGTGCCTCTTTTCACATGTCCATTTTGATTGCAGTGCTCTAATAAAAAGCGAGAAATTGCTCCACGATCGTCGTTGGTTAAAAATTTACGTCTTCTTTGATTATGCACAACTAGTTCACAAATGAAATAGAAACATTATTCAAAACCAACTAAACCAACTATTTTTTTAATTGCAAATTTTATTTATAAGGCACTTCAATAGTACAAAGGAAATAATACAAACAGGAGAGAACAAATAAGCCTCAGCTAACAACAAAATAGCAACAAAAAAGTAACAGCTAGGTGCTAAACAAACTATCCCAAAAACTAGGAAAAATAGCAACGACTGGGTGAAAAAGCAACTAGAGAAAGCAAAAAATACAACTAATTTGTTGATGCCAAATAAGCAAACACGCACACATCAGAGAGGAAAACTAACAGAACACAAATAAGCTCAATCTATAGGACATACCATTAGAGTTCAGTCCTGCTTCAGATTCAACATATTCTACATGTTGGTTTGGTTGCTCAAATTCTTGTTCAAAACCATCATTAGTTTATGAATCAATTGGATAAAAATCAAATGGTTGGTCTTCATGAATTTCAACCTCTCTTTCATATTCAACAGATTCTGCATGTTGGTTTGGTATATTATCACTATGTTGGTTTAAGTCAAAATTAAAATCACCATTTGAAGGTCTATTATCCTCAACATTAAATGTTAAGTTGAGGTCTGGAATCTCATTTGGACAAGATAATGGAATATTTAAATCCATATCAATGAGTGGTGGTTCTTAGAATATGAAATGAGTGTTAAACCATGTCTTTTATTTGTTCATTTGAGAAAAAAGTGACACTGATATTTGGTGGGAAAAGTTTAGGATATGAATGGTTGAGTCTTGTGACCATTTGAATGAATGTGACAGTGCCATTCCCTTACCCTGTATTTTGACGTGATGAGTAAGTAAAATTCCCACATTTTAAGTAGCCAATTACATGTGCACTCAAGTGTCACAATCATAAAAAGGGCAATTACTTTTACTATAATAAAAAGGGCAATTTAGTAATCTTTACATATAAAATACACACATTAATTACACTACCAACATTTCTTAATAACCGTGAAAATAGTCAGAGGTGCTAATATATAGGGACGGAGGGAGTATAATTCTAACTCCATATACAATTCATGAATGCATGTATGCTCATGAATACTCACGCATAGTCAATACACTAGGTATTAAACATTTCCATAAATTAAGTAAAACACAAATCCACTTACTCCATCATCAAGATAATTTGCAATCTAGATACACATACTCGATACTCCAATTAACATCAATACTAACAATTAATCATTGCAAAAGAATACCAATGAAACATGTTATTATACTCCAATCACATGTAAAATTCAAACACATCATATCATAATCATCCAAAATGTTAGGATTAAGACCCCTTCTACCACTAAGACTCATTACAATACCCCTTCTACATGCAAGACCCCTTCTATCATGTGATACCCCTTCTACATGTAAGACCCCTTCTATCATGTGGTACCCCTTCTACATGTAAGACCCCTTCTATATGCAGAATACTTTCTACAGGTAATACCCCTTCTATCATGCAGAATACTTTCTACAGGTAGTACCCCTTCTATTATGCAGAATCCCGAGCATGTTCATGGATAAGGACACTTAAAAATACCCATTTTATTTTTCATGTTATAAATCATAAATGAGCTTCCTTTAAGTTAACACATATGATTATACACATAAAAACACCATTTGATTCACAGATCTACACCATTTCATACCATAAAGTAAGAATTTACACCTTTCCTCAAAAACTCATAAAACTTGATTCAAACATCTACAAATTCCCATTTTTCCCTTTAAATTCGTATATACGTCATAGTATAGGTTCATTAAACATGTTAGGAACAACAAAATCAACTTTCTTTAAGAAAATCGCCCACCCCAAAAACGAAAAATGAGTGGAGAAAGTTTGGGAACGGAGAAATCGATATTCTCCCCTTTCTCGGTGTTAGCCTGTATTTTCGACAGGCATTAATGAATTGGAATGAGATGATGAAATCTCATTTAATGTATATTATTGCTTTTTAATATTCTCTTGGGAACTGATTCTGGCAATAAATCAAGAGAGAATCAAAGCATTTGACATTTAAGATTTTTGATGTGTCAAATCCTGAGAATCTGTCGAGTTCGACAGAACCATGTTTACCCAAATAAACATGTTTGTTCGACATAGGCATGATTGTCGAATATGTTATATATATATGTATATATGTATTGTTTGTTTGTCTAACGTATTATGCAGAAAGGAGAAGGCATACTTTGGACTTAGCAAAAATATTCAAAAGTGAATAACGTTTGAATGGGTTCGCCAGGTGTCAAAGGAATTCAAATGTGGAAGACACGTGGAATTTAGTTAGACGTTGTGTAGGTTTATAGCAGTTATTCTGTTCGTCTATAAATATTAGTTTTTCATAAGAGAAACGGGTTCACAATTCTCATGCAAATTCCTTAGAAATTCAGAGTACCCATGTCAACGAGCGAAATGAATGCAAACAGGAACATGTACGAATCTGTGTACCATCTTTTGTAAACATTTTTACATTTGTCAAATGCAATTTACATTTTCAAGTACTGATTACTTGTTTTCCTTTAAAGTTCAAGCACTTTAATCATTCTGCAATTTATTTCATTGCATGTCTTTACATTTCAAAGTTTTCTTTAAACTTTATTCTGCAATTCATTTACAAGTTTTCTGCAAATTTACTTTGAAACAATTTACTTTAAACCAATCATTTGACTGTGTCGAATGCTTTTACTGTTTTTATCAACTTATCCGATTTAACCCAGAAAATATGAAAGTGTTTTCATTATCCTTTGCACAATCCATATGTCCCAGGATTTACTAGTTGATCCTTCTTGTAATAATCAAACTAGCGGTTGTTTACTAAAAATCGGGGTAAACAAATTGGCACGCCCAGTGGGACATCTGGATTGTGTATTTTTATTTAAGTTTGTTTTCGAAATTTTATTTGCAAAGTTGTTGTTTGGTGTTAAAGTTTGATTCTGCGTATCTCTGTATATGCATTTGAGGAGTGGTAAATCTCTCCCAGAATTTTCAACAATACCAACTCGTCCTCGTTCTAGGATGGTGAGACCACCAAACAATTCCTCTAATAATAATAATAATAATAATAATAATAATAATAATAATAATAATAATAATAATAATAATAATAATAATAATAATAATAATAATAATGGAACGGAAACGAATCCTGTTCCAAATCCACAGAATGTGACAGGGCAACCTAATCAACCAACATCTGGCAATCCTAGCGCCAATCCTACTGGTGGGACAACAAGCCCTGCACTAAATTCTATAATTTCTGAAAGTATCCCAAATAATGGTAGTAATAGTGGAAGTTCGAACCCTGTAATAATTTCCAGTACCGTTAGTGCGAACACTGGTGGATCAACAATTCCTGCCACCACTCCAAGTATGGCAGGAGGATGTCCTCCTCCAAATCCAAATGGTGCAATGATGACACAAATGAATGTATCATCCATGCCAACGAATGTATCACACACACATGGATACACAGACGGTAGTCAGGTTGGTGGAACACCGTCGAGACCCCCATGGTTGCCTAGAAATCCACAATTTGGAATGCCAACGACAACGATGGCAAGCCTGTATAATTGGCCTTCGATAGAAAGTTCTCCCTCATCTTCTGCGATGGGAAATAGGGGAAATTCTCTGAATTTGACAAATAATTCCATGAATGCACTTAGGCAACAAATGGATGAAAGTAACCATGATATGGTGAATGCGTTGACCCAACAGATTGGCACGGTTTTCAACCCTGTTCTACAAACAGCCAATGATAATTACTTGTTGTTAGCCAATCAAATGGGAAGGATGGCAGACTTTTTTGGTGCCCCTGATTCTCCAAATAACCAAAGGGTTCTTCGTGCAAACCCGGAGATTCAACCAGAAGTTCAAGCCCAACCAGTGCGCATTGAAAGAGAACAGCCAGAACAGGGAGTGGTATTGGTTAATAGAAACCAGGATGCTGATAATGTTCTTAGGAATGTTCGACAAGAGAATGTTGCAGGGCATAATAACTTGGCCAATTTAGTAGAAAATATCTTGGCCCAAAATGGTTTGAACATAGGATTGCATAGGCCAAATTTTGTGTCAGCATTGTCTGAATATGTATTGCAGGCAGAATTGCCAAGGGGATGGAAAATTCCCAAATTCACAAAATTTGTTGGGGATACTAATGAGTCTACTGTCGAACACATTGCCAGATATTTGGCAGAGGCAGGGAATTTGGCAAATAATGAGGATTTAAGAATGAAGTTTTTCCCCAATTCCCTCACAAAAAATGCTTTTACGTGGTTTACCACACTCCCACCCCATTCAATTCATAATTGGACTCAATTAGAAAGGCTATTTCATGAACAATTTTACATGGGACAATCTAGGATTAGCCTCAAAGAATTAGCCAGTATGAAACGCAAAACTTCAGAAGCCATTGATGACTATCTGAACAGGTTTCGCCTCCTTAAGGCAAGGTGCTTCACTCAAGTGCCTGAACATGAATTGGTTGAGATGGCTGCTGGTGGCCTTGACTATTCCATTAGGAAAAAGTTAGATACTCAACATTTAAGAGACATGGCCCAATTAGCAGATCGTGTTCGACAGGTCGAACGCCTCAGGGCTAAAAAAGTCAGAAATTCTAAATTTCACAAAAAAGAAAAAGTGGCGTATATAGAAACTTATGAAAGTGAAAATGAGTTCGACGATGGTCAGGATTACATGGAAAATAATGAGGTTAACATTGCTGAATTAAAACCAGGCCCTCCCTATACTTGTAAAATGTTAAAACCATCAAATGGGAATAATCCTGTCGAACCAAAAAATGATAGATTTATTTCTAAGACATATACTTTCGACATTACTAAATGTGACGAAATTTTTGACTTACTGGTCACTGATGGCCAAATAATTGTACCAAAGGGTTTAAAAGTTCCACCTTTGGAACAACGTAAGAAAAGAGGTTTTTGTAAATACCATAATTTCTTGGGTCATAAAACCTCACAATGTGTTCTTTTCAGGGATCTGGTCCAGAAAGCCCTGCAGGAGGGAAGACTCAAATTTGGCGAAAAGCCAAAATCCAAACAGCAGGTGGATGAGGATCCATTACAGATTGTTGATGCTGCTTACACAGAGCCATTTGAGTGCCTGATGTTAGAAGCATTGAACCTCACTGAAGGGGGCAATTAGTTTCTATTCCTGAAGAAGAATACGAAAACAAAGTGGAAGAGGTATATCCACAGGCAGGGGAGACTTTATTGGATTTCCTTCAACGCTGTAAAGAAAATGATGGCGAAGCTACATTATGTCCCCATTGTAGTGCCATGTTCGACAAAAAGGCTGCTGCAGGCCTTAACAAGTTTTTGCCTCATAGTCAAGGTAGAAACAATTGGCCAAATCAAAAGCCAACTTATTCTAATGTTCTGAATAGCCAACAGGCGCCTGTACATCAGAGGTTGGGACCACAAAAATCATTTGTCCCCTCAAGCAGGACACCTGTCAACCAATGGGTTCATGGAAGAAACATGGATTTTGGTCAAAGGAATATGGAGAGAGGGAACTCCAGTAACAGCAATCCCAAAAAGGATCCTGAATCAAGGAAGTATGATTACAGGAATAATTACAAAGGGAAAAATCCCATGACAAGATCTCAATGGCGCAGATATCAACGCCAGAAGAAAGTGGCTGCTCAAAAATCCCAAATTACTGCTGATGGTAATGGAAAGAGGCCTATGGAATTGGCGAAGAGGCCAATGAAAGAAAGGTTAGGAGAGCCAAAAGTCGAGTCTTCAGTTGCTGATAATGTCGAAGACGACCACATGGAAGCAGATGATTTTCTGGATTCTGAACCTGACCTCGACATATTAGTAAATGTTGTGTCAATTCTGCCAAGGGAGTTCGACGTCTGTTCTGAAATAACAGATGACGAAGAGGAATCTGGGATGCAAATGGCTCTTCACAGGCCAGTCTGTTACTATGTGATGAGCAATGGTGCTTTGGAAGACCAAATGGCTACATTTGAAAGGCCAGATGAAGGCATGAAAAGTCACTTGAAGCCTCTCTTCATACAGGCTAAAGTAAATAATGTAGGGATCAACAAAGTGCTAATTGATGGTGGTGCTGCTGTTAACCTCATGCCAGAATTTTTGCTGAGAAAGATTGGCAAATCTTTGGTGGATCTTCATCCTCACAACATAGTGCTCTCAAACTATGAGGGTGAAACTAGTTTTTCTTTAGGAGCAATCCAGTTGGATGTGGTTGTTGGAAGTACTGTAAGGCCAACCTTGTTCTTGGTTGTGGCCTCTAAGGCAAATTACAATCTGCTCCTAGGACGAGAGTGGATTCATGGAGTGGGGGCAGTCTCATCTACCCTGCACCAGCGCCTTATTATCTGGCGAGATGATGGTATAGTGGAGAATGTTGAAGCAGATCAAAGCTATTTCAAAACTGAAGTCCATCATCTGACAAAGCACTCATTCGACAAGAAACTAGCAACAATCTCACCATGTACTGAGAGAGACTTTGCACATCGTCCAGCAGGAAATGTTCAACATGCAATCAAACTGGACCCCACACATGGTTTCTTGTGGGAAAGAGAAGATGGAAACAGTGAGGATGGCGAGTATGAAGGCCACAACTGCCCAACTGGGTGGGATATCAAAGAGAACTACTATGTCTGAGTCCCATACTTGGGCAAAGATTACGGCCTACATGGCTGAAAATAGAATCAAGATGGCTTTGGAAGCCAATTCGTTGTCAGAAAATATGGCTGATGCAGCCAATAACATAAAAGTTGGCAAATATAAGCCAGAATTGCAAAAACTGGATTGCATTTATGATGACGAACCCTTAGGATTTGAAAAAGATCCAATCAGTCAAAGTCACAAGATGCAAGCACAGGATCCTTTGCAAGAAATTGACCTTGGAGATGGTTTGACGAAAAGACCAACGTACATTAGTGCAAACATTCCTTCAGATCTGAAGGCAAAAGTGGTGCAACTCCTATTGGAATTCAAAGATTGTTTTGCTTGGGATTATAATGAAATGCCAGGATTGAGCAGAAAATTGGTGGAGCATGAACTACCAGTTCGACCAGATAAAAAGCCGGTGAAACAATTACCCAGAAGATTTGCACCAGAAATAATGTCAAAGATCAAAGAAGAAATTGAAAGGCTGCTGAGGAGCAAATTCATCAGAACTGCCAGGTATGTCGAATGGTTAGCAAATATAGTGCCTGTAATTAAGAAAAATGGTTCTCTTAGGGTATGTATAGACTTTAAAGACTTAAATAATGCTACACCAAAAGATGAATACCCTATGCCTGTGGCAGAAATGCTAATTGATTCAGCGGCTGGGTTTGAGTATTTAAGTATGCTAGATGGTTATTCTGGCTATAACCAAATTTTCATTGCTGAAAATGATATACCCAAAACTGCCTTTAGATGCCCAGGAGCATTAGGCACATATGAATGGGTAGTAATGTCCTTTGGTTTGAAAAATGCTGGGGCTACTTATCAAAGAGCAATGAATTTAATTTTTCATGAATTCATAGACACTTTCATGCAAGTGTATATTGACGACATAGTTGTCAAATCCTCGTCAAATGATGGTCATTTAGATCATTTGAGAAAATCTTTTGAAAAGATGAGGAAATATGGATTAAAAATGAATCCATTAAAGTGTGCTTTTTGTGTTAATGCAGGAGATTTCCTTGGGTTTGTTGTGCACAAAAAGGGCATTGAAATAAATCAAAACAAAACAAAGGCTATTATGGAGACTAAATCTCCAACTACAAAAAGGCAACTTCAGTCCTTACTTGGGAAGATCAATTTTCTGAGAAGGTTTATCTCAAATTTAAGTGGCAAAGCTCAACCATTTTCGCCATTACTTCGTCTCAAGAAAGAAAGTACTTTCACTTGGGGGCAAGATCAACAACAAGCTTTTGACGAAATCAAAAGTTATTTGTCAAAACCACCAATGTTAATGCCTCCAATAAGGAACAAGTTCATGAAGTTGTATATATCAGCATCAGATTCGACACTGGGTAGTATGCTTGCCCAGGAAGATGAAAATGGTGAAGAAAGAGCCATCTATTACTTAAGTAGAGTATTGAATGATGCTGAGACTAGATATAGTAGTATTGAAAAATTATGCTTATGTTTGTATTTTTCTTGTATGAAACTCAAGCATTATATAAAGCCTGTTGACGTTTTGGTTTACTCTCATTGTGATATCATCAAACATATGTTATCTAAACCCATCCTGCATAGTCGAATTGGAAAATGGGCTTTAGCCTTGACAGAATATTCACTAACTTATAAACCTTTAAAGGCAGTCAAAGGCCAAATTGTGGCTGATTTTATAGTGGATCATTCTGCATTAGAAACTCCACAAAATTATGTAGAATTAGAACCCTGGAAATTATATTTCGATGGTTCTAAACATAAACATGGAGTTGGAATTGGGATTTTAATCATTTCTCCCTCCAAAATTCCCACCAAGTTCAAATATAAAATCAATGGTTTTTGTTCAAATAATGAAGCAGAATATGAGGCTTTGATAACAGGCTTAGAAATTTTATTGGACTTGGGGGCAAAAAATATTTTGATCAGAGGTGATTCAGAATTGGTTTTGAAACAGTTGACAAAAGAATACAAGTGCATAAAAGAACATTTGATGAAATATTTTGTCATAGCAATTTCTTTGTTAAAACGTTTTGACCAAGTCATCTTTGAACATGTGCCTCGTATAGAAAATCAAGAAGCCAATGATTTGGCTCAAATAGCTTCTGGCTATAAAATTTCTAGTGAGAAACTAGAAGAGTTGATTGAAATTAAAGATAAACTCATTATTGATCAACATCCTTCCATGGAATTGTCAATGCCAAAACTTGTGGGGGCAGATATACCACAAGAAAATGGTCAAGATACCACTTATGATTATGACGAAAATTCAGAAATTTTTGAAATTTTTGCCATTGACAATTTATCTGATAATGATTGGAGAAAACAACTTGTCGAATATTTGCGAGATCCAAATGGAACGACCAATAGAAAGATAAAATATAGAGCCTTGAGTTATGTCATCATTGGCAATGAACTAATGAAGAAAACACCTGAAGGGGTTTTGCTAAAATGCTTAAGTGAAACTGAAGCCTATTTGGCTATATCTGATGTGCACAGTGGTGCATGTGGATCTCATCAGGCAGGCCATAAAATGAAATGGTTGTTGTTTCGACAAGGGTATATTGGCCAACAATTTTAAAGGACTGTATAGAGTTTGCCAAAGGTTGTCAAGAATGCCAAAGACATTCAGGCATACAACATGTACCTGCAAGTGAACTCCATTCAATAGTTAAGCCTTGGCCTTTCAGAGGATGAGCTTTAGATTTAATTGGTGAAATAAAACCAAGTTCACCTAAAAACAACGTTATATTTTAGTTGGTATAGATTATTTTACTAAATGGATAGAAGCAATTCCATTACCAAATGTTGATCAAGAAGCAGTGATTAGTTTTATACAAAGTCACATTATTTATAGATTTGGTATACCTGAATCTATTACTACAGATCAAGGTTCAGTTTTTACTGGACGAAAGATGGTTGAATTTGCCCAACAAACTGGCTTTAAACTTTTAACCTCTACACCATATTATGCTCAAGCAAATGGTCAAGTAGAAGCTGCTAATAAGATCATTATTGGTTTGATTAAAAAGCATATTTCCCAAAAGCCTAGAAATTGGAACAAGACTTTAGACCAAGTCTTATGGGCATGCAGGAATTCTCCAAAAGAATCAACTAACACCACACCCTTTCGACTAACATATGGGCATGATGCAGTCTTGCCAGTCGAAATACATCTGCAATCAGTCAGAATTCAAAGACAGATGGAAATCCCAAGAGATCATTACTGGGATATGATGTTAGATGAATTAGTTGATTTAGATGAGGAGAGAGTAAAAGCTTTAGAAACGTTAACTCGACAGAAAGAAAGAGTTGCTAAAGCTTATAATAAAAAGGTTAAGTTTAAAACCTTTAATGTTGGAAATTTGGTTTGGAAAGTTATTTTGCCAATGGATAAAAAAGACAGAGTCTTAGGCAAATGGTCCCCAAATTGGAAAGGCCCTTTTAAAGTTGTTCAAGTTTTTTCAAATGGTGCTTACGAAATTGAAGAGTTAACAGAAGAACAACGTTCGTTAATTATAAATGGTAAATACTTGAAAAAGTATAAACCAGCGTTGCAAGAAATAAAAATTAACGTAGAATAAAGCTTAAGACATAAGGAAATAATGGTGATCATAAAGTTGTTCGCCACAAAATGTTCAAATAGTTAAAATAAAACTAAGAACAATAAGAAAACTATTACAAAACTAAAATTGTCCCTTCAAGTCTTCATATAAGTTCTTGAAAGAGGAAACTTCTTTGTCGAGAACCTTGTTCGACTCCTCCAGATCCTGAATCTCTTCTTCCACAGCTGCTGAAGCACT
This sequence comes from Trifolium repens, assembly GCA_030408175.1. Classification (NCBI taxonomy): domain Eukaryota; kingdom Viridiplantae; phylum Streptophyta; class Magnoliopsida; order Fabales; family Fabaceae; genus Trifolium; species Trifolium repens. The sequence goes on along the minus strand of CP125848.1, from coordinate 37,278,462 downwards.
AAAGAATTTAATTCCTTCGTTAGCCTCTTTGTCAATTTTGGCTTTGACAGCATTGGAAAGATTAGCCTTAGCTTCGTCACGCTTAACCTTCTCTTCATCAATTTTGACGTTGAGACTTTGAATCCTCAAGTTCAGCTCTGCAATCTCTTTTTCCCAAGCAGTGATATTCTGGTTGTATTCAGCAAGTTCAGCATTCGACTATATCTCCTTCTCCAGGCGTTCGACATTAGCTTGAGCAGTATTGGCCTTTTCGACCAATGCAGCATGCGCTTCAGTTTGAGCCTCCAGCTTCAGAGCATTGATTTTCCTCTTTTGAATGGCTTGGGTGAAACCATCAATAAGGTTTTCAAGTTGAATAACCTTGCTAAGGGTGGCACCATCCGTCAAGGGGTTGTGAAGTTTTTTCAAGAAGCCCAAGTGAGAAAATGCGCTACTAGGGTCCGCCTCAATTAAGGCAAAGACATCTTGATTGATGTAGTCTGTGTGCAGTTTGAGGAGCAAAGAGTCTTGTCTCACTGTCGAACTGATCTCTGAATCAGAAGCTGTCGAACTGCTATGATGAGAAGCACCTTTGCTTTGTGCTTTGTTGCCTTTGCTTCAAAGGAGCATCCTTAGTGCTGCAGCAGGATCAGAGTTCTTCATGGCAATAAATTGCATCTCTGATAATCCAATGTCAGCAGATAACTTTGATGTTGAAGAGACTGGGAGTATTTCAGAACCTCCCTCAGTAGCCTCAGGCATGGAATCGTCTTCATTGTCGAACTCCATTTCGACATCAGTGTTTTCTGATGAATGAGTAGATTCAGCAGCATGCGCAGAGATAGTCTTTCCAGAATCAGGATTATTGGTGGGAATTTCTTCAGTCTCTGGGCCTTGGTTATTTCCAGCTAAAGTGACCTCGACGTTATTGGTTCCAGCGTCTTGGGCCAAATTCTCTTCATTAACCATTGTGTTGGTGTCCTCTTTATTGCCACCCTATTCAAAGACGAAATAAACTGAAGTCTTAGAAGTTGTAATGAAAATATGTTCATTCGACAAAGCCTTAAGGATAAAGAGATTTTACCTGAGCACCAGGATCTTGAAGCTGGAGCTTATTGTCTCTTGCCTGGGGGCAGGATCTTCAGTCGAAAGAGCTTCAACATTGATTGTGGGTTGATCTTCGACGGGAGAAGTGGGATGAGGGATTTCAATGTCTTTCTCTATCTCTGCAGAAGGTTTAGGATTGGCTTTGACCTTCTTTTTCTTCTTCTTCTCCTTGTCAGCCTTCTTCTTTGGATTTGGGGGCATGCTTGCCTCACTAGTTTCGACAGTGGCCTTGTCCGTGTCTCTTTGGCCTTCTCCACTAGCAGCAGTAGCAGTGGCATCAATAGTACCAGCAGGCTGAAAGGAAAATTAGATTGTTAACACCAAAATTTCTTTGAGGTTAAGACAAACCTAAAAGAAGTGTCGAGATCAACTTACTGTTGGTTCTTGGATGGTGAGTGATTTTTGTTTCTTTTTAGTGGTGGCTTCTCCAGTCTCCTTCGACGCCATTAGGGCTCTCTTACGAAGCTGCGTTTGAAATCAAAAGGATCAAAGATATGTTTGTAAAAAAAAAATAAATTGAGATTTAAAGACTAAGTTACTTTGAGGTTTGATACCTTGGCCCCAGTGTTGGGGAGTGATTTGTTTGAAGTTGCAGCAGGAGCAGCAGAATCTGTCGAAGTGGTGGTTTCCTTGACTTTAGAAGCACCTAGTGTCAAAATATGAAAGGAACACACATCAGTAAAGGGTTAAAAAACTACAAACACTATAAAAATCACATTGTCAAATAACTCAAAGTTACCTTTGCCTTTGGGAGTCTTTTGTTGTAGAGCATCGAATCCAGCCTCCAAAGCTTGCAGAAGCACCTCATCACTGTTCTTAGCGTGCTTCTCGTAATGCAAACTCCACCATGTGGCGAATTCAAAGGTGCAGAACTGAGAGAGCTCAAAAGCAACAGGTGTAAGCTTATAAGACCTTTCGTCAGCGAGCTTCAAACGGCGCTCAAAGTATTCGACAGACATCCCAGAGTTGCCCAAGACAATTTCATCTTTGTTCTTAAACAAACTCTTTGGCCTAAATTGACTAAGGCCAAATTGGCGAGCAACTAAATTAGGTTGGTATCCAACCAAACCTAAGTGTCTCCTCTCAACTCCCTGCCTTGAAGATAAAATTGTAGGAGTCAGAAACATGGACCAGACATTATTTGTGTCCTCTTCTTCATTTGGATTGATTGCAGGGAATGGCCTTCTAAACCAAGCAGGCCCAACAGCTCTTTTGACAAATGGGGTATTCTTGGGAGTGATCTCGTCGAACTCAAGGAGAGTCTTGAAGTAGTGGAAGAAGAGTTGTCGAGTGGTCAGGTTTGTTTCTCTATATCTCAATAAGGCCAACCTAGCGCCTTCTGATTGTCGAGCAGCAACGGAAGTTTCCAAATAAGAAGGGAGAAAGAGGTTGAAGTTCGATTCAAATGTGGCATTCAGCCAAAGTTGCAGAAGCCAAATAGGTCCAGAGAAAGCGAGTTGTGATCCTTTGTCTGTCTTCTTAAGCATATCACTAGCTTGTCCTAAGGAATCATAAAGGGAAGCTAAGATAAACCTGCCTAATGCCACGTCTAATCCCTGGTGGATCATGATGGCTAGAGGAACAAGTCTCTTCACCACTTGTAGAGAGCTGGTGCAAAGAACAAAGTGTGATAGCCAATAAGTCAAGAAGGCTATATGTTCGTCGAAAGATACATCCTCATCGCTTGTGTCATGAAAAGTTTTGAGAAATCCTGAGAATGATAAGACTTTGAAGTCGAACTGGTGGTTGATGGTAGTGTATTTGGGGTCGAAAGTGGGTCCTGTTGGTCGTAAACCCGTAATGGCAGCGACGTCGAATAAGGTCGGGGTCATCATGCCTGCCTTAAAGTGAAAAGTGTTGGTAGAACTTTCCCAAAAATGGAGAGCGGCTATAAGCATTTCTGCGTTGTACTTAGGTCATTCTCTCGACAGCTGAATCAAGTCGAATATACCACTATCTTTCCAGAAAGTAGCATATTGCTTTTCGACTTTGTTGAGCCATTTCAAATAACCCTCACTAACTACAGGTGCAGATCTAAAAGCCCTATAGCCTGGTTCGAAGAAGCTCATGTCGAAGACAGAGTTGGCGAATATTTTTGGCTCACAAGTAGAGTGGAGAGGAAAAATGTTACCTATGTCTTCATTGAAGTTGTCGGATGAAGGAAGAGGGCATGTGAAAGCAAGAGTTCTACCTCCAAGCTTATGGGGAATCATCAACTCTTCTCCCCATATGTTGTCTTTGACAGAGGTCATGTGTGGTTCCGACATGAACTCTGAATCATCAATGATGATGGGTTCTTTATCATCAACAGCATAAATGATCACGTTTTTGGAGGAAGAAGATGAAGCCATTGTTGTTCTTCGTGTTCTTGGTGTTCTTGAGGAAGATGGTGATTTGACAGAAGACAAAAAGTCCAAAATCTAAAAAGCTTTAAAACAAGCTTGTTTCTTGCTCAAATCTGAGAACAAAAACGGTGATGATGAACGAAAATGCTGGATGATCACAATCACTGGTTTAGATCCAACAGAAACGCAAGAACAAGGCACGATTAAAGGTTTGTTTGATGATTGTTCTTGAAGAGAATACGTAAGGCTTTGCTTCTTTGAAGAGGAAGTGAAGAGTTTAGAGTTTCAGAAAAATGAAAGTGTGGAATACGTTTTCTATTTATAGGCACTGCATCTTGCATGTATCTGGTAACTGAAACATCACCACTCTTCCATCTCAATCGTCCTGATCTTGCCACATGTCCCACCATTAAGCTAAAAAAGTGGAAATCATGGTTTGTGGGGATTGAGGTGACAGTTATAAATGTTGTCATGATTGACAATGACTTGTTGTGACGTTTGCGCCGTCTTTAGTAAACGTGCAGAATTGGAAAAGGTGATAATCTTCAAAATTGCCATTTCTCCTTATTGTATTCGACATGCAGTCGAAATTGGCATTTTTGAGGGGGCAATTTGTTAGCCTGTATTTTCGACAGGCATTAATGAATTGGAATGAGATGATGAAATCTCATTTAATGTATATTATTGCTTTTTAATATTCTCTTGGGAACTGATTCTGGCAATAAATCAAGAGAGAATCAAAGCATTTGACATTTAAGATTTTTGATGTGTCAAATCCTGAGAATCTGTCGAGTTCGACAGAACCATGTTTACCCAAATAAACATGTTTGTTCGACATAGGCATGATTGTCGAATATGTTATATATATATGTATATATGTATTGTTTGTTTGTCTAACGTATTATGCAGAAAGGAGAAGGCATACTTTGGACTTAGCAAAAATATTCAAAAGTGAATAACGTTTGAATGGGTTCGCCAGGTGTCAAAGGAATTCAAATGTGGAAGACACGTGGAATTTAGTTAGACGTTGTGTAGGTTTATAGCAGTTATTCTGTTCGTCTATAAATATTAGTTTTTCATAAGAGAAACGGGTTCACAATTCTCATGCAAATTCCTTAGAAATTCAGAGTACCCATGTCAACGAGCGAAATGAATGCAAACAGGAACATGTACAAATCTGTGTACCATCTTTTGTAAACATTTTTACATTTGTCAAATGCAATTTACATTTTCAAGTACTGATTACTTGTTTTCCTTTAAAGTTCAAGCACTTTAATCATTCTGCAATTTATTTCATTGCATGCCTTTACATTTCAAAGTTTTCTTTAAACTTTATTCTGCAATTCATTTACAAGTTTTCTGCAAATTTACTTTGAAACAATTTACTTTAAACCAATCATTTGACTGTGTCGAATGCTTTTACTGTTTTTATCAACTTATCCGATTTAAGCCAGAAAATATGAAAGTGTTTTCATTATCCTTTGCACAATCCATATGTCCCAGGATTTACTAGTTGATCCTTCTTGTAATAATCAAACTAGCGGTTGTTTACTAAAAATCGGGGTAAACACTCGGATCACTCATGATTATGAATCTACTCTCTTACCTTAGATCGGTTGAAAACTCTAGTCCTTCCTCTTGATTCTCCCCTCTTACTCTTGCCTTAGCTCTTCTCTTCTCTTCTCTTCCTTCTCCAAGAACATGAAAAAAAATGAACTTTCTCTTACTAACTTGCCTTTAAGTAGCGCCCCACTTGGTCTAAGGCCCAATGGCTTAAGGCCCATTAACACGGTACACTCGCTCGCTACTAATATATCGCGGTAAAACTAATTATCTTACACTATTGACTAATAAAATATTCTACCTCACTAAAACATAAATAATTAAACTTAAACGACTAATAAATAAAATGGGATGTTACATGTGTCGTGTCCTAGTGAGTGTCCTTTATGTACTAATAATGATGAAGATGATTGGCATGTTCTCTTTGGCTGTCATGATAGTCAACAAGTGTGGTTTGAAGCCGGGTTGAGAGACATTATTGAGCCTAGATTACTTGCTTCTAATGATGTGAAAACCATAATATTTGACATTTGCAGGACTGAGGCCGATTCCATTGCTGGACTTTTCGCTATGGTGGTTTGGTGTATTTGGAACCAAAGGAATAATTGGGTTTGGAATGGAGTTAAAGACTCGGCGAAGGAAGTAACTTTGAGAGCTGGTCACATGATTGGTGAATGGCGTGCAGTCAATACGGTGCAACAAAGCATAACCGATCCTTGTGTGGAGACTGCAACTCGAAATTCTACTACTGCAGATCAGCCTATCAGTCGCGATGCTCCCCAAAATCAATTGCTCCGTTGGCAAAAATCGCGTGATGGTTGGTGGAAATGTAACGTTGATGCTAGTTTCGCTCAAAATCCAAATAATTTGGCTTGGGGATGGTGTATACGTGATGCTGCAGGTTCCTTTGTGGAAGCTGGTTCGGGTACTTGCAGCTTCAAGGTTTCTGTTGCAGAAGGTGAGGCAAAGGCCTTATTGGAAGCTATGCGTGTAGCTTGTGCTCATGGTCATGGGTGGTCCAATATAGTCTTTGAAAGTGATTCCAAAACAGTTGTTGATGTTGTGCATACAAATCAGCATGGAATTTCAGAGTTTAATTCTATTATCTCATCTATTACTTCGATATTACATTGTTATACGAACTATGAGGTTAAGTTCACTAAACGGCAAGCGAACATGGCGGCTCATACGTTAGCTAGGCACTATAAGAAAAGACATTTTTTGCAGCGACAAAAGTTGTTGTCAGATGTTTAAAGTTGCTGCAAAAGTGCTTTACTGCAACAACAAAAAAGTCGTTGCTGGTTGTTGCGATAAGTTCCGTTGCAAAAAGTTTTGCAGCGAAATTTAATATTGTTGTTGTTAGTAATTATGCCAACGATATTTTTTGTTGGGACAAGTTAATATTTTCAATCAAGATTGTTGTTATATCTAACTTATCGTAACGACTTAAGTCACTGCCATAATATATATCTAAATTTATCATTTTATATATATATATATATATATTTAAAAAATGATAAATTTTGTTGTTATATAGTTTTTTTAACAAAAGTCTTAGCCATATTTTTTATATTTAAAATTAATCATTCATATTAAATTGTATATTGATTAAATTATAATAACTAAGATATATTTATTAAAATTATGTCACTATATTCATAAAGTAAAAAATATAAACAAAATTTACTTAACATAAACACAATAAACTACCATAAAAGAATACTTTTATTAAAAAAAAAATTCATAAAATAATATTTACAAGATGAGAGTTGTTTCCTTTAAAAGAAACAAACGAATATATATCATCCAGAAATAAAAAATGTGATTACAATATTAATTGTTTCTAGTAAACTTTATCTTCATCATCTCTCTCTTATAGACTAGTTGAAGTGGTCATGCTTCCTTGCAACTTCTCCCCAATCAAGCTTTACAAGTTTAGTATGTCAACTTCTATCCTGCATTCAATAATGAAAATGAAAATCACTATTAAACTATTAACCCATGAAACAAAAAGTACTATGTATAAGATGAAAATTACCCGAGTTTTTGATACTATATTAATATCTTTATCAGATTCATAAATAATGCCATTTCACTTTCTAATATTCCAGGGACATCCGTTTTGGTAGGAGTAGATTGAAATAAAAAGATGTAATTTTTCTATAGCACTCTTCCTCTTTTTTCTTAAACCTGCAATTTTATCTCAACTTAGTTTGATAATTGGTATGAGAGAGAAGAAGAAAGAAAATTTTATTGAAAATTAAAAAGAAAATTAAAAATCAATTAAGAAGAAAAATTAAAATCAAATTTGTGTACCTTCTTGAAACAAAGCAATATCAGCACTTAAAAAGTTTCAATATATTGAATTTGTATTATGATTTAAGAATTCCACTATGAGATGGCTGTTTATGATGAATGAAAGTTTTTCTTTTCTTTTAAGATTTGTAAAAATGGTTTTTCATATATAGGCAGTTTCAAGAAAATTTAGCCTATAATTAGCGGGAACTTGTGTTAAATTTTTAAATATAAAACTGCACTTTTTCGTGTACATAGACCAATTCAATCGTGATCATCTCCCACCAAGCCACTACTTAATTGTTTATTTTTTTAAACTCAAGAAAGTTTCTAAAAAAACAACGAAAAAAGAAAAGCAAATATATAAAATGGATATGGGGTAAAAATAATAGGCGTCACTTGAGATAGTTAAGTTTTCAATGTGATCCACTAACATTAATTAATATGTATTGAATTTTTTTTTCTTACTTAATTAATTGAATGTAACTTAAAAATTTTATTTCACTCATCTTAAAATAATTAAAACTAGTACGGTATTATTTATTTTTTAAAATATTTACGGGAGTTTAACTTAGTTAGTAAAAATATCGTATTATATATATAGAATTAAGATTTAAGCTTTTAGCACTTCATTTATTCAATTTTAAAATAAAATTATTATATGTAGGAGTTTTTTTTTTTGGTAAGGATTATATGTAGGAGTTGAAGTTTGAACTCCGGTAAATTTTTACCATTGAATACTTAAAAAATCCAACAATAAAGTTATTGTAAAAACCAGTATTAATATCTTTAAATAAAATTTAAAAATAAACTATCATTAAATAAATAATTTTTTTTTGTCTTAGATAAAGTGGTAATCCACTGAAATTTAACTCACACACAACTGTGAGGTCCCGGGTTCGAATCCGGGTCATGACGTCCGGCCTAACAATTTCGGCATTTGCCAATTGAGCTAGGACTTCTAGACTAAATAAATAATTAACAAGCAAGGAATTTGCTAAAAAAATAAGGTGACATTTTATTATTAAAAAATGAGGTGATCCTCAAAAAGAAAAAACACAAGTTGAATGAGTATGTACTTTAATTGCTCCAAGCCTCCAACGTGCACGTCCATGTAAGTTATAAACCGCTCCATAATTTTTTATTTTTTTTATATTATGTTAAATATTAAGAAAAGATAATTGGCAGCGACTCAAAAAACCCCTCATATGTATTGCTACTAAATCATTATCTTTGCTAACAACATTTAAATTGTTGTAAAAAAGTCGCAGCGAAAACTTCCAATTCTTGTAGTGAGGGTAGCATGTTCTTGGTCTAGTCGTATGTTTTTCAATTGTATTCCTCGTTGTATTGAACCGATTATTATTAATGAAATCAGTTATGTTTGTTTGAGTCAAAAAAAAAAAAGATTATATGGCTTGTTTTCATTAACCGATAAAATGCTCTTAAAATATATATGAAAGGATATAATAAACCGATGACGCTTATTTTATTCTTTTATAATTTAGAGATATTTACCTCATAAACTAATGAAAATAAGTCACATAAGTAGATTTGTATGTGTTTTCCACATACACCATATACAAACTTACGTATGTGATTTGTTTTTATTAGTTAATAGATAAATATCCTCAAATTAAGAAAAAATAGATTTTAAAAAAAAACCAAAATTATAATATGCCAAAAATAAACATATTATTATCAATATTTAGAAGTTACTACAAATTGATTCTCCAACGTAGGGGTGTGCATGGTCGGTTTTTTGCCAAACCAAATTATATCCAAACCAAAACCAGATATATGAATTTGAATACATGACCATAATCATTATTTTTTATAAACCGGTTATATAACCAATTATAAATTTGGATACGGATACATAACCAGATAATTTTATAAAACCGGTTAATTTTTAAATCCAGTTTTAAACTGGTTATTTTTAAAACTGGATTAATAAACGATTAATTTGGTCTGTTTTTTTTTTTACGCAGACGGAAAACATATTAAAAATCGTAAAAAAATACACTTTTTTTTTAATTCTTTGCAGCAAATTGCTTTTGATATGTGTTTGAAAGAGATGGAAAAAAAAACATGTGAAGAAGACCATTCACATTCCTTCTTCTAGATTTCTTTTTTTCAATTCCAACGAGATAAGGGTATACAAATTATTGGTGTAAAGATAAGGGGCTATTTATTTTCTAATTTTTTTTTTCTTTTATCCGGAAGCAATTGGAGAGAATGAGTGTAGTTCGATTGGAAGAGAATATCGTCGATTAGCGTTCAATTGGAGAGATTATTGTAGATTTGGGGTTTAGGGTTCATCGCAAATCACAATTGCAAAGATCACACGCATATGGTGAACCGGTGATGGTGTGTGCGTGAATTTATTGTAATAAAAGGATATTTGTTTTTTTTTTTGTTAAAAAAAAAAAGATATTTGTTTGTTTTGTAAAAAAAAAGGACATTGTTTGTTTTTTTTGTTGTTGACAAAAGCAAATTTGAAAGGGATATAATAACCAATTTAAACCAAATCCAAAAATTTAATTTGGATGGATAACCGACCAGATGAAAATGGTTTGGTTAATAACCATATACCAAAATCCGGATTTTTTAAAACGGATATGGATTCGGTTATGAGGTTGGGTCTTCTAACCGGATATTTTGCACACCCCTACTCCAACGTATCTCATGGGAATCTCCGCACTATAATAAGGTCATATGTATATATAGGCTATGATGAGACTAATATTTATACATTTGTGTTAGAATCCTCCATTGGCTAGAGATATGATATAAATAGTTTTTATAATAGTAATACAAATCTCAAATTTTAAGCTAGCTTTTGCACTTGAGTATATACATCTCAAATTCTAATATGGTATTAGAGTTTATCGTAGATTCATTTGTTGTTGGTTGTGGAGACCTCCCATACTTTGGGCCACCCGTTACTGTTGATTTTACGTTTCATCTTGTTCAGTCCTGGACATAAGGAGTTGTGTTAGAAGTCTCACGTTGGCTAGAAATATATCATAAATAGCTTTTATAAGAGTAATGTAAACTGCAACCAAGGTAATCAAAACCGGATCGGCCGGTTCAACCGGTTGAACCGTGAACCGGACCACTATCCGGTCCGGTTAGGCATGTAAACCGCTCTACCAACGAACCAGATAAAAAAACCAGAAAACTCGGATGAACCGGCGATTTCGCAGGTTGGACCGGTTCTTCTTTAAAACAGATAAAAATGACTCAAATTTCAGTTTCCCAGTAAATACCAGTAGAAAAAGTAGAATAAAGTACTTTACAAACAGTGAAACCTTCAAACATTTGGAGAAGAAAACAAAACAAAAGAAAATGAAGGATGTCTCTTAGAAGTTAGAAGAGTAGGAAGTAAAAGAAGATGATGAATATTTGATGGAAGTTGGAATAGAAAAACAACATGATAGCACTTATTAAAATAAAAACAATGAAAAAGGAGATAACAGAGGAGTGAGTGGGCATGCCCGACCCGCCCCGCTCCCGCCCCGTTTTTAAAGCGGACTAAACAGGGCGGACCAACTTAGGGTCCCGAGCTGAATACCTCAGTTCCGCCCGTCCAAAATAGCGGGTCAAACGGGTCGGCCCGGTGGGCTCAGCCCGTTTTGCCACCCCTAATTCCAATCATTATTTCTAGAACTAGAATTAGGGTTATAATTAAGTGGGCTTGAACAAAAAGTACAAGACTTTATTTACTAGCCCAAATAAAACAAACATAGAAACAAAGTCCAAGGCTCTTTTTTCCTCTTTCTTACGGCATTAATTTTTGAGTAATGTTATTTGTACAACTATATTTTGACAACTTTTGTGGACAACCAAAAATACAAAACAATATGAGCATTGGCATAAAAATTAAAACAACTAAAAAATTATTAAAAAAATTAAAATGACTTTTGAATGAGAGTGTTGTCAACTAAGTTGTCTCAAATGGATGTCAAAATATCATTTCTCTTAATTTTTACATGAATATTTTCTTTGTAAAGTTACATGAATATATATACTTCTTCAAATTTTAAAAATAATGATATTTAATTAATAGTCAAACTACTTTACATATAAATATAGTATAAATTTTAGTTATTAATATTTTATATATTATAAAATATATATATTTAATTAAAAACGGTCCGACTACGGTCCGACCTCGGTCCGACCATTGAACCGTGAACCAGTAAGCTCACTGGTTCGATGACCGGTCTAATTCTAACAATCTTGACTGCAACGCTCAAATTAATTTTTATGGTTAAGTATAGACATTCCAAGTTCTAATTTATTGTGTTCGCAAGTTTTACAATATTGATGACAAAAATAACTTTTGTGGTTAGGTGATGCGTCTAGTTGTTAATGTTAAGTGTCAACTGTGGTGCAAGTATATATTGATGAAATAACTTTCACTTACTAGTAGAGTTACGGATTGGATAGACCGATTATGATAAACCAGTTGCAAATAATTTATATAGAAATCATTATGTTGTTATTTAAAAACATTGAAGTAAATTTTATAAAAAGGGGACTATTGTTTTTTTCAAGATATATATATATATATATATATATATATATATATATATATATATATATATATATATATATATATATATATAAACATACATAAAGAATGGCAATTCTCAAAATATAAGAAAATAAACAGATCATTTAAGGGTCTGTTTGGTTCGGGAGTTTTGGAGGGGAGGGGAGGGGAGGTGAGGTGATATTTTAAATTTTTATGTTTGGTTCAACTTTTTAACGAGGGGAGGGGAGGGAAGGGGAGAAGTAATTTATTTTTTTACCCTTAACCTTATAAACTCAAAATAAGGATTAAATTATAATGGATATATTACATAAAAAAAAAATCTAATGGATATATACAAAAATAAAATCTAATGAGTAGAAAACCTAAATTTTTTTTGTTGTAAAAAAAAAAATCTAGAATTTAATATTCCAACAAGGATAATTTAGAATTTTAATAAAAAAGTAAGGGTAATTTTGTCAACATAATAAATTATGTTTTACCTCGCCTCCCCTCCTTAAAAATCCCTTCCCTCCCCTCCCCTCCTCCTCGGTTGAACCAAACAAACCCTAAGTTTTTTCAAAATCGTATTTATTTGTTTCTTTTTCATTGTTACCCCACCTTAAGTAGGATATTTGATCCAGTAGGCCCCTCAAGGCATCCCAATGAAACGTCAATTTATTTTTATTTTTGAAAACAATTAATATTTTCTTCCAAATTTGACAATTAAAAGTAACAAATTAACTAATTCTTCCTTCAGAATAAATTGTTGGTAAATACAATCCAATTATATTATACTAGCCGCCACGTGCCCGTTTGTGTGATCGATATTCTTTTTTTTTTGTTTGATGTGATCGATGTTTTCTATTGTGCAAATATAAATAACTATTTAATCTCCTTTTTTATTGGACTTATTTAATTATAATTACTTAACCTCCTTTTTTGTTTGTTGTGCTAGTTATTAAGAAGAAAAAAAATACATTTTTTTTTACCATAAAAAAACTGAAAACCTACTTTTATGTGGAAGTTGTGCTTAATTTTTTTTTTTATAGTTTTTTTTAAGGGTAAAACAGGAATAATGAAAAAGTCATGCCAAAAATTTGTATCCCCTTTATATATTTGTATAGATAAATGTTTTTTTTTATATAAGCTATATTATATAAATGTTAAATGGACACAAATTTCACAAAAACACGTGTCACTTTGTTGTTTTTCTGTGTTCTCATAATTTATGTAAAATTTGTCAAAAAAAAAGAGTAAGTTATACTAGTAACATTATTATATACTAGCCGAACGTGCCAGTTTGTGTGATCGATATTCTCTATTGTGCAAATATAAATAACTACTTAATCTATTTTTATGTGGAAGATATTTTTCAACATATACAAATATTTAAATAGAGTGAAGGGCAAAAATGACAATAAGAAAAGTCCGTGCGAAAGGGGTATTCTCTTTATATATTGGTATAAATAATAGTAATAAATAATAGATAACAAATCATCTCTATTAATTTTGTGATTTTATTCATCAATTGCCCTAATAATTTGAAATTGCGGTTACTTTAGTTTTTTTGGTAGCTTTTTTTAAGGGTAAAATAGGAATAATGAAAAAGTCATCCCAAAATTTTGTATCATTTTTATATATAGTAATAGATATATATATCATATCTCATTTGATTTAATTATAAATTTATTAATCAAATAGTAAAAATAATGTTATATATATAATAAAATACTCCCTCCGTTCTTTTTTATAAGAGCTAATTTGACAAAACACGGGTATTAAGAAATTGAGATTTAGTATTAAATTGATTGGCAAATTATATTGATTTTACATATTTATCCTTACAATTAATTGTAGTGCTTTGTATCAAACAAAAGAAAGTAAAGAAGGGTACGTTTGGAAAATAAAAAATTAATGTCATTGATAATGGTAGAAGGGTCTTATAAAAAGGGACAAATTTTTTGTCAAACTAACTTTTATAAATAGGAATGGAGGGAGTATTTGTTTCACCTGTATGCATAAATTTAATTTAAAAATAGGTACCCAGCATTGGAGATGGTCTAAATTTAACTTATATAGTGTCTAAAATTTTGTGTTAAAATAACACAGCTCTTTATATTATTAGGTAGGCTGAAAATGATGCTATCACAAATTTTGGAAGAGTACTCCTACATAGTAAGGATGGAAAAGAGTTGAGATGAGGAGGAGAGATATTCAGAGATTCTTCACTTTTGTGGATTTTTGTTTTGTGTAATAAAAAAAGGTAATAAATTAAGTTGAGCTGGTGTGTGACAGTGTGAGATAGGAGGATACATGCACAAGGAAAATTTAATGGGTGATGTTTTGTTTTTTGCCATTAATTAATTAGATGAGATTTAATAATCACACACAATAGTCCAGACCTAAAATAACAAAAGGACAATCATCATTTATTAATGTGTGAAACATACATACAGTTTTTCTAAGGCAATTGGACAAGTGCAACAACTCTTGAGCCACTAGATATCAGTTCAAATTCAATTATTATATTCATATTCATATATAAATCTTGATTTAAAAGCTCCTTAATTATTATATTTGTACGGTTGCTATAAAAATCCAATCTCAATTAGTGAAAGATGATACTCCCTCCGTCACAAAATAAATGTCTCTTTTAATTACTCTATACATATGCATGTAGATGTAAGACTTTGACCATTAATATATTTGATTATGTATTATTAAAAATTATGAAAATTTAATATTTTGAAAGCACTCGTACGTTGAGATAAATATAAGACATCTTAATTATATATATAAAATCATATTTATGTTTATATTTTAGTAATAAATTATAGTCAAAGTATATTATATGAATAGTGAAAATAGTCAAATACACTCATTTTGGGACGGATGTATAATCTTACAAATTAAATCGCATTTTAATATTTTATTGAAAATAACACAACTCACAAAAGTGATTTTTAAAGGTGTGCCGGAGGCGTACTAGTCTCGACAATTTAAAGGTCATGCGAAGATATTAATCAGAGATGGTCTTTTAATAATAAAAAACATAAGAAAATTAAAAATAAATCTCGATTTAAATTAAAAATAACATTAACAACATTAAAAAATAATTGTTTTTGTTACTAACATAAAAAAGTTTGATAAAAAAGTTCAATATCTATCACATGTCTCTTCATTTAATAAAACTCTAATAAACAAATTAGCTATAAAGACTTGGTTGATAGGAGAAAACTTTTTTCTTGGAAATGGTATTTGCTCAAAAACCATATCAACCTCTGCTCTCTTTATGAGTGAGATGTGCAACTTATTTTGTGCATATATAGAACGGTTAGAGTCATGTGTGGTTATGATATTGGGGTCTGGTAGTCTTGGTGGGATATGGACTTTCTTTTTGCATTCTTTTTCTTGATTTCTTCTCCTTTTCTCTTTTGGTCGTCTGGTGATTTGGGGTTGGTGGTTCTCGATCTAGTCTGAGGATGCCTTAGGAGCTTTTTATCTACAAGTTCATTGTATTTTTTCTTTTTATTGGGGACTTAGTACTTCTTGCATTCTTTTTTGTGGATTCTCTTCTGTGTATAATTTCTCTAGATCTCTTCACAATACAACAGTCTCTTTTAGGACACTTTTTTTTGTTAATATGCAACTAGAAGATGAGAAAGTTGCATCACAATTTATCGATTTTGTTAATTGTGAAATAGACAATAGATTATATTTGACAGTCGGAATGTGAAAAGCATTTGTGAGTGTAAGTGATGGTGCATATGTGTTTCACAGGCACTTGAGGGTCATCAAGCAGTTGAACAGAGATATGATTATATGGACAGGAGAATATGAGGAAAATAAAGAAAAAGATGTACAAACGTGGTTAGAAGCACCAGAATCAATAATCCATGAAAAAGGAATACAATTAAGAGTTGTATCTGCCAAGTTCACTGATGATTCCACAATGTTCTCTTTTATGAGACACCATATTATAAGGGTCATGTGCTAAACAATGCACCCGGTGCACTAGTTAAGCATACCCAAAAAAGAAATAAAAGAATAAAGTTAATGCTAGAAGGATAACATTTTACATTAAATGCACAAATTCCGAGAAAAAATTTATATATTAATATACTTAACTAGTGCACCAGATGTACTATTTAGCATTTTCCATATTATAATTCATGTAACTCATGTATAAAAGCCGCCATGGTGATTGTTTTGCTCTATTCTTTCTCCTCTTCCAAAAAAACTCAGCACCGCCTTTCTGTTTCTCCCTTAATCCAAACCCGCATTTCACCATGTATGATTGGCTAGTGGTGGTGCGACGAGGTCCTTCCTCCGCCCCACCTCTTCACCCCGTTGGGGTTTTAATTCCAGATCTGTTGGTTGTGGGTTTGTTGCTTTTCGGTGGCTGCCGTGTCGATGGATTCAGAGTTTGCATCTCATACCGTGAGGGTTGGTTGGTGTTCCTAGTTTCTCGGTTCTGCAACTTCTATTTCCCAGTTTCACTGTTCACGTCGGTGGCGGTTTACTCGCGGCGGAAGGTTTCGTCCCGGTAATGGTTTGTCGGTTGTGATTGTGAATCTGGTTCTCTCCAAAAACCCATTAGGGTCGTTCTTACTAGATTGTGCTTTGATGTCTATTTGTCTGTACTGTATTTGGTTTCGTCTACCTGATTTTGTCGGGTTTGTATCTTTATTACCACTTGTACGTGTAAGTTGTTTATTGTTGTATTACCCTGTTAGGGTTGTTCTAACGTTTTTTGTGTGGTTGCTGGGTTAGGTTTTTCTCCCCTCAGCTTTTTGTACTCTTTTTTATTTTGTTATTTGTTTCTTTGCTTAAAAAAAAATAACTTCATATTTTATTTTGTGATTAAAATACTTTTATAAGAATTTTTTAAAGTTGATGATTTAATAAGCATGTGTTTGTTTGATGAATTACAAAATATTTTAGATACTTAATTAGTCTTTTTTTATAGAAAGATACTCTTAGTCTTGAAGTTAATTTTTAATTTTTCATTCATAATATTTTATTTTACTTGAAGTTGTACTAAAACAATTAATGACTAATTTTCTGCCCATATTTTATATATGTTGATGCTACAACAAAATCTCATAACACTAAATTTATAATTTGCACAAATATAAAAAAAAAAAAAAATCTTAAGGATGGTCTTGCTCTAATATACTCACTTTGGTTTTAATATATGTAAAATTATTTTATACAATTTAGTCAATAATACACCAAATTATTTAATAAATCTCAAACGTTATTCTAATTAAATTTTCTTATATTTGAAACAAATGAGAGTATTGTAGTTGTATCTAATAGAAAGAATGTGGGGGTTATAGAGAAATAAAAAAAATGATAAATAGCAATAAGTGTGACAAATTAAATTATGACATGAAATTACTAGGCTCTAAATTAAATAATAATAATAAAAATAAAGCAAAGTGAAGAAGTATGGTTTACTTGGAGTTGGAACATGAAATACCCTGAAAGGAACTGTTGCAAGTGGGATACCTGATGGGTGCAGAAATTGATCACACACACACACAAACAAAGATTTCATTAAACAAACATGAGATCGAAACACAAGACGCATGAAAGGATATCAAAGTTTGTCTACCTATTATTAGCAAAAAGAAAGAGCACACTTATTGTCCCTAGAAAGTGCATGTTTCCTTTTTGCAGCATTGACAATAGTATTTTTGGACCAATAGAATCAAACTAAAATATGATGATAAAGGATATTTATTCATTGTACTATTACTACTATACTACTACTATACTACACCCATGTGCTACCCATGTTTTCAACTTCAAAAATACCAGTATCTTGACAGGTGTATCTCTTCTATCATTAACATTTTGGCATTTATGACACATTATACTCCATCTACTATATAACTCTATTATTTTGTTCTCATCTCATGGGCTTTATATTATTTTATTTTACTTTTCTACTCATCCAAGAATAGTTCAATAAAAAAAAAATATGTTGGAATATTTTACACTATATATATCTATAGATTAATGAATTAAATATGTTTGATGTCCTACATTTATTTGATGTCCTACATTTATCCGATCAAGATTATTCTCTTCGTCCCAAAATTTTAATTTTTTAGATTTTTTAATTTTATTCCAAATTTTTTATCTTTTTAAAAATCCAAGGTATAATTAGTGATATTTTACCATTTATACTCTTACCTTTTTTAAGCAAAAGATGAGGTGCAGAAGGAAAACCTACTGCAACACCCTCAACATATATTAATAGAAATAAAAAGTATAAAAGAAAGGGGGCATAACCAAAACCCTCAAAGAAAAAAATAAGCAAAAAAAAAATGGAAAATAAAGATAAAAACATAAAAAACTAGAAAAACACAGAAGAAACAACTTACATCTAGTTGACTAACAGTTGAAAGCATCTACTTGGAACCATTTACTAGCCCCAGCTTGTTTCTGCTTTTTCTACCTTTTTTGGGGACCACCAACTGAAAATGTTGATTCGTGTTTCCAATCGAGTCGGTCATTTCTTCAGTTTGAGTCATGTTAGCCCAAGAATTATTCAGAAAATCCATAGTTTATTGGACTGCAGTGAGTGCACTTAGAATCCCTAAAACTTGCATGTGTCATGAAAAACATTTGCACTAAAGTTTGAGAAATTAGAATCCGACACCACTATGGACCTATCCTGATTTTCTAAAGGAATTGAGTCAGCTACCACTTCCTCGTGCAATGCTTTAAAAATACTTCATTCACAAGGTTCATGACATCTCCAGCAATAGGGTAAGTCATGCCACTTCAAGAAGAGGTATCTTGAACAAAGACTAGAACTGCTTCAACAGAAATAAACAGAGTCTCTTTCTCAAGATTTAAGACGTCTCCCACAAACATATTAAACCTAGCCTCTTTAGACCTTATTATATCATCAATAAGAAGGTCTATTTCTACAATAGTTTTACTACAATCTGTAGTAATATTTAGAGCTAAACCTTGAGGTGACTTCTCAACATATGAGGCACTAATGATAGGCCGCACTTTGGGTTTGTTCGCTGTTGTAGAACTTGCAATAGCTTTAGGAGTCTGATACTTGCAGTTATTTTAAGAATGCCCAATAATTTGACATGAGTTGCAAAACGGGGGAATATTTTCATACTCAACATCCACATAAAAATCAAAGTCATTCCTTTCAAGAAGAATTCTTTCATGCAAGTTTGAACTTAAATAAAGACTTGATAATATTTTTAGTTTTTTCGATAGTAGATGGATAAATAAAGATCAAATACTATTGTATCTTGTTAATAATTTTTTTTTAAAATGAAATAACATGCACAACTTAGATACGGATTTGGATTCTCTCCTTCAAACACTTCTCTCCCACTCTCTCCTGCACTATTATGTATTTATCTCTCTCTTGTATTTAGTCTCTCTTCATCTTTTTATTAGTTTTTATAGATTTTTTCTCTCCTCTCACACTTGTATAGATTGAATGAGTGAGAAGGATGTAAGGGGATGATCCAAACTCCTTAGATACACATGCATATATTTTAATTTTCAATTTAAATTTTCTATAATTTGTAACGATGTTGGTCCTATGTTTTTTATATTAGCAGTCTCATCGTGCCTGTGTCAGAATCCGTACTTTATAGAGTCTTTGCTGCCAACTTACAATTGACAAGACTAACAAAATGTTGATATATATGTGTCATTGGGATGCGATGCGGCTCATTTGTTGACATGACACATGATGACTTGAAATTTATTTCAAAAAATGGTGAATTTTGATTGATTGATTGATTAAAAAAAATTAGTCGGTTCAAGTGGTAAGAGTGATTGGTCCTTTAAGTAGGTGGGCAAAAGTTCAATATCAAACTCATACATATGAAAAAAAATCAGTTGAGAGAGAATAACTTCGTATTTATAACACATTAGCAAAAAAAAAATTACATCGACAATGTAAATAAAAATAATCTTTATAAATAAAATAGGTTACTTAGTTTTCGGTAGGGATGGCAATGGGTAGGGTATGGGTAGGGTACTATAGTCCCCATCCCCATACCCGCAGTTTGAAAAAATACCCGTACCCATCCTCATACCCGCATGGGTGACAATCTTTGTCCCCGTGCCCATACCCTATGGGTACCTAAGTACCCATACCCGTACCCGTTACCCGCATTTTTGCTAAAAATAAATTGATCAATTATAAAATATTATATCATTTTAATAGAATTAAAAAAATTTCAAAGATTTTAATGTTGATTCATGAAAATTATAAACAAAATTATTAGTAATGTCATGCTAAAGCTCATTTCTCTTTGACATATTTGCATTATATATGTTATAAATAAATTTTTTTATTAAAAATGTATTATAGTATAATAATATTGTATTTTTTAAAATTGATTTATATATAATTATTATATAATAATATAATTAAAATAAATAAAAATATATTATGTGGGTATATGGGGTGGGTACTGAGGTACCCGTACCCGCACCCATACCCGCTCAATTTTATGGGTAATTACCTATACCCACGCCCATACCCAAAATGCGGGTTTTTACCCTACCCATTGTGGGTACCCATTGGGTATGGGTAAATTGCCATCCCTAGTTTTCGGCCCCCATCATTAACATCTCCACGTATCACATATTCCTCTTCTCCCGATGTGAAGAGGCATAACGAGTCTAGTCTGAAGAACCACAAATTAACAATGCCTATCCATTCTTTGTGTTTCAGTTTCAAGAGTACCAATATCCTGTCATCAATTGTTCAAACATATATAGATATTTGACAGATACGCACATAGATTATAGATACGCGCAGATACATATTCTATAAAAGACGAAGACATAAAATTTTGTTGACATATATGTATCGTATCCTGAATTTAATAAATTTTAATTTATGTATCCACCACATATTCGTATAATAATAATAAATGAAGCGATAAAAAAGATCCTATCGGGAGTTGAACCCAGGTCGCTGGATTCAAAGTCCAGAGTGCTAACCATTTCACCATAGAACCCTTTATATAATCATAATCATTTAAATTGAAAGAGATAAGATAAAACAATTCTTTTATGTCATTACATATTTATACCTGTTAATTCAAGTTGTATTAAATATTTTTAATTGAATCTACTAATATCTAGCTTATCAAATTACTAGTTTATCAACTTTTTTTGTCTAATGATAAAAAAAAAATAAAAAATAATAGGTCTTTTTTTTTTTACAGAAAAAAAAAAGAAGAAGACCTAATAGGTCTTAAATATGTGATAGTTTGATAAGTGTATATGTGAGAGTACGGTAAACTCAATATAACTCATTGAACCAACTTCAGATTCTTTTTGCATCATTTTGGTGTATATTATAAGGAAGGGTAATAGAATAAAATAAATTTGTCTATATTTAGTGTACATTGATTTGTTGTAACTATACATTATTAGTTTTCTAAATAGTGTAGTCAACACTTGTATATTATTCGGAAAACATATCAACGAAGTCCAGAGAATTATATTATTATTACACGGTATCAACTTTCTTTGATCCATGAACCCTAAAACCCCTCCCCATCTTCACATGGCTCTTTAAATATTGGTGACTAGGGGTGTGCAAAATATCCGGTTAGAAGGCCCAAACTCATAACCGGATCCAAATCCGTTTTTAAAAATCCGGATTTTGGTATATGGTTAATAACCAAACCATTTTCATCTGGTCGGTTATCCATCCAAATTAAATTTTTCGGATTTGGTTTAAATTGGTTATTATATCCTTTTCAAATTTGTTTTTGTCAAAACAAAAAAAAAAAACAAATATCTTCTTTTTTTGACAAAACAAACAAATATCCTTTTTTTTTGGTACAATAAACTAATATCCTTTTAACTTTTATTAAAATTAATTGACGCACAAACCATCACCATGTGCGTGTGATCTCAGCAATTATGATTTGCGATGAACCCTACATCCCAAATCTACAATAATCTCTCCAATTGAACCCTAATCGGCAATATTCTCTTTCAATCGAACCACACTCATTCTCTCCAATTGCTTCCAACCGCTCTAATCAGATATTCTTCCTTTCTCTATTATTCACAATTAGTTAATTCAGCGTCTTTCTCCTCTTTATTCTTATTTCAGTAATGTGAAGTTGCAAAAAGAAACTCTGTAATTTTTCTCCTCTTTATTCTTCACATGTTTTTTCCATCTCTTTCAAACACATATCAGAAGCAATTTGGCTTAAGCTTATTATTACTGCAAAGAATAAGAAAAGAAAAGTGTATTTTTTTACGGTTTTTAATATGTTTTTCGTCTGCGTATAAAAAAATCAGACCAAATTAACCGTTTATTATTCCAGTTTTAAAATAACCAGTTTAAAAATGGATTTAAAAATTAACCACTTTTAAACCGGTTTTATAAAAATATCTGGTTATGTATCCGTATCCAAATTTATAACTGGTTATATAACCGGTTTATAAAAAATAATAGCTATGGTCATGTATCCAAATCCATATATCTGATTTTGGTTTGGATATAATTTGGTTTGGCAAAATAACCGACCATGCACACCCCTATTGGTGACGACACTTCGCCATCAATCAACCAATCTACTTCGACAGGAAACACAAATTCCCACCCCGATTTCGTCATTAACATGTTCAAACAATCATTTCGATGACGTTGGACAATAACTTTGGTCTCTATCCCTCTTGATCTATGTTACTTAAAGTGCAAGCACGCGTTCACAACGTGCTCGACCATATCATCCCTCCTATGGATCAATAAGCAATCTGCACGGCAGCCACCCTCAAATCTAGTTTTAAATTCTTATACAAAATAAATTCATAGGATGTAATAATCCTAGAAAACTACATTCGTGCTTTTGTCATTCTTTTCCTGTTGGTCCTCCAAACGGAAACCTACATTATCCCGCTCTAGTGCTGAAGTCGAATATCGTGGAGTCGCAATGTAGTTTCTGAATCATTAGGTTACGTAATCTTCTTCTCGAATTACATTGTCTCATTTTCAAGGCCACTTTAATCTGTTGTGGCAGTTCCAGTGTCATCTATCTCTCGGCAATCTAGTCCAACATCGGCGCACGTAACACATCGAAATGGAAATTCATTTTGTTCAAGAAAAACTAGCTCACTACAACAGAAAAAGGCTTTAACAGCACTTTTTTTTTTGCTTTAATAGCACTTTAAAGTGCTATTGAAGCCAGTGCTATTAAAAGTCTGTGCCTATTATAGCACTTTTAAAAGCGCTATCGTATCTCCACTTTTTAATAGCGCTTGTTCACTAAAGCGCTATCGTATGCCTGTTAGTACTACAAATTAACGCTATTGGCAACAACATTTAATAGCGCTTTCAGTCAAAATCGCTATTGTATGTCTATTTTTTATAACCTGTAATTTAATTATTTTTTCCTTCAGGTCTCTTTCAAAATTTTCTTATACAACCTAAAACTTAATTTTGTACAACATGGAGCTTAATTTGGAATTCAAAAGCAATTTCAATTACTTTATAGAAAATAGCCAAGTAGTTTTTTCAATATGATATCAACAAAACATGTAACAAGAAACTACATTCAATTTCCAATGACGAATAACGATTTCATTGCATCACATGATCAATCAGTTTGTATTGATCCAAAAACTAGTTACAAATATCAAAAACAATATAGGACATTAAAACAAAATCTACAAAACTAGCAGCAAAAACGCAATGTCGCTGCACACAACAAGAGGACAAAAGCAGCCGCAACACCACCAGAAAACACCCAGCCAGACAACTTATCCCCGATCCAACGTCGAGGGCGAAAACTGTCAATTAAACAAACTAGAAACAAGGCAGCAAAAGCAAATTTTGAACATGTTAGAAACCAGAAAACAGTGCTGCCAAAACTGCAACAAAAACCAGGAAAAAAAACAACAAAATAGGTTCTGCAATCATGACAGAGAGCTCCGAACAAGCTAATATAAATCATTGATATAAGAACAAGCTAACGATTGAGTATCATATTCTGATTTTCCTTGAGTTGACCGTGACATGTTAATTGTATTGTACTACTATATGTGTATATAAGCACATTCTGTCAAATGAATACATATAGCCTTTTATACAATTTCTATCTGTCATACTTTCATATTTGTGTTAAAAACCCGAGTTTAACAGATTGACTTTGATGTTATATATCATAATTCAAAACTCTTCTTTGTCCAAGTGTACATACATACAATCCAAGTGGCTCTTATGATTGGCAACTTAAATAGTTTCTTATTGGGAAAAACTCAAGTCCCACATACGAAGTTCTACTAAGCCAACCCATAAATCAATCAAATAGCTAATCAGAGCTTTTAAAAATACTACTAAGCCAACCCGTAATCAAAGAAATAGCTATATGCTCATATAAATAAATCCAAAAAGAGACCTCAAACAATAAAAGTCATCACTCCAAAACAAAAAGATACACACTATCACAGGGCATAAAAATATAATCCAAAGGCAAAAAAGTATAGACACGGATCAGTCACAGGGAAAAAAAAAATAGAACCCAAAGGCCAAAAAAATTAACCCAATGAAAACTCATGAAATTTTAAAAAGTAGAAGATTAGAGGGGTTCATGAGAAATATACCTTAGAGATTAATTGAACAAGATGGAGAGATTTAGTGCTCGTGCACTTTGGGGGAAAAGAGGTTCACGAGAAATTTAGGGTTTTGGAGACATTCAATTTCTAAACGGGAAAGGGTTTGAACTTTGAAGGATTTGTGAAAGAAGATTAGAGGGTTCTGAAAAACGGTGACAGTGAAGGGTTCGTGAGAAACGGTGACGGTTAGAGGTAATGGTCGGAACGGTGAAGTGGAGAGGAGCGGTGGCCGATTAGAGGGACAGTGAAGGAGGTGAGAGGGATGGTGAAAGAGTGGAGTGGGTGGCCGATTAGAGGGACGGTGGCCGGAGGTGAGAGGTAAGCGATCGTACGAGAAAGGGTTTGAACGGGAAAGAGATATTGGTGAAAGAGTGAGAGTGAAATATTTAGTGTTTTTATTATTTATTTATTTTTATCACTGAGCCCAATAATAGCGTTTTCAGAAAAGTGCTATTGTAGCTATACTTTATTATAGCACTTTCCACTAAAATTGCTATTAAAGGCCTATGAAATAAGATTTTCATTATCTATAATAGCACTTTTGATAATAAAGCGCTATTATAAGTATTTGAGTGAAATATTTAATAGCACTTCTGTAAAAGTGCTATTGAATAAGTGCTATTATAAGTCAAAATTGTGGTAGTGATCGCGGTCATGTTCATGTTCTTCACGTCCCCTCACGATATCAAATTGCAGATATATTTACCAAAGGTCTTCTTTTAGTACTGTTTCAGGACTTTAGAGACAGTCTCAACACTTTAATAGAATAAAATGAAATATGTCTATATTATACATTGATTTGTTGTATTTATACATAATTAGTTTCCTAAATGTGATGGGAAGATATCTTAACCTAAATAGAAAGATATGTTCTGATTGCAACTAAATATTCGGAAGCTACGTTCTCATATGTCATGACGTTTCAGAAGTTATAATCTCGTCTTTTTCTTGCATGAAGCCTTTCTTTTATTTTATTGCCTTAGAGCGTTTTGCATTACCACTCAATGGGAACTTATCTTCCAAAATTAAGGGTCCGTTTGTTACAGATTAAAAAATTAGTGATTTTGATATTAAATAATTTATAGATTAATTAGAGATTTATAAAAAAAAAAAAAGTCGAATTTACTTTGTGTTTGTTTATTGTAATAAAAATCGCTTTTTTAATAAAATAATCTTTAACTTATTTTGATACAACCCATAAAAGTGATTGTTTTAGTTATAAAATAACCACATTTGTTTTCTCTCTCCTCTAAAAAAAATCAATTATTTGAAAAGCTGCTCATTTTTAGTTGTTTTCTGATTATTTTTAGAATCTGGTTTTTTTTTAAATATGTAACAAACAGATTTATTTGAGAAGCTACTCTTAGCAGCTTCTCATTTTTAGCTGTTTTCTGATTATTTTTAGAATCTGATTTTTTTTAAATATGTAACAAACAAATTTATTTGAGAAGCTACTCTTAGCAGTTTCTCATTTTTAGCTGTTTTCTGATTATTTTTAGATTCTGATTTTTTTGAATTTATGTAACAAACAGGAGGTTGTTTGCTATTTTTTTAGATAAAATCACTTTTTAAAAAAATCATCACTTTTAAAAATATTGTATCTGTTTGTTACAACTTTTTAAAATAGTCAGAATCTAAAAATAATCAGTAAACAACTAAAAATGAGAAGCTGCTAAGAGTAACTTCTCAAATAATAAATTATTTTAAAGGAGAGATAAAACAATTGTGTTTATTTTATAAATAAAAATAAAATCACTTTTACATGTTGTATACAAACAAGTTAAAGATTATTTTATTAAAAAAAGTGATTTTAATTACAATAAACAAACACATAGTAAATTCTATTTTTCTATAAAATCTCTAAAAACTAATCTCTAAATTATTTAACATCAAAATCACTAATATTTTAATTTGTAACAAACAAAATATTTTTAAAAGTGATTATTTTTATAAAAAAAAAAAGTAATTTTTTTCTAAAATAATCTATAACAAACGGCCTCTAAAGCTCATTTTGGATTGTAATGGAGGGTATTGTTGGGGGGCATGGGGGCCTTAAGAGCAATCTTCAAAAGTTTTTTGTTTTTGTTTTTGTTTTTTATTTTATTTTGACACTTTGTTATCAAAACATACTGATATTATTTTTAAAAAATGGAAACAAACAAATTTGTGAGAAAAAACTAACTTATGAGACAAATCACACACTAACACAACATCAAATCAACACATCTAATAACATAGTTAACAAATTCAACGTTAAATAAATCTCAAAATAAATACATCATTATAAATCCAACACTAAACAAATCTCAAAGGAAAAACAAATTCACCAAAATAAAATAAATCCAAAATAAATATCATAACATTTAAAAAGAAACACGAGTATGAAGAGACAAGAAAAATAAGCACGAGCAATATGTAATAAGAGAGTAAAGCGGAAACAAAGTAATCCTAAATTTGACATTGGTTGTATGAATGAATATAAAAATAAAAATAAAAACTAATTTTACTTTAAATAGGTGTTGTATTTTATTGAGTTGGAATTTGACCATCTTATTCTATTCCTTACTAAAAAAATAGATTTTATATTTTTATGTAACTCATGGGCCGGCCCGCCCCATCTCGCCCCGATTTTTAAGCGAGTTCGGCGGGGTGGGCGGTGGGCCAATTAGAGGGGTCGAGCTCAAATTTAGGTTCAGCCCGCCAAAAATGGCGGGGTAAACTGGCAATATCTTTCTGTTTGGTTCGGGGGTTTTGGAGGCGAAGGAAGGTGATATTTTAAATTTTGATGTTTTGTTCAACTTTTAACGAGGGTAGGGGAGGGAAGAGGAGAAGTAATTTACTTTTTTGGCTTAACCTTATAAACTCAAAATAAGGATTAAATTATAATTGATATATTACGTCAAAAAAAAAAATTAATGGATATATAACCAAAAAAAATTTAATGGATATATAACCAAAAAAAATCTAATGAGTAGAAAACCTAATTTTTTTTTGTTGTAAAAAAAAAAACTTAAAATTTTAATATTCCAACAAGGATAATTTAGAATTTTAATAAAAAAATAAGAGTAATTTTGTCAACATAATAAATTATATTTTACCTCGCCTCCCCTCCTTAAAAATCTCTCCCACACCTCACCTCCCTCTCTCTCGGTTGAACCAAACAAGCCATAAGTAACGAAAAATTGGAAATGGATCCAAGACCATCATCATAGGTGCAGTCAAGCTACAGTCAGCTACTCTGAATTGTTTGATTAAAATCTGACAGCTCAAATCTTAATGCAGCTTAATTTTTTTAAAATATAAACATTTTACCTTTAAAATCCTTACCGTTTGATTAGATCATTGATATCTCCAATTGCATGCGGTGACTATATCCAATCCATATCCCAAAAAACTGCTTATTGTCCATCAACAAAATCTTTCTAAATTATCGAAACCTTTTTCCCCAAATAACCAAAAGGTTAATACCAAAAAATTACGATTATGAAAGATTGATACCAATTGAAAATGTTGTTATAGAATTTTTAGCATCACGGAGAGATGATCCAGGAAATTTTCGCTCCCCACCCCCCATGACTCTTTTTAACACCCAATATTCCAATTTTACCCCTGTACAAAAACTTTGGAACGTGTTTTCCGAAGTTTTTCTAGTTCAAATTCATCAAAATTTCGGAAAATACATTTCAAAGTTCGTATTCATGGCAAAAAAAACTTCGGAAAATGCGTTCCGAAGTTTAAAACTAGGGGCAAAAATGGAAATTCAGGGGGGAAAAAAGAGTCACGGGGTGGGAAGAGAAAATTTCATGATCCAGGCCACAATTGTAAACCAAATCCTTTTATATTTTTGTTTCTTTGGTTTGATATAATTTTAGAGATTTACTTTTCGCACCCACCAAGTCTCACAAGCACCCCTAGACATTCCGTTTTTACTCCTCTCGCTACGTAGAAAGCTAGTGTGTAAATTTGCAAAAAGGGAAACACCGTAGTTCGCATCCTAAGATGCGAACCTTATAAAAGTAAAAAAATTGTCCTCTTCACCCTTTTTAAAGTGTAAACTGAGTTCGCTCTCTAAGTAGCGAACTATGTTTAGTTCGCACTCTAAGTAACGAGTGTCTATATTTTACACTCAAACTGGACGCCGACACCCCCAAATGGATGAAAAAATCATGAAAAAAAGAATTCGCTCCCTAGGATGCGAACAATGCTCACTCCCTAGGATGCAAACTTTTTTTTTTTATGATTTTTTCATTCATGGGAGGTACTGGCGTTCAATTTGAATATAAAATATTGACACTCGCTACTTAGAGTGCGAAAAATGTTCGCTTTCTAGATGGTGAGGGGGGTACTATGGTCATTTCAAAGGGTGAAGGAGGAAACCTATGGGTGCAAAAAGTAAATCTCATAATTTTATACTTCCTCAAAAACTTCACATTATGAACAATTTAAACTCACATCCTTCAAACATACGAAATGAGTCCTTGCCAGGTGAACCAAGTTGGCCCTCTTGTAACTCTTTACGCCACACTCAGCATGTGTTTTGAATAAGATAGAGAGTTGAATAAAAATCTTGCCCATGACCAACAATTTATATAATAATCGTTAATCCAAACTGGATCAAATCTGCAAATATTTTAATAGCCTCAAGCTGGTTTTGTTATCCTTCCAGAGTAAGGATGCAGAACAACAACTATATAATATAAATGCAATTGCAGCATTATCTTGCATGGATTTAGTAAACCAAGCACTAATCAATGCATCATCAACATTAGACAAATATATATATATATATATATTTTATATCCAACATAGAAATATTATCATATATATTATAATAAATGCATAATCCACTAGAGTTGACTATTTTATAAACTGTCACATAAGAAGTACTGAACCATATACTGTAACCATCAAAACTGAAAACCAAAGACATGCATACTAAAATAACAGAATCAAACAAAGAAAGGTCTATAATAAAGGAGTACTGAAAAATGAACCTAATAATATGAGATCTCCTAAAAGGCTAACAACATAACTTCTGCCTCCAAATTCAAACCTTCCTCCTCCCTAAATATCATCTAATAGTTCTGTGAATAGTCAAAGCTCAACGGTTGACCAAATGGAGCCTGCAAAGCAGCAAAATGTATATCAGATGCACGATGATGATTATAGAGCAATTAAGATCAGACAATTTAATAAGCGAAAAAAATAAATCTTTCACGGAGGCAAAGAAAAAAAATTGTGCTCCTCCATGGATTAGTTTCGTTTAATTTGACTGTTTACTTCTATTTTTGTACAAAAAAAATGTCTTGATATAAAGGAAAAATAACAATACAAGCTGATTCTTTATTAAACGCATACGCTGGCGTTTCCCGCTACCGATAAGCATCAGATCAACCATTAATTTTTTAGAAACACTGAATGCGATTCAAACTTAGTTAAATGAATCTTTATCAACCATTTATTTTTTATTAATAATTAATGAATAAATCAAATGTCAATAATGGGGGACCACTAGGCACCCTTTTTAACAGGGAACACCTTAGATATAGCACAACACATGTTGTGAATAACTGCGCTATAATGGAGCAGGAATGAACCATGGTGCGACTCTAAATCCTAGCTTCCTGCATCTTACAGCAGCAGCCACAAATCACCGTCAAATAGCATTTCTACGACTGCAAAGATCAAAAGTAGCATGGCAACTCTTCGCCTCTGGCAAGAGCAGAGGCAATTTCTGTCGAGTGGCGACTGTAACTGTTTTTGTAACGAGAACTGGCATGTTCAAGTTCAGGTTTGCTACCCCTTCTCGGCTTTGTTTCTAGGTTTTTAGTCTTACCCTGTTTTTTGACATTTGTGTACGCTAAGTGCAAAGACCAACCAGCCCCCTACACGATAGACTCTGTTTTGATACTGATTCTATTCGAAGGATTGCTTGTTATTTTAAGTGGTTGGTGTAGGGGTGATGAAGTGGTCCTTCCTCCTAATTTTGCATGTTTGTGATCGATTCTTTGTGGTGGTTTCCATTACTAAAACAAAAACCAATTAGCTAGATCTGGCCGTGATTCTTGACAACTCAACATGTTTACCTTTACTAAAATCAAAAGGCATTTTCGATGGCAACTTAAGGGTTTTTATAAAAATTGGGAAAATAATTGAGGAAGGAGGTATGTCAAAAAAATTGGCAAAATGGTGAAGAAATTTTTAACTGTGGTGATTGAGGGGTCAAAAGAAACTAAGAGGGAAAAATCGCATAATATTTGAGGGGCCAAAAGGGAAATCTAGTCATTTTGTGTGTTGCTGATAAGTTATAAAGTTTAATTGTAAATATTAAGTATGGCTACCTCTTTAATTGTGTAACTCCTATTTTTTAGTACTTATTGGAACGGTAGGGATTTGTTATATTAGTATACTGTTTGATAGTCTTCGCAATAACAGTCTTCAGCGGTTTTGGGGTTGGGCGCTCCGCACCACTATCTGAGATTAATAACATTATTATGGGCCGGTTTGGATATGGCTTATTTTTTAGCTTATGCAAATAAATAAACTTTTATGTTACTTTATAAGTTTTCACTAAC
The DNA here is from genome assembly GCA_030408175.1 of Trifolium repens. NCBI lineage: Eukaryota > Viridiplantae > Streptophyta > Magnoliopsida > Fabales > Fabaceae > Trifolium > Trifolium repens. The sequence goes on along the minus strand of CP125848.1, from coordinate 37,247,410 downwards.
AAAAATTGTATCTTTATAAGTTGTTTTCTCATAAACAACCTTGAAAAACTTCTAATACATAAAAGCTTATTTATTTGCATAAGTTGTTTCGTATAAGCTCCAAATTAAGTCAATCCAAACAGGCCCATAGTCTAACAATATATGCTCGATGTCACAATTTTAGCAAGGTTGGTCAGCAAACTAGGTAAATTTATATTGACGCCCATGAGTCATTACAACTCCAATGCACCTCCCCACAAAATTTGAACAGTGCAAATTGGAGAATAAAAATAGCCTAACACTCCAAAAGACAAGTCATTCCCAAAAGCCATTTTAAACAACCAAAATGGTTAACCGACAACACCTATATTACATTGTATTTGAAAATTCTAGTACAGAAATCACTGATTAAATTCAACGAGGTAAAAAATTGAAGTAAAGTGATTGTGGTTACCTGGTAAACAGCATGTCTAAATTGGTCATATGAATGTGCATACATCATTGTAGGACTTGGCCACTGTAGGTAACCACCATCACCGGATGTCGGATTCAAAGCCGGGGTAACAAAAGGACTCATCATCGGGGTTGAAGGAAGCCCATATCCAAGTGAAGCCTGAGTTTGCGGCATCTGACCCAACTGATTGAAAGTAGTGTCATACTGAGCAAATGAAGGTTGAGCATTTGGCAAATTAAATGGCACCAAGTTAATTGCAGAGGCAGATAAACTCCTAGCATACCTGAACAAACAATGAAAATCAATCTGATAAATAAGCCAACTTTTACATTTACTCCCGGTTTAGATAAACAGATTAATTAAGAGTTTATAGCAAAAACACTTGTAATATAAGTTATTCCTATAACAAAAGATAATAAAGTCGAAATATTTTCATATAATCCATAAGCTGATTTCATAAGCAATCGTGAGAGCTTAGGGAAATAAGCTGAAAACAGCTTATTATAGGCAATGTCAGAAGATGTTTCCATAAGCTCTCTCAAACAGTCCCATAAGCGTTTGTGTCAATAGAATGATACATAAGCTCAAACAAGTCAACACAAACAGGCCCTTAAAGTTTGAACCAATACAAATGCATCAACTACAAGATAAAATAAAAAAGAAGAAACAAATAACATCTTTAAACATATGTAGGCATGTAGCACAACAAAATGGCAAAACAATTATGTGTTTGCAATTATGGAATTCATTTTCTGAAAGCTCTCAAAGGTACAGTGATAGAACTCACCTTCCATAGCTACGATCATAATCTGGATCACTTCGATCCTTTTCCCTATCTCTGATAATGGCAACTCGAGGATAACTATTATCCCTGAAACTAATGCATCTTTCTGGATCGGCCATGGGGATTTTGCTAGTTTCATTCTCATCCTTGTTCATTACATAACTTTTCCCATCTATTGGGACCATGGATGAGGTATCAACTGAATCAAAGCTTGCAGAGCCATTAAAGATACGTGCCCGTGCCCGATCATACTCCTCCTTCCTCTCTTCTACACTTCTCAATGGGTTTCCTTTTTTTGAGGAATCATTAGCTCCATTCAAACCAGTGTTTTGAGGCCTAGGTCGAATGACGATTTTTTTCAGTTCAGATTTCTCATTGTCCAACTGTTTTGCAGGTATTTCAGATAAGCGAACTACAGGGTACTTGCTTTCAGGTAACTTTCTGACCAAAATTTTACTTTGGCCATCTAATCCATTGTCTTGAACCATTGTTTGCAAGCTGTAGTGTTGAGCAACACGATGTGCAGCCAATCGGAGATAAGAAGAAGGGAAATGTTGAAATTCAAAATGATGCTGATCAGCGTTATTCATAAATTTCTGGATATCCAGCTCCATCCGCAGAACTAATGATGCAAACAAAGTAAAAGAAACCAATTAAAAAGTATCATGATTTATGCTAAGGTACTATGGAAAAAATGAAAGATAATAACCAAAATGCAGTAAGAAAGTGGAAATTGAAAATGAAGCAAAATGATCAAATAAAAACTCATTTATTTTCATATGAACTCCTAATCCTTCTTCCGCCCACCACCCAAGGATACCTAATCCGTGATTGCAATACAAATTTGTGACCCAAATAAACAATACATTATACATCAACTACTTCAGGAGCTAAAAATAGGTTATAATAGAGAAATACAGCAAGAAACACAAACACAATCTCAAGATGCATTAATATTGTTACATAATTTCCACATCCGTGGACTTATTGAACAATTTTCTCAGGTTCATATTACCGTACATGCCTAAATCTAATTCTTGCACAAAAATGGATACTTGACAGTTTAAAAGTATCTCTGCTGTGATTATGAGATATGAAGCAGAAACACAAAAACGAAACTGTCTCATAGATACCGATAATAATTTAAAACAATGGAAGTGATTCAATGTAACTACATGTATCGGTGCCGACACATGTTAAACACCAGACAAACCTTTAATCTGAAATATCGGTGCCACGTCGATTATGAGCCTTATGACCTGCTCCAGCATAGTGTAGCTTAAGTCTCATAACCAGACAGACAAGTGCAAAAGAATCTTAAGAAAGAGACTAGCAAGCCTAATTTTATAAGCCATGAAAAAAAGGATGGAAGAGTGCATCAATAGACCACAGTGAACAACATGCTTTTGAACATTCAATCATAAACAGAATCAGGGAACTTTGGAAATCAAGGCACTCCCTTCATCATCTCTAGGCTAGGGACCATAACTAATCCTTTAAAATTTTATGGCATAAACATTCAAATTCATGGCCTAAATTTTATTCTTGGAAGGAAAATATTATCTTCAACAAACCTAGGGCTAGGATTCACATCAACTAATCAACATGAAATTTGAATAAATTTAATTTCAAAGATTTCATCTCAACAGAAACAAACAGCTCAAACGTTACACATCAAAATTAAGAGTCTCAATCTCAAATCATCACAACAAAACACAAACAAAACAACAACCATTCCAGATCTGACATGATAATAAATAAAAAAAACACAGATTCTAATCCAAATCAAAACCTTGATACAAAATCTATACAACCAAAAACAAAATCACTAAAAAAAACAAAAAGGGTCAAAGCTAAATCGAACTAAAGGAACAATTTTGAAGCAAACCCATGAAAAATCAACACATAACTAACACAAAAATTAAAAACCCACAATGAAAAATCAAAAAATAAATATTCAAAGATAAGATTTTTAAGAAGATACTAACTTGTAAGACGATGACGAGGGTTCTGAAGAGCCTCAACCAAAAAAGGGTCAACCATTGACTCCTTATCTTTGAACCCAGAAACAACATCGTTGGAGACAAACGATGAATCCATGGTTCTTTTTTTGTTGTTTTTGGGTTTCACCCAAAAAGGGAGAAATTAATATTAATAATAAAAATAAATATAATAATATTAATATTATCTTGTTCTTCTTTTCCTTCCCTCTAAGAATGAGGGAAAGGAATAATAAGAAGGGTCAAGAAGAGAAAGAAGAAGAAAGATAGGAGAAAGATTTGTGCCTTATAAGCAAGAACAAAAAAATGGGTTAGAGAGAAAAAACCCAACAACAACAAAAAAAAAGAGGGTTTTTTTTATAGTGACAATTAGAGCTGTAAAAATGGGCCGGGCTATCGGGCCGGCCCAGTAGCCCTATAGTTTTATACGGGCCGGGCCGGGCTGGGCTTCCCAAAAAATGTTATTGGGCCTTATTGGGCTGGGCTGTCGGGCCTATGGGCCATCATGGGCTGGGCTAGCGGGCTTTTGGGCCGGCCCAATAAAGAATTAAAAAAAAAATTCTAAAAAAAAAATTTACCTAAAAATAAGGAATTTTAGTTAGTATAAAATCTTTAGATAAAGTAAGTAACAAAAGATGAGATTTTAAGCATTCCAATCACAACAGTGACTTCTGAATCTTCTTTTAGTATCGGAGGTCGTATCTTAAATAAGTATAGGAATTGCTTACTCCCAGAAACTGTGCAAGCTCTTATTTGTACACGTAATTGGTTGCATGATTTTAAAGAAATCGGACCTTCTGGTAAGTTTAATTAATAATCCTTTTGTTTTATTTGCAATTTGAATTTGCTTTTTAGTTGATGACTTATCAAATTATCGTGTATTATGAATTGCAGATATACCTGAAGTAGAGGAGATACAATTGTATGAAAAATCAAGTGATCAAGATCAAGAAGAGACTTAGGCCGAGAAGTTACCTAATTTATAATTTAATTTATGCATTTTGAATGATTATGTTAAAAGTTTAGTGTCTGATGTAAGCTTGAAATTTATTAACTTTGAGGACGCACTTTATGAATCATCATCCACAGATCTCTCGACTTTTGCGTGGATATTTTGAAGTATTTATTATTTCATGAAATCATGACACTCACTTTTTTATGGATATTAATTTGTGTGCGATGCATATGTAGTTTTATTGTCCATTGAATTTTTTTTATATAAAAAATTTGTCAATTTTTTATAAAAAAAAAAAAATTTAAAAATTTATCGGGCCTGGGCCGGGCCATCGGCCCATACATATCGGGCTGGGCTAAGCGGGCCGGGCCTTGGGCCTTAATGGGCCGGGCCACTTGAGCCCAATAGATGTCTTGGCCCTATGGGCCGGGCCGGGCTGGGCCGGCCCATTTGACAGCTCTAGTGACAATAATTGATTTTTCAATGTTTTGTAAACTGACAAAAAGAAAAACAAAAGGGTCACCGCATTATCTTGTTTGTACGGTTCGGTTTTCTACAATTCCTCTTTCACAATTTAGAATCACATGATATTATCAATTTATTTCCACACGTCTTCTACTCTTTTTCCATTCCTTAAAAAATATCCCAAGAGTATATATTATTTTTGTTATTTTTGTTATATTTAATTAATTAATGGGTAACAAATTATAAAATTGATAAGTATTGGGCTTGATCCACTTTGCTTCCATTTATTTTATTTGTGTAAAATTATAAATTTAACTAATTAATGGGTAACAAATTATAAATTTTATAAGGATTCAATTGAGTCATTTAACCGTTTGATTTTTTTATATAATTTTAACAGCTTGATTTCAATGTGATTTTAGTTTGTTTTAAAATAAAAAAAAAGGTTAAATATATTTTGTTTCTTTAAATATACCAATTTTAGTTTTAGTACCTTCAAAAAAATTATTGCATAATGACCCTCAAATATTTTTTTATGTGAAATTTAGTCTTTGTTATTAACTCTCACTAACACAATATGATGTAGGATGGACACGCGGACAATTTAAGTGACTACGTTCAATTTGAGGGATTTGAATTTTTTCCGATTTTTTATCTCATATTTGGTCATGTGCAGCCATCTTAGCTATTTATTCATTTTTTTTCTCTCTTCATTTAAGTGTTTTTCTGCTTTTAATGAATTACTAACCATTATATCAAGAAAAATAGAAGGAACATGAGAGAAAAAATTGGAGAGAATCTAAATGGTACATGCGGTAAGTATGTATGTTATAAAATAGTCCAATTGAACCTTATTGGCATGTTTGTTTTAATTTCCTTATTAAAGATTTTGCACATTTTGCAATATTTATTTTGACAAATGCAATATTTGTTCATTATTGATGGTGATAATTGAAGTTAATGCGTAAGTAGGGATAACAATGAGTATGATATGGGTAGGGTACTATAGTCTACATCCTCATATATGCAGTTTGAAAAAATACATATACCCATTCTCATACCCGCGTGGGTGACACTCTTTGTCTCTGTCCCCATACCCTATGGGTACCTAAGTATTCATACCTGTACCCGCTACCCGCATTTTTGCTACAAATTAATTGATCAATTATAAAATATCATATCATTTTAATATCATTAAAAAAATTAAAGATTTTAATGTTAACTCACGAAAATTATGAACAAAATTATTAGCAATATCATGCTAAAGTTCATTTATCTATATATTGACAAATTTGGATTATGTTATAAATAAATATTTTCATTAAAAAAGTGTAATAGTATAACATTGTTGTATTTTTTAAAATTGATTTACATATATTATTATATAATAATATAATTAAAATAATAAATATATATTATGTGGGTATATTGGGTGGGTACTAAGGTACCCGTACCCGTACTCATGCCCATACCCAAAATACGGGTTTTTACTCTATCTATTATGAGTATTTTTGTAGGTAAGGGTAAATTGTCATTCCTATGTGTAAGAAAGAAAGATGTCGTGGATGTTGCTGCACATGCAATGAACTGTTTTTCTACCAAATGCAAAATATTCAAATATAAGACTAACAAAATGAAAAAGAAGTTGAATGTGGAGAGATTTAACAGGAAAATGAAATTGTTTTTCTTGTTTTGTTTGTGATGTTAAACATGTACTGGTTGTTGTTATTTAAGAATGTATGGTAGTGCATTAATGTAAGATTTTTTTTGCAAGACTTTAATGCAAGGTTGGTTGGTATACTATACATTGACTGAATTTGTTCCTATTACGAATTTTAATTGAATACTAGTTGGTATATGAACCTAAATTGTCTAGACTCTAGATTTGTTGAATGACATCAATGTAAAGTTTGTTGTAAGAAAATAATGTAAGCTCATACTGATATCTTTTTTCTGAAGAAAAAATCTAATGATATTTAACAGTATTGCACTAGCTTCAATAAAACAAACACAAAAATAGTGCTGCAGTAACAAGTAACATAGTCCTGACTGCACCAGCTTCAGCCAAAGAAAAAGAAAACAACCAGCTCTTTGTTCTTGGTCGATATTCTCTTCTAGGCAACACTTCGAGATGAGGTCTTCCTAAACGACGAGTATGAATCAATTGCTTCTTTTGTTAATGTTGGATTTAAAGCATTCTTAACAATCTGGAAGTGACGGTCAAAAACAACACTCGCGTCAATGTTTTCCCTTAGAGCTGCTGTTCCAACTTCTCTACACAATCCCGCTAGCTCAGCACCTGTGAAGAGCTCGGTATCTTCTGCTAGTTTTCTAAGATCAACATCACTCTGCAATATCATCCTACGTGTGTGTACGTTCAGTATCTCCAATCGACCCTCCAAATCAGGTGGTGGCACATACAAAATCTATAATTGCATAAAAATATAATGAATGAGACAAATGATTAAAATATTTTGGGTAAATAGGGCTTATACCCCCCTGTATATAGGTGAGTTTTGTTTTTCCCCCCCTATAATTTTTTTTTTTTGTGACTCGCCCCTTGCAATGTTGGTATTTACTCCCTTGCAGGGGGTAAAAATGAACTAGAAAGAAAAAAATCAACATTGCAAGGGGCGAGTCAGACAAAAAAAAAATTATAGGGGGAAAAACCAAAACTCGCCCACACTACAGGGGGGTATTAACCTATTTACCCAAATATTTTTATGTGATTCGAAAAATAGTCTCATTATTGATAAACTTGTGTTTTAGTTATACCAACATGAATTACAAGTAATGTTTGTAAATATCTGTACCATATCAAATCGTCCAGGACGCATAAGTGCGGCATCAAGTAAATAAGGGCGATTTGTAGCTGCAAAAACAAGGACGCCCTGAAAGAAAAATAAAAAATATGTATAATAGAAAAAAGAGAGAGATGCTATCCGAAAAAAGAAAGAAAGTAAGTTACTTACTTTGGCTTCTTCTAAACCATCCATCTCAGTCAGCAGAGTAGATAAAAGCCTCTCATCAGCTGCGGAACTACTGCTCGAACTATCACCCCTAAAATTAAGGAAAATCTTAAGAAATAGAGAATTTAACAAAGTGTAATCAATGCACTATCTAACATTCTTTCCAACACACTATTATTCAGGGAAATCCTATATTATCACAGATGTTAAGCAGACGAAAAGAAAATGCCGGAGTATGTAGCTACAACTCTTTTCCAAAAACACATTTCAGATAACATGCAATATCCTATTCAGTGCGCTGTTCAGCATTAAAAATTCAATAAAATACATTTTCTTATGTCAAAACAATTGAAAACTAATGGCCAAATGCTATCATCATATCACAATGTACAAAAGAAGGTTACTAACCGTTTGCCAGCTACTGAATCAACTTCATCAAAAAATATTATACTTTTTCCGGCAAGCCGTGCTTTGCGAAATATTTCACGAAGATAACTTTCTGCATCTCCGACATACTTTGAACGTACATCTGCACAACTAATTCATAATTTATTACTTCAAAATATTTCCTTAACATGGAAATCAGTTGCTATAATAAGAACTGGATTGCAAAGAAAGAATATGATGTGAAGAATAAAAATGTAAACAGAGATCTGATTGTTATACAAAATTGCACAACTTGGAACGTGGAACATATCAAATCATAACATCACCGCTATAGAGAATAATAAGAATGTCACTTTAAATAGGAGTGATAATACTGGAAAAACAGTTGAATTAATGGTTTCAAAGTAACAACTAAGAATTTAGTCACATTATTTACCCATTTATGAAAGATGGCATATTAAGTTGAATCTCAATTTCTCAAACCAACTTTATTGCTTAGCACACATTATCTTACAAGTGCTTTTTGTTTTCTACCCCTTCCCCAAGAGCCATAATCTCAAAATACGGCTTGAAAAGGACATCACATTCGCAATAGATACAAACATTTATGAGCACTAGTGTTATAGATGGCTTATGGTGGAACATGATGAAAGACTAAAAATCTGCCATATAAACATGCCATTGTGGCCTATGGTGGATGTCAAAAAATCCGCCATAAATTCTGCCTAGGGCCGGCATTTGACAACACTGTGGAGGGGTTGTGGAACGTTAAAAATAAAGTAGTCCTAGGGAAAATGAAAGGATCTATTCTATCATTGTCATCATAAACTTCGGTCCTGAATATGTCTAGACTTTCCACACTGCAATGATAAGCCCAACTTAAAAAAAATAAAATTATTCAAACCTCAAGGAAAAGAAAGGAACATTAGCAGCATTTGCAGCAGCTTTAGCAAGAGTAGTTTTGGAACATCCTGGAGGCCCATGGAGAAGAATTCCACGATTAGGGGTTATTCCCAATCTTGAAAACGCAGCAGGATGCTTCATAGGCCACTCAACAGCTTGCTTGAGCTTTGTCTGTCCAAGGGAGGATACACTCAGACATTGCTGAAATATGATATTTTCAGAGTAGAAATCAAATACAAAATTTACAAAGTACAACCTTCACATCTTTCAATCCACCGATATCTTTCCAAGTCACATCGGGAATTTCCACAGTAATGCCTCTTGTTATACTTGGTTGAACAAGAGAGCTTGCAGTCTTCCAATCTTCCATCATTAAACTGGAGTCTTTTTTGACATCTTTCTTTGCATTTAAAGACCTTCTAACTGCGGATTTGATAGCTTCACGACACAAAGCCCATAAATCAGCACCGACATATCCATTGCATGATGCCGCAATGGATTCTAAGTCGCATGAATTCCGAGGGATCTTTCTTGTATACAGCTAAAATAAGTTCAATATGAAAAATACATAAATTCATTGTTGTAATCTGATAGATTGACTTTTCTCACTAAACAATTGGTCTTGGAAATTGCATAAACAAATCTGAAAAATGTAAAGTAAATCACCCTAACTACTTAATATCTTAATAGAGACCGTGAATGGTTTTATATGCACAAACACACACACAAAACACATCCTTCACATCTCAAGGTTCGCCCTCCTAACTTATTGCATCCAAAGGCTTCTATATCATCTCAAGAATCAAATAATTCTAAAAGATTAAGACATTATTTGAAGGCCCAAAAATAGTGTCTTCCACACTTACCTCTAGAATTTGAAGGCGCTCCTTTTTATTTGGGACTGTAACTTCAGTTTCAATATCAAAACGTCCATATCTTCTTAAAGCAGGGTCAATTGCATCAACACTATACAAGCATGAACCAAATATAAAAAACTAATAAAAAACATTCAAAGTGTTTATTATTTTCACCCCTCTTTTTACAAAAAAATCTCAGAGTTCTGTAACCTGTTAGTTGATGCAACCACAACTACCCCTGGCGTATAGGAGGTTGCTTTGCTCGAGTCCATCAAAATACCAAGTTGGGAAGCAATTCGGACATCTTGCCCTCTTCTGCATGCGGACAACATAAAATAACGGGATCAATAAGCCTGCTGCATGCATATATAAGTTCTTTCTAAATTGAAAATCGCTCACAAGCAAAAGATCCACAATTTCATTTTATAATATGAAGGCATGACAAAAATATTATAAATAGCATTATAAAACAGAAAGTTAAGACTAATAATTTGATAGAATTGGACCAGGAGAAATAGCTGAACAATACTAATATTATTACTGGAAATATGTCATTGATATCAAAATATCAACAATGATAGATCGCAAAAGCACAAAAACAAAATATATTGACCTACCTAAGCAATTAAGGAAGCATGTTCTCTTCTTCCATATTGTCCCAATCTAATCCTACCCCCCTCCTCTCTCTCCCTCTCATATTTCCTTTTTTCTACAAACTAACCCTTTCCTGTCTCCGACACTGTCTGTTACATGAATTATCCCGCCCCCCTGCCTACCGCATTATCGTACTACTATGAGTCTAGCTCCCTACATTGCTCCCTTGATACAACTTAATAATTGTGGGCCTGGTGACTTTTAACCCTATTCTGAATAAACCGGGCTTTTCTCTTAATGGAGACTTTTTACATAATAATTTTCTCTACTTTCATTAAATTGTGATTGTTGTAACCAAATTGAGCTCAATAAAAAGAAGCAAAAGTTACAGAAAACCACAAAAGTGTTATTCAGCATAAAAGTCGTGAATTGTCCCATACTTGGAGTTTCGGGGAGGACAAAGTGTATCTATTTGATCTATAAAGATAACTGAAGACTTGCCCAAGGCTGTATGAGATGATGCCTCTGAAAAAGCCTCACGGAGAGTTCTCTCACTTTCACCCGCATTTGCGCTGTAAACAGTGTCTGGGCTGCAAAATAAAACAGACAAGTAATTGATTCAGGTCATAGAACTTGTGAACACAATATTTACAAAATTAGATACTCAAGATACAAGTACCTGATAATTGTCAAAGTTGCTCCACATTCCTCAACAACTGCCCGTACTAAACTTCTCTGCAATCACATTCACATACAAGATAGATTGAAATAACTGACTTTGAATTAACAAGCAAAGCAAAATGTTAGGGGTTTTTGTGTATACGTAGATGAAGTGACAAACACTGCAGAAACTCACACACAATTGTGAGGTTAGAGGTTCGAACCCAGGTGAAGGTGTTGAACAATGAACATAGCAATATCGACATGTTAGTTTGGTTTATAGCAGAATCACACTTATTTCTAATCTAACTTCTACGAAGTAAACAACCCACATGATTATGTTATCTATGTTAAGTTTCTTGTTATTGAAAGATAGATTGAACACATTTGCATTTTACAATCAAAATCCGTTACTTCCCACTAAATTCATATGAATTATTATAAACAATAATTTGAGTTACCTTTCCAGTGCCAGGAGGACCACACAGCAACAAACCTGTTTGCAGCTGTAAGCAAAGAAATGAGAATGAATAATCAGCAAGTAATAAAAAGAAGTAAAGAAATGAAGAGAAGTGAACTGAAGCTACCTACCTTATTTGCCTCGTGAGGGAAGAGAAGAGGTAATGTTATGAGTTCTCTGAGTTTTTGTATAGCTTTTGCGTTTCCAATAATCACTTCCTCCGCTTTCCGTTGACTGTTGCTGCTGCTCGTGCAGCTCTCAGTCTCTCTACACATGGTATAAGCACACAAGGTGGAAGGAGCTGGAAGAAACGAATGTTAATGGCGGAGGTTAGTGAGTGGCGCCGCGTGGAGGCGGTGGCTGGAAGAAACGGAACAAGTTAATTCTAGGTTTGTACTTGGTATAGAAAAAGAGAAAGAAAACGAACAAAAGAAGTTAATTCTCCTTTGGTTTTGGTTTTTGTTTTAGGCTATGTTTGGATTGGTGGAGAGTAGTGGAATGGAATGAAATGGAGTGAGATATAATTATATTTCATTGTTTGGCTTTGCAAAAAATGGATGGAATGAAATGGTGTGATGGAACCCATTTCATTCAATACCACTCATTCATGCAATTTTTCATGAGTTAGGATCCTCTCCATTTCTCATTCTTTCCATTTTCTCCATTATTATATAGTTTTGGAAATATAAATGCAAAAGTGTGATATTAAGTGGGTCCAAATATCTTTTATACATCCCAAAACATTTAAAAACTTTGGTAATGGAAGAAATTGAAAATGGAGAGGATCCCAACTCATTTTTCATTCCCCCAATTTGGGGTGTATGCAATGGAATGAAACATATTAATAATATAAATACATCCCTACTTTTAAGCTTTCTTTCTTCACTCTTTTTCTATTTATCCTCTGTACCTTCTTCAGTGTATACATCTTCTCTGCAACTATTCTATTGTATGTTCCTTCTTTCATCTTCTTCTTTTTTTTTTCTTTTCTACTTTGTGTTAAAAAGTAATACTATATTCAACCCTTACTACTCTGTAACCGTTGCTTCTTGTAATCTAGGTAGGGGTGGCAGTACATATTGATTGGGGATATGAGAATTTACTGTTATCATGTGTGTATTTAGATACTTTTGTAATTGGCTTTACTTGTGTTGTGTCTTTCTTTTAATAAATGTTTTATTTTTTTTGTCCTTTTCAACAAAAAAAAATTATAGTACAGTAAACTACTTTTTTAAAAGGAAAATTATATTTTTAATTTTGTCTGACATTATAAACTAGTATTATTTTAATAATATAAGATTTAATGATAATCTTGTCAAAAAAATAATTAAAGATAATATATGGTTTGAGTAGTATATATATGAAGTCTTAGATTCAATCTTATTGGTTGCAAGTAAAAAAAAAAAAAGAAAATAATATGGTTTTATTTCTATGTAATTGTGATTTTAAATAAGGGTAAAAATGGAATAAAACATTTATAATTTGTTCCATTCCGTCCATTTTCCAAACAATGGAATGAATATATTGTTCCTTTCCATCATAAAATATCCAAACAACGGAAAAGAATCTCTATTTCATTCCGTTCCATTCCACTTCATTCCATTATGTTCCATTCTGTTCCGCTCCATTATGTTCCATAAATCCAAACATAGTCAGGGTGTGTTTGTTTCTGATGGACCGGGGAATGAATCGAATCGAATCAAATAAAGTCTTGTATTTGATTTGATAATTGATTTTTTTTCACTTGAATCTGGTTTGGAGGGTCAGTTATGTCATTAAGTGGTTTCGCACTCCTCCCAATCGCAGTTGTAGAGGATCGAACCGCGGTCCTCTCTACTAAGTTCAGCGTCAATCACCACTGAACCAACTAACGATTGGTGATTTGATAATTGATTTGTTGAATTTGGTGATGAATTAAATGAATCGAATTTGAGTTAAATATTAAGTTCGTTAATTAAATGAGTTGAACTAGAGCTATATAAAATTCAGCTCGTTTGGTTCACAATTAAAATATATTTTTAAATAATACTTCAAAAATAATTTTAAATTTATATATTTTATTTTACACATTTATATTTATATAATTGATTATATTTAATTGATTTTATATATTTAAATAATTAATAATATATAATACTTTGAAAAAACTAAGACAAACACTTAATAATAATAGAATAAAAATTAGTAACATTAAAATTGATAGACAATGTCGTGCACAATAATGTGTTTTTACGAATTTTAAAACTAAATAATCTCACATCAAAGTGTATATTAAAAATGGAGAACAAATAGGAAAAAAAGTCATGTTGAATTATAGTTGAGTTTCGAGTTGAAAATAAACTGAATCTAACGAGTCAAACTAAATTGCTTGCGAACTCTAAATGAGCTAAACTCATTGAAAAAAAAGTTCGTGTCGAATTTGAATCGAGTTTCGAGCCAAACCAATTCTTATCAAATCGAGTCAAGCTCAGACAGATTCGACTCGACTAATTTTCAGCCCTAGTTTCGGTAGATGGAGTGGCAACAATGTTAGTGGTTTGGTATGGATTAGTTTTGATGAAAAAAAATCTTCTAATTTAAAGATAAAAGTATACGTGGTTCGGCTAAGTTTTGGATAACTAATTACAAAAATTCTAATTCAATTTGATCTAATTTAGTGCGATTTAATTTGGATTAGCTTTGATTTATTGGATAGGTTTGCAATTTTTAATTTGAATCCGTTCGATTTCAAGGCTCCTATTGAATATTTGGTTCCTGGTATTTATTTTAGGTTCAATCATTTGGATTGATATATTTTTGAGCTTATATACAATATTTAACGCAAATAAACAAGTTTTTATTTATTATTATAAGCTTTTCAAGGTAGTTGATGAAAAAATTGTTGATACAATTTTTGTTAGTGAAAATTTATAAATTAACATAAAAGTTTATTTATTTGCATAAACTCTTTTTATAAGCTAAACATAAGTCAAATTCAAATAAGTCGCCATTTACGTTTAAAAGTTTCAAGTTGAGCTCTAAAATTACATTAAGTTATTTTTTTTAGTCAATTTTTTTTTTAAATAGTCCATGTGACCAACAAAGTTTCATACATTGACAACTTATAAGGGAGCCATGTGAAATTAACTTAAAAAATTAACTAAAAAATTGATAGAAAAAACAAATTTATGTTAATATTAGTAACGTAAATGACCAACTTAAAACATTTTAAATATGAGTTTGGAATCACTTGATGTCAGAATTAACTCCCAAACCAGATTAAACTAGTGGTATAAACTATTAAAAAAAACATTTTAAATATAAAGAAATGACTTTAAATCTAAAACAAGCCAAATATGTAATTAAGCAAATTTTTAATCATCTGTATTTAATTCAAATTTTAAGAGGGGAAGAAACGGAAATGAGCAAATTCTCACTTGGTTCACATTTTGCTTTCTCTATATTATTTTTTGGGTCATACTAACCGGCGCTCTCGGGGCGTTGGTTAAAAATACCAAAAAAAGAAAATTGAAAATTGAAAATATTATTTTTTTGACTTTTGAGAAGTTGACTGCACAAACTCCAATGCTATATTACTAATTGCTTTCTTAAACAGTACCTCGAGGGCACCATTTAACATTTTCTTTATTTTCTATAAAAAACATTTTTTACATTGATGAAGATTAAAACTTTCACAAAATTTAACGATGAATGGGTTGACCAAAATAGAACGATAATTAATTGCGAGATTAAAATCAAGCAAGCAAATATAAGTTAGGTACAAAAAGTTCAATTTATTTAACCGAGATGTGTGATGATCACATGCCAAACTATTTTTTTGCCTTTTAAAAATAAAATCTATCTAGTCTAGCCTAAAACTCAGTATTATGATTAAATTTTAGGGTTATGCTAAATATTATCGAGATATTTGTTTGGTAAAAAAGTAATTTTAAAAATAGCGTATTTGATATCTTAAAATTTACCAGTATCCTACATTTCCTAAACTAGTATAACTTTACTAGGGTTATGTATAAACTTACTTCTCTTTTTTATTTTTTTTTAACCTTAACTAGTATCCTACATTTCCCTAAATTTCAATGAAACTTGGGTACAACTATAATTTTGTATGAGACTATATGAAGAATTACTTTACGATTAAATAAGCAAATTCGTCTTTGAACTTTCAATCATCAAGCAAATTGATTCATGAATTATTTGAAATGGTTAGAACATCATTAAAGTTGTAAAAATTACGTCAAATCGATCTTTCTGTTAATTTTATTGTTAACAATGCTGATGGGTAGTGTTATTTTCGAGTCTCATAATGCGTTTGTGAAAGATATCCAGATCCTTGACAGAATTCTCATAGTGAACGAGGTGGTGGATGGGGCACGCCATCCTAAAAAGGAGCTTCTTTTACTTAAGGTAGATTTTGAGGATGATTCAGTAGACTGGGGTTATTTAGACGCAGTCATGAGGATAATGTCTTTTCCAACCTTATGGAGAAAGTGCATAAAAGTTTGTGTCTGCACAACCATGGCCTCGGTGTTGGTCAATAACAGTCCTACATATGAATCCCCCTCATAAAGGGGCTTACAGCAAGAGGACCTGCATTCCCCCTTCTTGTTTCAGTTGGCAGCGGAAGGGCTGGACGTGTTGATGCAACCAATAGTTGTTTCCAACATCTTTACGGGATATAACATCTGTTTGCAAGATCCTCTTTATGTTTCTCACCTTCAGTTTGCAGACGATACATTACTTTTAGAGCTCAAAAGCTAGGCAAATATCCAGGCACTACGGGCGGTTCTTGTGCTATTTGAATTGGCACTACAAAAATTGATAGTTTTTGCATCAATTTTTTTGCAACGATTCAAACGTTGTTGGAAAGTATAATACTTTAGCAGCAATATTACTATGAGATTGTTGCTAAAAACAACCATCACATCCTCAATTTTTGGTGGTGGGTGGTAATTTTGATATAAAATTAAAATAAACTAGTATGTTAACCCGTGCCGTGCACGGGATTATGTTCTTTTTAAAGTTTATTTATGTATTTATTTTGATATATTATTTAAATAATTTGGTTAAAATTCTACAATGAAATTGAGTGAGGTTTTGCATGATATAGATTTAACGATGTTACAAAATAAAGTTAGATGAATAGTATTACTTCGCTTTCCAATTTACACTATTATTAGATGAATTTTTTATCCCATCTTCATCCCCGAAGCTATATAGTGATCCTATAATATAAAATAATTATAACCTTCATTCTCAAATGAAAATATGCTCTGATTTTTCACGGGCTTAAGATTTTTTGGGATCGTACCCGTAAAATGAAAATATACCATGATTTTTTGTTTTTCATCTCCAGCCGACTCTTTATAGAAAATCTACATTAGATTTATTGTCAAAAACACGGGATAATTTTTATTTTTTTCAATAATATTTATTTTCATATGTTATTTTTTCTTTTGAAGGTTGTATATGTCTTTTTTCATTTTATATTATTTAGAAGGTTCTCTACGTTTTTTCAATTGTCTATGAGAATGATTTCTTTTACTTTATTTGATTATGAAAATTCAATATATGCTTAAGCTCGGGACTCTGTAGGGACTTCACAAACAAAAATAATTGTAAATTCTATACTACTATTTTTTAAAAGAATATTAACATACTTTGACCCCTGTTTTTATTCTCAAATTTTTTCTTGTCACCGTACCACAAAGAATCAATTTTCACGCGTGAGCGTCAAATGAAAGAACCTATGTGTGAATCTCCACTCACATTGATAAATTAATATTCCTAAAACAATTTGAAAGAAGGTTTATGGAAAGTGTAAAATTTGAATTATAAAAAAATCAAAATTATATTAACTTATTTTAAATTTTCCATAGATTTCATTAGCATATGTAATATAATGAAAGTGTGATGGACACAAATTATGGAAACTTCCGTAGTCGAAATTCAAATTTTAATTAATCAATGTGTATTTTTAATAGTGGGTGAAAAATGTTATCTCTCATTATATACCACCGAGGGATTTTCTCTCTCTCTCTCTCTCTCTCTCTCTCTCTCTCTCTCTCTCTCTCCCCCTTTCTCTCGTCTCCATCACTGTACTCTATAAGGCTTCATCAACAATAAAATAGTTCCTAATATATCTATATTTTTTTTTAATGAATATCAATAAAATTCTCGTGTTAAGTTATCACTATCTTCTACATACACTTTTCATCATGGGGATCACTTTTCACCGTGCTAAATAAAATTTTAAATAAGTGATCCCCGTGATAAAATATGAAATATGAAAATATGGATAACCTTCGCAGTCGGAATTCAAATTTATGTGTATTTTTAATAGTCGAGTGTAAAGTGCTCCTCTTTTTCCATTCTACACCATTGGGATATTTTTTCCCTCTCTCTCTCTCTCGATCTCTCTCTCTCTCTGTTTTTATCTCTCTCCCGTGTCCGTTACATGACTCTATAGGGGTTTCATCAACAAAAAATAGTTGTTAATTCTATACTATATTTTTTTAATGAATATCAATTAAATTTTCGTGTTTAGTTCTCACTATGATCTACATACATTTTTCATCACGGGGATAACGTTTTTTCGTGCTAGATAAATTTTTTCATAAGTTTTCCCCATTATAAAATATGAAATATGAAAATAAGGATAACTCCCACAGCTGAAATTCAAATTTTAATTCTTCAATGTATATTTTTAATAGTGTGGTGGGAAGTACTCACCATTCTTCACAAGATCATCATCTTCCATCAAATTGCAATTCATTGAAGATTGAGTATGGGATCATTCGGATAAAGATTGTACATTTGATCGATAATGTTCGATACGACTTGCGGTGAATCAGAGGCGTGATCGAGTTGGTTTGTGAAGAAGGTTTGGGTTTTTCTCAAGGATTCAAGATTGTGCGATATCTTGAAGGATCAACAACAACGAAGCGAAGGACTCAGCTGGACGATTGGTGCGAGGTTTGCGCATGGTAGGATCGTTGGAATCAGAGGGCGAAGCTTCATTGGTTGTTGAGGTTATTTCGCATAGTTTGCATTAGATTCGATATAGGTTTATTTGAGTCTTTTGTGAATTGTGCACTATTTCAATCGTTTTTAATCAATATACGCTCAAATAACCCGTTTGGTTATTTGGGGGGAGACATACCCAGCCGACCGCGAGGACGACACGAAAGCCAGGGAACTCCCTAATCAATCGCTTGTCTCTTTCTTCCTCGATCTTTTATTTTACGCAATTGCTTTAAATTTTGAATCAATTGAATTTTTGTGTTCGTACGTGTGCACCAAAATTCAATTGGCACATATCTTGATTGTGATTGGATTAGGACTATATTTGTGTAACTTGCTTGGGCTGTGTTATTGAATCGTTTAATTCGAATATTTGCACACGATCGTTTCTAGTTCTTTATCATCACACGTTCAAGGCTTTACTACTTTTTCAGTGATCAATCGGGTGCAAAAAGACTACCGATCCGGTGGTGCTTCCGCGCGTACCTTTTAAACCAAATTTTTTAAAATCAACATTGTTTAAAAGGGCCACTTATTCAACCCCCCTTCTAAGTGGTAGCCAAGTAGTCTAACAAGTGGTATCACGATCCCGGTTCAATTTTGTTCACAAAATTCGGTGGATTGTGCCAATTATTAGAAAACATGGCTTTTGCACCTAAAGGGGCTTACAATCGGACACCTATATTCAATGGAGATCATTTTGATTATTGGAAAAGTAGTATGCGCATACACATCAACTCTTTTGATGGTGAAATGTCGAATGCTATTGAGAGCGGTCCGTTTGTTCCGACAAACACCGATCCTAATGGCATGGTCACCAATAAGCCTATGGCACAATGGACGGATGATGATAAGAAAAAGGTCAATTACGATGCAAAGGCACAAAACATACTTATTTCATCCCTTGGGATTGAACAATTTTATCATGTGTCGCATTGTTCAACGGCCAAAGAAATGTGGGATACATTAGTTACTCATTTTGAGGGAACTAATGAGGTCAAAATATCGAAAATAAACACCTTAACTCAAGTGTTCGAATTGTTTCATATGCAAGATGGTGAAACCATTGCGGATATGCAACAAAGATTTGTAAAAATCACCAACAAGTTACATGGTCTAGGTAAACCAATCACTAATCAAGATGCTACTAATAAGATTTTGAGATGTCTTAGTAGGTCATGGCAACCAAAGGTCACCGCAATCAAAGAAGCGAATGATCTTACAACTTTGAGTCTCACAACCTTATTTGGGAAGCTAACGGAACATGAACAAGTGCTTAATTTGTTGGAAAAGCATGAGAAAGGTGAGAAAAAGAGAAACACAACGAAAAGGAAAAAGAAAAGGATAAGAGGTCCATTGCTCTAAAGGCCTACAAATCCTAGTCCAAAAAGGTTGAGCAAGTTGAAAGTAGCTCAAGCGAAGACGATTCCGATGATGAGGAAATGAGGCTCTTCGTTCGACGCTATAATAGATATGTGAGAAAGAATGGGATAAGACATTTCGATGACAATCTTAAGAAGTTTCGGAAAGATAGTGGTTACCGCCAGAAGAATGAAGATGCTAGGTACTCCAAGAAAGGGATATGCTATGAGTGCGGCCAAGTTGGTCACTACAAGCCGGATTGTCCTAATCTCAAGAGAAAGGAGAAGGAGTCATCTTCAAACAAAAGGAGGAGCAAAGGAAAGAAAGCTTATGTTGCATGGGAGAGTAGTAGCTCTTCATCTCATTCATCATCAAGCTTTAGTTCAAGTGATGAAGGCGAAGTGGCTAATGTATGCTTCACAACTCATCATCACAAAAAGAAGGATAAAGCTCCCAAAAAGGTAAACCAAAATCCCTCTAGCTCATATACTTCGTTAGAATATCATGAGTTGCAAAGTGCATTTGAGGACCTATGTAGTGAAACTAGGAAAGCTTTCAAACGATTAAAAGAAATTATAAAAGTTAACAAAGCTCTTGAAAAGAAAGTTTCGGAAACGGAGCTTGAGTTGAAAGCCCTCAAAGAGTCTATGATTCAAAAACCTCTTGTGACTTTTGATAGTTATGGTAACGATAAGACCGGATGTGATGGATGCTTTTACTTATATAGAGACTTGCGAAAGTTACAAGATAAGCTAAAAGAACCATCTAAGCCGGAGATTACTTTTGCGGTTGATCCATCTAAATTCAACAAATCGTTAAAACCTAGAAATAAAAAGTATAAATTTGTTGAAAAGGATCCTAAGAAAAGTAATCCTCATATCGTTTGTCATTATTGTTGTGACAAGGGTCATACTATTGCAAAATGCCATGCTCGAAAAATCTTGGTACCAAAAGGCAAATTGCAATGGTTACCTAAGTTAAGCAATAATGGTTCTACTAACCAACTAGGACCCAACATGAGTTGGGGACCTATTTCAAATGTCTAAGTATGTAGGAAAACGTTTTGAAACCATTGACAAAAGACACCGACAACAATGGAGTTCAAGACTTATGAACAAGGAAAGTGACGAGAAAAGCTTCAACTCAACACTTACAATGGTGTAGAAATTGATCACTTCCTCCACCTAACACTCAAGGGAAGATTCTATTCTGTACCTTTACCTTTATATTTTTTACTTAGCATTTGTACATTGGTTCATATACATACAACTTTCACCTTAATATGATATTTGCTTTGGTAGTTGTCTAATCCTCCATTTCCAAGAATTTTGCTCAAAAATATTAATAAGTTTTTGAGACTCATATGTTTAAAATGGGGATTTGACAAAAATCATTACAATTGCCATATTAAGTTCATCCTTGGTTTGTATATGTTTGTTTTGTTCTTATATATGACTTTGTGTGCATACATAGACATATATTTTCATATGATGAATTTTGGTACTTTGATTCATTTATGTGGATGCCTTATCATGCATATATGGTTTAACATGTGTTCTCATGTTATAATGTGCTTTGGTATTGTTTTTGCTCACACACATAAGTATGTACCTTGTTGATTATATGTGTTTCATACATACATGTTATTTGGAAGTCATAAATTTTTTATTCCGTTATTTCTTATGACTTCTTTATTTCAATATGATTGTACGGATAATTTTGATGTTGTCATGTTTGGACAACATTCATTTTGGTTTTGTATTACTTGTTATTTTGGATAATTTTGTTTTGTATGAACAATCATGTTATGTTAATGCATTTGCTGCACTGCTTTGTTTATTTCGTCCCATATTTGGATATGTTACTTGATTAAAATGTCAATGTGTTACGATATTCATGAGTTGGTTTTGGTTTGTTATTCTACATTTCATGTTTGTCATGATATTTGGTATTCGTCATTGATATATTTTGGCATATCTTTGTATGTAATTATTTTGATTAGGAACTTTTATCATATAGTGCATTTCGACAAATGTAAGTGCACGATATGACCACGGTTAAAATTGTTTGAACTTGATACTTCTAATGAACTCTCGTCTTCTTTTTGATATTGTCAAAGGGGGAGAGATTTGGATAGCACAAGCTAAGGATGAATAGCTAAAGAAGTCTTGAATATTATCAACAATGTCAAACGCATTATGGCATCAACTCAGGGGGAGCGTGCTTATTGTTAGCCTTGGTGTTAATTGTGTCTGTATACATATTGCTATTTTATTGCATATTAGGTATAGGCTTAGTTAGCTTATGCATAGTTTTGACAATTATCAAAAAGGGGGAGAATGTAAGTGCACCAGTTCATCCTCATGTTTTAATAATTGTCAAAACACATGAAAATAGAGTAGAACATATTTTGGCAACATTACAAATGACTTGACAGCGAAAAACTATTTTTAAAACTTTGAAAAATTGTTTTTAGGTATTATGTATCGATACATAAACATGTGTATCGATACAAATGTCCTGAAATTACTTCAGACTGATTTTGTGCATTTTGTATCGATACATATATCACTTGTATCGATACAAAAGTGGTCTCTCAGAGGCAGAGAGTCACTTGTGTATCGAATCATGCTTGCATGTATCGATACACACCTGTATCTCTCAGAAAACCAGAGAGTGCATGATGTATCGAATCATGCTTGCATGATTTGATACATATCAATCAAGATTTCAAGAAACTGATATATGTATCGATACACACCCGTGTTTGTATTGATACATAAGTAAAATCTTTCTTTTTGAACGCTGGTCAAAGGGTTTGTATCGATACAAACCATCAGTTGTATCGATACATGTCTGTGAATTTTTGCCTAAATATGCTCAGTTCTATTTTCTCTTTAAATAGCAATGTGCTTTGTTATTGCAAAGAGAGAGAAACCTGTGAGAAAGTGAAATAGCTTTGAAAAACTCTTTGGGATTCAAATTGGGTGAAAAATTTGGATCAAAGGGTTATTCTTCACAAGATCATCATCTTCCATCAAATTGCAATTCATTGAAGATTGAGTATGGGATTATTCGGATAAAGATTGTACATTTGATCGATAACGTTTGATACGACTTGCAGTGAATCAGAGGCGTGATCGAGTTGGTTTGTGAAGAAGGTTTAGGTTTTTCTCAAGGATTCAAGATTGTGCGATATCTTGAAGGATCAACAACAACGAAGCGAAGGACTCAGCTGGACGATTGGTGCGAGGTTTGCGCATGGTAGGATCGTTGGAATCAGAGGGCGAAGCTTCATTGGTTGTTGAGGTTATTTCGCATAGTTTGCATTAGATTCGATATAGGTTTATTTGAGTCTTTTGTGAATTGTGCACTAGTTCAATCGTTTTTAATCAATATACGCTCAAATAACCCGTTTGGTTATTTGGGGGGAGACGTACCCGGCCGACCGCGAGGACGACACGAAAGCCGGGGAACTCCCTAATCAATCGCTTGTGTCTTTCTTCCTTGATCTTTTATTTTACGCAATTGCTTTAAATTTTGAATCAATTGAATTTTTGTGTTCGTACGTGTGCACCAAAATTCAATTGGCACATATCTTGATTGTGATTGGATTAGGACTATATTTGTGTAACTTGCTTGGGCTGTGTTATTGAATCGTTTAATTCGAATATTTTGCACACGATCGTTTCTAGTTCTTTATCATCACACGTTCAAGGCTTTACTACTTTTTCAGTGATCAATCGGGTGCAAAGAGACTACCGATCCGGTGGTGCTTCCGCGCGTACCTTTTAAACCAATTTTTTTAAAATCAACATTGTTTAAAAGGGCCACTTATTCAAACCCCCCTTCTAAGTGGTAGCCAAGTAGTCTAACATATGTTAGTATGATATGACTGTTTAGGTTTCCCCGGTGTAGTCACCTTTAGGAGGGTAGTAGGACTCACTGAGGCTTAGTAGTCTCACCCCACTCCAAACAATTTTTTTTCTTCAGATAAGCAGGTTGACTGAAGGTATGCTGGTTGGTGTGCTCGTGGCTTGCTTGAGGATTACATTTAGTTTCATGCTTTCTAGTTTCTTTGTCTTGTTGTTGTATCTTTCAATAAATGTTCTGTTGTTTTAACTTCTCGCTTCCGTTGAGCTTTATAATTCCGTTTTGTACTTAGCACCTGCGTGTGCTTAATTTTCTAAATTGTAATAATAATGACTCAGTACCAGTAATAATATTCTACGTTTTATTCTAGATATAGACGTGGGGTGTTATAATTGGTATCAGAGCAGGTCGGTTCAGATCGTGCATGAGTTCATTAGTATTACGAATCCAATCCCAGTAGTTTTCTAGGTTTCCAACATTTGTTCTGTGTGTCATGTCACTTTGAGCCTAGCTAACTTGACTTGATATTGGCAGTTAGAGCACTATGTCATGAGCAAGACGAGGACCTGGAAGGCCAAGGAGGAACGTTGGTGAGGAGCCTGAGATGTACGGAGATGCAAATGCTAACATGTGGGCCGAGATGATGTACCAGTAACAGCAGTTTCAGGCCCAGCAAGCTCAACAGCATCAAGAGTTCATGGCTATGTTCCAACAGCACATGAACAATCCTCCACCTCAGCAGCAAGGATCAAGTGCTGCATTCCGAGAATTCTGCCGCATGAGTCCACCAGAGTTTTATGGAGAATACAACCCCGCTAAGGCTTGAGAATGGATTGAAAGGATGAGTGGAATCCTAGAGTCCATGGATTGCACTGAAGCTTACAAGGTGACATTCGTCTCCCGCTTCTTTAGGGATGACGCGTGTAATTGGTGGGATGGTACCAAGTCATATATGGAAGTTAGCCAAATGGAGATGACCTGGAGTAATTTTCGACGTCTCTTTGTCGGACATTACATCCCGGAGAGTTATCAATTTCAGATGGAACAGGAGTTGACTGAGTTGAAGCAGGGGAGTATGTCAGTGGCTGATTATACGATGAAGTTTAATGATCTGGTTCGCTATGTGGCGGACGGTAATGACGCCCCAACTGAATCATGGAAGATGAAGAAGTACAGGTTTGGACTAAGGGCTGACATAGCGCATGACGTCTCCATGCAGCATATCACTACGTTTGGTGATTTGGTGTAAAAGAGCTATCATGCTGAAGCAGATCTCAACAATATTCATAGGGAACATGGTGAAGCTGCCTAGAAAAGGAGAGACTCTGGGAAGTTCAATTTGCAAGTGAGGACTAAGGGTTCTACCAGTAAGGGAAAGCAGAACTATTCTCAGTGCTCACCAAAGAATTGTAAAGAATGTGGGTTCCCTCATAGCGGAGAATGTTTGGAGGGAAAGAATGTGTGTTACTACTGCAAGCAGCCAGACCACTTTAAGCATGAGTGTCCTCAGCTGAAGAGACAAGGAGATTTCAGCGGTGCTTCAAAGAGCAAAGGTCGGGTATACTCACTTGACAGTGAGGATGTAAAATCTAATAATGCTTTAATTATGGATGTGTGCATGTTAGGCCTGTCAGAAGTCTTAGTCTTGTTTGATTATGGAGCCACTAATTCTTTCATAGCCGTTGACTGTGTTCAGCGTCTAAAATTACCCTCTGTCCCTTTAATTCCTCCAATGATTGTAGCTGTTGCTACAGGTGGCAAAGTTACTTCGAAGCGAGTCTGTCAGAATTGTCCTGTTCTTGTGGGTAATAAAGTCTATCATATAGATTTAATTTGTCTACCCTTAAAGGATTTATATGTGGTTCTAGGCATGGATTGGCTCTCCGCCAACACCGTGTACATTGGATGTGCTGAAAAGAACTTATTTATTCCTGCCGAAACTTCTGCAGAAAGTAGAGCCCTCACTGCTTTACTTCAGAACACCCATCAAATGATCCAGTACTTAGGTGCTAGTAGTAAGTGTTTCAGTGTCCTGTTTACCATTGATCCGGAACCCAGCTTGAGTCCCCGTGATATTCCTGTCGTTAGTGAGTTCCTAGATGTGTTCCCAGATGACATTATGAATCTACCCCCTGAGAGAGAAGTTGAGTTTCCTATCGACCTTATTCCTGGATCCCAGCCTATCTCAGTTGCCCCTTATCGAATGTCTCCCTTAGAGCTTCATGAATTAAAGTCTCAACTAGAAGAGTTACTTCAGAAACACTTCATTCGACCCAGTGTCTCACCTTGGGGAGCACCTGTGTTGCTAGTCAAAAAGAAAGACGGTATTATGCGTCTGTGCATTGATTATCGTTAGCTCAACAAGGTCACAATTAAGAACAAGTATCATTTGCCCCGTATTGATGACCTTTTGGACCAGCTTAGAGGTGCTACCATCTTCTCCAAGATAGTCCTTCGGTCTGGATACCATCAGATCCGTATCAAGTCCTCAGATGTTTCCAAGACAGCATTCAGGACCCGTTACGGACACTATGAATTCTTGGTTATGCCATTCGGTTTGACTAACGCTCCAGCCATATTTATGGATTATATGAATCGGATATTCCAACCTTACCTTGACAAGTTTGTTTTTATCTTTATTGATGACATCCTGATTTATTCCAAGGATTCCGAAGAGCATGATGAACATCTAAGGATTGTATTGGAAGTTCTTAGAGAGAAGCAGTTGTATGCCAAATTCAGCAAGTGTGAATTTTGGCTATTTGAAGTAAAGTTCTTGGGACATGTCATATCGCAAGGCGGTGTGTCCGTTGATCCATCCAAAGTGGAAGCTGTGTTGAATTGGGAAAGACCCAGAAGTGTGACCGAAGTCAGGAGTTTTCTTGGCTTGGCAGGCTATTACCAGAGATTCATCTTAGGATTTTCGGAGATTGCTTTGCCATTGACTCGCCTAACCAGAAAAGGTGCAGACTTTGATTGGGATGCCGCTTGTGAATGGAGTTTCAGAACCTTAAAGGAAAAGCTAACAACAACACCAGTGTTAGTAATTCCAGACCCAACCCGTAAGTACGTAGTGTACTGTGATGCGTCTAACAAGGGACTTGGATGTGTACTTATGCAAGATGGTGCAGTTGTAGCGTATGCATCCAGATAGTTAAAACCTCACGAGCAAAACTACCCTACCCATGACTTGGAATTAGCAGCTATTATCTTTGCCCTCAAGATCTGGAGACATCATCTGTATGGAATACAATTTGATTTATTCAGCGATCACAAAAGTCTAAAGTACCTGTTTGATCAGAAGGAATTAAATATGAGGCAACGGCGATGGATGGAATACCTCAAGGACTTTGATTTTAATCTCAACTACCACCCTGGAAAGGCAAATGTTGTAGCAGATGCCTTGAGTAGAAAGATCATGTATGCATCGGAGTTGTTGATGCATCAGTGTGGTCTATATGAGAAGTTTAGAGATCTCAACCTGAATGTTGTGTATCGGAAGAGCGGAATTCGAGTTAACAGAATTGAATTATCTTGTGAACTGCGCCCAAGAGTAGTGCAGGCTCAACAGGATGATGTGGAGTTACAGAGGAGAGTGAATCATCCAGAGTTCTCAGTAGCCACGAACGGTGCCATTCTCTATGAAGGAAGACTTTGTGTACCTCAGGATGATGAGTTGAAACGGTTAATTCTGGAAGAGGCACACAAGAGTGGATTCTCAATTCACCCCGGATCCACCAAAATGTACCATGATCTGAAGGCAAACTATTGGTGGCCGAACATGAAGGCAGAGATTGCTGAATTTGTGTCAAGGTGTATTGTATGCCACCAAGTGAAAATTGAACATCAAAAACCTGGAGGACCCTTGCAACCTCTTGAGATACCTGACTGGAAATGGGAGCATATTACCATGGACTTTATAGGAGGACTACCACGTAACCAGAGAGGTCAAGATTCAATCTGGGTAATCGTGGACAGGTTAACTAAGTCTGCTCATTTCATCCCGGTGAAATCCACCTACAAGGCCCCTCAGTATGCAGCCATCTTCATGGAGCAGATTGTAAGACTGCATGATGTACCTCTCAGTATTGTGTCAGATAGGGACCCAATTTTCACTTCGAGATTTTGGAAGGCATTTCAGAATGCGATGGGTACTAGGTTGAAAATGAGTACTTCACACCACCCTCAAACTGATGGTCAGTCGGAGAGGACTATTCAGACTCTTGAGGACATGCTTCGGGCATGTGTTTGGAAGATGGTGGTACGTGGAGTAACCACTTGCATCTGATTGAGTTTGCATATAACAACAGCTACCATACCAGCATTGGTATGACACCCTATGAAGCTTTGTATGGCAGGAAGTGTAGAACTCCTTTGTGCTGGACGGAAGTCGGTGACCGTGGATTCTTGGGACCGGATATTGTCCAAGAGACCACTTTAATGATTAAGTCTATTCGGGATAAGTTGAAAGTTGCTCAGAGCCACCAAAAGAGTTATGCTGACAGAAAGAGGGGACCTTTGGAATTCCAGGAAGGTGATCATGTATTCCTGAGAGTAACGCCTAAGTTGGGTCTGCGAGTTGCGTTAAAAACTAAGAAGCTCTGTCCAACATTTATTGGACCTTATTAGATTCTTCGACGCGTCGGTCCTGTAGCCTATCAGTTAGCTCTACCTCCATCTATGTCAGGGTTACACGACGTGTTTCATGTGTCTCAGCTTCGGAAACACATTCCTGATCCTTATCGTCCGGTAGAACTTGAACAGATTGACCTTCAGCCAGATCTAACCTATCAGCCGGATCCAGTTCGGATTGTTGAGTGTGATCCTAAAATCCTTCGGAACAAGAGAATTCCTATTGTCAAGGTTGAATGGGCTCAGTCCCCTAATGGTGAATTCACCTGGGAACTGAAGTCAGACGTGCAGAAAAGTTATCCTTATCTTTTCTGAGGTAAATTCTTAATTTCGAGGACGAAATTTCTTTAAGGGGGGTAGGTTGTAACATTCCACAAAAATTAATTAACACTATATTAATTCAATTAAGTGGTATTGTTATGATTAAAGGAGATTAGTTTCAACTAGCAAGTATACTCAAAACTATACTAGTATTTTACTAAGTTAAGTGAGGAAGATTTAAAAATTAAACTTCCACTCAAACCTTTCTCTCCCATGTGAGTCACTAATCCACTCATGGACTTACCTCCACTTATACCACATGCAAACCAAGCCATTTCTCTCATTCTAACTTCAGCAAAAAACTGAATCCATTAGCTCCCTCTCTTCTCTCCCTCACGTGAAAACAACAACAACAACTACAATCCAACCTTTGTGTTTTGTAACCCTTTACCAATCAAGTTACATGCAAGAGAACCCAACCCCATCCAATTACTGTTATTACTCAACATCAAACCACTATAAATACCCTCCCAAACTCAGAAACGAATCACCAAACAGATACACACTTCAACCAACCACAAATTCTTTCACTTTTTCATTTCCAAGTTCTTGAACATTGGGGATTTGAGTCAAATTAAGGAAAACTGTTTGTGGGTCTTGCTAGGAGTTGCAGTAGCTGTTAGAAGAGCCCATAAGCAAGATTAAAGCTTCAATCCAGGTGGGTTCTTAGGATAGTATAGTTAGATTTCCCAAAATTATGAAATTATGCATTGTAACATAGGAATTAGGGAAATGTTGTGTGAGGGGAATTAACTCCCAAATTTCCCTCCATTCTATCTTATATTATGTGTTTTATGTTTCTGCACTGTCTTGAATGAGGATTGTAGGTGGAACCATTTAAATTTAATGATTTTCGCAAAACAGGGGCGTTTCTGCATGAACTCGCCACAGCGAGCTGCTAGCGAGATTCATGGCGAGCTGGAGGATTCTGGGCTGATGAACTTCGCCATGGCGAGCTTCTGCTCGCCAGGCGAGTTGTTTAGGTTAGAATCTGTAACTCGCCATGGCGCGTTGATGACTCGCTGTAGCGAGCTTGTGCAGAATAGACCTGTAATCTCGCCATGGCGAGCAGGTAACTCGCCATAGCGAGCCTACACAGTACAACCTGCAACTTTTAATTTTCAAACTGTTTTCAACGCTCGTTTTATTTCCTCATCTAAGATAGATAATTTGCAGTAATATAACTGATATAATGTTGAATAGAATGTTGAGCACATATGATTTTAGGGTATAACTGAGAATTAATTAAGTTGTATGTTCCCCGGGCTTTGGGATAATTATGGTAGAATGATCAATACTAGCAACAATCACTTAGGAAGCGATTCTGAATTGTCGCATATGAATTTCCCAATGGGATTATTCATTAGGTTATGTATTGTGAGCTGTATGCCGTGATCGGATCGATCGACGGACAAGGCGGGCCTCCGAGATATGCTCACCTCGGAGAATCCTTGCGGTTAAAATGAATAAGAGTTAATTTGTTGTGTTACACTTTTATTTTCAGTATTATGTTATGATTATGTATATGTTAGTATGATATGACTGTTTAGGTTTTCCCCGGTGTAGTCACCTTTAGGAGGGTAGTAGGACTCACTGAGGCTTAGTAGTCTCACCCCACTCCAAACAATTTTTTTTCAGATAAGCAGGTTGGCTAAAGGTATGCTGGTTGGTGTGCTCGTGGCTATGCTTGAGGATTGCATTTAGTTTCATGCTTTCTAGTTTCTTTGTCTTGTTGTTGTATCTTTCAATAAATGTTATGTTGTTTTATCTTCTCGGTTCTGTTGAGCTTTATAATTCCGTTTTGTACTTAGCACCTGCGTGTGCTTAATTTTCTGAATTGTAATAATAATGACTCAGTACCAGTAAAAATATTCTACGTTTTATTCTAGATATAGACGTGGGGTGTTATACATAGCCTATCAATGCAGACTCTACAATGAGTGTGACACCAATCACTGGCTGCCACATGCATGAATTCCAGAATTTAACCTCTCCGCAGAGAGTCGTAGGTCCATCCCCTACTAAACCCCGCAGCGCAGGTGAAGTCTTCACCTGACAAACACCAACTTAATAAAATTCAGCAGGATAAGGTGGTCCCATCTGACACACCCTGTGCAGTCCCATTTGACTTACACGGCTATGAAATGCATGAGCATAATATTCTATTTCAACAAATATAGGGTAGTCTCCATCTGACAGACCCCGGGCAGTCCCATCTGACATGCCTCTGACATGCACGTTCATATATGCTCATGCAAACATTTACATACCATTCAAGCGTATGTAATCACAACCACATGTCAACACATATATTTTGCAAAATCATATGTAAGACAGCCAAACATCAGGTTCATACATATATTCTCAAAATCATATGTAAACCAATCACAACACATACATATATTCTCAACTATATGTAATCAACCACAACAACACATACATATGTTCTCAAAATCATATGTAAAGTCTCAAATTCTCATCACAGTCGATATATAAAGTCTCCATTTAAATTTTGACGAAAATCGAAAACCGTAAAATTTTCAAACAGCGTGTATATTTTGCCCATTTTCTCAAAAAGCACTAGAAAAATATTTTTAACATTTCAACGAGACAAAAATGTTTCTAAACTTATTTAAAGCTTATAAAATTATTGTACCCATTTTTCAAATGTTAAACTAACGCGCAGACACAATCTCATCATAAATTCTGTCAAAACAGACAATTAAATAGAAAATGATAATACAACTAGTAGAATATCATATAATATATCTAAATTCTAATTCACGCTATTGAAATTCTACGAGTCTTATATCGTCCAACAACACGTACTGAAAGATTCTCTCTCTCTCTCTCTCATAAACTATAAAAAATTAAAATTATATCGTTGTCTATTCCTTTTTACTATTGGTGAACTAATATAATTAGTAATAACCGTGTACGGTAATTACCCTAATTACGAGTATTAAGAACCTTAATTATTAGACAGGGAACCCGTGTCAGACACGTTGTCACGTCCCTATGCTAGTGATTAGACTCTAAATATGTAGTCAATTAAGCATGGTTTCATTAGTTCTTTACCCTCAACCACTAGTGTGACTAAGCTATCATCTATTGATCGGGGTTAGCTGCCGGCTTTGAGGCACAATACTAGGTATACTAGGTATCACTAACCCTAAGAGCGTTTCCTAATTGTGTACACCAATCAGGTTAAGTAATTAAAACATAGTCAATAGAATAAATAAAACTGAATAGACAATTATATAAACTTAGTACCAAATTACATAATTCCAGCATTCCTAAGGGAGTTCATCTCCCCACCTAACCCAGAGTGGGTTTAGCTACTAAAATGCATAATTAAATTACAAGAATATAAAAATGCATAAAAGAAAACCTAACCTTAGAGCTCCGCTTCCTTTTCCTTTAGAGAGTAGTAGTTCTCTCTGTTTCTGAATGAATAAAATGAGGAAAAGGGAGCTCTATTTATAGTTTTCGCAATGGGCTGCAGTTTGCCATCGTACTGCGATAGGGAGATTCAGTTCAAAATTATAACTGATCATGTGCGTTTCATCAGCTTGGCCGCCAAGTAAGGTCATCGTACAATGATGAGGTCCATCGTAGTACGATGAACGTATTTCTTGTCTTGGCCAACAAGCATATCCCATCGTGCTACGATGAGAGTTGTCGTGCTACGATGAACGCGCCCATTTGTCCATTTTTGGCTTCTTTTAGCTTTTTCTTGAATTTCTTGACTTGAGCAAATAACTTCATTTCTCTGGGATTTTGCCTTGTAATTGGTCTAAAGTGCTGTATTTTATTACTAAAATTATACTAAAAATGCAGTATGAATTCATGTCATCAGGTTTCTATATATATCATCAATTGAAGGTAACTACAATAATGAAAGCATGATGAACACAAAATAACACTATTTTCACAGCTGGAATTCAAATTTTAATTAGTTAAAGTGTATTTTTAATAGTGGGTGGTTGGAAGTGTTTTCCATTTCTCATTCTACACCACCGAAAGATTTCATATTATTAATTTATATAATATTAGAGTTTCTACAAAACATATAATATTAAAGAAGCTCTAATTGAGTGCTTATTAAAAAAAATGACATAAAAAAACTCTTTTGGTTGATAAAAATATAAACTTTTGATTGTTGATTGAAGTAATAATAATAAGGTAGTTTTTATTATAGAAAAGATAAGGTTTTTTTTTTCTACAAAAAAGGGTAGTATATTTTCATATAATTAAAATATTATAAAAATTAGATTATTGTTTTCAATGAGATTCGAACAACATACCTGATACTAATAATAATGTAGTTTTCTCTAAAAACAATAAAAAGGTAAAATTTCATATAATATTATAAAAATTGAACTATTGTTGTCAATGAGATTCGAACCACAGACCTCGTGCTAAAAACTTCGCATAAATAGAAGCTCTATAATAATGACACGTAGGATTTTTTTTCATGAGAATGCACGAGAGAGCTCCGTGAGAATCTCATAATGTATATAATAGATATAAAATATAATATAATATAATAGAGATGCACTAAGATAACTAAAATATCTTGGCAGCTTATTGTTATAACTCTTAATTCTATTGCTCAAGAGAATTATTCAACTTGAATACATAAATTAATTTCATTTAGAGTGATTTCATGTAGGGTGAATTTTCCAAAAACTACTCATTCTTACAACGTCCGCTATATAAGGAGCAGAAGCGTAAAATGGAAAAGACGTAGGGCATGTAAGAAATTGATAGGGTAACAAAAGTAAAACTCCAAATGATATTGGAGTAAATAGAAAATAAGTCAAATTTTCTTTATTTTTATTGCAGTCTTCATTTTATTTATTGGGTGAATTTTTAGATGACCTTTAGTTTTCTCCTAGCCTCTATGGGTACTTTCTAGTGGTGCTCAAATCATTACAGTGGTTAGTGAAAATTTATAATCATGTTTAGTGCATAGTGAGAGGTCTGTACACCCAATTATTAGAAAATCCATAGTGAGAGGTCTGTACACCCAATTATTAGTGAAAATTTATAATCATGTTTATAATCATGTTTAGTGCATAGTGAGACATGGAATTTCTAATAATTTTCTTGAGCACCACTTGAATACACCCAATTATTAGAAATTCCATGTCCTTAGCCACACGATCAGGGGTCTGTACGGACATATCAAACTTTCCGTCAACAACATTGATTGGCACGGTAGCTGCTTGACGAAGATCAAGCTGAGAAATTGGTGAATGTGAAGGTTCCTTGTCGTTGTGATTAACCACTGCCTCATTACGATCTGCTTCCAATAATTGGGTAGTATCAACAAAAGAGTCATCATTTGAATCAGTGCACCACTCATCCTCAGAATTATCATTCAGCTCATTTTCAAGCTCCTTATCTTGCGACCTGAGTAACTCTTGCGGACTGGCTGGGCGCAGAACCGGATTAGCATTGTTATTAGGAGCAGGCACAATTTCATGACCCATGGTAACAGAAGCACACGCAATATTGGCAATGTTATTAGGAATTGAAGGCACAGTATCATGAAGCTTAGTAACAGCAACACACTCATTATTGTTAGGATCAACAATGTTGTGTCGTGGTGAATTGCTATGATGATCCTCCACATTGATAACCTATTTTTCTACATTGATAACTCCCTTTTCCACATTGATAATTGCTCTTGAGTTGTCATGCTGAGATCTACCATCATGAGTTGGAACATATACTTGCTTTTTTTCTGGTGCTTTTTGAATTTTATTATTAACCTTGCTTGCTTTCAAATTGTCCTCTAAACCCCATCTTCTACAATTTTCAATATTATGACCAATCATCTTGCATTCAGAGCAAAACGCAGGAATGTGTTCATACTCTAAATCAACAAAGAATGCAAACCATTTCCTCTCGACAAGGAGCTTGTGTCTAAGAGGTTGTAGCAGATCAATATCAATCAGAACCCTCGCAAATTGGCCAAACGTGCGCTCGTGCATGGGCTTTGCAGTAACAAAATCAATACAGATTGGTGTGCCTAAACTACCAGCAATAGTAAACAAGATAGTTTTATGCCAATATTCCTGTGATAAACCAAAAATCTTAACCCAAACCTGGACAGAAGTGTTGTGCTGCAATTTTGGATTAAAATCCTTAGACCAAGCAAAGAATTTGAGGAGTCCAGGATTTAGATTCCACGATGGTATGGATCGAACACGTCTGACATCTTCTAGTGATGAAAAAGTAAATTCAAAATATCCCCTTCCAAGAGATATAATGCCCCAATTGGACAGATCATTCCATATTAGCGCAAGCTTCGCCTTCAAGGCAACGACGGACAATGGAGTTGAACCCTTGGGCCAAAGAATTCTACCATAGAGATTATGTTTGCACGCTTCTAATCCAGCCTCGTACGCTGCTTCTGGTATCTCAATTGCAAGGCGATCGCCTTTCACTACCGGTTGTTGAATTTGGGATAGAGGTATATCGCATATATTTGTCAGGGCTTGGGCAAAGGTTTTGTGCGGTTTGGGTGTTTCTGTGACAGCAATTTGTGGTTCGATGGTGGCAGTATGTTGTTCTGGGTGATGATCAAGGCATTTCCATGGGATACTGAAGGTAGTCATGATTGAAAAGCTTGGTGAAGGATGGTGGCGGTGAGGTTACGGGAAGGAGGAGGTTGGCGATGAAACAATGATTACGTGATCTCCACACTCTCTCTCTCTAGAAAAAAACATCTCTCATATTTGGGTTCTTATTCTGGATGGATGTATCTGATCTCCCTAGGAGATGGTTACTAAATCTCAACCTCAAATGTTTTGCCTCTAACACTAGATACAATCTTCTGCCCAACCTTTGGTGTTTTTGTAAAATATCTCTTAATCCTTCCCTTTTAGCCTCTAATGACCAACATGTATCCTTTACCATCTCTGATAATGACAAAACCTTAGCCTTCTCAGCAGTCTATGCCTCTACCAACTATCTGAACCGTAGGAAGCTTTGGAATGATTTAAATTCCCTTCAGTCTCAACATGATTTGCCGTGGTGTTTTCTAGGTGATTTTAATGTGATCATGGGTGCACATGAACATAGAGGAAGATCTAATCCTGCTAGATTGCCCATTGAAGATTTTCAGAACTGGACCAACTCATTTAATCTCATTCATCTTCCCACGCGTGGTGCTGATTTTACATGGAGTAATGGGAGAGGTGGCTCACGACATACTGAGAGAAGATTAGATAGAGTAATATGTAACCAAGCTTGGTTCGATTTATGTTGTGCTTCTACTGTTTCCACCCTTACAAAGCTTCGCTCGGATCACTTTCCTTTGTTGTTTGATTTTTCTTTCACAAATTCAACTTTTGCTTCACAATTTAAATTTATGAAAATGTGGTCTTTGCATCCGGATTGTAGAGATATCATTTTTGCTAGTTGGAATAATGTTGTGATTGGTTGCCCTATGTTTGTGTTAACTCAAAAACTGAAGTCTCTCAAGGCTAAGTTAAGGTCTTGGAATAAAGATTGTTTTGGTAATGTGAATGACATGGTTAATGCGGCTGAAGCGAAACTTCAACAAATTCAGGCGCATATTCAGCAACATGGACACACGGACTCTCTTTTGCACGAAGAGAAATTGGCCAGCTCTTTGTTAGAAGATGCTTTAACAAAACAAGAAGCTTTTTGGCAAGAAAAAGCTAGATTAAATTGGCATCTTGAGGGGGATAGAAACACCAAATATTTCCATAAACTAGCCAAAATCAAAACCACAACCAAACACATAACCTCATTGCAAGATGGTGAAACAGTGATTACAGATCAAAACCATATCTCTGAGCATGTGGTCAGTTATTATAAAAATTTATTTTGTACTAACATTGTTTTGCAGGACTCTTTGCTTGCTGAGGAAGTAATCCCTACTCTGGTTTCAGATGATAACAATGTTATCTTGACTATGTTACCTTCTCACTCTGAAATCAAAGCGGCTGTTTTTGCTCTCAACAAAGATGGTGCTCCC
This sequence comes from Trifolium repens, assembly GCA_030408175.1. NCBI lineage: Eukaryota > Viridiplantae > Streptophyta > Magnoliopsida > Fabales > Fabaceae > Trifolium > Trifolium repens. The sequence goes on along the minus strand of CP125848.1, from coordinate 37,210,718 downwards.
GGTCCAGATGGTTTTGGCGCTTTCTTTTATCAACATTATTGGGACATTATCAAAAATGATGTTATCAAGGCGGTCTTGGAATTCTTCACTTCTAGTTGGATTCTTCCAGGTTTTAATTCCAACATTATTGCTCTTTTGCCAAAGTTTCCTTCAGCTTCTTCCATTGACCAATACAGGCCAATTGCAATGGCGAATTTCAAATTCAAAATCATTTCAAAAATATTGGCTGACAGATTAGCTTCAATTATGCCTAATCTCATTTCTGATGAACAGAAGGGTTTCATTCATGGTAGAGATATTAAGGATTGTCTTTGTATTGCTTCTGAGGCGGCTAATTTTCTCCACAACAAATCCTTTGGTGGTAATCTTGCTTTAAAAATTGACATTACTAAGGCCTTTGATACTCTTGATTGGCATTTTCTTCTTAAGGTGCTCAAGACGTTTGGTTTCAACGAAGTTTTCTGTAATTGGATACATGTCATTCTGAAGTCTGCTTTCCTTTCTGTTTCAATCAATGGAAAATCTCATGGTTACTTCAATTGTAGTAGAGGTGTTCGTCAAGGTGATCCTCTTTCACCTCTTCTTTTTTGTCTGGCTGAAGATGTTTTGAGTAGATCCATCTCAAAACTGGTTTCACAAGGTAGTCTCAGTTTGATCCGGGGTACTAGAAATGTCTTTGTTCCTTCACATTCTTTCTATGCTGATGATCTGATGATTTATTGCAAAGGTAATTTGACTGGTTTAAAGGCTCTAAATGATTTATTTGCCAGATATTCTGCTGAGTCTGGTCAGTTTATAAATCACTCTAAATCCACCATTTATTCTGGCTCTATTACTCCACGGAGGTTGGAGGTCATAATTGCTTTGCTGAATTTCAGATTAGGTTCCTTGCCTTTTAATTATTTAGGTGTTCCTATTTTCAAGGGGAAGCCTAAGTCCAGCCATCTCCAACCTATTGCGGACAAGATCAAGTTGAAATTATCAGCTTGGAAAGCTTCTCTTCTTTCCATAGCTGGTAGAGTTCAATTGGTTAAATTAGTCATTCAGAGCATGTTGGTCTATAGTATTTCAGTGTATTCTTGGCCTGTTTCTCTACTCAAGGATCTAGAGAAATGCATTCGAAACTTTATATGGAGTGGAGATATAGACAAGAGAAAGTTGGTCACTGTATCTTGGAAGAAGGTTTGTAGGCCTTTAGCTCAAGGTGGTCTCAACATCAGGTCCTTAATTCAATTGAACAAAGCTTCCAACTTAAAGCTTTGTTGGTCTCTCACTAATTCGCAGGCTACTTGGGCTATTTTACTTAGAGATAGAGTTTTCAGAAAAGGCAAGGCTATACAATATCATATTTTTTCTTCCATATGGTCTAGCATTAAGGAGGAATTTGAGGTGATTAGAGATAATTCCGTTTGGTTACTTGGCAATGGCGCAGACATTAATTTCTGGCTTGATAATTGGTGTGGTGTTCCAATTGCGGAGCAACTTGGCATTCCTATGCATATACGGCGATCTCTCTCTGCTTCTGTCAGCGATTTTATTTCAAATGGTCAATGGAATATCCCTCGTCAACTTTCTCTCATGTTCCGTGACTTAACATCCATTGTTTCAAATGTTGCAATTCCCATGGAGCCTTCTCAAGACAAACTCATTTGGAAACATACGGATACAGGTGATTTAGAGCTCAAGCAGGCTTATTGTTTCAATTCTCCGCAGTTTCAAGAAATACATTGGGCCAAGAATATTTGGAATGCTGCTATTCCTCCTTCCAAATCTCTTTTAGTGTGGCGGTTGATGCATGGAAAGGTGCCCACGGATGAAAATTTAATGCTCCGGGGCTGCGAGATTCCTTCTATGTGTAATCTTTGCAATAGTCACGTGGAATCTTCGTTTCATTTATTTTTTGAATGTCATTATGCTATCAAGCTCTGGTCATGGTTGGCAGGGTGCTTGAACTCCACTTTACAATTCTACTCTATGGAGGATATTTGGAAGTTGTGTGATTTGAATTGGTCGCCGCAAAGCAAAGTCACAATTACTGCCGCTATTATTCATTTGCTGAACACTCTTTGGTTTGTTAGAAACCAATCTCGGCTTAACAACACCATCATTCCTTGGCAGTCTGCTATCCCCTTCATCATTGCTAGCACATCTCTGTCAGGTAATACCACGGGTAAAACCTCTTCTAACTCCATTCGAGACTTTTCTTTCTTAAAGAAGTTTCGTATCTCAATCCATCACCCTCGACCGTCTTTTTTGAAAGAGGTAATTTGGAACCCTCCTTTGCTAGATTGGTACAAATGCAACATTGATGGTGCTTCTTGTGGTAATCCTGGTAATGCCTCTTGTGGTGGAATTTTTAGAAATTATGAGGCTGATTTTGTTTACGGTTTTGCGGAGCCTTTAGGTATAAATAACGCCTATGTTGCTGAACTTTGTGGTGCTATGAGAGCAATTGAAATTGCTTTTGATAAACAATGGACTCGTCTTTGGATTGAAACTGATTCTCTATCTGTGGTCTCAACTTTTAATCGTTCAGATAGACATGTGGCTTGGAGTTTACGTAACAGATGGAACAATGTCATTTTAAAAGCCCGGCAAATGAATGTTATTATTACTCATATTTATAGAGAAGGCAATCAGGTTGCGGATAGTTTAGCCAATTATGGTTTGTCTCTCACGTCTATTGTTTTTTGGGATGATGTTCCCTTGTTTGTTAGGGATAGCTTTATTAAAAATAAGCAGGGGATACCGTCTTTTAGAGTTTGTCTGGCTTAGATGGGGTTTTGACCTAGTCCCCCCCATTTTGTATTTTCTCTCTTTATCTTTTCAATAAATTTTCAGGGTGGTTAGCTCGTTGCTTTCCACCGTCTTTGACTTAAAAAAAAAAAAAAAGGAAGCTCCTCATTAGCTCCTATGCAAGTATTTTGCCTATGTGGCATTTCTAATAAAACTCCACATCCCTATTGAAATTTTACCAACTAATCTCTAAAAAAATATAAATAATAATGATAATAATTCAACAAAAAAAAAAAATAATAACCATGTATATATTTATGGTACTTAACTATTAGAATTCTATTAGAATTGTATGGGATATTATAAAATTTACCCACCGTAATGTATATATGATCACCATCATTATTATCATTTTCATTACAATAATAATAGTTATTATAGTCTTTAATAGTATATTATGCATGTTGTGGTTGTTCATATTTGTAACATAAGTAACTAATGGAATTTATGCTCTAATGAAATAATGCATATTCTATTCATATTCATAACTCTCTATAAAACTTTAATGAAATAACTCACTCACCAATTTATACATGTTCTACTATATATAAATATCTTTAGCAATACTCTTCCCAAACATCTATCTCCATTTTCATTTTTTTTCTTTTGCACTTTTTTACAAAATTGAAATCAGATTTCTTCACGTAAATATACAATGTCCAAAGTTATAAATATTTGTTCATGTCTCCGAAGGAAAAAAGTGTTTATCTTGGCTATCATCAAGAAAAAATATATTCTACGCACACACATAAGAAAAAGAATATGGAAGATCCATGTTATGTTTTTTCTTTTGTTAGTTGCTATATCTGTTGTATGACTTCTCCTATTCCCATTCATTCATATGTATGTTGGATAAAATTTCCATATTTTGAATCGAATATATTTCATTGAATGTGATTAAAAGGCTTTTTTTTACAGGTTGAAAGAAATCAATTTTGCCCGAAGATATGATGCTAATAGATGAAGGAAATATATATTGTTCAACTTCTATATTTCATTGAATGTGATTAAAAGTTTTTTTTTTCCTTTTCAGGTTGTATAGTATTCTACATTTTTTTATATTGTTCAACTTCTATATTTTAAACATCGTTTGTGAGAATATAATTGCAAACAAGTGTCCGATGGAAAAAAGTGTTATAAAACAATGTCCAAAGTTATAAATATTTGTTCATGTCTCCGATGGGAAAAAGTGTTTATCTTGGATATCATTAAGAAAAAATATGTTCTACGCACACACATAAGAAAAAGAATATGGAAGATCCATGTTATGTTTTTTCTTTTGTTAGTTGCTACATCTATTGTATGACTTCTCCTATTCCCATTCCCATTCGTTCATATGTAGGTTGGATACAATTTCCATATTTTGAATCGAATATATTTTATTGAATGTGATTAAAAGGCTTTTTTTTACATGTTGAAAGAAATCAATTTTGCCCGAAGATATGATGCTAATAGATGAAGGAAATATATATTGTTCAACTTCTATATTCCATTGAATGTGATTAAAAGTTTTTTTTTTTCCTTTTCAGGTTGGATAGTATTCTACATTTTTTTATATTGTTCAACTTCTATATTTTAAACATCGTTTGTGAGAATATAATTGCAAACATTAATTAGCAATATATATGACTTCTTCATGTTTGTTAAATATATCGGTTCAAAAGCTTTCTCATCATATGCTTTACTATCACATTATTAACATGAATTAATATCAAAACAAGAATTATCTTTTAATAATATGAGAGACCTTACATAGATGAGTAAAGTAAATAGTTACATCATGTAGTGCATAATTTTCCGAGAAAAACCAAAGGATGAAAAAGAAAAGACCAAAGATGAATCACCAAACATAAATAAATGAAGATTTATTTAAATTTCACCCACTCTTTTATATATCCAATAATCAAGGTTTGTTTCATTTTTATTATTTCTTCAACTTCTACATTTTAAAGCTTATTTGTGAGAATATAATTGAAAGCATTAGTAATATATGACTTCTTCATATTTGTTAAATATATCGGTTCAAGAGCTTTCTTATCATATGCTTTTGTATCATATCATTAACATGAATACATTTGTTTTTTGGTAGCTACATAGGCATATCGCATATGGTGGATAAATCAATAAGAAATACTCATTAAGTTTTTTTTTTTTTAAATTGCAAAGAATTTATTGAGAACACTATTCTATGCCCAATGAGTACATAAGGAATAGAAAAAATTACATTTCTACACTAATGGAAGTACAAAGGCTAAAAGACACATAATCATTAAGACTTTTCTCAAGTTTAAAAACTCAATACATTTAATCTATAACAAAATTGAAAAACTCCAATTAAATACTATTAAATAAAAAAGACAAAAAAAAAGAAGAGGGAAAATAAACCTCTCCAAATAAAAAAATAATCACCAAAGAAAAGAATTTAGCATAGTAAAGAGAAAAGATAAACCATATCACTGGCTAAAAAAAAACTGATTACCGCACATTTAAATATATGTTATCCTCTATTGTATATTCAATTGCACCCTTTTATTATTTACCCATTTTATATTTCTTATACTTCATATATGTTTTGATTAATCCATATTTTATGGTTGGATATAGACTAAAATTACTCTATTATATTGACCGGCCAAATTATCTTGAAAATTGATATAATACTTATATACTTTGTTCTTATTTTCTTTTCTCTTATTGCCTACGAAATTCAATTAAAAGAGTTACTTCTACGATATTGTGAAGTGAAATAAGAAAGAGAGACAAAAACTATTTATATTGATTCAAATATTATTAAAAAAAGAGACTAAAACAAACAATAAATCTCAACAAAAAAAAGGAAAATATAAACAAAAAAAGATGAATTAAGTAAATAAAAAAATGTAAGCCAATTAACAATGGAATAAAAAAATCTAGACCAATAAATGAGACTTTACTTAGAGGAGAGTAAGAAATTGTGTTATTTAATACCTAATTTTCGAAACAAGATCAATTGTATAAAGCCCCAACTAAAATATCTAGAATATTTAGTCCAGGCATAAATAAATGGATCTGAGTACAATAAATTAAACGAGGTAAACAGAAATAACCTTTTACATCAGTTGGTGAACTTAAACAATAGAGCGGAAATAGATTAGAAATCCAAGATATACAAGTAAACTAAAACAAGGGAAGACTAAAATCGTCTAACGCGATGATCCAAGCTCAGCTCCAATCATCTGCTCCATCCTGGTCCTTGCTCCAGTTAGCCTGTCTACCTAAAAAAAATTGGTTTGGAGTGGGGTGAGACTACTAAGCCTCAGTGAGTCCTACTACCCTCCTAATGGTGACTACACCGTGGCACCTAATCAGTCGTGTCAATACTAACATTATCATAATCATATTTGTAGGAAATAAAGGTGTAACACGGATAACAAACTCTTATTCATTTTAAACACAAGGACACTCTGAGGTGAGCAGGTCTCAGAGGCCTGCCATATCCGTCAACCGATTCGGCCAAGGCATGTAGCTCACAATAACATATCCTAATGGATTATCCCATTGGGAGTCCATAGCGCGATATCACAAATCGCTCATTATTGACTGTTACTAAATTAGTTACTACTACCATAATTTCCCAAGACCCGGGGAGCATACATCCTAATCAAATGTTAAGTTATGCCCTAATGATAATCTGTGATTAACATTCTGTTCGACATTATATTAATTATATTACTGCAATCTATCTGATTCTAATGAGGATATAAAACGAGTGTATGAGACTTTGTTTAGAATTTAAAAATATATGTCAGTTCTGTACAAGCTCGCTATTTTGAGTCACCAGCTCGCCATGGCGAGATTATAGGTCCTGACCTAAATCAACTCGCTGTGGCGAGCAGAAGCTCGCCATGGCGAGTATCATCAGCCCAGTACCCAGCTCGCCATGAATGCTCGACAGCTACTCGCTGTAGCGAGTTCATACAGAAGTTACCCTGTTTTGTTAAAATCATAGTTTTTCAGAAATAACACCTACAATCCTCATTTAACCAGTGCAGCAAGATAATATACATAATATTAAAACAAAATGGAGGGAAATTTGGGATTTAATTTCCCTCACACAACATTTCCTAATTTTCTTAAGTTAACATGCATTTTCATAATTTTGGGGAAACTATCTACACTATCCTAAAGAACCCACCTGTTAATGAAGCTTTAGCACTGGTTCAAAGTTCAGCTACAGCCACAAAGTCCTCTGCAACAACATTCACTTGGAACCCCAATTGTGCTCTTTGAACAAAGAGTGGAAAGGAATGGTTTGATAAGTATTGGAACAATCTCTAAGAGTTAAGGGAAAGAAACATCTAACATTATAACTGGAATAGTAACTGAAGGATAGGGATCGGCTTACCAAGGATAGAATTGACTAAACAGAGTAGTTATCATCGTACAGTGGCTGCTTCTGGTGAGCTCGCCACGGCGAGAGAGTGCTCGCTAAGCGAGTGCGTCGTGACAGGCCAAAAACAACTTCGTTGCTTGCTGCTGCAACCTCAACCTTCCTCCCATGATCCTTACATGTCGTTCCAGTCATTCACGAAGGTTTTCCCCATACATGCAGCACCAAAACAATACGAATTTAGGTTTTGGGTTTTGAAATTGGTTTAAGAAGAGAAAGGGTAAGATCATTAATCATACCTTAATGAATAAGAAATTTGGTAGCTGGAACTCATCACTCTCCCATACACATGCAGAAACTCCTCCTAGGTGAAGTATCTTTGGAATTGGTTTCAAAAGAAAAAGGGAATGAGAGAGCTCGTGAAGAAGAGGAAGAGGAGAGGGTGAGAGATATTCTCAATAATGCAAGGAGTTACAATTGTCTTGCTCAAGAGAAAATCAGAGATGAATGAGTGGTGTTGATGGAGCTAGTGGAGTAGGCATGGAGAAAGGAAGAAGAAGATGGAAGCTCTACTGATTTTGAGCTTCAGTAAGTGAGAAATGAAAAATGATGGTGAAATGGATGAGTGTTTAGCCCTTAAAACTCTTTTTATGTGTAATTCCTCTTTTGCCCCTCCACTTACTAACAATTTACCTCTACACCAATTGTTAAAAATTATCTCAATTAACACCTCTAATTATTATTACTTTTAATAATTAAAGTGGAATGTTACAATCTACCCCCCTTAAAAGAATTTCGTCCTCGAAATTCAAAACTTCTTCAATCACATCAGGGTAATACGTCCATATCTGCATCCAATTCTACACTTCGTCTATTCTCCGGTCTAACGCATTCAATCCCTTGGAATAAAACTTTCCTCTTCATAAGGTTAGTGGCCAAAGGTTATCCTCCCATTCTCAGAGTTCCAGTGCTGCGCACTCTGGTTCAACTCCTTACTACCATTACACTTCTTCCATTCCCAATGGAATTAGTTCCAGTTCTAACTGGTTTAGAGGGTCGGTATCTGGCCTGGTATTGATATTGTCATATCCAAATTATTTCAGTCAAATTGTCGTTCTCCTTTCTGAATACCACCATGCTTGACATGTTATATGTACTTCTGTATCGCGTGTTGTTAAATTATTCCAGAATCGATCGAAATATAAAACGAGTGGAAATTTGTCTAAACACTACTGGTTCTTCTACCAACGAGTTGGACTCATTCGTAGACGACTTATAGTTATCTGATAAAATCCCACCTACAATCTCTATCCATTCCGACACGACACGATGTTCGAGTTGTACATTTAAAATGCGGACGCACTTAGGTTCAGATCATTTCTCAGGGTTACCGGTCAAACCTATTTGAAGTCCTCCGTAGGTAACAAATGTATGGAACTTGGCTAGCTGAAAGCATAAGGTCTGAATTTGTAACGTTAAGGCTGGATTGAATGGTTTGGCTTAGAATGGTTGACTGAGTTATCTTAACAGATTACTAAGGATAGGAAAGGGTTTTCCAAATGAGATTGGTATATTACTCCAAACGAGTGATTAACTCTCCCACTTATACTATCTAGTTTTCTGGCAGTTAGACTCGGGATTGGAATGTTCTAGTTCAGGCGTTCAGACTTCAGTACTTGATCTCTAGAGATTACAGGAATTTAATTGTTGGAAGGTTGAAATGTTCGGGCAGAGACACTCAAGATTAACACACTGTCCTTACATGGTTAGAAGCACGGTGCTAGCAGGTTTGAATTCTCCACACCGCTTTCACTAGCATAACTTAATTCCACTGATTTAGGGCTGGTCCAAACTTAATTTTGAATTCGAATGATAAGGCTACGATGAGTAGATAACTAACTTTATTGAAGAACAGATTGCTGGATTAGAGTGCACGAAGTTTACTGATTTGTTGATACTGAGTTGGGTAAGTTCGACCGGGGTGGTTTGAAGTATGTTGATTGACAGATCAACCGAGCGAGTAAGAAATGAAACTGAAATTTATTCTTGACCTTCTCAAGAATAATTAACTTTCGCAGATAGGTTTTGTTAACAATAACACAACTGGAAAACTGATAAACACTTAATGCGGTTATTTAAGTGTGACATTAATCACTATCAATGTAACTAATTGGCTTCGAGGAATTGAAAAGTTTGCTTCCCAATCGAATTTAGGCATTTTACATGATTGACAAGTCATTAAGGCACGAGAAGAATTTTCTCATCTGAGGTGTGATCAGACAAGTTTAGTAGTACACAGGTTCTTAGTGTTCCAAGACTGGCGAACGTCGATTTGAACAGCGTTTGGTTCGACGAACGGCTGAAAGAGGGTTATTATGGATAAAAGGTGATTGAAGATTTGTTTCTAATCGGGTCCAGACTTATATTCCGCAGCTCTACTTCTTCTAGTTCTCTCAGTTTTCTTGCTGACAAGTTCTCACCGATAGGTCTAACTGATTCTAATGGCTTCTTACCTGATGGATTTGACTATGTAGAAAGTGTCGACGGCTGGATGAAGCTAAGGTTAAACCTAGTTACTTGTTTCCGGTAGCTAACATACACCTAACTGATTGCTCTAGGTGGTTGGTGCTATTGGGATTGTCTCACGCTCGTTAACCTTACCAAGTTGTGTAAGACCCATAATTCTACTGTATCGTACGCAAGTTATAAGCGTAAGTAGCGGCTAAGAGTTTTTAGGGTTTCTGTAAGTTAATTTCATAAGTATCGTGTAATAACAGCGTCGTTGCTGAGATGGAGACTGCTTTTTCCTTATGCCTAAATAAAACCCAGACTTTTGGCCCGTGGTCTTTATTTATCAATCTGAACATTCCTGTGCTTTCAGAATTTTGAGTTTCGACTTTCTCCGTTTATTGGAAAAACGAGTAGAAAACTGTACCCGCAGCTTAAAATTTTACGGTTTCTGTTTTCCGTCGAATTTTAATTGGAGACTTTATATATCGGCGCGAGTTGGAATCTAGTTTCAGAACATTTTTGGGAGCTAAGGAAATAAATTTCAGTCGGAGAATAAAGTTTAGCGATAATATTTGGAAACAGTTTTCGACGGACGTTTATTTGTGAGATTTTATGTTTTTGTGATTTCCGTCCGTCAGCGTGGTACGACTCGCCGAGAGCAAACGCGATGAGCTGAGTAGCGTAAAGTGGATATTTGTTCAAAAAGCAATCATGAGTTAATTGGATCCAAAGGCTAGGGTTTAGTCTTGCAAGTTTGGCTTTGATCCTAAGGCCTAGATTGATCAAGAGGTTGTTAAATAGTAAGGAGGTTTAACTAATTGGTCTTAGAAGCAAATCAAAAAAAAAAAACTCTTCCTCCTCTCTTCTCTCACTCGGCCGACCTCACTCTCTCACACTCATCAACTTCAAAATTTTCTCTTCCTCTCAAGAACTTGCTTGGATTGTGCTAGGATCATCAAGCTCTTTGACCATCTTCTTCATCTTGAGGTAACTAGACCTCCTCCTTTCATCATTTCTCATGAAAACTCTTAGATTCTAAGATAATTTTTCTTGTGTTCTTGAGAAGAAAAAATTTAGAATTTAGTTTTTATTAGTTTTGTTTCCATAGTAGTGTTTAAGAGTGTTATGTAGGATACATTAGTGAAGCATGTAAGTGATTCTCATGGTGATTTCAAATTTCACAATTTTGTTGGTAAGGGTTTGAAAAAAAAATTCCTTAAAATGATCATATCTATGATTGTGTTGTATGATTTTGTTTTTTAAAGTTAGTTTTAAGCTTTGTGACAAAATGGATTGGTGAATATGAAATTTGTTTCGAAAAATAAGAAAAAAACTATTCTCGTGTTCTTGAGCGACTCGAAGAACATAATTTAGAAAAATTTATTTCGAGTTTCAAAAGGAGTCGGGTACACGATCGAATATCGTTACAAACTAATGTATGTGGGCTAGGGTTTCAAATGAAAAAAAATGTGTGGGGTTGCCCTTTTGCCTCAAATGGCCGTGGCACCCATATAGGGTTGGAGGAATCGAATTTCGAAAATTGTTTAGAGGCAAATAGCTTCCCATGATCATTGTTTAAATTGTTTGATTGGTTATGGGATGTTTTGAAAAGAAAATGATCACTTGCCTTAAGAAAAACCTTATTTGAGATTTCTCGAAATTTGCGATTCGACTCTATAATTTCTAAATCGTTTTAATAAGTGCTAGTTAGGTATTATGGGATATTACCATGCATTTAGAAGTGAAAAATTTTGTGTGGGAGGGTGTTTTTAAAAATTTTGGCCGTGGCCTTTTAGTGGTGAGGGAGAAATTCCAAAATTTTTTCTAAGTCCACAATTGTGTGAAAATTGGGTATGTGTTGGATAATCTTAGTTTTGAGGAAAAATGAGTATAGGAAAGGTTGTTAGGAAGAAAAAATTGTGTAACTTGTAACGCAAGAAAACTTCGATTTTTCATAAAAAAATATTTTTGAAAAGTTTTAGTTGTGTTTCAAATGGTTTTGTTGTGTGTGAAACAAGTCCTTGAAGTGGAAAATCCAAAATGGTTTTAGTTTATGATTTGAAAACAAAATGATTTTCGTGTTATAAAAATAGTACAATTAACTTCGTGAATTTTTAAACACTACGAGAATAACCTGAAATCATTGAGGGATAGCTTTAGAAAGTACTTTAGACCCCTCTGGAGCTTTGAGAGCAAGTTTCGTTTCGATAGGATAATCGAGGAGTATTTTACTGATTGTACGCTGCTTAACTTTTAGGTAGCGCGTATAATAGTTTAGACGAGAAAGAGATTAAGGAAAGCTTGCTGAGGTAAGGGCACCTTTATTTTTCCGTCTTATATGTGTATGCTTGGTTTTGGATTGTGTGAATGTTTGGCATGATTATATTATGTATTCTCGTGATGAGAAGGTGTTTTGTATCGCATGTGTGGTTTACATATGTTTGAGAATATATGTATGAATATGTGATTGGCGTGCATATGATTTTGAAAATATATGTACATATTATGATTGGTTTACATACACTTGAGAGGTATGTATTTGTTGCATTAGCATATATGGGGAATCGTATGCTCATGCATTCATTGTAAGTGGTTATCGGGAACGGACCACGGGGTGTGATTAACGGGAATGGATCCACCTTAATCCTTCGGGATTTATTGAGTCCAATATGTGGTTAACGGGAATGGACCACGGAGTGTGATTAACGGGAATGGATCCACTCTAATCCTTCGGGATTGTATTGATTTTTAGTAGGGGTTGGACCTACGACTCTCTGCGGAGAGGTAAAATTCTGGAATTCATGCATGTGAAAAAGACCCGGCTAGGGTGATCACAATCATTTAGAGTCTGCATTGATAGGCTGGTGTGCATTTCAATACTGTGTGCAAGTACATGAACTGCTAAGTGTTTATTCGCTTTTATATATATATATGATATTTGCTGTTGTGTTATGTGTAGTGACCCTTGCAACCTTTCATTTGCGGGCTCCTCCCACCCAGACGATGGATCACCATTTGTTACCGATGCTCTTGAGGGAGACGGTGACGAGGTGGGACTTCCTTGATCGCCTGCTGCTGCCTGCCTGGAGCCTCGACCCAACTTCTGGTACGGCTAGTTACCATGGGCGCGTTAGGATCACTACTTATCTTGGTACCCGACAGGTTCACCAGTGTCTGATATGGCAGACTCCACCCTTCTCCATACCTCTACCGGTACTGCTCAGTGCACTTTGGACGGTTCCTGGGGGACCCCTGCCAGGGGCGCCAGACACACCAGAGGGTGGTGGATCGGTCGTTGGAGAGACCTCCACGGATGGACTAGTCACTTCTTCTTCTTCTTCTTCCATGGGCAGTTGGGGTGATGGGGCTTTACCCGACTTCTTAGGGGAGCCGGAAGATGTTTTTCAGGAGACAGCGGCTGCTGCAGGGGATGGGCCCATTGGAGGACCCGGAGTACCTCACTTGGTATCTCCCACCTCTACCTTGAGCTTGGTACTGTTATCGAGTGATACGGACGACTCCTGATGTCGATGTGCATGATAGGACTAGGACCGCTGACTTTAGAGTAGTATTCTTTTGGACAGGCCTTGTTGGTCGGTGACTGGTAGCATGATTTGTAGTAGGTTCTAACGTTTTTGGATGACTGTACTCTATACTCTTACACTTTGGATGAGCCTCTTTTGGTATTGGCTGTAGTATTTCCCTAGTCACGACTACCTTGTATATTTGTCGTGAACTAGATGTTATGTTTTGGATATGTAACTAATCAGGTACACACTTTGCTTATGAGAAGCACTATTGATGCATATAGTACTATTTCAATCACCTTGTTGGTCGTACTATTATATGCTTTAGTTCTGTTGTATGAATAATGCCGGCTCTTGTAAAATATTTTTCCGCGCACTCTGTCTCGTGTTTTTTTTAAAAAAAAAAAGTGCCTACTTTTGGGCCTTTGAAAAAAACGGGGTGTTACAAGTTGAGTCTTCTACTGCCTGGCTTACGGTTGGTTTCGCACTGGATATTGGTTCTACATCCCTGGTGTTAAATGTCAATGCCCCAAATGGTATTCTAACTGGTTGACGTTTCGGTAATGACAAATTATGGTTGGTCGATTCTCATCTTCAAATCGGGGTCCCAACAATGGTCTTTAGTACTGGCTACTAGCCTACTATTAACTTAATGACAATTCTCAAAGTATGGTTAACTGGATCTATTGATTCCTTGGCTAAGTGGTTCATATGTATGATTGTTGTATGGTTAAAGTCCAACTAATATTGGTCTGAATTATTGATTTCAAAACTATCTAATGGTAGGTCCAGCGGATTGATCTTGGTGACTGGTTGTGTTACGGGTAGTTCTTAATGGTTATTCTAATCAAAACTTAACCTATGTTGGCTTGATGTGGTTCCTGGTACAAGTTAGCAAAAGACCCTATATTGTTGGCATCTAAAGGTAGCATCGCAGATGTCACGTTGCTTGTTCGTAGTAAGGGAATGTTAAAATATGTATTCTGATCCAACTATTCCTACAGAGTTATCTAATTGGCTGGTAATGCGGGGTTGGCAACCTATTGTAACTAATTTTGACGGTACCTAACGTGTCTGTCCAAAGGTCGGGTATTATAACTTTGAGGTTTCTAAATGGTCTACTAATAACTTTGGGTTCCTGGGGTAGGGTATGGATACTATGTACTAATTACGAAACTGACCAGGTTTTTATTATTGGCTCGGTTACTAACCATTTTGTGGTGATGGTTCCTGAATTGACTTAAAGGTGTACTGGGGTTATAAGTTGTTCCTACTGCTAAGCTAATCAAACCTTGGGTTCACTGCTAACGACCGATATGGTTAAAAGAATTTTCCCTAATCGTTCAGTTTAAACCTGGCTGCTATTGGCAAGATAGAATACTGTTGGAAGTCGAAGGGTTAAAGTAACTCATATGAGCGTGCCCTAGAGGGTATCCTAGTAAGGTGATATTAATGGAATCTTGGAAAATGCTCGTGTTCTATCATCGGATTGGTCGCTAAACTATGCGGTGATGGTATCCAGGAATTTTGACTGAAGAGTTCCCAAGATGTTAGAAGGACTCCTAACTGTTGACCTAATCTATATGTGGGTCTCTAAATTTGTTGAGTTTGCCGCTAACGGCTAGTGTAGTTGAAAAGGTAATTCCTAATTGTTGTACTAAATGTAGCTTGACTCTCAATGGTGAGGTAGAAACGTTCTCATGAGTTGAAAGGTAAAAGTAACCTAGTTAAGGGCATTGTAGGTGGTAACCTAATAAGGTACCCTTAGGAGATATTGGAATGTTCTTTTGTCCTAATTGGGTTCCTCAACTATGGACGATTCGATTTGAATCTCTATTACGATGATATCTATCAGGTTCACTACGCTGGGTTGCTAATTCAGAATCCTATGCGTGATTGAACTTAAATATGTTCTCTCGGTTACGGATACGGATTACAAGGATTCTAATTATCACATCAGTTACGATTAAGCTCCTACTAGTTTCACTACATTTATTGGTTTCTAATAGAAGGGTACACCCAGCCCAATTTCTTGTTGTGTCCAAATCCTAATATCATCTCCAAACGTAACTCCTCAACAACTCTTATGCTCACAAGGTAGCTGGGGATTGCTTACACCAAACTCAAAAAGTAGAATGATAAGATACATAAGGAGGGCTTGAGACTGTTCACCAAAGTCAAAATGACTGAACAGAGAACCATGTTGCAACAAGCAGTAGCAGCAGCCTGCTAAGCACGCTACAACGTGGGCTTGCTCGCTAAGCGAGTTAGATAGAGTGTAAAAAGAATAATTCTGTGGTTCGTCCAATTTTCTACTTTGCACAACACCATAACTCCAAGTCATATACTAACTTGAATTTAGGATGAGTTTTGGTTTACTGCCTACTGTTCTTGGATGTTGATTGGCTCACAAACTTGGCTGAATTTAGGCTCTCGCTAGGATAAGGTTACTTATAGGTTCAGGAAGTTTACCTGACACACAGTGTCAGATGGATACTTTTGTGTACTACACATTTCAGTTTAATGATACACTTGCATTCCTTGTTTGAATGCACAACTTACTCCTGTGGCACCATTTGTCACTGTTCCAATATTTCTCTGGTAAGAATTTCCTTCAACGATTGTTCCTCGATTGCATCTGTGCTACGATCTTAACGCTGAAATTCTAGAGTTCACTTCAGTTCTAAACCATAATACTCTGCCTACCATACACAATACTGAGTTGATCAGGCTCAGCACGCGATGGTTTCAGCGTAAACAGTTCAGATCCAGAAGGTCTGTATTACTTAGGAAAGAATTGAAATGACTCATGGCAAGGTCCGATACTGGATCGACCTGCTCTGATACCAATTATAAATCCCCAACTAAAATATCTAGAATATTTAGTCCAGACATAAATAAATGGATCTGAGTACAATAAATTAAACGAGGTAAACAGAAATAACCTTTTACATCAGTTGGTGAACTTAAACAATACAGCGGAAATAGATTAGAAATCCAAGATATACAAGTAAACTAAAACAAGGGAAGACTAAAATCGTCAAACGTGATGATCCAAGCTCAGCTCCAATCATCTGCTCCATCCTGGTCCTTGCTCCAGTTAGCCTGTCTACCTAAAAAAAAATTGGTTTGGAGTGGGGTGAGACTACTAAGCCTCAGTGAGTCCTACTACCCTCCTAATGGTGACTACACCGGGGCGCCTAATCAGTCGTGTCAATACTAACATTATCATAATCATATTTGCAAGAAATAAAGGTGTAACACGGATAACAAACTCTTATTCATTTTAAACACAAGGACACTCTGAGGTGAGCAGGTCTTAGAGGCCTGCCATATCCGTCAACCGATTCGGTCACGGCATGCAGCTCACGATAACATATCCTAATGGATTATCCCATTGGGAGTCCATAGCGCGATATCACAAATCGCTCATTATTGACTGTTACTAAATTAGTTACTACTACCATAATTTCCCAAGACCCGGGGAGCATACCTCCTAATCAAATGCTAAGTTATGCCCTAATGATAATCTGTGATTAACATTCTGTTCGACATTATATTAATTATATTAGTGCAACCTATCTGATTCTAATGAGGATATAAAACGAGTGTATGAGACTTTGTTTAGAATTTAAAAATATAGGTCAGTTCTGTACAAGCTCGCTATGGCGAGTCACCAGCTCGCCATGGCAAGATTATAGGTCCTGACCTAAATCAACACGCTGTGGCGAGCAGAAGCTCGCCATGGCGAGTATCATCAGCCCAGTACCCAGCTCGCCATGAATGCTCGCCAGCTACTCGCTGTAGCGAGTTAATACAGAAGTTACCCTGTTTTGTTAAAATCATAGTTTTTCAGAAATAACACCTACAATCCTCATTTAACCAGTGCAGCAAGATAATATACATAATATTAAAACAGAATGGAGGGAAATTTGGGATTTAATTCCCCTCACACAACATTTCCTAATTTTCTTAAGTTAACATGCAATTTCATAATTTTGGGGAAACTATCTACACTATCCTAAAGAACCCACCTGTTAATGAAGCTTTAGTACTGGTTCAAAGTTCAGCTACAGCCACAAAGTCCTCTGCAACAAAATTCACTTGGAACCCCAATTGTGCTCTTTGAACAAAGAGTGGAAAGGAATGGTTTGATAAGTATTGGAACAATCTCTAAGAGTTAAGGGAAAGAAACAGCTAACATTATAACTGGAATAGTAACTGAAGGATAGGGATCGACTTACCAAGGATAGAATTGACTAAACAGAGAAGTTATCATCGTACAGTGGCTGCTTCTGGTGAGCTCGCCACGGCGAGAGAGTGCTCGCTAAGCGAGTGCGTCGTGACAGGCCAAAAACAACTTCGTTGCTTGCTGCTGCAACCTCAACCTTCCTCCCATGATCCTTACATGTCGTTCCAGTCATTCACGAAGGTTTTCCCCATACATGCAACACCAAAACAGTACGAATTTAGGTTTTGGGTTTTGAAATTGGTTTAAGAAGAGAAAGGGTAAGATCATTAATCATACCTTAATGAATAAGAAATTTGGTAGCTGGAACTCAGCACTCTCCCATACACATGCAGAAACTCCTCCTAGGTGAAGTATCTTTGGAATTGGTTTCAAAAGAAAAAGGGAATGAGAGAGCTCGTAAAGAAGAGGAAGAGGAGAGGGTGAGAGATATTCTTAATAATGCAAGGAGTTACAATTGTCTTGCTCAAGAGAAAATCAGAGATGAATGAGTGGTGTTGATGGAGCTAGTGGAGTAAGCGTGGAGAAAGGAAGAAGAAGATGGAAGCTCTACTGATTTTGAGCTTCAGTAAGTGAGAAATGAAAAATGATGGTGAAATGGATGAGTGTTTAGCCCTTAAAACTCTTTTTATGTGCAATTCCTCTTTTGCCCCTCCACTTACTAACAATTTACCTCTACACCAATTGTTAAAAATTATTTCAATTAACACCTCTAATTATTATAACTTTTAATAATTAAAGTGGAATGTTACAAATTGATTTTTTTAACACAACAAGATCAATTGATGAAAAACACAAAACCACCATATATATTAACCACAAGTATTTGATATGAAACTCCAAAGAAATCAATATTATAGCATAAGAATTGCACTTTATATTAAATATATGAGACCTTACTTAGAGGAGAGTAAGAAACTATGTTATTTAATATCTAATTTTCGAAACAAGATCGATTGATTTTGTTTTTTAACACAAAATCGATTGATGAAAAACACAGAACCACCATATATATTAACCACATTATATAATTAACCAGAGCTTCACTTCAACTAATTTTAGTATAAATGTTCATCTATGTTTCAAAAGAATTTTGCAAGCATGATTGTCTTTGCTCCTATTAAATAGAATAAAAGATACACCAAAATAAAATAAACTATGATACATATCACCAAACATGTGAAATCTTATATATAAAGTATCCGCTTAGCTTTTATTAACTGTTCTCAAAATAATAATTATTTTGTTTTATAAAAATATGTTAAATATACATTTTAATCGAATCCGTCAGAACAATATCCATTAACTAATTTGTAATTTGTAACAATGAATTATTTTACTAATTACAATTTTTTAAGAGAGACAAAAACTAACTATAAATTTCAAGGAACACAAACCTCACAAAAAAAAAAACCCCAAAAAAAAGGACCAAGCAAAAAAAATGTACTAAGTACAATAGACTAAAAAATCAGGACTAATAAAGTCGAGATAAAATTCCACCAAGTGACATGTGAGTGTGACTATACAATTGCAACTCATATAAAGAAAACTAAAATCTTATGCGATTACACTATAAAAATAAAATAGAATGCATCCTTTCAAACTTAAAAATATTAAAAGAGATCTATTATATTAAAATATAAACAAAATCATGATATAAATCAATAAAAAAATCACATATTTTTAAGCAAATTTTTATTTTTATACATATACTAATATTAAATATATTCATATTTTAAATGAATATCTATATATAATTATACTTATCACAATAATTATTTTTCATTTATAAAAATATTTTAATTATATATTTTAATCGAATCCGTGCAACGCACAGGTTTATCCCTAGTATAAATATAACAATATTTTCTTGTTACTTGTGCATTATACCTTTTTAACATTAAATTCTTTTGTAGTATTAACAAGTGTCCTTAACCCACTTTATAGTGTTGGTTGTACCAACAGACTAATGTTAGGGTCAAATTTCTTATCTGTTTTTAAAATGATCCTACATGGTCGCTTAATGGGCTTACACTTTGATCTGGGCTTCCAACTCATCACCTAAAAAAAGCCCAACATGAACTGTACCACCTCAAAAGGCAACTTAAAAAGCAGAACGTAGCGGAAACGTAACTCCAAAATTTGGATTGAACTTTTGACCTTAAAAAATTATGATTTGGTAAGCACCACCACTAACCACATTATAGCTACAGACACGCAGTTGTTAAACGAAGTTTCGAGACACACTTTTTTTCATCACACTAGTAGTGCACGTGACATGCGGATAACGTGTCAACTGCTTATAATCTAAGTAAGATGAACACTCGCCACCTTTTCAACGTGCTAATCACAATCAGCCGCCCCGTTTCAGAACCTTTCTTCTTTTTTGTTTTCTTGAATGAGAAGTGAGAATCTGTTTTTGAATGGCACATAAAATTTATTCAATTCAATACTATTGAGAACAAACAAAACTATCATAGTTTTTTCTTTTAATGCTAACCAATAAATTCTATATTAATAATAACATTATTTTTTTATATTTTTAAAATTTTAAGACTTTAGCAACACAACTTAATATACTCCTATTTGAACTTATGTTACGGTAGACGACCTTAACAAGTGATCCACCGTAGAAAATCGATCGATTCTATTGTAACGAATATAAATTTTACAAAATCAATTGTTGGATTGAAAATTTATATTATTTAGATCATTCATTAAAAAATTTAGAAAAATTAAAAAATCATTTGATATGTTATTAAGACTTATCAAGATTAACGGTATTTAATAAAAACTTATAAACCCTTAATTTTAGTAGATCTCAATAACATATCAAATGATTTTTAATGTTTTTAAATTTTTTTATGAATGATCTATATGATATACATTTCAATCCAACGATGAATTTTATGAAATTTATATTTATTATAATGTTATTTATTATTGGTCCACTGTGGAGCACTTAATAAAATAGTCCAGTTAAAATTTTCTTACTTTTACTAGATTTGTGTTTCTTTATTACGAGACACCTACCTCTATGATGCACGGATGTTATACGCTGTTTTATAGGGTAGATAATAAATTAATAATTGAAATAATCGATATTATCAAAATAATAATATGTATGTGTTATTTTTCGGTTTTACAAAAATTTGATTTTGAAAATAGCACTGAAGATTTTATTGGCTGAGTCGCGGAACAATACGCTTTCTTTAAGACGTTTCGTGGTACTGCGGTAATTTGTGCAAGACAGACTATAAACCACGCCGTCCCCAGGATAAAACAGCCTCGAAAATTATAACAATAACTACTGCACTGTAGTAATTGTTCGAGAACAACACCTTCTTGAGTTATACGACAATATAACTCGAATCGATACTACAATATCGATCTATAACAGTACTACAATACTGTTTCGTATTTCTAAAACAAAAGAAAGAAAATATTTGAGATGAAGTGAATAAGAGAGAGAAGAGAGAATTCAGTATTTTTGGATTTCTGGAGTGAGTAAAACTGATGAATGAGGCTCGATATTGATAGGCAAAGTAGGCACCAGAAAACGAGAAAAAAGAGGGAGCTGGATTGGATCAGTTAACCCGCATTCATGATGAAGCGGTTCCGCGTTTGACTCAATCAAAGCGCACGATCGGTTGAGTTCGGATACGCACCTGACTCAGTAGATATCCGATACTGACTTGGTCTTCCGCGCATTTAACATGTGATTAATTTCACATTAATGATTCATTAAATGCGCTAATTAATTAATCAAAAAATAATTAATTCTGTGGCCCAAAAATTAACTCATCACCAAGCCCGGCCCGAGTCGGCCGGACGACGGCGGCGCGTGTGTGATAGTTAGCGTTGGGTGTGTGCTCCTCCGTCGCACAAAACTGGGTACCCCTTGGGGCCCAAACCCAATAGCCACTCTAGGATATATAAACACTCATAAAGTGTGTGACCTTAGCAATGTGAGACTTCTCCCACTTTTTTCAATTCACAACAGAATATCTCAAAGTCCCAAGACTCAAGTGTTTAATCATTTCATTTCCAACCAAGTTTGTTCAACTTCCACACTTAATGCTACTACATTAAGTGAGGGTCTGGTTATCGTCCATTAGGGGTCCTTAATGACCGTCCATAAGCTTCAGCCCATTAGCGCGCTACACAGCCCATTGCTACCCTACACTATACTTTTTCTTCATACACCCCCCATAAGTGAGAGAAAATTTCTCACACACCCCCCAAGTAACTCGCGCGCGGCGCGCCCCCCAATTTCTCGCGCGCGCCCCCAAATGTCGTGCGCCCCCCAATTTTTTTTTTGTTCCTTTCTCCCTAAATTTCTAGCCAAAACCATTTTGTTGTTGGGATGGTTTCCAGGAGTTGTACTCCAAAACCATTAAGTGCATAAAATGGTTTTGGAGTACAACGCTATAATTATGCACTTAAATTTTATTTTCCTCCCCCCAAATTTTTCATGCACCCCCAAAACTTCTTATGCACCCCCAAATTTCTCGCGCTCCCCCAGTAGCGCGCGCCCCCCAAATCATGCTAAAACCATTTTGCATTGGGACTGGTTTCAGATATTTGCACTCTAAAACCATTAAGCGCATAAAATGGTTTTGGAGTACAATGCTATAATTATGCACTTAACATTTTTTTCCCTCCCCACAGATTTCTAGCCAAAACCATTTTATGCACTTAACACTTACAATACTAGCCTTGATCCTTTCCAATAATTTTCAACATGACAAAATTATGAAAGTTGTTATAATTTATGAGTTGAGTTATGACCCAATCATAGAAAACAATCAACAATCCTTACCCAATGCACTTAATGGTTATGGCTAGAAATCTGGGGGAGGAAAGAAAAAATTAAGTGCATAATTATAGCGTTGTACTCCAAAACCATTTTATGCACTTAATGGTTTTGGAGTACAACTCTTGAAAACCATTCCAACAACAAAATGGTTTTGGCTAGAAATTTGGGGAGGAAGGAACAAAAAAAAAAAAAGGGGGGGCGCACGACATTTGGAGGGGTGCGCGAGAAATTTGGGGGGTGCATGAGAAATTTGGGGGTCGCAAGAAATTTGGGGGGTGCACGAGAAATATGGGGGCACTTGTCAGTTGGGGGCGCGCGAGAAATTTGGGGGGTGTGTGAGTAATATGGAGGGCGTGTGAGTAGTATGGAGGGCGTGTGAGTAATATGGAGGGCGCACAAGTAAAATCGGGGGCTCATGAGTAAAGCTGTTGTGTTTTGATTGACTTATGGACCATCCATAAGGATTGTCCTTATGGACAATAACTTTTGCCCATTAAGTGATATATGTACATCATTTCCAGCAGTATGTACAAAATTTATAGGAAAAATAATGTTTAAATAACACAATATACGGAGCAACAATTTATAGTTGAAACTTGAAATTTAAAAAAATAAAAAATATACATAGTTCATCAAATTCTTCAAACTTTGTAACCAAAAGCCAAACAAACAAAATCAACTATATTAAGCATAGACATCGCCAATTGCAGAGATGGTTTACAGGTCCAATACATATAAGATACATTGTGTAGAAGGTTCCGTCGTAGGAAGAAAAGATATTCTAAATGTTCGGATATAGATTTTTTCCAATTCTTTCTCTCATGTCTTTGATTCTTTTGTTGATCTAATGGTTGATAAATCACAAAAAACCTAAAAACATTTAAGAAGAGAGAGAGAAATAAACTGAATGAATGACTAAGATTACCATTGGAAATCGAAAACATGGGGGAAAAAATTGGAAAGAATTTAAATCCCTAAATACTCATGTTAGTGGTTAACCTTATGAATATGATGAAGAGGTCTAATAAGTTTGTTAGAGTTTGTAGAAATATTGTAAGACTAATGGTATGAGAAATAAATATATTCGGTTAACTATTTGTAGTTTTTGTTTATTTGTTTAGTATCTAAACTCACACATAAAAAAGTATTTGAATTTAAACTTGGACCACCGCATATCGTTTGTTTAGCTACCAATTGACTTGTATATAATCGGTTAATTTTAGTAGTGATAGATATAAATTTTCTAATAGATATACTTTTCTATTATTTTTAACACCGTGTCATTCAATTATTTCAATAAATCTATTACCATTGTTTATCTCAGTAAATGTATCAATATACGTTTAAATAAAGAGAAAAGGAATATGCACTGACAATATAAAATAATTTTACATTGTCAATCAATTATAATTATATTTTCCGCTACATCATCCCACTTAAACCTACTATCTTGATATCACATGGCACATTAAACCATTTTTATTGGTTGTTAGTATAAAATTAATTTACATTAAATGTGCATATCTTTTAAACTCTTAAATAAATGTGTACCAAAAATATTATCTCTTAACAAATGGGTTTTGGACTAATATAATTTTCTTACATCAAACAAATTACATAAGATCAAATCCTTGGATTGGATGGATCGATAACTATAACTATATGTATAACTCGCTAAATTATGGTGAGCTACCTTTTGGCAAAATCACATTGTAGCAATAGAACAATTTTAATAAATTAATCAATATTAATTGGAAAAGATATTTATAAATTATACTTTTTTGAAGGATTAATTTGTAAATTATACTTATTTGACCAACACATGCATATAAATTATTATTTAAAAATATGTTAGTTAACTTAATTTAAATCCATATTGAATAATCTAATTTATTTAGGTTAAAAAACCAATAATAATTATTATATTTATTTCACCTTGCATATTTAATTTATAAATTTAAGCTATTTATTACAAATAAAATTAGGATTAAATTTATGCCGCATAAATCTTTATACCAACAAATAACTATATATAATTGATCATTATTTATTATTATTATTATTATTATTATTATTATTGTGGTCGGTTATTCTAAATTATCTGAGTTTAATTTCAAATTACACACTTATTTTTATAAGTAAAAAACTTAAGTCACACACACTATTATCAAAATATTAAAAATTGATAAACTTTATTTAATAACATAGTAAAATTAAAATCTATTATAATATTTTTATATATATTCAAAATAAAAAGAAACTTAAAAGATTGATATAGAAATCAAGCATTTTTCTTATTTTATTTTCGTTGACCGGTTTTGTTATTTTTATTATTACATAAATACCTTATTATCTTTCCTCGACTCTTACTTTGTTTTATTTCTACTTTTTAACATTTTTTTTTTAAATTTTTTATGTTAACTCTTTCATTCTCATGTGAAGACTATAGACTATATTGTGCACTCTTTGCCCTAATGTAAATAACTGTTTTATATTATTATTATTCAAAAAAGAACTGTTTTTATATAAGGTTTTTTGTTTGATTAAATTAAAGAATAATCTAAACTTTGACTAAGAAATAAATAAATTTTAATTAAGAATAATTTCTCCAAAAAGTAAAAAGAATTGTTTATTGACAACAAATTTAAATTCTTTGAACCATTTTTAAGGATCTCATTAACTACTATAATATATAATAATATTTTTTTATATATAAGAAACAAAATTAAAGTAAAATTTTAATAATTAGTCAAAATACAAAAAAAAAGTAAATTAATAATATTAATACTCCTTATTAAAGTTGATAATGGGAATCTTATCCATCATTATCACACTCTTATTAATATGTCCGTGTATTATCTCTTCACATCTATGAAACCACTACTTAACCACCAGTTTGAGATAAACAAACAAAACAAACCCTCTGACCCCACAAGCAACACTAGATCTCAGAAACTACCAAGAACCCGGTTCATAAGCGCGTGATCTTACGCGCACGACTTCAAATAACGACTCAAACCAAACCCTCAATTCCGAAGAATATTCCCGAAACCTTCTTCATTCTCCCAAAACCCTCTCAACCATGGCTGACCCAATCCTCTCCGATCAACCACCGGAACAACAACCGTCGTCCGATCTCGATTACGACTTCGCCGGCCAATTCAACAACGTCCCTATCCCTTCATTTGATTTTTTATTCAACGACGATCTTGGAGATCTTGAGATCACGTTCGACGATCTGGATAATCTCTGTATCCCTTCTGATACCGAAGATTTTCTTCTTCCCGATTCATGGAACCCTAACGGTGTCCCAGTTTCGCCTATCATTGATAATAATCAAGGCGATGTTAATTTTGATTCGCCGGAATCAGGTGCTTCTGTTGTTTCCGGTGATCAGAGTCCAGATGTTTCTAGGTTTCTCAATTCAGATTCGGTTTCTGCTGATGATAATGATAATTCAGTTGATGTTGATGTTAAAGTTTCGACGGAGACTGAAAATGCTGAGAATTCTGACCGGGAAGAGTCTTCGAATGGACCGGTTTCGTCTCAGGGATCAGGGAACGGCGGATCGGGTGTATATGAAGCGATGAATTCGCCCTCACATGATTCTGGCCGTTATGAGAGGGATATTTCATCTTCCCATGAACATGCAACTGTGGAAGAGGGTGTGAAATTGGAAGGAATTGTTAAAGGATGTGATCTGAAGAGGAAGAAAGAAAGTAGCCATGAAAGTGCTGAGACTCGAACTCCGAAATGTAGCAGGAGATCCTCTTCAATGGAAATCAAGACCCAGCAACAACAACAACAGCAACAAGCTCAATCTCAATCTGGTTTTGATGGTATTGAAGATGAGGATGAGAAGAGGAAGGCAAGGTTGATGAGGAATAGAGAAAGTGCACAGCTTTCTAGGCAGAGGAAGAAGCATTATGTGGAGGAGCTTGAGGAGAAGGTAAGATCAATGCATTCAACAATTGCTGATTTGAGTAGCAAGATTACATATGTTATGGCTGAGAATGCTACACTTAGACAACAATTGAGTGGTGGTGTGATGTGTCCACCACCTCCGCCGGGTGCTGGGATGTACCCTCATCCTCCAATGGCACCCATGCCTTATCCATGGATGCCTTGTGCTCCTTATGTTGTTAAACCTCAAGGTTCTCAGGTTCCTTTGGTCCCAATTCCAAGGTTAAAGCCTCAGCAACCAGCTGCGTCTTCCAAGAGTAAAAAGAGTGAGAGTAAGAAAACTGAGGTGAAAACTAAGAAGGTTGCTAGTATTAGTTTGTTGGGTTTGTTTTTCTGTATTATGCTTTTTGGTGGACTTGTTCCTATGGTAGATTTTAAGTTTGGAGGTTTAGTTGATAATGTTTCTGGTAGGTCTAGTTATGTTAGTGATAGATGGTTTTATGGTCATGGTGGAGGGAAGATTTGGCCTGTAAATGGTCATATGAATGAATCTGGAAGGGATGGAGAAGTGGGGTCTCCCAATGGAAGGTTTGGTATTTCCGATAGGAATAATTATGAAAGAGGTCGGAAACTAGGAGAAGAAATGAATGAACGGAAAGACTCGAGTTGTTTTGGTCATCGAGACAATGCCAGCGAGCCACTTCTAGCTTCTTTGTATGTTCCTAGGAATGATAAGCTGGTGAAGATTGATGGAAACTTGATAATCCATTCTATTATGGCCAGTGAGAAAGCCAAGGCATCTCAAGATGCTCAGGTAAAGAAGGAGAAGAGTGGAACTGGTTTGGCCATTCCTAAAGATTGGGATTCTGCATTGGCTATTCCTGAAGTTGGAAGAAATAGAGGACAGCATCCAAATGTGTACAAAGTTTCTGCAGAACAGAGGAGGGCTATTGGCTCTGGTTCAGCTAAAACATTGAAGGACCATATGAAGTCTTCTGCAACTGATGGTAAAATGCAGCAGTGGTTCCGTGAAGGAATTGCAGGTGAATATCCTTTAATTATGCATGTCCTCTAATTTTACTCTATAGATGGCTTGGTAGGAGTGATAAATTGTTGTTTTGTATCATGTTTTATTTATTGCTGTCTAATCTAAATTTGCCAAATCTGTAACATAGCACATGTTACAAGTTTATTATGTCTTTCTGTCTTAATTTCACTTCATAGATTTTTAGGTAGAAATGATGCATACTCTTCTGCTTACCTGTGTCTTTTTTGATGCTGTATAAAATCACTATATTTGGCCATTGGGTAACACATATTCTAGGTTCAGTGTTTTCAATTGGCGGTGTTCGAGTATATGAGATGCATTTTAAGTTTAAGATGACGTGTTTTGTGTTTTGGTTGTTCCTTGGTTTGTTTCAGATGTCTTCCAAACTTGGTTAGATAGACTTCTTGTACTCCTTGGGAGTCTCAAACTCTATCAGTAACCTGGTTTTAATAGTGCTTATTTAACAATGCCTCTCCTACTTGCATTTTTGGTTCGTTGTTGTATTTGTGATTTGTGATATAGCTTTTCTTATGCCATAGTTACTGTCACCGTTTAAGGCGTCTCTCCTGAATACAAGAACTGAAAACAACGCCTTCATGTTGTCTACCTCTCAATCATGTTTAAGCAATATCTTTTACTGGTTTTACAAGCGTTTACATGCCCAAATAAGTACCTGCTTGCCTATTTTGAACCATAAAACATTGAAATTATACTGAATTTTCTGGTTCATGATGCAGGTCCAATGCTAAGTTCTGGCATGTGTACTGAAGTTTTTCAGTTTGATGTTTCTCCCGCTCCTGGAGCTATTGTTCCAGCAACTGCAGTGGGCAATATTTCTACTGAAACTCGTCGTAATGCCACCAATATCAACAAGAGCAGGAACAGAAGAATCCTCCACACCCTCCCAGATCCACTTCCTGGAACCCGTCTGAACATAACTGAAGAACATGCAAGAAATTTGCCGAAAGACCACCTCCCTGGTAATAAATCGTCTATGGTGGTTTCTGTGCTTGTTGATCCAAAAGAGGACAGTGATGTTGATGGAATGATGGCTCCAAAGTCGCTCTCTCGGATTTTCGTGGTCGTGCTAATAGATAGTGTCAAGTATGTGACTTATTCATGTGGTCTTCCCCGCGCTTCTCCTTTGGTGACTGCTTATGTTTGACAACCCTCCCCATTTTGATACAAAGCTTATCTAACCCTAGAATTATAGTTTCTTTACAAGGGATGTGGGTTACTGGGAGGGACAGAAAATGAGGCTCCAGTTTTGTACATAACAAACATATAATAGCAGGCCTTGTGTACCCAAAAAGAGTTGCACTTTAGAAGCTGGCGATGATCAACTGTCTATGTACTGAGTTGAGACATTTCTTAGAAACTTAATAATAATAATAATAATAATAATAATAATAATAATATATGCCCGCTTATAATTTAAAAGTTTATCCCTTTCATGTCTTATTGAATTCATATTACTGTGTGTTTGAACTTTGAATGCGAACGAGCTTGCATTTTACACGTATTGTCATCGAATTTATCATCGTTGTTTTTCTAAGAATGATAAAACCTAATCAAACTATTTTTATAGCTGAAATAGTTTTCAAAACTATTTTGAACTCTCTTTTCAATAACGATTTTTAGTTTTCTAAAGAATTAGAAATAGCAACACTTATCTGATTATGTTGTTTTGTAAAAAAGACTAGTGTTTCTTCTCTTTCGTGTCAATACACAATGGTCTTTGCAATAGATTAAGAAAACTGCCACAAAAATGAAACGTTTCAATTATCAGGGTGAAGAGAATACATACAAGGAGGCCATTGAGATTTTACACTTAGATTTCATAAATGAAATGAAATTTGTAGAATTATATAGAAAAATTCGTCCTCACAAAAGGTATTGAAATAAAATGGCCAGAAGATTGTTAGATTCCAACTGGATAGAGGCATAGAGCATTGAAAACAACTAATGTTTTGATCTAAAAATGTTGTAAAGCTTATTAAACATTGCAACCTGACAGCATTAAGAACAGTTATGAAGATAATAATCACCTTCTTTGAGTTTTTTTGTTTTTTTTTTTTTCTTTTACATTACTATTTTTAAGTAAGCATAGAAAAATTTAAATTAAGACAATAAAAACATAAGACATTGACATAATCTGATATTTACAAAGACAAGTTGTTCTGTTAAAACATGAAAATATGACTTTAACTTCAAATCAAAAGATATTTCAAATGGGGACCAATACAGCTCTTGCTCAATAATCCTGTATAAACAGAAACTACAAGGAAATAATCCGAAGGTAAAGTTATCTTATTTACCTTTAACAGAAAACTACACTTTAAAGGAATCAAGCATGGTCTTTAGAACCTTCTCAGAAGTTTGCCACTGCTTGTCATTGGCACTAGCCACAAACAAAACAACAGTGTTTCCCTTTGCTGTTGCTTTTGCAAGATTGTGTGAACCGGTAAGAGCGTAAGGAGTTTCAAGCACATATTTGTAGTACTGCACACACCAATTTCAGTAATGTTAGTCACTAATAGGTAGGTATGTTGTTGGGTATGCCTCATAGTTTACTGATAAGTGGAAAGGTTGTTCAAATATTTATTTATTTAAGCAAAAGCACAACACAAGATGTAATCTGCAATGCTAAGCTTGAATAATAGAAAATCACTGCAGCCATTCTACACCCGGAGATGTATGCACAAGCAGTTGAACTAGTGATCAAATATTATGCGTTCTTTGAAAAGACAGCTTTAGTTTCTTTAATTTCTAACAAGCTAAAACAAAAGAAAACCATAAATGTTAAGACATCATAGGCTATAGAAAGAAAACGTACCGTCAGACCATCAATCTTTTCAACTGAAGTCTCGACGAGTTCATCAGGATCAAGAGTGTTCCCGGTGACAAATGGGCCGAGAGAAGCGATAAGCTTTTCTGGGCTACCGATGTCCTCAATTGTTGCATTTGGTTTGTTGGTTAGGCGTATCAAAGGTGAAGCAACTACCTGAATTTTTCCTTGTTTTTCATCTTCAAATTTAACCTCCACCCACGGCTCAGCACATTTTGGTTGACAGTAATTTCCTGATAGTATGTTAGCTATACGAAGCTGTTTCCATGTTGGAGGAAGGATAAACTGGTATGGCTGGACATTTCCTGCAAAGAACTAAATCTAGAGTATCAATTGAAAAGAACAAAAGTAGATAACTTCTAATAAATTTGTACAATAGAGAAACGGCAAAGTGATGGAAATGAACAATTGATCAGAAACCATGTAAGTTACTGAACATCTACCAAAATGGTGCAACATATGAATAGGGGAGAAATGTAAATTTGAAGTTTACACAGTTAATTTCTACCTAAATGCTTATTAATCTTAATAAACCTCCAAAGTTCAGTGTTGTAAATTCTAAGGATGCTGCTATTGAGAAGTATCCAATAGATCAAGGGTGAGTTAGATAAACAACTTACCAATTTTTACATAAGTTTTCAAGTGGATGAGATCAGTCCGGTGGTCTCATTTGGAGATGGGATTGCACATGTTTATGGATTGAACGAGATTTGAGATGGGGAACAGGTTGAATTTGCTAGCAGTGTGAAAGAAACATAGTTGAATCTTGAGAATGTCGGAATTGTTGTCTTTGGTAGTGATACTACTACAAATAAATTGATTTTGTCAAATGTACTGGATCTATTGCGGTGTTTCGTGCGAGAAAGGCTATGATAGAACGTAAATCAATGCACGAGCCTATGCAGTCAGGGTTAAAAGCAGCAGATAGCTTGGCTCCTATATAGGCCGTGGTCAACGAGAATTTATAATCGGGGGTTGACAAAATGGGAAAACAACTATAGCTATACCATATTAAACCAAATGCAAATGAACTCAAGAGTTAAACAGTGTATTATGTCTATGTAGCGAATGGACATAAAAGCACAATTCAGAAGCCAATGCTTTAGGATATTCCATTCTCGCGGCAGCCACTGCTTCGGATCCAGCACCTCTGCAATTTCTGGCCCCATATTCTAGGTGTGCCAAGGGGGAATATTTCCGCAATAATGGAATGCACAACTGAAACATGTCTTTAACCATGCACAAACTTGTTTTCACCATTGGATCAATAAGTCTCACCATTAGATCAATATCTGACTTATTGATCCAATGGTGAAAACAAGTTATGTGCATGGTGAAAGACTTGTCTTACTTGTGCATCATTGACTTAGCCACGATGATCTTAGTAAACACGTCGTGGCACAAATAAGTATATAAGACAGCTAGTGCTACAAAATCATCAGTTTCATAGCCCAATAAATTATTAAGATTCTTGAGAACATCTTAATCAACACATATAATAATTTTCAAAAAAACAAAAGTCTTGAATTGAAAGATGAATGTACCTGCACGAAGGGCAGGAGTATCTTTAGGAGAAGCTTTGAAGAGAACAAAAGAAGGATCTGATGATGAAGGAGGGAGGAAAGAACCAACTGCAACGTCTCTAGCTTGTGACTGTGGTGGATCAGTGAGAGCAATAAGTGGGAGTGAAAGAGCAATACCCTTTAAGAATTCTCTTCTTGGTGTGTTTTGAAAGTGAGTTTCAGGAACTGAGACAGAAGCTGAGACTCTGAATGCACGAAAATGTGAGAGCTTTGAATTAGATTTAGTTGATGAATTTGTGAATGGGAGAAGAGAGGTTAATGGAGATGTTGCCATTTTCTGATGAGTGGAATGTGTGAAGGAAGGAAGGGACAAGGTTCAATGTTGATTTGGTCACTATATACCTTATCCATTTGTGAAACATATGATGTGATACATGGATCACACTTTGTTTAAGATAAATTTAAGGCAAAATGCAGTTTCTTTTAAGTTTTTTTAAGTATTTTAAGTTTTTTAAGTATTAGATACTTTAAGTTTTATGTTTGTATCAGATAGACCTTTTAAGTTTTAAGTTTGTATCAAATAGATTTTTAAATGTCCTTAAAAAATAAGACTTATTTAATACAAATTTAAAGGATTTATCTTATATTTAAAAAACTTAAAGAACCTATATAATACTTAAAAAACTTAAAGAACATACTGATACAAACATAAAACTTAAAGGACCTATATATGCATTATGTCTAAATTTAACGATGAGCTGTGTTAGTTTGTTATTTTTTTTAAAATAAAAAACTACGCACTAAAGAGAAAAAATATCTACTATATAAATATCATTTTATATTTATCAACCACTTTAAAATTTAATTTTATCAAATACTTTAATTTCAATCGGTTAATTTTTCAGCTATCAACTTATAGCTTAATTTTATCAAACGGACCCTATCTTAGAACGAATCAAAGCAACTACTACGAAATTCTTAAACTACCTGATTAACTACAGGAGGGATTTTGGCATTTTCCAAAATTGTGGAGAGCTTTTCGAGATTTTTTTACCAAACCGTTCTGTCCGTTGGCTATCTTAAAGGGAGGGTATTGGGGAGTATTGGGGGGCGGAATGAGAATTTTTTTCAAAAAGGGGGTAGTGTAGAAATTTTTATTAAAATAAGGGACGGTTTGGTAAAAAATTCATCTTTTTTTTTAGATTAGAAATTAGAGATAGGATTCAAGGGCCGAAGCAAAGCAACCGCAGCAGCTGTTAGAAGTAATTTATATTTTTAAGGGTATTTTAGTATTTTGTTGTGTTGTCTTTATGACCTAGTTTTGTGTATAAATAGACTAGTAGTTGTTGTCATAAATGTCAGATTTTTATTCCTCACTTTTGTAGCCGTCATTGCAGAACATTTAATAATATTCTCTTTTCTATTCATTTATCACCTTTGTGCACCAACAATTGGTATCTAGAGCTCTGGTTCTGCTCCACGGGAAACACGAGTGAAACGTGAGGCGTTGTGTGATTGATTTCGATTCTTGAATTCGAGTTGAATCTTGAACGAAGTTGTAACAGAATCACATTTTCTGATTCTGCGGGATTGGGAAACAATGTGTTTGGTGAGATTTGAGTGAACGCACAAAGGTTGAAGATGAACGGAAACGGTGGTATGAGTACCAAGCTTCCAGTGTTTGATGGCAAAAACTGGAATCGTTGGATGAAACAAATGATTGTTTTGTTTGGTGCTCAAGATGTGCTTGAGCTTTTCACTGAAGGCTACGTTCCAGTAGCAGCAGATGCAACAGATGCACAAAAGGATACGAAGAAGAAAGATCAGAGGGCGTTGTTCTACATTCATCAGTGTGTGGATGAAAACGTGTTTGAGAAAATTGCTGATGCTGAAACATCGAAGGCTGCGTGGGACACACTGGTCAGATGCTATGGTGGTGATGCATCAGTGAAGAAGGTGAAGCTTCAGTCCTTACGAAAGCAGTATGAGAATCTCAACATGAAGAACAATGAGAAGGTCCCTGAGTACATCTCCAGAATGATTTTAATCACTAATGAGATGAAAACTTGTGGAGAAACACTTTCAGAACAAGTAATCATTGATAAGGTATTGAGATCCCTTACTCCTCAGTTTGATTACATTGTGGTAGCAATAGAACATTCTAAAGATCTCAGCACTATGAGACTTGAAGAGCTACAAAGCAGTCTAGAAGCGCAAGAGTTGCGTTTGACTGAGAGAACCTCTGAAAGGGAAGTAGAGCAGCAGGCTCTGAAAGCAGCCTCTGGAAGGAAGGATCAGAAGAAGACTTGGTCAGAAGCCAAGAGAAGATCTGATGGAGTTCAGAAGCTTGAAACTTCAAACTCTGATAAGCAAAAGTATCAGAAGGGAAATGAGAAGTTTGACAAGAAGAAGATTTAGTGTTATTGTTGTCAAAAGTTTGGCCATTTTGCTGCTGATTGCCGATCAAACAAGGAAAGAAAGTCCGAAGAAGCAAATATAGCCAGAAGCTTTGATGACTCTGATGGTGAATCTGTCTTACTAATGGCTTCTGAAACTGATGATATGGATTCATCAGAGTGGTGGTATATGGACACAGGGTGTTCAAATCATCTTACTGGCAACAAGAAGTGGTTGGTTGACTTTGACTCTGGGAAGAGTACAAAGATCAGATGTGCTGATGATAAATACCTTAATGCTGAAGGTATGGGAAATGTCAAAGTTATTCTGAACAATGGAAAATCAGCATTGATTCAGAATGTGTGGTATGTACCTGGCATTAAAAGCAATCTGATGAGTGTGGGACAACTAATTGAGAAAGGTTTCTCAGTTACCATGAAGGACAATCTTCTGAAACTGTATGAACGTAATCAGAACTTGATTATGGAGTCAGAACAGGGAAGGAACAGGACATTCAAGGTGAATGTTAAAACTGCAGACTCTGAATGCCTTAGTGCAACAAGTGTTGAGAAGGATAGTGAGCTGTGGCATAGAAGATTTGGTCATCTGAACTTCAGAAGCTTAGGGCATTTGAAATCAAAGAATCTGGTACATGGAATTTCTACCATCAAGAAACCTGAGAAGTCATGCAAGGTGTGCATGGAAGGGAAGCAACCAAGATTGCCATTTTCATCAGGAGTGGCTCCAAGAGCAAAACATGCCTTGGGAGTAGTACATTCTGATGTGTGTGGTCCATTTTAGGTAGCATCAATTGGAGGGAATAAATACTTTGTGTCATTTGTAGATGAATTCACTAGAATGACATGGGTATCCCTGATAAAGTTCAAACATGAGGTGTTTGCTGAGTTCAAGAAATTCAGAGTGAAGGTTCAAAATCAGAGTGGCCAGACTCTGAAGATCCTTAGAACTGATGGTGGTGGTGAGTATAACTCCAATGAGTTCAAAACTTTCTGTGAGGAGAATGGAATTGAGCATGAGGTTACTGCTCCCTATACTCCTCAACACAATGGTCTTGCTGAAAGAAGAAATCGTACTTTGCTTGATATGGTGAGAAGCATGCTGAAAGAGAAGAAGCTTCCTCATAATTTATGGGGTGAAGCTGTTGCCACTGCATGTTATGTGCTCAACATATGTCCAACGAAGAAGCTGAAGGAAATAGTGCCTATTCAGAAGTGGACTGGAGATAAGCAAAGTGTTAGTCATCTAAAAGTATTTGGTTCTGTTTGTTACAAACATGTCCCAGAAGCTAGATAAAAGAAGCAAAGTGATGTTATTGGTGGGATATCACAGTACAGGTGCGTACAAGCTCTATTGTCCAGAGACTAATAGAATTTAATTCAGCAGAGATGTCATTGTGAAGGAATCAGAAACTTGGGATTGGAACCAGACTCCATCAAATTCTGATATGAGAATTCTTGAAGGAGACTCTGAAGGAAATTCAGACCCTGAAGGAGACTCAGACTCTGAAGGAGATTCAGACTCTGAAGGTGGTCCTGAAGGAGACTCTGCAGGTGGTCCTGAAGGAGACTCTAAAGGTGGTCCTGAAGGAGACTCTGAAGGTAGTCCTGAAGGAGAGTCTGAAGGTTAAGGCTCTGACGATGAAACTTCTGAAGGAAATCCTGTGGAACAAGATCAAAGACCATAGAGAATCAGAAGCATCCCGAGTAGATTTGCAGAGTTTGACATGCTGCAAGATACTGAAGTAGACTCTGAGGGAGAAATTATTCAGTGTGCAATGTTAGTAGACTCTGAACCCGTAAGCACTGAAGAGGCTCTTAAGCAGCAAGTTGTTGGAACAAAAGAGGTTCTGACATGACCCAATTAAGATGATAACAAAAGTATTAATGTACAATAGGGTATACTAACTATTTAATCCAAGTGTGCAGATATTCAAGTTAATTTTTATATTCATTGAAAGCACATTGGAAGCTCTGATATGGCAAAGCAAACTCTGATCAGAACTTGAAGACGTCAGAAGATGCATATTTGGTTCATCAGAGGATGCAAATTTTATTCATCAGAAGATGCATATCAAACTCTGATAAGTTCTCTGTAACTTAGAAGAAATTTTTAAATTACCCAAAACACAATTCAACCCCCCCTTCTTGTGTTTTTCACACCTTCAATTGACATCAAGAGCCCGGTTCTGTTTTTAATCACCTAACAGTGAGACAGTTTCCTGTTGAAAAACACTATGACTGAAACTCCAAGTGGTAGCTTGAAAGCAGTTCCTCATGACTATGATGTTGAAGATAAGTCAAGCAACAAAGCACCAAAGATCAATGGAGATGCATCTACCTTTTCCTGGTGGAAAGATAGAATCTACAGTCATCTTATTGGTTTAGATGATGAGCTTTGGGACTTGGTTGAAGAAGGGGTAACTTTCCAAGGACTAGATGAAAAGGGAAGGCTATCTGTTGAAGAAAGAAAGAAGTTCACTCCTACAGACAAGAAACTTTACAAGAAGCATCACAAGGTTAAGGATCTTCTCATTGGGTGTATAACTCATGATGAGTACCTCAAGATTACAGACAAATCCACTGCCAAGAGCATCTATGACTCCTTGTGTTCCACATATGAAGGGAACAAACAGGTTCAAGAGGCAAAGGCTACTCTTTTGATCCAACAGTATGAACTCTTTAGAATGAAGGATGATGAGAATATTGAATCAATGTATTCTAGATTCAAAATTCTTGTGGCTGGTCTCCAAGTTCTAAAGAGAAGTTATACAACCTCTGATCATGTAAGGAAGATTTTGAGAAGCTTACCTTCAAGGTGGAGGCCTAAGGTAACAGCTATCCAAGAAGCTAAAGATTTGGACAAACTTGGCTTGGAAGAATTGATAAGTTCACTCATGAGTCATGAGATTGAACTATCTTCTGATGAGCCTCAGAAGAAGCTAAAATCTGTGGCTTTGCCATATATTTCAGTTTCATCTAAGGCTCTGAAAGCCAAAGTTGTAGAATCTGAAGCAGAGGAATCTTCCATAGATAATCAAGAGGAAGGATCAGATGATGATTTCTTTGCACTCTTGTCCAAGAACTTTCAAAAGTGGTCACTAAGGAAGGGCAAAAATTTTCAAGGCAGAGGATCTGGATCAAGAAACAACACCAGCAAAGAGAAGAAGGATGACACAAAAAATTGTTTCAATTGTCATAAGTCTGGACACTTCATGGCCGATTGTCCTGAACTCAACTCCAAGGGTAAAGGAAGAAAGAGTATGATCAAGAACAAAGCCAAAAAGAGTCTGATGGCAACATGGGAGGATATTAATGAACTATCTGAGGATGAAGACTCTGAGGAAGCAAACCTAGCGCTTATGGCCATTGGTGAGTCAGACAATGAAAATGATTCAGAGTCTGATACTGACGACATTGATGAGGTAATATCTAAAATATCTAATACTCAAATGACCAAAGCTTTGAAAGATGTAATGGTGAAGTACATGGAAAAATTGAGTGAGTTAGATTTTTGCAAACAAAAAATGAAGCTCCTCAATGAAAATCTCACCCAGACTCAAGCAAACTATCAAAAATCTCTTAAAACAATTAAGGTGCTTGAGACTGGATGCAGAACATGTCACAAACCTTATGACGAGTATGAAATCTCTCTACAAGAGTTTGTGCACCATAACATAGATAAGACTAGGGTAACTTCTGTAATTCATGGTGGACTTAGCAACTATTATAAAAGACAAGGACTTGGTTCTCTGACATGTCCTGATGTAGGAAAATTAAGTAAACCTGTCTTGTTGAGCAAGTCACCATCAGAATCTTATTCAAACTTTACTAAGGGTACATCAGAACCTCTGACTGTGTCTGGTACTCTTGTGAGCTTGGAACCACAAGATAAGGTATCAGAAGATGACTCATCTTCTGAACCTAAGTCTTCTAAAACTCAGGTTCCCCTTACATCAGTACCCATGTCTACTCAAGTTAAAGCTGTCAAAGTACCAAAGCCTGTTGATAAGCGGGGCACTAGTACTTCTAAGGCAAACTTGGTAACTGGTTCTCTGACACACTCAAGAGGAAAGTCTCAGAGACAACATAAACCTAAACATTTTTCTAAAGGCTCTGTTGACTCCAGATCTTCTGAGTATTCTAACAAGAAGGATAAGATTCTCAAAACTAACCAAAAAGGACCCATCAGAGTATGGGTACCAAAATCTGAAATAGTGTATGCTGCAGGTATGCACCCAAAGAAGAAAAGAAAGCTCATGGTATCTGGACTCTGGCTGCTCACGTCACATGACAGGAGACAAGCTCTTATTCCACACCCTGAATCAGCAAGAGGGAGGAACAGTAGGGTTTGGTGGCAACCAGAAGGGAATGATCATTGGTATAGGTACAGTTGGCAATTCTTCTTTGTCAATTTCTGATGTTTGTTTAGTAGATGGACTACATCATAACTTACTTAGCATAAGTCAATTGTGTGATAGTAATTATGATGTTATGTTTAATAAGGATTCATGTACTGTAATCAGAAACTCTGATCAATCCATTGTTTTTAAGGGAAATAGAAAAGGCAATGTGTACAAAGTCAATTTTTCTGATTTAAGGGAACAACAAGTGCTTTGTCTTTTGACACTGAGTGATGAAAAATGGATCTGGCATAAAAGATTGGGTCATGCTAACTGGAGATTAATTTCTAAGCTTAGCAAGGACAATCTTGTCAGAGGCCTTCCAAAAATAAAATATCACTCAGACTCACTTTGTGGTTCCTGTCAAAAAGGAAAAATTGTCAAAAGTTCTTTTAAAAACAAAAACATTGTCTCTACTACTAGACCTTTGGAACTCTTACACATTGATCTCTTTGGACCAGTTAGCACTGCTTCAATCAATGGTAAGAAATATGGATTAGTCATTGTAGATAATTATAGTAGATGGACTTGGGTAAAATTCTTGAGAAATAAAGATGATACATATGAAGTGTTTAGCATCTTCTGCATCCAAATTCAAAATGAAAAGGATTCCAAAATTTTGAAAGTAAGAAGTGATCATGGTGGTGAATTTGAAAATGAACCTTTTGAAAAATTTTGTGAAGAACATGGAATTCTCCATGAATTCTCTTCTCCTAGAACTCCACAACAAAATGGAGTTGTAGAGAGAAAGAATAGATCTTTACAAGAAATGGCACGCACCATGATGCATGAAAATAATTTAGCAAAATTCTTTTGGGCAGAAGCTGTTAACACTGCTTGTTATATTCATAATAGAATCTATATAAGACCTATTTTGAACAAAACAACATATGAACTCTTTAAGGGAAGAAAACCCAATATTTCTTATTTTCATCAATTTGGTTGTACATGTTACATTCTGAATAACAAAGTCCATCTTAAGAAATTTGACTCTAAAGCCTGTAAGGGTATCTTCATTGGATACTCTGAACGCTCTAAGTCATACAGGGTGTATAATTCTGAAACTAATATAGTGGAAGAATCAATGCACGTAAAGTTTGATGATAAAGAGCCTGATGATAAAAAGTCAGAGCCTGTTAAAGATTTGTCAGGATCTGATGAGTCAGAAGATGAAGCTCCAGAGTATGATAACAACATAGAATCTATAGAAGACTCTGAAGCTCAAGAAGATGCACCTTCTGATGCTGCTCAAGAACATCAAACTATTGATGATAACTCTGAAGAATCTGATATTCCAAGGAACACATTCAAATATAAATCATCACATCCTGAAGAGCTCATTCTAGGAAACAAGAACAGTCCAAGAAAAACAAGGTCAAACTTCAGAGTTGAAGAATCATTGTTTGGATTAGTTTCTTTGATTGAACCCAAGACAACAAATGAAGCTCTCTCAGATGATGCTTGGATAGTTGCAATGGAAGAAGAGTTAAATCAATTCAAGAGAAATGATGTGTGGGATCTGGTACCCAAACCAAAGCATAAGAACATTATTGGAACAAAATGGGTATACAGAAACAAATTAAATGAACAAGGTGAAGTCACAAGGAACAAAGCAAGACTTGTTGCACAAGGATACAGTCAACAAGAAGGAATTGACTTCACTGAAACATATGCTCCAGTTGCAAGACTGGAAGCAATCAGGTTACTTTTATCTTATGCAGTCAATAATGGTATTACTCTATATCAAATGGATGTGAAAAGTGCATTTCTAAATGGTGTCATATCTGAAGAAGTGTATGTCAAACAACCTCCTGGTTTTGAAGATTTGACAAACCCTGATCATGTGTTCAGACTAAAGAAGTCACTCTATGGACTCAAACAAGCTCTCAGAGCTTGGTATGAGAGATTGAGTACTTTTTTGGTTGACAATGGTTTTGAAAAAGGACAAGTTGACAATACACTTTTCAAAAAGACCCTTAAGAAAGACATTTTGATCATTCAAATATATGTTGATGATATAATTTTTGGATCAACTAATGCCACTCTTTGCAAGAATTTTTCTAAGCTTATGCAGGATGAGTTTGAAATGAGTATGATGGGAGAATTGAAGTTCTTTCTTGGTATTCAAATAAATCAAACAGAGAAATGAACATTCATTCATCAATCCAAACATTCATTCATCAACTTAGAAGATTGCAAACCCATGAATACTCCAATGCATCCTACATCAAGTCTAGGCAAAGAAGAGTCTGAAGGCAAGGTTGATCAGAAGCTGTATAGAGGTATGATTGGATCTCTTCTTTATCTAACTGCCTCAAGACCTGACATTTTATTCAGTGTCTGTTTGTGTGCAAGATTTCAATCAGATCCTAGAGAATATCATCTCACTGCTGTGAAGAGAATCTTTAGGTATTTGAAAGCTACTTGTAACATTGGATTACTGTATCAGAAATCCAATGACTACAAGCTGATTGGATTCTGTGATGCTGACTATGCTGGTGATAGAATTGAAAGAAAATCCACCAGTGGTAACTGCCAGTTTATTGGTGAGAATTTAATTTAATGGGCTAGTAAAAGGCAAACCACCATAGCTATGTCAACAGCAGAAGCTGAATACATATCAGCAGCTAAATGTTGTACACAACTACTTTGGATGAAATATCAATTGGAAGATTATCAAATCAGCAGTAACAATATTCCTTTATATTGTGACAATACTGCAGCTATTCACCTTTCTAAAAACCCTATTTTACATTCAAGAGCTAAGCATATTGAGATTAAGCATCATTTTATCAGAGACTATGTTCAAAAAGGTGTAATTGATCTCAAGTTCATTGAAACTGAAAATCAATGGGCTGATATCTTTACAAAACCTTTAGCTGTTGAACGTTTTGATTTTATCAAAAAGAATCTGAGCATGATGGAAATCTCTGATTAACTTAGACTTTGATGAAAAATTGAGTTTGTGAGAATCTAATAGTAATCAGAAGATGAAGTCATCAAAACCTTCTGTATCAGAAGTTGTGATGAGAGTATCTTCTGACATACTATCAGAATCTGATTAGAAGGTAAATGGTTCTGGCGCGTAAGTAAAAATATTTTGTAAAAACCCTTTCGTTTTCTCAAACTTACGTGTCAGTTATTTAACAATCTTCTAATACACATGTCTTGTTGCAAGAGGATAAAGAAGTTGGTTAATGATGATTAGCATTTCAAATTCCCATTTGTGGTAAAATACTCTACTACCCCTGTGTTTGTGTACTTGTTTTTGCGCGTAAGTTTCTATTTAAACACACTAACTGTTCACATTCACACTTTTGCACTCTCACAACCTACACTTTCATTCTTCTAAAACACAGACCAATTTCTTTCTCCCTCTTTAGAAACCCTAAATTCCAAATATCATCCATGGCATCCTCATCATCATTCCTGAATAGAACATGTATGATCCTACCAAATGAATCCAACCCTACTGAGTTCGCAAAGGATCAACGACCATATAAGTATGACGAACTAAATGTGGCGATTGAGAATCCCGTTGATCTTGAGAGCATTAGAGTAAACGGTTTTGCTGAAGTCGTTCATCTCTACAAGAAACAAGGTTTGGAATACTACTTTGATCTTCTAAATGGACCAACTTATACTGAGATGGTAAAGGAATTCTGGATGAAAGCCTCTGTTATTACAAGGGATGCTTATAACAAGAAGGTCAGGGAAAAGATTGAAGAAAACCCTGAATTCAAAGAGAGAACCCCAGAAGAAATGAGATTAAGATCTTTTATCTCTACAGAGATTGAATCCTTCGTGGCTGGATTCAGAATCTCTATCAGACTCTGCCACATTCTTGAGGCTCTGAAGCAGGTCCTGATGTGGATGAATATCTATTCAAACCTAAGACTAACCCTAAGGACAAGTTTGAATGGACAAACAACTGCAAGATCATCTACAGGATCTTGATTGACAGTGTTCTGCCCAAATTGGGAGGCACTGATCAAATATCCAGTGTTCAGAAGCTGTTCACGTTTAATGTTGCTAAAGGAAATATTGTGGATATTGGAAGGCTTATTTTTGATCATCTGTGTCTGTCTATTATCTCTAGCAAAGCTATTGTCAGACATTCAAGACTACTGAGCCACATGTTTGCACAGTGTGGTTTGTTGGATGCTATCACACCTTATCTCCCAGGCTTAGGTACCTTTCTGCTTAGTTCTAAGATTGTAAATAGTACTACATTAAGGTATTTAAAGCTGGTGAAGAACAATGAGATAGTTCATCCAACACATCCTGTGTTACTCAGAGAATCTGAGAAAGGCATTGGTGAATGTTGGCTTGTACATGTCAGAGATAGTGAAGCCAAGAGGGTCATAGAAGCACATGCTGAATTCATGAAAAAGCTAGGTGCTGATGTAGGAGATGGAGAACCTACAAAGCTGACTGTGACACAATCAAGGCTTTTGGAACAACCTCTTAGACTTGAACCAGTCAAGAGAAAAGCTGGCAAAAGTCTTACTGTGAAGAAAGGTGCTAAGATTCCAAAGACTACAAAGACTACAGCTCCAAGATCCTCAAAACCAAGGGCAAAGAAAGTTATACTGGAGGATCTTACTGAGGAAGAAAAGGAAGAAGCTGTGGTACAGGCAGCGTTGGCAAAGGTTGCAGAGTTTAATAAGAAGCAAGAGGCTCTGAAGGACGGCTATGACTGTGGTATTGATGAAGCTGCATTTGATGATATGCACAAGAAGCTTCCAAAAAGGAATGATCCTCACAATCTGCTGG
Organism: Trifolium repens; assembly: GCA_030408175.1. Taxonomy (NCBI): domain Eukaryota; kingdom Viridiplantae; phylum Streptophyta; class Magnoliopsida; order Fabales; family Fabaceae; genus Trifolium; species Trifolium repens. Next base: position 37,167,532 of record CP125848.1, on the reverse strand, counting down.
AACAGCAGACTCTGTATGGAAATGAGACTGGTAAGTTTTCTAATTTTCTTGGAGGCGGCAAAGTTGGTCCATTTAGAAGATCAAAGTAGTATTCCAAACCTTGTTTCTTGTAGAGATGAACGACTTCAGCAAAACCATTTACTCTAATGCTCTCAAGATCAATGGGATTCTCAATCGCCACATTTAGTTCGTCATACTTATATGGTCGTTGATCCTTTGCGAACTCAGTAGGGTTGGATTCATTTGGTAGGATCATACATGTTCTATTCAGGAATGATGATGAGGATGCCATGGATGATATTTGGAATTTAGGGTTTCTAAAGAGGGAGAAAGAAATTGCTCTGAGTTTAATAAGAAGCAAGAGGCTCTGAAGGACGGCTATGACTGTGGTATTGATGAAGCTGCATTTGATGATATGCACAAGAAGCTTCCAAAAAGGAATGATCCTCACAATCTGCTGGAACAACAGACTCTGTATGGAAATGAGACTGGTAAGTTTTCTAATTTTCTTGGAGGCGGCAAAGGATTTAGTGATTATTTCAGAAGGCTTCAATTCCCTTCTGAAATTAGAGTTAAACATGCTTTTGATAAGATTTTTAAAGGAGTTAATTCTGAGAAAGTCATTGATCTTTCTGAGAATCAACCATCATCAGAGCAGTTTAACCTCATCCCATCTAACCCATCAGAATCCCAGGCTAATTTTATATGCAATGATGCAGCACAAGCTTCTACAAGCATTGCACCTGCTATTCAACTTTCAATTGATGAAGATTCTGATAAAACCCCATCACCACCTCCTGCAAAATCCCCCAACCATCAAGAAATTCCTACCACAACACCTCAACCAGAAGAACCAGAAAATAACCCCCAACCAAACTCTGAGATTGTTCAACCTGTGAACACTCAAGAACAACCAAAAACACCTCAACCAGAAAATACTGAACCAGAAACTACCCAACCAGAAAATGAAATCCCATCAGACCATAACCCATCAGAACATGACCACCAAAAATCACCAGAACCTGATCAAGATCAAGTCTCTGAAACTCTTCATTCTGATGAACATGTCCATGAGAAATCCCCACATAATGTGGCTATGGACAACTCATGTGTTTTATCTACACCTATCAAACATCATGTTCAACAAATCAATGAGACTCTGAATCTTGAAATCCTACCAAAAACCCCTCCTGACCAATCACAACATCTCAAACACCTTATGCAGAATCTGTCTATGGACTGCATATTTTTCCCTCCTCACCTACCTTATAGAATAGCCAATGAACCTCTTGACCAAACTCAGGATGATATCACTAGTCTGCTGCAAGCTGTTGACAAGAATCTTAGGAGAATGTCCAGTGATATTCCACATAGGTCTATTGACACAGCACACATTGACAAAGAGTGTGACCTTATGGAACAAAATCTGGTACTCATGCTTCGCTCTGTCAGAAAGGCTTATACTACAGACTTGAATTTGAGGAATGAGATAGCAAGAAAGGAAGAGGAAGAGAGGCGTGAAAGGGAAAGATTAGAAGCTGAGGAGAGGGAAAGAAAAAGATTGGAGGATGAGCGTATAGAAAGGGAAAGGCAAGCTGCTGAGTAAGCTAGGCTAGCAGAAGAAGCTAGAAGAGCTGCTGAACAAGCAAGGCTTGAGCAAATTGCTAGAAATGCACCAGAGTATGCTCAGCACATAAGGGAAAATCAGGATAATTTTCAAAGAAGGCTTGATGAGCATTCGTCTATGCTGGCTGCTATTATGACTACTCTTCAGAGCATCAATGCAAGATTGCCTCAGCAACCTGATCAACCTTAACCCCTAGGATTCTATGCACATGTTCTGATTATTTGTTTAATGTTTTACCATGTTCTGTTTATTGGTTTTGTAACTTGTTGAATATTATTTTCTTATTAAGTACTTGGTTGCTTATTTGATTATTTTCTGTGTTCATTATTTATTTCTGTGTTTATTATGTTTATGCTTTCATAAATGATTTTGAGACAAATATCAACTCAAAGATTTCAAAGCTAAATAATGAGTTTATTCAATTGAAAATTGTTGATTACATAAGTTTCTATCCAACTTTTCACTTGGATCCTACATCAAAAACAGCTAGTCCTAAATCTAGCTTATTTGAATCTAAGGGAAATGGAAGAGTTCACGACATTCTCTTCACTTCCTTATTGGGAGATCAATGAGAAGTGATCTCATTGATTATGAGGAGAGGAATTCTTCACTGGGAGGAACATATGTACTCAAGAATTCCTTCCAATCCGAATCCCATTCAGATTCTGACTCGGATAAGGACTCTTGTTGTTTAGTCTTGAATCTTGTTTGATATTTAACTTTGACGGGAGCAGAAGTTGATGCTTTCAACTTTTGAGGTTTCTTCTTAGACTCTGAGTCTTGTTGAATCTTCACTTTCTTCTTCTTCTTCTTCTCCTGCACTCTCTTACTTTTGATCACTTTTCTATCCTTCTCCATTGTTGATTTTTCACAATAAAATGGAAGTGTTGAGTGAAATGACAAAGTTCATAGTCCTTTTATAATGGTTTCAAAATAGACAAGTTCATGGTTTTACGACAAGCCATTTAATTGGAGTAGTTGTAACCACCTTGACTGCATTGAAACTTTATCTTTTGACCATCTTTTTTCAAAATTGTCATTTATTTCTTGTCAGTTTATTTTTTTGTTTAATGACAAAAGGGGGAGTAAGAGTTGTTATTAATTTATGAGATGCGAAACTGAAACCAAAATTCCAAAATTTAATTCTTTTCAGTTATGTCTATATACAATATAATTTTGAGGAAAATATTAGTTGAAATTTGAACTTCTGATACATGGTACGTATAAAAGAAAATTGCACTTTTCTTTCATAGGTATCAGACTTAGGGGGAGAGCTTGCAAACCTAGCCTCTGAAAGTCTAGTGTATTAGTTTAAGTTCAAAATTCAAATAATTATTTTTAAACTGATTTAATTAATCATTGCTGAACTTAGGGGGAGCTTGCAAAACTCATCAACCTAAGAGAGGCCTGATAAATTTTATCAACAACCATTGTAAATTAATACTTGGTTTGTCATCAATCAAAAAGGGGGAGATTGTTGGAACAAAAGAGGTTCTGACATGACCCAATTAAGTTTTGATGATAACAAAAGTATTAATGTACAATAGGGTATACTAACTATTTAATCCAAGTGTGCAGATATTCAAGTTAATTTTTATATTCATTGAAAGCACATTGGAAGCTCTGATATGGCAAAGCAAACTCTGATCAGAACTTGAAGACGTCAGAAGATGCATATTTGGTTCATCAGAGGATGCAAATTTTATTCATCAGAAGATGCATATCAAACTCTGATAAGTTCTCTGTAACTTAGAAGAAATTTTTAAATTACCCAAAACACAATTCAACCCCCCCTTCTTGTGTTTTTCACACCTTCACAAGTCTGGTTGCAGGCCATGAAAGAAGAACTTGATGCTATAAAGAGAAACAAGACTTGGAAGCTTTCAGAACTTCCAAAAGGTAAGAAAGCCATCAGTGTTAGATGGGTTTTTAAGCAGAAGTTAAAGCCAGATGGATCAATTGGCAAACACAAAGCGAGGTTAGTAGCAAGAGGATTTCTACAAAAACCTGGGCTAGATTATTTTGAAGTGTTTGCACCTGTAGCAAGACATGAAACAATTAGACTGGTAATTGCAATAGCTGCTAACAGGAATTGGCCTCTGATGCATTTAGATGTGAAATCTGCATTTCTAAATGGTCCATTACAAGAAGAGGTATATGTATTACAACCTCCTGGTTTTGAGATAAAGAATCAGAAAGGGATGGTGTATAGATTACATAAAGCCTTGTATGGATTGAAACAAGCGCCCAGAGCCTAGAATATGAAGATTGATTCTTTTTTCAAGAAGCATGGGTTTCAGAAATGTGAGTTGGAGTATGATGTTTATGTTCAACACACTTCAGAAGGCAATATGGTTCTGGTATGTTTATATGTTGATGACATATTGCTGACAGGAAGCTCTGAACAAGAGATAGCTAAGTTCAAGAAGGTTCTGATGAATGAATTTGAGATGACAGACCTTGGCAAAATGAGTTACTTTTTAGGGATGGAATTTTTGTACTCTGAGAAAGGAATCATTTTGCATCAGATGAAGTATGAACTTGAGCTTCTGAAGAGATTTAAGCTTGAAAATTGCAAAGCTGCTATCACACCTTCTGATACGAATCAGAAACTGGACTTAGATTCTGATGGAGAGGATGTGGATGCTACAACCTTCAAACAGTTGGTTGGTTCTCTAAGGTATTTGTGTAATACCAGACCTGATATTTGTTATGCAGTTGGAATGGTTAGCAGATTTATGAGTAAACCAAAATGGTCTCATTACCAAGCTGCTGTCAGGATTCTGAGGTATATCAAGGGAACTTTGAAGCATGGGGTGCTATTCCCTTCTAAAGGAAAGGCTGAATCAGAGCTTCTGAGCTATTCAGACTCTGATTGGTGTGGAGACAGGGTTGATAGAAGAAGTACTTCTGGGTATTTGTTTAAATTTCTGGGAGGTCCTATTTCTTGGTGTTCCAAGAAGCAACCTGTTGTTACTCTATCAACCTGTGAAGCTGAATATATTGCAGGTGCTCTGACTGCATGTCAAGCTGTGTGGATTCTGAATTTACTGCAGGATCTGAAGATTGAGGTAAACAAGCCTCTGAAGCTGATGATTGATAACAAGTTTGCAATCAATCTTGCCAAGAACCCAGTGCTGCATGGGAGAAGCAAGCATATTGAGACCAAGTATCACTTCTTAAGGAATCAGGTTCAGAATGGAGTGTTAGAAGTTGTGCACTGTAGCACTCAGAAGCAGCTGGCTGATGTTTTGACAAAGGCCATCAAGACTGATCAATTCCTTCGTTTAAGGGATGGAATTGGTGTTGTTTGTTTTGTGTAAATATAAATTAAGGGATGGTGTTAGAAGTAATTTATATTTTTAAGGGTATTTTAGTATTTTGTTGTGTTGTCTTTATGACATAGTTTTGTGTATAAATAGACTAGTAGTTGTTGTCTTAAATGTCAGATTTGTATTCCTCACTTTTGTAGCCGTCATTGCAGAGCATTTAATAATATTCTCTTTTCTATTCATTTATCACCTTTGTGTACCAACAGCAGCAACCATTCGACAGACATTGATTCATCAAAATGCCAGCATCACTGTCAATTTCTTCTTCAACCATGTTGTTATATCCTAAACTAGGAGCAACAACCTGTGCAATGTCACTGTCCACTACTTCATATTCAAAAACCCATCAATATTATCTCTATTCCTTGCGTCAGCGCCTTTTCTCACCTTGGAGTGGTTTGAAAGAATCTGGGTTTCTTAACCAAACCCAAAAAACCAATCTTTCATATCATAGGTATCTATACTAATATATAAAGGGTATATAAATTTTTGGGATGACTTTTTCATTATTTCTATTTTACCCTTAAAAAAACAAAAAAAAAAAACTAAGCATAACTACCATATAAAAGTAGGTTTTCAGTTTTTTTAGTAAAAAAAAAAAATAAAAAATTTCTTCTTAATAATTAGCCACAACAAAAAAGGAGGTCAAGTAGTTATCAATTAACTAAGTTCAATAAAAAAGGAGATTAAGTAGTTATTTATATTTGCACAATAGAGAATATCGATCACGGCAAAAAAAAAAAAAATATCGATCACACAAACGGGCACGTGGCGGCTAGTAATAATAATATTAACATAGAAACTGTTTTTTTTTTTTTTTCATGAATTATACTTTACTATATTCACTTTGTAGATAGAAAAGGTCGGTGTAAGGTGGTTTATGCCTCTCTCTTTGGAGTTAAGGTGGTTTATGCCTCTCTCTTTGGAGTTGGAGCTCCTGAAGCGTTGGTAATTGGGGTTGTTGCTTTGTTGGTTTTTGGTCCTAAAGGTCTTGCTGAGGTCAGTTTTTATCTCATTCTTCTGTTTTTTTTATAACAATTTTGAATGCTTTTTGTCTATGTAATTCAGATTAGATTAAAAAATCTATGCTTATTATGATAAATAAATTCAAGAATCTTTGATGATTTCCTATTATATTAATGCAAAGTTTTTTTGCTTTGTTAAGGAATCAGTGATTCTAAAAGCTTAATGTTTTCATCACTTTCTGATAGAAGTGGTTTGGTACCTAGTCAAGGTGCCAATCATCTGTCCCAAGTAGGTAGCTCAGTTGGTGATCAGAGCGACGCCGAAAGAGTTTTAAGCTGGTGGTCTATGGTTTTATTCTTGTAAAGTAGCATTATTAGCACAATCAATGACTTACTACTATTTACCTATCCAAATAAGAGGATCCCGTTATGTAACAGTTTAAGTAGCTAGGGTAGGTCCAAGTGTGGTTTTACGATTCAGTGGTGCTATACATCCCGAAATATTTTTCGTGAATTTTCAAGAGGCATGTTAAAGAGTTCAAGTGAGATAGGAAAACCGCTTTAAGTTCCGGATTTAGTGGAAAACACCTTGGGTGCTGGTGTTAAACAACCAATCACAAGGCTTCGTCGTGATGTATTCATGATCACTTCTTTCGCTATATTTTGCATTTTTTTTACAATGTTATCTCAAACACTCTTGATAACTTGTTTTGTCTACTTTGCAAAGTGAAGGAACATATGCACATTAGTCTCGTGATTTTACATGAATTTGACATTAGAAAGGCTAACAATCCTAGAATGTGTAAAGTTCCAACTGACAAAACATTAACAATTGGTGAAGATTTGAAAGAAGTTTCCCTTTGACTGATCAAATGTCATTTACCTACATTCATTGAACATAGACACAGAGCCTTTATTTTTCTCATAGCTTGTTTGTGTATCAATGTTGCATCTTATGCTAAACAAAGTAATAAATTGGTTATGTTTATTCAGATTTTCATCGTTGATATTTTCTAGTTCTGTGATTTGCAAAAGATGAGTTTTTAAGTGATCAAGAATTAATACTCTTATTACCAGTTAAGGAATATTCTTGTTCTATTCTACATACTTAAAATCTTTTATTAAACGCAAAACCTTAGAAATGAAAAATCATACCCAGATGCTGACAAATACCTGTAATATGTACCAATCTGCTTGAAAATTATCATTTTTCATGTTTTGATTGGAATTCAACTGCTTCAGACTTTCCCTTCTTACCACTGAGCAACAGATAAATTCACGATTAAACATCACTAGGATGAACTGATCGTAGATATATATACTTATCTAACCCTTTGTTGAGAACAGTGATACTATGTGTTCTATGATGCAGAGAACCTAAAAAAATATTTTCTATAATTTTGTTTTTAAATGCTGTTCATCAAAGTGGACATGAAGTTCAAAGGGGTTTATTCTATACTTATCAACAATTAAGAGTATTAATACTTGATCACTTAAATTCCCTCGAAGTTCAAAGGTGAAATGTCATACAGTGAACATGAAGTATATAACTTGACAATCTTTGAACCATGAGCGATTCCTTTGCTTGTTGAATAAAATGTCAATGATGCAGATCAATTCAAAGGGGTTTACATAAGAAGAATGGTTGGGAAGTGTAGAACAATGATTGTCTTACATTCTCCGATGATTACTTTTGAATGAAATTAACATCAGATAGTTGGAATTCACTAGATAGATCCTTTGAGCTTTATAGGATACATTATTTACAAAACTTTGCAAAATCTTTGTTGTTGTTATTGGTGATGGTGATTGGTGGTAATTTTTTTTTCCTGCTTACCTATTTCTCAACCCCCATTGTTTTCTACCGAGTCATTAAATGCAGGTTGCTAAAAATCTGGGAAAAACATTGCGTGAATTTCAACCCACCATTAGAGAGATCCAGGTTGGTGCAAAATACTCTAGAGTCCAAAGTCTAGATTAAATTTGTTATGCAAATGCCACTCGATAGACCCTTTGGTTTAACTATTTGCCATTTTTGCTCCTTTAGGATGTTTCAAGGGAATTTAAGAGCACACTTGAACGGGAGATTGGTATTGATGACATTTCAAACCCATTACAGAACACATACTCTTCCAATGTACGCAACACCACGCCAACTCCATCTGCCACTGAAATTACCAATAATTCTCAGACTGTTGTTGACCCTAGTGAGTTATCTATTATCTATTTTATTTTATTCTTATTTTCTGTGCAGTTTAGAATATGAAACATGATCAGGTTATTTATCCTCATACAATGTATAATTGTTTACCACATTAAGATTCCATCTTATGCATGTTACTTATTAGTGATTTACTTCGTACTTCGCATTATTATTAGATTACCAAGTAAACCTTGAAGTTAGTTGTTTGTCTTTTAAACTCAACTTCAACTTCTATAAATTGTCGTGTGATGTGGTTATTGAGAAAATTAATAGTTGCACAAACACAAAGAGCCTGAAGACAAAGACAAATGTTACGACATGTACATTGTGGTTATTAAGCACTGCATCTCGATTGGCCATATCACCGCATGGTTGAAAAATGACAATTATTTCTGCATATAGTGTAGACAATCTATTCTATCTCTTGCTTGTTTTTATTGGTGTGAAATTGCGAAACAAGGTTCTCACTAGTGACTAGAGGGTCTAGTTTAATCCTTAGCTATAGAAAAATAAAAGGAAGGAATGGTTTAAAAATAAGTATGAGAAATGAAATGAGAGAATATTTTCCTATCAAATTGCCAATCTAAATGCATGATGTCAAATACACAAATATTATTATATCTCTAAAAATGCAGATGGGAACGGAGATCCTAGTAGAGCATACAGTTCTGAGGATTATCTAAAGATTACAGAGGAGCAGTTAAAGGCAGCTGCTGCACAACAGCAGGTGCAGACGCCCCCTCCTAAAGAAGCCGAAATTGAGCAAGAAGTACAGTCTCCTGGTTAGTCTTTTTTGTAGCTCATGCTTTTTTTTCTCCTTCCTTCCATCCTTTCACCTTACTTTAAACATGATTTGGTATGCAGCTAATGAAACAGCTGCTATTGTGCCACCACCTCAGAAGCCAGAAAGCGAATCGTTTCCTTCGGATTCATAGGAAGTACAAAGACAGTCGCCCAATTATCAGTTGATTACACAGAATGTGGGCAACTATTGGCAGATGTGTAATCAATTTTGTTGGCTTTATGGTCACTTAAATTGTGTAAAAAGTAAAGAAAATTATTACCATGTAGTGTGCCTATATTTATTGTAGCTAATCACTTGTTAAAGCTGAATATCCTTCCTCTCCTCTATAATGACAATAAAATAGAAATGAGATTAAAATATGGGACAATAAAATCAGACAATTTTGAAATGGTTAACACGGTTCAGACATGTGGTTAATAGTTTTAGATTTGTTAATAAATGTATCAAGTCTTGGGATTTCTTAACAAAGTATTGGAACTTTATTAACCACAAAATTACATGTGATTAACTTTGATTTATTAAGTGATCTATATGTAATCCTTTTGGGTCATCATAGTGTCAAAACGGGGAAGCTCAAGTTTAATAGCAGATGTTTGATATGGAGTTGGTAGGTCGGTTCCTTGTCCAGGAAAACCATGTGGTGTAAAACGGGTTCGAAGTTGACTGACTTCCATAGTGACATTTGTAAGCTGGTTTTCAAAGTTTTGTTGATTTTCAAACCATGTGGGGGAGTGCTTAGCCACGTGTTGCTATTACCGTTAGAGTAGTATGGGTAATACACTATATATATATGAATGAAGTGGTTTATCTCAACCACGGTAGTCAAGTTTGGAACCGTGTTTTTAGCCATTTTTTAAAGCCAACAAAAATGTGTGTGTGTGTGTGTGTTATGCATGAATTTTGTGGGATCCATGTTAGAGTTAGATGAGTGGTATTGATATTTAGAAAATATAATGATGTGATATATATAATAATTCTTATTCTAATTGTAATAATATTCTTTCGTTATTAACTTCTGTCAAACTACAGGCCACAAGTTGTGTTCCACTACCATTGTTTCACCTTATTTTGTTTTAACAAAATCAAATAACTGTACTATGAAATATAGCTTGCACTTTTTATCAAAAATTAATTAATTTGTATAGTTGTAGAAGAAAAATATCAAGCTTGACATTTTTTTATTATTTTTAGCAGTATCACCCACTCAAGTTTGGGTCTATATGATGGAGCAGATTCTGTTAAGTGTTAACCATTCATGTTATTAAAATAATATTCTTACTACAAGACTGCACTTGGCAGAAATGTTTAGATTATGTCAATTTTCTACCTTTTTCTATGTAAATTAAGAACATTAGACATCAGAAAGACATCATAGTCAATTTTCTATCTTTACAATAAAATAATTTTCAGCTTTAAGATTGTGTTTCAAACTTAAAATTGTGTGAAGCTGCTATTTTATTTTCATTTCATACAAGCTTACAACATACTAATAACTCACCATCTTAGAAGTTCTATTACAAATTAAACATCACAACCAATTAGAACTACTGTAGCTGACTCACATGTAACAACCTATCTTTATATACACAATCAAGTTTTTTGCTAAATAAATGTACTTGGTAGCATATGTTTTAATGGACAGTAAGTTAGGCAAAATGGACTGAGATTTACCAAAGCTTGAAGTGCAACTTTCGTCAAAATCGCATTGACTCGCTGCATTTGTGACAACTCACTGCCAATTCCACATACACTTGTTCTTAAATTTCTTGCATAATAAAGAGGCTATCTTGCCCATGTATTGTAAGCACTATGCAGTAGTCATTTTGACCGAGTAATAGCATAATCATCGCAAAGATCAAACAAACAGATCACAGATTGTATATAAAGCAATGAAAGCGTCAATGTAAGCACCAATCTATGATTTAATTAATAACGGACACAGAATTTGAGAGAATTTGTGAGGAGAAAAACTAAGCTACACTACACTACTCTTTCTTTACTTTTTTTCGACCGGCAAACAAATATTATTAAGGGCATTACCAAGCACAAAAGGTACTTGGCAGCCAAACAGAACAGAACAAGTAACAAAATCACAGTTACAATGAACAAGAACAAGGTCAAGGTCACGCAGGACCAACATCTACGGCAGCAAAATAGAAACAGCACACCTAAATACATGACAACTACACAACAATAACAAAAGGAAAACTACAACACAGTACAGCAAACAACAACACTTCTAAAAACAACGCATCAAAGTGCAGAGAAAAAAAAATCAAAACCACGCATCAGAACCCTTTTCAAACCGTAACCACATTCTTTACTTAATTCCCTGATATTCATTAATCATTAGTACATCAGACTGCCATTGTTGAACAGAAGAAAGCAACTCCACTTCTAAAAACCATCACCCCTCCCTCCCTCCCTCCCTCCCTCCCCTCCGTCCCCGTCCCACCGGTGCCCGCCGTCCCCGCCCCCGCCGTCCCCTTGCTGCTCCCTCTGGTCCCCCTCCAATACCCCAGCCAACATTACCAACGTTTAAAATCATAACATTCATCGCCACTCTTCTAGCATTAATGGCGTTGTATCGATCAAGCAGCAGAACTTCTAATTCTTCAGCTTCCTCAAGAGCTTGAGTATTGACATTACGTTGATGTTGCAGCATAAGAATTCTCGCCTGACACCTATCCAATGTTTCTGCGGCTTCTGAGAACCTCTAAGAAATATTAGGAGGTTTTAATAGACGTATTACGTCCTTTTTGACTGAGGAAAATGAAATTCTCGTGGATCAATTTTTGATGAACAACAACATTATCATTCCTGCAAATATTGACCAAAGCACTAGATTGATGGTTAAAGAGAGATTTTACAACATAATTCCTATGATAAATGGTATGACAGTGAAGAGATCCATGTATATGGGATATGGTCAGCTAGTGCGAGATGATCTTCAATTGATAACACTGACTGGTTGTCAAGGAGCTCTCGTTAATCAATTGGTGCATCACTTTACTCAAGAGAACATTGAAGCGACTTCAATGTTCTCTTGAGTAAAGTGATGCACCAATTGATTAACGAGAGCTCCTTGACAACCAGTCAGTGTTATCAATTGAAGATCATCTCGCACTAGCTGACCATATCCCATATCCATGGATCTCCTCACTGTCATACCATTTATCATAGGAACTATGTTGTAAAATCTCTCTTTAACCATCAATCTAGTGCTTTGGTCAATATTTGCAGGAATGATAATGTTGTTGTTCATCAAAAATTGATCCACGAGAATTTCATTTTCCTCAGTCAAAAAGGACGTAATACGTCTATTAAAACCTCCTAATATTTCTTGGAGGTTGGGTGGGATGATGTTTGGATTGTTTGCCATTTTGTGGAGGTAGAAGACAGAGAGGTGATGGTAGAGAAAGGGGTTTTGTGAAGGTGTGTTCTGTGTTTTGTGTTCTGCTATATGTGGTTCTATGTTGTGAAGGTGTGTTCTGTGTTCTATGTTGTGAAGGGGTATTTATAGCTAATTTTCACGAATTGGCAAAGCATGCGGTTCTATGTTTTTTAGACATAACAATTGGACACTATTATTGACATACTATTAAATAATTAATAAAATATAGATACTTTGGTGCTTTAGAATTTGGCTAGGTATATATTTATAGCTAAAATACAATATTATATTATATTTTAGGTAAAATATTGAAGCGGTTGAAAAAATGCGCGAGCGAAAAGCGTTCGCTAGATAGTAAAGTCGCCACCGAAGTTTTATTTTTGAAAAGGGGAACGTCGATTAACCCCTTCAAGAACAAGAATAAAGTCATCGCGACCAAATTCCGAGTTCGGGAGTCACTTATGCAAGGGGAAGGTACTAGCACCCCTCACATCCGTTGTACTCAACGGAAACCTTCTTACTAGTTAGGGTTAAAAAAAGTGTTTTGAAATTGTTTGCATGCTTTTATTAATTATTGGAATATTTACAAGAAGGAAAAAAAAAGTTAGTTTTTTATTATTGTGCTTGACGGTTGTTGGGTCTCGCTCCTACGTATCCCCTAGTGCAATGGAGAAATCAAAGCTACGTAGTTCTTTGTAAAAAATATTTGTTGGTTGGTTGATTTTATTTATGAAAATGGTTTGGTCGCGCTTTGGCGAAGAAAAAAAGTTTGCTTAAAAAAAAAAGAGTACTCGCGCTTGGGCGATGATATTCATTTGAGAGAAAATTAAACGCACTCGAGCGTGAAAAGATTTGCTTGATTTGAACAAAAGGGCAGACTCGCACTTGGGCGATGATATCCGCTTAAGAAAAAAAAGTTAAACACACATAGGTGCAAAAAGATTAGTTTGATGAGTTGAATCTATTATTATTTTATGTTTGAAAAAAAGTATTTTTATGTGTGGAAGACGAACAATCGGTAGGCAAAGTGTAACACTAAGCGTCGATTGTTCGAGAGATGAACGGATGCACATCCGCCGGCCTCCTTTTTAATCCACATTTATTATAAGAAAAGAAAAGTTTTTTTTTTCTACATTAAATAAAAACTCACAATAATATTTTTGTTGCTTATTTTGTTGTTATTAAAAGTAGATTTAAGGGGGTTCAAATAAAATGGGTTTAGAACTCATAGCAAATAGCAAACATCAGCCCAAATAAATAAAACTAAAATAAATAAGTAAATGAATAAATAAAAAGATAAATGAGTAAATAAATAAAATAAATAAACAAGTAAGTAAAAGGATAAAAACAAAATAAACAGAACAGAGACACGATAACAAGAGAGAGACAGAGGTTAGGTTCACCGTGAGAGAAAGATATCTCGCGAGGGAGACAGAAGTCACGGCGGTGAGAGGGAGAGATCGACGGTGAGAGAGAAAGAGCGATCGGTGGTAGCGCGGTGGTGGTTCGACGGCAAAACCTCCTTTTCTTTCTTCTTGTTCTGCTTCTATTTTTGGTTTCTGATTCCTGTTTGTGTTGTTGTTTGTTCCTTTGTTGTGATGTTTTGTTTTGTTTTCTGGTTATAAGTTTTGGTGGAACATGGTGGTTTGTGGTATTTTGTGTGATTGTAATTTTTTGGAGTTTGAAGATGGTTAATGGAGATTTGTAGAGATTGAGTAATGAGAGTGGTTGTGATTGGAAGTGGTTTGTAGATGATAAGGGTGAAGTAGTGATTTTCTTTTTTCTGTGTTTTGAAGTTCTGTGCTCCTCAATTCTCCTCCTCCTTCAGATTTTTGTTTGTTCCAATTTATAGACAAACTTGATGAATTCCTATATTTATTGGATAAAATTAAGAACTGGATTTTTGCTTGCTTTGGCTGAGAAATTGAATTTGCAGGGATTAAAAGGGAATGAAGTGATTGGAGCTTTTGGATTGCTTGAATCTATGGTGAAAGTTTGAAGCTTATTTGGAAAAAGTTTAAAAAAGTCAAGAAGCTGAGAATGGGGGAAGAAAGCAGCGCTGCCCAGTTGTAGCAACAGTCTTGTTGTTGTTCTTTTTTTATTACTTACTCCCTCCATCCTTAATTATAAGCAAAAGTCAACTTTTCAGATTCATTGAAAAGTGATGTATCTGGACTATAATGTAGGACAAATACATCAATTTTTCAATGAATGTAAAAAGTGAACTTTTGCTTATAATTAAGGATGGAGGGAGTATTTTGTTAATTAAAATAAAAATAAAAATAAAAATAAAAAGGAAAAGAGGGGAGGGGGATGCGCAGAAACAGCAACAATATTGTTGCTTCTTTAGATTTTTTTTTTATATTTCAATTAACAAAAAGTTTAATTAAGAACAAATTAATTATTAATAGAAGCATTGGGTACCAAGATTAATGGGCTACGCAAATGAAAATGAACTCATTTTTACGTCCCTTTTTTTTATATATATATATATTTTTTTTATATGCAAAATAATGATACAAATCATAAAAACTTAAGCAAATTGATATTTTTTTAGAAATAAATGCATATTTTTGGATTTTATGAAAAAATTAAAATAGTAACAAATCAAACACAACAAAAGCTAAATATTGTAACATATTTTTTTGGATTTTCTCAAAATTTATGAAATTGACGAAATATATTACAAAAATAAAATTCTACTATTTCAATAATTAAAACAACGCAATTCGACGATGAAGAAAAAAGTTGGGACAAAATTGAAGTGCTACAAATATATTTTCAGTCCCTACTTTTATAGCGAATTTTGACTTTCGCCCGTTAAAATAAAATTATTTGTTTTCATCCCTACAAATAAATTCTTTTTGTTTTTAGTCTCTAATGAGCAAAATTTTGAATTTTTTTTTAAATATTTTTTAACATAATATGAACTTATATAGGTTTAGCATGATATAGAGATATAATATAGACACATTTTGAAAAAAAAAATCATAATATTGACATTAAAATGAACAAAAATTAGCCACTAAGGACTAAAAACAAAGGAAAAAATTGCAGGGATGAAAACAAGTGATTTTACTTTATAGAGACGAAAACCAAAACTCGCCATAAAAGTAGGGGCTGAAAACATATTTTATCCTTATATTTTTATATTAATTTATTTTAAAATAATTTTTTTGTCAAATAGTTTAGAGGTTAAAAATTTCACCCTTGGTGAATAAATGAGATGTCCAAATTTAAACCTCGATCCCTTACTGTAATAACTAATAAATTAGCTAACTAATAAAAAGGAATATGTAAAAAAAAAAAGTCAAAAAGCAAAAAGGAATAAGCAAAATAATATTTCTGATTTTTTTGAAAAAATTAATAATTTACGTTTTTTCAGTTTTTTTTTTAATTAATATTTCAGATTTTAAAAAAATTAATTTTTTTTCAGATTGTTTTTAAAGTAATATTTTTTTTCGTTTTTTTTATATTAATATTACAGATTTTTTTAAAAATATTTTTTATATTTTTCAAAACATTAATATTTCAGTTTTTTTTAATTAAAATTTTTCATATATTTTTTAAATAATTTTATTTTTTCTTTTTATTTTTAAAAAAATAGACATTATCCAGTCATCAGTGAAAAAAATAAATAAAAAATTCCACATATGCTTGCCACGTCAGCAAAACAGAATATTCCATGTCTAGTTGGCCACTCAGGGGGTAACGCAAATAAAAAAAAATTTGCAAGGGGGGGATCCTTAAGAAATTTTTGCGAGGGGAGTATTGCAAATCTCGCCTATATTGCAGGGGGTATAGACCTATTTACCCATAATTAAATTTCGTGAACGATTCGGGATAACTATTTTCGCACTATGTAGCATTATCCTTTGGGAATATGGTGAATGCCTAAAGCTAATATATTAGCAGATGAAGAAGACACTTCTTATTCCTTTTCTTTTGTGGATTGTCTTTGACATGTATATATAAAATAAATGATCTTAAACAAGACACTGTTTCCTTTCCTTTGTGGATTATTACACTGTGTTTGGTTTGGGTGAAATAGGGGAGAGAGAAGTTGCACAGAGAGAGTTTGAAGAGAAAGTGCAAAGTTCTCTTGTTTGGTTTGAAGAGAGATGTGAACTAGAGAAGTTAAAACTATGGGGCCCACATACTTTTTATTTCTCCTCTAAGACCATCTACAATGGTCAAAAAATTCAACACCCACTTTTTCTACTTTTTACAGTCTACATCATCTTCTCTCTCTTCCACCTAATAATTCAACATACATTCAACTTTTAACCTCTCCAATAGTTTTTTCATTCAACACTCCACCCCACCACCTTCTCTACCCCACCACTTTTTATTTCATATTCTTATTTAAATTTAAATTTTTGTTTTTGTGATTAAATAAAATTATAATTATCGATTAAAATTAAATTAAAATAATAAACACTTAACAAAAAAATTTTAAATAATTTTTTTATTATTTTCTTAGCAGCTGTCATTCCACCAATGGTCATTTGTGTTGAATATCCGGAAAATTCAGGTGCACCACCACTCGGAAAATTTTCATTAACCATCGGCATATAACCATTAAACGGGGGTATTTGAGATGGATTTCCCATCATAGATCCATAAAATGGATGAAAGTTTGGAGGATGTTGGTTGGAAAATTGATTTGGATTTTGATAATAGTTGGGATTTTGATAATTGTTTGGATTTTGATAATTGTTTGGATTATTAGAAGTGGACTGGGGTAAGGCCCAAAATCAGGACATAGGCCCAAATTCATAGATGGCTCAATTATACAACCCATTAAATTCAAACGAATAAGCTTGGCGGGAAAGAAAGGCAGGGGCGACACGCTCAGCAGGCGACGCCCTCGCCTAAACATAACCACCCTCTCAAAATATCCCACCAGCACGTCAATATGCAGAAGGGAATAACCACCCTCTACCACCACGATCACCACCAGGGTAGGAAGATACCGCCCATCATCACCACGTGGGAGGCGGAGCAAGAAGAAGAAACCGCCACGATCATGGGTTATCCGTGATCGTGACACTCCATAACTAGCCTCATTGTATTCTATAAATAGAGGCTGATGCTTCATTGTAAAGGGTTGAACTTTTTGGAATAAACATGAATTATTGATTCTTACACATGGTTCATATACTTTAGCACCCCCCTTATTTGTTCACCAGAACATTTTGGCGTCCACCGTGAGGCTGCGGTAAAACGATTCCCAGCCTACCACTTTCAATTGACGAAAACCTCTCAACATGACGGGAGGAACACCCAACCATTGAACCGGCACCGGCACCAACATGACGTTAACGGAGGCCGTCAACGAACTAAGGCGACTTCAAGCCAAAGTAACGTCCTTAGATCAGGAAAAGACTGACAGAGGGGACGAGGACGATGATGACGAAATCAATGATTCTCAACCCCTAGCACAAGCCTTATGGGATGCAGGAGTCCCAGAAAACTTCAAAACACCACATCTGCCAACATTTGACGGAAAAACGGACCCGTCAGAGCATTTGATGGCAGTTGGAACGCAAACCGCCATCATAGGAGCGACTGATCATCTAAAATGTAAATTGCTCTCCGGTACTCTGAAAGAAGCGGCCTTGAGATGGTACATGAATTTGACAAAGAACTCCATAGAAGATTGGACGGATTTCCAGCGCAAATTCATCCAGCAATTCTCCGGATCAAAACACATAAAGGTCACCGCCACCAGCCTTTTCACCATTCGCTAAAACCACGCTGAGACCCTGCGTGAATACTTGGCCAGATTCTGCGAAGCAACCATCAAAGTTTCAAATCCTAATCAAGAGATGTTTGTCGCAGCGTTTCACAACGACTTAAAGGCAGAACATTTCAACGAGTCCCTAGCACAAAAGCCAGCAACCGCGATGCAAGAAATCATCAAGAGGGCAGAATGTTACATTAAGGGCGAAGAAAGTAACGCCGAGAAAAGATCAAGAGACGCAGGGGAAAGAGAGCCGGCCAACAAGAATTACAGAGCCCCAGAGACGTACCAACCAAGACGACGTCAACCAGATCATAGAGGGCACGAGCCCCAAAGGAAACCATATCATCATCAGATGAGGCGAGACTCAGGCAGATTCCCAGAAAAAGAATACACTCCACTAAATAGGGCGAAAGTCTATATTCTAGACGAGATTCTCGAGACAGGACTCTCTAGATTACCCCAAAAGAGAGGAAAAGATTATCATTTGGGTCACAACACGAACGCATGGTGTGCGTACCACAGATGCAAGGGGCACGACACCAAAAAATGCTTCAGACTGCGAGACCTCATAGAGGAACTCATAAAAAGCGGCCATCTAAGGAAGTTTTTAGAAGATGCTGCTGATGGAAAGGTTGTAGTCCCAAAGGTGAGAAGGGACCCACAGGGAAACCAAGAGGAAAATCCAGAAGGAGAGAAGGTAAGAATAGCAGTTAACACCATTGCAGGAGGTTTCGCGGGTGGAGGCGAGTCCAGCAACGCCCGAAAACGATACATAAGGCGCGCTGAGTTCGAAGCTAAGTTTGTGGGACACACTTCCATCTCGCCTACTCCGGATTTATCATTCACCAAGGAGGACAAAAGGGAAGTAATGCCCCACGATGACAACCCATTAGTGATCCAAGTTCAAATCCTGAACTGCGACGTAAAGAGGGTATTGATTGACTTAGGAAGTTCGGCTGACATAATGTATTGGGAAGCCTTCAAAGCCATGCAACTGTCTAACGAGCACCTGTTGCCCTACAACGGCACACTAGTAGGCTTTGCCGGCGAGCAAGTAGAAGTTATGGGCTATACTACTTTGCTTACAACATTCGGAGTTAAAACCAGGCCAAGACCATCAAAGGAAGATACCTGGTGGTAAAAACCCCCTTCACATCGTACAACATCATCATTAGGAGGCCAACTTTTAACACTCTGGAGGCGGCCATGTCAACGCTATATCTCTCCATCAAGTATCCGCTAGACAATGGGAAGGTTGGAACCATCAAAGGAGATCAAGCATTGGCGAGACGCTGCTATGAATCATGTCTAAAGATAAAACATAGAGCAGCCAACGCCCCAGTTTCAACTCGCCCTGTTCCCAAGACAGGTGGCGTCAACGTGATCAGCCTTTTAGACCTAGACCCAAGGAAAGAGTTCCAGGACAGAAGAGTCAGTCCCATTGAAGAGTTGGAAAAAGTTCAGATTGGTAGTGAGGCGCACCAAACAACTAACATAGGCACCTCCATGCAACCAGAGGAGAGAGAGAAAATCCTGGCGACACTAAGGAAGAACATCGACTTGTTCGCGTGGGACCCCTCGGATATGCCAGGGATAGATGAGACAATAATCACACACAAATTATCCATCTCCCCCGTGAACAAACCCGTCTCACAAAGAAAAAGGAAAGTTGGCAAGGAAAGAAGAGAAGCCATCAATGAGGAAGTAACCAAATTAAAGGAAGCAGGTTTCATAGAAGAAATTAAATATCCATCATGGCTAGCAAACGTCGTGATGGTGAAGAAAGCAAGTGGAAAATGGAGAATGTGTGTGGATTTCACAGATCTAAACAAGGCATGTACAAAAGATCCTTATCTTTTACCTAACATTGACAGGTTGATAGACGGAGCATCGGTGTACAAGATGCTCAGCTTCATGGATGCATATTGAGGTTACAACCAGATCAAAATGAATCCCGCCGACGCTCCCCACACAGCGTTCATGACCAACACCTGCAACTACTTCTACAACGTCATGCCGTTTGGCTTAAAAAACGCAGGGGCCACGTATCAGAGACTAATGGACAGAGTCTTTTCAGAGCAGATTGGTAAGAATCTAGAGGTGTACATTGACGACATGGTCGTCAAAACTACATAAGAAGGCGAGCATGATCAAGACTTAGGCGACATCCTCGCCTCAGTGAGAAAATACAACATGAGGCTAAACCCCGCCAAATGCTCATTTGGAGTACAATCAGGAAAATTCCTCGGATTCATGCTAACAAACAGAGGAATAGAGGCAAATCCAGACAAATGTCAAGCCATCATAGACATGAGAAGCCCAACGTCGGTCAAAGAAGTACAACAATTGACAGGAAGGATCGCAGCGTTATCAAGATTTTTATCCTGTGCAGGGGAAAAAGCATTCCATTTCTTTTTCCACTCTTAGGAAAAGCGAAAGGTTCGTATGGAGCACCCAATGCGAGGAGGCATTCCAAAAGTTGAAAACATTCCTCGCCTCTACACCAATTTTAACTCGCCCCGAGAAAGGTTACACTTTGTACCTATATCTCGCCGTCTCAGACAAGGCCCTTAGTTCCGCATTAGTACAAGAGATAAAGGGAGAGGAGAAGCCCATCTACTTCGTCAGCAGAACATTCAAGGGTGCAGAAGCAAAATACCAAAAAATTGAGAAACTTTCACTGGCAGTAATAGTGATGGCGAGAAAGCTGAGGCAATATTTTCAAAGCCACAAGATTGTGGTGAAAACGGACTACCCCATCAAGAACGTGTTGAGAAAACCAGATTTAGCAGGAAGAATGGTAGCGTGGTCAGTTGAGTTATCAGAATTCGACGTAACTTTCTCCCCAAGGGGCGCAATCAAATCACAGATACTAGCAAATTTTTTGCTGGAACTTACAACGCCCGCCGAAGAGAATAGCGAACAGCCTTGGACACTATCAGTTGACGGAGCCTCCAATATCAAAGGAAGTGGAGCAGGAGTAGTATTGGAGGGACCAGACGGAGTCCTCATTGAGCAATCATTAAGGTTCGTCTTCAAGGCGAGCAACAACCAAGCAGAGTACGAAGCCCTAATCGCCGGAATGAAGTTGGCACGAGAAATGGATATAACGGAGCTAAAAGCCAAGAGCGACTCGCAGTTAGTGACAAACCAAGTGTCAGGAGAGTTTCAAGCCAAGGACCCCCAACTAATCAAGTATTTGGAGAAGGTACGTAGCCTAGCTAGTCTCTTAAGATCTTTCGAGCTAATCTATGTCCCGCGAGAGCAGAACGCGAGAGCAGATTTGTTGTCAAAGCTAGCAAGCACTAAAAAACCCGGAAGCAACAGAACCTTCATTCAAGAAACCATTGCAAACCCCAGCATCACTGCAGAAGAGATCATGATGATCATAGAAGCATAAGATTGGAGAGCACCAATCATAAGATATCTCCAAGAAGATGTGCTACCAGCAGCGAAGGAGGAGGCATACAAGCTAAAAAGAGCAGCAGCATGGTACTCCATGTTAGGAGACAAACTTTACAAAAGAGGATTCTCAGGCCCAATCATGCTTTGTGTAAGTCAAGAAGAAGCCAAAGGGATACTGGAGGAAATACATGAAGGATCATGCGGAAGCCACATTGGGGCGAGAGCCTTAGCAGGAAAAATTTTCAAGGCAGGTTTCTATTGGCCGGAGGTTCACAGCGACGCAGCCAGATATGTTAAGACATGTGACAAATGCCAAAGATTCGCAAACCTGCACTACGCCCCAGGAGAGCCGTTGAAATCCGTCCTATCTCCATGGCCCTTCTTCATGTGGGGAACAGACATCCTATGACCTTTCCCCACCTCAACAGGACAAGCAAAGTGGATCATTGTAGCAATAGACTACTTCACCAAGTGGATATAAGCAGAAGCCCTTTCAAACATTTCAACAGATCTGTAGCGGGCTGGAAAATCACTTCCATTTTTCATACAATGAAGTCGCCATTGACGTTTATTTATCCCGGAAGGGGAAAGGAAAATATCACGAAAACCTTGGTTTAGGTTCGGGAGTTGGTTATGCGAGGGGAAGGTATTAGCACCCCTCGCATCCATCGTACTCGATGGGAACCGTTTAGGTGGTTTAGGGTTTGTCTGCGCATGTTCGAATTAAATTACTCTATCATTTGGCTATTTCTACTCCGTTTCCAAATAAATTAAAAGAAAAAGTTTTTATTAGTTGAGTTTGACGGTTGTAGGAGCCCGCTCCTACGTATTCCCCGGTGCAATGGGAAACTCAAAACTCACGTAGTTCTGGTAAAAAATTGTTTGTGTGGTTGTTGGTTTTAGTGGATAACGTTTATTTCGTATTCCGCCGACACAACGACGCTTGTGTGCTCTAATCAGAGGCTTAAGCTGTGTATGTGTCAGAGGAATATATAAAACGTATATCCTTTGTAAAAAGAGAGTTTGAATAACGGATGTTGCTTATTTCGCATTCCGCTGATACAACGACGCTTGTATGCTCTAATCAGAGGCTTAAGCTGTGTATGTGTCAGAGGAATGGATAAAGCGTATATCCAGGTTTTTTCTGAAAAGAAGTTTGAGTGAGTGGGGTTAATTTTAACGCTTGATTAAGATGAGAACAACTTGCGACCACTAGTCAAATGTCTAGGATCCAAGTCATCCGGAGCGGAAAGAAGCAAATGCTAAATTCCCCCTTTTTCACCTTTGTTATTATGAAAATCTTGATTTAATTTGATTAAAGAAAGTGTTCCAAAAGGAGAAGACGAAAGTTGGTTAATTTTAGAATTTGATTAAGATGAGAACAACTTGCGACCACTAGTCAAATGTCTAGGATCCAAGTTATCCGGAGCGGAAAGAAGCAAATGCTAAATTCCCCCTTTTTCATCCATTATTTATTGCAAAAAAGTTTGATTAAGTTTGATTATGAAAACAAAGTCCAAGGATATAAAAATAGTGTGCAAAATTAAATAACAATGACAATTGATATAATAACAATGCGACAATTAAATGTGAATGAATGCAAGTATTCAAATGAGAATGCATGAATCAACATGATATAGTTAAATATGCATGAATGAATCAAGAATGAATGAGAATTGATGATGCATAATTAAATAAAAATGCATAAGCTAAAGTAACGTACAATGAATTAAATAACATAAACATGCTAAATTAAATCAAAGTAAATGAGATGAGTTAGAATGAATTGAAATAAAGCTAAAGAGCTGAAGACACGCATAAGAAATAAAATAAGCAATTAATCATAATTAAGCACTTAAGTAAATAAGCTAAAAAGCTAGAAAAGTGATTAAACAAAAAGCTAAGGGAAGCATGAACATAATCTGAAATCAAACATGATATGAGCAAAGCAAAATGGTCCAGTAAGCTAAAAAGCTCAAGCACCAAATAAGTGCTTATGAAAATAAGCTAAAAAGTGATTAAATAAGCTAAAAAGCTAAAGAATAAGCTAAAAAGCAAAAATAAATGCTCAAATGAAACAAACAGGAATCACACATGATTTAAGCATAACCAAATGGTCCAATAAGCTAAAAAGCTTAAGCACCAAATAAGTGCTTATGAAAATAAGCTAAAAAGTGATTAATTAAGCTAAAAAGCTATTGAGTTGGAAAATAACTTATGAAAATAAGTCAACAACTTCAGATTAAAGAATCTGGAAAATTAATTAATCTAGTGCAAAAAGGTGATCCAAATAAGCTAAAAAGCTTTTGGTTCAAATAAGCACTTATTGAAATAAGCTAAAAAGCACTCAAGTTGAAAATGACTTATGAAAATAAGTCAACAGTTTTAGATTAAAGAATCTGGAAAAATTAATTAATCTAGTGCAAAAAGGTGATCCAAATAAGCTAAAGAGCTTTTTGGTTCAAATAAGCACTTATTCACTTTTAGGTTTAAAATCACTTAATCAAAAATAATCACTTAAACAAGTTAGGAAAATTCACAAGTGAAATTAACTACAATATAAGCATAAACAGTGACCTAATAAGCTTAAATAAGCTAATAAGTCACATAAGTGCTTTTGCAAATAAGCTAAAAATCAATTAAAATTTAAGTCAGAAGGGGGTGCAGAAAGTAAAGGAGAAATGACACAGGGGGTGCAGATATCAATTCTGGGCTGAAAAGCCCAGTCAAACAAAAAACGGAAAGTCCAAATAAAAATAATCCTGTGTGGCTCTGGGCAAGGGTGCACCGTACGCCAACCAACTTCATCACCGTCAGATCTCATTTAAATGAGATCTAACGGATCTTTTTTAATCCACAGATCAACGAACAGAACAGAATGCAGAGATCAGACGGCCAGAATTTAAACTTACCTGAAACAGAGTCCACTGTAGACTTCGTCTTCTCCGGCAAAACAGCGCGACGCCGGCGACGGTGCTTCTCACCGGAGTTTCAAAACTCCACCAAAAATGGCAAGTGAGTACATGGTTTTGCTCGGAATTTTACGTAGATTATGAATCTGTGCTTAGTTTCTTGATATTATTCCTGAAAAAAAACGAAAACGAAGCAAAAACCAAACGAATACCAAAAATGGCAAAACGCGATACAGACCAAATTAAATCAAATTAGCCATGGATTAAGCTTCTTAGGTCGTTTACGAACACGAGGGAGCTGGAATCATGTCAAATGGTGCTCTGAATCTCTCTATCCATTAACTTTGGTTTCAAGCTTTTTTGAGGTTCGGTTATGGTATTTTTGAACGGTTTTGATTGCGATTTGGCACTGGTATAGTCTACTGGAAGTGTTTGGAAACTTATTTGATGAAGAAATTGAAGTTTGAAGGTGGTTTTAATGGATTTTGGATTTTTTTGAGAAAAGGGTTAAAAATGAGAGAATTGTGAATGAATTTGGTCTGAGTTTTTGGTGAATTTCGTCCTCCTCTCTCTCCTCCCTTAAGAGTGTTATTTATAGTGAGAAATTAGGTTAAGAATGGATTGAAATTATTGGCCAAGAAAAGGGTAAAATTGAGAAAGAGGTTTATGATATTTTTGTGAGATTTTTGGTTGTGCTTTAGTTAGGATTTTTTTGTGGTGAGGTGGAGGAGAATAGAAAGTTCTAGGCTATGTGATGATGTGTTAGTGCTTGGAATTTTTTGGTACCTCTTTTGATTTTTTGGGAACAAATAACAAATTAAAAACACCACATCAAATAATAAAATAAAAATATGCATGATGATGAAATGTGATTATGCAACATGGTTATGGATAAAGAATGAGAAAAAAAAGATTTAAATTTGATGTTAAAAGGGTTTCTTGAAATGCAAGTAACTAACTAAAAATAAATAATAAATAAGAAATAAAAATTAATGGAAGGGCAAAAATGGTAAATATGGCCTTTTATGATCATGCCATGCAAAAGCCATGCAAGAAAAATGATTCCATTTATTTTTGTGCCAACTTTGACTTTTTCAATTTAAAAATTGACTTTGTTGACTTTTTAGTCAAAGTGTTGACTTTGTTGACTTTTTTCTAACGAATGCAAAAGTATGAAAAATATCATGGGGCAAAATTAGGGTATGACAGCTGCCCCTATTTAATTAGCTTAAACCATAAGAATGCGAATAACCCTGGTATTCGTATTCTTGTGGTGGAAGATAATTAAATACAGAATGCCCTAATTTTGCATGGGCATGAGTGATGATGAGAGGAACGAGTAAACCTGCTCGGTATCTTTGGTATCCTTATCTCAGGATTTCTTCTTGAATGTGAACCATCGCCTCGAAGGTGCTTAGATTCTGCTGAATATCCTTATTTCAGGAGCTGCTGTATCTGAAGGAGCTAACGCCAAAACCAGGAGTTGTACGTCCTTGAGAAAAATAGATGTAACACCTCGGTATTGCACTTGAAGAGAAATCACCACCCTCAGGCCTACAGATTCCACTGAATGTCCCTATTTCAGGATTCTGTATATTCATATTGAGGAACCAGACAAAGTTGTTGTCATTCCTTTTGGGGAACCGGACAAACTGTTGTGATTATCCTGTAGAAGAATTTTTCTGGAAAATCTGCAATTCACTGAGGAGGAGATAGGATATGATTTTTCACTTAATCTGCTGGGGAGACAGTTTACCAACCGACTTGCCTTGAAAAAGGTAAAACTGCCTTTCTCGTGATTAAGGGACCAAAAGCTGTATTCTTCGAGGAGGAACTATTGAACCTGCTTTTATGGATGCATGTTTACCATGATTATTTGTGCATGAAATGAAATGCATGTATATGATGACATGAAATGATTGTGTGCTATTAGAAGTCGGGTTTCAACATGGGTGTTAATGAACACTGGGTTTTATTTGGGTTCCATTGAATATTGGATTTTGAGTGGATGCCAATAATGATTGAACTTTGAGGGTGTGCCAATAATGATTGGACTTTGAGGGTGTGCCAATAATGATTGGACTTTGAGTGGTGTTTGCCAATAATCATTGGACTTTTGAAGGTGTGCCAATAATCATTGGACTTTGAGTGGCTTTTGCCAATAATCATTGGACTTTGAGTGGTTTTTGCCAATAATGATTGGACTTTTGAATGGTGTTTGCCAATAATCATTGGACTTTGAAGGTGTGCCAATAATCATTAGATTTTGAAGGTGTGCCAATAATCATTGGACTTTGAGTGGTTTTTGCCAATAATAATTGGACTTTGAAGGTGTGCCAATAATCATTGGACTTTGAGTGGTTTTTGCCAATAATCATTGGACTTTGAAGGTGTGCCAATAATCATTGGACTTTGAGTGGTGTTTGCCAATAATAATTGGACTTTGAAGGTGTGCCAATAATCATTGGACTTTGAGTGGTGTTTGCCAATAATCATTGGACTTTGAAGGTGTGCCAATAATCATTGGACTTTGAGTGGTGTTTGCCAATAATCATTGGACTTTGAAGGTGTGCCAATAATCATTGGACTTTGAGTGGTGTTTGCCAATAATCATTGGACTTTGAAGGTGTGCCAATAATCATTGGACTTTGGGATTGTCAATGCAAGGTTAGGTTCTTGATTGTGGATGTTTGATTTGGCTATTTGATTTTTTTTCTGAGTCATTGGTCTTGTGGTATGGGGCATACCTGATGCTTGAATGAAATGACATGACTAATGCATGACGATTATATGCGTGAATGAAATGACATGACTAATGCATGACGATGACTGATGCCCATATGGAGGGTGGTGAATGATTTGAGATGGTATCATGGCTTTTCGTGGGATGGTGGCTTGAAGTTAATCCCCGACACAAATTTCGGACCCAACGGTTGCAGATATTCATCAGGCTTTGCTTGAGTAGCTTGAAGGTATAGGGAGAACCTGCCCATGTGTATATTGTCTTGCCCCAGTCTGTTGGGCATTTGAAGTATTTAGCTTTTTTCCTTGATTTTTGGCCAACTCACTGATATTGGTTCTCCCTCTCAGAGAGGTTTGCCTCTAAATTTACCCATTCTTGAAACATGTTTGGTTGGGCCAGCAGGATCTTCAGGTGATCTGCCCCATGGTCATAAGAGTTTGTTCTTGATGGGCAGAACCCCAAGGTGATTTGACCCTGATCAAGAGTGTCTTGAACTGATTCATTAGGTCCTTGACATCTGGGTTTTGATACCACTTTCCATGATGCGATCTTAGGACACTTTGTCTATGCTGAATGACCTTTCTAGGGAATGTGCCGCATGGTTAAATGAAGTTCTGAGACGATTGCCCCAGATTGGTCCAAGGTTCTTCTTGATTGCTTGATAACAGCTCAGAGTTGGAACTTCCTTATTGTCAAGTGCAGACTTGCAGATAAATCTGTTTGCTTGAAATAGTAATTATAATACAATTTTAATGCAAGTTTTGAAATTGAAATTGAGATGATATTTATGTACATTGGATGTATTTGGTGGAAGATGGTGTGAGAGTAAGATATTAACAAAAGATTTTTGGGAGTCAGGTTAACGCAACCTTGCTACCATATGCTTTCAAGCTAAACCTTGCTTCAATTAGGTCTTTTGAAGGTTGTAACGTGGCCTGGTTCACGGTTTATGAATAAAAGGATGTAAGGCTCAAAGTTTGATTTTAACCCACCCCATTCTTCGTGATGATCTTCAACCTTATGTTCAATTAACTCAACTCATGTGTTCAAGTTCCAAAAGGTTTTTTTTTTTTGGGATTGTCATTGTGACTATATGATGGCTTGGGAGCCGAGGACGTGTTCCCTTTTTGGTGTGATAGTCACATTGCCTTTTGTTTTTGCCACATGATTTTGTTTTGTCGTGAATCTTGGTGACTTTTGCTTTTTGCATTTTATTTTCAATTTTTTCAATCCCTAACTTTTGCCTAGACTATTCTTTTGCATTTTTAGTCTAGCGGGATACCCTAATTTTTGCCTAAGCCATTTTGAGGTTTTGACTTAGCGGGCTTTTCTTTCTCTTTTTTTTTTTGTATTTTGTTTGGCGAATTGTGACTGCCTTGGTAATGGGTGATGAGGAACACCTTATTGATTTTTTTCTCTTAAAACTCGAACGCATGGTCGAATTAATTGAACACTACCCTGCCCCGGGTTAAAATTGCGGTTTTTTTCGTAGAGAAAGAAACACCAACTTCTAGGCTCAAGGGGGGTGACTACGGATTATCTCCCTTATTTCTCTGGTGTTTGGGGATTTGAAACAATGCCCTACATCATCAACAAAGTTTTATTCGAAAGCATACTGTAGCAACTTGGTTATTTCGTTTTTCATCATCCTCTCTCCAATCTTGGTTCACACAAAAATTTTAAAGAAAGAAATGAAATGAGAAATATTGATATATATTTTTTTGCTTTTGTGAGGTAGAAGAGAGAAAAGTGAATGAACATGAAAGAATGGATTCAAAACATGCATTATCATTTCATTAAGATTACTATTGCAAACAAACAAAGTTTAAATGCTAACAAAACTTAACAAACAAGGAAATTAAAACAGGACAGCATAAAGATGGTTTCATGGCTTGATTCAATCCTTGAACTCTTGATTAGCATCCACAGATGGGCCTGCATGACCGGACAATAGGCTATCTTTCACAGTTGGATTCACCTTCTTTGAAAGTCAACAGTTTCTTCTCAATGAGCTCTTGAACCTTGTTTTTGAATGCTCTACAATTGTCCGTAGAGTGACCTTCGGCATCAGCATGGTATGCACATTTGGCCTTAGGGTCATACCAAGCAGGGAAAGGTAGATTCCTTGGTAATGAAGTTCTTGGGGTAACCATCCCATTGTGCACCAGAAATGGCAAAAGTTGATTGTAGGGTATCGGGATGGGGTCAAAGACTTTTCTCTTTTTATTGGTTTTTGGTTGATTCTGCTGATGTCCCGAGTTCTGTGCGAACTGTCCTGACTGGGAATGATTCAAAGGCGTCTGTATTGCCTGCTTTGGAAACCCTTGGAATTGTTGAGGTTGAACAACAACTGTTGGATACTGATGATTGAAGCATGGGGTGCGAGCAAACACCGTTGAGTGAGAGTGAGGTGGACTGACATCATCCTTAGCTTGTCCTCTATTGCCTTGAACCTTTGGTGAGTCTCCTCACTCGGGGATTCAGCAGACTTTCCTTTATAGCTATCGCCTTGATGGGCGTTCTTGGGGTCCTCTAGACTTTGAGGCATAGCAAGCCTGGGTTGGACCTGATGAGTTCTTGGCTGGCCAATTGGAAATTCAGTGTTGGTACCCATTGACTCTTTGGGTACTTGAGCAACCATAGAAGTATATCCAGATGATGAACCGAATGAAGGCCACATCACTTTTGACAAAGGGGAACCGATTGGAGAATTTGCCCCTACTGTTGCAGCGTCCACTCTTGAAGGCAAACTGAGATTAGCTAGTATTTCCAAAACACGGTCCAACTTATCAGTCACTTGGTCCACATCGCATCTCAAGGCATCAATTTGCTTCTGCATGTTTTCCATGGTTTCCTTGAAATGCTTGGAGTTCGGTATCAGTGTCGGAAATGAAGCTGTTGATGTGAATGGGCGAGGATGAGATAATGATCTTTTGTATGAATGCAAATGCATGTAAAAAGTTTTTTATGCAAATGTTATGCAAAAAGTTTTTATCATGAATTTTTTCTGAATGAATGCATGGATGCATGAATGCACTTTTGTAGCAGATTCTGTCACGGTGAAGCAGAGGTTTAATTAATATTTCTGAGGTCGAAAAGCTCAAAGTTACCTGCAACCCATCCCTCTCACATGTTGTTCTAAGTTTGATATGGTTAAATCACGGATTGCCCCTTTGGAAACGATGTCGCTATTGCAAAGCTCACGACAAACGCGTCCAAAAGGGAATCTCTCGGGCTCTAAACAGAGGTCCCTAGTAACAAGGTTAGGTTCTAGATCGGTAAAAAGGTCCCTAAGGTCACGGATCCAACAAGAAAACATCAGCGCTCGCTAGTCAAATGTCTAGGAACCCAACATTTTCAAGAGGATCTACCCTAGGCGGGGCGATTATGTCAGCGCTCGCTAGTCAAATGTCTAGGAGCCCAACATAACAACCCCTAGCTTAACTTAAGCTTTTCTCAAGCTCGGGTATAGAGCTGCTCAAAGTAACCACGCCGCAAAGGCAAAGAAGAAAAAAAAGAAGGAGTAGAAGAAGAGAAACAGCCAGCCAAGCATATAATTGACAGAAAATAAAAGATAGAGTAAGATACTGCAAACCTGGAAATGGCAGACAAATTAATAAACCGCCTAAACTAGGCTTAACTCTCAAGAGTCCCCAGTGAAGTCGCCAGCTGTAGCGGGCTGGAAAATCACTTCCATTTTTCATACAATGAAGTCGCCATTGACGTTTATTTATCCCGGAAGGGGAAAGGAAAATATCACGAAAACCTTGGTTTAGGTTCGGGAGTTGGTTATGCGAGGGGAAGGTATTAGCACCCCTCGCATCCATCGTACTCGATGGGAACCGTTTAGGTGGTTTATGGTTTGTCTGCGCATGTTCGAATTAAATTACTCTATCACTTGGCTATTTCTACTCCGTTTCCAAATAAATTAAAAGAAAAAGTTTTTATTAGTTGAGTTTGACGGTTGTAGGAGCCCGCTCCTACGTATTCCCCGGTGCAATGGGAAACTCAAAACTCACGTAGTTCTGGTAAAAAATTGTTTGTGTGGTTGTTGGTTTTAGTGGATAACGTTTATTTCGTATTCCGCCGACACAACGACGCTTGTGTGCTCTAATCAGAGGCTTAAGCTGTGTATGTGTCAGAGAAATAGATAAAACGCATATCCTTTGTAAAAAGAGAGTTTGAATAACGGATGTTGCTTATTTCGCATTCCGCTGATACAACGACGCTTGTATGCTCTAATCAGAGGCTTAAGCTGTGTATGTGTCAGAGGAATGGATAAAGCGTATATCCAGATTTTTTCTGAAAAGAAGTTTGAGTGAGTGGGGTTAATTTTAACGCTTGATTAAGATGAGAACAACTTGCGACCACTAGTCAAATGTCTAGGATCCAAGTCATCCGGAGCGGAAAGAAGCAAATGCTAAATTCCCCCTTTTTCACCTTTGTTATTATGAAAATCTTGATTTAATTTGATTAAAGAAAGTGTTCCAAAAGGAGAAGACGAAAGTTGGTTAATTTTAGAATTTGATTAAGATGAGAACAACTTGCGACCACTAGTCAAATGTTTAGGATCCAAGTTATCCGGAGCGGAAAGAAGCAAATGCTAAATTCCCCCTTTTTCATCCATTATTTATTGCAAAAAAGTTTGATTAAGTTTGATTATGAAAACAAAGTCCAAGGATATAAAAATAGTGTGCAAAATTAAATAACAATGACAATTGATATAATAACAATGCGACAATTAAATGTGAATGAATGCAAGTATTCAAATGAGAATGCATGAATCAACATGATATAGTTAAATATGCATGAATGAATCAAGAATGAATGAGAATTGATGATGCATAATTAAATAAAAATGCATAAGCTAAAGTAACGTACAATGAATTAAATAACATAAACATGCTAAATTAAATCAAAGTAAATGAGATGAGTTAGAATGAATTGAAATAAAGCTAAAGAGCTGAAGACACGCATAAGAAATAAAATAAGCAATTAATCATAATTAAGCACTTAAGTAAATAAGCTAAAAAGCTAGAAAAGTGATTAAACAACAAGCTAAGGGAAGCATGAACATAATCTGAAATCAAACATGATATGAGCAAAGCAAAATGGTCCAGTAAGCTAAAAAGCTCAAGCACCAAATAAGTGCTTATGAAAATAATCTAAAAAGTGATTAAATAAGCTAAAAAGCTAAAGAATAAGCTAAAAAGCAAAAATAAATGCTCAAATGAAACAAACAGGAATCACACATGATTTAAGCATAACCAAATGGTCCAATAAGCTAAAAAGCTTAAGCACCAAATAAGTGCTTATGAAAATAAGCTAAAAAGTGATTAATTAAGCTAAAAAGCTATTGAGTTGGAAAATAACTTATGAAAATAAGTCAACAACTTCAGATTAAAGAATCTGGAAAATTAATTAATCTAGTGCAAAAAGGTGATCCGAATAAGCTAAAAAGCTTTTGGTTCAAATAAGCACTTATTGAAATAAGCTAAAAAGCACTCAAGTTGAAAATGACTTATGAAAATAAGTCAACAGTTTTAGATTAAAGAATCTGGAAAAATTAATTAATCTAGTGCAAAAAGGTGATCCAAATAAGCTAAAGAGCTTTTTGGTTCAAATAAGCACTTATTCACTTTTAGGTTTAAAATCACTTAATCAAAAATAATCACTTAAACAAGTTAGGAAAATTCACAAGTGAAATTAACTACAATATAAGCATAAACAGTGACCTAATAAGCTTAAATAAGCTAATAAGTCACATAAGTGCTTTTGCAAATAAACTAAAAATCAATTAAAATTTAAGTCAGAAGGGGGTGCAGAAAGTAAAGGGGAAATGACACAGGGGGTGCAGATATCAATTCTGGGCTGAAAAGCCCAGTCAAACAAAAAACGGAAAGTCCAAATAAAAATAATCCTGTGTGGCTCTGGGCAAGGGTGCACCGTACGCCAACCAACTTTATCACCGTCAGATCTCATTTAAATGAGATCTAACGGATCTTTTTTAATCCACAGATCAACGAACAGAACAGAATGCAGAGATCAGACGGCCAGAATTTAAACTTACCTGAAACAGAGTCCACTGTAGACTTCGTCTTCTCCGCAAAACAGCGCGACGCCGGCGACGGTGCTTCTCACCGGAGTTTCAAAACTCCACCAAAAATGGCAAGTGAGTACATGGTTTTGCTCGGAATTTTACGTAGATTATGAATCTGTGCTTAGTTTCTTGATATTATTCCTGAAAAAAAACGAAAACGAAGCAAAAACCAAACGAATACCAAAAATGGCAAAACGCGATACAGACCAAATTAAATCAAATTAGCCATGGATTAAGCTTCTTAGGTCGTTTACGAATACGAGGGAGCTGGAATCATGTCAAATGGTGCTCTGAATCTCTCTATCCATTAACTTTGGTTTCAAGCTTTTTTGAGGTTCGGTTATGGTATTTTTGAACGGTTTTGATTGCGATTTGGCACTGGTATAGTCTACTGGAAGTGTTTGGAAACTTATTTGATGAAGAAATTGAAGTTTGAAGGTGGTTTTAATGGATTTTGGATTTTTTTGAGAAAAGGGTTAAAAATGAGAGAATTGTGAATGAATTTGGTCTGAGTTTTTGGTGAATTTCGTCCTCCTCTCTCTCCTCCCTTAAGAGTGTTATTTATAGTGAGAAATTAGGTTAAGAATGGATTGAAATTGTTGGCCAAGAAAAGGGTAAAATTGAGAAAGAGGTTTATGATATTTTTGTGAGATTTTTGGTTGTGCTTTAGTTAGGATTTTTTTGTGGTGAGGTGGAGGAGAATAGAAAGTTCTAGGCTATGTGATGATGTGTTAGTGCTTGGAATTTTTTGGTACCTCTTTTGATTTTTTGGGAACAAATAACAAATTAAAAACACCACATCAAATAATAAAATAAAAATATGCATGATGATGAAATGTGATTATGCAACATGGTTATGGATAAAGAATGAGAAAAAAAAGATTTAAATTTGATGTTAAAAGGGTTTCTTGAAATGCAAGTAACTAACTAAAAATAAATAATAAATAAGAAATAAAAATTAATGGAAGGGCAAAAATGGTAAATATGGCCTTTTATGATCATGCCATGCAAAAGCCATGCAAGAAAAATGATTCCATTTATTTTTGTGCCAACTTTGACTTTTTCAATTTAAAAATTGACTTTGTTGACTTTTTAGTCAAAGTGTTGACTTTGTTGACTTTTTTCTAACGAATGCAAAAGTATGAAAAATATCATGGGGCAAAATTAGGGTATGACAAGATCAAGTCAAGAAATTCTACTGGAGGAAGATCATATGCAGGTTCGGATTACCCAAATACATCGTCTCCGATAATGGAACTCAGTTCGCCAGCGAAAAGGTAGTTGAGTTCTGCAAAGGGAAGGGTATACAAAACACTTTCATCTCTGTAGAGCACCCTCAGGCCAATGGACAAGAAGAATCCGCCAAAAAAGTAATCTTAAAGGTCATCAAGAGAAGAATCACAAGCAAAGGCGAGGGTTGGGTCGCCCATCTCTTACCAATCTTGTGGTCATACCATACCACGCCTCAATCTTCAACAGGCGAGGCACCCGTCACCATGGTATATGGCACAGACGCAATGATCCCTGCAGAAATAAACCCACCAAGTTGGCGGAGGGACACCGTTACGCTAGAGGAAAATTCAGAAGCATTGAAAGAAAACCTGGATTTAGTACAAGAACTAAGAGACAAAGCTCACTTCAGAGAGTTCGTCTCAAAGCAAAGAGCAGCAAGAAGGTATAATACCAGAGTCATACCAAGGAGATTCAGAGAGGGAGACTTAGTTCTCAAAAGACCCATGGGAAAGGACAAAGGAGGAAAGCTAGCAGCAAATTGGGAAGGCCCATTCCGTGTCAACGAAGCGTTCGAAGGAGGAACTTACAGACTATAAACAATGGAAGGAGAAATCCTACATCGAACATGGAATGTGGTCAACCTCAGATTCTACTACAGTTAAGATCGCCAAAAGAAACAAGGAAGGCATCGCCTTGGCGTGTAACCTTTTAAAATTTGTTTTTTGAATTTATTTGCATGTGTATCAAAAAATTGTACTGAAATCTCTCTTCCAATTAATAAATAGCGGTGGGACACTCTTTTCTCCTATGAAAATAGGAGTTTTTATCGAGGCCCACCGTTTTAAAATTTTTTGGTTTGTGAAAAACTGTCACATATGCTTGAAACACATCTAAAAGGAAATGAGTTGAAACACTGTGGCGTTACCCGTGAATCTTACGAGTTGGGAACGTCAGAAATAGAAACGGCGATATCCATAAAATCTTACGAGTAGGATACGACGGAAATGAGTTGAAACACCTTGGCGTTACCCGTGAATCTTACAAGTTGGGAACGTCAGAAATAGAAACGGCGATATCCATAAAATCTTACGAGTAGGATACGACGGAAATGAGTTGAAACACCTTGGCGTTACCCGTGAATCTTACAAGTTGGGAACGTCAGAAATAGAAACGGCGATATCCATAAAATCTTACGAGTAAGATACGACGGAAATAAGGTTGAAACACCTAGGCGTTACCCTTTACACTTTTTAGTGGGGGGCGTCCAGAATAATAAAATCAGGTTGAAACACCTAGGCGTTACCCTTTACACTTTTTAGTGGGGGGCGTCCAAAATAATAAAATCAGGTTGAAACACCTAGGCGTTACCCTTTAAACTTTTTAGTGGGGGGCGTCCATAATAATAAAGTAAGGTTGAAACTCCTAGGCGTTACCCTTTAAACTTTTTAGTGGGGGGCGTCCAGAATAATAAAATAAGGTTGAAACACCTAGGCGTTACCCTTTAAACTTTTTAGTGGGGGGCGTCTAGAATAATAAAGTAAGGTTGAAACTCCTAGGCGTTACCCTTTAAACTTTTTAGTGGGGGGCGCCCAAAACATCAAAGCATGGTTGAAAGTCCAAAACGTTACCCAGAAAACTTTTTAGTTGGGAACGAAGAAAACACAAAAAAGAAACGCATCAGAACATCAGGGCGTAACTTATTAAGAGGGAGACACCCAAAGAGAACGCTGTATGGAGCGAACAGAGGTAACTTTACTATGTGTTATCGTATGCAATTATTTTAACAGGTAGAAGCGTTATTCAAATGATCGTTTACAATAAAGATTGAAAGCAACAACAAAATCATCCAAAATCTGATTTCATTCATTGAAGATTGAATACAAATTCAAAGAAAACTACATCAAACTTGAATACAAATTCAAAGAAAACTACAACAGATTTGGATACAAAGTCAAAAGAAAATACATCAAATTCAAAAGGGTGTATGAGATGCTAATACTACACTCGCATAAACAACTTGTTTATCACTCGTATAAACAACTTGTTTATCACCCATATTATTCAAGGATTATACAAGTGCTTGAAAACTACTACAATAAGCATCAACACTTGCATAACCCTAAAAGGATCACGTGGTGCCTGGCATTATATTTCCACTTCAGTTTGCCCAGGCGAACCAGTCGATCCATCATCCTCATCCACGAGGCACGTCACTTGGAGGCTTTCACCTTTGAAGACTTAGGCGCCTTCGCCGCTGATTCCACAGTAATTTGAGAACCTTCATCCACAGAGGGAGAAGGCCCAAAACGTAGAACTCCTCAAGAACGTAGGTCTTTAAGAACTCAGCGTAATCTTCATCAATGTCCTAAGAACTTGATGAACTAGGCAAGACAGGAGTGCTCTTTGCCCTTGCCTTCCCCGAAACTTTGGTACATGGAGCTTTGGAGGATGAAGCACCGTTTATCTGTAACTGCAAATCCGAAATAAATGAGGGAAACAGTTTCCAACCACCGCAATAAAAGGATTGGCCAGTCAATAGGCAGTTACGAAAACCATGGAAGACTGAAACAAAAAAATAGACTCAGTCAACATATAGAAACGCGCGCAAAGATTATCTCGCCACAACATCACGCCGCACAAGACATTATCTCGCCCCGTCAATTATAGAACGTCGCCTCAGAACCACGACAGCGAAAGTCAAAGAGAAAAACGTATAAAGCAAAGAAATACAACATTCAGAAATCTAGTCAAGAGAAAATAAAGGGCATATAGTCACAAATGACACAAGATACAAAAGCCTCATAAGGGCACTCAAAATACTGTCATTATAAAATATATCAAGCCCACGCAGGGGCGATCATCAAAACAAGGCAAAGGATTACAGAACAGTTAAGAAAAGGAAGAAGCTTATTCCTTGACAGGCGAGCTTTGGGCTGGTGGTTCCTCGGTAGGCGATTCCTTAGCTGGCGAGTCCGGAGTTATCTCAGCAGGAGCATAAGGGACCAACTTGTTGCCCTCTATGGTAGACATGGCGTCAGCCTTGCCAAGGACATCTTGATCGAGGTCAGGAAAGAGAATCTTCACTTGTTCCAGTGCAAACTGGAAGCCTTCATCATACTGCTCGCCGATCATGGCTTCAAGACCGTCCTTCTCGGACACCCACTTCGCCTTTTCCTCCTTCAAGGTTTCCAACTCAACAAGAGCAGTCTTGTTCTCTTGCTCCAAAGATCTGATACGCTCATCCTTGGCGTTCATACCAGATTGAACGACGTTCATGGTCTTGAATGCAGAGTCACGGTCCCTCTTGGCCTCCGCCAACTCCCCCTCATGCTTCTTCTTCAAGCTAGCCACCTCCTCAGCATGTTTCTCCTTCAGATTCTTCAGGTCGCCCTTGCACCTGTCTTTGGCAGCCTGTACATCCCTCTCCAGGGTCACCAAATTCTTCTCCACCAGAGCTTCCTTGTCCTTAGCAACGGAGAGTTCGGCCCTCTGGCGCGACGCCAAAGCATAGTTGAGCAGGAGACCCTTAAGCTCATATCCAAGAGCCATCCTCGCCAGATCATCAGTCGCCGTGTTGTTGAAGCAAGCAGAATTCCCCGCCATGTCCACCATCTTAGAAAGAAACGCCTCAGGATCGAACATAGGATCCCAAGGCGAAGCCCTTCCAGATTGGCTTGCTCCAGCAGCAACCTCCTCGACCACAGGAGAACCCTCCGCCATATACTCATCAACGTCTACCAAATCCTTGTCCACTTCCACCACATCTTGATCCTTTTTGCCCTTCCGTGACAGGCGCCTCAGTTTCTTCTTCACCGGAGACTTCATCTCCCCCTCAGTCTTGGCAACCTCCTCCACAGCAACGGGACCAGAACTGGAAGGCTTCACTTGGATACTAATCCTCGAGTCGCCTTTCCTTTTCTTCTTGTCCTCGCCCACATCCTATTGGCTCAGGATATCCACCTTTGGCTCGGGTTGTTCTTTCTTCCTCCTCGCTTTCTCCAAAAATTGTAGTCTCTGGGCAGGAGTCAAGCTAGACATATCTTCTACAAAGGAAATGGTTAGTGACACAAAAATTGACAAGAAGCAATAAGAGTAAGCCATATAGAAGAACAAAATGATTCACGAAGCGACTTACTGAGATACTTGTCTAAAACGGCGGGGGCGCGGTCAGCATCTAAGAGTTCCCTAGGATTCATCTGGTTCATAGACTCTAAGTACGCCACCGTGTCCCTCTCAAACTCACTCAACCTCTCATATACAGCGCCCTTAATCAACCTGGGGTTAGTCGTCCAGTGAATGGGAAAAAGGGGAGTACCATCATCGTTGTACATCACACTTGGACAATGTTCAGCCCCAAGAACACGGACGAAGGTATCCTTATAATACTTATAGTTAGAACTATACAAACGGAACAATCCCCGGTTGGGTTGCGAACTCAGAGGTAGCACATTTTGAGGTAGAAAATTTTTGACGTGGTAAAAAGAGAAGAAGACCGCCACTGAAGGCTCAGGAATTTCAAGGCCATAGCAAACTAGCTCAAAAGCCCTAATGAAAGACCAACTATTAGGGCTAAGTTGTGGAGGGGCGACGTTCAAAACCCTAAGCATGGATTTCTGAAACTCAGTAAAAGGAAAGAACAAATGGGAATCTTCAATAAATTTGGTGTACATGAAGAAGGTGACATGATCAGAGCGAGGCACATCAATCACATACTCGCCCTCCTCCACCGGTTCGAGTACGATGTCTTTTTCATTAAAAGTCCCTGAGACATTGAACTTCTCCCTATACGCCTCCACACTCTCAACGTCCTGGTAAATGGAAGAAATCTCCATAGCCATGGCTTCGGGTCCTACAGCAACTATGGCGAGAGATTCGTCTCTTCGTTTTCCTGTGAAAGACGAAGGAGAAATTATTACACAATCACTGTTATTCCCGCTACTACTATCGCTACTACTATCGCTACTATCATCACCAAGGCTAAAAGATTCCCCCATGACTTCGGCAAAGTAACCACTATAATCAAAAGAGCCATCAGGCCTAGTGAAATGCTCACGCACTTGACGCTCAAGAGGGGAACCAATAATGAGAGGACGAGGAGGGTTCCTCTCATCCTCGTCATCCAAATCTCTCAAAATCACCATTTTTCCCGGAAACCCTAGAAACCCTATCGCAAAACCGGAAGACAAAGAAAAATAAAAGGAGAAAAAAGGGAAATAGCGGTTATACCTGGTGATTAGGGACGGTTAACACTTGAAGAGTAATGGAGAACGTGGGTAGCGGGAAATTCGCGAAGGAAGCGCGAAAAAATTCACTAAGGGAAGCACGAAATCGACTTCGGTAACGCAAAGAAAAGAAGAAAAACAAGCAAAGTCCTCAAATATGTGATCAAAGTAAAGAAGACAATGAACAAGGAGCAACGTATTTATAAAAGGAAAGTACCGGTTGAGAAAGAAAAATTTGAAAAGATGAAACGTTTCGAGGGAAAACTAGCCAGTACGATGACTGACGCGTGTCAAAGGCGAGCCCCATGCTCGACCAAAGCCGAGGTCACGCCCTTGAGGCGAGATACAGAAAAACTCAATTATTTATACGAAAATTAAAAGCTTCATTGGTCAAGGAAACACATTACAAGCATTGAGAAAACAAAGAGTACAGGGTACAACGACATTGGAACATAATACAAACAACACAAGAGGAAAATCTAAGTTGCTAGAAAATGAAACTACTTAAGCAACGACATATGCAGCCGCAACAGTATCAGTCTGCAATTCTTCAATCTCCTCCTTATATTTTTTGGCCACCATAAGGTCAGGACTGATTTTGTCTTGATCATCCCGCAACCTGTCTATCTTCTCCCGGAGGCGGGCAAGTGAGGAACGAGTCCTGATAAGACGGGCGACATCATATTCAATGTCCAGTTGGAGGTTCCTTTTTCTCTTCATCAGAGGACGAAGTTCTTTCTCCAACACTTCAATGCGGTTCTCAACGGCCTCCTAGCAGATAAATTGAGATAAAGCGACTCCTCTTGCAGATCAATACTGTCTTTGGTGACAGATATCTTCTTCTCCAGCATATCTTCAAGTTCATTGTAGCAAGTCGCGACTGCGTTGGTGGTCTCGATAAAGGCAGCATCCTTCTCCAAGCGACGAAACAACTCCAAGGCCAGGTCCAGGAAAGCTTTCTGATCGTTGGTCAAGCGCCATTTGTAATCATTGAGTTCTTCAACATAAGTCTGGAACTCTCCCACACTATCCAGGAGATCGTCTATGTTCTCCTCAACTTTGTCCCTCACACGCCTAACAGCAGGCATAACAGGTGATTCCAACACAGGAAGGGAATTTGCCATAGTTATCAGGAATGAAAAAAAAAAAAGAGCACAAAGAGTTAGCAAAGATTCAGGAAATATGAGCAAAACTCTAAATCATCACAAAGGCTACTTATAGGAAGGGAGGCGACGCAGACTAAGGAAAACTAGTGGGCGGTTACACCCCACGATCACCATTACTGGCCTCACTCCCACTATCACCACTTCGCCTCTTTGAGCTTCGTGCTTGGGGGGCTGTGGACTAGGGTAAGGCCCAAAATCAGGACATAAGCCCAAATTCATAGATGGCCCAATTATACAACCCATTAAATTCAAACGAATAAGCTTGGCGGGAAAGAAAGGCAGGGGCGACACGCTCAGCAGGCGATGCCCTCGCCTAAACATAACCACCCTCTCAAAATATCCCACAAGCACGTCAATATGCAGAAGGGAATAACCACCCTCTACCACCACGATCACCACCAGGGTAGGAAGAAACCGCCCATCATCACCACGTGGGAGGCAGAGCAAGAAGAAGAAACCGCCACGATCATGGGTTATCCGTGATCGTGACACTCCATAACTACCCCCATTGTATTCTATAAATAGAGGCTGATGCTTCATTGTAAAGGGTTGAACTTTTTGGAATAAACATGAATTATTGATTCTTACACATGGTTCATATACTTTAGCACCCCCCTTATTTGTTCACGAGAACAAGAAGAATTTTGGGTGTTGAAATTATTATTGGGATCCATTTCACTAAACAAAGACTAAAAATTAAAAATAAACACTAATAGAAAGATAATAATAAGATTAAGAGAGTGAAAAACTTGGTTTTTTTTTCTGTGTCCAAATCAAATGAACCAAGTCTCTATTTATAGAGAAAAAAAAATCATGAATTTTGGTATAAAAATAAAAAAATAATAAATTATTTTGCAATGAAATAATTGAGTTTAAAGATAAAATGGGATAAAAATCCCGCTG
The DNA here is from genome assembly GCA_030408175.1 of Trifolium repens. Taxonomy (NCBI): domain Eukaryota; kingdom Viridiplantae; phylum Streptophyta; class Magnoliopsida; order Fabales; family Fabaceae; genus Trifolium; species Trifolium repens. The sequence continues at coordinate 37,125,773 of CP125848.1, read as the reverse complement.
CCCAATCAGATCACGCCACCTGTCGGCAGCAATCTTCTCTCTCCGCGTTTTGCAAGGCCACACGCGCCCTGTCGGGCGGTGTGCTGCACGCGCCGGTTTGAGCCATTTGAAGAGCGCCACGTGTCCCCCTCGGTCAGAACTCAACTATGTTTACTTCCTTCAACTCCTCTTTCCTCCACATCACTCTCAACACCCATTCTCCAATGGTTTCACCTGTTTACACACTCATTCAACACCTAAATTTTGCTCCATTGCACTTGGTCTAAGAAGCAAAGAAAAAGAAGAGAAACTGATCATTTTAATGATATTACAATTTTGTCCATATCTTCTTTGATTTGACATCTAAAAATACTATCAAATTGTATTTTTCAGTACCACCATTAGATGAACTTGTTTGTGGACAACATGATAAAATACATACAGATGGGGTTTAGAGTTAAGACATGATCGTATATAGGGTGTGAAGGGAATTGAGATGTATTTAATTATATTCATATTTGATAGTTATGAAAAATTAATTTGAAGAAAATTAATCTAAATAATTTAACTATTTTCTCATCACAATAAAAATTAATCTAATGATTGCTGTTTCAAAACAATAAATTACTCGAATTGTTTGAATTAAATTTAAATCATTTATCAAGTAAGTAAATTGGTTAATTAAATAGAAATAATAAGGGTATTTTTGTCCTTTCAAAAAGTAAATACACTTCTTTCTTTTCTAATTCTCTCTTATACCAAACAACACATTAAATTTACTCTATTTCTCATACCAAACAACACATTAAATTTACTCTATTTCTCACATATTTCTCTCTTCTCAAACTCTATCTCACCTCTTTCTCTCTTCTCGTTTCCTTAATGAGTCATGTAAAAAGAGAGAGAGAGAGAGAGAGAGAGAGAGAGAGAGAAAAAAAGAGAGTGAGAGAGCGCAATGTCCATGACCATGTGCTTCTATTAATGAGTAAGGTAAAATAAAAGAGAAAAAGAGAGAGTGACGAAATATCAAAGTAAGTATGTAAATTATCGTATCACAGGGATTGTTCCGAATCAAACGTGAGTAATTGAAATCATACGAAAGTGAATTGACTGTAAATAAATTGGGGGGAGTTTTTATCATTCAAGTTTAAAGAATAAAACAACGAGAAAATAGGGTTTGATTCAAGAGGAGAAAGCGATTGAATCTTTTCGGTTCATCTAACTACTATTTTCTTGGTATTCCATGCATGTTAACAAATTGCAAATTTAGTTTCACGATTCGATTAAAAATAATAACTATGTCCAATGTCTTGGTACATAACCCTCTCAATTGATTATCAATCCCTAATGTCTTAGGATGACCTATAATCAATTGAGATTTTTGCCCTTTAATCTTTGAATTCTCAATTAACAAACCGATATTTCTAAAGTGAGGGTTAATTGAACAACTATTCCTAGGTCGATTGATTTATCTCTAATGTCTTAGTAAACAAACAATTGAATTCATCACACAATTGGCCAAATAATGTAAAGCATTAAGAACAAGGAATAATTGACTGAAACTAACTTCGTAATTTAATTAACACATCATATGAAATACATGGTTCAAAACAAAAGCAATTAGAATCCTCTAGGATCCAATCTAGAAGTTTAGTTACGCATAATTAAAGCAATAACATAAAATAGAGGAGAAGAATTCATTACAAAGAAAGAATAATCGCCTCTGGACTTGCTCTCAAAAGTTTCCTTTTTCTTGCCGTCAAAATCTGTAACCGTTTAGGGCCCGTTTGATGGCCAGGATATGATAGATACAGGATATGATATGGAGCTGGATAAAGATATGATATGATATTAACTTGATATCACTTATCTTATTATGTGTTTGATGCGGATATGATAACAAACAAGATAACATTATTTATTTTCAATTAAATATAATTAAATAACAAATTTCCATTGTAGGTGTTTTATTTTTGGCAAATAAAGATTTACTTTCTTAATAACACAACATGACAATTTCTAACCTAGCCTAAACTTAGGATATAAATTACAAAGGAGTGGGAAAATATGATTAAAAAAGGGAATAATTTATCATATCTCATTAGTGGATCAAACAAAAAATTAAAACATGATATGATATAATTATCATATCCTACTCACTATCCTGGCCATCAAACAGGCCCTTAATGAGAGAAAAGTTTAATTTATAGACCTAGGGCTGCGAGCCTGCGCCGCGCGCCAGATGGGCCGCGCCGGGCGCGTGTGGCAGTAGCCACAACTCTTTTGAGAAGCTTACTGGCGCCGCGCGCCACACATCCTGCGCCGGGTGCCAGGCTTCATATATTGCTCCTTTTTTCTTCGGTTTCTTGCGCTTCAAGCAATCTTGTAACGATTCTTTTTCTCTTTATTTCTTGCATAAAAACATAGTAAAAATATACTACTTTGCCTTGAATTTGTTGTTAAGACATAGTAATGACGTGGAGTCATCACAACCCCAAACTTGAATCTTTCCTTGTACTATCTCAACAGTTAATTCAAATCAGCAAAGTCAGTCAAGTTAAACATCATAATCAACAATCCTATGATCATCCCTATTACGAATACACTTGCACACCGAATACTATCGAAAAACATAGAACTTTTCACAAATATTGAGCAAACTATAATCACATCACTCCCTCACATTCTCTCCTGTTTGAAATGGTTAAATTCACTCAATCAACACAGTCATAACTATTCATCCATAGGCTTGCAAATATTCTACAATCGATCGACATGCGTACAACTTCACACCTTTAGAGGACTTGAGGGTTATAACGGGGCTAAGGTTAAGGGTGGATGTTTTTGGATGGTAAGCAGAAAAACTTGGAGTTTTCAAGATCACCTTCTTTCGAAACAATGAAGTTATTATTTTTTCTTTCTCTCCCCCTATACTTTAGCATTTTATACTAGAGAACTAATTTTTCAACACGCTTTTTCAATCAATTTTTTTTTCATTCATATATTTTTTTTAAGAGGTTTGTGAGATATACATCTTTCTTTTTCATCTCATAAGCGTCTATTTTTTTTTCTTTTTCAGTTCTCTAGTACCCCACCCCAAACTTATTCAGTTGGTAATTCCAAAAGCAACCCCAAACTTATAAAGAGCAATGTGCTCAAAATATTAGTTATGTGTCTGACTCCAAGAAAATCTTTTTTTTTGTGTTTCATCTTTGTGAAAATATTAGGTTCAGCAAACAATAACATTTTTTTTCGGCTCAAAGGGGTTAACGAAGGATATAACATTTAAAAAGGATGGCTTCAAAAGGCTCAAGGTAAAAACAACTTGCCTCGGTGTGTAATTCATAGAAATCAATCAAGAAAGAGAACATACGCAAGTTCTAGAGAATTAGCTAAGCTGTGGAATCTCTCATAACAAAATTTTTTTTTAAGTGTTTCGGCTCAAGTTCTCACGGTTAGGCCGGATTATCAAGTGGTCAATGTTTGAAAAATTTCCTCAGCGTTTCTAATAGCATTCAAAAATACAAGGCAGTCAACAAGAAAATCACATATTCATGTATCAGAGACGCTAACCTAACAGACTTCACATATTTTTGAACAACAAATCTAAATAGTGCACTAGTTTTCAAAAAGACACAGACATTCATCAAAAACAATATAAATTCAAGTTCAAGGAATCAAGCATTACCAATCGTCTTGACTCTACTCCTTATTTATCCAACCGTCTCGACTCTACTCCCCTGCTTAACCTGCAAACACAAAACAAGGCATATCAAAAACTAGAAATTACTAAATAAAAACATTGGGTTCCCTCCCAAGAAGCGCTCTTTTAACGTCAATAGCTTGACGGTCCATGACCAAAGAGGTCATGCGCTTGTTTAACGTCAATAGCTTGACGACCAACAACCCCAAGTTAGGGTGGCATGTATGTCAGAAAAAACATGTCATCCTTCTTCTTCCGCTTGTTTGGTAAGAATTCCATGAACTTCGCATAGAGAATCAAGTGCTCCCATGCTCCAATCAATAAAGCTTTGGAATATGGACTTTGGAGAAGATTGATGCTTCTTTGGCAAATGATTTCTCTCTTTAAGCTCCATTGGTTGAGACTCAAATGTCACATAGATATCAAAATGGTTCACTCTTCTTATGCCATTAATCTTATTTTTCAAATCTTCTTCTACTACCACAATAGCACAATGTTCCAACTCACTCTCAACCAACTTCTCACACAAAGTTGCCTTTTCAACAAGATTACTACATTCAACTCCAAATCCATCAAATGCAACTTGATTTAAACCTCAAAAATTCATCCAAAATCTTTTTGAGTTGAAAGTTGTAATCGATGTTGATCACTTCACGCTTTTCTTCCTTTAAGCAAAAGTTCTCACAATAGTCATTGTGATGATTCGCTCCACAAAATCCACATCTCTCTTTCAAATACTTTAGTCTTCTATTCACATTTTCTTGCGTATAAGATAGTAGAAATAGTTCATAACAAATTATGCCAATTCCTTCGCAATCAAGCAATTTATTATCAACCCATTTCGAATTCATTGCTACAAAACTTAGAGAAAAATTTTAGTAGCAAAGCACAAAGAAAAAGACATAAAAAAAAACAATATATATATATATATATATATTTTATATAGAATCTAATAAAATCTTACCGAATCAATATTTTAAATAAATAAACAATATAACTAAGGATCCTAAATAAAATCTAACATAATCAAATTAAAAGAAATGAAATATTTTTTTGGATTTTTTATAATATTTGAAAGAAAAATAAAACTCTACGTATGGTCCAATTGCCTTGTTGACTCAATCAACAATCCCGGCAACGGCGCCATTTGACGAAGTATCAAAGTAAGTATGTAAATTATTGTATCCACAGGGATTGTTCCGAATCAAACGCGAGTAATTGGAATCATACGAAAGTGAATTGACGGTAAATAAATTGGGGGGAGTTTTTATCATTCAAGTTTAAAGAATAAAACAGCGAGAAAATAGGGTTTGATTCAAGAGGAGAAAGCGATTGGATCTTTTCGGTTCATCTAACTACTATTATCTTGGTATTTCATGCATGTTAACAAATTACAAATTTGGTTTCACGATTCGATTAAAAATAATAATTGTCCAATGACTGGGTACATAATCCTCTCAATTGATTATCAATCCCTAATGTCTTAGGATGACCTATAATCAATTGAGGTTTTTGCCTTTTAATCTTTGAATTCTCAATTAACAAACCGATATTTCTAAAGTGAGGGTTAATTGAACAAATATTCCTAGGTCGATTGATTTATCTCTAATGTCTTAGTAAACAAACAATTGAATTCATCACACAATTGGCCAAATCATGTAAAACATTAAGAACAAGGAATAATTGACTGAAACTAACTTCGTAATTTAATTAACACATCATATGAAATACATGATTCAAAACAATAGCAATTAGAATCCCCTAGGATCCAATCTAGAAGTTTAGTTACGCATAATTAAAGCAATAACATAAAATAGAGGAGAATAATTCATTACAAAGAAAGAATAATCCCCTATGGACTTGCTCTCAAAAGTTGCATTTTTCTTGCCGTCAAAATCTGTGTCCCTTTAATGAGAGAAAAGTTTAATTTATAGACCTAGGGCTGCGAGCCTGCGCCGCGCCGGGCGCGTGTGGCAGTAGCCACGGCTCTTTTGAGAAGCTTACTGGAGCCGCGCGCCATACATCCTGTGTCGGGCGCCATGCTTCAAATATTGCTCCTTTTTTCTTCTGTTTCTTGCGCTTCAAGCAATCTTGTAACGATTCTTTTTCTCTTTATTTCTTGCATAAAAACATAGTAAAAATATACTACTTTGCCTTTAATTTGTTGTTAAGACATAGTAATGACGTGGAGTCATCTTCTGGACTGTCTTTGAAAAATAATACCTCCGTCCCATTTTAAATGACTTAGATGACCATTTCACACACTTTAAGAAAAGTGTATAAACAAAAGAGAGAGAGTTATATATTTACTAAACTACCCTTATGGTTACTTATGCTTATGGTTTACCTACGGTAGGCGTGTAGGAGTAGTAGTAAAATGAAAAGTGTGTACAGTACATGGAAGCATGTGGAGTAGTTTGCCGTGTTTATCTTTTTAAGAAAAGAACTATTGGTCCTTTTTTTGACTTTTCAATTAAAAAAAAAGCTCTTAATCATGACTACTAACACCCCGTTTGGCCCAGCTTATTTTTTACTTTTTATTTTAGCTTAAACGAAATAGAGAAGTATAAAATTATATTTGACGCTATTTTTTCTTAAAAGTATTAAAGAAATAAAGTAAAGAAGTAAAAAATAAAGAAAAATGAAGTCAAACACAATTTTTTCCTTCTTTACTATTTTTAAGGAGAAGAAAAAAAGAGGAAAATAAGCCGGGCCAAACGGGGCCTAAGAGTATTGAGACTACAAATTTCCTTTTATTTAGTCAGTTTTAAAAAAATTCTAAAGGGTAAAATTGGAAAAAATGACTTTGAAAGATGTGTAGGTCATTTATTTTGGGACAATTTTTTTTCAAAAATAGGTCATTTAAAATGGGACGGGAGTATTAAAATAAAAAGTTGTGTTGTCTTTTCAAAAGTGACAAGAAATCATTCGTAAATCATAACCAAAAATGGCGTGGAAAACTCATCAACTAGTTATGTGCTTGACTAATTTGTCAAAAAAATAATGTGCTTGTGACTAAGATATGGAGAAGCAAAAAGAGAGAGCCTGAATAATTAATTAATGGTAGTTAATATCTATACTATTATTATTTGCCTTACTCAAAGCAAATAGTGCACTTGGCATCCTCACGTTGCTTCTCAAGGAGCAAATGTACAAGTGACATTATTTTAATGACATGGCACGTATGTGGCGCTTACGTGTCTTCTCTGTACAACCTAAAGGAACACGGTTCGATTCCCACTAACAACAGAATATTAATTTTATGATTTTTTTTTTGTCTTTTCTATTTTGCCTTGCTTTTTATTTTTTTAGCGATTATTGAATCTATTGTGAAACAAAAACAAACAATATAGTTAATAAGATTGCCATGAATTATACAGGATAAGTACCAAAAACAAAATAATATAATTGCCTTGATTTGTTTGTTACCATTTTATTCAATGTATTGCCAAAAAAATAATAATAAACCTTACCAAAAAAACAAAAAAAAAAATTAATTAAAAAACAACATATATATTAAATTACAATCTCCCCCCCTCTTATGTTAAATTATACACTTTTCTTTCTTCTTAGACAAAATATATTAGAGAAAATTATTCTCCTCTCCCTCGAAAGAAACTTCAATTTCATTCCCCTCCCCCTAATATTAAAACATACATTTTCGTTTTTTAAGATTGTCATCTCAATTGCTTTACTTTCTACACACACTTGATTTAGTTCTTCACACCGTAATAGATTACACTCTTCAGTTCGATTAAATCCTTTTGATATTTTAATTCAAAATTTTGCAAAAATAGTTAAGATGTAAGGCCTAAGGTTATAGTTTCAATTGTTTTTCTTTTTACACGGGCTTGATTTTGTATTTCACACCGCAAGAAATTACTCTTCCATTTGATCAAATTCATCTAAAAATTTTAATTGAACTTTTTACAAAAAATAATTAACACGTAATGCCTAAGAATATTGTCTCAATTGTTTTACTTTTGAAGCCTTTATTTATTTCTTTACGCCGTAAGATATTATCATCTTCTGTTAGAACAAATTTCTCTGGATATTTTAATTGAAGTTTTTACAAAAAAAATTAAGAATTGAGACCTTAGCTTATGATATCAAATGCTTTACTTTTTAAGCAAACTTCATTTAGTTCTTCAAGTCGTAAGAGATTGCCCTATTCCGTTAGATGATATCTCTTTGAATATTTTACTTGAACATTTTATAAAAGTAAATAAGTTCTGAGGCCTAAGATTATGGTCCAAGTTGTTTTATTTATTACACGAGATTGATTAGTTTTTCACATCGTAATAAAGTACTCTTTTCTGTTAGAGCGAATCTCTCTTGAAATTTTAATTGAACTTTTTACAAGTATTATAAAGATGCAATATCTAAGATTATAGTGTCAATTGATTTACTTTTTACACGGGCTTGAATTGGTTCTTCACACACTATAAGAGATTATCCTCTTATGTTATATCAAATCCATTTTTATATCTTAATCAGAATTTTTACAAAAATAATTAAGATGTGAGACCTAGGGTTATGACCTCAATTGTTTTACTTTTTACATATGTTTGATTTAGTTCTTCACACCGTAAGAAATTACCCCCTTCTATTACATCAAATCTCTCTTTAAATTTCAATTGAACTTTTTTTTAAAAAATAATTTAAGACGCGATACCTAAGAATAAGGTCTCAATTGCTTTACTTTTTACACGGGCATTAATTAAGATGCGAGACCTAAGGTTATGATCTCAATTGCTTTACATTTTACACGGACTTTATTTAGTTTTTTACGTTGTAAGAGATTACACTCTTCCGTTAGTTCAGATCTCTCTTGAAATTTTAATTGAACATTTTACAAGAATAACTGAGATGTAAGAGATCAGGAGCTTTACTTTTTATATAGACTTAATTTAGTTCCTCACACTGTAAGAAATTACTTTCTTCTATTAACTAGATGGAATCCCTCTTAAAATTTTAATTGAAGTCTTCACAAAAATAATTAAGAAGTGAGACCTAAGATTATGGTCTCAATTGTTTTACTTTTTACACGGGCCTGATTTAGTTCTTCCTACCGTAAGTGATTAACCCTCATTTGTTAGATAAAATTAATTTTAATATTTTAATTGAACATTTTATAAAAATAACTAAGATTTGAGGCCTAAGGATATCGTTTCCATTTCTTTATTTTTTATGTGAGTTTAATTTAGTTCTTCACACTTTAAGAGATTACCCCTCTTCTGTTTGACCAGATCTCTTTGAACATTTTAATTGAACTTTTTATAAAAAATAATTAAAATGCAAGGTTTAAGATTTTGGTTTCAATTGTTTTACTTTTTACACCGGCTTGATTTAATTCTTTCTGTTAGATCAAATACATTTTGATATTTAATAGAATTATTTTTACCTAATAGTCAAGATACAAGGCTTGAGGTTAGATGCTCTTGAATGAGTTCTTCACTCCATAAAAGATCATCCTCTTCCATTAAACAAAACCCTCTTGATAGATTAATTGAATTTTCTACAAAAAAAAAATCCAAAATCATTATAGAATTTAAAATCAGTGAAGTGTGTCGTGCGATTAATTCGGTTGGTAGCGCTCAAAAATATTATTAGAATTTAAAATCGTTGGAGTTTAAATTTTAAATTCTTCATTTGTCTACTTATTACAATATATTAAAATAAATTACTATGAAAAATTCAAATTTGTCTTTATGTTATGAATATTATAGTGGATGTCCATATATGTCATAGGCCCAGGTAATTGGCGCATTATGTTTACCTATAAATAAGACATATGTATCACTCTAATGTAACCCTAATCCTAATGATGAATAGAGACTATTCTTTCTCTCTTCTTTGTCTATTATACTACTCTTGTATATATTAGTTTATAACACGTTATCAGCACGAAGCTCTAATCATATGTAAGTATAATGAACTTATATTTTTTTTATTTTATTTTAATCTTATACATGTATATATCATTTCGTTCATTCCTTTGAGTTATAAAAGAATTATATATATATGCATCCCTGAAGGATTGCATATTGTTCCCGAAGAACTTAACAAAATAAATAAATAAATAAGTTGGCATCATATCTATATATTTGAGTGTTTGATGTTGTTTACGCTTCGTGACCGACATTAGTATGGTGAAGCATAACACTTTGAATATTCAGATTACATAAACATGTTGATCGCTTGTTTATTTAAGATATATATTTGGATGTTCGATATTGTTCGAATTTCGTGACCGACAACAGTCTGGTGAAGCATTTTATGCCTCGTGACCGACACATGTATGGTGAAATATCGATACTTTGATCATCCAAAAGAACATAAACATGTTTATTTTATTTATATGATATAGTTCCTGAAGAACTTGGAAATTCAATTATATATATATACATCCCTGAAGGATTGCATAAAGAATTATTCTTCTGTTATATATATAGTTTCTGAAGAATTTAATTTCGTGTTTTTTTAGTCAATCCCTAAAGAATAGACTAATCGATTTCATTGCGATTTATTATTATTGTGATTTCATCATTAATGACTCTTTACTAATATTGATATGCTATTACCTTGACATGCCTAAATAAATCAAATTAATTAATTACTAATAATTGATTCCTACATTTCATAGAGGGTCACATATTTTCTTTTTTTTCTAGTACGTTTTTATGGCGTTGGGTATATGTGCCCAAACTTTGTATCTGCTCCTTTGTTTTAGCGCTTCTAATATTTTACGGATGTCAATTTTTTTTATAGGTCATCCATATGGTTTTTTTTTTTTTTGAACAATTAATTTCAATGAAAACAATTGAATGACTTTTTTACTATTACCACTGATATGTTATAATTGATTTGATTGACATATTTTCATTACTAATATTAATATGATATTCTTATAAAAAAAATAAAATAATATTGATATGCTATTAATTATGTTGATATGTCTAATCAAGTAATTGGAGTAATTACTAATAATTCATTCATTTAAGATAGCTAATAATTAATATTTTGATTATATTATATAGTTTCTGAAGAACATATAATTTAATCTAGAAATTCTTGAAGAATTTAATAATTTTAGTTCCGGATGAACTTAAAAAATTCAATCTAAAAATTCTCGAAGAATTCAATAAATTTAGTTCTCGAAGAACTTATAAAACTCAAATTTTGCCATCATGAATTCCGGGATGAATTCACTAATCTAGTTCCTGAAGAACTTACGAAGTATCACTATTTATTACGAATTCTGGAAGAATTTCAATAATCATTCATCTCTGATGGATCACACATAGAAGTGTGTTTATATTGTTTAGATTTATCATATAGTTCTTGAAGAACTTAAAAAAAAAAAACTATTTTTTCTCTTTTACGAATTTTAGATAAATTCAATATTTCTACATCCTTGAAGGATTGTAAAACAATAGTGATTTATTAAGTAGTTCTTGAAGAACTAATAGAAATTTAATGGATGATGATAACCTTTTTTTGTTTGTTCATCAGGTTGCAATTTTTTTTAAAAGTAAGGTACTGTTATAAACGTTTGTGTTGCCATACACTGCTTTTCCTGTAAGACCATGTACAATGAGCCTGTTGAATTTAGTTTCAACACCCTAAAAATCTTGCAATGGTGGAGTTGAATTTGAGCCGGAAGAGAGAGATGTTGAATAAATTCAACAGATTGAAAACTGACGCGTGGCAGCTTGTTATTGGTCGTTCAAATTTTTATCTCATTTTATCTTTAAATTCAATTATTTCATTGCAAATTAATTTTTAATTTTTTTATTTTTATACCAAAATTCATGATTTTTTTTTCTCTATAAATAGAGACTTGGTTCATTTGATTTGGACACAGAAAAAAATCACATTTTTCACTCTCTTAATCTTATTATTATCTTTCTAATCGGAAGTTTAATTTAATTTTAATCGATAAATTTAATTTTAATTTTAATCGATGATTGATATCGTATAATTTTAATTTAATTTTAATCGATAATTGTATTTTTATGTAATTATAAAAATAAAAATAAAAATAAAAATTTAAATAAGAATATAAAAGAAAGAGTGGTGGGGTAGGGTGTTGAATAAAAACCATTGGGGAGGATAAAAGTTGAATGAGTGTTGAATGAGTAGGTGGAAGAAAGAGAAAATGATGTGGAGGGTGTTGAATTAGAAAACCATTGCACATGGTCTAACATGAACCAAATCACTTTTTTTTAGGCACGGTTATGTTAAAGAAAAAAAAAAGAAAAAAAAGAGCAAATTTTTTCTTCCCTAAAATCAAACTAAATTACTAATATTATGGTACTCTAAAAACTAACTTATCTAATATTAAGGATCTTTTTTTTTTACGTATAGGCTCTATTGAAATTCATTTGAATTTTTAGTTGAATGCCATTATCATGTCTAATACGACACTTCATACTCATATTTACCATAACAATGTTACTTAAATATTACACAATTATTGTATAATTAAACTAGTTAAACTAGTGTCATTATGGTTTTCATTAGCTGTCTTATTCTTAGCTATTTTGCTGCCTTGTTATTAGCACATTCTTGATTGATACATGGCTAACCTATTGGAGTATCAGTTAACACTTTTCTATACACAATCGGTTAACATTATTAATATAGTATCCGAAATACTAAAGAGTTTTTATAAATTTACAAGTCAAGAAGAATCATAGTAAAATAAACATAAATTACGAATCCGGAGAAGATTCATTATACAATTCAAATAAACTATGTGTCCTGAAGAACTATAGTATGATAAAATATAGCTATGAATCAAGAAGATTCATAAATACTTCTAAAGACGAAAGAGTGTAAGCATTGAAATGCACTAGAAAATTTGATGCTCAAAATATAATATTAGTTAAGCTATGAATATTGATTTTCATAGAGAAAACGTTTGTCTCGCTGATTGCGCAACAACGCACACAATAGCTAAGAGTAAATTATATTTCTCATCTTTGACAATGAAAGAATCAAATGTGCGCATCATACCTTAACCTGGTACTGAAAAAATTATTGAATGCTCCCGAAGAGCTAAAATATTGTTATCCGAAGAAACTCAAGTAAATATTAAGAATGCATTATATTCTTCAAGTGCACATAGAGATTTATTGAGTTTTAAACTATGAGCCCAGAAGAGCCATAATGTGATGTACTTTAACTAAGAATCCAGAAGATTCATAGCACAAATTAATATAGAACATGATTTAATGTTATTATCTTTGTAAAATGAAATACAATTGTCCTAGAAGGACATGATGGTGTATACAAAATTGTATGGTGATTCTCTAGTAGATATCTATGAAATCCCAAAGCAATGTTTTTGATGATGTGGTGGAAATCACACTTGAGGGGGAGAATATTGAGAATTCAAGTGTGATTTAGAGACTCTCTTATTTTCCCCAACTATTGATATTTGATATCAAAGTATGAAGATAAATGAGGAAATATGAAAATCCCTGAAGGATTCAAATTGCAAGAAAATATTATCATTGTTCTACATTTGGAAAAGCGAATATAATTGGCATGACCGGTTAGACCATCCCGAGTCTTATGATGCAATCGAAGAGTATGAACATTCTTCATTATAATGAATTATCAGATGTTGTTCTCAAAGCCAATAAAAGGCGAAATAAAGGGTTTGAATTTCCCATTATTTGATGTGATACATGTGCACATGTCGAATATTTTGTGGGCCACATAGATATTGTATAAGTTTATCGATGCATCGACTAAATGTCCAAGTAAATGTCACCAACCTTGATCAAGTTGGTGTGTGACATGATTTTGAATGTCGAGTTGCACATGTTCATATTTAGCATGGTCTGGAAAAGATATTTAGCTAAATGCTTCATATTTATAGCCAGAAAATTATCATGAGAACAAAAGTCCTTACGTGGACATGTTATTTTGCAAGTAGCAACATCTATGTGCATCAAGCCAATGAATCATTAAAATTCTCCCGATTACAATTTGTTCATGGTCAGGAACCTAATATCTCTCATCTAAGAATTTTTTCATGTGAACTATATGTTCTCCATTGTCCAGCAGACACCATTAGATGAAACTACAAGAAAACAGAAAACTGGGACTATGTGATGAATTTGAGTCTTTACCATAAGATATTTCATATCGTGTTTTTACTTATCGGCATTAGGGGGAGAAAAAAAAATTATTAAGCAGCTCTGAATTTTTTTTTATATAGAATGCATACATATATTCGCACACAACAATATGAACCTGAAGTTCAAAATATGCATTCTCTGACCTAAAAGGGATTTCTAAATTCCTTTATGCTGCAAATGTCCTTTTCTATTGAAATTTTATTAGGCTAAGACATGCCTAAAACTTGGTTCCAAAGATAAATCTTAGAAAAGGAAGATGGTCTTGTTGGTGAGGAAAACTATCATGAAAGGTATAGAGATTGCAAAATATATTTATACCTCCTGAAGAGGTTCAGGTACCTGTCATTTATGATATAACTAGATCTCAATTGATTATATCTCTACCAGTTAAAATAAGGAACCAAGAACTTAAAAAGTTATCGACAATTAAGATAGCGCTAAATATATAAGTGCGAAAACATTGAATCCAAATTAAGTGTGTGGTTTGCCAAAATATAATGAAGCTTTCATTTGCAAAATATAATGGTTTTGGACTTGAAGTCTATACCCTGAAGATATAAATTCAATAAGGCATATATGAGCCTTCATATTCAAGTGAAATGAGAAATATTCACACGAAGTGAAATCAAAATATTGTTCTTACTTGAGTAAGTTTAGTAACACAAAATGACTCAATTTATTTGAAAATTGTGTTACAATATATTGGTATGGCTCACTTGTTTTTAGTGAGGATTATATGAAACTCCTTGAAGGATTTAATTTTCATTAGACATAAAATTCAAACTATTGAAGAGATGACTTAATAAATTGAACAAGTCTCTTTGTGTATGCATACAATCAAAATGCATGTCGTATAATGACTTTAGTGAATATTTCCAAATGAGAAATATGAGAATGACGACGTTTGTCCATTATTGAAAATGAATTTGTTATAATTGATTTTTGTGATGATAATATAAACTTGATCAGAACTCCTGAAGAGCTCTTGAAATCTATTGATTAAAGAAAAGTTTTGAATGAAATATGTTTAATGGTTAAAGTTTGTTTCGAATTGCAAATTTAGTATTTCAATGAGGTTTTGTGCACCAATGACACTCATACATCAAAGCTACTAAACAAATTTGATATGAAAATATATAATTTGTGTATCGATGTCACTTGATGTGAACAAATATTATTACACGTCTCAAGAAAACGATGACTTACTTGAATTGGTCTTGAAGTACCCTATATTTAGTTCAATTGAGGACACTAGCTATTGCATTTTGTCAATTATGCATGTTGTGGTATTTTGTCAATATCAACAAACTCAACGATATTGGAACAAAGTCAAACATATAATTTGTATCTTAGAGATATAACAAATCCTCCAATTATATGAAAGTTTTAGCACTACATCAAAGAAGTTGAGAATGTGGTTTTGTTGAGGATTTTGATTCTACACATACAAGAAACTTGAAGAAGATAGCATCGCATCAACGGCTAATTCAGAGAAGAGTATAGTAAAGGAGATAAAACAGATATTTCAGCAATGTGACCATGAAGTAAAGCTTTTGATCAACTATATAGAAGATTAATTGGTCTTCTCCGCCTCAGATATAATTGTCTTTATGAGGGGGAGATATAATTGTGTTCTGCACTCTTTTTTCCTTAACCATGGTTTTGTCCCATTGGGTTTTCCTGGTAAGGTTTTTAACGAGGCAGTTCAAACACAAAGGATGTTATACTTTTTTTCCTTCACTAGAATTTTTTCCCATTGAGTTTTTTCTAGTAAAGGTTTTAATGAGGCATATCCTCGATGGACATCCAAGGGGGAGTGTTATGAATATTATAGTGGATGTCCATATAGGTCATAGGCCCAGGTAATTGGCCCATTATGTTTACCTATAAATAAGACTTATGTATCACTCTAATGTAACCCTAATCCTAATGATGAATAGAGACTATTCTTTCTCTCTTCTTTGTCTAT
The DNA here is from genome assembly GCA_030408175.1 of Trifolium repens. Lineage (NCBI taxonomy): Eukaryota > Viridiplantae > Streptophyta > Magnoliopsida > Fabales > Fabaceae > Trifolium > Trifolium repens. The sequence goes on along the minus strand of CP125848.1, from coordinate 37,109,968 downwards.
TATACTACTCTTGTATAGATTAGTTTATAACACTTTATAAATTATAATCATAAAGTATTTTTATAAGCTTAAAAATAAGCCAAAATCAAACGGGCTCAATATATTATTGGTATTACTACTAAAAATCTTAATTTGTCCTCATCAATTTTTAAAAATATTTCAAATCTTCTATTTCGTAAATTATAATCGTTAAATTATACTCTACATTTATTATAAAAAAATCTACTCTATTTTTGTTTACTCCTATATAAAAAATACAGGAGAAGTGTATTATTGATGAATGTATATTATAATAATTACGGGGTAAATATATATTATAATAACACACGGGATAATTATTTTAATAAAAAAAATCATACACGGGACAATTTCTTTAATAAAATAAATTGAATAATATATTATTGAAGTAGCAAAGTTTTTCACAAGAAAGAGGGGTTTGAATTGTGAACCTTTTTAAAATTTACCTATTAAAATAATTTAATACTTTGAACAAATGAAAACGTTAGAATATCTTGAGAACGTTGGTTAGTTAATTTAAGAGAACGTTCTCAGATCAATCTTGAATATATAAAGTAAATAAATAATTAAACTTGTGTGTGTTGTGTTTGCATAAAATGAAAGAGTTAAGGAAAGAGAGAAGCACACAAACACTTATACTGGTTCGCCCCTTTAATGATGGGCTACGTCCAGTCCCCACGCTCCTGTGAGTTTTTCCACTATGAGATACTACCGATCTCAAAAATACACTTTCCTTCTTGCTATCTTTGATCAAGATCCAAGATCCTTTAAGCCCTACAAGCTTAAAAATACCCCAGCCCTCCAAGCTAGTAAGGGTATTACCACACTCAAACAATACAGCCCTATTGACTTGAGTATAACTTTTACAAGTATGATGATTAAGATCTAAGCTTTACAAAACTCACCAAGTGAGAAGCCTAGAGAAAATAAAACTCTCAATACACTCAAAAGAATTTATACTAATCCTAGTATAGAATTACAGAGTTGGAGTGAAAGAGATCAAAAGAAGAGCTTTAGAGAATGCTTGCACGATAAAGACAAGTTAGCAAAAGATTGTGATGAAAAACTCTAGCTCTTCAAAGTCACCAAGATGCTCTATTTATAGCTGGAATATGTCCTTGTTTTTCTTGGTAAAGAAGTATAGCCGTTTGTAACGGATACTTGCTTGAAACTTCTTCAATAAGATGATAGTACATGAAATTCAAATGTTGCTGAACCTGGGAGAATGTTCAGAGAATGATCTTGGAGCTGATCCTTGCCTTTGATTCAAAATGAGCGTGGTAAAGAAGCTAACTGTGAGCTGTCAATGATTCATTTGTAATCTTATTCAACAAGTAAAGTCGTTGTTGTCCTTTAGGTCACGTGAAGCACAGCTGTCCAGAGGTTTAAATAAGAACGTGATGAAGACACTCTCTCTCATGAACGTTCTGGGAATGATCTCAAATCTGGGCAAAGGATGAACTTGTTCTTCAAGTATAAATGAACAATTACGTGTGTTGACAGCTTGCAAGAGATCAGTACTGAAGCTTCCTTGTCCTTGAGACACTATTCATTCGTCCTTTCATGTAACAAAAGTCTTTGGAGAGAGGTGGCAACATAGGAGAATGTTATATTAACTATTTCCATAAAGTACATTCCTACTCCTAGTTCAAAACGTGTTGTGCTGATCTTATTGGTCCATGACAGATCTGTCTAAAACAAAATAGACAGCTTTTTGGACTATGTCTTTGAATTAAAACCACTTGCACATGCTTGATCTTTTTCTTGGGCCAAAAAGGAAACTTATCCATTTCTTAGCAAATATTCCTTGCCTTATTTGCTATGATAACTGTTGTGATCTTGTGAGTTATTACCAAGGAAAAAGTGATTCTTTGTCTTGATACATTGTTCACTTAGAAAAATAAGTGCTTAGTCATTGATGCCTTGTTCTTGATTAATCACAAGCGTAAGTCCTGAGATCGTTCTGAGATCGTTCTTTTATTCTTGTTCATATTAAAATAAAAGGATAACACTTGAAGTAAATTGCTCAATTATTCCTGGCTTATTGGAAACACTCAAAAGCACTTGTTAGATAACAATGAGATCAGAATTACTTAAAATATAATTAAGATGTTTGTTATCTTTAAAACATCAAATTGGGATTTTGCCTCAACAATCTCCCCCTTTTTGATGATGACAAACTTCTTCAATTATGTTTTGAAAGAAATTCTGATTTAATCAATTCAGTACAAGGTTTAGAGATAATGCAAGTGTTTATAAATTTATCAAGCTCCCCCTCAATTCAAGCATTCAGATTTCAAGAGATAAAAGAATTGAGAAAAAGAATTTGAACCATAACATAATATCATTAATCATTAATCTCTTAAAAGAGAATCCAAACACAGTTTGTAGTACAGGATTAATGCAAAAAGGTTCAAAGCAACAGAAATGCAAATCCTAGTTTAGAAATTTAAAACATAGCATGAGAAGTTCCTATTAGCAAAAAGAACTTCCCAAAATATCTAATCCTTTAAACAAGGTAGATTCAAAACAAACTTAAACACATATTAGTTTAAAAGTTCAAAGCATAAATATAAAATACTAGAAGCTCCCCCTAAGTTACTCATAATTGTTGTTCTCCCCCTTTGTCATCAATAAAAAGGTGGGGCTACTTAGGAGAGGTGGGGCTTGAATCATCAGAGGAGGTGGAGGTTTCAGAATCAATGGCTGGCGAGGGATTTGGTGGTGGTGCAGTGACATTGAGGTGAGGGCAAACAGTTGTAGCAATCCATTCTCTCATGATCTTGAATTCCATCATGACATATGTAAGCATTTTGAACATTTTGGCCATGTCAGTTTCCATCTTGGGTTTCTTAGCAGGAGATGGCATTTCAGAAGGGCCAGGTTGGTTAAGATCAGGACCAAGATACTTGGCCACATTCTCATGAGCAGCAGCAGCAGTAGCAGTAGATGAGCAAAATGAATCCAAGGTTGCAAAAGAAGCAGGCAAGGATGGTAGTGATTCTGATGCAAACATGGTGGAGGGAAACTTGAGAGAATCAGGAGTTGTTTGTGCAAGGTTCTTCATCAGTTCAGAGCTAAACATGGTGTGAAGGCTTCCTTGAGATGATGATGGCATTAATGGTGAAAAAGCAGTTGTATTTTGAGGAAAGGTAGTGGAGTAAAAGGCAGCAATAGTTTCAAGATTTTTTCCAGATTTTGGTGGTACAGTTGTGAAGCCATGTGAAAAGGGTGTTCCAAAGTGAAGTGAAGTGCTTAGGTGGGAAGGAATGGATTCAGTGTTTATCCCAATGTTAGTGCCTGCACTTGACCCAGATTGGAGAACATTCTCAGTTTGTTCTCCCAGTGCATCACTCAGCATTTCCAAACCATCTTTCTCATGAATTTGATTTTCCTTTTCAAAAACTTCTCTTTTCCTTTTTCCTAAATCCACAGATTCCTCAGAGAAGGTTTCTTTCTTCATGTGGTGCAAATTTTTCAAACCAAAAACAGTTTAAGAGTTATCAACTCTTTGATTTGATTCATCAATTTCAAAAATTCTGAAAATTTTGGTTAAAATCATTCCATATGGTAAAGCTATCTTCTTAGACCCAGATTTTGCAGCATGAATCATATGTTGGATAATGACATAGGGCAAGTTCAGCTTAATACCTTTTGTCATGTGATACATGATGAGTAAATCAATATCAGTGACCTTTTGCTTGCTTCCTATTCTAGGGAAGATGCAATGCAGCAACATGTTGTGGATGATCTTAAATTCCTTTTTGAGGTAGGATGATGTTGGTTCTTCCATTTTGGCTCCTTCCTCATTGAACAGTTCCAAAATAAGAGCTTCTTTGCTCACACCCAGCTTTGAGTACCAATCTCCTCCATAGATTGTTGCTCCTTCAAAAGGTAGATTGATCAAGCATCCAAGAGTTTCAGTGTCAATCTGTATCTCCACTCCCCTTATGTTTGAGATGATCAGATTCTTGTCTTCATGCACATTGGCATTGTGATAGAAAGCTTGAACAAGTTGTGGTAAAACAGAATCCTTGATCTTAAAGAAATTTGTCCAACCAAGTGGCTCAACATACTTCAGCACATTAATTCCCTTCTTCTCAAGTTCCACAAAATAAAAAATTCTTCCAGCTGGAACGGGTTTAACTTTCCAATATTTTTCAAAATTTTCTTTGTCATCAGGATGAATGAGAGGGATGGGAATGAATTTTGTTTTTGCTTTCTTCTTCTGCTCTTTTCCATCAGAAGCAGCTTTTCCTTTTTCCTTGAAAACCATTTTTTCTTTTCCTTTTGAAACCTTGGGTGTTGGTGATTTTTTGGTTGAAACAGGGGAAGGTTTGGATTTGGGTTTGGTGGGAGCAGACTTGGTTGAAGTAACAGCTTCAACATCATCTAACAACTCATCAGCAGGTTGAGCTGAGAGTGTTTTCTCAGAATCATCAACATCATCATCATCATCAATGACGTGAACAGTGGTGTTCTTGATGATTTTTCTTCCAGTTCCAACTCCAGATTGAATACGAGCTGACCTTCTAATTCTAGATGAATTAGTTGATTTTGCTTTTGATTTTGACTTGGATGAAGATTTTGAAGGTGATTTGAAAGAAAGTTTTGAAATGGATTTTGACCTAGATGGAGTTTTGGATTTTGATTTGAGAGGGGATTTTGAGAGTTTTGATATAGATGAGGTTTTGGTTTTCTTAGGCTTAACATAGACAGGAGGTGTTTCAGCTTGGCTTGGCACAATGATGGATGGGTCAGGAGTGATGAGTCCATCATCATTCTGGGTTTCAGTTTGGGTTTGATGAAGATCTTCATCAGTGGGAACATTCTCAGATTGTTCTGATAGTGAATCAGAAACATGATCAGGTTCGTTTTGCATGTGATCAGAGAGATTTTGAGATGGTTGATCTAGTTTGGATTTTGGTGATTGGCTGGTCTCAGAAGCTTTTTCTGGTGATTTTGATGGACGTGGTTGAGCTGAGAGTGTTTTCTCAGAATCATCAACATCATCATCATCATCAATGACGTGAACAGTGGTGTTCTTGATGATTTTTCTTCCAGTTCCAACTCCAGATTGAATACGAGCTGACCTTCTAATTCTAGATGAATTAGTTGATTTTGCTTTTGATTTTGACTTGGATGAAGATTTTGAAGGTGATTTGAAAGAAAGTTTTGAAATGGATTTTGACCTAGATGGAGTTTTGGATTTTGATTTGAGAGGGGATTTTGAGAGTTTTGATATAGATGAGGTTTTGGTTTTCTTAGGCTTAACATAGACAGGAGGTGTTTCAGCTTGGCTTGGCACAATGATGGATGGGTCAGGAGTGATGAGTCCATCATCATTCTGGGTTTCAGTTTGGGTTTGATGAAGATCTTCATCAGTGGGAACATTCTCAGATTGTTCTGATAGTGAATCAGAAACATGATCAGGTTCGTTTTGCATGTGATCAGAGAGATTTTGAGATGGTTGATCTAGTTTGGATTTTGGTGATTGGCTGGTCTCAGAAGCTTTTTCTGGTGATTTTGATGGACGTGGTTGATTGTTAGGTGAAGGATGTGGTGACGATGGTGGTGAAGGAGTTTGAGAAATTTGGGAAGCATTTTTGCGAGCTGCAGTTTTAGTTCTTGCCATTTAGATGAAAGAAAAACTCAGAGTTTGATGATGATGAATTGCGCTGATCAGAGAGAGGGTGAGATGAATGATTAAAAAGAAATGGTTACTTGGAGAAGAGGAAGAGAGTTAGTAGCTAGGTGTACTTGGTGAATAGTGAAGGTTTGTACTTTGATTTTGTAAAAAGTGGTTTTTTCAAGAAAGAGAAGATGAGTGTTAAGAGGGTAACCGTTGGAGCATTAAGGGAGAGCCAATCCTATTTTTCCTATTATTTCTAATGTTCAGTTAATAAATAAAAAGTAATGATAGGAATACTAACAGATAGCTAAAAAACACGCGTTCTGTATTTGAATATGAAACACATATGAGATCGTTCCAAGAACGTTCTCTACAACAATGAGCATACAAAATAAATTAAAGATTGTTGGGATTTTTGATGATTTTCTATTTTTCTTTAATAAAATTAAAACGATCCTCAACCAATGGTTTAGTAAATATGTCAGCCAACTGATTTTCAGTATCAACAAAAACTAAAGAAATGTCCTTTTTGTTCACATGATCACGAATAAAATGATGTTTGATTTCAATGTGTTTTGATCTTGAATGCTGAATGAGGTTTTTTGATAAATTAATAGCACTAGTATTATCACAAAGAATTTGAACATTTGTGTACCTTAGTGAGAAGTCTTCAAGTTGATTTTTGATCCATATCACTTGTGAGCAACAATTTGATGCAGACACATATTCTGCTTCAGTTGTTGAAAGTGCAATGGTATTTTGTTTTCTACAACACCAACTGACAAGAGCTTCACCAAGGAATTGACATGCTCCACTTGTGCTCTTTCTCTCAATTTTGTCACCAGCATAATCAGCATCACAATAAGCTTTTAGATCAAAATGTGTACCCTTTTTGTACCATAAACCAACATCTTGTGTTCCAACCAAGTATCTAAAAATTCTTTTTACTGCAACTAAATGTGATTCCTTTGGAGATGATTGAAATCTTGCACATAGTCCTACTGAGAACACAATATCAGGTCTACTTGCAGTTAAGTAGAGAAGTGATCCAATCATTCCTCTAAATTCCTTTTCCGACACATTTTTGCCATTTTCATCTTTGTCCAAGCTTGTTGATGGATGCATAGGAGTTGACATGATCTTAGCTTCATTCATCTTATATTTCTTGAGAAGATCTTTGATGTATTTTTCTTGACAAATAAAAATGCCATCTTCTAGTTGCTTGATTTGCAAGCCAAGAAAGAATCTAAGTTCTCCCATCATGCTCATTTCAAACTCACTTTGCATAAGATTAAAAAATTCTTCACACATATTTTCATTAGTAGCACCAAATATAATATCATCAACATATACTTGAACAATAAGTAAATCATGCTTATGAGTTTTTCTAAAAAGTGTAGTATCAATTTGTCCTCTAGAAAAACCATTTTCAAGTAAAAAGGTGCTCAACCTTTCATACCAAGCTCTTGGAGCTTGTTTAAGTCCATATAGAGCTTTGGTAAGTTTGAAAACATGATTTGACTTATTTTGATCAACAAAACCTGGGGGTTGATGAACATATACTTCTTCATTCAAAAAGCCATTTAAAAAAGCACTTTTCACATCCATTTGAAAAAGTTTAAAACATTTGTGTGATGCATATGCAAGCAAAATTCTAATAGCTTCTAACCTGGCTACAGGGGCAAAAGTCTCATCATAATCAATACCTTCTTGTTGATTATACCCTTGAGCCACCAACCTAGCTTTGTTCCTTATTACTTTACCATTTTCATCCAATTTGTTTCTAAAGACCCATCTAGTGCCAATGATTGAATGATTCTTTGGTAGAGGCACTAAATTCCATACTTCATTTCTTTCAAACTGGGATAGTTCTTCTTTCATAGCTTCTACCCATGATTCATCAATGATTGCTTCATCTATTGTTCTTGGTTCTAGCTGAGAGATCAATCCCAGATTGTTCTCAATATTTTGCAAAGACCTTCTAGTCCTAATACCATCTTCAGTATTCCCAATGATTTGTTCTGGTGGATGATTTGTAACAGTTTTCCAAGTTTTTGGAAGTTGTTGAGAAGGTGATTCTTGATTAGGATCATCATTCTGATTTCTTATAAGCTCAACCTCTTCATCATCTATTTCCATTACGCTTGGTTGTTCTTTAAACTCATCAAATTTGACATGCATGCTTTCTTCCAAGGTTTGAGTTCTCAAGTTGTAGATTCTATAAGCCTTTGATGTCAGAGAGTATCCTAAGAAGATTCCTTTATCTGACTTCGAATCAAACTTGCCAAGGTTGTCTTTGATATTTAAGATATAACAATTACATCCAAAAATGTGAAAATAAGAGATATTTGGCTTTCTACCTTTCCAAAGTTCATAGGGTGTTTTGTTTAAAACTTTTCTGATGGTAGCTCTGTTCAAGATATAGCAAGAAGTATTTATGGCTTCAGCCCAAAAATATTTTTCCACATTAGATTCATTAATCATAGTTCTTGCCATTTCTTGTAAGGTTCTATTTTTCCTTTCCACAACACCATTTTGTTGAGGTGTTCTTGGACAAGAAAAATTATGAGATATTCCATTGTTTTCAAGGAAATTTTCAAAGAGAGAGTTTTCGAATTCTCCTCCATGATCACTTCTTATAGAAACAATGTTTGAATTTTTCTCATTTTGAACTTTCAAGCAAAAAGATTTAAAAGCTTCAAGAGCATCATCTTTGTGTTTTAGAAAAAGCACCCAAGTGAATCTAGAGAAGTCATCAACAATAACAAAGCCATAATTCTTACCACCAAGACTTGTAGTTTTGACAGGTCCAAATAAATCAATGTGAAGCATTTCAAGAGGTTTTTTAGTTGAAATAAAATTTTTAGGTTTGAAACTACTTTTGACTTGTTTTCCTCTTGCACAAGATTCACATACTTTATCTAGATCAAAACTTATCTTGGGCAATCCACTTACTAGATCAAGTTTGGATAGTTTTGAAATGGTTTTCATACTTACATGACCTACCCTTTTATGCCATGTCCATTTGTCTTTTTCAAGAGAGACAAAGCATGATTCAGTAGGTAGTTCATCCAAGTATACTACATAAACATTTTTAATCCTTGATCCACTAAATAGAATTGTTTCACATGAAGATTGTTTAATTTCACATGTGTTAGTTTTAAAAATAACTTCAAAGCCATTATCACATAATTGACTTATGCTTATTAAGTTATGTTTAAGACCTTCCACATAATGAACATTTTCAATCTTGGCAGAACCAACCTTACCAATAGTACCTTTCCCTTTGATCTGAGCTTTTTCATTGTTGCCAAAAGTAACAGATCCACCTTCTTTTTCCTCAAATGTAAGAAAGCTTTTTCTATCTCCTGTCATATGTCTTGAGCAACCACTGTCCAAGTACCATGGCTTTCTCTTGACTGCTAGAAGACATTCCTACATTTGATTTTATTAGGACTTTAGGTACCCATAGATTTCTGGGTCCTTGAAGGTTAGTAAAAACTGTTTTAACAGGTCTTTTTACAACTTGATGAGATGTTCTTCTATGAGGAGGTTTATAAATCCTTTTTCTAGGATCATTCTGAGAATGTTCTCTGTGTTGAGAAAGAGATTGTTTTCTTTCTTTCTTTTTAAAACAAAAGGTTTCAAGATGTCCTTCTTTGAGACAGAAGGTGCATTTATATTTTTGGTTTTTCTTTTGTTTTTTAGGGAGGAAAAAGTTTTCATATAGTTTCTTGTTTTGGTATGGTCTATATCCAATACCAGCTTTGTCAAAAACTCCAAATTGTGATCCTAAAATTTTATCAAAAGTTTTTGTAGAAGTAATGAATTTTCTCAAATCATTTTCTAACACAGAAACTCTATTTTTTAAGAAAACATTTTCTTCCTTCAACTTTGAACATTCTAGAGGGTTTTTCTCCTTTCTAATCTCATCAATTTGTTTAGACATGTCTTTATGAGAATTTTGCATATTATCAAGCATTCGATGTAAAATGATATTCTCTGCTTTATATTTATCTCTTTCTTCATTAGCCTTAGTTACCTCATCTCTTAGTTTACCATTCTTTTGATTTAGCAGTTGAGTATCATATAATAAATTATCAAATAAATGTTCAGTTTTTTGACAAGAGGAACAAGGTTCAGTGCTTACCTCTTCTGTGACTGAATGTGTCATTAGACATACATTTGCTGTTTGTTCCTCATGTTCTTCTTCTGACTCTTCATCTGTTTCGTCCCAAGTGGCCATCATGGATTTCTTTTTAAAAGAAGGCTTCCTTTGCTTTGGACATTCATTTTTATAATGTCCAAATTGATCACATCCATAACACTTGATTTTACTCATATCAACTTCTTTGGATCCACTTCTTTTGGGTTGAAAAGATCTTTTGAGTTGATTTCTTCTTTGCATTAATCTCTGAATCTTTCTTGATAGAAAAGCCATTTCTTCATCTTCATCTTCATTCTCAAGATTATCTTCAATAATCTGAGAATGTTCTCTAGTCTGGGAATCCAAAGCAATCATTTTCTTTTTGATTGGTTTGTCTTCTTGAAGAATTGACTCATGAGCTTTCAGAGATCCAATTAGATCTTCAAGTTTCATTTGTGAAAGATCTTTTGATTCAGTAATGGCAGTTACTATATGTCTCCAATTCTTTGTTAAACACCTAAGAAGTTTTCTTATCTTTTCATGTGTTGTGTATGTCTTTCCCAAGGAATTCAGCTCGTTGATGATGATTGTGAATCTTCCATACATCTGATCTATTGATTCATCTTCTTGCATTTCAAACAGCTCAAATTTCCTAACACCAATATCAATCCTTGTTTCTTTGACACGACTAGTTCCTTCATGGTGAACTTGGAGAGTTTCCCACATTTCCTTAGCAGTTTTGCATTGCATGATTCTATCATATTCTTCTCTGCTCATAGCACTCTTAATAAACAATTTTGCTTTGGTGTTTAAGAGAACTCTATCAGCTTCTTGTGTTGACCATTCACCTGGTGTTTTAGGTGAAGTTGAATCTTTAGCCAAAGGTACATATTCACCAATTTCAATAACTGACCACATGTTGTTATCTTGTGATCTTAGAAATAGTTCCATCTTATCCTTCCAGTAATAATAATCATCCCCTTCAAATAGTGGTGGTCTATTTGATGATCCTCCTTCAGAGATAAACTTTGCGCTTTTAGACATACTTCCTTCCTAGATCTTTTCCTCTAGCACTTGTTAGATGCTCACCCTTAGAGGCAGAGCTCTGATGCCAATTGAAGTAGCAAAGTTTTTCACAAGAAAGGGGGGTTTGAATTGTGAACCTTTTTAAAATTTACCTATTAAAATAATTTAATACTTTGAACAAATGAAAACGTTAGAATATCTTGAGAACGTTGGTTAGTTAATTTAAGAGAACGTTCTCAGATCAATCTTGAATATATAAAGTAAATAAATAATTAAACTTGTGTGTGTTGTGTTTGCATAAAATGAAAGAGTTAAGGAAAGAGAGAAGCACACAAACACTTATACTGGTTCGCCCCTTTAATGATGGGCTACGTCCAGTCCCCACGCTCCTGTGAGTTTTTCCACTATGAGATACTACCGATCTCAAAAATACACTTTCCTTCTTGCTATCTTTGATCAAGATCCAAGATCCTTTAAGCCCTACAAGCTTAAAAATACCCCAGCCCTCCAAGCTAGTAAGGGTATTACCACACTCAAACAATACAGCCCTATTGACTTGAGTATAACTTTTACAAGTATGATGATTAAGATCTAAGCTTTACAAAACTCACCAAGTGAGAAGCCTAGAGAAAATAAAACTCTCAATACACTCAAAAGAATTTATACTAATCCTAGTATAGAATTACTGAGTTGGAGTGAAAGAGATCAAAAGAAGAGCTTTAGAGAATGCTTGCACGATAAAGACAAGTTAGCAAAAGATTGTGATGAAAAACTCTAGCTCTTCAAAGTCACCAAGATGCTCTATTTATAGCTGGAATATGTCCTTGTTTTTCTTGGTAAAGAAGTATAGCCGTTTGTAACGGATACTTGCTTGAAACTTCTTCAATAAGATGATAGTACATGAAATTCAAATGTTGCTGAACCTGGGAGAATGTTCAGAGAATGATCTTGGAGCTGATCCTTGCCTTTGATTCAAAATGAGCGTGGTAAAGAAGCTAACTGTGAGCTGTCAATGATTCATTTGTAATCTTATTCAACAAGTAAAGTCGTTGTTGTCCTTTAGGTCACGTGAAGCACAGATGTCCAGAGGTTTAAATAAGAACGTGATGAAGACACTCTCTCTCATGAACGTTCTGGGAATGATCTCAAATCTGGGCAAAGGATGAACTTGTTCTTCAAGTATAAATGAACAATCACGTGTGTTGACAGCTTGCAAGAGATCAGTACTGAAGCTTCCTTGTCCTTGAGACACTATTCATTCGTCCTTTCATGTAACAAAAGTCTTTGGAGAGAGGTGGCAACATAGGAGAATGTTATATTAACTATTTCCATAAAGTACATTCCTACTCCTAGTTCAAAACGTGTTGTGCTGATCTTATTGGTCCATGACAGATCTGTCTAAAACAAAATAGACAGCTTTTTGGACTATGTCTTTGAATTAAAACCACTTGCACATGCTTGATCTTTTTCTTGGGCCAAAAAGGAAACTTATCCATTTCTTAGCAAATATTCCTTGCCTTATTTGCTATGATAACTGTTGTGATCTTGTGAGTTATTACCAAGGAAAAAGTGATTCTTTGTCTTGATACATTGTTCACTTAGAAAAATAAGTGCTTAGTCATTGATGCCTTGTTCTTGATTAATCACAAGCGTAAGTCCTGAGATCGTTCTGAGATCGTTCTTTTATTCTTGTTCATATTAAAATAAAAGGATAACACTTGAAGTAAATTGCTCAATTATTCCTGGCTTATTGGAAACACTCAAAAGCACTTGTTAGATAACAATGAGATCAGAATTACTTAAAATATAATTAAGATGTTTGTTATCTTTAAAACATCAAATTGGGATTTTGCCTCAACAATTATAATAATACACAGAGCAATTGTTGATGAATATATTATAAATGAATATATATTATAATAATACACGAGACATTGTTTTAATCAAAAAATTTAATCATACGCGGGACAAATGCTTTAATAAAAAAAAAGAATCGAATAATAAATATTTTTTATTATCAATTATAATTTATTACACAAAAATCATACATGAGACAATTGCTTTAATATTTTTTTTTTACTTAATTTAATAAATTTTACAAAAAAATAGCAGAATAGTGTCACTTATTTTTTATTTTTTTTTAGTACACAACATCACTTATATTTTAACAATATTTTATATATAAATAAAAATCAATAGATCCGTGCAAATGCATGGGTCTCAAAACTAATTTAACCTTGTAATATGTGCGGGTCATACTATTAGATCATTATCAGTACAGAAAATAGCAACTGAGGTGTGTGAATAGGCAAGAATGAATTATGACTACTACCAACCAAAAACTCAAAAGGAAGTTTTAGAAATGTTTCTTTCTATCTCCATGAGTTTAGTTTAGTTGGTAGAGACATCGCATTATATGTGTAGAGTTCGAATTCGAATTTAAAACACTCCATTTATTCACCTTTAAAGTTGATTTTCTAGTCAATAGACTACTTAATAAAAAAAAAATGTCTCTTTCCGAGTGGCAAAGGGAAGTTGGTAAGTTTATCCTACTCTTCTTGTTGTCTTGTTATGTGGCACCAAACAATTCAGTCACAACGTATTGCCCTATCACAAATTCATTTTGGGTCTTGCGGTGCACTAGTTAAGGAATCCAAAAGTAGTAAATTTAACATTGGAAAGAACATAACTTATACTTTAATAAAGTTGGCTACACAAGTTTCAAGACAATTTTACCATTTTTGGTTCCTTAACTAGTGCAAGGGGTGCATTGTTTATCATTTGTCATTCATTTTATATGCTATGCTATGACTTGCCTTTGCACGGTCCTTCGTATGCCAATGAGAATGAATCTTCATAATTTTTTTCTCCTCAATTTTTTACATTTTAATTATCAATCAACTTCTCTCAATTTATTTTAAATTTAAATAATATTTTATATTTATGATTCAATGGTCTATAATCCACATTATTTCCTCAATTTTTTTTTCACTAGGAAAAATTCATTCTCATGTGCCCAACATATCATAAACATTATAAAAATCAATCAATCAAAGCTTCAAATATTAATGAAAGCAACTTATAATACGGTCAATTGTGACTGCACAATTAATGATAACTTCAATTTTTGGTTTGCAAATTGTGATGTAAACCATCCAAACTCTATTCAATTGCATAATCCATTGGAACACCACATCTTCATGAAAAACCTTAAAACATTTTAATGTATAGCTCATTTCACGTACGTTCAACATTCATATTTATATTTATTGTGGAATTATTTCCGAACATTGAAAGATTGCAAATTTTTAGTTTTTTTTTTTTTTTGACATCGCAACCGCAATTGAAAACTACATTAACCACATTTATCGTATAATTGTTAAAACGCAACCGCAATCAGAAACCATAGTTAAATGACCACCAACAAAACTATAGGGATAGACAAAAGCCATCAAATCATGAACATGTTAAACTACGATACTAAAATGAGGCACTAGGTGCACAACCTACAAAAAACTCTTCCTATAATATATGCAATACCAGAGACACAATCTTCCAATCAGTGCATATGCTCAAAAGCCAAAACTTTAAGTAAGGGATGAAATATAACCCATGCAATATGAGAAATGATATTCCTACACACTTTTTCATACACAATACTTATACAAGGGCATTTTTGTAATTTTTCATCTTCTTTTTCTTATGAAAAAAACAAAAAGTATGTATAAACAGTGTTTGTGTAGGATTTGTATAAGAAAAGCTGTGTCAAAATAACACTCCTCCCCATGCAAGGACCATCCATTACTAAAACTTAAGAATACACTTCACCTCAGCCACACTAGGAGAAAACAATGAATGTGTTATGATCTTCGAGGCCTAAACAAAATAGGTGAAATGAAGTGGTGACTCATATACATTTTAGAATAAATTTGTTAGTATTTTATTATTATTTGGTTGGTAATTATGTTATAAAAATTTCTATATAATCTTGTATCATGTATAGACCACTTACATCAATTTTTGTTGATGTATTTAAAAAATATGTCACGTCTCAAAAAAGATTCAAAGATGGAACAAATTTTTCGAAATTGGCCCATGCTAAAATTCAGGAAAAACCAAATTTACTAGTAAACTCTGATCTTTGAAGTCAATCAGAATAGTACATGATCAAAACAATAGAAAACCATTTTGTAGTCAAGATTCACACACAAATGATGCCATTATGTATTTCATCATAGTCAATCAAAATGTGTGAAACTATGGTTACATCCACTTTTTAATATGGAAACAAATGCATAATAAAAGTGATTACCCACCACACCTCCACAAGCTTTTTATCCAAATTGCTATAAGCTCATCATCAAATTCAAATCTACCATATGCACATGCACGCTTCACTGCAAATCTACACTCATCAGGATCCCCACAAACTCTAGACAGACTCATGAGGATTATTAGTATAAGAAAGAAACAACCAACTTTTGTACTTGTTTCTTTATAGTCTTCCTATTTATAGCAAAAGAATATATTCTTGTGTACTTTTCTACACTCATACACGTTAGATGAGAATATATTCATTTCTAAGATTCAATGGAACACAACAAACACGCTATCTGTGCGCCCATGCTATAGTAAAACTTCCAAACTAAGCACGTTTCTACTTCTTTCCCTAAGTAATCAACCAAGTCTCCCCTTTACCAGCATGCATATTAAAGCTGACCCATAAAGCTATTTAACTACCAAGTTACATTCATTAGTTGCATCTTCTTCGTGAGGTAATGTCATGTAATGTATGGTCTCCAACATAGAGTACTCCTATATACCAATGTTTCAAATTATCATTAGTCAATTCTAACAATGATGAATGAAAATCTCTATTAGATACATTAAAGTTGGTTATTAGTTTCTTACACTAAAGGTTACATATTAATTCTCTAAGTATATGCCAATACACTTTCCATTGTGCTTTTATCTTATCAATGGGTAAGAATTAGAATAATACGCAATATGGTATCATAGCATATCAAAGATTTGTTGTGTCATCGGCTATCAAATTATAGCTATCAATCACTTAGGTCTTTTTTTAGATGTTTAGTCTTGGATGTGTGAGGATGTGTATTAAGAGTTTCACATTAAATGAGATAAGATTCGATATGAATTTATGATTGGGGGTGATCTTCCTAAATGTTGTTTAGATTTCATGTGTAGCAGGATCTGTATACAAAATAATTATTTGGACATTTGATGACAAAATTAGCAAGTGTACTCGTATCGTTAAGTAATAAATTTATAAATTTCGTATCCGTAGGGATTGTTTCAATTTCGATAAAACAATTATATCGTATTTAGGATACAAATGCAAATGGGAGAGTTTTCATTTTTTATGGTAACAATTCTTAAAATGGAGGAAAATATAACAGAAACTTTTTAATAGAGAAAGGCGATTAGGAATTATTTCGAATCCTCTCTTTGCTCCTATCTGGTACTCTAGGTTCTAGCTCTCAACAAACTATTATAATTACGATAATTTAACAAAATAGACTGACCTCAATTCCTTGGCTCATCAGTCTCGTTTATCTAATACAACACCTTAATTCCTTAGGTGAAACTAATATTATCAAAAGCTTGAATGAACTTTAAATTCTTAATCATACCAACTAATTCTTTATTCCTAAAATAATTACGATTGGCAAACAGTTAATGTAAATCCGGTTATAAAACCTAGGGCCAGTAATGATTTATTCCTTAAATTCAATTCAATATTGGCCAGACAAAAATAATCAATAAACATAAAATTAACTGAATAATTATAGAATGGCAAATGATAAACAATGCACCCCTTGCACTAGTTAAAGAACTAAAAGTGGTAAAATTGTCTTGATACATCAATTTTTCAATGTATCTTAAAAGTGATATTTTTCTTGTATTAAGGAATGGAGAGAGCCACTAGGCTACTTAACAAAAAAAAAGGAACGGAGAGAGTATTATCAAAAGCATGAATGAACTATAAATTCTTAATCATACCAACTAATTCTTTATTCCTAAAATAATTACGATTGATAAACAGTTAATGTAAATCCAGTTATAAAACCTAGGGCCAGTAATGATTTATTCCTTAAATTGAATTCAATATTGGCCAGGTCTTGAATCTGAGAAGTTTCGGGTTCGAGCTCCGCTAGTGTCTTTGGAGGGAGATAAATGTAAATACCTTTGTAAGTGCTCTTTGAGCCCTAAGGTCTTCCCTGCCTTGGACTGTGGCACCATCCCCTCACCCTAAATTTTCCTTATAAAAAAAAAAAAGACAAAATAATCAATAAACATAAAATTAACTGAATAATTATAGAATTAGTTATTCATCATGTTCATGAAAATAAACATTATAAACCTTAATTGATGAATTGGTCTGCCGTTCCAATTGCTTGCTTCCTTTCTCGTGATGCGTGCGTGTCTTTTTTTCTCCCTGGCCGTGTGATTTTTGTTTATATATTAAAAAGTACTTTATTTGGGATTAATTATAAACAAATTTTTACTTTTTAGATTTATTGAATATCTAATGTATTCAGTCTATAGTTAAGGATAGATACATTAGATATTCAATAAATTTAAAAAGTAAAAATTTGTTTATAATTAAAGCCGAAAAGAGTAATATTTTCCTATTTTTTAACATGGGCCAGCGTAACATTCAAATCAATTCATTTGGGCTTCTAGGTGCTGCTTCAAGGATCACCTGTGAAAAATCAATTGCAATCCCTTTGATGATGTTGATGTCATGCTTTCATAGTTTTATTACTAAGTGTGTGTTTGGTTCTGCGGTGGTAAGAATTGATTTTGATAGAATTGATTCTGTAAAATTGATTCTGGCCAAAATTGATTTTAAGTTAAAGTGGTTTATGTTTGGACATATTCATGCAAAAGTGAATTGAACAAAAAATTTGAATGCAAAAATCAATTCTAAAATCAGAAGTTACGATTTCTAGCTTCAAGTAGAATCAATTCTGGAGGCAGAATCAATTCTACTTTTAAGAAACCAAACATGTCAGAATCAATTCTACACGTCCAGAATCAATTCTGACTACTCGAGAATTGAAACCAAACATACACTTAGTCGCTCTTATAATGGATGCAAATCGTGCCGCGACGGGAAAAAGCTGGGGACGCGAACAAAACAGGACTTCACGCTGAACATGTAGCAAAACTTTTCTTTTTTCTCTAAAGTGTTTTTTTTTTCTTTGAAGAAACTAATGATGTGTTTGGTAGGAGAGAAAATGAGAAGAGGGAAATAGAAACATAAAAAACGATGCATGTACTTAGACTAAGTACATGCATCGTTTTTTATGTTTCTATTTCTCTCTTCTCATTTTCTCTTCTACCGAACAAAGGCTAAGTGCTACTATTATATACGATGAAAATAAAATTAGGCATTTGTGTACACAACATTCAGCACGTGCTACTGTCGGCGCCCAAGCAGATCCTTCACTTATTTTTTTGACATAACCTTCATTTATTAATTAAATATAATACTAATTATTTTCTCCATCTTAAAATAAGGTTTTTTCACACATATTAAAAAATGTAATGATGTTGTCAAAGAAATTAATATTTTACCTGATTTACCTTTATTTCTTAGGAATAATGCATATATAATAATAATTAGAAGCACAATTGAAAAGTATTACATTGAAAAATAACAATGATAATTATTTTGAAACAAAATTTATTCTTAAAATGATGATTATTTTGGGACGCAGAAAATAATATTAGCATAGGCACTCGTATCATGATAACTATTTATAATTATGTATAAGTTGTTTTCGTTATAAATCTTATATAAAAAGCTAAAATAACTTATAATAAAATGTCATAAGTAGAGCTGTCAAATGGGCCGGCCCAGCCCGGGCCTATAGGTCCAATACATCTAATGGGCTTAAGTGGGTTGGTCATTAAGGTTCAAGGCCCGGCCCGCTTAGCCCAGCCCAATAAGCAAGAGCCTACATGGCCCAATAGGCCGGCCCGACAAATTTTTTCATATTTTTTTTATAAAAAATTGATAATTTTTTTTTTTTAAAATTTCAATGGACAATAAAACTATATATGTGAAGCGGCTGAAAAAAATGCGCGGGCAAAAAACGCTCGCTAGACAGTAAAGTCGCCACCGGATTTTATTTATTCCCGTAGGAAAAGGAAAATATCGATAAAACCTTTGAGAGAAATGGAAAGACGGTCGGCAGGACCAAATGTCGGGTTCGGGAGTCGATTATGCAAGGGGAAGGTATTAACACCCCTCACATCCGTTGTACTCGGAAACCATTAATTAAATTAGCTTAAAAATAAGTGTTAGTTCATGTTTGTTTGTTTTAATATTAAAAGAAATTTTTTTTGTAAAGAGTGGAAAAAGAAAAATAAATTATTAACCAAAAATAGGTTTTTTATTAGTGCGCTTGACGGTTGTTGGATCCCGCTCCTACGTATTCCCAAGTGCAATGAGAAATTTAAAGCTACGTAGTTCTTTGTATAAAATATTTGTTTGTTGGTTGATTTTATTTATGAAAATTGTTTGGTAGCGCTTGGGCGGAAAAGTTTGCATTGATTGAAAAAAGGCAGACTCGCACTTGGACGATAATATTCGTTTGAGAAAAAAAGTTAAACGCACATGGGCGTGAAAAAGATTAAAGTTTGGTGGGTTGAGATTGATTTTAACTGGAGGACGAATATTTAACTGAAAACGAAGTGTCGACCTCGTTTCAAAAATATTCGAGGAAGCGTCGAGTGTCTACCCGATTTATCCTTTTTCACTCGCACGAGAAAAAGACTTATTTTATTATTTTTGAAGTATTTGAATGTATATTCGAACATGAGATGAATTTAAGACAACAAATTATATACATTTTTTTTTATGTTTTTATAATATATGAAAAGAAAACAAAGAAACAAATTTTTTGGTATTTCCAATAATATATAAGTAAAATAAACATATTTTTTGGGATTTTTAGATATTTTGAGAAAAAATAAAGAAGCATATTTTTGGATGTTTTTAATAATATTTATAAAAGAGATTAAAAGAAAATAAAACCAAAAAATAAAGGTTTTGGAAAAATAGAGGAAGCTGGGAGTTGAACCCACGACCTCTCCATGAAAAACCAAGCTCCCAACCAACTGTGTCAGCAGGCGCCATGATTTTGTGTGCGCATTTAATATAAGTAGTAAAACAACATTTGAAAAAAGACAAAACGCGCGAGGAGGTCTTCTTCCTCCTTGTGAGCAAGATCTTGACATGATTTTTGACCCATAAATCTGCTGCATCATGCCATCTTCGCCTCTTCAAAACTTGCTGCTCATGCCATGAAAATTCTTGATCTTCGTATCAGTGGTAAGAAGACATGACATTCTACAAATTTGATTTTGAACACTTGAGCTGAATCAATTTTTATCATATAGAAAAATGGCCATCAATATTGAAATTTGTCACAGACAACATTCAGAAAAACAATTGGTCTTCTAGTATGCTCAATTCATCTCTTCGAAACTTTGTTCTCAAACAAAAGAAATTCATGATATTGATACCAATGGAAAGAGGCCATAGCATGCTACAACTTTAATGTTGAACACGTGACCTGAATCAACCTGGATCATATATAAAACTGACCATCAAAATTCAAAATTATCACTGAAAAAACACTTAGAAATTTTCTAAGTTTCCATATTTTTCAACAACTTGAAACATCAACTTTGGAACTTCACAACTTCCAATTTCCAAGAGATTTTGGTTAAAATTATGCATGATAATGAAGTATGCAGTGGCATATTTAAGCACATCCATCTAGTATGAAAAATGATTGCTTGGATTGATCACAAGTTGGCCATAAAGTCATGCACTTGGTAAGGTCAAAAACTCTTAGAAAAAATTCTAAATGTCAGAATTCTTAACAACTTGGAACATCAAATGTGGATATAAATTTAAGCACTTTAATGATCCTTATGACCTAAAATCTTTTAAACATCTTGAAATTTGCCATGAGATCATGAGATAAAGTCCTTGTTTGTACACTTTAGTGACTTGGGGAGGAAGTTACAACCATGAGAAGTCACCTCCATGAACATGAATTCTTGGTACTTAGAAAAAATAAAATCACAAGTAAATATGTGATTTCACACCTTATTTGCATGATTGTGAGATTGTTGACCTTGTGAATAAATGCAAATAAATGTGAAGCATAAATAAATTAAAATAAATAAAAAATAAAATGTCGGGACAAAATTGGGGTGCTACAATATGCATCGCACACAAATTAATATCCGTAAAAAAAGTGAGTGTCATGATTTCATGAAATAATAAATACTTCAAAATATCCATGCAAAAGTCGAGAGATCTGTGGATGATGATTCATAAAGTGCATCCTCAAATCAAAGCTAATAAATTTGAAGCTTACATCACACACTAAACTTTTAGCATAACCATTCAAAATACATAAATTAAATTATAAAAAAAAAGTAAATTATAAATTAGGTAACTTCTCGGCCTAAGTCTCTTCTTGATCTTGACCACTTGATTTTTCATACAATTGTATCTCTTCTACTTCGGGTATATCCGTAATTCATAATACACGATAATTTGATAAGTCATCAACTAAAAAGCAAATTCAAATTGCAAATAAAACAAAAGGATTATTAATTAAACTTACCAGAAGGTCCGATTTCTTTAAAATCATGCAACCAATTACGTGTACAAATGAGAGCTTGCGCATTTGTTGGGAGTAAGCAATTCCTATACTTATTTAAGATACAACCTTCGATACTAAAAGAAGATTCAGAAGCCACTGTTGTGATTGAAATGCTTAAAATGTCACACGCCATAATTGCAAGTTGAGGAAATCGAACACTATTTAACTTCCAATATTGAAGAATATCCACATCATCATCCGGAAAACATTTTTCATCCAAGTATATTTCAAGTTCAGACTTACCATCATTTGAGAATTTTTGTATCTTTTCTCGACGGTATTCCTAGAATTCGACATATAAAAACTATTTAAATTAAGCTTGAATAGAATATAATCAGCCTCATTCACGCAAACAAATAAATGCAAGCATGACTAAGAGGGAAACACAACAATTATTTGACAGCAACAATAGAAATAAGTATAACAATGGAATTAACTTATATTAACTTATTTTAACTTTTCTAAGGGGAACATATTAACATATTAATGACAGCAACACAATAATTATTTGACACATTTACTACTACTTAGACTTTAATTAAAGAATTAGCACATGCACTATTATTTAAACTTTTATTATTTGAATTACAACAATAGAAATAACTATAAGTACTTTCATAAAAATTTGAAACAATTTATAAACCTTACCTTAAAAAACGATGTCTTCTTCAATGATTGACCAACTGAGTGAGACTAAGTGTTTCTTGATGGACTATCTAAAGATGAGCTTGTTGGAACCATGTCTTTTTTATATTCATCAAAGAGATCATGCAAACCATCCTTCACTTTTTTTTATCTTGTCTTCATAATTATTTGGGTAAAGTTTCTTAAAGCAAAACTTCAAAAATTCCAACTTTGATGTTGGATCAAGAACATTTCCAAGTGAAAGAGTAACCGAATATTCACTCCAATACTTGTCAAACTTCTCCTTCATCCTCTTGGTCATATCTTTGATCACTTCATCTTCACTATTCAAATTTTTATTCAAAGCCATCTCTATAAATGCAACTTGCATGAAGTATAAGTTTGAAATTGTGTAAGATGACCCAGAAATTAAGCATGTAATATTATAAAATGGAGCCAAGATATTACAAATGGTTTGTGCTCTTTCCCACTCCTCAATGCTTGGACAAATCGTGTAGTTCTTATCATTATCGCTCAAGCTAATGAATGCACGTCGATACCTAATAGCACTTTCAAGCATCATATATGTGGCATTCCATCAAGTGCAAACATCCAACCTTAAGAATCCACTGATAACTCACTTTATATGAGTATTATTATGCTTTTGAATGTAGATTTGTCACCTGCCAATACGGTTTTGTATTCAATGTTTAGGTTTATTTTATGCATTTATGAGTCTAGTATGTATTTAGGAATTTTATGTAATCTCTTCATATAAAGAGAGCTCTAGAGTCATTTGGTGTCAAGACAGACCACTGGACCATTGAAAAGGTTCAAGAGCCAAGGCAACAGATAATCAGAGTCACGACAACCATTCCGTACAACCACAAGAGGCGGCTGACCAGTCAACGCAGTCAAAAGCCGCCACGTCAGATAAAGAATACGAACGGGCGCTAACGCGAGGAAAGACAGCTGGCAGATTTCCCATGTGCAGATTGTGCTGTCAATGTACTAATCATTGGGGGAATATGCTTTATTCCTTTGGGTTGTCTTATCTCGGATTTAGGGAGGCCCATGATCCAATAGATTGTCCTATATAAAGGTGCCTTAAACCCTAAAGTTAGAGAGCTCATCCGTTGTGAAGAAAAGGAATTCAAATTTAAAATACGTGTCAAGACACGCGTCTTCTTTTAGTTATTTAGGCGTTATTAGCAGTTAGGAATTAATGCTTATAAATAGGATAGTTCTGTGATCGGAAAAGGGGTCACAAATCATTATACAAAAATCCTGTCAAAACTCAAAATACTCATGTTAACGCGAGAAATGAGTTCGAAAGGAAGAATGTATGTAATGTGCACCATTTACTTTCTGTAAACATTTACCATTAAATGCAAATTTACAGTCTTTTGATTTCAATTTAAATTGTCTTTATTTCGACCCTTTCTTTCATTTTGTTTATTCATTAGAATAAACATTCTTTCTTGCTTTTCAAGTAACATAAAAACAACATTAAATACATAAGAACAATAATGAACATTAATAACTTTGAAAATATGAACAAAAGCACTATGTCCCGAGATTTACTAGTTGATCTCTTTGTAATAACTCAAACTAGCGTTGTTTACTAATTTTCACAGTAAACGCTATCATAGTAGCATTCAAGGTAAACATCTTTTACACCAACCTTGAATTGAAAGAATTTTCTCCAATTAAGGTCATAAATTTCGGACATCGTTAAGGTTATGAATTGATGTGTGCCGATGTCTAATGAATTAATAACAACCAATTTAACACTTCTATAAACTTTGTATGCTTATTTGTATGTCAAATGATTTTTCCATTTTCAGGATCAAGAAATCAATGCAAAGCAAAGACAATGACAAAAAACAAATGACGATTGATCACCGAGTTCTTGTCTAGTGGTGAAAGAAGAGAATGAGGGAAAATGAAAGAAAAGGAGAACAATGATACATTTGCTATCATCAGTTTTGATGTTAAAAAACTTGGGCAATCCTTTGGTATTTATAGACAATGGATTTGAGAAGAGAAACTTAAAATAAGATTTGTGCAAGATTTTGTCACTGATCAATGAGGATTTAATAGAAAGAATATTGAAATAGTTGAATACTATTGTAATATTCCTAAAGAATATAAAAAGGAATAAAATCTTAAACATATATAATATAAAAAGGAATAAAATCTTTGTAGAAAACTTGAAAATCTGGTCAATGAGGTGGAAGCAATCAAGAGAGATGAAGAGAAATGAACGGTGGATTGCAAAAATCTCTTGTTTTGGTGATGAGCAGTTGCGTTAGTGGCTTCTTGCTTTGTAAAGAGATGGGATAGTACTACTAGTAGAATTTGAACTTCCCAATTCACATGAGAAATTCCATTTTCACGTTCAGTCTTTTTTGCCCTAATTAAGTTTCTTTGTTAATTTTTTTATTGAGGCATCAATCTTGTAACTGAGAAAGACCAAAAAACCCTTAGGTATCTCCCTCACCTCGCCTCCCTTTTCGTGTCTCAACATTCTTCGATCTTCTTCACACACTGTGTCTTCTTCTCCTACGCTCTCTTCACCAAATCGAACGTAACAACACACCCCAGCGGCGTTTCTGAAGATAGCGTTTACATCGAGAATCTCTACCAATACGGTGAGAAACTCAATCGTGCCAAGAACAAATCTCAGGTCATTCTCAGTTCTCACCTCTATTTCCAATCCACTACTTTAATGTCTTTACATTTTTTATTTATTTTATTTAGTGTTCTAGATTGTGTTGTTGTTCGATTTTACTTCCAATTAGGGATGTGAATCGCCTCTCATTGCGTCCACCTTTCGACACCCGCTACCACCTTCTTCCGCAACGACTTCCACCCATTGCTGCGATTTGATGCCCTAGCTTATAGCGGCGGAGAAGCTCGAACGTGATCCCATCAAAACATTGGCTGAAGTTGTTGGAAGGTAATCAATAATCATTGTTATTAATCTTTTCTTTATTCGTTTTTAGCTATCATTCCATCAAGGATTTGATGGGTTTTGTGTATTTGTGTGTTTCGAAATACAGATATATGAATGATTTATATGTATAAAAGGTTGGATTTGGCCTTATCATTGATCATTTAGTGTGATTGGTTTTTTTATGAAGTAAAGAAGCAATGATGATGAAAATATGCTCTATTTCGACTTGACACTACTCTGAGTATGGGGAACTTGTATATGAAGAACAAAAAAACAAATTAAGGTAAATACAAGCTTCCAAAGCTATTTCTATTCGATTATGTTTGGTTTTGATAATACCTGTAAGTGCTTTGATACATGTATTTTGATGAAATTAGTTCTCTTTAAGTTATACATTTTGCATATATAACTCAGTTAGCCTTTCTGGCCTTATAGTGAGGCAGGGAAATGGTTCCAAAGTCCGTTCTTAAAGTCCTTTTTCTTTATCTATCTTTTCATGTGTTTTTTATGGATATTTTTTAAGAGTTTACATGTGCTTTTTATTGAATTTTTGACCTTCATATGTTTTTTATTATGATTTTATGAGAGTTTTATCTTTTATCAGACTGAAGAAGAGAGGCTGCTACAATAAAATGGAAAACGGTGAGTGTACAAAGTTAATTATATGATCTTTTAATCTATTTGTGAGTAGATCATTTAACAAGCTTGTTTGGAATATTGAAACAAACTGTGGATACAATAGGGCTTCTTCATGCTCTTGGTAACATGTTGAAGTTCTAGTATTGTAAAATTAGTAATGTGTAAATGTTGACGTTCTTTAATACCAATTTCATTTTGTTTTGCTAGTTCTATGTGCTTTTATTTTTATTTTTCATTTCATTATCTGTGAATTTAAGAATTGACATGTTTACTTAGTGGTAGTTATTTGGATCAAAAGACACATTACTTGATCTATGTTGTGCTTATTGTCTTATTGGCAGTAAGCTCACAATGTTGATGTGCCTTAATTTTGTGCTGAAACCACGGTGGAAAACATTGGTCATTAGAAATAATTGCTCTTTTTGATTAGATTAATGTGAGCTCATTTTATAGCTTTTTTTACTGAATGTATAGTGGTGAGGGGCTGAATTGATGATATGATGAAAAGTGACGGTGGAGACTATGTAGAAGATGTTTGTAAGTGTGATAATTGAGTAAACTTTTTTTGATTATTCTGTAACTTAAGTGATTGTGTAGTCTTATTAGGTTCCATGTTTTCAGCCACTTGGTTTTTTTGGAACAATGTTAGATTCTAATATAGGGACATGGGTGATTTTGAGATTTCCATTGTGTCCTCCTGTGGTTTATGCTTGACCATATCTTGGTTTGAGATTCACCTTTTTTTCACATTTCCTAACAACCGCCGTATAAACACGTGCTGCTGAAATTTAATTTATCTTACCATTATATCTAGTTGATATATTATGATTACTCTTTGTTTGGATTGACAGGTTCTTGCTATTTCCAATGCTGACATATATTTCCTAGGAGCAATCAAATTGGAGCCATTATTGCCCTTAATAACAAAGGTAACTCACTCGAAGTTAACATAAGTCACCAGCATCAAATTAAAGTGACTCTTTTTGGCCTAACTTATGTGTATAATTTTAGTCATAGTTTACATCTTTCAATATGAAATGCATTTTTGTCATATCATGGTTTTTCATGCTTTGGATTATGTAACCTTCTATTTTATAGTTCTTAGTGTTTCTCTATTTCAATGTTGACATGCTTGTTTATGAAACCAATTTGATGTGTTTGCTACAAAGAGCCATTGAAAATATTCTTTAGGTTATCCATGATTCCAATTTATTTTATCTTCCCTTGATTTGTAAGTTACTGGTTTGAAGTCTCTTTAGATTTAGGGTTTTATATGAAGTGTCTTTTAATCCATTGAATGTTAGAAACCGTACAAGACATGCTTTCATCAAGTCTGCATTATGTCGACATTTCGTTAAACAAGTGAGCTAGTGATTTTCTTTTGATTAACCTTACAAGTAGCTAAGAGTTGAGACTACATCATTTAACCACCTTTGTATTGCATGATGAAGTTATTCTAAATTATTTTGAATTTGGATGTTGATATAACTTGTAGAGTATCACTTCCAGTTGATGAAAGCTCGCTGCCCTGTTGCTAGCATTTGGATGTTGCTTACCATATTGATTATATGCATAAATTTTGATTATGTCTTTGATTAGATCATAAATCTTGCTTACCATATTATTATCTTATAATTTTATTAGTTTTTTTTTATCCATGATGGTTGTGTTGTGTTAAAGTATGACTGCAACTTACCTTTAAAATTGACTGACAATTACTTTGTTAATATGTTCATGTAGTACAGATGGTTATAACTTCACTTTAAACTTCCCTTTTACAATATTGTTTAGCATTATGTCCCTTTTATTAATTAACATTGGTATCCTGTTATTCAAATATTATTCAATTTTAGGTTCTCTGTCATTATAGAATCTGGGCAGAAAAAAAAGGTAGACATAACATTCTAAAATATAAAAAAAACTCAGTAGTGTCAGCTATATCTGACACTACACTGTAAATTCAAATTCAGTCTAAACTAGTGTAGGTTTTCTGCCACTACCTAGCCTCAGCTAAACCGATGCTATTTGAAGGTGGAAAAACACAAGAGGGGGGGGGGGGGGGTTGAATTGTGTTTTTAGAATTAAAAACTTTTTCTAACTTAGAACACAAAAGCAGCGGATATAAAAAAAATAACTAAAAAGGTGCTGAGAGAGAAAGAAAGAAAGACACAAAGATTTATCCTGGTTCCCCTCACAACTTGAGAGTACGTCCAGTCCCCTTGTTACTAACAAGAGATTTCCACTATAATCTTCTCAAGATTACAAATTGCTCAAGCACTCTTGCAAGACACTTCTCAGGTGCTCAAGTTTCACTAAACAAGAGACTTCACAAACAAACTTAAAATCTAATATTGATTGTTAATGGACACTTGATATACTATCAGAGGTGTTTACAAAATACAACTCAAATTGCTTTAAGACTTTGAATGACAGATTAAATAAATAGTGTCAGATTGCTTCAGAGCCTTAAACGCAGTAATGTAACAGTGGTCATTTCTTCCATTTGAGTCTTCTATTTATACTTGAAGGAAGATGATGACCGTTGCAGAGAGATAAGGTGCCAGCTAGAATTTACTCGTACAATTGTGATAGCTGTAGTTGCCTTCTTTAGCAAATATCTTCAATTCCACTACCTTGCTATTTGAATTATCACTCATCCATTTTGAGTAATAATAGTACAATAGTACGATCCTCAATTGCGCTCCACTTATGGATAAGGTTAACGTTGTACCAACGAATATTCCTTCATGTGGACGTGACAGAGCCTTGAAGTAGATTGTTCTTCAATCATTGGTTCTGATTCTGTCAGTTCTTGAGTGACGTAAATTCATTTTGCTTCAGGTGCTGTTGTCATAGCTTCTTGAGGTCTTCAGCTTCTGAATCTTTCAGAACCTTGTTTTTGTCCTCAGAGTCACTTTCTTCAGCACGCAAAATTTAAGCTTCTGATGAACAGTGATGTGCTTTCAGAGGTTTGTTTGCTTGGCTTCTCTGCTATTATTCATAGTGCTTCTGAATGAATTTTAACTTATAATTCTGCACACTAGAATAATCATTAGTAATTCCAATTGCAATTTTAATACTTTGTTATCATCAAAACCACTTAAAAACTTAGAGGTTCATGTCAGACCCACTTTGTTCCAACAATCTCCCCCTTTTTGATGATAACAAACTAAAGCATTAAAATTCAATTGTTGTTGATTTAATTTAATTATGATGACTTCAGGTTTCAAGGTTTGCAATCTCCCCCTGAGTCTGATAATCCATAGGGTTAGGTTTGTAAGCTCCCCCTAAGTCTTATCCATAATTAATTAAAACAGTTTAAGAGTCAATTTATTAACTTAAAGTACATTTTCATATTTAACTCTCAGAAGCATAGTTTTGTAAGCTTTTCTTCTCAGGGTCTAGTAATGCTCAGAGGAGGTTTGCAAGCTTCTCTTACATTATCTATGAAAATTAATTTTAGGTTCTTAAATTTTCTCCCCTTTCAATAAAGTTCAAAGTGAGAAGGAATCAGAAGAGATAGATATTGATTCAAATGCTTATATATAACAGTTTCAGATCTTTTTGGGCAGAATTAGAATCAATCAACATTAATTTTAACACTATCCTTACTCCCCCTTTTGGCATCAGTCAAAAAGACACAGGAAACCAAGGAGTCAAACGCGCCATAAAACAAGGCAGTCAAGTCAATTCATTAAATGAATTGTGTTGATTCCCAGTTTGACAAGAGAGCTTGATGACACTATAAAAAGGGATGATTCCTCTCATTTTACTCACACAGAGTAATCAAGTAACATCAAAAGAGAAACACACAATGGAAAAGCAGGTTACCAAGGATGCTTCAGGCTCAGATACTGAGAGCGAAAAGGAAGCAGAGCTCTGGCGCTGCGAAGAAAACAGGGCTCGTTATGAAAGAAACAAGCGAGAACTGATTTTGACAAAGGCAGAGCAAGAGGAAATGGGCTCTGATCTGGAAGAGTTTCTATGGACATACGATGATGACAAGCCATACGAATACTATCAGGCTCAAGCTCAGCAGGCTCTTGAAGACATGCTCTCTTACATTAGAGAGAAGCATAAGAGATTGGATTCAGAGGCTGCTAAAGCTAAGTCTAAGTCTAAGTAGGGTCATTATCATAATGTAATAAAGACTCTTCAATATTAATAATAAAAGTGTTCATGCTATTAATTTCTTTCTTTTGAGCATGTTTTCTTTTATATACTTTATTTCTAATGTCAGAAAACCAGTTACCAGACATGCCTCATTCGGTATTGTTGCCCCGCTGTTAAACAGACGATAATACTAAGAAGCTAAATCATGAGTAAGCAGGAGTACTGATGTGGGGGACTCTTAGGTTTTTAAAAGCCTAAAATATTAGTTTCAAAACTGAGATGTTCTTCAACACCTCACACTAGAGTCAGTAACCACAAACGTACCAGACATTATCAGAGTATATAGAGAAGTGAAATTTTGAAAATCAAAGTAAAATAAACACACAATCACAAGCACATAAATATGAGTAATTAAACTTCAAATTGAAAGGAGGTAAAGAAGATTATCCAAAATATTACAAAAGATCCAATAATGAAAAACAAAACAAAACAACATAGAACAAGTGCGCAAATATGGGCTAAGGCTTCTTAACATCTGCTATGGCCTTCAAAAGGGTCATCAACATGTCATCCATCCTTTTGTGAACTGTATCAATAGCAGAATTCATGTCATTTCGCATATCAACCCTTAGCTCATCAATCTCATCAGCAAGTTCAGTTCTGATGTTGTCTAATGCAGCTTGAACTGCTGGTGGTATGGGTGAAGAGGTAGAAGGTATATCAGTCTTCATTGGAGAGCGAGGAGGAGTAGCCACTACAATGAGCTTCTTACCCTTGTCAGAATCTTCACCATTACCCTTCTCAGAGGTTTCATCAATTTGATCCTGATCAAACATCACAAAGTCTTCTTGAGATGCCTGATTCTCCTTTATCTTGTTTGTCTTAACCTCAGCAATGTGCCTAGCCCTATCCACCATCATCTTAAGTGCCTCTTGATCAGCTAGCCTCTTGTGCTCAATCTCAGCAGCTATCCAAGCCTGCTCAGTAGCTATCTCATACTCAGCTTCTTCCCTGATTAATCTTTCAGCTGTTTCACATGCACTCCTTGCGAGCTTCGTGAGTTCAGCATCCAAAGGTGCTAAACGTGCAAGTTCCTCTTCATGATTGTAAAAAGTAAGACGAGAAGCATGTGATCTTTCAGCTGTATTCATTATCACTCTCACAGCAGCCATTCCTCTACCTTTAATCTTTGATTTCACATGATCACCCATAACCCTAAGAGATTGACTGAACAGATATTTCATCTCTCTTATTTCAGCATCTACATCAGATGGAAATATCAGAACTTCTTTATCCATTGCCTTAAACCTCTTGAGTCTAAGACTGATAGCAGAACCTAATTGCTCAACATTTGGTTCAGATGATGGATTGAAGAAGGGTTTGGTTGGGTCAAAAGGGATGGTTGGTTCAGGTCTCTTTCTTTTGAGAGGGGTGATTTTGATTGTGTTTATGTCAATGTCTAGGTTCTGAGAGGGGGATAGTGAAATAGGTTCATCATCTATATCAATGGCTTCTTTCATCAGCCTCTCTTGAATTGGAAGTGCAAAATCAACAGGTAGGACAAGGTCATTTAGAATTAATGCTCTGTTTGATGGTCCATAGATGGGTGCTGATGGTGGTGTTTGTGGATCAGGGGTAGTTTTAGGAGTTGAAAATTCAGGTTGAGGTGTGGATGGTTGTAGTTCAGCATTATCATGGATGGGTGGAGAATGAGGTGATTGAATTTGTTGTTCAGAATGAGTCATGATATCATCCTGAATAGGTGTGAAGGTGGGTGGATTCTCTTGTGCTATATCATCAAGAGATGGGGGTGGTGTTTGTATGGTTTGTACAGGTGGTTCTTGAGTTGGTGGATTAGCAGCAGTATTCACAAATGGACAATGGAGAGGTGAATTTGTGTTTGAGTGAGTGAAAGCATCACCAGATAGGTGTTGAGTAAGGTGGTCAAGAACTGAAGTGTTTGTGGGTTGTTCAAGAATGGTGGTATCAATGATGATATTTTCTTCTTCATCAGAAGAGATGAGTATGGATTTCTTGGTGGTTTTCTTGAAGGTTTTCTTAACAGGTTTGTTGTTCTTGGCTTTCTCTTTCTCAATTCTATCCAACTTTGCAATTAACTTAGTAGAGTCAATGCTTGAATCAGAAAGAGTTTCCTCAGATGATGATGATGATGATGATGGTTGGGGACTGGGTAAAACAACATTAAGTGGCTTGGTGAAGTCTATTGGAGATGGTTGTTTGGAAGGTTGAGCAGTAGAAATGCTATCAGTATTAGGCTTAGAAGAATTACCTTTGGATGTGTCAGCAGCTTTCTTTTTAGAAGCTACTGTCTTTGTCTTCTTAGCAGCTCTGACATTTTGATCCTCGTCAGTATCAGCAGGTCTATCCAGCCTCTTCTTAGACCTTTTCTCCTTCTGAGCAGCTTTTCTTTGAGCAATACTGGCTAACTGCTCCTCAGTGATTTCTTCATTCCTTTCAGTGGCCAATCCTTCAACACCACTATTCACTTGCTCTGTCTCATCAGCAGCCTCATTCCTATTCCCAGATTGTTCTTGTGAGCCTTCCTCAACAATCTCTTGTTCAATGGGTTTAGGTTTCCTTTTTGATTTTGTAATTTCCTTGGGGCCTTTGAAAATATCCCAGTTAGGTACACCAACTACCATGCTTCTGGGCACCCTCACTCTAGTGTTTATTCTTACAAGCTCCAAGAAGTTCTTGATTACATCATCATTATCATGTTCTGATATGGTGGGGAAACCATCACACCAGAAGTACTTCTCATACACAGCTTGTAGAGGAGTCTTAATTTGCTTTATTTCTTCTTTGGTTTTCTTCTTCATATGTACCAGTACATTTGCATCAAACTTAGCAGTATTAAAAACTCTAAGTTTCTCCTTGGTACTCAAAATATCAATAAGCCTTGTTTGGCGTATGATTTCTGATATCAGCCTTGGGTGATGAATATTTGAAGTTGATTTTGTTCTGCTCTTGGATATGGTCAAGCATAGATGATCAAACAGAATCTTTGCCAAATTAATCTTGACCTTCTTGTACATAAACCATATAAAATGCCTGTGAGGTATAGAAATTGTGTCGTATCCTCCTTCTCTAGTAATGATGGAGGCAAGAAACACTCTGAATGCAAAGCCAAAATCATGCCTCATGAATTTTGCTTTTCCAAAATCACTGTTAGAACTGCCAGGCATGAATAAGTCTTTTTTAATGGCTTCCAGATGCTTACTCTTTTCATCATAATCATCCACATTCTCTCCTTCATTATCCAAGCCCAGAACCTTTGCAATGTGTTCTTGGGTAATCAGAACATTGATTCCCAGAATGTTTGACCTAATTTCCTTCCCTCTATAAGGTCTCAAACCAAGTTCTCTTCTTGTTTTACCTCTTAGAGAACTATCCTTCTCTATCATCTTTCTAACCTCTTCATCAGCGCTTATCCTATCAAAAACGGTTGCTTTTTGCCAGAAGTACTTGACAATGTCATAATAGACGAACCCATTCAGCATCTCAAAATAGTTCTTCCATTGTTGATCGTAGAATAGACTTTGAACATCAATCCCATTTGCTTGTAGACTTTCAAAATCCACAAACTTCTCCGTAACAAACTCAAAAGCTTCTGGACAAGCGTCGGTTTGATTATTTTTGACGACAAGTCTTGCTTGAGACTTAAGATCAATAACAGGTGGTAAAACTGGGTTGAATGGACGTTGAACTATCACGTTTGAAGGTTTAGCGGCCATTGTTGCAGAATGTTAAGAAGTAGAGATTTGGGAATTTCTGTAAGGTTTAGGGTTGTGTGGGAAGTGATTATGTGTAAAAGTTGTGCAATGTGAGTGAAGTGACCTATAAATAGCAACTAGCACACATACACAGAAAAAGCAAGCCTTGGGAGGGAGCGCAAACAGTTTTAAAAAATTAAATAATAGAGTTAACTGCCATAATCATCATTAACTGTTCTCTGCCCGTCAGGATCTAGACACGTGTTGGAAAGACTTAATCACTGCTGACGCGTGTACAGACAACTGTTGTACACTAACTAGTACTAAACGTTTCGTTTCCGTCTAGTTCAGAGCCAAACTTATTAATATCTGACACCTCATCAGAACCTGTTACCCTTCAGAACCCATATTATTCAAAGCTTCCCAAAGGAGACTCTAAATTATTAGAGGCTCTGAGAGAGCTTCAGATGCTAATTCTATTTTGCATCTCAGAGCTAGTTTTCTTCAGAGATAAAATGCATGTTCAAATTCTTTTTAATAAAGTTAAATCTTTCAATAGCTAAAGGCTTAGTAAATATATCAGCCCATTGATGTTCAGTATCAATGAATTGAATATCTATGGTGCCTTTTTGAACATGATCTCTTATAAAATGATGTTTTATTTCAATATGTTTAGCTCTGGAATGAAAAATTGGGTTCTTAGATAAATGAATAGAAGCAGTATTATCACAATATAGTGGAATAATGCTCTCATCTATGTTATAGTCCTCTAACTGATATTTCATCTAGAGTAGTTGGGTGCAACATTTAGCAGCTGAGATGTATTCTGCTTCTGCTGTGGACAAAACAATGGTTGCTTGTCTTTTGCTGGCCCAGGATATGAGATTCTCACCAATAAATTGGCAATTTCCTCTAGTGGACTTTCTCTCAATCCTGTCCCCAGCATAATCAGCATCACAGAATCCAACTAGCTTACTATCTAGGGATTTTTTATAAAAGAGTCCTAGATTAGTTGTTCCTTTCAGATACCTAAAGATTCTCTTAACTGCTGTTAAGTGAGATTCTCTAGGATCTGATTGAAATCTTGCACACAAACATACACAGTACAAAATATCAGGCCTAGATGCTGTCAGGTAGAGCAAAGAACCAATCATACCTCTATATAGCTTCTGGTCTACTTTAGTGCCAATCTCTTCCTTGCTCAAGCTGCTAGTTGGATGCATGGGTGTGGCCATTGTCTTACAATCTTCAAGGTTGAACTTCTTCAGAAGCTCTTTTGTATATTTGCTTTGATGAATGTAAGTGCCATCTTTTCCTTGATTAATTTGAATCCCAAGGAAGAACTTCAGTTCACCCGTCATGCTCATCTCAAATTCATCCTGCATCAGCTTTGAAAAATTCTTGCACAAGCAGACATTAGTAGAACCAAATATTATATCATCAACATATATTTGAATAATTAAGATATCTTTCTTAGTTGTCTTTCTGAAGAGTGTATTGTCAATCTGACCTTTTTGAAAACCATTTTCCAATAAGAAATTACTTAGTCTTTCATACCAAGCTCTAGGAGCTTGTTTGAGACCATAGAGTGATTTCTTTAATTTAAAAACATAGTCAGGGTTTTTTAAATCCTCAAAACCTGGAGGTTGTTTGACATACACTTCTTCTGAAATGACACCATTTAGAAAAGCACTCTTAACATCCATTTGATATAATGTAATTCCATTATTAACAACATATGATAAAAGTAACCTGATTGCTTCCAGTCTTGCTACTGGAGCAAATGTTTCTGTGAAGTCTATACCTTCTTGCTGACTGTAGCCTTGTGCTACAAGTCTAGCTTTGTTTCTTACCACTTCACCTTGTTCATTCAATTTGTTTCTAAATACCCACTTGGTTCCAATGATGTTCTTATGTGTTGGTCTTGGCACTAAGTCCTATACATCATTTCTTTGAAACTGATTGAGCTCATCTTGCATTGCAACTATCCATCCATCATCAGTTAAAACTTCATCAACATTCTTTGGTTCTATCATAGATATAAGTCCCAATAAAGAATCACTTTGTTGAAAAGCTGATCTTGTCTTTCTTGGACTCTCTTTGTTTCCAAGAATAAGATCTTCTGGATGTGATGACTTGTATTTGAATGTTCTTTTTGGAGCTTCAGAGGTATCTTGTATATCATCTTCTGAGATATCATCATGATCTCCAGATGCTTCTATTGGAGATGCTTCTTCTGAGACCTCTTCCAATTCAGCTTCTGAAGTTTCATTTGCTTCTAATGCTTTCTCAGGTTCTGAATTGCTATACTGATATGGAACACCTGCATAACTATTGTCTTGCTCTGACATTTTGCTGTCAGGCTCTTTGTCATCAAATTTGACATGTATAGATTCTTCCACTGTATTAGTTTCAGAATTATACAATCTGTATGCCTTTGAGCGTTCAGAGTAACCCATAAAGATTCCCTTACAAGCTTTGGCATCAAATTTTCTTTTGTAGGCCTTATTGTTCAGAATGTAACAGGTACATCCAAACTGGTGAAAATAAGAGATGTTGGGCTTTCTTCCTTTGAAGAGTTCATATGTTGTTTTATTCAATATAGGTCTGATATAGATCCTATTTTGAATATAACAAGCTGTGTTTACAGCTTCTGCCCAGAAGTGCTTGGCAAGTTTTGTCTCATGCATCATGGTTCTTGCCATCTCTTGTAAAGACCCGTTCTTTCTCTCTACAACACCATTTTGCTGTGGTGTTCTAGGAGCTGAGAACTCATGGACAATTCCATGGTCTTCACAAAAAGTTGCAAAGGGTTCGTTTTCAAACTCACCCCCATGATCACTTCTGATCTTTAGGATCTTGAGACTCTTCTCACTTTGCACTTGAGTGCAGAAGATGGAAAACACATCATATGCATCATCTTTCACTCTTAGAAATTTAACCCAAGTCCATCTGCTGTAATCATCAACAATGACCAGTCCATATTTCTTTCCATTGATTGAGGCAGTACTTACCGGGCCAAACAAATCAATGTGAAGCAGTTCTAGAGGTCTTGAGGTAGAGACAATGTTTTTGGGTTTAAAAGATGTTTTTGAAATCTTACCAATCTGACAAGGACCACACAGAGCATCTGAATGATAGTTAAGATTGGGTAGGCCTTTAACCAAGCTTAGTTTGCTGAGCTTAGAGATCAATCTCCAGTTAGCATGTCCTAAGCGTTGGTGCCAGACCCATTTCTCATCATTAACAGATAGAAGACATACTATCTTCTGCTCTGTGAGTTCTGACAGGTTGATTTTATAAACATTGCCTTTCCTTAGGCCTCTGAACACTATGGACTCATCAGACTCTCTAATTACAGTACATGCATCTTTATTAAACTTAACAACATATCCACTATCACAGAATTGGCTAATGCTAAGTAGATTATGTTTTAGGCCATCAACTAACCAAACATCTTTAATAGAAAGGGAAGAATTACCAACTGTACCAGTACCAGTGATCCTCCCTTTTTGGTTTCCTCCAAATCCCACAGTTCCTCCCTCTTTCAGAGTCAGGGTTTGGAACATATGCTTGTTTCCTGTCATGTGACGCGAGCAGCCACTATCCAGGTACCAAGAATGGTGTTCTTGCCTTCTTGGTGCGCAAATCTGAAGCATACACAATTTCAGATTTTGGTACCCATATTTTCATGGGTCCTTTATGGTTAGTTCTTAATGTGTTTGGTTGTTTTTGTTTATAAGGCCTTTCAGAAGCTCTAGAGTTATTCAAGCCTTTTGGAAAACTTTTTGGCTTTGTATAACTCTTAGATTTTGCTTTAGAATATATCAGAGTTGTCTTTGTTTTAACATTGGTCTGAGGTTTGGAGATCTTAGGCTCTGAAGGTTTCAGAGTCTGAGACTTCTTAGCCTCTGACACAATTAATTTTACAGGCTCTGGTATAACTATTGCTTCTGATTGGCTTTTAACAAATACAGTCTTAGGTTTTGAATTGTCACTGTTAGAGGGTTTAGAAAGTAATGGATTATCTTCAAAATGCGAAAATCCAAGACCTTCACCTCTGTTTCTACTAACATGGTATATTAAGGAAGCTATCTTGCTTCTTTTCATCCCATTGATAAGAAATTCCTGCAGTGTAAATTCATGCTCTGGAGGAACCTTATCATCATAAACATAATGAGTTTCCATAAATGAGTTTCTACTTTTTAGAGCCTCATTTTCTTCAACTATTATGTTCATTTTCTCAGTTAGGTTATTGTAAGATTTTTTTAAGACCTTACATTCGCCTGCCTTTTTAGTGAGAATTTTTAGGGCATCCTTAAGAGAATCTATTAATTCAGTTCTAGAAAGTTTAGATATTACCTCTTCCTCATCTTTAGAGTCTGAACCTTCATTAGAGTCCTCTCTGTCAGAGGTGGTCGCCATCAGTGCCAAATTTGCTTCCTCATCTCTTTCTGAATCAGAGTCTTTGTC
The DNA here is from genome assembly GCA_030408175.1 of Trifolium repens. Classification (NCBI taxonomy): domain Eukaryota; kingdom Viridiplantae; phylum Streptophyta; class Magnoliopsida; order Fabales; family Fabaceae; genus Trifolium; species Trifolium repens. The sequence goes on along the minus strand of CP125848.1, from coordinate 37,071,885 downwards.
AAGGTCTTCCCATGTTGCTAGGAAGCTTTTCTTGACGTTACTCTTGTATCTCTCTTTGCTTGAGCTTTGCTTAGATGGCCTGATTTTGTTTTCCGGACATTCATCAATGAAGTGGCCAGGTTTGTTGCATTTAAAGCACTTGCTTTGATCTTCCTTCTTATCTTTGACAGTGCTCTTCCTTTTGGAAGATCCTCCAAATTTAGCTGCGTACTTCTTGCTTCGTTTCGCCCATTGGGAAACCTTGGCAGCCATCAGTACCATCTCTTCCTCTTCATCAGACCCAATTTCTTGACTCTCTTCAGAGGCTTCATCCTCAGATTCTATTACCTTGGCTTTCAGAGCCTTTGACGAGCTCTTGGAGCTTAAGGTTATCCCTTTTATCTTCTTAGTTGACTCATCAGTCATTAACTTCATTTCATGAATTTTGAGTGAACTAACTAGGCTTTCAAGAGATACAGTATCCAAGTCCTTAGACTCTTGAAAAGCAGTCACCTTTGGTCTCCATTTTGGTGGCAAGCTTCTGAGTACCTTTCTTACATGATCAGCTTCAGTATAACTTTTGTCCAAGACTTGAAGTCCAGATACTAGGATTTGAAACCTTGAAAACATCGTCTCTATATCATCTCCGTCCTTCATCTTAAACAACTCATACTGATGCACCAACAAGTTAGCCTTTGCTTCCTTAACTTGTTTGTTGCCCTCATACTTGGATTTTAAAGAATCCCAAATTGACTTTGCGGTTCTTTTATCTCCAATTTTAAGATACTCATCATGAGATATGGCATTAGTCATCATTCCTTTTACAGAATGATGCTTCTTGTACTCTAGCTTCTGAGTGGGTGTAAAGGCTTTCCTATTCTGAGAACTGACTACACCTTCTAAGTCCATATTTTCCAAGTTAACTCCATCTTCTACCAAGTCCCATAAATCACAATCAATTCCCATGATGTGACTGTACATCTTGGTTTTCCAAAAGGGGTAACCAGTCTCAGTTCCGTTGAAGAAAGGAACTTTATCAGATGATCTTCTATCTTTTGAATTTGAGTCATAGTCAAAACTAACTGCAGCATTGTTGGATTTCTCAGCAGACATGTTTTTCCTCCTGGATCTTTACTGTTTCACTATTAGGTGAGTTAGGCAACAGCCCAACTCCTGATACCAATTGAAGGTGGAAAAACACAAGAAGGGGGGGGGGGGTTGAATTGTGTTTTTAGAATTAAAAACTTTTTCTAACTTAGAACACAAAAGCAGCGGATATAAACAAAATAACTAAAAAGGTGCTGAGAGAGAAAGAAAGAAAGACACAAAGATTTATCCTGGTTCCCCTCACAACTTGAGAGTACGTCCAGTCCCCTTGTTACTAACAAGAGATTTCCACTATAATCTTCTCAAGATTACAAATTGCTCAAGCACTCTTGCAAGAGACTTCTCAGGTGCTCAAGTTTCACTAAACAAGAGACTTCACAAACAAACTTAAAATCTAAGAATGATTGTTAATGGACACTTGATATACTATCAGAGGTGTTTACAAAATACAACTCAAATTGCTTTAAGACTTTGAATGACAGATTAAATAAATAGTGTCAGATTGCTTCAGAGCCTTAAACGCAGTAATGTAACAGTGGTCATTTCTTCCATTTGAGTCTTCTATTTATACTTGAAGGAAGATGATGACCGTTGCAGAGAGATAAGGTGCCAGTTGGAATTTACTCGTACAATTGTGATAGTTGTAGTTGTCTTCTTTAGCAAATATCTTCAATTCCACTACCTTGCTATTTGAATTATCACTCATCCATTTTGAGTAATAATAGTACAATAGTACGATCCTCAATTGCGCTCCACTTATGGATAAGGTTAACGTTGTACCAACGAATATTTCTTCCTGTGGACGTGACAGAGCCTTAAAGTAGATTGTTCTTCAATCATTGGTTCTGATTCTGTCAGTTCTTGAGTGACGTAAATTCCTTTTGCTTCAGGTGCTGTTGTCATAGCTTCTTGAGGTCTTCAGCTTCTGAATCTTTCAGAACCTTGTTTTTGTCCTCAGAGTCACTTTCTTTAGCACGCAAAATTTAAGCTTCTGATGAACAGTGATGTGCTTTCAGAGGCTTGTTTGCTTGGCTTCTCTGCTATTATTCATAGTGCTTCTGAATGAATTTTAACTTATAATTCTGCACACTAGAATAATCATTAGTAATTCCAATTGCAATTTTAATACTTTGTTATCATCAAAACCACTTAAAAACTTAGAGGTTCATGTCAGACCCACTTTGTTCCAACACTATTATATAGTGTCTGTCAACTTTGACCGACAAAAGTGTTGTGACGAGTAAATAAGCGAAGGCCTCGACTCCGACGCTAAAGGCTCTGTGTTGTGGAGGGTCTGTGTTTGCATCATTTTGGGACAATTTTGGTGTTTGATTTCATCTTCATCTAATGCTTACATCATTTTGGGACAATTTTGGTGTTTGATTTGGTGCTTAAAGCTTCTTCCCATGTGGAAGGTGGGAGGTTAATTTTGGTATTTGATAATTGGCTAATCAAAGTTCTGTTTATCTTTAGGGTAACAAAAATACCTAATTATATATCAAGAGTCTATTTTGTGGCACAAATGGTGTGAATGAATGAAATAAAAGCTTGGAAGAGTGATTACTAAGTTTAATGAAGCCATGGTACTCCTTGATTTGTAGGTTATAACTGCATAAGAACAATACTTTTATGCTAGAATAGAACCAATTTCATATTTCTAATTGTGTGTAATAGTTTACAATCATTTGGTTTCATTACTAGTAATTAATTGTGGGTGGTTAATATGAAGATACTAAACTTATGGTTATTATGCAGATAAATATCAAACTGAATGAAGCTACTGATTAGTTAAGGTTTGTGCTTTTGACAATGGAACTTGGTTATTTTATGATTGATTGCTATGGATCCGTGTACGATAAGTTTTTTTAATTTTTTTATATGATTTCAGACTCAAGTATTGGCAATGTCTTCAGCAATACAACCATGAGACTCATGTGTGCAGCCAAACATTCTCAACTTATCTCCAAATATCCATTAGTGTAAACCGGTGAGCAATTGCCCATGTTTTCAGTCTGCTCTAATTTATATTTTTGCTTGGCGGGCTATTTTTGTTGATCTGAAAGTTTTTGGAGCTTCAGTGCTTAATCTTGTAATTTGCGTGCTATTTATTTAGGTTACGTGGTTGGGATGGGTCTTGTCAATTGTATTAGTACATTGTTTCATTAGGTGGTTGCTGTCAGCATAAATTCCAATTTATTTTCCTAATATATGCTAGCGTTTTCATAAATTGGTATTAGCTCTTATTTCATTTGTTTGACGTTTCCTTATTCTCATTCAAGATATTGTGCTGATGGTTGTTCTGCCATTGCTGACTCGGGGACTTCTTTGTTGGCGTGTCCAACGGTATGAATAAATGGCCTGTAGATATAGATCAATATTCAGCCTTTCACTTTACTCCTCTAGGCACAACCAAAGAAGAACTGTTCCCAAATTGGATTGTGCACTTTTGATGGGACTCGTAGTGTTGAGTAAGGCCCAATTATATTTTTATCCTTTGAATTTTGGCCATTGAGTTAATATATTGCAATATTTTTTATGTACAATTGCACTCCGATTAAAATTTTACCCGTCTTTCAATTTTTTCACTTTTAGTTTGGCTATCGAAGAGTGTAGTAGTTTGACAACGAAATAAAATCATCTGTGGATTTTCATGCTTCTACTTGTTCTGCCTGGGAGATGGCAGTTGTTTGGATGCATAACCAGCTGAGGCAGACTAAGACCGAAGATCAGATACTAACCTCTATATCAATAATGTGAGTTAGTTCTCTTAGTCCTACTAGTTGAGTATCCTGTTTCACCTTCTGATTCTCAGCTTCATGTTGATGTTGCAGCTTTGTGATAAAATGCCAAGCCCAATGAGAAAATCAGCTGTTGACTGTGGGTATATCTCTTCATTATATCTCCATTGCCTGTAATTTCCTTCATAATTGGTGGAAGAAATTTTGACCTTGCCCCAGAAGAGGTATGTCGTCCCCATACCTGATCTGTTGCTTTTGCAATGACTCGTCACTATTTTTATTCTATGAAAATAAGATAAGTTCAACCGGGCCGATAGAAAAACTATATTTCTGAAGGTAGGAGAAGTGGGTATTTTGATGAAAAATCGAAACAAACAGACTTGAAGATAACAATAATTACATTAGCTGAAAAAAGCTTTCCAGTGTATTTGCAAATGATATAGGTAATCCTATAAAATCCATGAGCTAGAACCTTTAACCATCCAAATGTACATCTGGTATATCAATGGTGAGATTAGGCCTTTTCCCACCATGAGAAAATTAATTGGCATTCCCACCATAACCTTCACCCTTATCGGCATTTGGTTAAATGTGATTATGTGTCTTTTCTTATTGGTTTTCTTATCCATTTAATTATTTTAAGGGTCTTGCTAAACAGTGCCCCCGAGGCACTCTTTAAGGATTCCATTTAAGGCTTGCATGCTGTCTTGCGAAAGATCAATTATGTAATTCTGTTAGGATATGAAAAGCGCTTTCTTAGAATGAGCCATTTATATTCCTAGAAAAACACTTTAATTTTCCAAAGGTCTTAATCTCAAACTCCTTGAAAACACTTTAATAAGAAATGTGAAGTTTAATATTTGAGCTTGCCTAGTTGGATTCAACTGTCCCTCAACGATTCTTAGTTCTATTGTTGGATTCTATAGTTCTCTCAAACATATCTATAACATGAAATTCATGATATGACGACAGTATATGGAATGAAAATAGGAAAATGTTACATTTAGAGATTATACAAAATGTGAAGTTTAATATTTGAGCTTGCTTAGTTGGATTCAATTGACCCTCAACGATTCTTAGTTCTATAGTTGAATTCTATGGTTCCCTCAATCATATCCATAACATGAAATTCATGATATGACGACCCTATATGGAATGAAAGTAAGACCATGATAAATTTAGAGATTATAAGAAATGTGAAGTTTAATTTGAGTTTGCCTAGTTGGATTCAATTGACCCTCAACGATCCTTACTTCTATAGTTGAATTCTATAGTTCTCTCAATCTCCTTGACTAAGTGCTGACCTAGCACTTGTTGTTCCTTTTTATTAAAAAAAACTAAGTCCCACATTGATTAAAGATAAAGTCTGACTAGAGTTTATAAAGAGTGACACCCTTCACCTTAAAAGTCGGTTTTATAAGGTTGAGTCAAACCCAACTCTCAATTCTAATATGGCATCAAAGCTTATTTTTTCGGGCCGCCAACCATTTATATTCACGCATAGAGGCCAATAGTATGTTTGTCCCTCAACGATCCTAAGTTCTATAGGTCGATTCTATAGTTTTCTCAAACATATCCATTACATGATGAAATTCATAATTAGACGACCCTATATGGAATGAAAGTAGGAACATGATAAATTTAGAGATTATACGAAATGTGAAGTTTAATATTTGAGCTTGCCTAGTTGGATTCAATTGTCCCTCAACAATTCTTAGTTCTATTGTTGGATTCTATAATTCTCTCAAACATATCTATAACATGAAATTCATGATATGACGACAATATATGGAATGAAAGTAGCAAAGTGATACATTTAGAGATTATACCAAATGTGAAGTTTAATATTTGAGCTTGCCTAGTTGGATTCAATTGTCCCTCAACGATTCTTAGTTCTATAGTTGAATTCTATAGTTCTCTCAAACATATCTATAACATGAAATTCATGATATGATGACCCTATATGGAATGAAAGTAAGAACATGATAAATTTAGAGATTATAAGAAATGTGAAGTTTAATTTGAGTTTGCCTAGTTGGATTCAATTGTCCCCCAACGATCCTTAGTTCTATAGTTGAATTCTATTAGTTCTCTCAAACATATCCATAACATGAAATTCATGATATGACGACCCTATATGGAATTAAAGTAAGAACATGATAACTTTAGAGATTATAAGAAATGTGAAGTTTAATATTTGAACTTGCCTAGTTGGATTCAATTGTCCCTCAACGATCCTTGATTGGAAAATATGATATTAGAACCTATATGGTTCTAAATTCGATAAAATGGAAGGATGATATTGCATGTGTCCGAATAATATAGAATGCAAAATTTGATAGTTGGATTTCTAATTTGAATTGATGATATGTAATTGAATTGACGGAATATGGTTGGCTCGCGCTGGGGTGTATTGAAAAAACCTTAACATGAAATGCCTGGTACGTAATTGAATTGACGGATTTATATTGGCTCATGAAATTGAATTGACGGTATTATGTCTTCAAATGGTGGCTGATATATAATTGAATTGTCGGAATCTAGTAGGCTCGTGTGAATTGAATTGACAATATTATGTCATGAAATGTCTTGTATGTAATAGAATTTACGGATTCCTATTGGCTCATATGAAATTAAATTGTCGGATTTATGTTGGCCCATGAAATTGAATTGACAGATTCATGTTGGATCATATAAAATTGAATTGACAGATTTATGTTGGCTCATAACATTGAAGTGACAATATTGTATCTTGAAATGGTGGCTGATATGTAATGGAATTGACGGAATCTTGTTGGCTCGTATGAACTGAATTGAAGGTATTATGTGTTGAAATATTGCTCGGTACGTAAATCTACAGTGCTCTTAAGGTATGCTTTGCAACTACTATGAATTTAATTTATTTTAAATTTATCTTAAAATTTATCTGAAATTTTGATGCAAAATACCATATTTGATCTTATATTATTTAAATTTGAATTGCATTGATGGATTCATGTTGGTTAATATTAAATTGAATTGACGGATTTATATTGACTCATGAAATTGAATTGACGGATTCATGTTGGCTCATATGAAATTGACGGATTTATGTTGGTTCATGAAATTCATGATATGACGACAATATGTGGAATGAAAGTAGCAAAATGATAAATTTAGAGATTATGCAAAATGTGAAGTTTAATATTTTGTGCTTGCCTAGTTAGTTTCAATTGTCCGTCAACGATCCTTAATTTTATAGTTGAATTCTATAGTTCTCTCAAACATATTCATAACATCATATTCATGATATGACGACACTATATGGAATGAAAGTAGCAACATGATAAATTTAGAGATTATACATAATGTGAAGTTTAATATTAGAGTTTGCTTAGTTGGATTGAATTCTTCCTCAGCGATCCTTGATTAGAAAATATGATATTTGAATCTATACGATTCTAAATTCGATAAAATGGAAGGATGATATTGTGTATGAATAGTATTGAATGCAAAATTTGATAATTGAATTTTTATTTTGAGTTGACGATATTATGTGTTGAAACTGTGGATGATATGTAATTCAATTGACAATATTTAGTCATGAATTGTCTAGTACGTAATTGAATTGACGAATTCATGTTGGCTCATGAAATTAAATTGACGGATTTATGTTGGCTCATGAAATTCAATTGAAAAATGTATGCTGGCTCATGAAATTGAATTAACGGTATTATGTCTTTAAATGATGTCTGATATGTAATTAAATTGACAGAATTTTGTTGGCTCATATGAATTGAATTGACAGTATTATGTCATGAAATGTCTTGTACGTAATTTAATTGACGGATTCATGTTGGCTCATATGAAATTGAATTGACGAATTTATGTTGGCTAGTGAAACTGAATTGGAGGATTCATGTTGGATCGTATAAATTTGAATTGACATATTTATGTTGGCTCATGAAATTGAATTGACGGTTGTAACAGCCCGTTTTTCAAAAGCCAGAAAAGGCACTGTATTTTTTTATTTTTTTTATTACACATCAGAGTTACGCATAAAAGATTTTAAATGAGCCGGCATTCAAATATACAAAAGAACTCATTACCATAAGGTGCTTCGACAAGCAAAGTGTATTCCTGAATAATTACAATCCAAGTCTAAGTATTCAAATACTTACAACAGCACAAGTTAGAATTCTATGCCTAACCCAAAAAGCACGGTGCACAACCCACACCGGCGCATAGTCTAACTAAGCCAAAGCTCCAACATCTCAATGGGGCCTGGAACAGCCACCGTCGTCACCACGACCTAACCCATCATCTGGGTGGGATGAGCCCGCAAATGAAAGAAAGGGTCACCACAAAATATATAGTATATATATATATATAACCAGTGCGAAAGATGTACACATAACAAATTTCCACATACACAAGAGAAAGCTCTTTAACACGAAAGAATTTCCCACCAACGGGCTTATATATATAATGCACACATAGCCTACAAATGCAGACTCTACATGATCGTGACACCAATCACTGGCTGCCACATGCATGAAATTCTCACACTCGTAGGTCCAACCCCTACTAACAATACCAATGGAAACCCCGTAGCTCTCCCGATCACTACGAACCATTAGAGTGGGCTCTCCCGATCACCACACCCCTACCATAAGTATCAATAGAATCCCGTAGCTCTCCCGATCACTACAAGGATTAGAGTGGGCTCTCCCGATCACCACACCCCGTAGCTCTCCCGATCACTACGTATCGATCTCAACAAAAATCTCGTAGCTCTCCTGATCACTACGAATAAAAAGGTGGGCTCTCCCGATCACCACACCATACACGCAACTACCAAATGCATGAGCATACACTTCCCCATATATGCTAATGCAATGAATACATACCTCTCTCGCATATGTAAACCAAACATAACAACATACATACATTTCTCATCATATGTATTCCAAACACCTGTTCATACATATATTCTCATAATCATATGTAAACAGCGCAAGTATTGTAAACACTTTCTCATCACGAGAATACATAACACATACATGCCAAGCACACCAACACACATCACCGAAAATAACCAAACATGTTGTAACTCAGTGAAAAGACAGAAATAAAGTGATGCCCTTACCTCAGCAAGCATTCCACCACGCACAACTTACATTACGCGAGCAATAACCGTCCCTCTCGACGAAAACTCCAATTCGGCTAATCCTCTTAACCTTTTACAAAACATAACTTATCTAAGTTAATACCACATTCTAATTGGTTACTCAAATAAGTCCTAGATCGGCTACTAATGGATCAAGACCTATGGTTGTTCCCTCACAACTAACTAGGCTCAAATCCACTATTCACGCTACCTAAAATTTAAGCAGCGTAATATCAATAAAATACTCTCACGGTATTCTATTGAAACGAAACCTATTCCCAAAATTCTAGAGGGGTCTAAGGTACTTTCTAACACTCTCGGATAGTGATTCCCAGTTCTCCCCATAGTGATTAAAAATTCACGAAGTTAAATACACTATTTTTGCTATAAGAAATATAGTTTCGTTTCAAAACAAACTAAGAAACACTTTGATTCCTAACTCCAAGGCAATCAATTTTCACATACTAAAACCATTTGAAAACAAACCAAAAACTCTTTGAAAATTTTCACAAAAATAAAAGTTTACTTGCGCTACAAGTTACAAGTTTTTTTCTTTCAAATAAAATGGCCATAACTCGTTCATTCTTTATCCGATCGAGACGAGCCATACACCGAAATCTTCGTCTCGAAAAGACGGATCAAATAGTTAATTTTCCAGGTCACAAAAACAATTTTAAAAGGACCTAAATACCCTTAAAGATTTCGGCCAGAATTGAAATCACACCTAAAACATTGTTTTCAAAAATCAAACATAGTTTATAATACTCAAACCATTATTAATTTCTCAAAAGAAACTCAAAAGTGATCAAGCTCCTACACCAAAACCATTTCAAATCAAAGCATAACACTTTTCAAAACTTTACCAATTAACTTGTTTACTTAGAACACAAGTTACTAGTTTTCTTTCAAAACAAAACCACATTAATTATTCCAAAGAAAACCATGATCATGCCTTCCCAATTATGGCTTAAAATTTAGAAATCTCATGGACATATACATTAATGATTATATGCCACGGCAAAATTCTAAAAAAAAGGCTAGTTTCCATTTTTTTTTTCATTATAAAACCCTAGTAATAATCAACTAGCTCCCAAAATCATTGTTTTGAACAAACAAAGCATTTTCAAAACACAATCCACAATCAAAATAGTTTTCACAAAATTCTCAAGAACACTAAAATATTTTCATCAACTTTATCCAAAACAAAACCTAAAATCAAACATCCATTTTGCCCAAAGGCTCAAGGACAACATCATTTCACAAAAATATAAATTCTATCTCATGTTCTTGATCAATAAATTTTCTTTCCAAAACCCTAACTATCTTTCTCATGAGATTCTCACCAACTCATGAAAAATTGAAATAACAAAGCCTAGCATGCTTACTAAATTCTCATGAACAACTTTCATGAAACAAGAATCAATTCCTAACAATTTCATCTCATGAACATCAACTAATAAACCATCAAACTCCAAGAGTTTGGCTAGCAAAGAGAAAGGAAGAGGTTCTAGTTACCTTAGAAGAAGAATCTCACAACTCCAAGCTTTCCAACAAGCTTAAGATCAAGTGCTTTGGTGAAGGAATGAAAATTTTGTGAAGAAATGGAAAAGAAATGGAGCTCCACGGCCAAGAGAGAAGAGAAGGAAGTTTTGTGATTTTTTCTAAGTTCCACAAAGCAACAAACCTCCTTCCTAAATAATGGTCTTGTTTGCCAAACAACCATTGGATCAAATAGTGCAAAGTTTCTAAGACTTCATCCTAGCCATTAGATTAATTCTAAGCTTATCCTTCCAAGATATTTTTTAAGCTTCCTCACATCTCAGCTCTCGCGTTCGCTCGTAAACGAGTCGCACCTCGCTAACAGACGGAAATCACAAAAATATAAAATCTACCAAATAAACGTCCGTCGTAAACCGTTTCCAAATATTATCGCTAAATCTTTTTCCCCGACTGTAATTTTCTTTCACACCCTCGAAAATTATTCTGACAATATATCCTAACTCACGCCGATATATAAAACTCCCATATAAATTTCTACGGAATTCAGACATCGTAAAAATTTCCAACAGCGGGTCAAATTCCTACTCGTTTTTCCAAAAACCAGAATAAACCAAAACTCGGATTTCTGGCTTCACAGAAATCTCCTCATACTTAAAAGAGGATCACGACCAGAAAGTCTGTGCCTTTCCAGCGCACGAGCACAAAACAGGCTCAAATACAGCAAAAATTCCATTAATGCGACGATACTCACAAAACCGCTTCACCAAAAACCCTAAACTCGTAGCCGACACTAGAGTTCCTTAGAAAAACTGCACAGTGAAAACTTGGGTCTTACATTACTACCCTCCAAAAAAAGTTTCGTCCTCGAAACTAAAGGTAAGAGTAACAACTCAACTAGTTATTACCATCACCAACACAACAAAATCCCTCAGGATTAGGTGTAGCCACACAGATGCTAACACCGGATGAAGTCACACACATACTCTCACCAACACCCTGGCACAACCGTGCACCAACCGCAACTCTCAACGAGTTCACCACTCAAGAATTAACCTCACAACAGAGGTTCAGAACCTCAAGTTCCTCAAATTTCCTAGGGTCCACACACAAAATTTCTAAAGTCACCTCTTTTGCCTCCGCGACGTAGCCTAAACCACTAGGTTCACGCGCAGCAGTGACTGGCTACCCTCCAAAAAGAAACACAGAACTCCCTGTACACCACCAAAACTATTACACTCCGCAAAAGTTGTCTTCTCTATCGAAAAACTTCACACTTCCCAAAAATTGGTTTCTTACACGTCCATATTACTTCCAAAATGGCACTTAGACTACTCTCGCGTGCCTTAAATAAAAACGTTTCTCCTTGTTAACTGCCACCTTTGGCACACATCCTCTACGACTAATCTCATCGATCTACTAATTTACAATTTTCCAAGTTCAACAACTTCCTAGAGTTGGTTCCCAATCACCATGACCAATAACTTGTTAATTCAAAACAACATCTTTACTTCGCCGTACAGAATCCAAATATTCTCGTTCCACATCAACTTGTGTCCAATCAAGCATACCCTTCTCCCATTCGATTGATCCTTCATCATCGTGACTATTCTAAAGTCATAAAGTCTGTTCCCACCGGGGAATAAATTCCTAGATCTCAAGTTCTAGCTAATCTTGCTCTTACATCTAGTCACTCATCGTTTTCTTATTCACTTCTAACTTTTACTAACGATCATCTATTGTACTCTTCGTAATCGAGCGCTCCAATTAATTAATTCCTCAAGTTTCTATTAAGTACCTCTCTATGCATAGCTATCTCTAATCTTAATGCTTGGCCTATCAAGACAGCTACCAACGCACAACACTTTGCTATGATTTTATCCTTATTACGTTCGATATCCAAATCAAACTCTTGAATTTAATCTTCAAGAACTCTAAAAACTCATCGTACCATCCATTTAATCCTAATATACAATTAAAATCCTTCTAACAATCAACTTTCATTGTCTTAGTACTCTTACTAACGAACTCCTTTTCTACTCAAACAAAATATTTCTAGAAAATTGCCAAACATTGTCGTCCATGACCTGAATTTCTTAACGTTTGGTTACATCAACTCCTATAATTCCGTAATTTCAAGGTACTACTTGGTCCTTCAACCTCTTGGTCGATCAAAATCATTAACTTATATGCCTATCCACACAGGATCTCTACTCAATCTTGACTAATCTTTTCAAACTACTCAATAAGTTTACTTTCTCTTATGGTTTACCTGCCAATAATTAATAATTCTGGCTTACACTGCTAAAATTCTCAAGGTATTTCCATACCATACACCTCTAGTAGCACTTATCATCGATATACAACTCACTTTTCAAGGTTGAACTCCTCGTTCTTTACCTAAATATCTCTCCAAATACACAATTATCCAACAATCACTTTCCTAACGTTGTATCTCACATCGACATCAATACTTACTATCTCCCAAACTACGTATAGATTGTCACTTATCAATGTGATACTTGGTCTCCTACCTTTAATCATCACGAGATTCATCCTTACAAATCATAGTTTCGAATCTAATTCATCTCGCACACTTAAATTAAACCCTTAAGATATCCACCATTCGTATAAATGTCGTTTAACGCCACAAGGTTTTTTTTTTTTGCTCCCTCTTGACGTACAACGTCCTTTAATTCCAATACATGTCACTCCAATGATTATCCAAACATCCTACTTGATCCCAATTGACATCTCTGCATGCTCCACTATTCCACAGTGGTAACCTCTTCTTGACAGTCGAATGACTTCATCAAGTATCGTCCGAACTCACCAGAACGGATATCCAGCACCTTCTTCAAAAGGTATCCCAATCTGATCCTTACTTGCAATCCTTTATCAGTCGACATCCAAACGTCCGTACTCAACACCTCCGGGTGACAACGACCCATGCAAATTCAAGTTCATCGAATTTCTTCCAAGAATCCTTTGTGGTTCTCGTTCGCCTCAAGTTCATCCTCCTCGGACCACTCTGTCTAAGGGATTCAGAGACACTTGTCGACTAAATTAGACCAAGGCTCGGGGTTTCACAATTCCACTTACTGAAGCCTCACTCCCTGCATTACTTCGGTAAGACACAAACAAGTGTCTAAGCATATCCCATGCTAGACTCAAAACAACCAACCACATAACCCACAACACAACAAAAACAACCGCTAGAACTAACACAACTCTAGCTAAGTTCTAACCGACTCTGGACTAACGACTCAAGTATACACTTTCCCTTTGAAGATTTAAAGCCGTGCTCTGATACCAATTGTAACAGCCCGTTTTTCAAAAGCCAGAAAAGGCATTGTATATTTTTTTTTTATTACACATCAGAGTTACGCATAAAAGATTTTAAATGAGCCGGCATTCAAATATACAAAAGAACTCATTACCATAAGGTGCTTCGACAAGCAAAGTGTATTCCTGAATAATTACAATCCAAGTCTAAGTATTCAAATACTTACAACAGCACAAGTTAGAATTCTATGCCTAACCCAAAAAGCACGGTGCACAACCCACACCGGCGCATAGTCTAACTAAGCCAAAGCTCCAACATCTCAATGGGGCCTGGAACAGCCACCGTCGTCACCACGACCTAACCCATCATCTGGGTGGGATGAGCCCGCAAATGAAAGAAAGGGTCACCACAAAATATATAGTATATATATATATAACCAGTGCGAAAGATGTACACATAACAAATTTCCACATACACAAAAGAAAGCTCTTTAACACGAAAGAATTTCCCACCAACAGGCTTATATATATATAATGCACACATAGCTTACAAATGCAGACTCTACATGATCGTGACACCAATCACTGGCTGCCACATGCATGAAATTCCCACACTCGTAGGTCCAACCCCTACTAACAATACCAATGGAAACCCCGTAGCTCTCCCGATCACTACGAACCATTAGAGTGGGCTCTCCCGATCACCACACCCCTACCATAAGTATCAATAGAATCCCGTAGCTCTCCCGATCACTACAAGGATTAGAGTGGGCTCTCCCGATCACCACACCCCGTAGCTCTCCCGATCACTACGTATCGATCTCAACAAAAATCTCGTAGCTCTCTTGATCACTACGAATAAAAAGGTGGGCTCTCCCGATCACCACACCATACACGCAACTACCAAATGCATGAGCATACACTTCCCCATATATGCTAATGCAATGAATACATACCTCTCTCGCATATGTAAACCAAACATAACAACATACATACATTTCTCATCATATGTATTCCAAACACCTGTTCATACATATATTCTCATAATCATATGTAAACAGCGCAAGTATTGTAAACACTTTCTCATCACGAGAATACATAACACATACATGCCAAGCACACCAACACACATCACAGAAAATAACCAAACATGTTGTAACTCAGTGAAAAGACAGAAATAAAGTGATGCCCTTACCTCAGCAAGCATTCCACCACGCACAACTTACATTACGCGAGCAATAACCGTCCCTCTCGACGAAAACTCCAATTCGGCTAATCCTCTTAACCTTTTACAAAACATAACTTATCTAAGTTAATACCACATTCTAATTGGTTACTCAAATAAGTCCTAGATCGGCTACTAATGGATCAAGACCTATGGTTGTTCCCTCACAACTAACTAGGCTCAAATCCACTATTCACGCTACCTAAAATTTAAGCAGCGTAATATCAATAAAATACTCTCACGGTATTCTATTGAAACAAAACCTATTCCCAAAATTCTAGAGGGGTCTAAGGTACTTTCTAACACTCTCGGATAGTGATTCCCAGTTCTCCCCATAGTGATTAAAAATTCACGAAGTTAAATACACTATTTTTGCTATAAGAAATATAGTTTCGTTTCAAAACAAACTAAGAAACACTTTGATTCCTAACTCCAAGGCAATCAATTTTCACATACTAAAACCATTTGAAAACAAACCAAAAACTCTTTGAAAATTTTCACAAAAATAAAAGTTTACTTGCGCTACAAGTTACAAGTTTTTTTCTTTCAAATAAAATGGCCATAACTCGTTCATTCTTTATCCGATCGAGACGAGCCATACACCGAAATCTTCGTCTCGAAAAGACGGATCAAATAGTTAATTTTCCAGGTCACAAAAACAATTTTAAAAGGACCTAAATACCCTTAAAGATTTCGGCCAGAATTGAAATCACACCTAAAACATTGTTTTCAAAAATCAAACATAGTTTATAATACTCAAACCATTATTAATTTCTCAAAAGAAACTCAAAAGTGATCAAGCTCCTACACCAAAACCATTTCAAATCAAAGCATAACACTTTTCAAAACTTTACCAATTAACTTGTTTACTTAGAACACAAGTTACTAGTTTTCTTTCAGAACAAAACCACATTAATTATTCCAAAGAAAACCATGATCATGCCTTCCCAATTATGGCTTAAAATTTAGAAATCTCATGGACATATACATTATATGCCACGGCAAAATTCTAAAAACAAGGCTAGTTCCCATTTTTTTTTCATTATAAAACCCTAGTAATAATCAACTAGCTCCCAAAATCATTGTTTTGAACAAACAAAGCATTTTCAAAACACAATCCACAATCAAAATAGTTTTCACAAAATTCTCAAGAACACTAAAATATTTTCATCAACTTTATCCAAAACAAAACCTAAAATCAAACATCCATTTTGCCCAAAGGCTCAAGGACAACATCATTTTCACAAAAATATAAATTCTATCTCATGTTCTTGATCAATAAATTTTCTTTCCAAAACCCTAACTAATATCTCATGAGATTCTCACCAACTCATGAAAAATTGAAATAACAAAGCCTAGCATGCTTACTAAACTCTCATGAACAACTTTCATGAAATAAGAATCAATTCCTAACAATTTCATCTCATGAACATCAACTAATAAACCATCAAACTCCAAGAGTTTGGCTAGCAAAGAGAAAGGAAGAGGTTCTAGTTACCTTAGAAGAAGAATCTCACAACTCCAAGCTTTCCAACAAGCTTAAGATCAAGTGCTTTGGTGAAGGAATGAAAATTTTGTGAAGAAATGGAAAAGAAATGGAGCTCCACGGCCAAGAGAGAAGAGAAGGAAGTTTTGTGATTTTTTCTAAGTTCCACAAAGCAACAAACCTCCTTACTAAATAATGGTCTTGTTTGCCAAACAACCATTGGATCAAATAGTGCAAAGTTTCTAAGACTTCATCCTAGCCATTGGATCAATTCTAAGCTTATCCTTCCAAGATATTTTCTAAGCTTCCTCACATCTCAGCTCTCGCGTTCGCTCGTAAACGAGTCGCACCTCGCTAACGGACGGAAATCACAAAAATATAAAATCTACCAAATAAACGTCCGTCGTAAACCGTTTCCAAATATTATCGCTAAATCTTTTTCCCCGACTGTAATTTTCTTTCACACCCTCGAAAATTATTCTGACAATATATCCTAACTCACGCCGATATATAAAACTCCCATATAAATTTCTACGGAATTCAGACATCGTAAAAATTTCCAACAGCGGGTCAAATTCCTACTCATTTTTCCAAAAACCAGAATAAACCAAAACTCGGATTTCTGGCTTCACAGAAATCTCCTCATACTTAAAAGAGGATCACGACCAGAAAGTCTGTGCCTTTCCAGCGCACGAGCACAAAACAGGCTCAAATACAGCACAAATTCCATTAATGCGACGATACTCACAAAACCGCTTCACCAAAAACCCTAAACTCGTAGCTGACACTAGAGTTCCTTAGAAAAACTGCACAGTGAAAACTTGGGTCTTACAACGGTATTATGTCTTGAAATGGTGCCTGATATGCAATTGAATTGGCGGAATCTTGTTGGCTCGTATGAATTGAATTGAAGGTTTTATGTGTTGAAATATTGTCTGGTACGTAAATCTGCAGTGCTCTTAAGGTATGCTTTTGCAACTATTATGAATTTAATTTATTTTAAGTTTATCTGGAAATTTGTTTAAAATTTTGATGCAAAATTTTATATGTGATCTTATATGATTTAAATTTGGTAAATTGATATGATGATATTGTGCTTCGATGACATTGAATCGAAAACACAAACAATCATTGGATGGAAAACGTAAACTTTGACTCTAATGTATGTCTTTTAGTGACAAACATATTCTATTTTAATTTAACTTTAATGAATCTATAATTATCTCAAACATATTCATAACATGAAATTCATGATATGACGACCATATATGGAATGAAAATAGCAACATGATAAATTTAGATATTATACAGAATGTGAAGTTTGATATTTAAGCTTGCGTAGATGGATTTAGTTGTCCCTCAACGGTCCTTAGTTTTATAGTTGGATTCTATAGTTCTCGAACATATTCATGATATGACGACACTATGTAATGAAAGTAGCAACATGATAAATTTAGAGATTATACAAAATGTGAAGTTTAATATTTGATTTTGCATATTGGATTCAATTGTCCCTCAACGATCCTTGATTGAAAAATATGATATTTGAACCTATACAATGCTAAATTCGATAAAATGGAAGGATGAAATTGAATAATATCGAATGCAAAATTTGATAATTGAATTTCTAATTTGAATTGGGGATATTATGTGTTGAAATGGTGGATGATATGTAATTGAATTGACGGAATCTTGTTGACTCGTATGAATTGAATTGACAATATTAAGTCCTGAAATGTCTAGTACGTAATTGAATTGACAGATTCATGTTGGCTCATGAAATTGAATAGACGCATTCATGTTGGGTCATATGAAATTGAATTGAAGGATTTATGTTGGCTCATGAAATTGAATTGACATTATTATGTCTTTATGGTGCCTGATATAAAATTGAGTTTATGGAATCTTGTTGGCTCGTATGAATTGAATTCACAATATTATGTCATGAAATGTCTGGTACGTAATTGAATTGACGGATTCATGTTGGCTTATATGAAATAGAATTGACGGATTTATGTTGGCTAATGAAATTGAAATGGCGGATTCATGTTGGATCATGTAACATCCCAACTCCTAAATTATTCAACTAATTTTAATTAGAAATGGTCTAGTAAAATTAGAATCAATTTGAGGAATTAATTAATTAAGTCATGGGATCAAAGTGTATTATGTGTAATGTTAGCAAATTTAATTTGATCTAAACTACACAATTGATACTTTGATACTACTCTTAAGAATAATTATTTTCAAGGATTCAAATCTCCCTCCTTAGTGACTCATGATTCCACTCAAGAGCTTTACCTCCCTAACCAACACCTCACCTTGTTAAGATGAGTCATGAATCCACTACTCCTAAGTACATGCAAGCTAATCACTCCACTTCATTTCAGAAAAATCTGAAGTAAGAAACCCTCTCATTTTCTCTCATTCCACGCCAAACAACAACAAGCTTCCAAAGCTCATTTTCCAAACCCATTTCATGATTTCTCCAACACCACTCACATGCCACTAACAACCAAAATCTTCAATTTTCCCTACCATCAGGTATGGTATCACATGCATCTGAAACAAACTTGGAAACATCAGTACCACCACCCCATCATCTTCCCAATGAACTCACAAGATGCAAAACAACAACCCACATCTTTTAAGCCAATAACATAACATGCAACCCAAGGTTCAAACAAATTCGTGTACTGTTCCTAGCCCAGAAAATCAACTATAAATACCCCCTAAACTCAGCTGAATCATTCATCAATCATCTTCCAATCTTAGAGCAAAGTTAGAAGTTCATCTTTTCACCAAATTTCCAACTTTGGTCAAGTCTGTTCGTGGGTGTAGCTGGGGTTTAAGTAGCTGTTTAGAAGAGCCCAGAAGCAAGGTTAAAGCTTCAATCCAGGTGGGTTCTTAGGTTAGTTAGTTAGTTGCCCAAAATCATGAAACCTTGCATGTTAACTTAAGAATTAGGGGAATGTTGTGTGAGAGGAATTAACTCCCAAATTCCTCTCCATTCTGTCTTATATTATATATAATGTGTGACTGCATAGCTTAGGATGAGGATTGTAGGTGTTGATCTTGTTAAAATTGGATTTTTCGTGAAACAGGGTACATTCTGTGTACACTCGCCGCAGCGAGTTGACAGCGAGCATTCATAGCGAACTGGGTTTTTCTGGGCTGATGAAACTCGCCGCAGCGAGCTCCTGCTCGCTTAGCGAGTTGATTTAGGCCATGACCTATAATCTCGCCGTGGCGAGCTGACAACACGCCATAGCGAGTTGATACAGGGCATACCCATAAACTCGCCGTAGCGAGCTATGACTCGCTGAGCGAGTTTAGCAGAACAGAACTTCATTTTAAAACTGTTTTCTAATAAAACTTAAAGCACTTGTTTTATGTCCTCATCTGAGTTATACATTTTGCAGTAGCATGATTTATATAATGTTAAACAACATGTTAATCATAGAAAATCTTTAGGGTATAACTTAGAGATTATAGGTTTGTATGCTCCCCGGGAATTGGAAACTCATGGTAGAAAATAACTAATTAGTATCAGTCAGTTCTGCTGCGATTTATGTCGCTTTATGGACTCCCAATGGGATAATCCATTAGGCTATGATTATGTGAGCTTCATGCCGTGACCGAATCGGTTGTCGGATATGGCAGGCCTCTGAGACATGCTCACCTCAGAGTGTCCTTGTGTTTAAAATGAATAAGACTAATTTTGTGATACACCTTTATTTATGTTTACGTATTATGATATGTTATGAATATATGTTATGACTGTTAGGTTTTCCCCGGTGTAGTCACCTTAGGAGGGTAGTAGGACTCACTGAGGCTTAGTAGTCTCACCCCACTCCAAACAAATTTTTTTTCAGATAAGCAGGTTGGCTAAAGGTATGCTGGTTGGTGTGCTCGAGGCTATGCTTTGGATCGCATTTATTTCATGCTTCGTAGTTTATTCCTTTGTTGTACCTCTAATAAATTCTTGTTGTATCGTTGAATTCATGTTTCGCTTCCGTTGTTTTCAGTATCTGTGTTGTACTTAGCACCTGCGTGTGCTTAAATTTCAATTGTAATAATAATGACTCAGTGCCAATAATAATAATTCTACGTTTTATTCTAGATATAGACGTGGGGTGTTATAATTGGTATTAGAGCAGGTCGATTCAGATCGTGCCAGAGTTCATTAATATTACGAATTCGAATCCCAGTACTTGTCTGGATTTCTAACATCTGTTCTAGATGTCATGTCACTTTAAGCCTAGCTAACTTGACTTGATATTGGCAGTTAGAGCACTATGTCAGGAGCAAGACGAGGACCTGGAAGGCCAAGAAGGAATGTTGCAGATGATGATGAACCTGAAATGTACGGTGATGCTAATGCAAACATGTGGGCTGAGATGATGCACCAGCAGCAACAGTTTCAGGCTCAACAAGCTCAACAACATCAAGAGTTCATGGCTATGTTCCAACAGCACATGAACAATCCTCCCCCTCAGCAGCAAGGATCAAGTGCTGCATTCAGAGAGTTCTGCCGCATGAGTCCACCAAAATTTTATGGAGAATACAATCCAGCAAAGGCTCGGGAATGGATCCAAAGGATGAGTGGAATCCTGGAGTCTATGGATTGCACTGAAGCTGACAAAGTTGTGTTCGTCTCCTGCTTCTTTAGGGGCGACGCTTGTAACTGGTGGGATGGTACGAAGGCGTATATGGAAGCTAGCCAAATGGAAGTGACTTGAGATAATTTCCGGCGTCTCTTTGTCGGGCATTATATACCAGAAAGTTACCAGTTTCAGATGGAACGGGAATTGACTGAACTGAAGCAGGGGAGTATGTCTGTGGCAGAATACACCATGAAGTTCAACGAATTGGTCAGATATGTGATGGATGGTAATGATGCTCCCTCTGAATCGTGGAAAATGAAGAAGTATAGGTTCGGGCTGAGAGCTGACATAGCGCATGACGTCTCCATGCAGCATATCACTATTCAGAAAAGGAATGATTATGGAAAGTTCAACCTGCACGTGAGAACCAAAGGTACCACCAGTAAGGGGAAACAGAGTTATTCCCAGCGATCACCAAGGAACTGTGCTGAATGTGGTTTCCCTCACAGTGGAGAGTGCATGAAAGGGAAGAACATGTGTTACTATTGTAAGCAGCCGGGCCACTACAAGCATGAATGTCCTAAGCTGAAGAGGCAAGGCGATTCCAGCGGCGCTTCTAAAAGCAAAGGTCGGGTATTTTCACTTGATGGTGAGAAAGTCAAATATAATAATGCTTTAATTATGGATGTATGCATGTTAGGCCAGTCTGAAGTTTTAGTCTTGTTTGATTGTGGAGTTACTAATTCCTTTATAGTCGTTGACTGTGTTCAGCGACTGCAATTACCCTCTGTGCCATTAACTCCCCCTATGACTGTGGCTGTTGCCACAGGAGGCAAGGTTACCTCTAAGCGAGTTTATCAGAATTGTCCGATGCTTGTGGGCAGTAAGGTCTACAATATAGATTTGATCTGTCTACCCTTGAAAGATATAGATGTGGTCCTAGGCATGGATTGGCTTTCTGCCAACATTGTGTACATAAGATGTGATGAAAAGAATCTGTTCATTCCAACTGAAACTTCTGCGAAGAGTATAACACTCACTGCTTTACTCCAAAACACTCATCAAATGATCCAGTACTTAGGTGCCAGTACCAAGTGTTTCAGTGTCTTGTTTACCATCGATCCGGAACCCAGTTTGAGTCTCAGTGACATTCCAGTTGTTAGTGAGTTCCTAGACGTCTTTCCAGATGACATTATGAATTTACCTCCTGAAAGGGAAGTTGAGTTTTCCATCGACCTAGTTCCTGGTTCCCAGCCTATCTCAGTTCCCCCTTATCGAATGTCTCCCTTAGAGCTTCATGAACTGAAATCTCAGCTTGAAGAGTTACTTCAGAAACACTTTATCCGACCCAGTGTCTCACCTTGGGGAGCACCGATGTTGTTAGTCTAGAAGAAAGACGGTACTATGCGTCTGTGCATTGATTATCGTCAACTCAATAAGGTCACAATCAAGAACAAGTATCCCTTACCAAGAATTGATGACCTTCTGGACCAACTCAGAGGTGCTACTATCTTTTCCAAGATTGATCTTCGTTCTGGATATCATCAAATCCGTATGAAGTCCTCGGATGTTTCCAAGACAGCGTTCAGGACCCGGTATGGACATTATGAATTCTTGGTCATGCCATTCGGTTTGACAAATGCTCCAGCCATTTTTATGGACTACATGAATCGAATATTCCAACCTTACCTTGACTAGTTTGTTGTTATCTTTATTGACGACATTCTGATCTATTCTAAAGATTCTCAGGAGCATGCTGAACACCTGAGAATCGTGTTGAGCATCCTTAGAGAGAAACAACTGTACGCCAAGTTCAGCAAGTGTGAATTTTGGCTATCTGAAGTTAAGTTCTTGGGACATGTCATATCGCAAGGCGGTGTGTCTGTTGATCCATCCAAGGTAGAAGCAGTGTTGAATTGGGAAAGACCCAGAAGTGTGACTGAAGTCGGGAGTTTTCTTGGTTTGGCAGGCTATTACCGGAGATTCATCTTAGGATTTTCGGAGATTGCCTTGCCATTAACTCGTCTAACCAGAAAAGGTGCAGATTTTGATTGGGATGCTGCTTGTGAATGGAGTTTCAGAACCTCAAAGGAAAAGCTAACCACAGCACCAGTGTTAGTGATTCCTAACCCAACCCGCAAGTATGTGGTATACTGTGATGCGTCCAACAAGGGACTTGGATGTGTACTGATGCAAGATGGTGCAGTTGTAGCGTATGCATCCAGGCAGTTAAAACCTCATGAGCAGAATTATCCTACCCATGATTTGGAGTTAGCAGCCATTATCTTTGCCCTCAAAATTTGGAGACATCATCTGTATGGAGTGTAGTTTGATCTGTTCAGTGATCACAAGAGTCTGAAGTACTTGTTTGATCAGAATGAGTTGAATATGAGGCAACGACGTTGGATGGAATACCTCAAGGATTTTGATTTTAATCTCAATTACCATCCTGGAAAGGCAAATGTTGTAGCAGATGCCTTGAGTAGAAAGACCTTGTATGCTTCAGAGTTATTGATGCAGCAATGCGGTCTGTATGAGAAGTTCAGAGACCTTAATCTGAATGTTGTGTACCGAAAGAGCGGTATTCGAATCAACAGAATTGAAGTATCCTGTGAGTTATGCCCAAGGGTTGTGCAGGCTCAACAGGATGATGTAGAGTTGCAGAAGAGAGTAAACCATCTGGAGTTCTCAGTAGCGACGGACGGTGCTATTCTCTATGAAGGAAGACTCTGTGTACCTCAGAATGATGAGTTGAGACGGTTAATTCTGGAAGAGGCACACAAGAGTGGATTTTCAATTCACCCTGGTGTAGCGGGCTGGAAAATCCATCCTTGCGTAACACAATGAAGTCGCCATTGACGTTTATTTATCCCGGAAGGGGAAAGGAAAATATCACGAAAACCTTGGTTTAGGTTCGGGAGTTGGTTATGCGAGAGGAAGGTATTAGCACCCCTCGCATCCATCGTACTCGATGGGAAACATTTAGGTGGTTTGGGGTTTGTTTGCGTAGGTTTGAATTAAATTACTCTATCACTTGGCTATTTTCTACTTCGTTTCCAAAGAAATTAAAAAAAGTTTTTATTAGTTGAGTTTGACGGTTGTAGGAGCCCGCTCCTACGTATTCCCCGGTGCAATGGGAAACTCAAAACTCACGTAGTTCTGGTAAAAAATGTTTGTGTGGTTGGTTGATTTTAGTGGGTAACGTTTATTTCGTATTCCGCTGATACACGACGCTTGTATGCTCTACTTAGAGGCTTAAGCTGTGTGTGTATCAGAGGTATAGATAAAACGTGTATCCATTGTAAAAAGAGAGTTTGAATAACGGATGTTGCTTATTTCGCATTCCGCTGATACAACGACGCTTGTATGCTCTACTTTAGAGGCTTAAGCTGTGTATGTGTCAGAGGAATGGATAAAGCGTATATCCATGTTTTCTGAAAAGAAGTTTGAGCGTGTGGGGTTAATTTTAACGCTTATTTTGGTTTTAGAATGAGAGCTAACTCACGAGCACTAGTCAAATGTCTAGCGACCAAGTCAACCCGGGGGGAAAGAATCAAATGACAGATTCCCCCTTTTTCATCCTTTTATTATGAAAATCTTTATTAATTTGATTAAGGAAAGGTGTTCAAAAGGGACAGACGAGTGTTGGTTAATTTTAACGCTTGTTTAGATTGAGAGCGACTCACGAGCACTAGTCAAATGTCTAGCGACCAAGTCAACCCGGGGGGAAAGAATCAAATGACAGATTCCCCCTTTTTCATCCTTTTATTATGAAAGTCTTTATTAATTTGATTAAGGAAAAGTGTTCAAAAGAAAAAGACGAGTGTTGGTTGATTTTAACATTCGTTTAGATTGAGGGCAACTCACGAGCACTAGTCAAATGTCTAGCGACCAAGTCAACCCGGGGGGAAAGAATCAAATGACAGATTCCCCCTTTTTCAACCTTTATTTATTGCGAAAAAAAGGTTTGATTAAGTTTGGTTATGAAAACAAAGTCCAAAAGGAAAAAAAGCAAAGAAACCAGACGGATCGCAACAAATATAATAGTAGATACAAGTAATATAATGACGAAATAATCACAAAATAATCAAAGTATAAATGCAAGTGCTCCAAATTAAAATGCATGAATCAAATATGATATAAATAAATAATGCATGAATGCAATAATAAATAAACATGTACGAAGCAAATAATTAAATATGATGCAAGAATAATGTTACGAGCAATTAAATAAATATGCGTAAGTGTGAATAAATAAGCTAATATAAACAAACACGGTTAACATAAGCTAATTAGGGCTAAACAAAATGTTGTGCAAGAGAAAATGACCCAAAAGTACTTAGAAAAATAATTTGGATCACTTAAGCACTTATGTAAATAAGCTAAAAGCAATTAATTACAAAATGACTTATATAAATAAGCTAAAAGCAAAAAATAATTAATTCTGAAAATCCAAACAAAATCTCAGCACCCTGAATTGGGTCAATAAGCTTAGAAAAGCTATTGTTCCAATAAGTGCTTTTGAAATAAGCTAAAATAATCAATTACGCTAAAATAACTCAATTAATAAGCTAAAACATAAAATAAATGCTATAAACATAAAGGAAATATTTCAGCATAACAAAATGGTCAAAATAGCTTAAATAAGCTACTGACCAAATAAGTGCTTTTGAAATAAGCTGAAAATCACTTAAAAAAAGAAGTCAGGGGGGGATGCAGATTATTAAGCTAAGTAAAAACTGGGGGGTGCAAAAAGCAGATCTGGGCCCAGCAGGCCCAGTCCACAAGCCAGGTCAACAAAAAAAAAAGAAAGTCCAACAAAAATAATCTAGTGTGGTACAGAAATGAGGCGCATGATCAGATGTTTAGATCCACGCCGTCCGATCCATCAGACGCGTGTGATTTAAAAATCACGATCTAATCTGGGTCGTACACACGCGCGCGAGGGATCGGACGGCTGGGACCAAATCTGGACACGCTGATGAATGTTTGAAGCTTTAAGAGATTTGCTACGAAATATTTGCTACGAGTTCATCATTTATCTACGAAATTTCGTAGCAAATGATGAACATCATCTTCTTCATATTTTCAAAAAAATCAAAATCTCAGATTCAAACCAAAATTAACAAAACAAAACTCTAATCAACTTGTTTTTGAACGCTAATCATGAATATGAACTCAAAACAAACAAACAACACTTGAATCATTGAAAACGAAAAAGATCACAAAAAAGCTTCAAAAAAACAAAAATGGTGCAACATCATATAGCTTCAAATAATAAGAAACAACCACCCAGAATCAATCATCATGCTATAAGGAGAAGATTCGTACAAGTATCTACCTGTTTGGTGCTCTGTTTTGTCCTCCTAGTTCTCAAACTCTCTTTAGCCACTTTGTGTTCAAAACCCTCCAAATCTTCTCGATTCCTTTGATCTTTAAGGTTATTTCAGCTTCTGGGATCTTAGGGAAATGAATGATGAAGAAAAAAGGGAAGCTTCTTGTGTGTTTATATGATTTTCGAAAGAAAAAAAAAATGAAGAAAGTTGGAATTTTTTTGAGTGATTTGTTTCTCAATCTCTGCCTCTCAGAACCCTTAGCTGCGCAGCAGCTACTAGTGTGGTATTTATATAGTGTGGTTTCTAGGTTAAACAATGAGGCAAAAGGGTAGAAATGGTATAGCCTCTTTCTAGGTTTTTTTGATCTTTTTTGGTAAGGATAAGGTTAGTACAATTGTACTAACCTTGGTGAGGTGTGATTAGGAATATTCTAGATCCTTTTCTTTGATCATGTGGTGAGGTGGTGTGTTTAGGAGAGAATGCAAAATTTTTATGATTTTTGGATAAGTTAAAAAGTAGTAATAATAATAAAAAAAAATGAAACATTAGGGATTAAATGAATATGCATGATGATGATTTTGATTTTAAATTTGCTATGAAAATGATGTTGATTATGAAAAGTGAAAGAAAAAAAAATGAGGAGTAATGTGTTTCTTGTGCATGAAGTAACTTAAGAGTAATGCATGCAAAAAAATAAAGAAATTCCATGCAAAAATACAAAAATGTGGAAAATAAATAAATAAAATATTTTTATGAATTTTGTGAAGTGATTATGCAAATTTATGGATTTTTTATGAAACCTATGCAAAACTAATTTATTAATTAAAATAAAATTTGAAAAAGAGCAAAATGGGAAAAAAAGTATGGGGCAAAATTAGGGTATGACAGCTGCCCCTATTTAATTAGCTTAAACCGTAAGAATGCGAATAACCCTGGTATTCGTATTCTTTTGGTGGAAGATAATTAAATACAGAATGCCCTAATTTTGCATGGGCATGAGTGATGATGAGAGGAACGAGTATACCTGTTATTATTCCTTTAGGGGGACCGGGCAAACTCGAAAGAAAAATGAATGACACCAACCTTAACCAGCCACCTATGCTGAAAATACTTGGTGAAATCGAGTAGATCTTATCCAGCCGCTCTCACTGAAGATCAATCTGAAGTGGTGTAGATTTTATCCAGCTTTCACTGGAGGTCCAT
The DNA here is from genome assembly GCA_030408175.1 of Trifolium repens. Classification (NCBI taxonomy): domain Eukaryota; kingdom Viridiplantae; phylum Streptophyta; class Magnoliopsida; order Fabales; family Fabaceae; genus Trifolium; species Trifolium repens. The sequence goes on along the minus strand of CP125848.1, from coordinate 37,044,273 downwards.
CTGAAGTTGTGAAGATTTTATCCAGCTCTCACTGGAGATCCATCTGTAGTTGTGAAGATTTTATCCAGCTCTCACTGGAGATCCATCTGTAGTTGTGAAGATTTTATCCAGCTCTCACTGGAGGTCAATCTGTAGTTGAAGAGATTTTATCCAGCTCTCACTGAAGATCCCTCTGAAGTTGAGTAGATCTTATCCAGCTCTCACTGAAGATCCCTCTGAAGTTGAGTAGATCTTATCCAGTTCTCACTGAAAATCCCTCTGAAGTTGAGTAGATTTTATCCAGCCGCTCTCACTGAAGGTCAATCTGAAGTTGTTGTAACGATGTGCCTATGCAAACTGTTGTGGTTATCCTATAGAAGAAAATTTCCAAAAAATTTGCAATTCACTGGGGAGGTGATTTTTCAACTAGTCTGCTGGGGAGACAGTTTACCAACCGACTTGCTAGGAAAAAGGTCAGACTGCCTTTCTTGATGATTAAGGGACCAAAAGCTGTATTCTTCGAGGAAAAACTTTCGAGCCTGCTTTATGAGTGCATGTTTATCATGATTATTTATGCATGAAATGAAATGCATGTATATGATGACATGAAATGATTGTGTGCTATTAGAAGTCGGGTTTCAACATGGGTATTAATGAACACTGGATTTTATTTGGGTTCCGTTGAATATTGGATTTTGAATGGATGCCAATAATGATTGGACTTTGAAGGTGTGCCAATAATGATTGGACTTTGAAGGTGTGCCAATAATGATTGGACTTTGAAGGTGTTTGCCAATAATGATTGGACTCTGAGTGTGTGCCAATAATGATTGGACTTTGGGATTGTCAATGCAAGGTTAGGTTTTTGATTGTGGATATTTGATTTGGCTATTTGGTTTTTTCTGAGGTCATTGGTCTTGTGGTATGGGGCATACCTGATGCTTGAATGAAATGACATGACTAATGCATGCTAATGATTTACATGAATGAAATGACATGACCAATGCATGACGATTATTTGCATGAATGAAATGACATGACTAATGCATGACGATGACTGATGCCCCTATGGAGGGTGGGAGTGTTTCGGGTATCAAGGCTTTTTGTGGAATGGTGGCTTGAAGTTAATCCCCGACACCAGTTCCGGACTTAATGGTTGCAGACGTCTACCAGTCTTTGCTTGAGTAACTTGAAGGTATAGGGAGAACTTGACCCTGTGTATCATATCTTGCCCCAGTCTGTTGGGCATCTGAAGTATTTGGCTTTTTTCTTGATTTTTGGCCAACTTACTGATATTGGTTCTCCCTCTCTGAGAGGTATGCCCCTAGATTGAGCCATTCTGAAACATGATTGGCTGGGCCAACAGGATCCTCATGTGATCTGCCCCTAGTCATCAGAGTTTGCTTTTGATTGGCAGAACCCCAAGGTGGTTTGCCCCTAATCAAGAGTGTCTTGAACTGATTTATTAGGTCCTTGAAATCTGGGTTTCGATACCGATTTCCATGATGCGATCTTAGGACACTCTGTCTATGCTGAATGACCTTTCTAGGGAATGTGCCCCATGGTTAAATGAAGTTCTGAGACGATTGCCCCAAATTAGTCCAAAGTTCTTCTTGATTGCTCGGTAACAACTCAGAGTTGGAACTTCCTTATTGTCAAGTGCTGACTTGCAGATAAACCTGTTTGCTTGAAATAGTAATTCTAATGCCATTTTAACACAAGTTTTGAAATTGAAATTGAGATGGCATTTATGTACAATGGATGTATTTTTTGAAAGATGGTGTGAGAGTATGATATTAACAATAGATTTTTGGGAGTCAGGTTAACGCAACCTTGCTACCGTATGCTTTCAAAATAAACCTTGCTTCAATTAGGTCTTTTGAGGGTTGTAACGTGGCCTGGTTCACGGTTTCTGAATAAAAGGATATAAGGCTCAAAGCTTAATTGCAACCCATCCCATTCTTCGTGATGATCTTCAGCCCTAAGTTCAATTAACTCCACTCATGTGTTTAAGTTCCAAGAGGTTTTTTGGGATTGTCATTGTGAGTATATGATGGCTTGGGAGCCGAGGATGAGTTCCCCTTTTTATGTGGCAGTCACATTGCTTTTTGTTTTGGTCACATGATTTTGTTTTGAATCTTGGTGACCTTCGCTTTTTGCATTTTTTTCATTTTTTTTTTCAATCCCTAACTTTTGCCTAGACTGTTCTTTTGCATTTTTAGTCTAGCGGGATACCCTAATTTTTGCCTAAGTCATTTTGAGGTTTTGACTTAGCGGGCTTTCTCTCCCCTTTTTTTTGTATTTTGTTTGGCGAATTGTGACTGTCTTGGTAATGGGTGATGAGGAACACCTTATTGAGTTTTGCTTTTCTCTTGAAACTCGAACGCATGGTCGAGTTAATTGAACACTACCCTGCCCCGGGTTAAGATTGCGGGTTTTTTCGTATAGAAAGAAACACCAACTTCTAGGCTCAAAGGGGGTGACTACAGATTATCTCCCTTATTTCTCCGGTGTTTGGGGATTTGAAACAATGTCTTACATCATCAGCAAAGTTTTATTCGAAAGCATACTGTAGCAACTTGGTTATTTCGTTTTTCATCATCCTCTCTCCAATCTTTGTTCAAACAGAAATGATAAAGAAAGAAATGAAATGAGAAGTATTGATATACTATTTTTTGCTTTTGTGAAGTAGAAGAGAGAAAAGTGAATGGACATGAAAGAATTGATTCAAAACATGCATTATTATTTCATTAAGATTATTATTGCAAACAAACAAAGTTTAAATATAAGTAAATACTTAGCAAACAGGGAAATTACAAGAAAGAAACTGCTTAAATGATAATTTCATGGCTTGATTCAATCCTTGAATTCTTCAACTAGCATCCTCATAAGGGTCTGCAAGACCAAACAACAGATCATCCTTCACAATTGGGCTCTCCCTCCTTGAAACTCAACAACTTCTTATCAATAAGCTCTTGAACCTTGTTTTTGAATGCTCTACAATTGTCCGTAGAGTGACCTTCGGCATCAGCATGGTACGCACATTTGGCCTTAGGGTCATACCAAGCAGGGAAAGGTGGATTCCTCGGTAATGAAGTTATCGGGGCCACCATCCCATTGTTCACCAAATAGGGAAGCAACTCTTCATACGGTACAGGAATCGAATCAAAGACCTTTTTAACTCTTTGTTGAGGCTGTGGCACAGGATTCACAGGCACTTGGAAAGAGTACCCCTGAGGTTGCTGATGTTGTTGATTTTGCTGAGATGCCATGGACAAAGGTTGAGGATACTGCCCTTGGGATGTTGTTGCCACATAGGGATACTGAAAGTACGGGATTTGAGCTGGTACCGTCGGCCCCTTTTTGGAAGTAACATAATTAGTTTCCTCCTTTTTGAAAATCAACAACTTCTGATCAAACAGCTCTTGAACCTTGCACTTGAAAGCCTTGCAGTTATCAATAGTATGTCCTTCTGCCCCAAGATGGAACTCACATTTCGCCTTGGGATCATACCAATTAGGGAATGGCGCAATCATTGGCTTTAAAGCTCTTGGGGTTATCATTCCATTGTGCACTAAATATGATAAGAGCTGAATGCATGGCATTGGGATTGGATCAATAACTTTCTTTTCCCGAGTGGCTTTTGGCAGATTCAGTTGCTGTCTTGGGTTCTGTGCGAACTGTCCTGACTGGGAATGATTCAAAGGCGTCTGTATTGCATGCTTTGGAAACCCTTGGGATTGTGGAGGTTGAACAACTGTTGGATACTGATGATTGAAGCATGGGGCGCGAGCAGGCACCGTTGAGCGAGAGTGAGAGTGAGGTGGGCTGACATTGTTGGGCAAGAATGATTCCATCATCCTTAGCTTGTCCTCTATTGCCTTGAACTTTTGATAAGTCCTCTCACTCGGGGATACAACAATTTTTTCCTTAGAGACATCACCATGATGGGCATTCTTGTAGTCCTCTAGATGTTGAGGCATGGCCAAACTAGGTTGTACCTGATGAGTTCTTGGCTGGCCAATCAGAAATTCAGTGTCGGTGCCCATTGGCTCTTGGGTGACTCGAGCAACCGCAGAAGTATATCTGGATGATGAGCCGAATGAAGGCCATACCACTTTTGACAATGGGGAATCAATCGGGGGATTTGCCCCTACTGCTGTCGCGTCCACTCTTGAAGGCAGACTGAAACTAGCTAGTATTTCCAGAACACGGTCCAGCTTGTCGGTCACTTGGTCCACATCACCTCTTAAGGCATCAATCTGCTTCTGCATGTTTTCCATGACTTCCTTGAAATGCTTTGAGTCCGGTATCAGTGAGCGGGAATGAAGCTGTTGATGTGAACGGGTGAGGATGAGATAATGATCTACTGTATGAATGCAAAATGCATGTAAAAGTCTTTTATGCTTTATCATTTTATTTTTTATGCAAAGGTTATGCAAAAGGTTTTTGTATGAACGAATGCATGAGTGCATGGATGCATGAGTGCACTTTTGTAGCAGATTCTGTCACTGTGAAGCGGAGGTTTAAATTTCATTTCTGAGGTCGAAAGGCTCAAAGTTACCTGCAACCCATCCCTCTCACATGTTGTTCTAAGTTTGACATAGTGCTCAAAATCACAGATTGCCCCTTTGGAAACGATGTCATCATTGCAAAAGCTCATGACAAATGCGTCCAAAAGGAAATCTCCTCTAGGTAAGGTTACTGCATAACCTGGACTCGGGTTCTAGATGGTGGTCCCTAAATACAAGTTTAGGTTCTAGACCGGTCAATCAAAAGGTCCCTAGAGTCACGGACCCAACAGGGAAACATCGACAAGCACTGGTCAAATGTCCAGCGACCCGACATTTCCAAGAGGATCTACTCTAGGCGGGGTGATTATGCCGACGAGCACTAGTCAAATGTCTAGCGACCCGACATAACGACCCCTAGCTTAACTTAAGTTTTTCTCAAGCTCGGGTATAAAGCTTCACACAGTAACCATGCCACAAGGGCAAAAAAGAAAAAAGAAGGAGTAGAAGAAGAGAAATAGCCAGCCAAGCATATAATTGACAAAAAATAAAAGATAGAGTAAGATACTGCAAACCTGGAAATAGCAGACAAATAATAAACCGCCTAAACTAGGCTTAACTCTCAAGAGTCCCCAGTGAAGTCGCCAGCTGTAGCGGGCTGGAAAATCCATCCTTGCGTAACACAATGAAGTCGCCATTGACGTTTATTTATCCCGGAAGGGGAAAGGAAAATATCACGAAAACCTTGGTTTAGGTTCGGGAGTTGGTTATGCGAGAGGAAGGTATTAGCACCCCTCGCATCCATCGTACTCGATGGGAACCATTTAGGTGGTTTGGGATTTGTTTGCGTAGGTTTGAATTAAATTACTCTATCACTTGGCTATTTTCTACTTCGTTTCTAAAGAAATTAAAAAAAAGTTTTTATTAGTTGAGTTTGACGGTTGTAGGAGCCCGCTCCTACGTATTCCCCGGTGCAATGGGAAACTCAAAACTCACGTAGTTCTGGTAAAAAATGTTTGTGTGGTTGGTTGATTTTAGTGGGTAACGTTTATTTCGTATTCCGCTGATACACGACGCTTGTATGCTCTACTTAGAGGCTTAAGCTGTGTGTGTATCAGAGGTATAGATAAAACGTGTATCCATTGTAAAAAGAGAGTTTGAATAACGGATGTTGCTTATTTCGCATTCCGCTGATACAACGACGCTTGTATGCTCTACTTTAGAGGCTTAAGCTGTGTATGTGTCAGAGGAATGGATAAAGCGTATATCCATGTTTTCGGAAAAGAAGTTTGAGCGTGTGGGGTTAATTTTAACGCTTATTTTGGTTTTAGAATGAGAGCTAACTCACGAGCACTAGTCAAATGTCTAGCGACCAAGTCAACCCGGGGGGAAAGAATCAAATGACAGATTCCCCCTTTTTCATCCTTTTATTATGAAAATCTTTATTAATTTGATTAAGGAAAGGTGTTCAAAAGGGACAGACGAGTGTTGGTTAATTTTAACGCTTGTTTAGATTGAGAGCGACTCACGAGCACTAGTCAAATGTCTAGCGACCAAGTCAACCCGGGGGGAAAGAATCAAATGACAGATTCCCCCTTTTTCATCCTTTTATTATGAAAGTCTTTATTAATTTGATTAAGGAAAAGTGTTCAAAAGAAAAAGACGAGTGTTGGTTGATTTTAACATTCGTTTAGATTGAGGGCAACTCACGAGCACTAGTCAAATGTCTAGCGACCAAGTCAACCCGGGGGGAAAGAATCAAATGACAGATTCCCCCTTTTTCAACCTTTATTTATTGCCAAAAAAAGGTTTGATTAAGTTTGGTTATGAAAACAAAGTCCAAAAGGAAAAAAAGCAAAGAAACCAGACGGATCGCAACAAATATAATAGTAGATACAAGTAATATAATGACGAAATAATCACAAAATAATCAAAGTATAAATGCAAGTGCTCCAAATTAAAATGCATGAATCAAATATGATATAAATAAATAATGCATGAATGCAATAATAAATAAACATGTACGAAGCAAATAATTAAATATGATGCAAGAATAATGTTACGAGCAATTAAATAAATATGCGTAAGTGTGAATAAATAAGCTAATATAAACAAACACGGTTAACATAAGCTAATTAGGGCTAAACAAAATGTTGTGCAAGAGAAAATGACCCAAAAGTACTTAGAAAAATAATTTGGATCACTTAAGCACTTATGTAAATAAGCTAAAAGCAATTAATAACAAAATGACTTATATAAATAAGCTAAAAGCAAAAAATAATTAATTCTGAAAATCCAAACAAAATCTCAGCACCCTGAATTGGGTCAATAAGCTTAGAAAAGCTATTGTTCCAATAAGTGCTTTTGAAATAAGCTAAAATAATCAATTACGCTAAAATAACTCAATTAATAAGCTAAAACATAAAATAAATGCTATAAACATAAAGGAAATATTTCAGCATAACAAAATGGTCAAAATAGCTTAAATAAGCTACTGACCAAATAAGTGCTTTTGAAATAAGCTGAAAATCACTTAAAAAAAGAAGTCAGGGGGGGATGCAGATTATTAAGCTAAGTAAAAACTGGGGGGTGCAAAAAGCAGATCTGGGCCCAGCAGGCCCAGTCCACAAGCCAGGTCAACAAAAAAAAAAGAAAGTCCAACAAAAATAATCTAGTGTGGTACAGAAATGAGGCGCATGATCAGATGTTTAGATCCATGCCGTCCGATCCATCAGACGCGTGTGATTTAAAAATCACGATCTAATCTGGGTCGTACACACGCGCGCGAGGGATCGGACGGCTGGGACCAAATCTGGACACGCTGATGAATGTTTGAAGCTTTAAGAGATTTGCTACGAAATATTTGCTACGAGTTCATCATTTATCTACGAAATTTCGTAGCAAATGATGAACATCATCTTCTTCATATTTTCAAAAAAATCAAAATCTCAGATTCAAACCAAAATTAACAAAACAAAACTCTAATCAACTTGTTTTTGAACGCTAATCATGAATATGAACTCAAAACAAACAAACAACACTTGAATCATTGAAAACGAAAAAGATCACAAAAAAGCTTCAAAAAAACAAAAATGGTGCAACATCATATAGCTTCAAATAATAAGAAACAACCACCCAGAATCAATCATCATGCTATAAGGAGAAGATTCGTACAAGTATCTACCTGTTTGATGCTCTGTTTTGTCCTCCTAGTTCTCAAACTCTCTTTAGCCACTTTGTGTTCAAAACCCTCCAAATCTTCTCGTTTCCTTTGATCTTTAAGGTTATTTCAGCTTCTGGGATCTTAGGGAAATGAATGATGAAGAAAAAAGGGAAGCTTCTTGTGTGTTTATATGATTTTCGAAAGAAAAAAAAATGAAGAAAGTTGGAATTATTTTGAGTGATTTGTTTCTCAATCTCTGCCTCTCAGAACCCTTAGCTGCGCAGCAGCTACTAGTGTGGTGTTTATATAGTGTGGTTTCTAGGTTAAACAATGAGGCAAAAGGGTAGAAATGGTATAGCCTCTTTCTAGGTTTTTTTTATCTTTTTTTGTAAGGATAAGGTTGGTGAGGTGTGATTAGGAATATTCTAGATCCTTTTCTTTGATCATGTGGTGAGGTGGTGTGTTTAGGAGAGAATGCAAAATTTTTATGATTTTTGGATAAGTTAAAAAGTAGTAATAATAATAAATAAAAAAATGAAACATTAGGGATTAAATGAATATGCATGATGATGATTTTGATTTTAAATTTGCTATGAAAATGATGTTGATTATGAAAAGTGAAAAAAAAAATGAGGAGTAATGTGTTTCTTGTGCATGAAGTAACTTAAGAGTAATGCATGCAAAAAAATAAAGAAATTCCATGCAAAAATACAAAAATGTGGAAAATAAATAAATAAAATATTTTTATGAATTTTGTGAAGTGATTATGCAAATTTATGGATTTTTTATGAAACCTATGCAAAACTAATTTATTAATTAAAATAAAATTTGAAAAAGGACAAAATGGGAAAAAAAGTATGGGGCAAAATTAGGGTATGACACCTGGATCCACCAAAATGTATCATAATTTGAAGGAGAACTATTGGTGGCCTAACATGAAGGCAGAGATTGCTGAGTTCGTGTCCAGGTGTATTGTTTGTCAGCAGGTGAAGATTGAGCATCAGAAACTTGGGGGAACGTTGTAACCATTGGATATTCCTGAGTGGAAATGGGAACATATCACCATGGATTTTGTTGGAGGATTACCACGTAACCAGAGAGGTCAAGATTCGATTTGGATAATCGTGGACAGGTTAACTAAGTCGGCTCATTTCATTCCAGTGAAATCCACCTACAAGGCCCCTCAATATGCAGCCATATTCATGCAGCAGATTGTGAGGCTACATGGTGTACGTTTGAGTATCGTATCGGATAGAGACCCGATTTTCACTTCGAGGTTTTGGAAAGCATTTCAGAATGCGATGGGAACTAGATTGAAGATGAGTACATCGCATCACCCTCAAACTGATGGTCAGTCGGAAAGGACTATTCAAACTCTTAAGGATATGCTTCGAGCTTGTGTGTTAGAAGATGGTGGTTCGTGGAGTAATCACGTACACCTAATTGAGTTTGCCTACAATAACAGTTACCATGCCAGTATCGGTATGGCACCTTATGAAGCTCTGTATGGCAGGGAGTGTAGAACCCCGTTGTGTTGGACGGAAGTTGGTGATCGTGGATTCTTGGGACCAGATATTGTCCAAGAGACCACGTTAAAGATTAAGTCTATTCGGGATAAGCTGAAAGTTGCTCAGAGTCGGCAGAAGAGTTATGCTGACAAGAGAAGAAGATTTTTGGAATTTCAGGAAGGTGACCATGTGTTCTTAAGAGTTACTCCTAAGTTGGGTTTACGAGGTGTATTCAAAACTAAGAAGCTCTGTCCAAGATTCATTGGACCCTACCAAATTCTTCGACGCGTCGGTCCTGTAGCATATCAGTTAGCTCTACCTCCATCTATGTCAGGGTTACACGACGTGTTTCATGTGTCTCAGCTTCAGAAGTATATTCCTGATCCTTATCGTCCAGTGGAACTTGAACAGATTGATCTTCAGCCAGATCTAACCTATCAGCCGGATCCAGTTCGGATTGTTGAACGTGATGCCAAAATCCTCCGGAACAAGAGAATTCCTATTGTCAAGGTTGAATGGGCTCAGTCTCCTGATGGTGAATTCACTTAGGAACTGGAGTCAGACATGCGGAAGAGTTATCCTTATCTATTTCCGAGGTAAAATTTCTTAATTTCGAGGACGAAATTTCTTTAAGGGGGGTAGGTTGTAACATCCCAACTCCTAAATTATTCAACTAATTTTAATTAGAAATGGTCTAGTAAAATTAGAATCAATTTGAGGAATTAATTAATTAAGTCATGGGATCAAAGTGTATTATGTGTAATGTTAGCAAATTTAATTTGATCTAAACTATACAATTGATACTTTGATACTACTCTTAAGAATAATTATTTTCAAGGATTCAAATCTCCCTCCTTAGTGACTCATGATTCCACTCAAGAGCTTTACCTCCCTAACCAACACCTTACCTTGTTAAGATGAGTCATGAATCCACTACTCCTAAGTACATGCAAGCTAATCACTCCACTTTATTTCAGAAAAATCTGAAGTAAGAAACCCTCTCATTTTCTCTCATTCCACACCAAACAACAACAAGCTTCCAAAGCTCATTTTCCAAACCCATTTCATGATTTCTCCAACAACACTCACATGCCACTAACAACCAAAATATTCAATTTTCCCTACCATCAGGTATGGTATCACATGCATCTGAAACAAACTTGGAAACATCAGGACCACCACCCCATCATCTTCCCAATGAACTCACAAGATGCAAAACAACAACCTACATCTTCTAAGCCAATAACATAACATGCAACCCAAGGTTCAAACAAAATCGTGTACTGTTCCTAGCCCAGAAAATCAACTATAAATACCCCCTAAACTCAGCTGAATCATTCATCTTCCTGAAGGAAAATAGCATTATTTTAAGCAGCGGAATTCAAAAAATTTCCTTAATTTGATCATTACGAATTGGGCATGATATGTGTTTTAGGGTTTTTACCTCTTGAAGGGAAGAACCTTTGAATCACGATCTCTTGTAGGGAAGAACCTTTGAATCACGAACAAGACGATCACGAGCGTTGATGAAGATCACTGATGTAAGTGCACCAGTTCATCCTCATGTTTTAATAATTGTCAAAACACATGAAAATAGGTTGAACATATTTTGGCAAACTTTACAAATGACTTGACAACAAAGAACTATTTTCAAAACCTTGAAAAACTGACTTTTTGGTGTTTTGTATCGATACATACATTTCTGTATGGATACAAATGTCCTGAAACTTGTTCTGGTACATTTTGAGCACTTTGTATCGATACACACAGGCTCTGTATCGATACAAAAGCTTCTATACAAAAACAGAATGTTCCATATGATTCGAAACATGCTTGCATGTATCGATACATGTGTATATGTTCTGAAAAACCAGCAAGCTTCATATGATTCGAAGCATGCTTGCATGCTTAGATACATATCAGTCAAGATTTCAAGATTCTGATGTTTGTATCGATACATCCCGTGTTTGTATCGATACAAAGGTCAAGATTTTCAAAATTGAACGTTGGTCAAGGGCTTTGTATCGATACAAACAATCATGTGTATCGATACATCTACTGAAAATTATGCCTAAATTTGCTCATTCTATTTTCTCTTTAAATAGCAATGTGTGGGTTCCTTTGTAAGTAATGAAACAATCACAGTAACTGAACACAACTGAGAAATCTAGTGAGAATCATTGAGAGAGCAAGAAGTGCTTTGGGTAAAACACTTTGGATACAATTTGGGTGAAAAATTGGGATCAAAGTGTTATCCTTCACAAGATCATCATCTTCCATCAAGTTGCAACAATTGAAGATTGAGTATGGGATCAATCATTTAGGAGTTGTACGCTTGGTCGATAACGTTCGGTGCGATTCGTGGTGAAGCAGATTCGCGATCGGGTTGATTTGTGCAAGGAGGTTGGATTGCTCACTAGGGATCCAAGATTGTTCGATATCTTGGAGGATCAATTGAGAAGAATCGAAGGACTCAGCTGGACGATCGTTGCAAGGAGTTGCACGGGTAGGATCGTTGGAATCAGAGGGTGAAGATTCGTTCGTCGATTGAGGGTTTGCATAGTTTTACATTTTGAGTCAATATAGGTTTATTGGATTCATTGTAATTTGTGCACTTGTGTTCAAGTTGTTTTTCATTCTATACATATCTCAAATAACCCGTTTGGTTATTTGGGGGGAGACGTACTCGGACATACGCGTGGACGACGCGAAATCCGGGGAACTCCCTAATCAAATCCTCGTGTGTTGATTGCATTACTTTCATTCTTTATTGCTTTCATTATATTCGTAAACAATTGAATTTGTGTGTTCGTAAGTGTTCACAAGGATTCAATTGTTATTATCTTGTGTTGTGAATTGTTTTTGAAAGAATCGAATAACTTGCTTGGAAACGTTGTTGTTAATTGAATTAGTTTTTGAATATCTTATTCCGATCGACTTTTCCTCAATACGTTTTATCGGCTTAGTTACTTTTTCAATAAGTCAAAACGGTGCAAAGAGACTACCGATCCCGGAGTCGCTTCCGCACGCACGTTTAACCGAACAATTTTTTAAAAACTCAATTGGTTAACGGAACCACTTATTCACCCCCCCTCTAAGTGGTTAGCCTCGTAGTCTAACAAGTGGCATCAAGAGCCCGGTTGATTTTAAACGATTAAACCGAGTAATTTGTGCCTATTATTAGACAACATGGCTTTTGCACCAAAAGGGGCGTATAATAGGGCTCCGGTATTCAATGGAGATCATTTTGACTATTGGAAAAGTAGCATGCGTATTCATATCAATTCTTTTGATAGTGAAGTGTGGAATGCCATTGAGAATGGTCCGTTTGCTCCAACTATAACGGATGCTCATGGTGTTGTCGCAAATAAGCCAATGGCACAATGGACGGATGAGGAAAAGAAGAAAGTCAATTACGATGCGAAGGCACAAAACATTTTAATATCATCCCTTGGGATTGATCAATTCTATCATGTGTCGCATTGTGAATCGGCTAAGGAAATGTGGGACACATTGGTTACTCACTTTGAGGGTACCAATGATGTCAAGATATCCAAAATTAATACTTTGACACAAGAATTTGAGTTGTTTCATATGCTAGATGGAGAATCCATCGAGGATATGCAACAACGCTTTATCAAAATCACCAACAAGTTACACGGTTTGGGAAAACCAATTTCCAACCAAGATGCTACTAACAAAATTTTAAGATGTCTTAGTAGGAATTGGCAACCTAAGGTCACCGCGATTAAGGAAGCTAATGATCTTACCTCATTGAATCTTACAACTTTGTTTGGCAAACTCACGGAGCATGAACATGTGCTAAACTTGCTAGAAAAGCATGAGAAAAGCGAAAAGAAGGTAAAGCACAATGACAAGGAAAAGGAAAAGGACAAGAGGTCTATAGCTCTAAAAGCCTCTACTTCAAAGTCCACCAAGTCCAAAAGGATAGAGCATGTGGAAAGTAGCTCAAGCGAAGATGATTCCGATGATGAGGAAATGGGACTCTTCGTTAGGCGCTACAATAGGTATGTGAAGAAAAATGGGATAAGGCACTCCGATGAAAATCTTAAGAAATATCGGAAAGATAGTGGTTACCATAGAAGGAAGGAAGATGTCAAGTACTCTAAAAAGGGAGCATGTTATGAATGTGGACAAATCGGTCACTTTAAACCGGATTGTCCCAAGCTCAAGAGAAAGGAGAAAGAATCACCTTCATTCAAAAAGGGAAGCAAGGACAAGGGAAAGAAAGCTTACGTTGCATGGGAGAGCTCTAGCTCATCTTCCTCTTCATCATCAAGCTCTAGTTCAAGCGGTGAAGAAGGATTGGCAAGTGTGTGTTTGACATCACACGATCGTAAGAAACTTGTTCCTAAAAAGGTAAACCAAAATCCCTCTAGTTCATATACTCTCTTGGAATATCATGAATTACAAGTTGCTTTTGAAAAACTACACAAAGAAACTCAAGAGGCTTTTCAACGATTAAAGGGTTTAATGCAAGTCAATAAATACCTTGAGGTTAAAGTTTCGGAAACGGAACATGAGTTGAAAGCTCTCAAAGAATCTTTGGTTCAAAAACCTCTTGTGAATTATGATAGTTGTGGAAATGAATATACCGGATGTGATGGATGCTTTTACTTAAGTAGAGATTTACGAAAACTACAAGAGAAGTTAAAAGAACCATCCAAGCCGGAGATTACTTTTGCGGTTGATCCATCTAAATTCAACAAATCTTTTAAACCGAGAAATAAAAAGTATAAATTTGTTGAAAAGGATCACAAGAAAAGTAATCCTCATATTGTTTGTCATTATTGTTGTAACAAAGGACATACGATTGCAAAATGCCAAGCACGGAAAACCTTAGTACCTAAAGGCATATTGCAATGGTTACCTAAGTTAGACAATAATGTTGATACTAACAAACTAGGACCCAATATGAGTTGGGGACCTATTTCAAATGTCTAAAACATATAGGTAAGCGTCTTGAAGCCATTGATGAGAGACATTGATAACGAGTGGCTCAAGACTTACAAACAAGTAAGGTGAAAAGATACGACTCAACCCAACACAAAACGATGTGGAAATTGATCACTTCCTTCATCAAATACTTAAGGGAAGATTCTACTCTTTAACTTTGCTTTATACATATTTTGTTTAGCATTTGTGTTTGTGATCATATACATGCATTTTCTATCTTAATATGATATAAGTTTTGATATTTGTCTAATACTCCATTTCCAAGAATTCTTACTCAAAAATATTAATAAGTTTTTGAGCTTTATACGTCTCAAATGGGGATTTGACAAAAATCATTACAACTATCTTATTAAGTTCATATTAGAATGTATATGTTATGTTTAGCATCTATGTGTAATTTTTGCATACATACATAGATATATATATATTTTTCGCATATGATTGTTTGTGGTACTTTAACTATGTTATGTGATTTCTTTTATCATGCATCTATGGTTTAACATGTGTTCTCATGTTAAGATTTGCTTTGGTATTGCTTTGGTTCACATATATACGCATATACCATCATGATTGTATGTGTTTCTTTCATACGTGTTAATTGAAAATCATCGAAATTTCTTTTTGAACCTTTTGATTCATGTGATTTGAGAAAAATTGAAAATAATGTGTTTTGGATCGATACAATGAATTGTGGATGGATACATGTCAGTTATTTTTCAAAATTTCAAATTTTTCAAAATTAACCTGACTTGTATCGATACATACAAGTGAGTATCGATACATGGCGTGCTGAGAAAAACAGCAAGGCGACCATGCTTCGAAACATACAGGTATGCTTCGATACATGCTTCAAAACAACTGACTTGTATCGATACATATTACTGTTTGTATCGATACAACCGCGTAGAAACAAGTTTTACATGACTTTTTCATTCATTCATTCATCACAACAACTCAACCACTCTTCTTCTTCAAACATGAAACTCATGAAACCTCTCCAAAACCCTTATTCCCAATTTCTCAATCTCTCTCAAAACTTAACCAAATCATCTCAAAATTTAACTCCAAATCACTCAAATTCCTTACCCATTCCTAATACTCCATCAAATTCAAGGGTTCAAGCTACATAAAATTCACATTGGAAGCTTTGAATATCTCCAAATTTGGGTACACACCTTCTTCATCTTCTCAAAATTCAAAGGTAACATCTTACTCTTCTAAACTTCTAGAATGGCTAGCAATAGTAAGAAAAATGATGGAAGGACTAAGATAATTAGGACCACTACTCATGATCAAAATTTTAGGAGAGAAAATTTCATCCATGAAAACTACTTGAACTTCTTCATTAAAAATTGCTCAGAGAAGAAAGTGATTCCTCAAAATGCTGTAAGTGTAGAAAAACTTGAGGAATTACATTTGGGTGATATTGCTGAGATCATTAGAAGAGAAAAACTTAGCACATTTTGCAATTTAAGAGATGCTTACATAGAGGAACTTGTTAGGATCTTTTATGCTGGTATACAAGAACAAAATGGTGCTGAATTTGAATTTTGTATTGGGAAGAAAATTTTCAAAGTATCCAACAAGCTATGGTTAGGACTTTTTGGGTTGGAAACCGGTAAGAAGTTGCAAAGATTCACTGATACTGAAGGTCCTAAGTATAATATGTCTGAGTTTTCTTGCACTCTAACCAAAAATGGTAAGAGTCCAAATGGAAAAGCGGGAAGGCTTAAGCAAGGACCTAGAGTTCTACTTTGGATTGTGAACCACATTCTAAGGCCTAGAGGAGGACCTTACTCTAGACTAGATTGGAAGGATATTGATTTGATGTATGTTATGATGGAAAACAAAAAGATGGATTGGCCTCACTACTTTGTTAGTCGCATGTTTGCTTTGAGAAATTCGAAAAAGGACCACTTCTTCGCATACTCTAGCTTGATTCGGAATATCTTAGAGAACTTCAAGATAACCTATAACCTCGCGGGTCTATGGATAAGTCCTGAGAGGGATCAAGTTTTTAGCATGACACAAATGAAGAAAATGGATTACAAGTGGAATGATACGACTAATGAGTATGAGTTTTGTGGAAAAGAGGATGATAATGAAGAGCCGATGCATGAAATTCAAGAGGAAAGGGGCAAAAGACTAAGATTGGAATTGCATGAAAGTGATAGCATGGAAGGTGAGTCTTCTCAAGTAAGCAACAATGCCATTATGGATATGTTGAAGGAAATGAGTTTGAAACAAGACATGTTTCAAAGTAATGTCAACAAGAGACTTGAGGATATGCATAGTTACAATGTTGCAAGGTTTGATCATCTCCAAAACCAAGTGGATGAGCTAGTAAAACAAAATTCCTCCGTTGACCATTACTTCAACCTTAACCAACAACCGGATGACATGAATGAATATTGATGATGTATCTTGTTTTTATGGCATTTCATTTCTTTTATCGCATGAACAATCTCTTTTGTTATTTCGTGACTTTCTTTATTTCGATTTGGTTGTACGGATATTATTTAATGTTGCTATGTTTTGAGCAACATTTCACTTTGGCTTGTATGACTTCATTTTGAATTATTTCGTATGTTTGGATTATTATTGTATGTTTATGCATTTAATTGCATGGTTTTGTTTATTTTTTCGTCCCATATTTTGGTATGTTTTATTACAAAAATGTCGATGTGTTTTAAATAATCATGAGTTGGTTTATGGTTTGTCGTTCTACATTCCATGTGTTATCATGATATTTGGTATTCGTCATTGATATATTGTGGCATATCGTTATATGTAATTATTTTGATTAGGATACTATATCATAAAGTGCATTTCGACAAATGTAAGTGCACGATATGTTTAATAGATGGAAAATTTGCTTGGACTTGTTACTGCTAATGTGCTCTCTTCTTCTTTTTGATATTGTCAAAGGGGGAGAGATTTGGATGCACAAGCTAAAGGATCATCAAACGCATTATGGCATCAACTCAGGGGGAGCAAGCTTTTGTGATTAAGCCTTGGTGTTGTTTTTGCGTCTGTATATCATTGCTATTTTTATTTGCATAATAGGTATAGGCTTAGTTTAGCTTATGCATAGTTTTGACAATTATCAAAAAGGGGGAGAATGTAAGTGCACCAGTTCATCCTCATGTTTTAATAATTGTCAAAACACATGAAAATAGGTTGAACATATTTTGGCAAACTTTACAAATGACTTGACAACAAAGAACTATTTTCAAAACCTTGAAAAACTGACTTTTTGGTGTTTTGTATCGATACATACATTTCTGTATGGATACAAATGTCCTGAAACTTGTTCTGGTACATTTTGAGCACTTTGTATCGATACACACAGGCTCTGTATCGATACAAAAGCTTCTATACAAAAACAGAATGTTCCATATGATTCGAAACATGCTTGCATGTATCGATACATGTATTTTGAGCACTTTGTATCGATACACACAGGCTCTGTATCGATACAAAAGCTTCTATACAAAAACAGAATGTTCCATATGATTCGAAACATGCTTGCATGTATCGATACATGTGTATATGTTCTGAAAAACCAGCAAGCTTCATATGATTCGAAGCATGCTTGCATGCTTAGATACATATCAGTCAAGATTTCAAGATTCTGATGTTTGTATCGATACATCCCGTGTTTGTATCGATACAAAGGTCAAGATTTTCAAAATTGAACGTTGGTCAAGGGCTTTGTATCGATACAAACAATCATGTGTATCGATACATCTACTGAAAATTATGCCTAAATTTGCTCATTCTATTTTCTCTTTAAATAGCAATGTGTGGGTTCCTTTGTAAGTAATGAAACAATCACAGTAACTGAACACAACTGAGAAATCTAGTGAGAATCATTGAGAGAGCAAGAAGTGCTTTGGGTAAAACACTTTGGATACAATTTGGGTGAAAAATTGGGATCAAAGTGTTATCCTTCACAAGATCATCATCTTCCATCAAGTTGCAACAATTGAAGATTGAGTATGGGATCAATCATTTAGGAGTTGTACGCTTGGTCGATAACGTTCGGTGCGATTCGTGGTGAAGCAGATTCGCGATCGGGTTGATTTGTGCAAGGAGGTTGGATTGCTCACTAGGGATCCAAGATTGTTCGATATCTTGGAGGATCAATTGAGAAGAATCGAAGGACTCAGCTGGACGATCGTTGCAAGGAGTTGCACGGGTAGGATCGTTGGAATCAGAGGGTGAAGATTCGTTCGTCGATTGAGGGTTTGCATAGTTTTACATTTTGAGTCAATATAGGTTTATTGGATTCATTGTAATTTGTGCACTTGTGTTCAAGTTGTTTTTCATTCTATACATATCTCAAATAACCCGTTTGGTTATTTGGGGGGAGACGTACTCGGACATACGCGTGGACGACGCGAAATCCGGGGAACTCCCTAATCAAATCCTCGTGTGTTGATTGCATTACTTTCATTCTTTATTGCTTTCATTATATTCGTAAACAATTGAATTTGTGTGTTCGTAAGTGTTCACAAGGATTCAATTGTTATTATCTTGTGTTGTGAATTGTTTTTGAAAGAATCGAATAACTTGCTTGGAAACGTTGTTGTTAATTGAATTAGTTTTTGAATATCTTATTCCGATCGACTTTTCCTCAATACGTTTTATCGGCTTAGTTACTTTTTCAATAAGTCAAAACGGTGCAAAGAGACTACCGATCCCGGAGTCGCTTCCGCACGCACGTTTAACCGAACAATTTTTTAAAAACTCAATTGGTTAACGGAACCACTTATTCACCCCCCCTCTAAGTGGTTAGCCTCGTAGTCTAACAACTGACGCCTCTAACTAGTCCACACGGACAGTCACCTTCAATAGAGTGCTAGCCCTTTTATGTTTGAAGGCTATGCAAGAATATTGAGAGAGAGAGAATTATTTTAGGATTTTCAATTCTAAAATATTCTTGTGTTTTTTGTTGTGTATTAAGCAATGACAAGAGGTCTCTATTTATAGATATTTCTTGTCTTGTGCATCAAGACAACTCTTGTCTTGTGCACCAAGATATCTCTTATTGGGCAAAGCCCAACAAGAAACAAAACTAGGACGCGCGCCCCCCATGAGTGGTAGTACTCATGTGCGCGCCCTCCCACCATAACCTATGGTGTTCTTGCTCGTTTAAATTACCGTGATACCCTTATCACATTGCACATACACCGTACCTTACGGTGTTCCTTAATTATCTCAATATTAGACTGTCCTTATGTGTGTCACCCTTGTAGGTTTCCATAACGTTGGCAATTATATTAAATCCTTTATTTAATATAATAAACAATGAGCGGTATCTAGCAACACATCATTGCTACCCAAGTTATGAGAAATTAACATATGATCATAACATAACCTTTAGTGATAATATATGCGTGTATAATTACCCCTTTGCCCTTTATGTCTATATTGAACACAAAGCATACTTGGTGTCATCTTTGTCCAGTTCAATATTGGGCCTATGACATTTATCCTGTTATGCAGGATTGGCAAATTCCATCTAGGTCACTACTGTCCCTCAGCATGCTTTGTGAAGTACCCATCAACTGCCTTTATGGTTATCCTGTTACGGACAACGTTAGATCAGCAACAAAGTACTTGACTCCACATCTAGGGTACAAAGTGGTTTCAGGTCTAAGGGCGGTTTACACCATTATCACCATGAGAGTAACTTATGACACTTTGCATAACTTTGCATGTAGTACTCTTATAGCGGGTCAATCCGGTATAAATATTACTCCTAATATTTCTTATACCTATGTCAAGACTTGATAACTCCTTATCCCATGATCCATGAGATGCGATCATCAGTCTATCTTCATAATAGTCTTTATGCTTTAAGGTTATCCCTTTTCACCTTAAAGCTCGACTATGGATACTTTGAGAATAGCGTCTTTATGTTTAATGTAATCTCATGATTAAGTCACACTTAATATTAAACAGACTTTCTATTCTAGGGACTTAATTATTTTGAACGTCACAAACATAACAAAGAAATGCCTATTATTATTAATAAATAAAGCACTAAAGTATTGGCCTCTAGGGCTTACTCCAACAATCTCCCACTAGCACTAGAGCCAATCAAGCATTACCTTAATACCCATAGACCTAGTATGCCCATCACGCTTCAACTGCGCAAGAGCCTTTGTTAGTGGATTAGGAACTATTTCCTATGTTGGTACCTTACGTATCTATCCAACTTTCTATTTCGATCTTTATCGAAATATAGAAGTGTCTAAGTATATATATGAATCGTCGGTGAGATCTATTCTCCGTTATTGTTTGCAAGATCAAACCATTACCATCACTAATGTGATTTAATGTAATCTGCAACACCGGAAATATAGCTTTAGCTCAATCATGAGCTAAACGATCAAAAATACTCCACCTCTGTAACTGAAATAAACATATTACTAAGCTATATAGCTTACAATGTCTATATTCAGGCATGATATACAATATATCAGTATGGAAACTACCATCAATATAACTTCCTTATAATGATATTTCCCACACCTACATATTTCAAGAAATGGTCCTTAGTTCCTTTTAAGGTCCTTAGGGATATTCTTGAAGATCAGTTAGTGTCCAACACTAGTCTCAATTTTGGTACTTATTGAATATGCTACAAGCATATGGTGTATCTGATTAGGTACATATTATGATGTGTATGATTAATCCATCTTCCAAAGCATATGGATTATTTTCACGTGTCTCTCTCTCATCCAATGAGATATGCTATTGTCCTTTAGACAAAGACTAATCTTCTGACACATGCGATGATTTTACACATCAAGTGTCTGAACACTTCATCAATATATGTACATAGGCTATTCCTAACTCTTTAGGAATCCTTGCCCAAATACATAGGATATTCCTAACTCTTTAGGAATTCTTGCCTAAGTATTTCATCATGAGTTATTTCCTTAACCATGCCTCACATGTAAAAGGAAAAGGTTTTTTATGATTAATATGTCAGCCACATATAACATCAGATTAATATTATTACTCCCACTAACCTCCTTGTGTGCACAAGATTTTATTATTTGTTCCTTTTTGAAGTTTTGTGAAAAACGAATTTATAAGGGACAAATAATTAAACTTCTGAGAATTTTGATATAATAAAAATTAGATAGCTACAAATTGTATACTTTTTTAGCATCCTTTGAATCAAGCAAAACCGTTCGTATATGTCTAGTACATATATATGAGGTCACTCCAATTAAGGAATGCATCTTTGTTGTCCATCTGCTAAAACTTGTAGTACAATATTCAGTAAATAGAATTTAAACAGTTTTTAAGCTTTATGATTACAATTATGATTTCATCATAACTTGCATTATGACTTTGCGTGAAACCTTAAATGATCAATCAAATCTTAAAGGGTATTCTCAATACCATCCATATCAGTGTTCAATAAGAATACTCACTTTCATCGTATGAGTCTTACTCATCCTGATGACAATACCATTATCACCATAAGGTATGTGTATATGGATTATGTACAAGATTTCATGGCATTTAGCCACTTCTCAGATTTTAGGCTTTTTACGTCCTCTTACCAAGTCAAAGATTCATCTTTCATGAAAACCATATCACCTTGTTGAGTCATGATTAGATCATACATCTCACCCATGTAATATGTTAGACTTATCTAGGATTTTGTGCAACTTAAACTGATGGTCCTTCAACAACTTTGAGGAACCGGTTTATGTTCCCTTTTCAAACAAATATATTTTGTGGTACTTGAACTTATTCAAGTTCTATATCACTCCCACTGTTTCTTTTAGAGACACACTCCCACTAGAGGAATGCTTCAAATTTAGCAACAAAACAACTTTTGTCCCAAGAGTGATATAAGACTAGTATCCCTTAGATTCTTTAGGATATTTCCACATATTTATTCTTCCAATTTTGGAATTAAATTTATCTGATAAATTTTTAGTCCAAATTTTCATAAAGACAAACTTGGTGGTCTAACCTTTATATCATATATATGGTGTTTTTATGATTACTTTAAAAAGGAAAACTATTTGTGGGTGAAGATTAATTATAAGCAAATAAATTTCTAAGAGTCAATGACATAATGAAACTATCTTATATCATGTCAAACATGATGTGATAAAATTAGTTTATTATACTCCTTTAATTAAGTATTTATTACTATGACTTATTCATATGACTTAAATACTTTTGTCGAGTCATATCCTTTTACTCCATTTATCGAACTCCTTGACAAATTCAAAGATTTTCTAATTTGTGTCACACACATATCCCCATCTAATGATTTTAATCATCAATGTAAATGAAGTAAAATATACTCAATATAAATATGTTTAGTACTCGACATACATCTCATGTATATTGCTCAAATAAATCATGTGTCAATTTACTTTCAACAAGTAATTAACACATCAAATGTTTGTACTAAATAACAATGCTCTTGATATATACATATAAGGTCCAAATCTTATTTGGCTCTTATTACAACTGTTATAGATGTTCTTATCAAGATCATGGAGGCCTAGTCCATTACTTGATTTGGAGCACTGGTATAGAAGACTTTGCTCAAATGATGGGACCACTACTTGTCTTATCATTCAAAGCTACTTTTCATATTTTGTCAATACAAGGTATTTAATTAATACTTCTATTACCAAATAGAACTCAATAACAATTATTGTATTCTATTTCAAATTTGATTTTAAGTCCTGGCATAGCTTTTATTGTCAATGAAACAACTTGTTTCATTCTAGACATAGCTTGACTTAAACTTATAGTCAATGTTCTAATTCTTTAAGCACCTCTTTAGAGATTCAACATCGTGTATCATATACCCTTGATGTAGAAATAGAAACTTTGACTTTCTATAACTAGGTGTACAAAATTGAAGTCTCACTTCATTCTTTTATTTTGACTCTTTCATGAACTATCTACGGCACTCCCATTTCAACCAATTTGAAACATTCGTTCTCCTTTGGCAACCTTTATTGTTCTATTCAAATAAGAGGAGTATAAATCTCATTTATATCATATCTCTATTCTTTGACAGTGCAAATTATTTTTCATTCAATTCAACAATTTTCCGATAGATATAATAATTTTGACCATATCTATCCACTAAAATTGATTTGATTGAACCTATGACCAACTCTTTGGTCTATTGAGAAATTCTATCATACTTTGTCGTTCTTTCAAAAGAACTCGTTTTAAATGATCTCATCATTTCTTTTAAAAGTATGAAATATTCTATATCTAGATGTCAACTTGATGCTTCTGACAAGCATCTTTTTCCAATCTAGTTTATAGTAGGTACTTTTATAGAGTATAGTTCAATAGCTTATAGTTCTTCTTGCGTTTGAGAACAATTCTCAATTCGTGTACCAATTCAGAAACTCTTTTCTGAGATTTTTGTCCTTCATAAGGACAATATAATTTATATTGTATAAAGTTTTAATTACAAAGATATGTAAGATATTTGTATAATTTTTAATAAGGACTTTTATTAAAATGCTTCCACTATTTTATTCAAAACAAATGACCCTCACCATTTGATTCGGAAAATCCCGTTGGAAGATTTTCTAGTGGGTCAAGATCCATATTTCACTTTGTCTTAAGTCCGCGGTGGGCGGATTACACAAGACTTAGTTATTTAGATAGGAACTCCTTTCAATTGTATCTCATACAATTCTTGAATATACCAATTGGGTGAATAACTCCTTATTCTAATTCATCTAATGAATTATTCCCAACCATTGCTTCTTAAACTCATATAATCTCATTATATTTGTTAAGTTAAGTTTGACCCTTACTTTAGAAGTTGGATATTACAATTATCCCATCGCACCTTACCAATATAGAGTATGCACTTTGCGGTGGGCGAACCTACATAGTTCGATACTAGTCTTGATGAGTTCTAAAGCTTGGAAAGCGTAAACTTAATATTCACATATTTTATTATTAAAGAGAATGCACTCCGCGGTGGGCGAACCTACATTTTCTTTATTAATCTCTTATGTGTCTTTTGAGGGATATTTAATTGTTTGATCTCACCGGCTTGTTTAACATATTAAACGCTCCCACATGCATCAACATACATACATACAATAATATAAAATGATATGGTTATGGCCTCCTAACGCAAGTGTCCTCTCAAGCCAATGAGAGAACCCTAAACTAGTCTAACGATGATCTACTTCTCCAAGCATCATCTTCATGGCTGTCCTCCTTTGTTCCTCTTGTAATTCTATTACAATGTTACATCAAAGAATACTCGTTTTACATACGAGGGAGTGAGATGAGAAAAGAAGTTACATCAAGAAATTCAGAGAGAGGCACGACACGCAGGCCGTATTTAAAATCCCAAATTAAAACAAAAGAGTAAATAAAAGGCCATAACCAATCATCACAAAAACACAATAATAAACACATATTTTATTATTATCAGATTAAGTCCTGTAGATTAATAAAATTAAAATTTTGGCGAACGATAAAAAATTGGCTGCTGTCATCTGCGCCCAGCGCAGCCCGCCCTGCGCCTAGCGCAGGTCTGCAGCTGAAAACCAATTTTCATTCTGCCATCTGCGCCTAGCGCAGCATACCCTGCGCCTAGCGCAAGCACGTAAACAACCCTTGTTTTTCCGCGAATCCTAATGCAGCAATTTCGTGCCGTCAAAACCTTTCATGACCGAAATTCAATATGATTGATTAACATGTCATTGCTTCACCATACTAATGTCGGATTCCAAAGCAAATGAACATGAATCGCTTCAATATCAAATAACTTTCATAATATGTTTTAATGAACGAAATTATGAACGATGCATCAAATACACCGCTTTGCATCACGATCACTTATATCACATATAAGTCTTGATCATTCTTATTTGTATAAACTTATGACGATTAACATATCGCTGCTTCACCATACAATTGTCAGATTCCGAAGCCGTTTCAATGTCAATCATCAAATTTTACACAAATAGATGCCAAATTTTATTTACTCGATTTTAATCTTAATTAGGTGTTTTAATCAAATTAAAACAAAATACATGAACAAAACAAACATCAGATCATGGATTCGTAAGTTGCTCTGATACCACTGAAGGAAAATAGCGTTATTTTAAGCAGCGGAATTCAAAAATTTTCCTTAGTTTGATACTTACGAATTGGGCATGATATGTGTTTTAGGGTTTTTACCTCTTGAAGGGAAGAACCTTTGAATCACGATCTCTTGTAGGGAAGCACCTTTGAATCACGAACAAGACGATCACGAGCGTTGATGAAGATCACTGACGCCTCTAACTAGTCCACACGGACAGTCACCTTCAATAGAGTGCTAGCCCTTTTATGTTTGAAGGCTATGCAAGAATATTGAGAGAGAGAGAATTATTTTAGGATTTTCAATTCTAAAATATTCTTGTGTTTTTTGTTGTGTATTAAGCAATGACAAGAGGTCTCTATTTATAGATATTTCTTGTCTTGTGCATCAAGACAACTCTTGTCTTGTGCACCAAGATATCTCTTATTGGGCAAAGCCCAACAAGAAACAAAACTAGGGCGCGCGCCCCCCATGAGTGGTAGTACTCATGTGCGCGCCCTCCCACCATAACCTATGGTGTTTTTGCTCGTTTAAATTACCGTGATACCCTTATCACATTGCACATACACCGTACCTTACGGTGTTCCTTAATTATCTCAATATTAGACTGTCCTTATGTGTGTGACCCTTGTAGGTTTCCATAATGTTGGCAATTATATTAAATCCTTTATTTAATATAATAAACAATGAGCGGTATCTAGCAACACATCATTGCTACCCAAGTTATGAGAAATTAACATGTGATCATAACATAACCTTTAGTGATAATATATGCGTGTATAATTACCCCTTTGCCCTTTATGTCTATATTGAACACAAAGCATACTTGGTGTCATCTTTTTCCTGTTCAATATTGGGCCCATGACATTTATCCTGTTATGCAGGATTGGCAAATTCCATCTAGGTCACTACTGTCCCTCAGCATGCTTTGTGAAGTACCCATCAACTGCCTTTATGGTTATCCTGTTACGGACAACGTTAGATCAGCAACAAAGTACTTGACTCCACATCTAGGGTACAAAGTGGTTTCATGTCTAAGGGCGGTTTACACCATTATCACCATGAGAGTAATTTATGACACTTTGCATAACTTTAAATATTACTCCTAATATTTCTTTTTCCTATGTCAAGACTTGATAACTCCTTATCCCATGATCCATGAGATGCGATCATCAGTCTATCTTCATAATAGTCTTTATGCTTTAAGGTTATCCCTTTTCACCTTAAAGCTCGACTATGGATACTTTAAGAATAGCATCTTTATATTTAATGTAATCTCATGATTAAGTCACACTTAATATTAAACAGACTTTCTATTCTAGGGACTTCATTATTTTGAACGTCACAAACATAACAAAGAAATGCCTATTATTATTAATAAATAAAGCACTAAAGTATTGGCCTCTAGGGCTTACTCCAACACTTCCAATCTTAGAGCAAAGTTAGAAGTTCATCTTTTCACCAAATTTCCAACTTTGGTCAAGTCTGTTCGTGGGTGTAGCTGGGGTTGCAGTAGCTGTTTAGAAGAGCCCAGAAGCAAGGTTAAAGCTTCAATCCAGGTGGGTTCTTAGGTTAGTTAGTTATTTGCCCAAAATCATGAAACTTTGCATGTTAACTTAAGAATTAGGGAAATGTTGTGTGAGAGGAATTAACTCCCAAATTCCTCTCCATTCTGTCTTATATTATATATAATGTGTGACTGCATAGCTTAGGATGAGGATTGTAGGTGTTGATCTTGTTAAAATTGGATTTTTCGTGAAACATGGTACATTCTGTGTACACTCCCCGCAGCGAGTTGACAGCGAGCATTCATAGCGAGCTGGGTTTTTCTGGGCTGATGAAACTCGCCGCAGCGAGCTCCTGCTCGCTTAGCGAGTTGATTTAGGCCAGGACCTATAATCTCGCCGTGGCGAGCTGACAACACGCCGTAGCGAGTTGATACATGGCATACCCATAAACTCGCCGTAGCGAGTTTAGCAGAACAAAACTTCATTTTAAAACTGTTTTCTAATAAAACTTAAAGCACTTTGCAGTAGCATGATTTATGTCCTCATCTGAGTTATACATTTTGCAGTAGCATGATTTATATAATGTTAAACAGCATGTTAATCACAGAAAATCTTTAGGGTATAACTTAGAGATTATAGGTTTGTATTCTCCCCGGGAATTGGAAACCCATGGTAGAAAATAACTAATTAGTATCAGTCAGTTATGCTGCGATTTATGTCGCTTTATGGACTCCCAATGGGATAATCCATTAGGCTATGATTATGTGAGCTTCATGTCGTGACCGAATCGGTTGTCGGATATGGCAGGCCTCTGAGACATGCTCACCTCAGAGTGTCCTTGTGTTTAAAATGAATAAGACTAATTATGTGATACACCTTTATTTATGTTTACGTATTATGATATGTTATGAATATATGTTATGACTGTTAGGTTTTCCCCGGTGTAGTCACCTTAGGAGGGTAGTAGGACTCACTGAGGCTTAGTAGTCTCACCCAACTCCAAACAATTTTTTTTCAGATAAGCAGGTTGGCTAAAGGTATGCTGGTTGGTGTGCTCGAGGCTATGCTTTGGGTCGCATTTATTTCATGCTTCCTAGTTTATTCCGTTGTTGTACCTCTAATAAATTCTTGTTGTATCGTTGAATTCATGTTTCGCATCCGTTGTTTTCAGTAACTGTGTTGTACTTAGCACCTGCGTGTGCTTAAATTTCAATTGTAATAATAATGACTCAGTGCCAATGATAATAATTCTACGTTTTATTCTAGATATAGACGTGGGGTGTTATAGATCATATGAAATTGAATTGACGGTTTTATGTTGGCTCATGAAATTGAATTGACAGAATTATGTCTTAAAATGGTGCCTGATATGTAATTGAATTGACTATATTGTGTCATGAAATTTCTGATACGTAATTGAATTGACGGATTCACGTTGGCTCATATGAAATTAAATTGATGGATTTATGTTGACCTATGAAATTGAATTGACGGATTCATGTTGGATCATATGAAATTGAATTGATGGATTTATGTTAGTTCATGAAATTGAATTGACGGAATTTTGTTGGCTCGTATGAATTGAATTAAAGGTATTATATGTTGAAATATTGTCCTGTACGTAATTATGATTGCTCTTCTATGAAATCAATAATTGAACAACCAATCCTGAATCTAAATTCAATTCTTATTTCCATAGCAAGTAAATTTTTGGATCAATTCAAATTTGATCAAGAAGTGAAAAATATTAAACACAAGGACCTATTATATAACACTAACTCTGAAATTAATTCAAATCCATATCATAGTATAAATATTTCAAATCACATAAGTGAAATTCCTCACAAGATCCAATCAATGGAATTTACCTAGACATGATCAAAAAAAGAAACTACAATGGAAGAGTTAAAGAATTCATGATCTATGGTGAGAATTGATGAATCTTCCTTCCAAGATGCAACAATGGTGGAATAGGTGATTTTCTCTCCAATTTCTCGAACCTTTTTCCCAAAACTAAGATCCCCTTTTATAGAGTTTCAAAAACAGAGCTCATAACCGAAGCTTCAGATTGAGTGACTTTCGCCCTAGGCACAAGCTTTTTACCCCAAGCACAAGCATTCCTTTGCAAAACAGAACATGGGCTTTCGCCCCTAGCTCAATCAGTTTCGCCCAAGGCGAAACTTCCAGAGGCTATCTTCACTTCCCAACTTCCTTTTTTACCCCAGGCGAAACGTCCATAAGCTTTCTCTTTATCATGGTTCAAATATTTCGCCCCAAGTGCAACTTGGGGCGCTTGGGTCGAAACTTTCAAATAATTCATCAAAATTTGCTCTACCTTCTTCCTTTGCAAGTAACCTCATTTCTTATGTATTTTCTTCACAACTAAGGTCCAAAACACCAAAAATTTCTTGAGTTTGGTAACTTTGTATATAAAATAACCGAGAGTTATCATAGAGCCCCTAAATTTTTTAAGCCTTGTGTGGTGACTCACCATGCATATTCATAGGATCAACCCTATTGGTATAAGTTTTTGTATTGAGACGATTCATATAGAGCAAACCTCTAATTCCACGTCTCCACTAGTAAACGGTGGATTTGATGTCCTTTAAATTAATTTCTCATTGGCTGTTATTTAAAAAAGCTAATATGTATGAAGGATGCGTGAGACCAGGATGGTTTATGTACTGGACCAGTTCCCCCAGGCCCATATTCGCCTAAGCCCGTTACTTACTCATCTGGTTCGCCCGACCCGGTATAGGGGCTCCGAGCCCACTACATTTCAATCCAAGCCCAATTTGCCCCACTAACTAAATTACCACATGTAAAACATGCATTCAACCATGATCAATAACATGATGGTGGGAACAAACACCCCACCTTCCCCAAAAATAGAGATCACGGGATCATGGGGAGTTATTCAATTAACCTAGCTCCACTATAGGCCTATAAATACAACCCCCAATGCAATTAAAGACTCAAGCAATATCACCATCACATACCATTGCATAATCATAGCATTTGGCAAATACATACCCCCTAGTGTTCTATCAGGAACATTTGGCGCCCACCGTGGGGCCGCGGTAAAGATGATTTCCCGGCCACAAGATCATTAACCGTGATAATCCATCACGTTATTATGATTGATGCATCCGCGTTGGAGAAAAATTCAATTTCATGCTATCTCGTCCGATGCAAAACGGCGTTCATATATGTATGGTATGAATCTTTCAAACAGGTTATGTTCTAACTTCACCTTCATACCTTATAGTTTTTATGATATTTATCAGCAAATTAAAGTCCTCCTATCAAGAACGTTTATATTCATAATTAATAAACAATTAGTGGGAGTAATTGATTTCCATTCTCATTTTAACTTCTAGACAAAACAAGTTTGTTTCTTCACTATTTCCATATTCATTTAAGATTATTATTATTATGTATGTTTATGTGAAAAGGAAATGGAATGGACCAGTAACGAAAATGCTTAGTCCACTGCTTTCTTCTTGATAACGATAATGGGGTCGGTTTAATCGGTTTTGTCATTTAAATTATACAAAAATATATGGCTCAACGTGAAGACAAAATTACAACTCTTCAATTTCATCAACAAATATATTTTCTATTTGAGTATGATTTGAATTGTATCCCATAAATAATAATAAGTCAATATATGTTATGAGTTATGATACCCAGCTCATTGTAATTTGGTCTATTCGCCTATTGCTTATATTTTATCCTGGTTTTTTCATGTTTGGTTTTGTTTGATCAACGGCGTGCCATCCTGCCGAGCTGTCATCACCGTCCGATGCTGCCATCTCACCGTCAATCGTCAGTGTTGTGACCTATCTCGCCGTCTTTCAAACACGGACTTCGACGCCGTCAAAATCATGTAACCGATTTGTTGAAGCCAAGCATACAAACGAAAACGTTCTCGAATCATTTGTTAGTTTGCACCAATTTCATTCAATTGATTGGTATCTCAAAGAAAAGCATTTATGTACACATATGCGGCTCAGCAGCGAACTATGACCAGGTGTGGAAGTTCTCTAACTTATTCTTTAATCTTTATGCCATTTTCACATGTAAATGATCACTATTTGGCGTCAGCAATTGTTAAATCCTTTTCAATAAATCTCATAGAGAAAAATTGGTGTCTCTTTTAGTTTGAAGATTTTTTAAGAATTTTAAGCTATCAGTAAATGGGTCCTGTTAACTAAAACTTGTCTTAGTTAATCAAAACTTGTCTTGTTGAGGTTTATGATCAAATTCAACTTGTTTTACTAAATTAGCAATTGATGGAGAAGAGTCAAAGTAACTCAAATTTATCTTTATACTTCAAGTTTAGAATAATATGTTGCTTTGATACATTTAACAAATGTCCTATGCTACTGAGTTGTTATTAAGTGACAGAACATGTCTTTGCTCCCTTTGTTGAGTTGTTTCTTGTGTAGAGATTAAAGAACAAATTTAGTTTTATGATAAAATCTGGCTTTATTAAATTGAATTTATAATTATGTTTAATTTTAAAAAGTTATTGTAATTGCGGAAGAGGATAAGCTAATTGTTATTGGATAAGCTAAGTGTTGGAGTTTAGTCCTCTTCCAAGACATCTTTAGTAGCTTATTGCTTTTCTTCTTTCATGGAGAACAAGTTTTCCACGTTTTTAAAATATCAATCCTATATATTTCCAAAAAATGTTGCTCTTTAAAATATCAATTGTATCTTCTCAATGTTTTTAGAAGCCCCTATCCATACCAGCATCCAATTAAGAAATAAATATGATAGTACGATATATGCTTGCTTATAATAATTTAATTTGCCACAAGTGCAATAGTTCTATTTAATTCTCAAGTAACTTCATTTTCTTATGACGTATCTGTTTCATTCTTACATGTGCAAAATATTTGGAGCGTGTAACACCCCGTTTTTCATAAGCCAGAAAAGGCATTATAAATTTTTATTTTTTTTTCTTTTACACATCAGAGTTTACACATAAAAGATTTTAAATGAGCCGGCATTCAAATATAAAAAGAACTCATTACCAAAAGGTGATTCGACAAGCAAAGTGTATTCAGGAATAATTACAATCCAAGTCAAAGTATTCAAATACTTACAACAAAACTAGCTAGAATCCTATGCCTAACCCAAAAAGCACAGTGTACAACCCACACCGGCGCATAGTCTAACTAAGCTAAACTCCAACCTCTCACTGGGACCCGGAACAGCCACCGTCGTCACCGCGACCTAGCCCAACATCTGGGTGGGATGAGCCCGCAAATGAAAGAAAGGGGTCACCACAAAATACAAGTATGCATATATATAATCGGTGCGAAAGATGTACACATAGCAAATTTCCACATACACAAGAGAAAGCTCTTAAACTCGAAAGTAGTTCCCACCAACGGGTATATATAAATAAATCACCAATCCTAATGCAGACTTCTACAGTGGGTGTGACAACCGTCACTGGTTCGCCACATGCATGATTTTCCGGAAAATTAACCTCTCCTCAAAGAGTCGTGGGGTAGGCAAAGCCACACAGTCATATACGTACCCGCACTAAAAAGCCACACAAGGCGGGTGAAGTCACACAGACAAACACCAGGTGAAGTCGCACAGACAAACACCAACTCAATAAAATCCAGTCGGATTTGGCGAAGCCACACGGTCAACGCCCGGTACGTAGGCAAAGTCACACAGACATACACCTAGGCACGCAACTATGAAATGCATGACATATATTCTCTTTGGCATATACAGGATAGTCACACAGACAAAATCCCCGCGTAGTCCTATCCGACGCACGCATTAATATATGCTCGTGCAACCAATCACATAGCCTAAAGCCTATGCAAAAACCATCACAACCTACATACATTATCCTAATCATATGTAAATTGCACAAGTAATTATAACCACGTTCTCATCAACGAGAATACATAAGTACAAACATGTCAAAGCACATAGCAAATGCATAACAGCAAAACCAAACATATCGTAATCGTTTTAAAAGACGGAAATAAAGTGGAGCTCCTACCTCGGCAAGCTTCCGTTTACTAAAACTCGTCCAAACAACACAACGCGCTTCCTAAAACAAGCAACGTACGATCAATACATTGTTCCACAACCAAACGTATAGAAACTACACCGAAAACCCAAAACCCTAAAGGTTTCTAAGGAAAACCCACTCTTTTGGTTACCACACCAAATTCTACCATATTGATCAATCTCCATGAGTTATTTGTACTATTTTTAGGACCCAAAACCATTGGCAAAAGTCTTAAATAATTTGAAATGCCAAATGGCAGTTTTCTTGCGTTATAAGCTACACACTTTCCGAGTACCCGAAAAACCCGTTTCCAATCCCAACCACATCCAAAAATTAAGAAAAAGGGATTAGAAAGATAAAAACCAAGTTTAGAAATCAAAAACCAAGAATCACTTCCCAGAGCTCGCCACGGCGAGTTGACGGCGAGTGAAGTCAGGAGCTACGGATCTCACTCGCTCTGGCGAGTTGCTTCAAAGCACACTCGCTATGGCGAGTAACAGCTCGCTTAGCGAGTACACCAGTCAAGACAGCAGAAAAACAGCAAAACACACCCACTTTTTTCCAACCAAGCCTAGTTTGGTTCTACTAGTTTCCAACACATTTTAAAACACTAGATACGACTACGCAAAAACGTTTTAATTGGCAAACTCAAGGCCGAACTCAAAACACCATTTTCAAGTTCAAAACACTTGGGAAATATTTTTCAAAACTCATAAATATTTTCCATCTCATACCAAAACAAAACCATAAAACAAACATCCTTTTTTTTTCCAACGGTTCAAAAACCACATCGTTTTTCAAACCACACAACATAACCTCATGTTATTGATCAATATACTTTGCATTCCAAAACCCTAACTCATAAATACATGAGATTCTCATCCACTCATGGAACCCAAAACTACCCAGCCTAAACATGCTTACAAAACCCTCATGAACAACTTTCATGAAACAAGAATCAATTCCTAACATTTCCTCACCTTAGCATAAACCCAAAAATCCTACAAACTCTACAAGTTTGAACACATACAAGATAGGAATAGAGGGGTTATCTTAAGAAAGAGATTTCCTTGAACTTTCCACAAAGCTACCAAGCTTGAAATCAACTAGAATGGTGAGAAATGGAAGATTTTGTGAAGTTTAGGGTGAAGAAAGTGAAGGCACGGTGGAGAAGAAGAGAAAGAAAGTCTTGGGCAAATTTCTAAGTCCACCACACACAAACCTCCTTACTATGCCATTGCTCTTGCTAACTCATGGCCATTGGATCAAAAGATAAAATGCCAAGACAAAACCCTAGCCATTGGATCTAACAATCCAATCTCACCTAAGATATTTTCCAAATACCTCATAAAACCACACGCACGTTCAGTTCTCGCGCGACGCGACGAACCAAATTCACAAAAACGGAAAACCTAAGGAAAGAACGTCCATCGTAAAACCTTTCCAAAACTTATCGCCGAATCTTTTTCTGCGACTGTAATTTTCTTCCACACCTCGGAAAATTATTCTCAGAACATATCCTCACTCACGCAGATATATAAAACTCCCATCCGAAACCTCACTTAAAACAGACGCAGTAAGATTTTACATCCGCGGGTAAAATCCTACTCGTTTTTCCAAAAACAAGAATAATCCAAAACTCGTCATTCTAAATCCACATCGCCCATCTTATTCACAAAAGAGGATTACAAGACAAAAGTCTGTGCCTTTACAGCGCACAAGCCCAAAACAGATTCAATT
This sequence comes from Trifolium repens, assembly GCA_030408175.1. NCBI lineage: Eukaryota > Viridiplantae > Streptophyta > Magnoliopsida > Fabales > Fabaceae > Trifolium > Trifolium repens. The sequence continues at coordinate 37,009,710 of CP125848.1, read as the reverse complement.
ACAGCAAAACTTAATAATTACACGATGTTTCAAAACATGAACACATCGGAACCCTAATATTCCTTAAACCAACTATACAATGAAATCTTGGGTCTTACAGAGCGCAACACTCTTTCAAGAGGCGATAAAAGAAAATCTAATGAACAGTACCAAGAACCCAAGTTGAAGGAACATAATATGATAATACTAATTACTTCTAATAATATCCAACTTCTCATCACTTGTGTAATTTACCCCATTATAATTCTTGTGTGTTGAGAGGGAGATAAAAGAAGTATCGTTTGGAATTGGGAATAAAATTGAATGAATGAATTGTGTGTTTTGTAATTGTTTGTGGGATTATTTCCTTGGTAGATAATCTAACAAGAATTGTCACTTTTAATCACTTTTAATATTATAGTTGACTTATAGAAAGTCTTAAGTTTTGATTATATTTTATTCTTCTCCAATCTCTATTTCACTTTGTTTCTTTTCGTGAGTTGATTGTGACAGCAAATAATGGAGGGTTAAAGTCAGTACCAGAAGCACGTTTGTCGTGTTGTAATCTGTCTGGCACTGCTGTAAAAATTTAAAGCACTGACCAAGAGAGCCACAATACCAGAAGAAATGAAAGCCAATTTTGTGTCAGTCTCCATGTAATCAGGCAGTTGTAAAAAGAAGAAGAGTGAGATAACCATCATCAACCATCACATTTGAATCAAAATGACATTGACATAGTTACTACTTGCTGTGAATCTAAATTCTCCGACTCGCCTAACTGTCTTCGCCGACTTACCGTCCAACATTTTAGTCTCATCGTCAATCTTTTGTGGCTAAGCGACTTCCAATCCAGTTTAATGCAACTAGTAGAAGGCGGTGAAGCATAAAAGTGAAGCCTTTGAACAACATTTCTATCTTTTGGGTGAAACCGCTCCGCCTCACTCGAAACAAGCAAAAATGGTTTGAAATTCAGATCGATGTGTTAAGGACAAAAGGGAAAGCAACAGAAAAGTTTTCTCAAGAAAGATATTATTGATTTGTCGACGAATGGAAACTATTCAAGGAACTAATTGCAAAATCAATGGAAGAAAAGATAAGTGATCAATTTTTCATATATATCATTTTGGTTTCATTTTAAATGTTATGCACTGGACCTTCATCTTTATGCATATCATTTTAGGTTATTCATTGTGTCGAGATTTAGATGATCTCTCTTATTGAACGTTGTGGTTTGAATGATAAGCATGTGTTTTCTTGTCTTTGTTGAGACTTGATCAAGTTCTTATTCTACTATAAAAAGGGAATGATAAAGCATGTGGTTTTGATTAATTTCTTTGTGGAAACTAATTTGTTGATTCCTTAATTTGATAGGAAAGATGGGAAAATCTCAAATAGCTTCGAGCTGTGTCTCTTTGCTGTCTTCAATTGACAGTGGAATCAAATGAGCGGTAACATGCCGGCGTTCATGAATTATTATCTCGGCAGATTTGACCTCGGAAATGGAACAAAATCGGTGACACGGTAGCGGCTGACTTGACTACGACAAAGACATGAACCCTGCGAATGGAAGGCTTCTATTGAGGCGACTCTGTCTTGGAGCAGAGGTGAAGTGGCAAGAGACAGTGCAAATCGATCATCCAGCGGAATGGTCGAAAATAAACCAAGTTAATTACCACAAACAAAAGACGACGATGTCGCCGTTGGAGATCCACTAACACAGTAGCAGAGGATGTGCAGTGGCAGGCCTGAAGTTTTCGCTGTACAAATCAGTAGTTACTACTTACTATCTCCCAACGTCGCGAGAACAATTCGATTCGGCGCTGCTAAGATCAATGCATCTGTACCCTATGAATTTTCCAAACAGGTCATGTGTTCTTAATAATTGTAATTGGTGTTCTTAATTATTAGTTTATTAAATCATGGCTATCATGGCTATAAGTTTTTCATATTACCACGCCTCCAATAATTTCATTACGACTGTATGTCATGATCAAATTTACGATTCACAAGTCATCTCATAGTTGAAGTAATATCAGCCTTTTCTCCATATCTTTAATTATTCGTTTGATGGATCACTCGCATTTGTTAACGACCTGCTTACTTAATTTCGTAAATTTCACATTATTACTCATCAAGTTGTTTAAGATGTTGAACTTATTAAACACAATACATGTTGGAATTTTTGTGGATTGACCTTATTCAGAGAAATTAATCTTAGTTAAATGAAAGTGTATTGTTGGAATTTCCTGTTCCTTCTCTATGTTACTCTGCAACCAAAAATAAAATAAAAATTAATGTCTATCGCAAGAGTTTTGATAACTACTTCATTTTATATTGCTAATTCCATTTCTCATAACGTTGTTTGTGTGTTCTAACATGTGCAAAACACTTTGAGCGCGAAATTCCCCAAGAGGCGACCATCACCACCACCGTACCTGCTCTCCGAGCGAAAAGCGACAACGCAATTCACTTCGACTGTAAAGCGAAAATACAGAGTAAGAACGTGCTTCAGGTCGTACTATCTCCATGCCGACGGCAAATCCAACGGCGATGGCGGAAGCATTTGTGGAGTATTATTTCGACAACGAAAATATTTTATTAGCAAAAATTGAGTTCGCCATCTCGCCGAGCTGCCGCCACCATTCATCGTCGTTGTATCGTTGTCAATCGTCCGTGTTGCAACATCACTTACTATTTCAAACATGGACGTTTTCGCCGTCAAAATAACATAACCGCTTTATGGAAACCGAGCACACAAACAAAAACATTATCTGATTCATTCGAAGGATCACAATCCAGGTGACATCAATCCAAACAATGGTAAATTTCATCCTCAATTTATATCCTCAATTTCATCTTTGACAGTAACTGCTATCACATAATATGTTATAGAGTAGTATAACACATTTGGCTACTTCCTTTGCTTTTTTATTGCTACTACCTTTTTGTATTTCTAGTGTAACTTCTCCCCTCCATAGATGTTTCTTGTACTTATTGGATGACTTATAAGGTATATCTAATATTAACATGGCATCACACTGTAACCTTCCTTTAATCATAATTTTATCACTCAATTCCTATTTTTATCACAAGTGAATGGCATGGTTTTAGTGGTTGTGTATAGGTTAAAACTGACTAATTACTTGAAGGGCACAAGAATTCAAATGTCAATCCTTGTTGGAATCTCAAACATGAGGGAAGGAATGAATGATGGAATACAAACAACTGCAGATCCAGAATGATCAAATTTTGCCAAGCCATACAAGGAAAAGATACGTTGAAACTTCTCTCAATACCATCAAGTTGTTAAGCAGTCGTTGTCCACTGTCGATGTTCTTCTAGTAATATATTCTTTGAAGAGTTGTCAGATGAAGTAGCATAAACTAGGTGATACCATTCCAAATCTCATGTTAAATTCCTACAGTTTCTCTCTTCTATTTTTACTTGGTTTAAGAACAGTCTTTCGAGTAAAATTTGGAGTACAAGCATCCATTGAAAATATACTAATATTTTATTGCAAACTGGTTGATGCTAAGAACCTGTTCTCTAACTGAAAGAGAAATCCATGATAGTTAGGCCCTTAATTTGGATTTATATGAAGGAGAGTCTTGGAATTTTATATACAACAAGAAGTTAATCATAGTATTTTGTATAATCTCATACGTGGCTATAATATGCATGACCAAATTAAGGGGAGTACCTAGCATTTTGAATTTAATAAGAGTATAGGAACAATACAAAGCACTTGGAGACAAACTAACACCTCGTATCCTATTTAACAAGCCACAAGTTGAATAATTCAAATGACGCCTCTTTAGGCATAATAATTAGAAAACATATGGTAGCATAATAAGCGGCTCTAGCATAATGATACAATGTTTCAATATGCATGTAAAGTTCTTATGATATTCAATATGCAATGATAGTTCTCTTTTATTTTATTGTGAGCTGATAAACGCTAAAAGGAATGTTGTGGCGACCTAAAAGGTCAGAAGCCAATAAAGCTAAGGAACGTAACTGTGAATGGAAAACATCTCAACTGCTACGACGCGCATATAATATATAAAATAAAACGACTTTGTTCGTCCAAACCGCCTTTGAGCGTGATAAAAATTAAGTGACTTTGTTCGTCCAAACCGCTTGTGGGCGTCATAAATTATCAAGGCCGCCATATAAGACTACGGCATTGGCGTGCAAAATTATTAAAGCCATCATGTAAGACCACTGCATTGACGTGCAAAATTATTAAAGCCATCATGTAAGACTACGGCGTTGATGTGCATATTATCATGGCCACCATGTAAGACTACGGCGTCGGTGTGCAAAATTATCAAGGCCGCCATATAAGACTACGGCATTGGCGTGCAAAATTATCATCGTCATCATGTGAGCACAAGGGCATCACCAAAGATTCATTCAAGAAATCATCAGGCGAGTCAAAGCGAAACGCCCAAATAATCTCGCCAAAGAAGCAAAGAAAAGCCAACGCCAACGTACTAAGGCACGTGAGCAAAAAGAAAAAGGAAAAGTATTTTACTTGGCCACCGCAAAAGTAAGAGATGCAATATTTATACTTCTTATTTAAGTCATTTAAAACGTTGACATTTCCTATGAGAATTATGAAACAATAAGGAATGCGTTAAATGCTTATAAAGTCAAGTTTGCCCCAACGAACAATGTCTGTCATGACGACGTCATGACCACATCGCCAAACAATTGCTAACACATTTAAAAACCAGGTTATGTCGCCATCGCCTATTACTTTGTGCAGATTTAGCACGGACCACTAACTCTTAATATTAAGATTCAGTTTATTCAAATTAAGATTGTCCCGCCTAGACTTGTCATTATTGTGAAAGTGGTGCTATTCGGCCAAACTTAACTTTATATTAAAAACGCCGTCTCGCCAAATAAAAGTGAATTGTCTCGCCGCCAAGGACGATGTCGCCTGACTCTATTTTTTCAAAATTAAATTTACCAATTGTCCAAACGATATTTGTTTTGAAAAAAAATAAAAAATTTATAACGACCAAGCTGTATTTGTTAATATCTCGCTTGTAAAGATTTGATAAATGTAAATGCATAAACAGTGACTATATTCTTAAGCACTTCGTCCTGACAGGCCTCGTGCTTGGGGGGCTGTGTACCGGACCAGTTCCCCCAGGCTCATATTCGCCTAAGCCCGTTACTTACTCATCTGGTTCGCCTGACCCGGTATAGGGGCTCCGAGCCCACTACATTTCAATCCAAGCCCAATTTGCCCCACTAACTAAATTACCACATGTAAAACATGCATTCAACCATGATCAATAACATTATGGTGGGAACAAACACCCCACCTTCCCCAAAAATAGAGATCATCGGATCATGAGGAGTTATTCAATTAACCTAGCTCCACTATAGGCCTATAAATACAACCCCCAATGCAATTAAAGACTCAAGCAATATCACCATCACATACCATTGCATAATCATAGCATTTGGCAAATACATACCCCTAGTGTTCTATCAGGAACAGTTTATAATACATATGCATCAAAGTAATATGAACGATTCATTAACATCGGACAGGCAGTACTATAACCAAGGTTTTAAAAAACGGTCGCGGTCGCGTCTCGGTTACGTAAAGGTTTTCGCGATTTCGGTCGGTACAGGTGTTACGACATTAATTGCGGTCGTCGCGGTGTGAATTAATCACAATTTGTTCTTTAATATAAAAAACGGTGATACACAGTAACGGTATCGGCACCTGCAAAAACCGTTTTGTCGCGGCCGTTTTCGCGGTCGCGAACCTTTATTTAAAACCCTGACTATAACTAGTTAAAGCAGTTATAGCAAGATATCCGTTCAGGATGCATGTGCTGGTGCCTATATTTGATAAAATGTCAAAGAGAAACACCAATAATTGACCCGTGAATGGCTTACAAGGCGTTTGAAGCCATGCTCCCCTTGTAATCAATCTCTAATGAAGAATGAGAAACTTTAAGATGATAATAAAATTGCCCATTAACATTGCTTTATGGCATTTTGTGCTTTTGTTATAGAATTCACATTCTTTCATTTGTATGAACTGACACAATGAAAATAATTATTATTATCAAGTAATTAGAATTTTATAAAAAAACGAGATTTCATTCCTAAATTTACACTAAAAAATCGACCTCTCGTCCAATAATTAACTAGAATCCTTATATCGTATAATATATATTACCTCAATGAATAAATAAACTAAAAATTAATGGGCAAAGTGTCACGGACATCACTATGCCTAAGGACCTACGAGATTGGGATCTTGTATATAGTGTATCTATAATATTAATATATATAAATGGAAAATTCTGTCCTCTTGTGTTAATATTCATCCCTACGAGAAAACCATGGCAACAACTTAGTATTCCATTCCAATAAAATTTCTCTATGGCGTAAGGGAGGACGTCATCATAATTGGAACTTAGTAAATTTTAATTAACTCAATTGTGTATGCGGAAAAAAGTTAATCTTTCACAATGTAGCGAAATAAAATGTCTTGAATAGAATTACGTATTGTAAAAGAAAATATATAACTCGACAACATAAAAAATAAAGAAAATTACATTAGAAGAAAAAAAATTAGTTAAATTTTATTTACCTTCTATCATTTGTATTTTGTTTTTATTTTTTTTTACTATTAATTAGGCTACTTTTTACTCACCAAAGAAATTAAAAAACTACAACCCTAGTTGATGAAGAATAATAGTATTTGCGAAAATTATTTATAGCATCTATGCAAACGAGCATTCAAAGGTGGTTTACTTACTTGTTAGAGTCAAGACCAACTGTCACTACGCATTCATTAGCTCTTTCTTAAGTCTGTGAATGTGAATTACAGTGAGTAGCAAGCAAGCAAACGGAGCGTAGCATAGTTCGCGAGAAGCTAGTCAACAGGAATAGCGGTCTTTCCGCTACTAGGACTTTCACCCCACGCCAACAAATAGTTGATAATAACTCAATTCACCTTTTTTTAAATGCGCCTTTTTACCAGAAGCACACTTTTAATAGGGTATTTCATATGAAAATACACTATTGAAACACATTTTCAGTAGTATATTTTGACAGATTTAAACATAAAGGGGTGCGTTGATAAATTTTGCATCAAATAATAAAGTAATCAAATTATTATTGTTATTATTATTATTATTATTTTGTTAATGTAGTTTTGACTTGATTTTTAATATGCAAATATTAAGAATAAGTTGTTAAACTCTAGTGGAATATAAGAATAAAGAACAAGAAATGAGTAAAAAAATTAAAATAAAAGTAACATATAAATGTTAATTTTTATATGCAAATATTATATGGTGTAATTAATAGCATAGTACAAGATGTATATAATACATACATACACATAGACAATATCGGTGTGTAGAATTTAGATTTAAGAGATGTTAGATATGGAGGAAGAGAGAGGCATTAGAGGGAATGGAGAGATGGAAAAGGAGAAGAGCAAGCAGCAACAAAGAGGAGGCATCCGAACATTACCTTTCATCCTTGGTCAGCGCCCTCACATTGATTAAACTCTTGATTTCTCTCATTATTTGTTTTTTTTGATACAAAATTTCTCTCATTATTAATTAGTATATATACTTCTGCTTACTTAATTAGTTGCTAGCATAGTAATTTTTAATGTCTGCAGATTCATTTCCTCTCTTTTTTTGAGTGACTAAAGCATATAGACATTTGAATTGAATGTGTTTTTATAAAGTGACCGTAAATATTATTGTCTACATATCATTATCCGTTCTTATAATTATTTTTTTTTGGAAACGGCTAAAGTTAGTAATTAATTTGTTTTTTTTTTTAAAAAAACTGATGAATGTAATTTGGACTATTATGCAGCGAATGAAGTGTGTGATAGGTTTGCGAGCGCTGGTTTTCACGCAAACATGATAACCTATCTTACACAACAATTGAACATGCCAATGGTTAAAGCTTCCATCACTCTTAGCAACTTTGGTGGATTATCTAGCTTGACTCCTCTTCTTGGTGCTTTCATTGCTGATTCTTTTGCTGGTCGATTTTGGACCATTGTTGTTGCCACTCTCATCTATGAACTGGTTAATTTCTTATCCTCTTTTCAAACTCATTGTTTACAAGTTGATTTTTGAAGAAGAGAGAACTTATATTGTTTTTCTCTCTTAATTTCTTATCCGTTTATTTGAAACATTAGTCCCTAATACTAAATTTTTCCCGACCTGCACTTTCACTTAGACATTTTATTTGACATGACATTTGCGTGACTAGTAAGACATACTTTATTAAAGCAAGTCACAAATTTAGTCCTTCATTTTCTTATACAAATTTAGTCAAAAAAATTTATATCTAATATTTATCACTAATTTAACTTTCCAACATAAAATCCTACTAATTAAAGTACTTTTCTGATTGATACAGGGACTAATTACTATAACAACATCAGCCATAGTACCCCATTTTCACCCTCCACCATGCCCAACACAAATGCAATGTCAAGAACCCAGATCCACACATCTATGGATACTCTATCTAGCACTCTTTCTCACATCATTAGGATCAGGTGGTATTAGATCATGTGTTGTACCCTTTTCTGGAGATCAATTTGACATGACTAAAAAAGGTGTTGAATCTAGAAAATGGAATCTCTTCAATTGGTATTTTTTTTGTACTGGATTGGCTTCATTAAGTGCTTTGACAATTGTGGTTTATATTCAAGATCATATGGGTTGGGGATGGGGTCTTGGTATTCCAACCATTGCAATGTTTATATCACTAATTGCTTTTGTTTTGGGGTCAAGACTCTATAAGACTGTTAAACCAAATGGAAGCCCGTTTGTGAGATTGGCACAAGTGATTGTGGCAGCTTTGAAAAAGAGGAATGAGGTTTTGCCACAAGATCCTAAGCTTTTATACCAAAATATGGAGCTTGATTCTCCTATATCTTTGGAAGGAAGGCTTTCACACTCGGATCAATTCAAGTAAGTCTATGTTACAATTATGGGAGGAGATCTACTTCCGCCACCCTAGCAGTTTCTCGCACGCCCTACGTTTTTTTCCATTTTACCTTTCTGCTACTTAAGTAGCGGACATTCTAAAAATAAAATCTGGCAGGGTGTAAAAATAGGGTGGCAAAAGTAGCGGACAGAGGTATTTTGGTAAAGTTGTAGGGCGCGGGAGTAAAATAGTAGGGTGGCAAAAGTAAATCCCCAATTATGGAATTGGTCAAAGTCAAATTTTGTCTAATGGTTAGGAGTTTTATTAGACAGTATGGAGTTTCAAGTTCGATCCTCATTGGTTTAATTATAAACCAAAAAAATAATATTATTGAATCGGTACGTCAAAACAAAAAAAGTTACAATTATAAAAGTCTAAGTAATAGTTGATTTTTGTTTGAGAAAAATTGTGTATTTCTTGCACTTTTTCTAAAAAACAAATTGAGAAAGAGAAAGTTTTTATTAACTAAAATGACACCAATAACTATTTTACAATCGTTTCAAAATATTTGAACAATATATTTTGAAGCGACAAGATTAACCCTTATCGTTGAGTTAATAAATGTATTTGGATTTTAACTTAAAAGTGAGTCATGATATTGAATAATTTTTTTGAAGATATGGAGCTTATTTTTATTCTATATGATGATATGATATGAACTTTGTCTAATATGCACAAGTGAGACAAATTTTTCACTACGGACAAGTTTATTTTTACCGTTAGATTAATAAGTCTCGTAAGTTCACTTTTGCAAACTTAATACTAGAAATTTGATTATTCTCAAGTTTATATTTGTAGATGCTTAGACAAAGCTGCAATTGTAACAGAAGAAGAAGCTAAAAATCTCAATCAAAAACCAAACTTATGGAAATTAGCCACTGTCCACAGAGTTGAAGAACTAAAATGCCTCATTAGAATGCTTCCAATTTGGGCAGCAGGAATTCTAATCATAACTGCAACAACATCTCAACATAGCTTTGTGATTATCCAAGCTCGAACAATGGATCGTCATCTCTCTCGCAATTTCCAAATTTCGCCAGCCAATATGGCAATTTTCAGCGTACTAACCATGATGGTAGGTGTTATTCTATACGAACGTATCTTCGTTCCATTCGCTCGTAGAATCACGGAAAATCCAGCTGGCATTACATGTTTACAAAGAATGGGAGTAGGCTTTGTGATTAACATTATAGCTATTATAGTTTCTGCATTAGTGGAAATTAAAAGAAAAAATGTTGCTGCTAAATACGGCTTATTGGATAATCCGAAAGCGATTATACCTATAAGTGTGTTTTGGTTGGTTCCCCAGTATTTTTTGCATGGAGTGGCTGAAGTTTTTATGTCTGTTGGACATTTGGAATTTTTATATGATCAATCGCCGGAAAGTATGAGAAGTAGTGCTACAGCGTTGTACGGAGTAGCGATCGCTATTGGGAATTTTATCGGTACGTTATTGGTAACATTAGTGCATAAGTATACTGGTAAGGAAAATAATTGGTTACCTGATAGGAATTTGAATAGAGGTAGATTGGAGTATTATTATTTTCTTCTTAGTGGAATTCAAGTTATAAATTTTATTTATTATGTAATATGTGCTTGGTTCTATACTTATAAGCCTTTGGAAGAAATTATTGAAATAAGCAAGCAAGGAGATTTAGAACAGGTTAATGGAGAAGCTGTCTCCTTGGTTAGTTTAAAAAATGAGGATCAGAAAAGAGAATTTGCAAAGGATGAATGAATTTTATTATGATGTTGTTGGTAGTAAGTATTGTACTTAAGAATTAAGATGAATATTGTACAAGTCTTGGTCAAATGTAAGTACATGCTTAATTGACTGTGACATATAGCTCTCTGATCCCTTGATTCTTCAGAAATTGTTTTCTTAATACTAGTCAGTAATCCAGATAGAGGATGACTATAACTTATAAATTGATATACAAAAGGAAAAATATAATCTTGGATATCTTCTTTATGTAGAATTAATGGCGTCCATTGTAAAATAATTCATGTTGTTACACCAAAAACAATAAATTATGTTGTTACACCTTCCCTGTGTAGTGTGTATGCTTCAAAGTTGAAATTAAATTATATGGTTGACCCAAAAGTACTTAAATGAGATGGTAAGAGTTTCTGCTTTTAGCTTAATTAGAAGTCTTAAGTTTGAATGCACCATTAGTAATACCGTGGTAAGATTAAAGTTTAAATGCAGTTTTGACCTCTCAAATTTTACAATTGTTTGATTTTGGCCTTCTAAGTTTTAGTTGCTTGATTTCAACCTCTGAATTTTCACAATTGCTCGATTTTGACCCTCCAAACTCCAATTGTTCGATTTTAGCCCCCTAAGTTTATGCTCGTTTGCATTTAAGCCTCATATTAAATCTCCTAAGAGAGATTTTTTTTCCTCCATTGTTGTCCTGCCACCCCATAACATAAGAGAAAGGTTGTTGAGTTCGCTTTAATAAGCTCACTCGTGCCGCCCTACTAAATGAAAGGGCTCTTTCTATTTCGAGTTTGCCTGAATCCTAACCTATTCGATTAGAAAAAGATTCTAGAGCAAGTTACATCCGTATCAAATCCTCCAGAAGTATCACCCTATCCAAAATAATGGTCCAAATTTCTACATATACCTACTTTCGATGTTTCAAATTTTGAAGGCTGAAATTCATAAACTAATTTTTAAGATTAAAACAAACCAAAATTCACACCAAAATTAGTTTATGAATATTTGACTCTACAGTTGTGCGATTATCATTCACACCAAAATTTTATAACGGAAACAACTGGCTTTTTGACTTAAATACCATCATTTGAAACCAAAAATCCTAAAATACCATCTTTTCAAAAAAAATTCCCATTCTACCATCTTTTCAACCCACCTTTTGACTGGAAAGTGATCCTTACTTAGTGGTGCCACATGGGGTGGCGACACTCTATTGAAATTGAATTTTTTTTGTCTTATTATGTCTGCACGGAATTCCGTGATAAATTTCATTTTTTTTTTCTTTTTCAAAACCCTCTTTTAATCATAACCATCTTCTAACCCTAACCCTCTTCTAAACCCCAAATAATAATTTTGTTATAAAATTTGCGAAGCGTCATACCCCAACCTGGAATATGCTTGATTTCAGATAGACACGAGTCAATAAAAAGTGCATATAAAAATCCGGATAATGGCTGGCAAGATCGCTCGTGCAGACATGTGTATTGTGTTCGACACATCGCCCAAAATTTCATGAGACAGTTCAAAGTTAGGGATCTTCGGAAAAAATTTATCAATATGGGTAATGATCTCATTCTTATTACTACAATATTTAGATTTTTTTCTCTAACATAACATTTAATTTTTTTAAAATTTTTTATTTTTGACAAAATAGGATATGCAATGACTAAGCCATTGTTGGAGTTCAACCGCGGGGAAATTGGACGTGAAAATCCAGAGGCTGGGAGGTGGGTCGACAATATCCCTAGATGACAATGGACACAAGCGTTTGATGATGGTTTGCGATGGGGTCACATGACAACCAACCTTGCCGAGTCGATGAACTCCGTGTTAAAGGGTACTCGGAACCTCCCTATTACGGCTTTGGTGAAGTCAACCTACTTCAAGTTGGTTGATTTATTTGTGCAACGGGGAAAACAGTGGAATGCTGTATTGAATTCTGGTCAGGCATATACAGAAAAATGCATGAAGAGGGTTAGGGTTAGAAGAGGGTTAAGGTTAGAAGATGGTTATGATTAAAAGAGGGTTTTGAAAAAAAAAAATTGAAATTTATCACGGAATTCCGTGCAGACATAATAAGACAAAAAAAATTCAATTTCAATAGAGTGTCGCCACCCCATGTGGCGCCACTAAGTAAGGATCACTTATCAGTCAAAAGGTGGGTTGAAAAGATGGTAGAATGGGAAATTTTTTTGAAAAGATGGTATTTTAGGATTTTTGATTTCAAATGATGGTATTTAAGTCAAAAAGCCACAACTAGTTCAATAGTTTCTATTTTGACTGCTTGACTTGTGGGATTGACTTAATTGTATGCCAGCTTTCATTTTGTCGCTACATTGGATTCTGAAATTTTTTTATGGCTAGTTGCTTTTGTGAAATAAAAATATGTTTTCTTTTGGAGTTTAACAGCTACTTATGAAGGAGTAATCTATTTGCAGTCAGTTGCTTCATAGATTATGATTGGGGAGACTTTAATTAGCATCATGTTCTAGTGCCCCTTGTAACAAATTCATGTTGGAATATAAGAAAACATTGTTAGTACTTTATACAAATTGGCATGTGTGTTAGGTTGGAAAGTCCAACAAAGAGCCTGAAACTCACTTGTTAGTAACTTACTAATTACATTAGCAGATGAAATAAATATTTCTTTGATCTCCATAAATATATCATTTTTTATTTTTAGTCCTTATATGTTTTTTTTTTAACAAGTTAAATTAGTTCATCCAAATTGACACCAAAGAGAATCGAATATGAAATCCTAAAGAGGAGCACACTCTCAGGTAGAGCTGTAAAAATGGGTCAGGCTATCGGGCCGGTCCCAGCTTCCCAAAAAATATTATTGGGCCTTATTGGGCTGGGCTCGGGCCTATTTTTTAATGGGCCATCATAGGCTGGTCCCGCGGGCTTTTGGGCCGACCCATTAAAGAACTAAGAAAAAAATATCTAAAAATAATTTTATCTAAAAAAAAGGAATTTTAGTTAGCATAAAATCTTTAGATAAAATAAGTAACAAAAGATGAGGTTTGTTTTTTTTTAAGGAAAAAGATGAGATTTGTTAGTTATGAGATAATTATTAAACCAAATTTGTTATGATTATCTTTATTTTAAAAAAAAATAACAACTTAATCAATCATTATAGATAGTAGAAACTTAAATTGCAGAAACCTAAAGATAGTAACTTCATTTAGCAACCATAAACAATCTAACTATCAAAATAAAAACGTTGTAACTTCATCAGTTCTGCAATTTTCCGTCACTTTTTTTATGGATATTAATTTGTGTGCGATGCATATGTAGTTTTATTGTCCATTGAATTTTTTTATAAAAAAATTTGTCAATTTTTTATAAAAAAAAAATATGAAAATATTTGTCGGCCCGGCCCATCGGGCCATGTAGGCCCTTGCTTATTGGGCTGGGCTAAGCAGGTCGGTCCATTTGACAGCTCTACTCTCAGGTTCCAGGTCAATACTACCAGACCAACCCAAGTGAGTTTAGTTCTTGTAAATATGTTATTGTTTGCTTTTGATTCTTAATTTTTTTTATCTTGCAAAATTTTTGTTTGCTTTCCATTCTTAATTTTTTTTTTAAATTAGAATCAGTCCATACCGATCCCCTGTAACTGCGATCAGGAGAGAGCTGAAATCAGTTGATGTTATAACTGACCTCCAAACTGGATTCAATTGATAGTAATTAAAAGCCAAAAAAAAAAGAATCAGTCAATTAGGAATTAAAATGAAAATACATGTTCCGAATTTTCTATATGAACTGTTGAATATAACCAACACTAAAGAGCCAAATTAGTAAAAAAAAGCTTATATATATAAAAAGACTAAAACTAAAATAATATATTTATAGGACTTATAATAACTTTATAAATATTAATAACATATTTAAACATTTACCCCGCAAGGGTCATTGTGTGTGTGTAAGTGAAGCTCCTCTATCTGGACTAATTTTATTATTGCAATTTGCAACTATTACTATTATAATAATCATATCACATAATGTCTATTAAGTTGAAAAATGCAAATGCATTGTAGAAACATAAAAGTATATGTAAGAGAATTCATATGGAGATAGGGAAGAGTAGCTATGAGGAGATACTGATGGTGAAAGAAGCTCAACAAGAGGTAAAAAGCAGCAGCAACAACAAGAATCCGCCGCGACGAGGGGGTTTGGGTTTCCTCCATTTGTTATCCCTCCATTTATTCTCCATTTGGAGAGAGATAGATACATTAAAGATTAGTGGGGACCCATTAAAGGTGGGTCCCACTAATTTGTGGACCCCACTAATCTTCAATTGTATCTATCTCTCTCCAAATGGAGAATAAATGGAGGGATAACAAATGGAGGAAACCCAAACTCGCGACGAGGAGGCATCCGAACACTGCCTTTCATCCTTGGTCAGTCCTCACTTTCTCATTACTAATAATTCTATTTCTTTCTCAAATATTAATTAATTAATTTCTCATTTTATTATTATTAGATACATACATTATCTATACATACTCATTTTTCATTATTATGTAAAATTTCTTCAATATGTTTGCTACTTGCTAGCTTTTTCGTTCTGAATCTTCTCCTTAATCATCAATCACCTTTTTATCTTTGTCTTGGTATTGGACAGAGATTATTAATTTACGGTGATTCTAATTCACAATGAGTTGACTTTATAGCTTTGTGTAAGTTTATATTTGTGAATATAATTTTATTTTGAGTCTTTTCTTTTTTGTTTTGAAGAATTGATTTTCAGTTTCATTAAAGTACTAGTAATCATATTCAAAATAGTAGGTGAAGTAGTTAGTTCAAATATAATAAATAAAAGTATACGATATTTATTTATTTTTTGGACTCAAATTAAAAAGTATATGATATTAGTGAAAGTAAGTACATTAATATTTTATTAGTATTTTTTGTTTAATTTTATTACTCCCTCCGTTCCTTTTTAAGTGTCCGTTTTGAATAGTAACAGCAAATTAAGAAAGTTTATTTTTGCACCTTATTTTCCTATTATACCCTAATTCTAATTCACCAACAATATCCTATTTTTTTGCACACACTTTCTCTTTCCAATAAATTTAATATATTATGCACACAAAAAAAACAAAATTTAATATGTTATGTACCAAAAAAAAATAAAAAGATTTAGTTTTCCAAATATATAGCACTAATTAGTTTTATTGAAAAATACATGAATAATTGACAAAGGGTATATATAATTGACAAATCGTACCCTTAAAACACCAAATTGACAATTAAATAGAAACGCTAAATTCGACGTTTTTGGACACTTAAAAAGGAACGGAGGGAGTAGTATTTTAAAATATAACAAACAATATGAGATCACAAACACATTTTTAATATGAAACAAATGGTGTAAATAGTTTAGAAGGTTATTTTTTTGGTCAAGTAATAGTTTAGAAGGTTTTAATACGGATGGAGGTGGAATATATTAAATCAATTTATAAGTACTAGCCGCCAAACGGGCACACGTGCCCGTTTGTGTAATCGGTATTCTTTTTTTTTCGTGTGTGATCGATATTCAATATTGTGCTAATATAAATAATTACTTAATCTCTTTTTTTATTGGACTTTGTTAATTGATAACTACGTAACCTCCTTTTTTTGTTGTGGTTAGTTATTAAGAAGAAAAAAAAAATTTTACTATAAAAAACTGAAAACCTACTTTTATGTGGAAGTTGTGCTTAGTTATTAAGAAAAAAAATTATTCCCTAAAAAAAACTGAAAATCTATTTTTATGTGGAAGTTATTTTTTAAGGGTAAAATTGGAATAATAAAAAAGTCATCCCAAAAATTCGTATCCCCTTTATATATTAGTATAGATTATTATTTCCATTTTAAATTATAAATCATTTTAAATTATAAGTCATTATGTGTAGTTAATTTTAATTTGTATGAAAAAAAAAAAGGAAATTTATGTTACTATTCTGTTTAGTATTTAGATTTTGTACATAAATAAAAAAATTCTAAGAATTATATTAACTCTTTAAATAAATTTCAATTATCTTGATGAATTAATCTTTTCATTTTTGTGTAGGATGTGCAAACCTTACATTAAAAGAATTATAAAATTAAAAAAGACTATATAGGTCAAGTTCTGGCTTAATTAGTTAACAAAATGACTCATCGATGTTGTTGTGTTGCGTACGCCAAATAAATTAATTACTGACTAATTATAAAAGTTTAAATATCAATTTTTTCCTCGCAAGTTTGTGATTTGTTGGTTTTATTCTCTGTATCTTTTTTCTTGCGAATCCATCCCTATATGTTCAAATCTTTTGGTTTTAGTCCATAAAACTAAAATTTACAGGAAATCCGTAGGAAAACTTGCGAATTTTCCTGCGGATTTAATTTACTGCAGATTTTCCTACGAATTTTAGTTTTAGAGACTAAAATCAAAGAATTTGACCATACAGGGATGAATTCGCATGAAAAAAAGATACATGGACTAAAACAAAAAAATCGCGAACTTACAGAGACGAAAATGATATTTAAGCCTATTATAAAAGACCATGAATCATATGCTAGTATATTTTCCGATTTTATCTATATTTAAAAGTTATTTTTTCAAATTTATTGAATGATTGATATATCTAGCTAGTTTATAATATGAATCAAATACAAATATTATTTAATGAACTTAAAAAACAAGTTCATATATGTATATAGGTTTGCTAATTTAGACCAACTTAAAAATATGAAGGTCTAAATTAGCAAGGTGCATCTTTTCACTTTGGAAAAGAACTCTTGATATTTAATTATTTTATGTTTTTTATTAGAAAAATGTTGTTTGAGAATTTTAAGTAAGGATAAAATATATTTTGCTGTTTTTTTATAAAACTCCAAAATTGCCCTCAACTGTGAATTTATTTGAAATAGTTGAAGAAGAATATTTTTAGTCATAATAAAAAAGCTGCACCTTGCTAGTTTAGACTTTCATGTTTTTAGTGAGTCTAAATTAGCAAGGGGTTTGCTAATTTAGACCCACTTAAAAACATGTGGGTCTAAATTAGCAATGCGCACCTTTTCACTTTGGACCAAAAAACCCTTGATATTTAGTTATTTTATACTATGAAATTGAGGGTTAGTTAGGTAAATTTTATTAAATAGTGTGCACCCACTTTACTAATTTACACCCACATAATTATAAATATATGCAACCTAAATAAACAACCTAGGAAATAAAAAAAAAGATAATTTCTTAATTTATCCATCATTAATTGTTTGTTTTAGGAGTAATGCTTGTTGGCGCAGCCACTAAACACAGATCCACACAGATCTATATGGACACAGCACTAGGCCTGTTATGATCTCACTCACACATACACACACTTATCACTGTTATGAAGAATTAATGATGAAGAAGATGATGAAATGATTAAAGAAAGAATGAATTGAAGAAGATGATAACACACACACACAGTTGAGAGAATAAGAGAGATTATAAAAGTTAAAGAAGAAGATATTAGAGAAGAATCACAACAACACTTATTATTATTTCATCAATGATACAATGGTTATATAGGCTATAACTTGCACACTAAGCTACAGTTGTGCACTAACTGTCACTAACAGAAAATCAGTTACAACCATAACAAACTTTTCTCTAAAAAAACACTCTAACTAAACTCTGTTACTTGTATCTCAAGTAACTGAAAACAAACAATGAAACTAATGACAAAACAATGAATTACAAATCTCAACACACCACCTAATTCATTGTTTACAATATCTCTACAACTTAAGTTTAGCCAAACACTCGATACATGACAGCCCTTAAATGCACACTTTCTGATACCAATTGTTGGATCTAAATTCACACAAACACACTGAGACACACAGAGACACATATTGTGCCTATGGGCTGCTACACTAGTTCAATGATGAACAAGCACACACACTTTGTAAAAAAAGCACTCAACACCAGCATCACTAACTATAAGCCAGAGCCACAAAGAGCTAACCATTCCATATTCTGACAACATGAAGCAATTGCTCCCAAACTCAATGATATGTTGTAGGATACTTAGCAATCAACACAAGATCTTGATATTTAGGACAATTACTTTGTAACAGAACCATCACCAATTATGTTGGTCTCCATCCATCAATATGAAGCCTTTTTTTTTTTTTTTACCATCTTGTAATGCTCAACAAGTCCAACATCTGGACACTCATTTGTTTTTCCCAAAATGCAAAGTTTTCCAATTTGAAACACTTTGATACACCACCAAGACCTCATCATTAACTTGAATCTTTTCAAGATAAGTCTCAACCTAATCAGAATTCAACTTCTCCACTGTCACACGAGTCTTCTCTCATTCACCAATACACCAAGTCAATTCCACAGTTTGAAGCACTTTCGAACAAATTATTAACTTCACAAAACAGAATTCTTCAAACGAATTGATTTCAATGACCCATTACCAGAAAACGATTTAGCATTATCTTCATCGTTAACTATACGAAGTCTCTTAACATAATTTTTTGATAATGTTGTTGTAATCTACGACGGCACGAACACTCTTAACACCGAATAATTATGAGATAACTGAAAGCTTCTTCAAATTCTTACAATTCTTTGCAAGAATAAACACAAGCACATATCAAAGATTTAAACTTTTGTTACCTCAACATCCAGAAACACTTCATCATCAAGACTCTTTAACACAAGAACATTTTCTTGGTCCCCTTTAGGTGTAAGAACACCTTCTACAACTTTCATGTGAATCTCTCTTTCTAAAATCTCTCTTCGTGTATTGTGTTCTGCGTGATACCATTGTTGTAAGCAATTCACTTTCCTCTTCGCCAAGCACCTTTTTTCTTTGGCTCCATTGTGAGCTTTGTTTGAATCTTTTGTCGTTTCTTTTGCACTTTTGGTAGAAGAACTCCTCTGAAAATTCACTCTTTTCTCGGATTTCTTGCAGGAAGCACTATCTTCCTCTTCTTGGATACTTCTTTGCACCGTTTCCAGCACTCTCCAGAAACCAAAGCTTTCTTGTATCCTCACCACCCACTTCTCAATTTGATTGAAAAGTCTCTTTTGCGGAAGCCATTATTGAAACCCCATGGATCAAAAGCCTCTTGAAAGTTTGAAGTTTTACCTCTTTCACTTTCTCAGCACCACCAAAAGATCGAGCCAAGATATCCCATGCTTCTTTTGCACTTTCACAATCACCAACCTTTTCAAAGTTGTCAGGATCCACACATTGATGGATGATGAACAATGCTTTGAAATCTCTTTTCTTCAATTCCTTGTGTGCTGCTTTCTCTTCATCTGTAGCATTAGCACCAATTGTAGACATGCCTTCTGTTACAAGATTCCACATATCTTGATAACAAAACACCACCTTCATCTGCTTGCACCAATTATCATAATTCTTCCCTGTCAAGATTGGTAGATTCATAGGAAAATGACCATTTGAATGAGAGCTTGACATCTTGAAAGATCAAGAAACACTGCAAGAATAGCTTCTGAGATCAGAACCAGGCTCTGATACCACTTGTTGGCGCAGCCACTAAACACAGAACACAGATCCACACAGATCTATATGGACACAGCACTAGGCCTGTTATGATCTCACTCACACATACACACACTTATCACTGTTATGAAGAATTAATGATGAAGAAGATGATGAAATGATTAAAGAAAGAATGAATTGAAGAAGATGATAACACACACACACAGTTGAGAGAATAAGAGAGATTATAAAAGTTAAAGAAGAAGATATTAGAGAAGAATCACAACAACACTTATTATTATTTCATCAATGATACAATGGTTATATAGGCTATAACTTGCACACTAAGCTACAGTTGTGCACTAACTGTCACTAACAGAAAATCAGTTACAACCATAACAAACTTTTCTCTAAAAAAACACTCTAACTAAACTCTGTTACTTGTATCTCAAGTAACTGAAAACAAACAATGAAACTAATGACAAAACAATGAATTACAAATCTCAACAATGCTGAATGGTGCGAAGTTTTATCCAACGAAATTCGACGAAACCACAAAACAATTTATAAAATTTGGTTTTCTTCACCAATTAATGGTGTATGTCCAGTTCCAGAGTGTTCCTTTCTCATTCATGTATTTCAACGCAAGTGGTATTTGATAAAGTCATAATTTCTATTGGTTATAGTAGTTTACATTGATATAGTAACCAAAGATGAGAATTAAAAGTAGGTACACGTATAAGATTGAAGATGAAGCTTCAAATTATAAGAATTGATGTCTAGTGTTGGGTCGGTGTACAAGCCAAAGAGATGAAGCATTCCTTTTTGAAAAAGAATAAAATAAAAACACTAATGATAAAATAGTTAGATTGCAAAAAGTTGTTAGAGAATTTTAAGGAAAGATAAAAACATGTTTTGTTGTTTCTTATAAAATTCCAAGATTATCCTTCATTTTAAACTTATTTAAAATAGTGGTAGAAGGGTATTTTTAGTCATAATAAAGAAGGTGCGCATTGCTAATTTAGACCAACATATTTTTATGTGGGTCTAAATTAGCAAACCCCTATATATATATATATATATATATAATATTTTAGATTACTGTAAAAAAAAAAAATTGACATGTCTTTCTAAGTCAAGTTGTGACTTATGATTAAGTGTGACCTTTAACTTATAATGGGTTACACTAAAACAAATCCAAAACATAGTAATTTGAAATATCCTTTTTTGTCTTTTTTAAATAAAAAAAAATTCATAGGAAGATTTTTTAAAACAATTTTCTTTAGTTGTTTTTTGTTGGTTATGAAGGAAATTTGAAAGAGTAAAATTAAATGTAATTTGCATTCAATTTCACAAAAACATGTAGAAAATATTGTGAAAAATATAATTATATTGGAACAAAGTGAATAAATATCGTAAACGTTAGTCTTTTTCCTTATAAGTTGAGACTAATAAAAACATGTATGAAGGAGTCTAATCGGATATGAATTGACATACATATGCAGCCAATGAGGTATGTGATAGATTTGCTGTGGCCGGTTTTAATGGTAACTTGATAAGTTACCTAACTCAACAGCTGAATATGCCATTGGTATCAGCTGCCAATACACTCACAATCTTTGGTGGAACAGCTAGCTTCACACCTCTCATTGGTGCTCTCATTTCTGAGTCCTTTGCTGGTCACTTTTGGACCATTACTATTGCTTCCATCATCTATGAACTGGTTTATTTCTCTCTATCTTTTCTCTTTCAATTTTAATCATACTACTTATATCTAATCAATTTAAAATCATACTGCTTATATAGTTATATTTAATAAATTTATTACTAACTCAACCAAATTTTAAAATGGTATCAGAACTTATTCTAAATTTATTGAGCCTTAATCTATCAGGTTATTCAGGTCACACTCCAAATATTCAATCTTGATGTACGAGCTAGTATCTATTAACAGACTCATATTTAACGAAATAAGACCTAAAATGCTGGATAACTTTCATCTTACAAACTGATTTTATAGGAGTTGTGTTAAGAGTAGTATCTGATTTAAACATCAATTTTAGTGTTGCATATATATTGCATATCATGCCAAATGTTTTTTTTCATACCCTTGCATAATACAGGGAATGATAAGCATAACACTATCAACTATACTCCCACACATGCGTCCTCCACCATGTCCAACACAAGTGAATTGTCAAGAAGCCACATCTTCACAACTATCAATGTTTTTCATCTCTCTTGTTCTCATATCTATTGGATCAGGTGGCATTAGACCTTGTGTTGTACCCTTTTTAGGAGAACAATTTGATATGACAAAAAAAGGTGTAGCATCAAGAAAATGGAACATTTTCAATTGGTACTTTTTCTTTATGGGTATAGCTTCTTTAAGTGCTTTGACCATTGTGGTTTACATTCAAGATAATACTGGTTGGGGTTGGGGCTTTGGCATACCAACAATTGTTATGTTTTTGTCCATTATAGCATTTGTGTTGGGCTCACCATTTTATAATACTGAAAAGCCCAAAGGAAGCCCAATGGTTCGTTTGGCCCAAGTAATTGTGGCTGCTGTGAGAAAGAGGAAAGAAGTTTTACCAAATGATCCAAAATATTTATACCAAAATAGGGAGGTTGATGTTGGTATTTCATTGGAAGGAATGCTTTTACACACAAATGATTATAAGTAAGTCGAATATTTATTTAGTTATTTATTTTACTTCTTTTGAGTTAATTCAAACTATTTGAATATGAATCCATAATTTGATAGGTTTAATTGTTCTCTTTATGGAATTCGCAAAAACTAACCACAAAGAAATCTACAAATAATAAACTAAGATTCCATATTTTCTTCTTCATTTGTATTATAAATAGAAGGTTAACAAGTTGATAAACAATCAAATTTAAACTAATTGTAGTTGACACATATAGTTAGACTTTCATTCAGCTCACACCAGTTGTGACTGGAGAACTATTTCAAAATTCTGCAATTGATATTATCGCATGAAAAATAAAACAAATTTAATGATTATTACTAACAATGTGAAAAAAAATAAAAAATTTACATAGACATTAAATCAATTATCATGCAAATATTTGCAGACATTTTTAATGAATAAAATATTTTTATTATATTACTGTAAAAAGTTTTGTGCAATCATATATTACTTAGAAATTTGTTGAGATGTGTTACAAAATAGTATAATTTCATGATTTAGTGCTGTTGTGAAAATAATGATTTGTTGATCATTTAATGTGTGGAAGTTGGAACATTGTGATTAAAAAAAAAGAATAAACACATTGGTCTTGTAGGACTTGGAACTAATGAGTGTGAATTAAAAAAAGTGTAGTGGGAACAAGTCCCACATCACTTAAGTCACTCTCTTAATTAGTAGTGTTTATATATGCAAATGTGACTAATAAGGGTGTGCTCAAGAGGTACTCGTTTTGTGAACGGAGGACCGCACACACCTTGTCGAATATCATCACACGCGCGCGACGTTGTCGGACCGAGTTGGACTTGGACCTAGATGATATATTATTTTTTAGTCACAAAATTAACTAATTTTATTAGTTAATTATGCATGAAATAAATCACAGAATCAATACTTGATAACCATTCCAACATGGTTTTAATATGTTTCAATTCCACTTAATTTCTATGTCCCCTATTGATTCACTCTTGATTTGTCCGTTGCATTTTGGTTGTCAGCTCTAGTTTTCAATATATGAACAAGTATTATTCATTGCTAAAAAAATATAGCTATTTTTCCACGAGAAAGAAAAAATGACAGTAGCAAAACAATCATAAACAATTCTCTTCTTCATCTTTTCTTCACCAAAAATAAATTTCATTTGATTGTTGTGTTTCATTGGTTTGGAAGCCGGTATTGTCGTATCGGTTAAAATTGATATTGTTGTATCAATTTCGAGTAATTTTGTCGAATTACTCAAGGAGGTGTTCCTTCCAATCGTTATCGTGCAATAATCGATTGGGTACAGTAACGAAACTGGGCTGTTTTATCCTGGAGGCGGCACGGTTGATTGTCTGCTTTGCACAATTCGAGCAGTACCGTGAAACGTCTTAAAGAGAGCGTATTGACCCGCGACTCAGCCAGTAATTTTCTTCGGTTCCAATTTTCGGAAAATTATTAATTTTTATATCAAAACAATAATTTTAAGACGTTTTCAAAACTGCTATGGATACCGAAGAAGTTATTGGAAATTCGGCTGTTGGTGCAACCGAAAGGCCTTTCAAGTTTGAAGGTCTCCATTTCAAACGTTGGCAACAAAAAATGTTTTTCTTTTTAACTCTGAAAAAAGTTGTCCACGTTTTGAATGAGGATATGCCCACTGTTCCTGTCGGTCTTGTAGGATCGAGTTCCGGAACAAAGGAACAACCATTCACCATCGGTGACAAGGTTGATAAGCCTGATGCAGCGACTGAAAAACAAAAGGAAAAGGATTTGATTGATCCTGCTGCAAAAGAGCTTCATCAGTTGAAAAAGGAACAACAACTCTGGTTGCATAATGATTATTTATGCAAAGGTTACATTATAAATGGTCTATGTGATGATTTGTATGACTATTATAGTACATACAAAAGTGCTAAGGATGTTTGGGAGGCGCTGAAAAAGAAATATGATACCGAGGAGGCCGGTGTGAAAAAGTATGCTGTTAGTAGGTACCTGAAGTACCAGATGGTTGATGAAAGGTCGGTGGAGACACAATCTCATGAACTTCAGAAAATTGCTCATGAAATAATAACGGAAGGTATGCCTCTTGACGAACAGTTTCAAATTGCATTGATGATTGACAAACTGCCCCCTGGTTGGAAAGAATTTAAAAATCAACTTCGTCATAAAACAAAAGAATTTTCAATCGAGAGTTTGATTACTCGCCTTCGTATTGAGGAGGAATCCAGAAGGCAAGACCAGAAAGAAGAGGCCTATGTGGTCTCCAGCAACAATAAAAAGAAATTCGGTGCAGTTCTGAAGCCTACGGGCAAATCTTTTAAGAATCAGAACCGCGGTCAAACGAACCGAATTAAGAATGGTAACCCTTCGAGGGCCCATAATGCTAATGCTAAACAGCATCCACCTGCTCATAGGAATGACTCCGGTTCAGTTGGTTTGTCTTGTTTCAACTGTGGTAAACCGGGTCATTTTGCAAAGAAGTGTAGACTCAGGAACAAACCTGCTGCTGCCCCTAATGCACAGGCTAACCTGACTGATGAGCCTTATGTTGCTATGATCACCGAAATCAATATGGTTGGTGGTACTGATGGCTGGTGGATAGATACTGGCGCTACTCGTCATATTTGTTATGAACGTGCTATGTTTAAAACATACACGGCTGCTGAAAATAAGAAGGTGCAGATGGGAAATGCCCACACCTCTGATGTTGCTGGTATTGGAGATGTTGAATTGAAGTTCACCTCTGGGAAGACTCTGATCTTGAAGGATGTCATGCATGTGCCTGACATTAGAAAAAATTTAGTTTCTGGTTTTCTTCTTAATAAGGCTGGGTTTAATCAAAATATTGGGGCTAATTTGTACACCATCACTAAGAATGGTATTTTTATTGGGAAAGGTTACGCTACTGATGGCATGTTTAAGTTGAATGTTGATTTGAATAAAATTTCTCCTTCTGTTTACTCTGTTTGTGATTTTAATATTTGGCATGCTAGACTTTGTCATGTTAGTAAACGTTCTTTACTTAATTTAAGTAATCTAGGATTTATTCCAAAGTTAATTGCTAATGACATAGAAAAATGTGAATTTTGTAGTCAAGCGAAAATTACTAAATCGTCACATAAATCGGTAATTAGAGAAACTGAACCGTTAGATTTAATTCATTCTGATATATGTGAACTTGATGGAACATTGACTAGAAATGGTAAACGTTATTTTATCACTTTTATTGACGATTGTTCTGATTATACTGTTGTATATTTAACGAAAAATAAAAGTGAAATGCTTGACATGTTTAAGATTTTTGTGACTGAATTTGAAAATCAATTTAGTAAGAAAATTAAGCGGCTTAGTAGCGATAGGGGAACTGAATATGATTCTATATTGTGCAATGATTTTTATAAGGAACATGGAATTATCCATGAAACGACTGCACCATATTCACCTGAAATGAATGGTAAAGCAGAAAGAAAGAATAGAACTCTTACTGAACTAGTTGTAGCTAGTATGCTCCATTCTGGTGCTGCCTCACACTGGTGGGGGGAAATTTTATTGACTGTTTGTTATGTCCTGAATAGAGTCCCCAAGGCTAATAATGTGGTCTCACCTTATGAGATATTAAAGAAAAGACAACCAAATTTGTCTTATTTGAGAACCTGGGGATGTCTTGCTTATGTCAGGATACCGGATCCGAAGCGGGTCAAACTCGCTAGTCGTGCCTATGAATGTGTATTCATTGGCTATGCAGCAAACAGTAAAGCATATAGGTTTTTTGACCTAAATGCTAAAGTAATCATAGAATCAGTTGATGCTGATTTCTATGAAGATAAATTTCCTTTTAAATCAAGAAATAGTGGGGGCAATGAATCCACAAATAGTGGGGGCACCGAGTTAAGTCACCTTCGGGTGATAAGAAATTCCGAGAGCAACAAAGAAATAGAAATAGAACTTCGAAGAAGTAAAAGAGTAAGAGTAGCTAAAGATTATGGACCGGATTATTCGGTATATTCTTTAGAAGAAGACCCTACAAGTCTTCAAGAAGCCTTGTCATCTCTGGATGCAGATTTATGGCAAGAAGCTATTAATGATGAGATGGAGTCTCTAGAAACTAACAGGACCTGGCACTTAGTAGAGTTGCCTCCTGGTTGCAAACCGATTGGTTGTAAATGGATTTTGAAAAAGAAACTAAAACCCGATGGTACTATTGATAAATACAAGGCTCGCCTTGTAGCCAAAGGTTTTAGACAAAGAGAAAATATAGATTTCTTCGACACTTTTTCTCCGGTCACTCATATAACATCCATAAGGGTACTAATTTCAGTTGCCGCTGTTTATAATCTTTTTATTCACCAAATGGATGTTAAAACTGCTTTTTTAAACGGTGACTTAGAAGAAGAAATCTATATGGAACAACCTGAAGGGTTTGTAATGCCTGGACAAGAACAAAAGGTCTGTAAGTTAGACAAGTCCTTGTATGGACTTAAGCAAGCGCCAAAACAATGGCATATTAAATTTGATAGTTTGATGACATCAAATGAATTCAAAGTGAATGAAAGTGACAAGTGCATTTATTATAAATATGAAAATGGCATTTGCACTATTGTATGTCTCTATGTGGATGATTTACTCATCTTTGGGTCAAACATTTCTGCTATAAACGCAGTGAAATCATTGTTGAATAACAACTTTGATATGAAAGACCTTGGAGAGGCAAGCGTCATTCTTGGAATCAAGATCACTAGGTCAAAGGACGGAATAACTTTAGATCAATCCCACTATGTGGAAAAGATTCTAAAGAAATATAATTACTTTGACTGTAAAGAGGCTAATACGCCGTATGATTCCAGTGTAAAACTATTTAAGAACACTGGTGAAAGTGTAAGACAAACTGAATATGCTAGTATCATTGGCAGTCTAAGGTATGCCACTGATTGTACCAGACCCGACATTGCATATGTCGTGGGACTGTTATGCAGGTTTACTAGCAAGCCCAGTAATGAGCATTGGCAAGCTATTGAGAGAGTCATGAGGTATCTTAAAAAGACCATGAATCTCGGATTACATTATAAGAGATTTCCTGCTGTACTTGAAGGGTACAGTGATGCTGATTGGAACACCTTGTCGGATGATTCCAAAGCAACCAGTGGCTATATTTTTAGTATAGCTGGAGGAGCTGTGTCTTGGAAATCAAAGAAACAGACCATATTGGCTCAGTCCACTATGGAGTTTGAAATGATAGCGCTTGCCACTGCTAGTGAAGAAGCAAGTTGGTTGAGATGCTTGCTATCTGAGATTCCCTTATGGGAAAAACCTATGCCAGCTGTGTTGATCCACTGTGATAGTACCGCGGCTATTGCTAAAATTGAGAATCGATTCTATAATGGAAAGAAACGTCAAATAAGACGCAAGCACAGCACAATGAGAGAGATGATCACTAAAGGAGCTGTGAGAGTGGATCATGTACGCACTGATGATAATTTAGCGGATCCTTTGACGAAAGGACTAGCTAGAGAGAAAGTCTATAATACATCTATAAAGATGGGACTAATGTCGATATGAACTTATCATGATGGGAACCCAACCTAAAAGACTGGAGATCCCAAGAATTAGGTTCAATGGGTAATAACAAGTTGTGATGAGTTAATGATGATCATGCAAGTAAAAATTAGAAAAAGCATGAATCCTGATAGCGAAAGGATGAGTTGTAGCTCTTAATGAGATCTATACTCTGTATGAGTGGAGTACCGAGCTACAGGAGTACTCTTGATAGACTCACCTATATGAACGTGGAACTGAGGCCGGTTCCTATGGAATTTCGAGGCAGAATTCCTAGAGCGTTCATGAAACCGGGATTTACGTGCAGGGCCATTAAAGCACGGGCTACAAAGAAACACCTTATGGAAAGGTTGTGTGCGGGTTTGAGAAAAATCTGAGATAGAGTTCAAGACAAGCGTCACTCTTGCTAAATCAGGCTCTTACTTGCTATGCAAAGGTTCAAGTCATAGACACCTTCGCTTATGCACAATCTTTTAAAAACCTCTGAAACACTTTTTTGAATTCAAGTGGGGGATTGTTGTGAAAATAATGATTTGTTGATCATTTAATGTGTGGAAGTTGGAACATTGTGATTAAAAAAAAAGAATAAACACATTGGTCTTGTAGGACTTGGAACTAATGAGTGTGAATTAAAAAAAGTGTAGTGGGAACAAGTCCCACATCACTTAAGTCACTCTCTTAATTAGTAGTGTTTATATATGCAAATGTGACTAATAAGGGTGTGCTCAAGAGGTACTCGTTTTGTGAACGGAGGACCGCACACACCTTGTCGAATATCATCACACGCGCGCGACGTTGTCGGACCGAGTTGGACTTGGACCTAGATGATATATTATTTTTTAGTCACAAAATTAACTAATTTTATTAGTTAATTATGCATGAAATAAATCACAGAATCAATACTTGATAACCATTCCAACATGGTTTTAATATGTTTCAATTCCACTTAATTTCTATGTCCCCTATTGATTCACTCTTGATTTGTCCGTTGCATTTTGGTTGTCAGCTCTAGTTTTCAATATATGAACAAGTATTATTCATTGCTAAAAAAATATAGCTATTTTTCCACGAGAAAGAAAAAATGACAGTAGCAAAACAATCATAAACAATTCTCTGTTGGAACAAAGTGGGTCTGACATGAACCTCTAATGTTTTAAGTGGTTTTGATGATAACAAAGTATTAAAATTACAATTGGAATTACTAATGGTTATTCTAGTGTGCAGAACTACAAGTTAAAATTCATTCAGAAGCACTATGAATAATAGCAGAGAAGCCAGTCAAAACAAGCTCTGAAAGCACATCACTGTTCATCAGAAGCTTAAGTTTTGTATGTTAAAGAAAGTGCCTCTGAGGACAAAAACAAGGCTCTGACGGACTCAGAAGCAAAAAGGGCCTCAAGAAGCATTGATAACAGCATCTGAAGCAAAATGAATTTACGTCACTCAAGAGCTGACATATTCAGAACCAATGATTGAAGAACAATCTACTTCAAGGATCTGTCACGTCCACAGGAAGGAATATTCGTTGGTACAACGTTAACCTTATCCATATGTGGAGCGCAATTGAGAAACGTACTATTGTACTATTATTACTCAAAATGGATGAGTGATAATTCAAATAGCAAGGTAGTGGAATTGGATATCTTTACCAAAGAAGGTAACTACAGCTATCACAATTGTACGAATAAATTCCAGCTGGCACCTCTCTCTCTGCAACGGTCATCATCTTCCTCCAAGTATAAATAGAAGACTCAAATGGAAGAAATGACTACTATTCGAACAACCATTCTACCAACACTGTTCAAAGACTAAGAAGCATTCTGACATCATAATTTAAATCTGTCATTCTAAGTCTTAGAACAATTTGAGTTGTATTTTGTAAACACCTCTGATAGTATATCAAGTGTTCCTTAACATTCATTCTTATTCTTAAGTTTGTTTGAGAAGTCTCTTGTTAAGTTTAACTTGAGCATTTGAGAAGTCTCTTGTTAAGTTTAACTTGAGCATTTGAGAAGTCTCTTGTTTAGTAAAACTTGAGCACCTGAGAAGTCTCTTGCAAGTGTGCTTGAGCAATTTGTAATCTTAAGTAGATTATAGTGAAAATCTCTTGTTAGTAACAAGGGGACTGGAGTACTCTCGATTTGTGAGGGGAACCAGGATAAATTCTGTGTCTTTCTTTCTCTCTCTCAGCACCCTCTTTTTATTTTGTGTTTATATCCGCTGCATACTTAGTTTTATTTTGAAAAACTTTTAATTCTCAAAACACAATTCAACCCCCCCCCTTCTTGTGTTTTTCCACCTTCAATTGGTATCAGGAGCTGGGCTGTTGCCTAACTCTCACCTATCAGTGAAACAGTTAAGATTCAGGGAGGAAAAACATGTCTGCTGAGAAGAATCTCAATGAAGTTCCTTTTGACTATGATTCTAATTCTAAAGACAGAAGGTCTTCTGACAAAATTCCCTTTTTCAATGGAACTGAGACTGGTTATCCATTCTGGAAAACCAAGATGTACAGTCACATCATGGCGATTGATTGTGATCTGTGGGACTTGGTAGAAGATGGAGTGAACTTTGAAAATATGGACTTAGAAGGCGTTGTTAGCTCTAAAGACAGAAAGGCTTTTACACCTACTCAAAAGTTGGAATATAAGAAGCATCACAGTGTAAAAGGGATGATGACAAATGCCATCTCTCATGATGAGTACTTGAAAATTGGAGATAAGAGAACGGCTAAGTCTATCTGGGATTCTCTTAAATCCAAGTATGAAGGAAATAAACAAGTTAAGGAGGCTAAGGCCAACTTGTTAGTACATCAGTATGAATTATTTAAAATGAAGGACGGAGAGGACATTGAGACAATGTTCTCTAGGTTCCAAATTCTTGTTTCGGGACTTCAAGTTTTAGATAAGAGCTATACTGAGGCTGATCATGTAAGGAAAGTACTCAGAAGCTTGCCGCCAAAGTGGAGACCAAAAGTGACAGCGTTTCAGGAATCTAAGGATTTAGATACTGTGTCTCTTGAAAGCTTGGTTAGTTCTCTAAAGAGTCATGAGATGGAACTCATGACTGATGAAACGACTAAGAAGCTAAAAGGGATAGCCCTGAGCACCAAAAGTTCCTCTAAGGCTCTGAAGGCGAAGGTTATAGTATCTGATGAAGAAGCTTCTGAAGAAGGTCACGAGATGGACTCTGATGAAGAAGAAGAAATGGTTCTGATGGCTGCAAGAGTATCGCAATGGGCTAAGAGAAGCAAGAAGTATGCTGGTAAGTTTGGAGGTTCTTCCAAGAAGGTTGGTACTTCTAAGGATAAAAAGGAAGAACAAAACAAATGCTTTAAGTGCAACAAACCAGGACACTTCATTGCTGACTGCCCAGAGAACCTGAGTAAAACATCCAAGAGAACCTCTAACAAAGAAAGATACAAAAGTAAGCTCAAGAAGGGGTTCCTTGCCACTTGGGATGATTTGGATCAGGAATCAGATTCTGATGGGGAAGAAGAAGCAAACCTAGCCTTGATGGCAACCGCTTCTGACCAAGAGAACTCTGAGCACGAAGTTGACTCAGATTCAGAAGATGAAGATGAGGTACTTGCTAAACTTTCTCGTTCTGAATTAATAGATTCCTTAAAAGATGCCTTAAAACTTTTAACCAAAAAGGCGGGTGAGTGTAAGGTCCTTAAAAAGGCCTATAACAACCTGACCGAAAAGGCAAATGAAATAATTGAACAAAATGAGTCTCTAAAATCAAGAAATGAATTTATGGAAACTCATTATGTTCTTGATGATAAGGTTCCTCCAGAACATGAATTTGCTCTTCAGGAATTCCTTATCAATGGAATGAAAAGAAGTAAAATAGCCTCTTTGATTTATCATGTAAGTAGAAATAGAGGAGAAGGTCTTGGATTCTCACGTTTTAAAGATAATCCATTATCTTCAAAGTCCTCTAATATAGATAAATCAAAACCTAAGGTTGTCTTTGTAAAGAGTCAATCAGAAGTTCTAAATGAGTCAGCCTCTAATAGAACATCAAAGCCAGAGGCTCAAGAGTCAAAGGCTCAGAAGGATAAAACCTCAGAACCTAAGATTTTTAAGCCTCAAACTAATGTTAAATCTAAAGAAGCTCTGACACATTCAAGAACAAAGCTCAAGAGCTATACTAAACCCAAAAACTTTTCAACAAGGGTGGTTAACTCTAGAGGCTCTGATAGGTCTTTCAAACAAAGACCACCTAGACCTGTAAAGACTAACACAAAAGGACCCATAAAGATATGGGTACCAAAATCTCAAATAATATTTGCTTCAGGTTTGCACACTAAGAAGGCCAAAGCAGCAATGCTGGTACCTGGACAGTGGCTGCTCACGACATATGACGGGAGAAAGGCATATGTTCCAAACCCTGACTCTGAAAGAGGGAGGTACTGTGGGGTTTGGAGGAAACCAAAAAGGGAAGATCATTGGTACAGGTATAGTTGGTAACTCTTCTCTTTCAATTAAAAATGTTTGGTTAGTTGATGGCCTCAAACATAATCTGCTTAGCATTAGTCAATTTTGTGATAGCGGATTTATTGTTAAATTTGATAAAGAGGCATGTACAGTAATCAATGACTCTGACAAGTCCATATTGTTTAGAGGATTAAGAAGAGGTAATGTTTATAAGGTGAATCTGTCAGAACTCACTGAGCAGAAGATAGTTTGTCTTCTATCTCTGAATGATGAAAAGTGGGTCTGGCACCAACGCTTAGGTCATGCTAACTGGAGATTAATCTCTAAGCTTAGTAAACTAAAGTTGGTTAAAGGCCTGCCAAATCTTAAATATCATTCAGATGCTCTGTGTGGTCCTTGTCAGATTGGCAAAATTTCAAAAACTTCTTTTAAACCTAAAAACATTGTCTCTACCTCAAGACCCTTAGAACTACTTCACATTGATTTGTTTGGTCCAGTAAGTACTGCCTCAATCAATGGGAAGAAATATGGATTAGTCATTGTTGATGATTACAGTAGATGGACTTGGGTAAAGTTTCTAAGAGTGAAAGATGATGCATATGATGTGTTCAGCATCTTCTGCACTCAAGTGCAAAATGAGAAAGGTCTCAAAATCTTAAAGGTAAGAAGTGATCATGGTGGTGAATTTGAAAACGAACCATTTGCAACTTTTTGTGAAGATCATGGCATTGTCCATGAGTTCTCTGCTCCTAGAACACCACAACAAAATGGTGTTGTAGAGAGAAAGAACAGGTCTTTACAAGAAATGGCAAGAACCATGATGCATGAGACAAAACTTGCTAAGCACTTCTGGGCAGAAGCTGTAAACACAGCTTGTTATATTCAAAATAGGATCTATATAAGACCTCTATTGAATCTAACAACATATGAACTCTTCAAAGGAAGAAAGCCCAACATCTCTTACTTTCATCAGTTTGGATGTACATGTTACATTCTAAACAACAAGGCCTACAAAAGAAAATTTGATGCCAAAGCTTGTAAGGGAATCTTTATAGGTTACTCTGAACGCTCAAAGGCATACAGAGTGTATAATTCTGAAACTAACACAGTGGAAGAATCTATACATGTTAGATTTGATGATAAAGAGCCTGACAGTAAAATGTCAGAGCAAGATAATAGTTATGCAGGTGTTCCATACCAATACATCGATTCAGAACCTGAAAAAGCATCAGAAGCTGTTGAAGCTTCAGAAGCTGTATTGGAAGAAGATGCTGAAGAAGCATCTCAATTAGAAGCATCACAAGAACATGATGACACTTCAGAAGAAGACACTCAACCAAGTGCTGATGTTGATGAAGCTCCAAGAAGGAAGTTCAAATATAGATCATCACATCCAGAAGATTTAATTCTTGGAAACAAAGAAAGTCCAAGAAAGACAAGATCAGACTATCAACAACTTGATTCACTTCTGGGACTAATCTCAATGATAGAACCAAAAAATGTTGATGAAGCACTTACTGACGATGGATGGATTGTAGCTATGCAAGATGAGCTCAATCAGTTTCAAAGAAATGATGTATGGGATTTAGTGCCAAGACCAGCACATAAGAACATCATTGGAACTAAGTGGGTATTTAGAAACAAGATGAATGAACAAGGTGAAGTGGTAAGAAATAAAGCTAGACTGGTAGCACAAGGCTACAGTCAGCAAGAAGGTATAGACTTCACTGAAACATTTGCTCCAGTAGCAAGACTGGAAGCAATCAGGTTACTTCTTTCATATGCTGTTAAAAATGGAATCACATTGTACCAAATGGATGTTAAGAGCGCCTTTCTTAATGGTGTTATTTCTGAAGAAGTATATGTCAAACAACCCCCAGGTTTTGAGGATTTGAAAAATCCTGATTATGTTTATAAACTTAAGAAATCACTCTATGGTCTCAAACAAGCTCCAAGAGCTTGGTATGAAAGACTGAGTAATTTCCTTTTAGAAAATGGTTTTCAAAAAGGTCAAATTGACAATACATTATTCAGAAAGACATCTAAGAAAGATATCTTAATCATTCAAATATACGTTGATGATATTATTTTTGGTTCTACTAATGCTTCCTTGTGCAAGAGTTTTTCAAAGCTGATGCAGGATGAATTCGAGATGAGTATGATGGGTGAATTGAAGTTCTTCCTTGGAATCCAAATTAATCAAGGAAAAGATGGCACTTACATTCATCAAAGCAAGTATACAAAAGAGCTTCTGAAGAAGTTCAACCTTGATGACTGCAAGATAATGTCTACACCCATGCATCCTACCAGCAGCTTAAGCAAAGAAGAGATAGGAAGCAAAGTAGATCAGAAGCTGTATCGAGGTATGATTGGTTCTTTACTCTACCTTACAGCATCTAGACCTGATATTTTATGTAGTGTATGCTTGTGTGCTAGATTCCAGTCAGATCCTAGAGAACCTCACTTAACTGCTGTTAAGAGGATCTTTAGATATCTGAAAGGAACTACTAATCTAGGACTTCTTTATAAAAAATCCCTAGATAGTAAGCTAGTTGGATTCTGTGATGCTGACTATGCTGGTGATAAGATTGAGAGGAAATCCACTAGTGGAAATTGCCAATTCATTGGTGAGAATCTCATATCTTGGGCCAGTAAGAGACAAACAACTATTGCTTTGTCTACAGCAGAAGCAGAATACATCTCAGCTGCTAAATGCTGCACACAGCTTCTCTGGATGAAATATCAGTTGGAAGATTATAACATAGCTGAAAGTAGTATTCCACTATATTGTGACAATACTGCTGCTATTCATTTGTCTAAGAACCCTATTCTACACTCTAGAGCTAAACATATTGAAATAAAACACCATTTTATAAGGGATCATGTTCAGAAAGGTACAATAGATATTCAATTCATTGATACTGAACATCAATGGGCTGACATATTTACTAAACCTTTAGCTATTGAAAGATTTGATTTTATCAAAAAGAATTTGAACATGCACTATATCTCTGAAGAAAATTAGCTCTGAGAAGTAGAATAAAATTAGCATCTGAAGCTCTATCAGAACCTCTTATAATTTAGAGTATCCCTTGGGAAGCTCTGAATAATTTAGGCTCTGAAGAGTAACAGGTTCTGATGAGGTGTCAGATACAAATGAGTGAGGCTCTGAACCTTTTGGAAATGAAACGTTCAGTACGAGTAAGTGTACAACAGTTGTCTATACACGCGTCAGCTATGATTAAACTTTTACAACACGTGTCTAGATCCTGATGGGCAGAGAACAGTTAATGATGATTATGGCAGTTAAGTATATTATTTAATTTTTAAAACTGCCCGCGCTCCCTCCCAATGTTTATTTTCTCTGTGTATGTGTGCTAGTTACTATTCATAAGTCACTTCACTCAGTTGCACAACTTTTTACACAAAATCACTACCTACACAACCCTAGACCTTACAGAAATTCCCAATCTTCATCTTCTTAATTCTCTGCAACTATGGTTGCTCGTTCATCAAACGAAATCGTTCAAGAACCCTTTAACCCTACGTTACCACCCATCATCGATCTTAATTCAAAAGATAATCTAGTCTACGAACATCATCAAACCGACGCTGGACCAGACTCTTATGATTTCTTCACTGAGAAGTTCGTGGATTTTGAAAGTTTGAAAGCGAATGGGATTGACATTCAATACTTGTTCTACAACCAACAATGGCAGAATTATTTTGAGATGCTTAATGGCTTCGTATACTACGACATAGTGAAGTATTTCTGGCAGAAGGCTAAAGTGTACGATAGAGCAAGTGCTGATAAAGAATACAAGGATATGGTTGAGAAGAACAAGGAATTACGAGGGAAAACAAGAAAGGAACTTGGTCTTAAACCTTATAGAGAAAGGGAAATTAGGTCAAATATTTTGGGAATCAATGTTGTGATAACTCAGGCACACATTGCTAAGATTCTGGGTTTAGACAACAAAGGAGAAGATATAGAAGTGTATGATAAGAAAAGCAAGCATTTGGATTCAATTCATCAGGACCTCTTTAAATCTGGATGCACACAAAAGGATTTTGGAAAAGTAATGCACATGAAGCACACATTTGAATTTGCTTTTAGAATGTGTTTGTCTACCATCTTCACCAGAAAAGGTGGATTGGATACCATCTCCATTCCACACAAACATCTCATCTGGTTCTTATACAAGAGGGTGAAAGTTAATTTGGCTAAGATTCTTTTTGAGCACATGTGCTTTACCATCAATGAGGGTAGAACTAAAATACCATCAGTCATTCATCACCCAAGGTTAATTTCAGAACTGATAAGGCAAACCAAACTCACAGATATTGTGAGTGCCAAAGAAAAACTTAGAGTTTTCCAAACTGCTAAGTATGATGCATCAGTTCTGGTCAACATGAAGAGAAAAACCAAGGAAGAAATCATTCAAGTGAAAACACCTCTACAGCAAGTGTACGAAAAGTACTTCTGGTGTGATGGGTTTCCCACCATATCAGAACATGATAATGATGAGGTCATCAAGAACTTTCTTGAGTCAGTAAGAAGAGATACCGGGGTTAGTGTGCCCAGGAAAATGGTTGTAAGTGTTCCTAATTGGGATATCTTCAAGGGACCAAGAGATATTACAAGGAACAGAAGAAAGCCAAGAACTACTGAGCAAGAAATGATTGATGAAGGCTCTGATGATCAAAAGCATGATAGTGCTGATGAGATTGAGGAAGGTGAAAGAGGTGCTGGAAATATGATGGCTGAAGCTGTTCAGAAGGAAAAGCGTACAAAGAAAAGGCATGATAGGCCTTCAGCTTCTGAGGAAGATCAGAACCCTGCTAAACCTGCAAAGAGATTAAAGACCAGAGCTTCTAAACCAAAAGGTAAGACCTCTGAATCTAATACTTCTAGCATTCCTGTAGCTCAGGATATTGGTTCTGAACCCCAACCCTCCATTGCTAACCCTTCTACTTCTCAACCTCCATCATCTACCAATCAACCTCAACCCATAGACTTC
Organism: Trifolium repens; assembly: GCA_030408175.1. NCBI lineage: Eukaryota > Viridiplantae > Streptophyta > Magnoliopsida > Fabales > Fabaceae > Trifolium > Trifolium repens. Next base: position 36,971,811 of record CP125848.1, on the reverse strand, counting down.
ACTATACCTATCAGTGTAGTCTTACCTGATCATAAAGCTATATCATCATCATCATCTGATACTAGCACTGACTCTGAGGAATTCATTGCTAAGATAATCAGAGAAGGACCAAAGAAAACAAATCTTAAAAAGACTACCAAGAGACCTATTAAGAAACCAATCCAACTCTCTTCTGATGAAGAAACCCCCATCATCATTGATACTACCATCCTAAATCAACCTGCCAATACTGAATCTGTTCTTGAACATCTCCAACAACATCTATCTGGAGATGCCTTTACACATTCCAATCCCAACTCACCTCGTTTTCATATTGTCAAACCCACTACTGATCAAACCATCCAAGAACCACCTATTGTTCAATCCATTCAAACACCCCCTCCTTCACTTGATCACATCTCACAAGTGAATCCACCTACATTCACACCTGTTCAGGATGAGTCAATTGCTCATTCTGAAGAACAACAAAAATCACCTCATCCATCACCTATCAATGTCATTGAAACTGAACAATCTCCATTACCTCCACCAGAAATATACTCCACTGAATCATCTCCTTCACCTTCACCACAACCTGTCTTTGACCCACTCAATAAACCTCTAGTTTTAGAAGAGGTTCTTGAGCTTTACCAACACCTAACTAAAGCTGAACGTCAAATATTCAAGGATTCCATCAATCTTGATGATGATATCATACCTCCAAATCTCAGTAAAATCAAAATCATTGAACTCAAAAGAAAGAAACCTGAACCAACCATTCCCTTTGACCCATCCTTACCCTTTTTCAATTCTGACTCTGAACCAAACCTTGAGTTGCTAAATAATGCTATAGGTATTAGACTTAAGAGGTTCAAACAAAGAGAGGAAGAAGCTCTTATCTTCCCTTCTGATATAGATGCTGATGTCAGGGAATTAGAGTACTTATTTGGTAAATCTTTAAGGATTCTCAGTACTCATCTGAAGGATAAGATTAAGGGTAGAGGAGCAAACACTGTACGGGAACTGTTTGAGATTGTTGAGAAGCTAAACGCTCCAAGGCTCACATCTTACAACCATGTTAAGGAGCAGGCTAGGATAGCTGCTGAAGAAGAAGAGAAGAGGCAAGCTGAAATTGAGCACAAAAGGCTAGCTGAACAAGAAGCATTGAAATTATTGGTAGATAGGGCTGTGCATATTGCTACATTTGAAACCAATAAGATCAATGAGAATCAAGCTACTGAACAAGATGTTGCCATGCTTGATCAGAATCTGATAAGAGAAGATACGGATATCAATGAAGATTCTGACAAGGGTAAGAAGCCCATTTTTGTTCCAACTCCTTCTCACTCTCCTATGAAGATTGACATAGCCTCAACCTCATCTGCAATACCTCCTGCGGTTCAAGATGCTTTGGATAATCTCAGAACTGACATGGCTAATGAAATTGATGAACTAAGAGTGGATGTGCGCACTGATGTGAATGCTGCTGTGGAATCAGTTCACAAAAGGATGGATGACATGATGTTAACCCTTCTGAAAGCCATAGCAGATGTTAAGAAACCTTAGTCATTGTTTGGGCACTTGTTTTGTTGTTAGTTCTTGTGTAATTTTTGGATAATTTTTTTTAATTCATATCTATATTATCCATATTTGTGTGTTTGTTATTTGCTTATATGTTTGTTTTATATTTGTTTTTCAAAATTTAACTTTTCTATATACCATGATATTGTCTGGTACTCTTGAGAATTCTGACTCTAGTGAAAGATGCTGAAGAGCATCTTAGTTTTTAAACTAATAAGCCTAGGATTTTCAAAACCTAAGAGTCCCTCTCATCAGTACTCCTGTTTACTCATGAAATAGCTTCTTAGTATTAAAGCCTGTTTAACAACGGGGCACCAATACCGAATGAGGCGTGTCTGGTAACTGGTTTTCTGACAATAGGAATGAGGTATATATACATAAGAAACTTGCTTAAAACAAAGGGAATTAATAGCATAAACTCCTTTATTAATATTATTGAAGAATTTCTATTACATAGAATGATAAGACTCTACTTAGAGCTAGGCTTAACTTCAGAAGACTCTGCATCTAGCTTCTTATGTTTCTCCTTAATGTAAGCAAGCAAGTTGGCAGTGGCATTTTGTACTAGTTCTTCAGTGTTCTTCTGAACAGCAGCCTCGTACTCTTCGTATGGAGTATCATCATTGTATGTCCATAAAAATTCTTCCAGATCAGAGCCCAATTCCTCCTCCTCTGACTCTGTCAAAATCAGTTCTTGCTTGTTTCTTTCGTAGCGAAGCCTGTTTTCTTCGCAGCGCCAGGGCTCTGCTCCCCTCTTGCTCTTTCCTTTTGAGCCTGAAGCATCCTTGGTAACCTGCTTTTCCATTATATGTTTTTTTTTTGGATATTACTTGATTACTCTGAATGAGTAAAATGAGAGGAATCATCCTTTATTTATAGTACCTTCAAGATATCTTGTCAGTAGGATAATCAGTGCCATTCATTGAATGCGTTTGGTTGTCACTGCCTTCTTGACTTGACTACCTTGTTTGGCGCTTTGACTGCTTGGTTTTCTGTGTCTTTTTGACTGATGCCAAAAGGGGGAGTAAGAGTAGCGTTAAAATTAATGTTGATTCATTCATATACTGCTCAATCTGAAACTGTAATGTTAAATGCATTATGAATCAATATTTATCCCTTATGATTCTTTCTCATTCTGAACGATTATTGAAAGGGGAGAAAATTTAAGAACCTAAAATAAAATTCATAGACAATGTCAGAAGAGCTTGCAAACCGCTTCTGAGCATTATCAAACTCTAAGAAGCAAAGCTTACAAAACTATGCTTCTGAGAGTTAAATATGAAAATTTATTTTAAGTTAATAAATCGACTCTTAAACTGTTTTAATTAACTATGGATAAAACTTAGGGGGAGCTTACAAACCTACCCTTATGGATTATCAGACTCAGGGGGAGATTGCAAACCTTTGAAACCTGAAGTCATCATAATTAAATTAAATCAACAACAATTGAATTTTAATGCTTTGGTTTGTCATCATCAAAAAGGGGGAGATTGTTGGAACAAAGTGGGTCTGACATGAACCTCTAATGTTTTAAGTGGTTTTGATGATAACAGAGTATTAAAATTACAATTGGAATTACTAATGGTTATTCTAGTGTGCAGAACTACAAGTTAAAATTCATTCAGAAGCACTATGAATAATAGCAGAGAAGCCAGTCAAAACAAGCTCTGAAAGCACATCACTGTTCATCAGAAGCTTAAGTTTTGTATGTTAAAGAAAGTGCCTCTGAGGACAAAAACAAGGCTCTGACGGACTCAGAAGCAAAAAGGGCCTCAAGAAGCATTGATAACAGCATCTGAAGCAAAAGGAATTTACGTCACTCAAGAGCTGACATATTCAGAACCAATGATTGAAGAACAATCTACTTCAAGGATCTGTCACGTCCACAGGAAGGAATATTCGTTGGTACAACGTTAACCTTATCCATATGTGGAGCGCAATTGAGAAACGTACTATTGTACTATTATTACTCAAAATGGATGAGTGATAATTCAAATAGCAAGGTAGTGGAATTGGATATCTTTACCAAAGAAGGTAACTACAGCTATCACAATTGTACGAATAAATTCCAGCTGGCACCTCTCTCTCTGCAACGGTCATCATCTTCCTCCAAGTATAAATAGAAGACTCAAATGGAAGAAATGACTACTATTCGAACAACCATTCTACCAACACTGTTCAAAGACTAAGAAGCATTCTGACATCATAATTTAAATCTGTCATTCTAAGTCTTAGAACAATTTGAGTTGTATTTTGTAAACACCTCTGATAGTATATCAAGTGTTCCTTAACATTCATTCTTATTCTTAAGTTTGTTTGAGAAGTCTCTTGTTAAGTTTAACTTGAGCATTTGAGAAGTCTCTTGTTAAGTTTAACTTGAGCATTTGAGAAGTCTCTTGTTTAGTAAAACTTGAGCACCTGAGAAGTCTCTTGCAAGTGTGCTTGAGCAATTTGTAATCTTAAGTAGATTATAGTGAAAATCTCTTGTTAGTAACAAGGGGACTGGAGTACTCTCGATTTGTGAGGGGAACCAGGATAAATTCTGTGTCTTTCTTTCTCTCTCTCAGCACCCTCTTTTTATTTTGTGTTTATATCCGCTGCATACTTAGTTTTATTTTGAAAAACTTTTAATTCTCAAAACACAATTCAACCCCCCCCCCCCCTTCTTGTGTTTTTCCACCTTCATTCTCTTCTTCATCTTTTCTTCACCAAAAATAAATTTCATTTGATTGTTGTGTTTCATTGGTTTGGAAGCCGGTATTGTCGTATCGGTTAAAATTGATATTGTTGTATCAATTTCGAGTAATTTTGACGAATTACTCAAGGAGGTGTTCCTTCCAATCGTTATCGTGCAATAATCGATTGGGTACAGTAACGAAACTGGGCTGTTTTATCCTGGAGGCGGCACGGTTGATTGTCTGCTTTGCACAATTCGAGCAGTACCGTGAAACGTCTTAAAGAGAGCGTATTGACCCGCGACTCAGCCAGTAATTTTCTTCGGTTCCAATTTTCGGAAAATTATTAATTTTTATATCAAAACAACAATTTTAAGACGTTTTCAAAACTGCTATGGATACCGAAGAAGTTATTGGAAATTCGGCTGTTGGTGCAACCGAAAGGCCTTTCAAGTTTGAAGGTCTCCATTTCAAACGTTGGCAACAAAAAATGTTTTTCTTTTTAACTCTGAAAAAAGTTGTCCACGTTTTGAATGAGGATATGCCCACTGTTCCTGTCGGTCTTGTAGGATCGAGTTCCGGAACAAAGGAACAACCACTCACCATCGGTGACAAGGTTGATAAGCCTGATGCAGCGACTGAAAAACAAAAGGAAAAGGATTCGATTGATCCTGCTGCAAAAGAGCTTCAGTTGAAAAAGGAACAACAACTTTGGTTGCATAATGATTATTTATGCAAAGGTTACATTATAAATGGTCTATGTGATGATTTGTATGACTATTATAGTACATACAAAAGTGCTAAGGATGTTTGGGAGGCGCTGAAAAAGAAATATGATACCGAGGAGGCCGGTGTGAAAAAGTATGCTGTTAGTAGGTACCTGAAGTACCAGATGGTTGATGAAAGGTCGGTGGAGACACAATCTCATGAACTTCAGAAAATTGCTCATGAAATAATAACGGAAGGTATGCCTCTTGACGAACAGTTTCAAATTGCAGTGATGATTGACAAACTGCCCCCTGGTTGGAAAGAATTTAAAAATCAACTTCGTCATAAAACAAAAGAATTTTCAATCGAGAGTTTGATTACTCGCCTTCGTATTGAGGAGGAATCCAGAAGGCAAGACCAGAAAGAAGAGGCCTATGTGGTCTCCAGCAACAATAAAAAGAAATTCGGTGCAGTTCTGAAGCCTACGGGCAAATCTTTTAAGAATCAGAACCGCGGTCAAACGAACCGAATTAAGAATGGTAACCCTTCGAGGGCCCATAATGCTAATGCTAAACAGCATCCACCTGCTCATAGGAATGACTCCGGTTCAGTTGGTTTGTCTTGTTTCAACTGTGGTAAACCGGGTCATTTTGCAAAGAAGTGTAGACTCAGGAACAAACCTGCTGCTGCCCCTAATGCACAGGCTAACCTGACTGATGAGCCTTATGTTGCTATGATCACCGAAATCAATATGGTTGGTGGTACTGATGGCTGGTGGATAGATACTGGCGCTACTCGTCATATTTGTTATGAACGTGCTATGTTTAAAACATACACGGCTGCTGAAAATAAGAAGGTGCAGATGGGAAATGCCCACACCTCTGATGTTGCTGGTATTGGAGATGTTGAATTGAAGTTCACCTCTGGGAAGACTCTGATCTTGAAGGATTTCATGCATGTGCCTGACATTAGAAAAAATTTAGTTTCTGGTTTTCTTCTTAATAAGGCTGGGTTTAATCAAAATATTGGGGCTAATTTGTACACCATCACTAAGAATGGTATTTTTATTGGGAAAGGTTACGCTACTGATGGCATGTTTAAGTTGAATGTTGATTTGAATAAAATTTCTCCTTCTGTTTACTCTGTTTGTGATTTTAATATTTGGCATGCTAGACTTTGTCATGTTAGTAAACGTTCTTTACTTAATTTAAGTAATCTAGGATTTATTCCAAAGTTAATTGCTAATGACATAGAAAAATGTGAATTTTGTAGTCAAGCGAAAATTACTAAATCGTCACATAAATCGGTAATTAGAGAAACTGAACCGTTAGATTTAATTCATTCTGATATATGTGAACTTGATGGAACATTGACTAGAAATGGTAAACGTTATTTTATCACTTTTATTGACGATTGTTCTGATTATACTGTTGTATATTTAATGAAAAATAAAAGTGAAATGCTTGACATGTTTAAGATTTTTGTGACTGAATTTGAAAATCAATTTAGTAAGAAAATTAAGCGGCTTCGTAGCGATAGGGGAACTGAATATGATTCTATATTGTGCAATGATTTTTATAAGGAACATGGAATTATCCATGAAACGACTGCACCATATTCACCTGAAATGAATGGTAAAGCAGAAAGAAAGAATAGAACTCTTACTGAACTAGTTGTAGCTAGTATGCTCCATTCTGGTGCTGCCTCACACTGGTGGGGGGAAATTTTATTGACTGTTTGTTATGTCCTGAATAGAGTCCCCAAGGCTAATAATGTGGTCTCACCTTATGAGATATTAAAGAAAAGACAACCAAATTTGTCTTATTTGAGAACCTGGGGATGTCTTGCTTATGTCAGGATACCGGATCCGAAGCGGGTCAAACTCGCTAGTCGTGCCTATGAATGTGTATTCATTGGCTATGCAGCAAACAGTAAAGCATATAGGTTTTTTGACCTAAATGCTAAAGTAATCATAGAATCAGTTGATGCTGATTTCTATGAAGATAAATTTCCTTTTAAATCAAGAAATAGTGGGGGCAATGAATCCACAAATAGTGGGGGCACCGAGTTAAGTCACCTTCGGGTGATAAGAAATTCCGAGAGCAACAAAGAAATAGAAACAGAACTTCGAAGAAGTAAAAGAGTAAGAGTAGCTAAAGATTATGGACCGGATTATTCGGTATATTCTTTAGAAGAAGACCCTACAAGTCTTCAAGAAGCCTTGTCATCTCTGGATGCAGATTTATGGCAAGAAGCTATTAATGATGAGATGGAGTCTCTAGAAACTAACAGGACCTGGCACTTAGTAGAGTTGCCTCCTGGTTGCAAACCGATTGGTTGTAAATGGATTTTGAAAAAGAAACTAAAACCCGATGGTACTATTGATAAATACAAGGCTCGCCTTGTAGCCAAAGGTTTTAGACAAAGAGAAAATATAGATTTCTTCGACACTTTTTCTCCGGTCACTCATATAACATCCATAAGGGTACTAATTTCAGTTGCCGCTGTTTATAATCTTTTTATTCACCAAATGGATGTTAAAACTGCTTTTTTAAACGGTGACTTAGAAGAAGAAATCTATATGGAACAACCTGAAGGGTTTGTAATGCCTGGACAAGAACAAAAGGTCTGTAAGTTAGACAAGTCCTTGTATGGACTTAAGCAAGCGCCAAAACAATGGCATATTAAATTTGATAGTTTGATGACATCAAATGAATTCAAAGTGAATGAAAGTGACAAGTGCATTTATTATAAATATGAAAATGGCATTTGCACTATTGTATGTCTCTATGTGGATGATTTACTCATCTTTGGGTCAAACATTTCTGCTATAAACGCAGTGAAATCATTGTTGAATAACAACTTTGATATGAAAGACCTTGGAGAGGCAAGCGTCATTCTTGGAATCAAGATCACTAGGTCAAAGGACGGAATAACTTTAGATCAATCCCACTATGTGGAAAAGATTCTAAAGAAATATAATTACTTTGACTGTAAAGAGGCTAATACGCCGTATGATTCCAGTGTAAAACTATTTAAGAACACTGGTGAAAGTGTAAGACAAACTGAATATGCTAGTATCATTGGCAGTCTGAGGTATGCCACTGATTGTACCAGACCCGACATTGCATATGTCGTGGGACTGTTATGCAGGTTTACTAGCAAGCCCAGTAATGAGCATTGGCAAGCTATTGAGAGAGTCATGAGGTATCTTAAAAAGACCATGAATCTCGGATTACATTATAAGAGATTTCCTGCTGTACTTGAAGGGTACAGTGATGCTGATTGGAACACCTTGTCGGATGATTCCAAAGCAACCAGTGGCTATATTTTTAGTATAGCTGGAGGAGCTGTGTCTTGGAAATCAAAGAAACAGACCATATTGGCTCAGTCCACTATGGAGTTTGAAATGATAGCGCTTGCCACTGCTAGTGAAGAAGCAAGTTGGTTGAGATGCTTGCTATCTGAGATTCCCTTATGGGAAAAACCTATGCCAGCTGTGTTGATCCACTGTGATAGTACCGCGGCTATTGCTAAAATTGAGAATCGATTCTATAATGGAAAGAAACGTCAAATAAGACGCAAGCACAGCACAGTGAGAGAGATGATCACTAAAGGAGCTGTGAGAGTGGATCATGTACGCACTGATGATAATTTAGCGGATCCTTTGACGAAAGGACTAGCTAGAGAGAAAGTCTATAATACATCTATAAAGATGGGACTAATGTCGATATGAACTTATCATGATGGGAACCCAACCTAAAAGACTGGAGATCCCAAGAATTAGGTTCAATGGGTAATAACAAGTTGTGATGAGTTAATGATGATCATGCAAGTAAAAATTAGAAAAAGCATGAATCCTGATAGCGAAAGGATGAGTTGTAGCTCTTAATGAGATCTATACTCTGTATGAGTGGAGTACCGAGCTACAGGAGTACTCTTGATAGACTCACCTATATGAACGTGGAACTGAGGCCGGTTCCTATGGAATTTCGAGGCAGAATTCCTAGAGCGTTCATGAAACCGGGATTTACGTGCAGGGCCATTAAAGCACGGGCTACAAAGAAACACCTTATGGAAAGGTTGTGTGCGGGTTTGAGAAAAATCTGAGATAGAGTTCAAGACAAGCGTCACTCTTGCTAAATCAGGCTCTTACTTGCTATGCAAAGGTTCAAGTCATAGACACCTTCGCTTATGCACAATCTTTTAAAAACCTCTGAAACACTTTTTTGAATTCAAGTGGGGGATTGTTGTGAAAATAATGATTTGTTGATCATTTAATGTGTGGAAGTTGGAACATTGTGATTAAAAAAAAAGAATAAACACATTGGTCTTGTAGGACTTGGAACTAATGAGTGTGAATTAAAAAAAGTGTAGTGGGAACAAGTCCCACATCACTTAAGTCACTCTCTTAATTAGTAGTGTTTATATATGCAAATGTGACTAATAAGGGTGTGCTCAAGAGGTACTCGTTTTGTGAACGGAGGACCGCACACACCTTGTCGAATATCATCACACGCGCGCGACGTTGTCGGACCGAGTTGGACTTGGACCTAGATGATATATTATTTTTTAGTCACAAAATTAACTAATTTTATTAGTTAATTATGCATGAAATAAATCACAGAATCAATACTTGATAACCATTCCAACATGGTTTTAATATGTTTCAATTCCACTTAATTTCTATGTCCCCTATTGATTCACTCTTGATTTGTCCGTTGCATTTTGGTTGTCAGCTCTAGTTTTCAATATATGAACAAGTATTATTCATTGCTAAAAAAATATAGCTATTTTTCCACGAGAAAGAAAAAATGACAGTAGCAAAACAATCATAAACAATTCTCTTCTTCATCTTTTCTTCACCAAAAATAAATTTCATTTGATTGTTGTGTTTCATTGGTTTGGAAGCCGGTATTGTCGTATCGGTTAAAATTGATATTGTTGTATCAATTTCGAGTAATTTTGTCGAATTACTCAAGGAGGTGTTCCTTTCAATCGTTATCGTGCAATAATCGATTGGGTACAGTAACGAAACTGGGCTGTTTTATCCTGGAGGCGGCACGGTTGATTGTCTGCTTTGCACAATTCGAGCAGTACCGTGAAACGTCTTAAAGAGAGCGTATTGACCCGCGACTCAGCCAGTAATTTTCTTCTAGATTGAACTTTCCTTAATTTGACACTAATTCTCTTGAGTTATATCTATAGATGGTTGGACAAGGCTGCAATTGTCACAGGGGAGGAGGGGACAGACCCAAATGCACAACCAAACTTTTGGAAATGTGCCACTGTCCATAGAGTTGAGGAGCTAAAATCAATCATAAGAATCCTTCCGATTTCCGCCTCAGGAATTTTACTTATAGCGGCTTCAGCACATCTACCGAGCTTTGTCATCGAACAAGCTCGAACAATGGACCGTCACCTCTCTCACACATTTCAAATTTCGCCCGCAAATATGTCGATTTTCAGCGTAATAACCATGATGATAGGAGTCATTCTATACGAACGCCTTTTTGTCCCCTTAATCCGTAAACTCACAAAGAATCCTGTCGGAATCACGTGCATACAAAGAATGGGAATAGGATTTGTAATCAACATTATAGCCACATTAATTTCAGCACCAGTGGAAATCAAAAGGAAAGAAGTAGCTGCTAAGTACGGCTTATTGGACGATCCAAAAGCGATTATTCCTATAAGTGTTTTTTGGTTGGTACCTCAATATTGCTTTCATGGACTTGCTGATGTTTTCATGTCTGTTGGACTTTTTGAATTTCTGTTTGATCAAGCACCTGAAAGTATGAGAAGTAGTGCTACTGCTATATATTGCATAATTATAGCTATTGGAAGCTATGTTGGTACATTTATAGTAACACTTGTGCATAAATATAGTGGCAAGGAAAATAATTGGTTACCTGATAGGAACCTTAATAGGGGTAAATTGGAATACTATTATTATCTTGTTAGTGGTGTTCAAGTTCTAAATCTCATTTATTTTGGAATTTGTCTTTGGTTTTACACTTACAAGCCATTGGAAGAAAATAAGGAAGAAGATTTGAAACAGGTTGATACTCAAAACTTAGCTGCCAATTTAGAAGAGAAAATTTAGAGAAAATTTATGTATTAATCATAGTGGTTGATTGATTTGTATTGTTGGACTCTTTGTTGATTCCTCTACAAGTGGCATATGTAATAAGAAGAACATGCTATGCTCTAGAGTATTTCCTTTTTATTTTCAAATGTACTTTTTTTTTTTGTCTTAATTTAGGAAAATGGGGAAATGATAATTCAGAATTCGGCTGTGAAGTAAATAAAGTCTAACTAAAAATTGTTCCCAACAAAAATCAAACTCGGGTTCTCCCGAACGATTCGTCCTAGAAGGAAAATGTGCTTTTATTAATTCAACGCAAATAAGTGATTTTCATTTTCTTAAATAACAACATATTAAATAATAAAATTGTTGTAAACTAATTTGGTTGTTACAATTCAGATATTCTGGATAATCCTTTATGCTTTTAAACTCGCTAACTGTAACGAAAAAAAAATGGCTCATAACATGTTTAAGACAAACGGACAACAAATTGTATGACTTAATAATCGAAGTTTAACTCATAACAGAATGCTACTTGATATAAAATAAATGGTGACTTTAATCTAATTCTTATAATACCCACTCCCAAGTTGGTTCCCGTTAAATATGCTTACTTATGGGCGTTAGCCCTCTTTCACTATCAAAAAAATAAAAAAATATGCTTACTTCTAAGGTGAAAATTGCCTCTATTTATAAACTCGTATTCAAGCCGATGTGAAATTCTTAACCACATCCACTCTTTGTACAACATTATTGGACTTGATATAGGGCTTGAAGCATGGTCCGATAAAAGGTGGTTCAATAAATTGAGATTTTTATGTAGTGTGATGTAACACTTTTCCATGCCAAATAATAGAGAGTATCAAATGCAAGTATGCAACCTTCAAGGCTTCAACCTTTGTTTTCCTGCAATAGCTAAACTGGAATTTGTAGTAGTGGGTGTAATTGAACTTTACATTGATCAACAATCAAAGCTCAATTTTCACTAGCTTTGTAAGCATAGCCTCTTTGACAGTTTCAGTTAGTGTTATATGTACTCCATTTAATTAAGTTGTAGACGGAGCCACAAATCATTGTATATAATAAAGGTTGATATATGATAAGTTAATAATAAAAAGGTTTAAATACTATTTTCGTCCTTGTATGTTTGGGAAATTTTGGTTTTAGTCCCTTTACCTTTTTTTTGTTGCAAATAAGTTCCTCAATGTACAAAATTTGTTAGTTTTAGTCCTTAAAGTCAAAATCCACAGGAAAGTCTGCAGTTACCGTGCAGAATTTCCTTCAAATTTTCCTGCGGATTTTGACTTTAGGAACTAAAACCAACAAATTTTGTACATTCAGGGATTTATTTGCAACAAAAAAGATATAGGGACTAAAACCAAAAATTTACAAACATATCAGGACCAAAAGATCATTGAAGCCTAATAAGAAACTCCATGAGTCTAATTTATTCATTTTGTTCTTCAATTTTATTTGTATTCACATAACTTTGCCCACAATTCATTTCTTTTAATGAAGATTTTATGCTATTTTATTTCCAATTTTAATATTTATAATATTACAATTTACAACATAAAAAATATTTGTGGTATAATTGGATATTGGATGATCATTCATTTTAACCGTAATCAGGACCACCACTAAATGATGTTTTTTTAACACTTGTTATTCCTGAATTATACTCACATAAATTGCCTCATGGACTCGTCTAAGGTGGACAAGCAACCAAAAACCGTTCTTGCTAAGATCTAAATTCTTTGCTACAATTTTTTTATTCAATTTCATATAGTATAAAATCTCAACCATTCATTTAAGATCTAACTGTTCTGATGTTGGACTGATATAGGTTAACCTGATGAAGAAACAAACGTCTGCACCTTAACAGGCTTGACGCTTGGTGGACTGTGGACTGATATTGAGATCATACAATAGGTACATTATTAAACTTTGACCATACATGTCATCATGAGCTCCATCTCCAGCTCATCCCAGCTTGACCATAAGCTCCGTCTTCAGCTCAGCTTAACCCGACCTCAAATTCCATCTCTAGCTCATCTCAAATCAACCATGAGCTTCATCTTCAGCTCAGCTCAACCTCCACTTGGTATTCCCCGTATCACGTACGAACATAGTGACGTAAACTGCATGTGCGTTAGCTTCACGTGATATGTACGGGCGAGTGACGTGAGTTGCACGTGCGCTAACTCCATGTGTCCTGTACGGACGAGCCGCCAAAGGACCTCAGTGTTGTAGTTTATTGGGCTTTGACCTTCAGTTTACAAGGAGGCCCATTAGGTCAATGAATGTTAGACTATAAAAAGAGACACTTAGAAGGAAAAAGGCAGATCCAAGATATTATAAACAGTGTATTTTCTAAGCTCACCTGTGAGAGCTCATTTTGTGTTTACATACGTGAACAGATGTTATACACAGATTTACTATAATTAACCACTAGCTTGATGACAGAATTGACCTTCAAACCAGATTAAACAAAAATAAAATAAAATCTCAACAACTAATTTTAAATCAAATAACTCAGATCAATTACAGAATACAGTAACTACATGAAATCTAGCATTTAAATCTCTTAAACTAAAAGATTTTTTTTGTTTAAATAAAAATACTGAACTCAAAAGTTAAATCATCCGATGTCGATTTAATTACTATGAATGTCATTACCGTGTGAACATGGCAATTTTTTCAATGAAAGAAGGAAATGAAATGATGGTCCAAACAACAAACTACTAAACTACTTTATACGTGGCAGAGTTATCAAATCTGTACTGTTAGTGGACAAGTCAAAAATGGATGGATACATCAACAATCCGCATGCCACAACACACATTCTACTTTTTTTATGGTCCCTATTTTTGTCCTTCTCTCTTGAAATAGTTGTTGCGATAATAAGTAATTTTATTCATGGTTAATGGTAACAATGTCTCATTCAATGCATGAATGATTCGAATTTAGTAATGCTAAGGTGAAGTGTCCAGCAACTGGTCCTTTGGATGTTGACCATTGTAAATTTGTAATGATGGAGTAATATTCATGGTTCATATACTACTCACGTCTCTCACAACTCTATCTACGGCCAATTTAATGATTGATGAGATTCAATAGTCACACAATGTTTGAATGGAAATAGATTATTAAGTGCGGTAACCCTAGATATAGTTTAGGATGTGCTCATTAGACATTAGTTTGGAGCCATTTCACGGGAATCCAGAGAAGCTCGGGGGAAATTATGAGTCAATGGTCCAACACCATAAGAGAGAAAGATACCACATCTCCGGTATCATAAAGTATTAGATTCTCATATCTTATAAATTCAACATTATTTCTATACATAGTCGATGTGGTATTTAATCAATCACACTTAAAATTCAATAAAATTTAAATGCAATTTGATTTGCTTAAAAAAAATAAAAATTATGAATCTAAAATCTAAATCATATGATCATGATTGGATAACTAACTATATGAAGTTCTAAGTGTTCAGTGCATTCAATTCAATCTGATCTTTGTTTGTAGGGTCGGCTCCGACAATGATTTTAAATTGCGGTTGCGGATGGTGACGGTTGCGGATGGTGACGGTTGCGGTTGTTGCGAGTAGTCATTGTGGTTGCTCCAACGACCAATGCAATTGTTGCGGTGTGAAATTATTTTAAAATTTCACAAACTATATAAAATAATACCACTATAAAATAATATTCATGGACAAATATTTGTTTGTTGATACATAAATAAACAGAAAATAAATATTTATCATTGATAAATACAAAAAATATGGAACAAATATTTGGCAACAAAATCTAAAAAAATATAGGACAAATATTTATTAAAGATACATAAAATAATTGCAAGTCTGCACCATGTAGTAGAAATCAATATTACTACTTCATCCGTTTTAAAATGACAGAAAAATAGGTTTCAAGCATTATTACCACAGGTAATCTTACCTCACTCTAGGTTCACAGTGTCGAATCCAAAATTTTTTTTTGGCGGGGGGTAAAAAAATTATAACTATTTTTTTTTTGAGAAGTTGCTCAAATTTTTTTTTGGCATTAAAACTCTGATTCACATGGGAAAGAGATTCAGTAATTCAGAATTTGGCCATGAGGTAAGTAAAGTCTGAACTAGAATTATTCACACCAAGAGTCGAACTCGAGTTCTCCCGAATGAGTCGTCCTAGAGGGAGCTCATAACCACTTGAGTTTTCTTTTGTGGGGGCTAAAAAGATTACAACTAATATTTTTTTTTTTTTGAGAAGTTGTTTAATGTTATTTGGCGTTAAAACTCTGATTCACATGGGAAAGAGATTTAGTAATTTAGAGTTTGGCCGCGAGGTTAGTAAAGTCTAGATTAGGATTATTAACACCAAGAATTGAACTCGAGTTCTTCCGAATGATTCATCCTAAAGGGAGCTCATAACCACTTGAGTTTTCTTTGGTGGGGGCTAAAAAAATTAAAACTATTTTTTTTGAGAAGTTGTTTAATTTTTTTTGGCGTAAAAACTCTGATTCATATGGGAAAGAGATTCGGTAATTCAGAGTTTGACCGCAAGGTTAGTCAGGACTAGAATTATTCACGCCAAGAATCAAACTCGAGTTCTCCCGAATGATTCGTCCTAGAGGGAGCTCATAACCACTTGAGTTCATGTCTTGGTTAGTTGCTTAATTTATTTTGCTAATTAAATTAATTGAATACATTAATGTTTTTTTTAATAAAACACAAAAAAAATCTATAAATTTGCATTTGTTGAAGACAAAAATTAAAAAAAATTATGTTGCTCTATTGAGATTTGAGAAGAGACAAAAAATAGTTTATATTGCTTTGGGAAAGAGAGTTTATGTAGAATGAAGAAGATTAAAATTAAGAGAGAAAGAACAATTGTGTAAAGACGGAATGACCTACACACACAAAAAATTAGAAAAAATAAATTGAGATAATGAATTTTTCTTATTACTCAATGTAATGTAATAAAAAATTAAAATGTGAACTTGTGGTATATGTACAAATGTAATTTTTTTTGGGTAAGATATGTACAAATGTAATGTTAATAGACTTAATTAATTTTTAGGGTGGCTCAATTAAATAAATAATATAAATTTTCTTACAATAAAAGTGTACCATAGTGTCTTCGCAACTGCGATCGGGAGGGGACTAAAATTACTTGATGCCAAAACTGACCCTCGAACCAAATTTAATCGGTGGTGAAAGCAAAATAAAAAGAAAGTATCATAGTGTATTACCATAGATATGTTTCCTTTTGTTGTGGGGGCTTAGCCCCCAATGCATCATGTGTGCATCTGCCTTTGTGTATGTGGAGCGTAAACCTTTCTCATATTATGGGTGCGTTTGTTTTAACTTTAAAAAAATAGAATTTTTCTTTGTATTTTTTAAAATATATTTTGTAAAACCGTTTTTCAAAATGTTATAAGTGTTTTTATATTCATTTTTTCTAAATTGAAACACTAATTTTGACATCATATAATAAACATATATTATTGAAGAACAAAATATAGTCAAAATCACAATTTTTTGAAAAAATTGTATTTCAAAAATGATTTTTATGAAAATCTATTTGAAATAGCTTCAAATTAAATGATTTTTTTGAAAATTTGATATCCAAAAAAAAAATTCAATTAATCATAATTTATTTATCTAACCATCGTACACTATACTCTTAAAATATACTCCATCTGTTCTTTTTTGCTTGTCTTTTTTCGTCAAGTGTAACATTCCTTTTAAATTTTCTTTTGTTTTGTATTTTAAGGGTACGATTTGTCATGTCAATTACTCTTATTTTTTTCAATAAAACTAATTAATGCTAGATATTTAGAAAACTAAATTTTTTTTTTTTTTTGGGTACATAACATATCAAATTTTGTTTTTTATTTTTGTATATAATATATTCAATTTATTGAAAAGAAAAAGTGTGTAAAAAAATATAAATTTATTTGTGGATTAAAATTAAAATATAATAAGAAGATAATGTGCAAAAATATATTTTTTTAATTTAATGGTTACTGTTCTAAAAGAATAAGTAAAAAGACATAAAAAAAAAAGTAAAAAAAATATGGAGGAGTGAATTTTTCAAAGTTAACGGATTTATAAGCAAACTAATACTCCCTCCATCCTTAATGATAAGCAAAAATCAACTTTTCAAATTCATGAAAAAAGTGATGTATCTGGAATATAATGTACTCCCTCTATCCTTAATTATAAACAAAAATTCGCTTTTTAGATTCATTTAAAAAGTGATGTATTTAACCTACATTATATTCCAAATACATCACTTTTTCCATGAATCTGAAAAGTTGATTTTTGCTTAAAATTAAGGATGAATGAAGTAGGTTAAATACATCATTTTTTTAATAAATCTAAAAAGTGGATTTTTATTTATAATTAAGGATAGAGAGAGTATAGTGTAGCTGCTAACTGTGTCACGGACATCAGTCACTACGCCAAAAGCAATACAAAATTGATATCTCCTGTGAGGCTGTGATAAACTACTGTCCTTATATGGAGGATTGGATTTGGATTCAAACTTGTTTGATTTGAACCATAGCAACACCATGTTATCGACATTGACATCCATATTAATGCCAATTCACTCCACGTAAGCAGCGACGTCATCATACTTAGTTTTTTTTTTTAACATGTAGAGGGACTTTTTTACCGACCATTTCTAATATGGACCAGCCTTGCAAGTGGTCTATGATGGACCACTAGTTTTCAAAATTTCTATTTCAATTTCAACCATTGGATGAAACAAGTGCATGGATATTATCATAGACTTCCAACACCCAATAACATGTCTTTCACTTTCTTTCTTTACTGTCCCATCTTGCGCCTCCAGTCCTCCATCCTGTCTCTTCAACTCTTTCTGTCAATTAATCTAGCTTTGAGATTTCAACGACCCTTCCAAATTTCTTTTATCATTTTATTTTATAGTACTTTCTTAAAATTGAAAACTTTCCAGTATAAAAATTATATTAAATTATTTTTTTTGACACACGAGTTAAATATTTTTTTAATTCCTACCTGTGTTGCCTAGGTAAGGATACGATACCGATACAAAATACAACATTTTTAGAAAAACTAATGTACATGTTGGTGCATAAAGTAAGCTACATATGTGTATCTGGTATTGATACGGGTACGTATCCAGTACCGATACTCTCCCTCAAATGGAGTGCCCATGCATCATAAGTTCCTACATTTTGCGAAATTGTCATGAATGGTCCCTACATTATAAAAATGGTAAAAAAAAAATCCCATCATATTTTCCATTATAAAAAATGGTTTATTCTGTCTGTTTTTTTTACACATCAGCTAACATAATGATTATTAGTGGAACCCACTATTTAAATTTTAGTCTTGTATTTTGCGAAATAGGAAATAATGATCGCTATATTTTAAAAAAAATCTTATAATTTTTTGAAATATAAGCATCATTCTTGCCTATTTTGCAAAATATATGATGTTCGGTTACAAAAAATTTACTCAATTTATTCTAAAAAAATTACAAAGCAAGTCACATTCTTTTTTTTTTCCTTGTTAGCATTATTCTTTTATGCTAAACAAATCATAATTTCTTACAAAAAAAAAAATCATAATTCAATTAAAGATCACAATGTGACCTTTTAATATTCAATCAAAATTTAAAATAAAGAGTCGCTGACAATCTCTTAAACATGTTTGGGATATATTTTCTGTCTTCAATGGAACCGTGTAATTTATTATAACAATATACGCGGGATCTCTAAAAAAAATATACACGAGACAACAATTTTAATAAAATGAATTTATTCATTTAAAAAAAATTACGTGAAACTACGCAATAGTTTCACTTATATTTTAAAAGTATTTTATAACAAATTTAAAAATATTTTATTCTAAATAAAATTTCTACATTGATACATCGATGATAAATTAAAAAAGCACAAGACAATATTCTTCACTCATACATAAAAGAATTTGGATAAATATTTGTGATTGATAATTATTATTTTTTTTACAAAAATCATACACGTGGCATATATGTTTATCATAAATTGATAAGAAGAACGATTCAATGAGAACATTTTTCTCCGTAAATTTTTTTTTTTTTAATTTTAATTTTTTTCCTTTTCTTTTTAGCTTCCTTACAAAAAAAATTGAATAAGTGTGTATACCAAAGTTCGAATTCCATTTTGAGCATTTTGCATGTGATATTCCTACCAATTGAGTTATGCTTACGAGATCAATCCTATTTTAATTAAGAGTTAAATATGTTTTTGATCTCTATAATTATCTCAAATTTTGTTTTAGTCTCTATGAAAAATTTAGGCATGTTTTGATCTTTCAAATATTTCTTGTTATGATAAGATATATTTTGGTCCCTCTTGCAAAATTTTAAATTGTTTTAACGAGGGATTAATTTAATATGATTTTTTTTAGTTTTTTTTTTGTATAACAAATCATAAATAATGTATGCTATGTTAAAAAAAATTATATTATTTTGGTAGAGGTTGTTATAATAATTTAAACATCAATACAAAAAGTCTTTTGAAAATATGAAAATACAAGAGTTTGATTAAGGGTAGGACTAAAAGGTAGGATTAAATTTTGTTTTTGTTTTTATTGAGACTAAAAATAAAATTTGAGATATTTATAAGGATAAAATATTATTTAACACTTTGATTATCCAACACAATATTTATTTATTCTATTTTATTGAACGCACATCTTGTTAAAAAAACACTGCAAATTCGGTTGTTATATATTTTTTCAAGTATGTCCTTATTGCATTCATAAAAAATAAAGTATATCCGTATTGTTAATTTTCAAACCCTATTTGTAAGGAAATATATATATATATTACTAATTATTTATACCTATTTTTAATTAAAGTAAACCCTGCATGGTTTTTACAAATGGTACATATTTTTAAGCCAACCTTTATTTTTTTAGTGGATACACATCTTGTAAAAAAAGAAAAGCACAAATTAAGTTGTTATATATTTTTCAAATAAATCCTTATTGCTTTTTTTAAAAAAAGTATTATTTGAGAGCGTTTTTGAGATATATTTTTCAAGTATATATCTTAATTTCTCAAGGTTAAATCCTGTTTTTAAAGAAAAAAATATTGATTAATATTACAGTATGTCACGACAAATGACACCTATTTTTACTCATTTCATTTCATCTACTTTTAATATAATAAAGTTGATTATCACATAATTTATTAATTTGTCCTTATCACTTTTAATAATATATCAAATTTTATATCCTTCTTTGTAATTTCACCAAATAAATTATAGAAAAAATATAGAAAGAATAAATATAGGTCGACACTGTAGTAATTACAAAAAAAGGTATTGTATTAATATGAGTATAGGTAGGACCTCGTATTAATATATGTCTTGTATAAATTAAAAAAGATAGGCTCCCGTATTAATATGAGTATAAATTAATATAGCCCTCATATAAATTATACAAAAAAAAAAACTCTCGTATATATAAATATATATATATATATATATATATATATATATATATGTGTGTCTGTGTCGAAATTATAAAAAAAAATTGTATTAATATATGAATACAAATATAGACTGCGATATTTAACCCCCGGTATATAGAGATTAACGGCTTACGAATTTTTATTAAATACTGTTAATCTTGATAAGTCTCAATAACATATCAAATTATTTTCAATTTTTCTAAATTTTTTTATGAATGATCTATATGATATAAACTTTCAATCCAACTGTGGATTTTGTAAAATTCGTATTCGTTATAATAGTATTGATCACTTGTCCACGCGTAGCATTGACCATCGATAATATGTGTTGTTGTTTGAAAGTAAAATTTAGGCTTAATTGCACTATTGGTTCTCCTATTTTGCAACATTTGCGATTTTGATTTACCCCTATTTTAAAATCAAACATTTTTGCCCCCTATTTTGATTTTTTTGGCACTTTTAGTCCTCCACCCCATTTTTTAACCAGTTGGCATAAAAAATGCTGACGTGACAATACCATATGGCAAATCAATAAATTTTAAACAACAAATATATTACACATCAGCAATTGTATTTTTTTAAAATAACAAATATAATTTTAAACAAAAGAGAATTATATTAAAATATATTTAACACTTTAAAAAATTAAGAAAATTTATAAAAAAAAGTAGTTATTGTTCATAGTGATTGATTTCTTACAACAACAATAAACAAGAACCCTATTGATTTTCAATTTGGGGAAAAAATGAAGTTGGATTTTGTAGGGTGGCTGTAGAGTTTGTGCTTTTATGTACAAATCTATGATGATTTCCTTGATTTTGTTTTTCTTCTCCTTCTCCTTGTCGTTCTTCGTTTTTAAGATTTGAGATTAAATTTTAATGTTGTTTTTCTTCTCCATCACCTTGTTGTTTTATTTTTATGATTAAAATAAAGATTTAATTGACATTGATTTCATTAAGATGTAACTCGTACAGACTTGATGATAATAATGTTATTTTTTATCCATAAAGACAATGAAAATTATGGTTTTTTATTTTTAAATAATATTATCGACATTTGTTAGAATTTCTGATAATTTTAAACACTAATCCACAATAAATTATTTATAAAAGTAGTCCACCGTAATATTAACCCAACTAAAACAATATTTAAATATAAAGAAATAGGTACAATACAACTACATAAAAATAAAAAGAGTTTTGTTAACTAGTGCACCCAAAGCATTAATTATGAAATCGAAAAGTATTAAATTTTACATTGAAAAAAACATAACTTACACTTTAACGAAATTGACTGCACAAATTTCAAGACAATTTTACGACTTTTGGTTCTTTAACTAATGCAAGCGATGCAATGGTTAGCATTTGCCAAATAAAAAAATAAATAAGGTAATACTGTGTTCACGTGAATGTCAGATGGAGGAGAGAGGAAAATTGATTGTGTGAAGGTGTATATTATTTGATATGGTAAATCTTCATCATCTAATGGTTATTAAACATGGTCCATATGGACCATTTGTGCTACTTGTCCATGGTAGCATCAGTCCTTTTTTACCTACTACTTCCATATTATTACAAGCCATTTACCATATTAATAAAAATCCAATATAAATATTTTTTTTATTTGACAAATTATTATTTTTTATCATATTATAATTTAATATTTATTATTAATATGTCTTCTTTTATATTTTTTTATTAACTCTGATGTTCTCTTGAAAAAGAATCACGGTGATATAAAATTCGACCGTGAGATAAATAAATTTTATTGAAAAAATGTGTTTTGTTATTTATTTATTTTTAGAAATGTATTGAAAATAAGATTTGCAAATTCCTCTTTTTAATTGTTTCCAAAAATATATATTATGAATATATATGTTTCCAAAAATTTAGATTATGAGCCATATATTTTTTCATACTAAAACAAAGTTTGAGTTAAACTAAATTGCTTTTTACATTGAAAACGTCGTAGTTAGTGCATTTGGTTTCACATCGTTTTGCCATAATTTTCGGTTTTATTTGGACAATTATGAGATTAATATAGGAGATATATAAAGATGCTTTGGCGGTTGAGGTGGATGAGTAATAAGAGAGGCTATAGAGGTTTAATTACCCTCAGCAAAGACAAAAATGATCGTAAAAGAGAATTGCCAGTGGTTTGTGATCAGCCGGATAATTGATGGTTGGAAACCAAATGGCTCATTTTAATTTAAGTCCCTATAATTTTTTATTTATTTATATCTATGCAAAATTACAAATTTTTTAAAAAGGTCCCTATACTGAATTTTTTGCTTGTGCGATTGGGTTTTAGTGATGTGGCATATGATGAGTATGTAGCTGGGGTATAAAAAAATAAAATTACAACAATTAAAATTAAAATAAATCATATTTGTCCCAAACTAATGTTTAAGCCATATTATAATTAAATAAATTTTAAAAATAAGTTATTTTCAACAGAATAATATCACATTAAATTTTACAAATATTATGAAATACTCCCTCCGGCCACAAATATAAGCAAAATTGCACTTTTAAGATTCATTGAATAACATATGTATTTAGTCTATATTATAGTTCAAATACATCAATTATTCAATAAATCTAGAAAGCACATTTTTGCTTATATTTGTGACCGGAGGGAGTAAGTCTTAATATTGCTATTAACAAAAATCTAAATAGTACAACTACCAATCATCATAATAAGAATTATTGGGAGAGGAACCGTCCATTCAAAAAGTAACAATTGATATTATAAATAAATGATTTTATTAATATGCATGTAATTTGGATAGTCTTATCTCTATTTAACAACTGAAAGCCGTGCTTTTTGCACCGCAGTCAATTATCTAAATCCAGAATTATTTCCTCTATTATTTCGAGGAATATTATGGTCTTCAAGCAAGAAAGAAAATGAAAGAGTAATGAGAAATATTATAGAGAGAAGGAAAAGAATGACTGTAGAGAGAAGAAAATTTGATGAAATGAAAAATGAAGTTAAATATAGATAGGGGAAAAATTTTGTTTGCATTACATAGTATTCTTCTAAATCCACCATATGTTTCCGGCGGTTTGTGTAACCGCCGCTACACACATATAGAGATGGTTTGACAGTGTTAAATGCCATAGAGGCATTACAATTCACATAATATGGGACTGGACATGACAACTTCAGTTGTGTTGTGTTTGATTTCAAAACTGTTCATGAGATTGGACAAACTGGGTGCTAAGGGACAGGACAAAAACCCAAATTCTTGTACCCCACTGATCCACGAGACAATTTTTTGTCCTCCACACAAGTTGTCCAAAATACTAAAATAACATTTTGCCCACAAAACATTGTACACATACAAAATTTGTTCAACACCTTAAACTTTGTCCTGTATTGTTCTATCCTATACTGTTCTATCTAATACTTATATTTTGCGGATCAAACGGACCCAATTACATTTTAGAAGCAGATCCCTAACTAACATTGTAGTAGTTCGGCAGAGTTTTTTATTTAGTGTGTTTTTTTTACAAAATGTAAAAGGTGTAATAAGTTTCATCATCCAAAGTGTACCAAATTGTTTCATTATGGACGCTTGCTTCTCTACATATATTAGATGATACATAATACATTCCTAAATATATATTAGATGATACATATATGTTATAAATTGATCTGTATTTTCTTATACATATATGTTATAATTTATATGTTTTTTTAATATATGAAATTCCAAATAAAAATTATTGCCTAATTATTTTGCCATTTTTAATGGAGGAGTTAGAATTTGCAATCCATCACCACTAGTTGTACCATCCCAATTTACCTAGTAAAAGAACGGGATAGAGTGGAATAGTTGCCGGATCAACATTAGTTAAAAAATAACATATTTTTAATGGTTAAATTAGTTTTTGATCCTTAAAAATGTTTCGAATTTTATTTTTAGTACTTATAATTTTTTTATCAACTTTTGGTCTTTTAATAAAGACTAAAAATGAAATTTGAAATATTTACAAGAACCAAAAATATATTTAACCCTTTTTTCAACCAACATTTAATTACAAGTCACAAATTATCTAATTGATTTTCTCTTATATTTGGTAGGGACAACAGAACTGTCCAAAAATAAAAGTTAAATTCTTTGAGGCATGTAAATCAATCCATCTTTGTGTCTATATATAGAGTGGCGACTATCATATATAGTTAAGTATATATAATTGGAGTAGAGGTGTATCTATCTATATATAAACACTCACACTAATTAAGTGTCTAAACAGTCTAGTACATCATATTAAGGGAAATGGAGATAGAGAAGAAGGGAGTTAAGGACAGTATGGAAATGGTAGAAAAAGAAGTGAGCAGCAGCAAGAAGATGAACCACCATCGACGAGGAGGAATTCGAACATTACCTTTCATTCTTGGTAAGATTTCACATATATATAACTCTTTCTTTTGAGCTTTCTTCTACTTCCCAACTCATTCATGTTTTTTGTTCATAGCTTGAAATATGAGTTCAGACTTCAGTGTCCTTAAGAATTTCATTTTTAATTTTATATAATTTGAACATGTTAAAACTAAAAAAAAGTTGTTTATCAAGCCTATATATGATAAATTAAAATTGTATTTAAATTGTTAAAAACTTAAAATCAGTGGAGTTTTAACTTGCATGGATAATAAAGTCATTCAAAACATGACAAAAAAAAAATAGTCATTCAAGACTAACTACTAGTAATACCTTTCACTTGCATGAAAAATAACTACAAAATATACTTTCATTA
This sequence comes from Trifolium repens, assembly GCA_030408175.1. Taxonomy (NCBI): domain Eukaryota; kingdom Viridiplantae; phylum Streptophyta; class Magnoliopsida; order Fabales; family Fabaceae; genus Trifolium; species Trifolium repens. The sequence continues at coordinate 36,946,503 of CP125848.1, read as the reverse complement.
AAAAAAACTATAGAATATACTTTTTTTAATGAAGAATAACAGTACATAGAATATGTAAATATATAAAAGTACCTAGCGATTTCCTTCAATTTAGTCCATTTTGTCATTTTTATGTATATTAAAAAAACATGGTAGTATATGTACCCAAAAAAAATGGTTGTATTTACGGACACAGAACCTCCTTGTATTCACTTGGCCAATGATACATTGATACTTATTGATATTTTTACTCCCAAATAAATATATATAAAATATACCTTTGTAATTTTATAAAAATTTCAAAGGTATCCTTGTAATTTCATTTTTCTCGGGGGTGGCCGATTGGCCTCGGCCACCCCCGGTTCCGCCTCTTCATAAAAGTGATATGGAAGACAAAATTAGTGTATATTTGCTCAGTTGCTTGCCATGCCTATAAACAGTTTCCACGTGCAAATATTCTGCAACTTTTGTCCCTGCATTGATAGTCTATAATGCTGTGGTTTTCTTCACCACAAAATGCATATTCAACTATTATATCCACAAATTTGCTAGTGGCTACCGTATACAGCCAAGTTAAATTTGAAACATTAAAAAAAAAAAAGTATATATGAATGAAGAATGATGTACCCAAAAATTCTTGCAGTGTCGACCATTGTCCAGTTGCCAGTTGTTAACCATTGTCAATTTTGGTCAGATAAGTGGGTCACAGAGGGCCTATTATTATCTATAGCCATCAAATTTATTTATCATTTATAATATATTTGTTTATTTATTAATTCTAGTAAACTAATAGTGTAAATTATTTTATGTTACCAAACACCAATCAATGGCAAATAATTTAACATGCGATTTGTTGACAATATTGTATTTGCAGCAAATGAAGTGTGTGATAGATTTGCAAGTGCTGGTTTTCATAGTAATTTGATAAGTTACTTAACACAAGAGTTGAATATGCCATTGGTAGCAGCTTCAAACACACTCACAAATTTTGGTGGAACATCTAGCTTCACTCCTCTTATTGGAGCTTTATGTGCAGATTCTTTTGCTGGACGGTTTTGGACAATTACTGTTGGATGTCTCATCTATGAACTGGTTTCTAATTACCCTCCCTTTCATAATTTAAATTTCTTGTTTGTTTACCTATTTTGAACCTCAAGAAGATCAAGAACCATTTTAAATAACATGGTTCAATCAACCTAATAATGTCTATTACTACTTGTACCCATCGTTTTAAATTGCATTCGCGGTCGCAAAAACATTTGATGTGACACGCATTGCGGCGTGTGATAGAATTTTTAATTTTCTCAAATTTATATTAAGTGGTACCACTGTGTCACCTATACTATTTATCTAGTTTATAATAGAGTCTTCGTTTACTCTGTAAACTAAATACTGATTGAGAGGTGCTTAAATGCAAAGTTGAGATGTTAACCCACTTGGGTTGACCTAGCGGTGTTGGCTTGGGTCCTTGGAGTTTGCTGCTCTCAAGGTCTTAGGTTCAATTCCCTCTGGTGTCAATTTCGGTGGGCAATTTCATACATAGTAAAAAACTTTGGATTTAAACGGAGCCCCCGCAAGTGGACGGCGGGATTGATCCCCTCAGATTAGTCTGTCCTTGGGCCGGATACCGAGTTTTTTTTTAAAAAAAAAAACAAAGTTGAGATGCTGTTAAAAGTTTTTTTTTAATATATTTGAAATATTTTTGGATTTTGTGTTATAAATATTAATTTTTGTCAGAAGATTTAAACGAACATGTTCAAAATTTCCTGGTACGGTTACATTGCAGCCATACATGTGAATAAAGATCACATCACAGTTGCAGTGTAATGCAGTCGCAGAAGCTACTGCATCTGCAATATTGCGGATGAAGACCACAATTTAAAACGATGATCGTAGCATATTTAATTTTAATACAATATATCTATAACATAGCATACCTTTGTTCATGATGTTGCCATGCTATTTTACTTGAAACAGGGATTGATTAGTATTACTATATCAACTTTACTACCATATTTTCGCCCCCCACCATGTCCAACACAAGTGAACTGCCAAGAAGCCACATCCTCACAATTATCAGCACTCTATATATCTCTCCTTCTCACATCTCTTGGATCAGGTGGCATTAGGCCTTGTGTTGTTCCATTTTCAGCAGATCAATTTGACATGACAAAAGATGGTGTAGCTTCTAGGAAATGGAACCTCTTCAATTGGTACTTTTTCATCATGGGTTTTGCTTCTCTAAGTGCTTTGACCATTGTGGTTTATGTTCAAGACAATGTAGGTTGGGGATGGGGCCTTGGCATTCCCACCATTGCTATGTTGATATCGATAGTTTCATTTATGTTGGGCTCACCATTGTATAAGACTGTGAAACCAGAAGGAAGCCCTTTGGTTCGTTTGGCTCAAGTGATTGTGGCTGCCACAAAGAAAAGGAATGAGACCTTACCTGAGGACCCTAAGTTTCTATACCAAAATAGGGAACTTGATGCTCCTATTTCTTTAGAAGGAAGTCTTTTACACTCAAATCAATATACGTAAGTCAAATATTGGTTACTACGATCAAATATTCCACGCATTCAGGCAGATAGCTTAGGATCATAAAACTACTCTTAATATTATCTGTCTGAATGCGTGGAATATTCCAATGGACAGAGTTCAGATGATTTTGATTTTTAACTCATAAAACTACTCCTAAGATTCATTTTTCAGATTCATTGAATAACTGATGTATTTGGTCAATAATATGAACCAGATACATCAGTTATTATGATGAATATTTGTGAATATATGAGACCGGAGGAAGTATTACACTACATTTGCAAAATCATCTTCACAATATGTTGTCAATTTGAATATATAAAGTTTATATTTCCCTAATTGCTTTATGGTATATCTGCAGATGGTTGGACAAGGCTGCAATTGTGACAGAAGAAGATGTCAAAGATCTAAAGACACCACCAAATCTTTGGAATCTAGTCACTGTCCATAGAGTTGAGGAACTAAAATCCATCATTAGAATGCTTCCAATTTGGGCATCAGGAATTTTACTCATAACATCTTCATCACATTTAGGTAGTTTTGTCATTCAACAAGCTCGATCAATGGATCGTCACCTCTCTCATTCATTTCAAATAGCACCAGCCAATATGTCAATTTTCAGTGTGATAACCATGATGACAGGAGTTATGCTATACGAACGATATTTCGTTCCATTCGCTCGTAGATTCACAAAGAATCCAGCTGGAATCACATGTTTACAAAGAATGGGAGTAGGATTTGTGATTAACATTATAGCTACTATAGTTTCAGCATTAGTGGAAATTAAAAGAAAAACAGTAGCTGCAAATTATAACTTATTGGATAATCCAAAAGCAATAATCCCTATTAGTGTTTTTTGGTTAGTACCTCAATATTGTCTACATGGAGTAGCTGAAGTTTTCATGTCTGTTGGACATTTAGAATTTCTGTTTGATCAATCACCTGAAAGTATGAGAAGTAGTGCTACTGCTTTATATTGCATAACTACAGCAATTGGTAATTATATGGGAACATTATTGGTATCATTAGTCCATAAGTATACTGGTAAGGAAAATAATTGGCTCCCTGACAGAAACCTTAATAGGGGTAGATTGGATTATTATTATTTTCTTATTAGTGGTATTCAAGTTATTAATCTTATTTATTATGTAATTTGTGCTTGGTTTTATACTTATAAGCCTGTGGGGGAAATTTGTGAAAGGAACAAGGAAGAAGATTTGGAACAAGCAAGTGGAAATATATCATCAGTTGAGAATTTAAAAGATGGTAATGAGGAAGATAAGAAAGGGTTTACTAAAGGTGAATGAAATTATTATTATTATTATGGTGTGGTTGATATTAATTAGTATAAATAAGCTTGGTTAAAGTTAAATGAATGTTCAACTCCTATATACAAGCTAAGTTATGTGTTTAAGAAAGGGAGATAGTGTGTTTTTAATTTTATTTTCACATGTACTTATATCATCATTTGACAGTAAAGATCACTATGTTTATTTTCACATGTACATATTTTGAGTAAGGTAATTCTAATTACCAAAGTTGCTTCAAATTCCACAAAAACAAACATTCTCCACATAGGATTGAACAACTCCTAAAAACTTTTAAACTCATAAAGTGAGGAGATTCACTAGGATTATAGAAGACTCCAAACTCAAAGAGTATTTCCAAAGATACTTAGGCATCTTCAGCGCTGATTGCTTAGCGCCCACGTGGAGACCTTAGCTCCGCATCTTCATTTTTCAAGCATTGGAGTAAATCTATGTGAAGTTCTTGTTGCTTAAATATTTGTGTCAGTTGGCAACATAGAAGGTGTGTTGCTTAAGCTTATCATTAAAATATAATAAATTCTTGCCAAATCTCAATTGAAATTCAGAGAAGGGGAAAAAAAACTGAACCAAATAACAAATGAAAAAAAAAACAATAGATCCACAAACATGAAACACCTATGTCTCAGATCTAAAACGAAAATAGTTGTTCATTGCCGCTTCACCGCCACTAACTATCTCTGTCATTGCCGTCGTGTAGTTCAACATTTGGTGGTCACAAACAGAGACACCAAATATACTAGAGGATGAAAACAAATTTAAGAGAGATGGGAGATATGTTTAGAGAGAAAGAGGCTGAAGATTTAATTTTGAAAGGACAAAGAGTGAATGTGAAACTTTTTTTTTGTTGAAAAAGTGTGGAGGAGCTCAAGAATGAATGTGAAACTGAGAATGAATGGTGTAGATGTAAAACAATCTGGTAAAAAAAAATATTTCTACCCCTACATTTTACTCTTTACCCATACGTACTTTAAGATATTCTCATTTTACCCTTATTATACTAATACTATTTATTTATTCATTTTTATTTTCTGATTTTTTTGGTGAATGTTGTACACCCGTTCAAACGCATTATTCCGGTAAGATCCTATACTTTTTCGGTTTATTAAATTTATCAGAACACTTTTCAAAAGTGTTCCAATTTTTTATAATTTTAAAAACTATTTAAATTTTTTTATCGGAACACTTGAAAAAAGTAGTAAGTGTATAAAAATTTTCTCAAAATTTCTTTTGCTTACCGGTACACACTTTTTCAAAGTGTACTGGATTGTTAATAGTGTATCGGTTCTGTTGGATCAATCTACCAAATTGGTAAGGAATTTCCTCTGTCAGATTGTTTCCTCCTAAAAGCATCCATTTCATGTTTTTTGGGTTTCCCAACTCATTGGGCAGTGCTCCGGATAGTTTGTTACCACTTAAATCAAGACGCTGAAGCAATGTCAACTCACCTATACCAGGTCCAATTGATCCAACAGAACCGGTACACTATTAACAAACCAGTGCACTTTTTTACTGGTAAGTAACAGAAATTTTGAGAAACTTTTTATACACCTGAATATTTTTTTCAAGTGTTTCGGTAAAAAATTTTAAACAGTTTTTAAAATTATAAAAAACTGGAACACGTTTGAAAAGTATTCCGGTAAATTTAACAAATCGAAAAAGTATAGGATCTTACCGGAATAGTGCGTTTGAAGGGGTGTATAACATTCACCGGAAAAATTCAGAGAATAAAATGAATTAAAAAATAGTATTAGTATAATAAGGATAAAATGCGAATATTTTAAAGTATGTAGGGGTAAAGAGTAAAATGTAGGGAATGAAAATGAAGATGTATCAATAATAAAAATGAATTAATATTTGAGTTAAAAAAAAAAACAATTCTAAATATTTAATTATTAAAGTTGGAAATGTGGGGTCAAACAAATGATCTATTTAAGGGACCAAGCATTGGAGCAAAATCATTGATTGTTAAAAAATGATGTGGCACATTGGGACCACTTAAAGTGTACTAAGCAACTAACTTAACTTACTATGCATTTGAGATACTCTTACATATTGACATATTGTTTGCCGAGGAGATCTCACAATATAGGACATTTCATTAAACTCATAAAATATTTTTTATCAAATATAATGATCATAGTCAAATATTTTTTAGAATATTTTAAAGAAATATTTTAAGGAAATATATTTAGGGGAATGTATTTGATTGAGATTTCAGTGGATTTTAAAAGACTTTTTTATGTTAAAAAATTTCATTAGTATTCAATCAAGACTTTTATAGAATCAAATCAAATCTTCTGATATTCAATCAAGACAATTAAGAATTTTTTTCATGGCAATGAAACCCGTTGTTATTCGATTGAGATTTCACATGATTTATAAAATGTATTAAAAAATCAACAAATTTTAGTGGATTCTTTTGTGCAGTGGATTTCGTGAGACTTTTTAGGGGATGTATTGGATTAAGATTTCAGTGGATTTTAAAAGACTTCTTTATGTTAAAATATTCCATTGGTATTCAATCAATACTTTCATAGAATCAAATCAAATCTTCTGGTATTCAATCAAGACAATTAAGATTTTTTTCAAGGCAATGAAATCTGTTGTTATTCGATTTAGATTTCACGGGATTTATAAAATGTCACTTGTTGAGGCAAAATCCCAATTTGATGTTTTAAAGATAACAAATATAACACCCCACGTCTATATCTAGAATAAAACGCTGGATATTATTATTGGTACTGAGTACATCATTATTACAATTCAGAAATTAAGTACATGCAGGTGCTAAGTACAACACAAATACAGAAACAACGAAAGCAGAACAAGATTCAACAATACAACGGATTATTAATAGGAATACAACAACGGAATGGGGTGAGACTACTAAGCCTCAGTGAGTCCTACTACCCTCCTAGAGGTGACTACATCGGGGAATCCTAATCAGTCATAACATACTAGCAATACTCCCTCCGTTCCTTTTTATAAGGAACAATTTGGAAAAAAAATTTGTTCCTTTTTATAAGAAACAATCATTAAATTCATGTTTTATTCATTAAACAATTACATTCCTACCCTTTATCTATTCCAATGTTCTGCATTAATTACACTAACATATTCCCTATGCATTAATTACACCAAGGTTAGTTTTGGAATAGATTATAAAATTTTAGAATTTTTAATAAAAAAATATGATTCCTTGGTTTGTGTGTTTTTTCCAAATTGTTCCTTATAAAAAGGAACGGAGGGAGTATATCATAATACATAAGCATAAACAAAGGTGTATCACAGAATTATATCTTATTCATTTTAAACACAAGGGCACTCTGAAGTGAGCATGTCTCAGAGGCCTGCCATATCCGTCAACCGATTCGGTCACGGCATGCAGCTCACATAATCATAACCTAATGGATTATCCCATTGGGAGTCCATAGCGCGATATCACAAAATCGCTCATAACTGACTGATACTAATTTTAGTTATCACTACCATAATTTCCCAATCCCGGGGAGCATACAAACCTACAGTCTCTAAGTTATACCCTAAAGATTATCTATGATTAACATTCTGTTTAACGTTATACAAATTACGCCACTGCAAAGTGTCTAACTCAGGAGAGGATATAAAACGAGTGCTTTAGGTTTTATTAAGAAACAGTTTTAAAAATGAAGTTCTGTTCTGCTAAACTCGCTCAGCGAGTCATAGCTCGCTACGGCGAGTTTATAGGCGTGTCCTGTATGAGCTCGTTGCGGCGAATACTAGCTCGCCATGGCGAGATCATAGGTCCTGGCCTAAATCAACTCGCTAAGCGAGCAAGAGCTCGCTGCGGCGAGTTTCATCAGCCCAGAAACCCAGCTCGCCATGAACTTCGCCAGCAACTCGCTGTGGCGAGTTCATACAGAATGTGCCCTGTTTTGCGAAAATTCAATTTTAAACAAAGTTAACACCTACAATCCTCAATCCAAGTTATGCAGTTACATAATGTATATAAAATAAGACAGAATGGAGAAGAATTTGGGATTTAATTCATCTCACACAACATTTCCCTAATTCTTAAGTTATCATGCAAAAGTTTCATAATTTGGGAAACTAGCTAAACTATCCTAAGAACCCACCTGAAATGAAGCTTTAAACCTTGCTTCTGGGCTCTACACAGCTACTGAAACCTTCTCCCAAGACCCACGAACAGCTCACCAAGATTTGACTCAAAGACCCCATAATGCTCAAGAACACCAAAGGATTGGAATTGAATTTCTGATGCTTAGAAGTGTTAGATTGTTTGATGATTCGTTTCTGAGGTCTAAGGGAGGTATTTATAGTGTTTTGGAATCAGAATTGAACCATGGGTGGTCTCATTTGCATGCAAGCTTATTGGTGGAGTGTTTATGGAAATTGTGATGCTTGTTGTTTTGCTGGCTAAGGGGAGCTCGTGATTGAGTTAGGGAAGTGAGAAAACAGAGTTTCTTTGGCTGATTCAATGCATGCAAGTGTTGGGTGGTGGAGACAATTGAAGAATTTGTAATTTTCTAACATGTGAGGGTTTACAAAACACAAGGCTTGGATTCTAGTTGTTGTTGTTGTTTTCACGTGAATGAGGGAGAGAGGATGAGGGCTTGCTGCAGAATTCTGAAGCTTGTGAAATGAATTGGCGAAGGCTTGGTTGCATGCCATACTAGTGGGTTAGAAGTGAGTGGGAACATGACTCATCACAACAAGGTGAAGTGTTGGTTAGTGAGAGTTAGAGAGAGACACGTGAGAGGGAGGGAGTAGTGGATGTGGGAATTTGAATCCTCTTACTTCCATCAAGTCATTAACATGTGTTAGTGTGTAGTTTAGGTTCAAAAGAAAATTCCTAGTTGTACACATAATACACTTAATTACCAAGGATTGCTTAACTAATTACCACTAATTAATTTATGAAAATTAGGCAAAGTTTAATTAAAATTAATTAGGTAATTTAGAATGTGGGATATTACAACCTACCCCCCTTAAAGAAATTTCGTCCTCGAAATTAAGAAATTTACCTCGGAAATAAGTAAGGATAACTCTTCCGCATGTCTGACTCAAGTTCCCAAGTGAATTCACCATCAGGGGACTGGGCCCATTCAACCTTGACAATAGGAATTCTCTTGTTCCGAAGGATCTTAGCATCACGTTCAACAATCCGAACTGGATCCGGCTGATAGGTTAGATCTGGCTGAAGGTCAATCTGTTCAAGTTCCACTGGTCGATAGGGGTCAGGAATATACTTCTGTAGCTGAGACACATGAAACACGTCGTGTAACCCTGACATAGATGGAGGTAGAGCTAACTGATAGGCTACAGGACCGACGCGTCGAAGAATCTGATAGGGTCCAATAAATATTGGACAGAGCTTCTTAGTTTTGAACACGCCTCGCAAACCCAACTTAGGCGTCACCCTCAGGAACACATGATCACCTTCCTTGAATTCCAAAAATCTCCTTCTCTTGTCGGCATAACTCTTCTGCCGACTCTGAGCAACTTTCAACTTATCCCGAATAGACTTGATTTTTAATGTGGTCTCTTGGACAATATCTGGTCCCAAGAATCCACGATCACCAACTTCCGTCCAACACAACGGGGTTCTACACTTTCTACCATACAGAGCTTCATAGGGTGTCATACCGATACTGGCATGGTAACTGTTGTTATAGGCAAACTCAATTAGGTGCAAGTGATTACTCCACGAACCACCATCTTCTAACACACATGCTCGAAGCATATCCTCAAGAGTCTGAATAGTCCTTTCCGACTGACCATCAGTTTGAGGATGATGTGATGTACTCATCTTCAACCAAGTACCCATCGCATTCTGGAACGCCTTCCAAAATCTTGAAGTGAATATTGGGTCCCTATCTGACACAATACTCAAGGGTACACCATGCAACCTTACAATCTGCTCCATGAATATGGCTGCATATTGAGGGGCCTTGTAGGTGGATTTCACTGGAATAAAATGAGCCGACTTGGTTAACCTGTCCACGATTACCCAGATCGAATCTTGACCTCTCTGATTGCGTGGTAATCCTCCTACAAAATCCACAGTGATATGTTCCCACTTCCATTCAGGAATATCTAATGGTTGCAACGGTCCTCCAGGTTTCTGATGTTCAATCTTAACCTGCTGACAAACGATACACCTGGACACGAATTCAGCAATCTCTGCCTTCATGTTAGGCCACCAATAGTTCTCCTTCAAGTCACGATACATTTTGGTGGATCCTGAGACGACCTATGTCCCATTGGCGGAATTTTTGATTAACCGAATTTAAAACTTAAAGATAAATTAAAGTGAAACAATAATGTTACATAAAATATGCTTCATATATATATATATAATCCTCCAAACTTGATTACATAGTCATTTTAAGGTTAAGAGTAGTACTGACACACAGAGAGAAGCAAAACAAGTACATAAGCTAAACCAGAACATACTAAAAGATGACGATGATAGACTAACCAAAAAGATGGACACTATACTGGCTGTACTTACAAAATGGTCCATATCCAAAATCATCGCCATTTCACCTCCATCAGAACAAGTATCTAGGGATCAGACGGATGATAAGATGATGTGGATGAATCCTCAGTCGAGGCACGATGATCCCTTGACACTTGTCCTCTTCCACGTCCATGACCTCGCCCACGGTAAACCTGGCCAAAGAGACGACGATAAGTGCGGGCATCTCCCACTACACGTCTTCTGCCCAAGTTTTCCGGTGCGGGTTCATGGACATGGCGATGGCTATCCCAAATGCGGTGAAATGGTACTCTCTGTGTGATCTGGACAGGAGCTGTGAAGAAAGCATCATACATCCCATGACTACGATATATATAAGTCACTGAGCCGGTATATATTAAAGTATCAGTAGTGCAATCGATCCTCCAACTACCATCTTCCTCGTCCTCATCATGATACTGAATCTCAAGGGTACTCCATAACCTCTGACCCGGGGCTATCCTGATATGGGTCGGAACGAGACCTGCCATCTGTAAGGTTGTACCACAAATACACAACATAGAGAAGATAGGGGCTAAGACATACGTACAAGTATAAAAAGTGGGGATGGGGTGTAAAATAGAAATATATATGTCAAACACAAGTAATCAATCAAAAGTCCTAGACTCTCATATTATTCTTCAAAATAAATTATAGCTATTCTAATGCATTCCTAAATTATATGCTGACTCTAGCCACTATACGCTGTCAAGGATATCCTCCCAATTACCGAGATCAGATATCACAAGACCACTTGCCACCAACGTACTCCCATTTACCAAGAGCTACGCCACTTGACTTCACATGGAGTCCAAGTGTTATAAGTCGATTGCCCCTAAGAAAAACAGGCCAAGATCTAATTATCTTGCCAAGTGCACAATAAAAATCCTCGTCAGGATTCAGGCAGCTGATCAACCTCGTGCGCCCATACACACGGCTGTGGACTTACACATTCCTAAATGCAATTCTATATGCACTCTTCAATCAGATCATGGCAACTCAAACCCTCAGTACTAATTTCAATCCTCAAGAATTTGTCACCTCAATCAATTTAGTTATAATATACTTTAGTCACCTAGGTTGAGTGCCCGTTGCCATTAATATCCTCAATTTATCTTTATCATTTTTCCCTCACATAAATCTTACTTCTACAATACGTTCAATTTATACAATGAATAGAGTATGGTTGACTTCCCAGGAAAGAGAGGTAACCGTAAGAGACATAGTCTACCAAATCTTTCCTTAGCCAGAACCCAACCGAATACAACTACTCAAAGTATAAATTGTCCTTGTTTCGTTGGGGCTCTTATACTTAATTTCTATCGATGTTGTCACTTCTCACCTACAAGGTTAATAGATTGTTTTCTTGATCTAGCAATCACAATCATTCAAATAAAGAAATAGTTACACAATTAGTCACATAAAGCAAGCACAATAAAAACTCAAATTATCAATTATCATTCATATGATAAATAATTAAGGCCGACGTATATTCGTTTAGTGATTCGAGAAAATCACTAAAATAGAATAAGCTCTCCTTAGTTATTTATCGGTTGTAGTGGCTTGTGATCACCACTACACATGTATATTAAGCTATTTTACGCTAACCGTCCCAACGTGTACGGAATCTTGCCCCACCTTAGTTTTTGATAAAAGTCTCGAAAACTGGCACCTCCGAGGATAATCCTGCTAATAGCGTAATAGCCGATAATTTGCTTGTAGTTAAAATATGTGATTTAGAGTAAATAAATTTCAAAATGACTTATAAAACTATAGTGACTATCCATATATTTTAATAAGCTTATCAGTTATGCTAGAACCTAACAACAACATATAAATTATGAAAATAAGATCATGGTACGTAGAACCTAACAACAACATTTCAATTTTTATTATGAAAATCTTTTCTATATTACATGAAAATATATGATTAGATGAAGACAAGTTAATTTGGATATAATACTAGCATCCTAATAATACTGAGAAAAATATTTGAAATGAAGTAGAAAATACCTTTGCTCTCAAACTTGATTGAAGTGGAATAAAAGTGACAAATCTCCACTATAATTTCACTCCTAAACTAAAGTTGAGAAAATTTCTCTAGTGTATGAACACGGCCAAGTTATGGTTTTTAAGAAAAATGAGAGCATCACTCCTCTATTTATACTTGAAAATTTTCCTTGTTGAACAAGCATATGGTATGATTATTAAGCTAATTTTAGATGTAACAACACACCAATTCTAGACATAGGTTTATGTGTTGGAAAGTAAGAAACTTATATGTGGCTTTTCTTAATGATTATTCATCACATTGTGTTAGAAAAATAACCTGAATTTTGAGGTCTTGTGTGTATCGGTTTTTCATAATTAATATGAAAAATTGATTATAGGGTTATGACTCAAATAAATGTAAGTGTGGTTAAATTTGATTGGTCCAACATAAAAGAATATGTAGGCTACTAGACCTATTATTCATTCTACCTATTATTTCCTTATAATTTTTTGTTAAGCTTATAATATATACATAGAATTATAACCATATCTTTCTTATGTGAACTTGTATATAAGTTAACTAGACAAAAGCTGATCACGTTTTATGTATATTGGAGTACATATACTATATTCTTTTACAAATGTATTTGATAGTGTTCTTCATTATTTATATGTATAAGTAAAATATGATAACCATCAACGTAATCATAATATATATAAATAATTTAACTTTAATAAAAAATAAAAAAAATAAAAAAAAATCTCTATGACTTATTTAATACACACAAAGCTTATTTAAATATTGATATTATAAAATAGTATAAATATTTCTTTATAATTTGAGATGAAAATAATCATCGAGAAATAAAATGTCGAAACTCCAAAACAAAGTAAAATCTTCACAGTTACGAAAAATTGGGCTGTTACATTACTACCCCCCTTAAAAGAAATTTCGTCCTCGAAATTTAACGTACCTAAAAGAGATGTGGATATTGTTGTCGCATATCTTCTTCTCGTTCCCATGTTGAATCACCGGTAACTTCATCCCAAACAATCCTAACCAATGGTATCTGTTTTCCGCGAAGTTCTTTAATTTTGTGATCTATAATCTTGATGGGCAAAGCTTCAAATTCCAAATTGTCCCTTAGCTCAATGGTCTCGGATTCAATGATGTGTGAAGGATCCGGATAATATTTCCTTAATTGTGACACATGAAATACGTCATGTAGATTAGATAGGTGAGGCGGCAAGGCTATATGATAGGCCACTGGCCCAACACGCTTAAGAATTTGGAAAGGGCCAATGAATCGTGGAGTTAACTTTCTGGTTTTGATTGCTCTTCCAATTCCAGTTCTAGGGGTAACCCTAATAAACACATGATCGCCTGCTTCAAATTCCAATGGTCTCCTTCTTTTATCACTGTAGCTTTTCTGCCTATCTTGTGCAGCCTTCATTTTTTCTCTGATGAATTTAACCTGCTCTGTTGTCTGGTGTACAAAATCTGATCCAAGGATCTTATTTTCTCCAGCTTCATACCAACATAAAGGTGTACGACATTTTCGTCCATACAATGCTTCATATGGTGCCATGCCAATGCTTGAGTGGAAACTATTGTTATATGTAAATTCTATCAGAGGTAGGAATTCATCCCAACTTCCTTTGTATTCCAAGACACAAGCCCTTAACAAATCTTCCAATGACTGAATTGTCCTTTCTGATTGACCATCCGTTTGTGGATGATAAGCGGAACTTAACCTTAATTTAGTTCCTAACTCCAAATGCAGCTGATGCCAAAACTTCGATGTAAATCTTGGGTCTCTATCGCTAACTATGCTTGCAGGTATTCCATGTAATCTGACAATTTCCTTAAGATATATTTGAGCTAGTCTTTCCAAACTGTAAGTTTGATTGATAGGAATAAAATGGGCACTCTTTGTCAACCTATCAATGATGGCCCATATCGCATCAAATTTCTTTGGTGTTTTAGGCAATGCAGTTACAAAATCCATAGCTATTCCGTCCCACTTCCATTCTGGAATATCTAAAGATTGCAATAGCCCTGCTGGCTTTTGATGTTCAATCTTTGCCTTTTGACACACCAAACAACTTTGCACATATTCAGCTATTTGTTTCTTCATTCCGAACCACCAAAACATCTTCTTCAAGTCCTGATACATGTTGGTTGCTCCTGGGTGAAAGCTTAACTTACTTTTGTGACCTTCCTCTAGTATCAATTTTCGTATCTCGGTGTTTTGAGGAACACAAAGTCTTTCTTGAAACCTTAAGATTCCATCGTTTCCAATGTTAAAATCCCCACCTTGACCACTGTTCACTATCTCCTTTATATTTTGCAGGTGGTTATCCAATTGTTGTTCCTCCTTTATCCAATGTAGTAATTCATTAGACACCACAATAGTGCCTAATAATATTCTATCTTTCTTGAACTGCATACCCAAATTCAAGTCTACAAATTGTTCAATCAATTCTTGTTCCTTTATCATCATCGTAGACATGTGAAGCTTCTTTCGACTCAAAGCATCTGCTACAACATTGGCTTTTCCTGGATGGTATTGTAACTCAAAGTCATAGTCTTTCAAGAATTCCATCCAACGTCTTTGCCTCATATTGAGATCTCTTTGATCGAATAAATACTTTAGGCTCTTGTGATCACTTAACACTGTAAACTTTGATCCATACAAATAATGTCTCCAAATCTTCAAGGCAAAAACGATTGCTGCCAATTCCAAGTCATGAGTAGGGTAATTTCTCTCATGTGTCTTCAATTGCCTTGAAGCATAAGCTATCACCTTCCCTTCTTGCATTAACACACAACCAAGTCCTTGGTATGACGCATCACAATACACATCAAATTATCCTAATGGATCTGGTAAGACAAGTATTGGTGATGAAGTCAACCTTTCCTTCAATTTTTGAAAACTTTCTTCACATTCTTGTGTCCATTCAAAGGTTTTCCCTTTCCTTGTCAATTGTGTCATAGGTAAGGCAATCTTTGAAAATCCTTCAATGAACCTCCGATAATATCCTGCCAGTCCAAGAAAACTTCTAATTTCCCCAACATTCTTTGGACTCTCCCACTTTGTCACTGCTTCTACTTTGGTAGGGTCGACTGCAATGTCTTCCTTGCTGATCACATGACCAAGAAATTGTACCTCCTTTAACCAAAATTCACATTTAGAGAATTTTGCATACAATTGCCTATCCTTCAATGTTTGCAATACTATCCTTAGGTGTTCTTCATGTTCTTCATTATTCTTGGAATAGATTAAGATATCATCAATAAAAACTACCACAAATTGATCTAAATACGACCTAAAGATCCTATTCATGTAATCCATGAACACTGCTGGAGCATTAGTCAAACCAAATGGCATGACTAAGTACTCGTAATGTCCATAACGAGATCTAAAAGCTGTCTTTGGAATATCATCATCTTTTACTCTTATCTGATGATATCCTGACCTTAGGTCAATTTTTGAAAATATAGACGCTCCTTTTAACTGATCCATCAAATCATCAATCCTAGGCAATGGGTACTTATTCTTTATAGTTGCTTTGTTAAGTTGTCTATAGTCCACACAAAGCCTGGACGTACCATCTTTCTTTTTCACAAACAACACTGGAGCTCCCCAAGGCGACACACTAGATCTGATAAATTCTTTCTACAACATTTCATCTAATTGTTTCTTCAGTTCTGCCATTTCTGATGGAGACATCCTATAAGGAGATATAGAAATTGGTCCAGTATCTGGCACCAAGTCTATAGAAAACTCAACCTCTCTGGTCGGTGGCAAACCTGGAACATCTGCTGGAAAAACTTCTGGATATTCACACACTACCAGAAGGTTTTCAACCATAGGGGTTTCCCCTTCTGACATGGAACATAACATCATGAACCTCTGTGTAAGATTTTCAACATCTTTCACTTCTTTACTTTCTTCTCCAAAGGTTAAGGTCTTCCTCTTGCAACTTAAATCTACATCATACCTTGATAACCAATCCATCCCTAAAATGACGTCTAGATCTTGTAACGGGAGAATTACAAGATCTACTAAGAACTTCCTATTTTCTAACGTTATGCAACAATTTCGACAAACCAAATAAGTAACCATCTTTTCTCCTGATGGAGTTGCAATGGTCAACTTATTCCCTAAGTCAGTTGATTCTAATTTCAAGAAATCAGCGCAAGACTTTGATATAAAAGAATGTGAGGCTCCTGTATCAAATAATACTGCCACCAACTTATCCTTAATTAAACACATACCTTGAATCAATTCTTCAGATTGTGAGGCTTCAGCACCTCTAACTGTGAACACCCTTCCAGTTGTTGGTTTGCTATTTTGATTTTGGGGTCTTTGTCCTGTACCCGAGCCACCGTCTGTTCCTCCTCTGACTCCTTACCTTTCAGATTGTTCCCTTGCCCTCCTTGTTGTTTCTGCCATTGAGGACAATCCTTGAGGAAGTGACCCTTTTGGCCACAACGAAAGCAAGATCCTGCTTCTCTTTGGGGACAATCCCTGTTAAGATGTGCTCCCCCACAAGTGAAACACTTCAACACCGATTTTCCAGATGAATTATTCGAATACGGTGTTGGTCTTTGATACCCCTTTACCCCTCGTTGAGGTATCCTTCCATGACCTCGATTAAAGTTCCCTTTATTGTTATTGTTTCTTACTGGTCCTCCTGATCCGTACTGATTCTTGCGATCATCAATTCCTTCAATTTCTAAGCAGCGCTCGGTTAGCTCATTGAAATTCTGAATATGTAGAGGTAGGACAACCCTCTGTATATCGTACTTTAATCCATCCTGGTATTTCTCACACATCCATTCTTCATTCGGGTGCAGCCTATAAAACTCTGAATATTTCAAAAGTGATTCAAACTTTCGGGTATACTCTCCAACTGACATCGATCCTTGACGTAGATTGCTAAACTCTCTTTCCTTATCCTTCCTTGATAATTTTGGAAAATACTTTCCCAGAAATACTTCCTTAAAAAGATTCCAAGTAATTTCCCTTCCTTCTTCTTCCAACAGTCTGTGTTTTCCTCTCCACCAAGCTTCAGCATCTCCAGTTAGCATAAAAGATGCAGATCCGACTCTCCGATTTGCTCTGCAGTGGGTAAATTCAAAGATCTTTTCAATCTCCTGAAGCCATTTCTCCGCGCCTTCAGGATTATGATCACCCTTGAACTGAGGAGGTCTCCCTTTCAGAAATGAGTTAAGCCCGGCATCCTCATGAGTAGCTTCTCTCTGCTGTTGTTGAAGAATTTGTTGTTCTCTCGTGATTTGTAATACTTGAGCATTTTGTTGTGTTTGGAGTAGCATGGCTGCAGCTAGTTCACGAACATCTCTATTGTCCGCTTGGGTATTCCCTCCCGTTTGGGAGTGATTCCCTTGTTCTATTGGATTATCTCTACGCGCTTCCTCACCAGTGCCTCTTCCGGCACCATCTCCTACGTTACGAGAACGAGTATTACGGACCATTACTTCCTGAAAGAAAAGTCATTTGGTTCAAGCATTCATAATACATAATCATATATGTGCATATCTTATGAATGATCTAGTTGATAGGAATTTGGCCTAAGGGAAAGAAGGATTATCGTTGTTAGCCCCATAAAGTCTCACAGAAGAAAATGGAGACTTAAACTAATGTGGATATAGTCATCATCCAAGGAGGAATCCAACCGACACGAGACACAACCAGTATAACTCTAGACACTCATGGTTCGAACTGAATCGACCAGCTCTGATACCATAAAATGAGACGACCTATGTCCCATTGGCGGAATTTTTGATTAACCGAATTTAAAACTTAAAGATAAATTAAAGTGAAACAATAATGTTACATAAAATATGCTTCATATATATATATAATCCTCCAAACTTGATTACATAGTCATTTTTAGGTTAAGAGTAGTACTGACACACAGAGAGAAGCAAAACAAGTACATAAGCTAAACCAGAACATACTAAAAGATGACGATGATAGACTAACCAAAAAGATGGACACTATACTGGCTGTACATACAAAATGGTCCATATCCAAAATCATCGCCATTTCACCTCCATCAGAACAAGTATCTAGGGATCAGACGGATGATAAGATGATGTGGATGAATCCTCAGTCGAGGCACGATGATCCCTTGACACTTGTCCTCTTCCACGTCCATGACCTCGCCCACGGTAAACCTGGCCAAAGAGACGACGATAAGTGCGGGCATCTCCCACTACACGTCTTCTGCCCAAGTTTTCCGGTGCGGGTTCATGGACATGGCGATGGCTATCCCAAATGCGGTGAAATGGTACTCTCTGTGTGATCTGGACAGGAGCTGTGAAGAAAGCATCATACATCCCATGACTACGATATATATAAGTCACTGAGCCGGTATATATTAAAGTATCAGTAGTGTCATCGATCCTCCAACTACCATCTTCCTCGTCCTCATCATGATACTGAATCTCAAGGGTACTCCATAACCTCTGACCCGGGGCTATCCTGATATGGGTCGGAACGAGACCTGCCATCTGTAAGGTTGTACCACAAATACACAACATAGAGAAGATAGGGGCTAAGACATACGTACAAGTATAAAAAGTGGGGATGGGGTGTAAAATAGAAATATATATGTCAAACACAAGTAATCAATCAAACGTCCTAGACTCTCATATTATTCTTCAAAATAAATTATAGCTATTCTAATGCATTCCTAAATTATATGCTGACTCTGGCCACTATACGCTGTCAAGGATATCCTCCCAATTACCGAGATCAGATATCACAAGACCACTTGCCACCAACGTACTCCCATTTACCAAGAGCTACGCCACTTGACTTCACATGGAGTCCAAGTGTTATAAGTCGATTGCCCCTAAGAAAAACAGGCCAAGATCTAATTATCTTGCCAAGTGCACAATAAAAATCCTCGTCAGGATTCAGGCAGCTGATCAACCTCGTGCGCCCATACACACGGCAGTGGACTTACACATTCCTAAATGCAATTTTATATGCACTCTTCAATCAGATCATGGAAACTCAAACCCTCAGTACTAATTTCAATCCTCAAGAATTTGTCACCTCAATCAATTTAGTTATAATATACTTTAGTCACCTAGGTTGAGTGCTCGTTGCCATTAATATCCTCAATTTATCTTTATCATTTTTCCCTCACATAAATCTTACTTCTACAATACGTTCAATTTATACAATGAATAGAGTATGGTTGACTTCCCAGGAAAGAGAGGTAACCGTAAGAGACATAGTCTACCAAATCTTTCCTTAGCCAGAACCCAACCGAATACAACTACTCAAAGTATAAATTGTCCTTGTTTCGTTGGGGCTCTTATACTTAATTTCTATCGATGTTGTCACTTCTCACCTACAAGGTTAATAGATTGTTTTCTTGATCTAGCAATCACAATCATTCAAATAAAGAAATAGTTAGACAATTAGTCACATAAAGCAAGCACAATAAAAACTCAAATTATCATATATCATTCATATGATAAATAATTAAGGCCGACGTATATTTGTTTAGCGATTCGAGAAAATCACTAAAAGAGAATAAGCTCTCCTTAGTTATTTATCGGTTGTAGTGGCTTGTGATCACCACTACACATGTATATTAAGCTATTTTACGCTAACCGTCCCAACGTGTACGGAATCTTGCCCCACCTTAGTTTTTGATAAAAGTCTCGAAAACCGGCACCTCCGAGGATAATCCTGCTAATAGCGTAATAGCCGATAATTTGCTTGTAGTTAAAATATGTGATTTAGAGTAAATAAATTTCAAAATGACTTATAAAACTATAGTGACTATCCATATATTTTAATAAGCTTATCAGTTATGCTAGAACCTAACAACAACATATAAATTATGAAAATAAGATCATGGTACGTAGAACCTAACAACAACATTTCAATTTTTATTATGAAAATCTTTTCTATATTACATGAAAATATATGATTAGATGAAGACAAGTTAATTTGGATATAATACTAGCATCCTAATAATACTGAGAAAAATATTTGAAATGAAGTAGAAAATACCTTTGCTCTCAAACTTGATTGAAGTGGAATAAAAGTGACAAATCTCCACTATAATTTCACTCCTAAACTAAAGTTGAGAAAATTTCTCTAGTGTATGAACACGGCCAAGTTATGGTTTTTAAGAAAAATGAGAGCATCACTCCTCTATTTATACTTGAAAATTTTCCTTGTTGAACAAGCATATGGTATGATTATTAAGCTAATTTTAGATGTAACAACACACCAATTCTAGACATAGGTTTATGTGTTAGAAAAATAACCTGAATTTTGAGGTCTTGTGTGTGTATCGGTTTTTCATAATTAATATGAAAAATTGATTATAGGGCTATGACTCAAATAAATGTAAGTGTGGTTAAATTTGATTGGTCCAACATAAAAGAATATGTAGGCTACTAGACCTATTATTCATTCTACCTATTATTTCCTTATAATTTTTTGTTAAGCTTATAATATATACATAGAATTATAACCATATCTTTCTTATGTGAACTTGTATATAAGTTAACTAGACAAAAGCTGATCACGTTTTATGTATATTGGAGTACATATACTATATTCTTTTACAAATGTATTTGATAGTGTTCTTCATTATTTATATGTATAAGTAAAATATGATAACCATCAACGTAATCATAATATATATAAATAATTTAACTTTAATAAAAAATAAAAAAATCTCTATGACTTATTTAATACACACAAAGCTTATTTAAATATTGATATTATAAAATAGTATAAATATTTCTTTATAATTTGAGATGAAAATAATCATCGAGAAATAAAATGTCGAAACTCCAAAACAAAGTAAAATCTTCACAGTTACGAAAAATTGGGCTGTTACAGATCCAGGGTGAATAGAAAATCCACTCTTGTGTGCCTCTTCTAGAATTAACCGTTTCAACTCATCATCCTGAGGTACACAAAGTCTTCCTTCATAGAGAATGGCGTCGTCCGTAGCTACTGAGAACTCCGGATGGTTTACTCTCTTTTGCAACTCTACATCATCCTGCTGAGCCTGCACAACTCTTGGGCGCAATTCACAGGACAATTCAATTTTGTTGATTCGAATACCGCTCTTCCGATATACCACATTTAGATTGAGGTCTCTGAACTTCCCATACAGACCGCACTGCTGCATTAACAACTCTGACGCATACAGGGTCTTTCGACTCAGGGCATCTACTACTACATTTGCCTTTCCTGGGTGGTAATTAAGATTAAAGTCAAAGTCCTTGAGGTATTTCATCCATCGTCGTTGCCTCATATTCAACTCCTTCTGGTCAAACAGGTATTTCAGACTTTTGTGGTCACTGAATAAATCAAACTGTACTCCGTACAGGTGATGTCTCCAGATCTTGAGAGCAAAGATGATGGCTGCTAACTCCAAGTCATGAGTAGGGTAGTTCTGCTCATGGGGTTTTAACTGTCTGGATGCATACGTTACGACTGCACCATCTTGCATAAGTACACATCCAAGTCCCTTGTTGGACGCATCACAGTATACTACGTACTTACGGGTTGGGTCTGGAATTACTAACACAGGTGCTGTGGTTAGCTTTTCCTTTAAGGTCCTGAAACTCCACTCACAAGCGGCATCCCAATCAAAGACAGCATCCTTTCTAGTTAAACGAGTCAACGGTAAGGCAATCTCCGAAAATCCTAAAATGAATCTCCGGTAATACCCTGCCAAGCCAGGAAAACTCCTGACTTCGGTCACACTTCTGGGTCTTTGCCAATTCAAAACTGCTTCTACCTTGGATAGGTCAACAGACACACCGCCTTGCGATATGACATGTCCCAAGAACTTAACTTCAGACAGCCAAAATTCGCACTTGCTGAATTTGGCATACAGTTGCTTTTCTCTAAGAATGCTCAACACAATTCTCAGATGTTCAGCATGCTCATGAGAATCCTTAGAATAGATCAGAATGTCGTCAATGAAGATAACAACAAACTGGTCCAGGTAAGGCTGGAATATCCGATTCATGTAGTCCATAAAGATGGCTGGAGCATTAGTCAAACCAAATGGCATGACCAGGAATTCATAATGTCCATAGCGGGTCCTGAATGCTGTCTTGGAAACATCTGAGGACTTGATACGAAGATCAATCTTGGAAAAGATGGTAGCACCTCTAAGTTGATCCAAAAGGTCATCAATACGGGGTAAAGGATACTTGTTTTTAATTGTGACCTTATTGAGTTGACGATAATCAATGCACAGATGCATAGTACCGTCTTTCTTCTTGACTAGTAACACCGGTGCTCCCCAAGGTGAGACACTGGGTCGAATGAAGTGTTTCTGAAGCAACTCTTCTAGTTGAGACTTGAGCTCATGAAGCTCTAAGGGAGACATTCGATAAGGAGCAACTGAGATAGGCTGGGATCCAGGAACAAGGTCGATAGAAAACTCTACTTCCCTTTCAGGAGGTAAACTCATAATGTCATCTGGAAAAACATCTGGAAACTCACTAACGATAGGTATATCACTGGGGCTCAAACTGGGTTCCGGGTCGATGGTAAACAAGACACTGAAACATTTACTGCTAACACCTAAGTACTGGATCATTTGATGAGTGTTTTGAAGCAAAGCAGTGAGAGCTCTACTTTCTGCAGATGTTTCGGTTGGAATAAACAAATTCTTTTCAGCACATCCAATGTACACAGTATTGGCGGAAAGCCAATCCATGCCTAGGACCACATCTATATCCTTTAGAGGTAGACAGATTAAATCTATATGATAGACTTTACTGCCCACAAGAATAGGACAGTTCTGGCAGACACGTTTAGAAGTAACTTTGCCGCCTGTAGCAACAGCCACAGTCATCGGGGGAATTAAAGGTACAGAGGGCAGTTGCAGTAGCTGAACACAGTCAACGGCTATAAAGGAATTAGTGGCTCCCCAATCAAACAAGACTAAAACTTCAGAATGTCCTAACATGCACACATCCATAATTAAAGCATTATTAGATTTGACTTTCTCACCGTCATGTGAGTATACCCGACCTTTGCTCTTAGAAGCGCCGCTGGAATCGTCGTGCTTCTTCAGCTTAGGACATTCATGCTTGTAGTGGCCTGACTGCTTACAATAGTAACACATATTCTCTCCCTTCATGCATTCTCCACTGTGAGGGAAACCACACTCTACACAATTCCTTGGTGAACGCTGCGAGTAACCCTGTTTTCCCTTACTGGTGGTACCTTTTGTCCTTACTTGCAGGTTAAACTTTCTAGAATCCTTCCTCTTTTGAACGGCTTCACTCCGTTCCTTATGAATGTTACCCAGATCGGCTTCACTCCGTTACTGGACATAGTTATTATTTTTAATTGAATCGTGAAACTAAATTTGCAATTTGTTAACATGCATGGAATACCAAGAAAATAGTAGTTAGATGAACCGAAAAGATTCAATCGCTTTCTCCTCTTGAATCAAACCCTATTTTCTCGTTGTTTTATTCTTTAAACTTGAATGATAAAAACTCCCCCCAATTTATTTACAGTCAATTCACTTTCGTATGATTTCAATTACTCGCGTTTGATTCGGAACAATCCCTGTGATACGATAATTTACATACTTACTTTGATATTTCGTCACTCTCTCTTTTTCTCTTTTATTTTACCTTACTCATTAATAGAAGCACATGGTCATGGACATTGCGCTCTCTCACTCTCTCTCCCTCTCTCTCTCTCTCTCTCTCTCTCTCTCTCTCTCTCTCTCTCTCTTTACATGACTCATTAAGGAAACGAGAAGAGAGAAAGAGGTGAGATAGAGTTTGAGAAGAGAGAAATATGTGAGAAATAGAGTAAATTTAATGTGTTGTTTGGTATGAGAAATAGAGTAAATTTAATGTGTTGTTTGGTATAAGAGAGAATTAGAAAAGAAAGAAGTGTATTTACTTTTTGAAAGGACAAAAATACCCTTATTATTTTTATTTAATTAACCAATTTACTTACTTGATAAATGATTTAAATTTAATTCAAACAATTCGAGTAATTTATTGTTTTGAAACAGCAATCATTAGATTAATTTTTATTGTGATGAGAAAATAGTTAAATTATTTAGATTAATTTTCTTCAAATTAATTTTTCATAACTATCAAATATGAATATAATTAAATATATCTCAATTCCCTTCACACCCTATATACGATCATGTCTTAACTCTAAACCCCATCTGTATGTATTTTATCATGTTGTCCACAAACAAGTTCATCTAATGGTGGTACCGAAAAATACAATTTGATAGTATTTTTAGATGTCAAATCAAAGAAGATATGGACAAAATTGTAATATCATTAAAATGATCAGTTTCTCTTCTTTTTCTTTGCTTCTTATAGGAGAAATAAAAAGTATGTGGGCCCCATAGTTTTAACTTCTCTCGTTCACATTTTTAGCGTCAGACATTTTTTGATGCTAATAGCGTCCATGTAGCGTCCAAAAATTCTGACTCAAATAGCTTTTTTGGTATTAATTTTTTGTGCTCAACTTTTCATCAATAAAATGGACTCTATTGGTGACGCTAATGATATTTTAATTTAATTTAATTTAATAGATAGCATCCAAAAATTTGGATGCTAAACTTTTTTCACATTTCCTCCACTTCTTTTCCTGTTATTTTCAAATTTCTCTCACATCATAAAAAATCTATCTTCTTTCACATTTCACTTCCCACACTTTTCACATTTCATTTCCCTCTCAACCCTCACTTTCAACTTTCCACCGAAAAACCCTAAACTCAGACCTCACTTTTCACAATTCATTTTCCTCAATGAACACCCATTTTTCCACCGAACAACCTCCCTCATTGAATCTGAGCCCTCATGTTAGGGTTTTCTATTTACCCTTCATTTCCCTCAATAGCGTCTTTGACCAGTTCGCCAACCAGTTTGGCGTTTGTTTACTCTCGTCCTCTGTTCCTCGTGTTCTTTTGGGTTTAGTGCTTCGCTCCTGATACCGATCTCTGTTCATCGTAGTTCACCGCTCTTGATACCGATCTTTTGGGTTTAGTTCTCTTGGGTTTAGTGCTTCGCTCTTGATACCGATCTCTGTTCCTCGCGTTCTTTTGGGTTTAGTCTCATAGTGTACAGAGTTTGTGAACAATTTATCATTTGTTTTGTTAGATTTATTTTGAAATCTGACGTAGATTGTGAGAATTTTATTATTACGATTATTCTGGATGTGATAGACTTATAGTGCCATTAATTGTTTTCATTCTTTTTTGTGTTAATTTTGGAAGCCATGGTGTACAAATGTCTTATTTGCGGTTTCTTTAGATAGCTAGCTTGTTATTTTATTAAAGTAGTTGTAGTTGATGTTTAGGTTTCTTATTTATTGTCAATTGATAATGAGAAGTTCTAGTAATGTTCAAACTGTGTTGCTGCCATCACTTCATGCTTTCAATTGTATCTTTTGCTAATAATATCTCACTAAAGTCTATAGTTTTTACTATCTATATAATTCATTGAAAGAGTCTTGACTTATTTGCTTTTCATACATGTTGCCTCTACTGATAATTTGCAATAGTTCCCAATTTTCTACTGCATGAATCTAATTGAATACACTACTAGAAAACATTCGTTTAGCAACCGATTTAGCTACCAAAATATTTCGGTCGCTTTAGCAACCGATTTAGAGGCCGATATTTTGAGCATCAAAGTCAAAAAAATATTTGATTGCTAAATCGGTCGTTACATAATTATAGAGACCGAATTAGAGACTGATAATTAGCAACCAATATTTCGGTCGCTTTAGAGACCGATCTAGAAACTATTATTCCGAGCTTCTAATCCAGAAACATATCGGTCACTAAATCGGTTACTATAGAGACCGAATTAGAGACCGATAAATTGCGTTCAAACAGTCCATTGCAAACATTTTTTCTTTTTACAAATCACTAAAAAACCCTAAGACTCCGTTTGGATTGATGGAATGTAATGGAATGGAGCGGAGCGGAATGACATATAATAATGTTCCATTGTTTGGATTTGAAATATAATAATGGAATGGAACAGAGCGGAATGGAATAAGATGGAATAAATTTAATATTATACCACCACTTACCTTCAATTTTGTTCATCTCCTTTTTAAAATATCAAAACAATGGAACGGAATATTTATTCTATTCCGCTCCATTCTATTCCACTCCACTCTATTCCACTCCACTCTATTCCACTTTGCTCCATTCCATTACATTCTATCAATCCAAACGGAGCCTAATTAAATATTATCACTGCTATTTTTCAGCAAAAGATTTCCCTCTATTTTGTTTCCTCCACTCACTACTAATTGTGACTGTGTTGTAGACTTGTAGTCATCTTTTAATTTTTCAAGCTTTGAGTTTCATATACAGTATATCATTAGTATTAAATTTAAAATTAAAAAATCGTTCTCAATTTCTTAGAAACTCTCCACCCACATCCTAATCCTCACAGATTCACCCTTCACAATCTTTCTCACTATCTCTTCACTCTTCACAATTCTTGAATCGCATCCTTCTTCAGATCGAATTCCTATTTACACTTTCTCACAGAATCGATTCCTCTTAGGGTTCTCACCGTTCTCAATCGCATTCAACATCGAAACTCATCGAGTAACAATTGCTTTCATAATCCCAATCGCTTCTCCTCAATTAACCGTCACAATCGCAACTCCTCCATTCAACATCGCAACTCTTCAATTCACATTCTCACCTCTTCCGTTCAGTTAACGGCGTTCAATTTTTTAGGTTATTGAATTCAATTTTTTAAGTTACTTTCATTCTATTGCTGAATTCGTTCTCCTACTAGTTTGAGGTAAGATTTTTAATTTTTTAGGTTACTTTCTTTGCTGAATTTGTTCTCTTGCTGTTTCCAATTGTGTTCATCATTTGTTTACGAAATTTAATGTTACTTTTTATAACTTAATCTTCTTTATAAGCTATCTATGATGTGTTTGAAACTCCATTGTAATAGTATAGTTAGATTCCATTTCAGATGTTAGGTAAATATGAAGTTTAGGCACATGCTATATTGTTATTAGTTGTAGTGGCAGCAGCACCAATTGTTCTTCTTCTATTAATATATTGGATATGAGAGGAATAACACATTTAACTTAATTTTAATAGAATGATAAGTAGCTTTCGTGTGTGTGTAATCATTATTTGATATCAGAGCAAATTGTTGGTGTATCAATTGGTAAACCGATCCAATTGTGTCGCTATTTGAGCCACCAATTAAGATGTTGTCAGTAAGTGTAAAACTGCCACACATTGCTTAATGGAGGGTTAATGGAGTCCCATTTGAAACTTCATTACCTGGTCTCTTTTTGGTTGAACATTTCTAAAGCTAAGTTTTAATATTGAAAATTTGAACAAGTCTTAACATTACACAACTAGGAAACACGCTTTTGGCAACCGATTTAGAGACCGAAAAATTTCGGTTACTATAGAGACCGATTTAGAAACTGATATTTTGAACGTAAACTTAAAAATAAATTCAGTCGCTATATCGGTTGCTACATAATTATAGAGACCGAATTAGAGACCAATAATTAGCAACCATTAAATCGGTCACTTTAGAGACCAAATTAGAGACTATTATTTGAAGTTTAAAACCAAAAACTTTTTGGTCTCTATATTAGTCGCTATAGAAACTATATTAGAGACCGATAATTAGCGTTCAACAAATTCATCGCAAATATTTATTTTTTACAAATCACTAAATTTGTTTAATCCTATATATATTACTATCTTTTTTTTATTGACAAAAAAAATATAATTTCTTGAACAAAAAGATAAAGAAATCATATATTAAATTGAATCACACAAATTAAACTGTAACCAAGTTGCATCACGCATAAACAGTATGTCTTCTTCTCCAAACCCTTTGCTCTAATTCACATAAATCCTTCATCTCTTCCCCTCCAGACACTTTGTGCGAATGAAACCCTTTCACCGTCTTTTCTCGAATCCCTTCCATCATCTTTCTCTTGAATAGAACAAAAACCCTTTTTCTTGAATCACCGAGAACAATTGATATAGAAACTTGTCATCGTTTTCTTCCGAATCACACAAAAAAACCTTCTTCTCGAATCACATATAACTATTCACAGTTAAATCCCATCGTCTTCTTGAAACCCTTCGACTCTAACAACAAACCCTAAAACAATTGTCAAATTCCCACTCAACAAAACCGAATCATATAGAGGTCGATCTCTGTCACGACTTCACAGCGCTCTATCTTTGTCGAGACCTTGTTGCGGCGTTGTCAAGTTCAATTTGAAAGCGTAACTCATGGCTTTCTTCTCTCCAAGGCATTCAATCTTACTATGTCCTCGAAGGTAGATGTCTTTGTTGGTTCATTTATTCCCCTTTATCAGTTTTAATAGAATACTAATTTTTGTGTTTTTATGCAAGTTGTGGGATTGAATACAATTTAGTTTACCAAATAGAATGTTCCTTAAGTTATTGATATTGTTGTTATAAGTATTGTTTTGAATTTTGTGGTGAGGAGAAATATTAGGCTTGTGAGTTTGTTAGTGTGGTATAGTTTTTAGTGTCATGATTATATGTTTTTGAGAGTTTTATGATTGTCGTGTGTGTGTGTGTGTTTTCCAAGTTATAAGTTGTTTCCAATTATAAGAATGAGGTGGAAGTATGTAGAATTTTGATATATTTCTTCAATAATATTAAAGCTAGCCAATTTCATACAAATAAAGTTTAAATGATACAAGCATTGAATGTTTCATTAGTGTTCTAATTGCAGCGAAGAAGAAGCTGATTCAAATGAGCAAGTATGGTTTGAACCTTAGGCCTGCAAAGGCAAAGAAGCAGCTACCAAGGCCTTCCATTGCACTTCCTTTTGGCTTTAATGAAGATGATGATAATGATGTTGACAAAGAAGTAGCCATCTGGTTGTTGTTATTATGAACAATGTATTTGTTTGTAGATATCATGATCTTACTTTCTGGTTTTTTGTTTTTAAGGTTAAGGAGCAGCAAAAGAAAGCCTTGGATGAATATCCAACCACATTTGACTATGATGGGGTCTATGACAAAATGAAAGAGAAAGTTGCTCGTCCATTGATACAAGATCATGAAGAGAGAGATATGGCTGCAGCTCTTAGCATTCTTTTGAAAATTTCAATTAACCATTTTATTATGTTTATAGCTCAGTGTAGTATTAAGGATAATCTATGCCAAGTTTCATAATAATTATGACTCGTATGATTTGTGATATGAAGGTGCGTATTTGAATGCTT
Organism: Trifolium repens; assembly: GCA_030408175.1. Taxonomy (NCBI): domain Eukaryota; kingdom Viridiplantae; phylum Streptophyta; class Magnoliopsida; order Fabales; family Fabaceae; genus Trifolium; species Trifolium repens. The sequence continues at coordinate 36,916,844 of CP125848.1, read as the reverse complement.
ACATGATGGATCCTAGTAAAATTAATTGTATCTTTCAATTTGTTTTGCTGTTTTATTTTGTGTTATTGATTAAAAAGATGGTTTCATTGGTTTAGAGAGGAAAGAAAGTAGTGAAAACGGTCAGGTGTCTATTCCTTTCCAATAGCTTGGTTTAACTTAATTTTTTGTTTTTACTTTCTGAAACAGGTTTTGGATATACTCATTGTATCTTATTTTGTTATTGTACTCGTTAAGGTATTTGAGTTTCCAAGGTTGAAATAACTTTATTTTAACCGGCTTTTCTCCGCTTCATGTTAACCTTTTCAATTTATTTGAAGTCTAACAGTAGAAGTGATTCGTTGAAGATATAATGATGGTGCTCAATCTGTCCTTCATAATGAATCCCTTGGCCATTCCTTCATGCTTTTATAAACGGGAAACTTTCTATGTGGGAGCTGGAATCAAAGTAAGTTTTATTTACTTACTATGGTGTATGATTAAAGTTTAATCAAGACATGTATTATGTTGGCACGAAAGGGTAGCGCAAGAAAAGGGTAAAGGGTTAGTTGCAACAGGTGAATGCAGTAAGGTGCAGCAGTCTTGCCACTTTTTACTGCATTCACAGTCTTGTTGAAAAAGCGAATCAACTTTGTTCTGAAATCTTAACTCATGAGGCTGATGAATGGAAGCAGTGGCAAGGAGAGCCAGAACCAAGCAAGAAATTAATTGACTTGCTTTTACGCCTAGTTTTCCTTGTTGATATACAAGGTTTTAATTTGAAAAATTATACTCTACTGCTTTGAATTGCAATGTGGGTTTTTGCACATCATGTAAAGTTTTGTGTCTGTGTCGGAGACAAGACACATCTTCAACTTGAAGTGCCATTATATGGATTAAATATTGTTTTAATTTAAACTTACAATAATGTAAGTTTTTATACTTTTCAGGTCTTGCCCAACTTGATGAAACTGTAGTTGATTACCAAGTTACCTCAAGAATCAAGATGCACGGAACACAGTGTTCAAGATGCACGGAACACAGTGTTGAATAAGTTGTATTCACAAGTGGCTGATTCTGATGATGTCGTACACAAATCCATGTTGGTTTCATGGATGCAGTCATTATCTAATCCATGCACAATGGTTTCATTGACTTTGAAGAAAAAAGCATTAGTTAAAGTTTGTTTAATACTATGCTAAGTTAGTCTTGGTATAGATTTAATGTAATAGGCGATACAGAAATCTTTAATTTATTTTCTATAGGAAATTTATTTTCCATATGATATTTGATTAAGCATATCTTTATAAGCATATAATTTACTAATGTATTTTGTTATATTATATATATATATATATGGGCTACAATTATTTTTTTTTAAAAAAATATCGAAATTAGCAACCGAATTAGCAACCGATTTGTTTTAAAATTAAATAAAGTGGTCACTAAATCAGTTGCTAATAGCGTCGATAATGCGTCGAACAATCTGTCTCTAAACTGTTCTTTCAATTCAGTCTCTTAATTGGTTGCTAATATTGGTCGCTAATTCGGTCTCAAAATTCAGTTGCTAATCGGTTGCTACAAAATCGGTTTCTAATTTGGTCACTACAGATCAGCGACCAGAGTTTTTGCTACTGATTTTAATTGGTTGCTAAATCGGTCGCTAATTGAATTAGCAACCGATTTTGATGAAAATCGGTCGCTAAATCGGTTGTTAAACGCATGTTTTCTAGTAGTGTTAGTTGTATTGTATTGGAAAGGTGAAGACAATTTGTTCAAGTTTTAACACCAAACATGGTCACAAAAGAGTCCAGCTCTTTCTTACTTTTGCAGCAAGACCATGTATGGTACTTAGAAATGCACTTGTGTGTGTGTGTGATGGAAAACAATTCCAATGTGAAACTTTAGCATTAGGTATTATTAGCTAAAATGTTTCAAGTAATAATTCTAGTTTAAAGTAAAAAAAAAAATTGATGTCTAAAGTATAAATTTAACATAAATTTAAGTAAGCACATTCTCCTTTGTATATCATTGTTAGATTGTTAGATAGGACTTGAGTTTTACACAAACATGATATGATGACTCTTTAGTTGTAGGAACAGATATCTACCTATTGATAGTGTAAACTTCAAATTAACCTTGCCTAGTTAGCTCATTCTATGTATTATGTGATACTTCTGTTATCAAAAGAATGTGATGGAATTATATCAGAAAAAATGTGAGGGACCAATTAAGACAAAAATTATATCTTTAAGGTTTTGAGTCAATATGTTCATTATTATAACAAGTAGTATTATTAGAGACAATTTTTCAAACATTGAGTTATTTGTTGTTTCTTGATTCGTAGGTCTTTTTCGCTGTAAGCATGGCAGCTTGGGTTGTTGGTACTTCATTCAACTAAGGCAAAACGATTACAGTGGTTGGTGGTGAGTCTGCTACTGGATTGTTAGATGATGTGCAAGTATGTTGTGGCTATTCTATCACCTACCATTTTTAATTTTTTTATGAACATATTAATATTAACTATTTTGTTCCCTTCTAAAACTGTAATGTGATGTAAAAGTGTTCTTGGTGCTTTGCATTTTTAACACATTTTTTGAATTTCATTATGTTCACTGTGATATGAGGGAACCATATATTGAGGATAATATATTAAATAAATGAGTGATCAAGAAAGGTTTCATGATGCCATGATTTATTTCATTATATTGTATGAGGATGTGAGTTGGATGTTTTAGACCTTCTTTACTTTTGCAGCAAGACCATGTATGGATTTTAAGAGTGCAATATCTTGTCTTTAATTGAAATGGAAGGATTGCTATTGGATTGGAGATTAACAGTGGGGTTTGACTGTGTTGGAGGGGTTAGGAAAATTGAGCTTGAAACAAAGTGGAGCAAACCAGAGCTTATGCCGGAGTTGAGGTATGATATCGCCTGGTATAAAACAAAGGGAGGTGTTGCATTTAGCAGAGTTCAGTACTAAATTTATTAGCTAATAAAGTCTAATGCTAGAGTTTCACGTTGGAATTGTTTTCCATCACATATATATGTACTGCGAAGTGCCACATCTATTTCTTTTAATTTATTCTTTGATTTGTTGTTTCTAAACCCAATAAGCTCTCTCATAGTTAAAGTCTAATTTTTCTAACAACCACACTAGTAATAAGGTATGTTCGTGAGCTAAGCGGTAATGGTGATTACTTTTGTTCTAGTCAATTGTTTTGTGCTGTTGTTTGTTTGGGATGCTCTGCGTTTTACCTTTGATTCTTGGCTAGCTAGTATCCTATTACATTCTTTCTTGTATGCACCTTATTCTTCTCTTGATTCTTGATAGAGTACAACACACTAAATTGAGGTCCTCTCTGTTTTGGCATTATATTTTTATATGATTGTGTAACACACTGTTCTCTGTTAGTTTAGAAATGTCTAAGGTCAAATTTTAGTATTGTTTTGTTCGGTTCTTATTTTGTTTCTTACTGTTTTAATCAAGACTTGATAGGTTATTAATTGATAAGTTGGAAGTTATAAATACCATAATGCTTTGGTCAGTCCTTTGACAAACTAACTAGAAGATATATTGTGGTAACTTCATGAGACCTCCCGACAATGACGACAGTGAAAACGCTCTCGACCTCTCCAATTCCAATTTCAATTCCTTTCAATTTCGATTTGGATATTTTTCTTCTTAGCAATGATAGTTTGAATTTTTTAAATAGGTCGAATTCCATTAGACTTATTGATCAGAATCAGAATATGGTTTGTTTTCATTTAATTTTCTCTTCGATTTCAATGCTTTTTGGCTGAGTAATGTTCTGATTTGATTGCTTTTTGTAGGTTGGAATTGTATCTCTTGATCGAGCAATTCCAAATGCTGAAGATGCTGAACTTGACTTGGTATGTTAACCTTTCACTCAGTTCTATCATATACAGTAATATTTTGCGTTTATGTTCTATTCTTCTTCCATTGAATTTAATTTCAATTAGTAGTGTCTCGATGAATTTTTGCTATAAAATGAGTCAAAGGAAGCTATGTATGAAAGGAAGCTATGAAGGTCAAAGGAAGTTTATGTCCTGAAGTGTATTAGAATGAAAAAAAAACAAAGCTTTATATAGATATACATGTATGATTACGGGAAAACAACTCCACTTCTAAAAACCATCACCCCTCCCTCCCCTCCGTCCTCGTCCCACCGGTGCCCGCCGTCCCCGCCCCCGCCGTCCCCCTGCTGCTCCCTCTGGTCCCCCTCCAATACCCCAGCCAACATTACCAACGTTTAAAATCATAACATTCATCGCCACTCTTCTAGCATTAATGACGTTGTATCGATCAAGCAGCAGAACTTCTAATTCTTCAGCTTCCTCAAAAGCTTGAGTATTGACATTACGTTGATGTTGCACAATAAGAATTCTCGCCTGACACCTATCCAATGTTTCTGCGGCTTCTGAGTGCAACGTAAGAGTCGCTTCAATGTTCTCTTGAGTAAAGTGATGCACCAATTGATTAACGAGAGCTCCTTGACAACCAATCAGTGTTATCAATTGAAGATCATCTCGCACTAGCTGGCCATATCCCATATCCATGGATCTCCTTACTGTCATACCATTTATCATAGGAACTATGTTGTAAAATCTCTCTTTAACCATCAATTTACTGCTTTGGTCAATATTTGCAGGAATGATAATGTTGTTGTTCATAAAAAATTGATCCACGAGAATTTCATTTTCCTCAGTCAAAAAGGACGTAATACGTCTATTAAAACCTCCTAATATTTCTTGGAGATTGGGTGGGATGATGTTTGGATTGTTTGCCATTTTGTGGAGGTAGAAGACAGAGAAGTGATGGTAGAGAAAGGGGTGTTGTGAAGGTGTGTTCTGTGTTCTGCTATATGCGGTTCTATGTTGTGAAGGTGTGTTCTGTGTTCTATGTTGTGAAGGGGTATTTATAGCTAATTTTCACGAATTGGCAAACCATGCGGTTCTATGTTTTTTAGACATAACAATTGGACACTATTATTGACATACTATTAAATAATTAATAAAATATAGATACTTTGGTGCTTTAGAATTTGGCTAGGTATATATTTATAGCTAAAATACAATATTATATTATATTTTAGGTAAAATATATTTTCAGTCCCTACTTTTATAGCGAATTTTGACTTTCGTCCGTTAAAATAAAATCACTTGTTTTCATCCCTACAAATAAATTCCTTTTGTTTTTAGTCTCTAATGAGCAAAAATTTGAATTTTTTTTTAATATTTTTTAAATAATATGAACTTATATAGGTTTAGCATGATATAGAGATATAATATAGACACATTTTGAAAAAAAAAATCATAATATTGACATTAAAATGAACAAAAATTAGCCACTAAGGACTAAAAACAAAGGAAAAAATTGTAGGGATGAAAACAAGTGATTTTACTTTATAGAGACGAAAACTAAAACTCGCCATAAAAGTAGGGGCTGAAAACCTATTTTATCCTTATATTTTTATTTTAATTTATTTTAAAATAATTTTTTTGTCAAATAGTTTAGAGGTTAAAAATTTCACCCTTAAGGTGAATAAATGAGATGTCCAAATTTAAACCCCAATCCCTTACTGTAATAACTAATAAATTAGCTAACTAATAAAAAGGAATATGTGAAAAAAAAAAAGTCAAAAAGCAAAAAGGAATAAGCAAAATAATATTTCTGATTTTTTTGAAAAAATTAATAATTTACGTTTTTTTCAGTTTTTTTTTAATTAATATTTCAGATTTTAAAAAAATTAATTTTTTTTCAAATTTTTTTAAAGTAATATTTTTTTCGTTTTTTTTTAAATTAATATTACAGATTTTTTTAAAAATATTTTTTATATTTTTCAAAACATTAATATTTCAGTTTTTTTTAAATAAAATTTTTCATATATTTTTTAAATAATTTTATTTTTTCTTTTTTTTTAAAAAAATATAGACATTATCCAGTCATCAGTGAAAAAAATAAATAAAAATTTAAAAAAATTCCACATATGCATGCCACGTCAGCAAAACAGAATATTTCATGTCTAGTTAGCCGATGAAGAAGACACTTCTGTTTCCTTTCCTTTGTGGATTGTCTTTGACATGTATATATAAAATAAATGATCTTAAACAAGACACTGCTTCCTTTCCTTTGTGGACTATTACACTGTGTTTGATTTGGGTGAAATAGGGGCGAGAGAGAAGTTGCACAGAGAGAGTTTGAAGAGAAAGTGCAAAGTTCTCTTGTTTGGTTTGAAGAGAGATGTGAACGAGAGAAGTTAAAACTATGGGGCCCACTCAGGGGGTAACGCAAATAAAAAAATTTTTGCAAGGGGGGAATCCTTAAGAAATTTTTGCGAGGGGAGTATTGCAAATCTCGCCTATATTGCAGGGGGGTATAGACCTATTTACCCATAATTAAATTTCGTGAACGATTCGGGATAACTATTTTCGCAGTATGTAGCATTATCCTTTGGGAATATGGTGTATGCCTAAAGCTAATATATTAGCCGATGAAGAAGACACTTCTGTTTCCTTTCCTTTGTGGATTGTCTTTGACATGTATATATAAAATAAATGATCTTAAACAAGACACTGCTTCCTTTCCTTTGTGGACTATTACACTGTGTTTGGTTTGGGTGAAATAGGGGAGAGAGAGAAGTTGCACAGAGAGAGTTTGAAGAGAAAGTGCAAAGTTCTCTTGTTTGGTTTGAAGAGAGATGTGAACGAGAGAAGTTAAAACTATGGGGCCCACATACTTTTTATTTCTCCTCTAAGACCATCTACAATGGTCAAAAAACTCAACACCCACTTTTTCTACTTTTTACACTCCACATCATCTTCTCTCTCTTCCACCTAATAATTCAACACACATTCAACTTTTAACATCTCCAATAGTTTTTTCATTCAACACTCCACCCCACCACATTCTTTACCCCACCACTTTTTATTTCATATTCTTATTTAAATTTAAATTTACATTTTTGTTTTTGTGATTAAATAAAATTATAATTATCGATTAAAATTAAATTAAAATAATAAATTATAATTTTTGTTTTAAATAATTTTTTTATTATTTTCTTAGCAGCTGTCATTCCACCAATGGTCATTTGTGTTGAAAATCCGGAAAATTCAGGTGCACCACCACTCGGAAAATTTTCATTAACCATCGGCATATAACCATTAAACGAGGGTATTTGAGATGGATTTCTCATAGATCCATAAAATGGATGAAAGTTTGGAGGATGTTGGTTGGAAAATTGATTTGGATTTTGATAATAGTTGGGATTTTGATAATTGTTGGGATTTTGATAATTGTTTAGATTATTAGAAGAATTTTGGGTGTTGAAATTATTATTGGGATCCATTTCACTAAACAAAGACTAAAAATTAAAAATAAACACTAATAGAAAGATAATAATAAGATTAAGAGAGTGAAAAATTTGTTTTTTTTTCTGTGTTCAAATCAAATGAATCAAATCTCTATTTATAGAGAAAAAAAATCATGAATTTTGGTATAAAAATAAAAAAATATTTTGCAATGAAATAATCGAGTTTAAAGATAAAATGGGATAAAAATCCCGCTGCCCAATCAGATCCACCTGTCAGCAGCAATCTTCTCTCTCCGCGTTTTGCAAGGCCACACGCGCCCTGCCGGGCGTGTGTTGCACGCTCCGGTTTGAGCCATTTGAAGAGCGCCACGTGTCCCCCTCGGTCAGAACTCAACTATGTTTACTTCCTTCAACTCCTCTTTCCTCCACATCACTCTCAACACCCATTCTCCAATGGTTTCACCTGTTTACACACTCATTCAACACCCAAATTTTGCTCCATTGCACTTGGTCTAAGAAGCAAAGAAAAAGAAGAGAAACTGATCATTTTAATGATATTACAATTTTGTCCATATCTTCTTTGATTTGACATCTAAAAATACTATCAAATTGTATTTTTCAGTACCACCATTAGATGAACTTGTTTGTGGACAACATGATAAAATACATACAGATGGGGTTTAGAGTTAAGACATGATCGTATATAGGGTGTGAAGGGAATTGAGATATATTTAATTATATTCATATTTGATAGTTATGAAAAATTAATTTGAAGAAAATTAATCTAAATAATTTAACTATTTTCTCATCACAATAAAAATTAATCTAATGATTGCTGTTTCAAAACAATAAATTACTCGAATTGTTTGAATTAAATTTAAATCATTTATCAAGTAAGTAAATTGGTTAATTAAATAGAAATAATAAGGGTATTTTTGTCCTTTCAAAAAGTAAATACACTTCTTTCTTTTCTAATTCTCTCTTATACCAAACAACACATTAAATTTACTCTATTTCTCATACCAAACAACACATTAAATAACATGATAACAAACAAGATAACATTATTTATTTTCAAGATAACATTTGAAGGATATGATATGATATTAACATGATATCACTTATCTTATTATGTGTTTGATGCGGATATGATAACAAACAAGATAACATTATTTATTTTCAATTAAATATAATTAAATAACAAATTTCCATTGTAGGTGTTTTATTTTTGGCAAATAAAGATTTACTTTCTTAATAACACAACATGATAATTTCTAACCTAGCCTAAACTTAGGATATAAATTACAAAGGAGTGGTAAAATATGATTAAAAAGGGAATAATTTATCATATCTCATTAGTGGATCAAACAAAAAATTAAAACATGATATGATATAATTATCATATCCTACTCACTATCCTGACCATCAAACAGGCCCTTAATGAGAGAAAAGTTTAATTTATAGACCTAGGGCTGCGAGCCTGCGCCGCGCGCCAGATGGGCCGCGCCGGGCGCGTGTGGCAGTAGCCACAACTCTTTTGAGAAGCTTACTGGCGCCGCGCGCCACACATCCTTAGAGCTGTCAAAATGGGCCGGCCCGAATGGACCGGCCCGACTAGCCCAATTTTTTTCGGGTTGGGCCTTAAAAATCTAGCCCGAATTAGCATCCGGGCTTCTAAGCCCGGCCCGATGAAGCCCGCAAAAAATATGGGCCGGCCCGAATGGGCCGCGGGCCGCCCGAAAGCCCGATTACATTATAATAAAAAAATAAAAATAAAAAATATGAGTAAATAAGAAAGGATATTTATAATATTTTTACTTGGGCCACTAATTTAAAAGTCCACACAAACATAATAAGTTAACAACACGGACTCAACACAACACACACGTCACCTTCCAATTCCATCAAACGAGCATTTAAAAGAATAAATATTCCTAGTAACGCAAATTATATACATGCACTAGTAACGCAAATTATATACATAACGAAATGAAAATAAGCTAAAAGTAAAATTAACTTATCGTGTCATTAAAATAAATAAGCTAAAAATATAAAATCACGCTCGTGAATTATTTCTCTACGTAATTACTCGTAAACTGTAACTAGCTAAAATAACTTTACATTAATTCTAACAAATTTCAACCTATTTGTAATTAATTAATGTTGTGATCTCTTTGTCAAATTTATTGAGCACTTAAATTTCTTCCTTTTTCATTACCCTTCATCTATTGCTTTAAAAATGTTTTTTTTTTTAAAAATCCGGGCCGGCCCGAAAGCCCGGGCCGGGCTCGGGCCTTGATATTGCAGCCCGTTTTTTTATCCGGGCTTTTTAAGCCCGGCCCGACGAAGCCCGAAGCCCGAAGCCCGAGTGGGCCGGCCCGAAACGGGCCGGGCCGCCCGTTTTGACAGCTCTACACATCCTGCGCCGGGTGCCAGGCTTCATATATTGCTCCTTTTTTCTTCGGTTTCTTGCGCTTCAAGCAATCTTGTAACGATTCTTTTTCTCTTTATTTCTTGCATAAAAACATAGTAAAAATATACTACTTTGCCTTGAATTTGTTGTTAAGACATAGTAATGACGTGGAGTCATCACAACCCCAAACTTGAATCTTTCCTTGTACTATCTCAACAGTTAATTCAAATCAGCAAAGTCAGTCAAGTTAAACATCATAATCAACAATCCTATGATCATCCCTATTACGAATACACTTGCACACCGAATACTATCGAAAAACAGAGAACTTTTCACAAATATTGAGCAAACTATAATCACATCACTCCCTCACATTCTCTCCTGTTTGAAATGGTTAAATTCACTCAATCAACACAGTCATAACTATTCATCCATAGGCTTGCAAATATTCTACAATCGATCGACATACGTACAACTTCACACCTTTAGAGGACTTGAGGGTTATAACGGGGCTAAGGTTAAGGGTGGATGTTTTTGGATGGTAAGCAGAAAAACTTGGAGTTTTCAAGATCACCTTCTTTCAAAACAATGAAGTTATTATTTTTTCTTTCTCCCCCCCTATACTTTAGCATTTTATACTAGAGAACTAATTTTTAAACACGCTTTTTCAATCAATTTTTTTTCATTCATATATTTTTTTTAAGAGGTTTGTGAGATATACATCTTTCTTTTTCATCTCATAAGCGTCTATTTTTTTTTTCTTTTTCAGTTCTCTAGTACCCCACCCCAAACTTATTCAGTTGCTAATTCCAAAAGCAACCCCAAACTTATAAAGAGCAATGTGCTCAAAATATTAGTTATGTGTCTGACTCCAAGAAAATCATTTTTTTTTTTTTTGTGTTTCATCTTTGTGAAAATATTAGGTTCAGCAAACAATAACATTTTTTTTCGGCTCAAAGGGGTTAACGAAGGATATAACATTTAAAAAGGATGGCTTCAAAAGGCTCAAGGTAAAAACAACTTGCCTCGGTGTGTAATTCATAGCAATCAATCAAGAAAGAGAACATACGCAAGTTCTAGAGAATTAGCTAAGCTGTGGAATCTCTCATAACAAATTTCTTTTTTAAGTGTTTCGGCTCAAGTTCTCACGGTTAGGCCGGATTATTGAGTGGTCAATGTTTGAAAAATTTCCTCAGCTTTTCTAATAGCATTAAAAAATACAAGGTAGTCAACAAGAAAATCACATATTCATGTATCAGAGACGCTAACCTAACAGACTTCACATATTTTTGAACAACAAATCTAAATAGTGCACTAGTTTTCAAAAAAACACAGACATTCATCAAAAACAAAATAAATTCAAGTTCAAGGAATCAAGCATTACCAATCGTCTTGACTTTACTCCTTATTTATCCAACCGTCTCGACTTTACTCCCCTGCTTAACCTGCAAACACAAAACAAGGCATATCAAAAACTAGAAATTACTAAATAAAAACATTGGGTTCCCTCCCAAGAAGCGCTCTTTTAACGTCAATAGCTTGACGGTCTATGACCAAAGAGGTCATGCGCTTGTTTAACGTCAATAGCTTGACGACCAACAACCCCAAGTTAGGGTGGCATGTATGTCAAAAAAAACATGTCATCCTTCTTCTGCTTGTTTGGTAAGAATTCCATGAACTTCGCATAGAGAATCAAGTGCTCCCATGCTCCAATCAATAAAGCTTTGGAATATGGACTTTGGAGAAGATTGATGCTTCTTTGGCAAATGATTTCTCTCTTTAAGCTCCATTGGTTGAGACTCAAATGTCACATAGTGTAGCGGGCTGGAAAATTCTCATTATAACACAATGAAGTCGCCACCGATTTTTATTTATCCCAAATAGAGGGAAAGGAAAATATCGAAAAAACCTTGAGGTTAACATGGTTGAAGAACCATGGCGGGTTCGGGAGTTGGTTATGCGAGAGGAAGGTGTTAGCACCCCTCGCATCCATCGTACTCGATGGGAACCATTTAGGTGGTTTAGGGTTTGTCTGCGCAGATTTGAATTAAATTACTCTATCGTTGGCTAATCTCTACTTCGTTTCCACTTAAAACAAAAAAAAGTTTTTATTATTTGAGTTTGACGGTTGTAGGAGCCCGCTCCTACGTATTCCCCGGTGCAATGGGAAATTCAAAACTCACGTAGTTCTGATAAAAAATGTTTGTGTGGTTGGTTGGTTTTAGTGGATAACGTTTATTTCGTATTCCGCTGACACAACGACGCTTGTATGCTCTAATCAGAGGCTTAAGCTGTGTATGTGTCAGAGGAGTAGATAAAACGTGTATCCATTGTGAAAAAGGAGTTGAATAACGGATGTTGCTTATTTCGCATTCCGCTGATACAACGGTGCTTGTATGCTCTAAAGAGAGGCTTAAGCTCGTGTGTATCAGAGGAATGGATAAAGCGTATATCCAAGTTTTCTGAAAAGAAGTTTGAGTGAGTGGAATTAGTTTTAACGCTTGATTAGGATGAGAACAACTTGCGATCACTAGTCAAATGTCCAGGATCCAAGTTATCCGGAGCGGAAAGAAGCAAATGCTAAATTCCCCCTTTTTCACCCTTGTTATTAAGAAAATCTTGATTTAATTTGGTTAAGAAAGTATTCCAAAAGGAAAAGACGAATGTTGGTTAATTTTAGCGTTTGATTAAGATGAGAACAACTTGCGATCACTAGTCAAATGTCCAGGATCCAAGTCATCCGAAGCGGAAAGAAGCAAATGCTAAATTCCCCCTTTTTCATCCTTATTTATTGCAAAAAATTGATTAAGTTTGATTATGAAAAGTCGAGTTCAAAGACAAGGATGTAAAATAGTGTGCAAAGTTAAATAACAATGACAATCGATATAATAACAATGCGACAATTAAATGTGAATAAATGCAAGTATTCAAATGAGAATGCATGAATCAACATGATATAGTTAAATATGCACGAATGAATCAAGAATGAATGAGAATTGATGATGCATAATTAAATAAAAGTGCATAAGCTAAAGTAGCGTACAATGAATTAAATAACATAAACATGCTAAATTAAATCAAAGTAAATGAGATGCGTTAGAATGAGTTGAAGTAAAGCTAAAGAGCTGAAGACAAGCATAAGAAATAAAAATAAGCAATTAATCATAATTAAGCGCTTAAGTAAATAAGCTACATGCTAGAAAAAGTGATTAAACAACAAGCTAAGGGAAGCATGAACATAATCTGAAATCAAACATGATTTGAGCAAAGCAAAATGGTCCAGTAAGCTAAAGAGCTCAAGCACCAAATAAGTGCTTATGAAAATAAGCTAAAAAGTGATTAAATAAGCTAAAAAGCTAAAGAATAAGCTAAAAAGCAAAAATAAATGCTCAAATGAGACAAACAGAAATCACACATGATTTAAGCATAACCAAATGGTCCAGTACGCTAAAAAGCTTAAGCACCAAATAAGTGCTTATGAAAATAAGCTAAAAAGTGATTAAATAAGCTAAAAAGCTAAACAATAAGCTAAAAAGCTAAAATAAAGAACTCAAAAATGGAGAGCAAAATTTAAGCATAGCAAAGTGACTAAAATAGCTTAAATAAGCTATTAGTCACTTAAGTGCTTTTGGAAATAAGCTGAAAATCAATTAAAATTAATTTAAGCTGAGGGAGTACAGAAAGTAAAGGGAGTGGGGTGCGAATGGCAAATCTGGGCCAGAAGCCCAGTCCACGCCAGAGTCAATGTAAGACCCAAGATTTCATTGTATAGTTGGTTTAAGGATTATTAGGGTTCCGATGTGTTCGTGTTGTGAAACATCGTGTAATTAGTAGGTTTTGCTGTAATTGAATCTGTTTTGGACTCGTGCACTGTAAAGGCACAGGCTTTTGTCTTGTAATCCTCTTTTGTGAATAAGAAGGGTGCTGTGGATTTAGAATGACGAGTTTTGGATTATTCTTGTTTTTGGAAAAACGAGTAGGATTTTACCCGCGGATGTAAAATCGTACTGTGTCTGTTTTAAGTGAGGTTTCGGATGGGAGTTTTATATATCTGCGTGAGTGAGGTTATGTTCTGAGAATAATTTTCTAAGGCAAGGAAGAAAATTACAGTCGCGGAAAAAGATTCGGCGATAAGTTTTGGAAATGTTTAACGTTGGACGTTCTTTCCGTAGTTTTTACGTTTTTGTGATTTACGTTCGTCGCGACGCGCGAGAGCTGAGTACGTGTCTTGTTTTGGAAGATTTGATTTAATCTTGTGTTTATCCTTAAAGCATTTGATCCAATGGCTAGGGTTTAAGCTTGGACTTTTGTTTTTGATCCAAGGGTGGATAGTGACCAAGAGCTTTGTATAGTAAGGAGGTTTGGTCACTTGGTGGACTTAGGAAATTTTCACAATTCACTCCTTTCTTTCTCTCTTTCACGTGACTCCATTACTTTCTCTTAAACCTTCACCAAATTTTCAATTCTTCACCATTTCACTCCATTTCAAGCTTGGGAGCTTAGTGGGAAGTTGTAGACAATCACTTTCTTAAGGTAACCCTCTCTTCTCATCTCCTAGGTTGGTAGATTTTTAGAGTTGTGAGGTTTTTGGGTTTATATTCTTAAGAGGGTTTGGTGAGAAATGTTGTTCTTGCTAGGTTGTGTTTCATGAAAGTTGTTCATGAGAGTTTAGTAAGCATGCTAGGCTTTGTTGTTTCAATTTTTCCCATGAGTTGGTGAAAATCTCATGAGAAAAGTTAGGGTTTTAGGTTGGTTATGTATTGATCAATAACATGAGGTTAAGTTGTAAGGTTTTGAAAAGAAACGTTGTTTTTGAACCTTTAGGCGAAAGGGATTCGTGTTGTATGGTTTTGTTTTAGAAAATCCGATGAAAAATATTTTGGTGTTTATGAAAATATTTACTAAGTGTTTTGTGTGGTGTTTTTGGTATTCCAAGTGGTTTAAAACTCTTGAGTTATGTGGCCTTGCTTTTACCTTGAAAACATGTTTGAAAATGGTTACCGGTCGGTTGAGGCCCGTAATAAAACTTGTGCTTGGGTTTGGTTTTGATTTTGGAAATAAAAAACCAAATAACTTGCACTCGAAGCAACCAACATACTTTCGGAAATGTAATGCTTTGTTGAGAAAATGGTTTTTGGGAACCAATACTATGCGTATGTAGTGTGTTGCGTGAAAAGTTGTTTTGGGTGAAAATTGAGTAAACCTAGTTTTGCTGTTGCTGTCATGAGAAAACCAGTTCTGTGCTGGTGTGGTCGCTCAGCGACCAGGTGGTCGCTCAGCGACGAGTTGGTCGCCAACCTTCGCCCTGGGCGTGGAAAGTTCTGACTTGCCATCGCCAGGTGGTCGCCCAGCGACCTCTAGCGACCCCTGGGACCTAAAATTTTGGATTCTGATGTCCTAACTTGGTCTTTAGCTTTCTAATCCCTTTTTATTAATTTTTGGAAGTGGTTGGGATCGAAAACGGGTTTTTCGAGTACTCGGAAAATGTGTAGCTTATAACGCAAGAAAATGGCCATTTTGCATTTCAAATTATTTAAGACTTTTGACTATTGTTTTGAGTCCTAAAAATAGTACAAATAACTCATGGGGATTGATCAATATAGTAGAATTTGGGGTGGTATCCGAAAGAGTGGTTTTCCTTAGAAACATTGAGGGTTTTTGGGACTTTGGTGTAGTTTCAATACGTTTGGTTTAGAAACAATGTATTGATCGTACGTTGCTTGTTTTAGGAAGCGCGTCGTGTGGTTTTGATCGTGTGTAGTTAACGGAAGCTTGCCGAGGTAGGGGCTCCACTTTATTTCCGTCTTTTAAAATGGTTACGACATGTTTTGTTTTGTTGTTATGCATTTGCTGTGTGCTTTGACATGTTTGTACTTATGTATTCTCGTTGATGAGAACGTGGTTATGATTACGTGTACAATTTGCATATGATTAGGAAAATGTATGTAGGTTGTGATAGTTGTACATAGGCTTTAGGCTATGTGATTGGTTGCATGAGCATATATTAATGCGTGCGTCGGATAGGACTACGCGGGGATTTTGTCTGTGTGACTATCCTGTATTATGCCAAAGAGAATATATGTCATGCATTTCATAGTTGCGTGCCTAGGTGTATGTCTGTGTGACTTTGCCTACGTACCGGGCGTTGACTGTGTGGCTTCGCCAAATCCGACTGGATTTTATTGAGTTGGTGTTTGTCTGTGCGACTTCACCTGGTGTTTGTCTGTGTGACTTCACCCGCCTTGTGTGGCATTTTAGTGCGGGTACGTATATGACTGTGTGGCTTTGCCTACCCCACGACTCTTCGAGGAGAGGTTAATTTTCTGGAAAATCATGCATGTGGCGAACCAGTGACGGTCGTCACACCCATTGTAGAGGTCTGCATTAGGATTGGTGATTTATTTATATATACCCGTTGGTGGGAACTACTTTGAGTTTAAGAGCTTTCTCTTGTGTATGTGGAAATTTGTTATGTGTACATCTTTCGCACCGGATATATATATATATATACTTTTATTTTGTGGTGACCCTTTCTTTCATTTGCGGGCTCATCCCACCCAGATGTTGGGCTAGGTCGTGGTGACGACGGTGGCTGTTCCGGGTCCCAGTGAGAGGTTGGAGTTTAGCTTAGTTAGACTGTGCGCCAGTGTGGGTTGTACACTGTGCTTTTTGGGTTAGGCATAGGATTCTAGCTAGTTTTGTTGTAAGTATTTGAATACTTTGACTTGGATTGTAATTATTCCTGAATACACTTTGCTTGTCGAAGCACCTTTTGGTAATGAGTCTTTGTATATTTGAATGCCGGCTCATTTAAAATCTTTTATGTGTAACTCTGATGTGTATAAAAAAAAAATATATATAATGCCTTTTCTGGCTTATGAAAAACGGGGTGTTACATTTTTGGTATCAGAGCACGGCTTTAAATCTTCAAAGGGAAAGTGTATACTTGAGTCGTTAGTCCAGAGTCGGTTAGAACTTAGCTAGAGTGGTGTCAGTTCTAGTGTCAGTTCTAGTGCCTGTTCTGTGTCGGTTGTGAGTTAGTAACCGTTGTTTGAGATTTTCTGTAGAGACTCAGAAATGTTTGGATAAGGAATCTAATCAGAATTGGTATTGTGCAGAAATCGAATGCCTCCAAGAAGGGCACCTACAGTTCCTATGGCGGACAATGTGGATGTGAATCAGATGGCTTATGCCATGCATACAATGGCAGCGGCTGTGACTGCTCAGAGCCATGCTAAGGCGCAGAGAGATCTGGAAAAGCGCGAAAGGGAAATACTTGCTGCTGGTTCTAGACTTCTTTCAAGTTTCAACCACCAAACTCCTCCGAAGTTTAATGGGGAGGGAGGTCCGGAAACTGCTGATTTATGGCTCCAATCTGTGGAGAGGATTTTCGGGGCAATTCGTTGTCCAGAAGGGGAGAAAGTAGTCTTAGCTACCTATCAGTTACTAGGGGGTTCTGAGTATTGGTGGAGGAACACCCGACTGATCATGGAGAATGTTCATGAAGAGTTAAGTTGGGAGAACTTCAGGCGGAGGTTTCTGGCCAAGTACTTTCCTGAGACTGCTAGGGAGAGGTATGGGGAAGAGTTTCTGAGGCTAAGGCAAGCGGGCATGAATGTTGAAGCATATGCCAAGAAGTTTGAATCTCTATCTCCTTTCTTCCGCTTCTTTAGGGATGGGATAGATGAGGATTATATGTGCCGTCGTTTCCAAGATGGGCTGAGGTACGAGCTGCAGGATGCGGTTGTGCCATTGGGTATCCGACAGTTTCAAGTGTTGGTGGAGAAATGTCAAGAGGTGGAAGACATGAAGAATAAGCGGGTGAACCGCCAAGGGAATACTAGTGCTGGGGGACCAAGTCGTTCGAGTGGTCCGAGTCAGAGTCAGAATCGTGGGAAACAAGGTAGTAAGCCTTACGACCGCCCTCAGAATAACAGGGGACCGGGCCGATCGGTGAATCAAGGTAGCCGGGGAAAATCCGATGGTAGTAAAGGGAATTGCTACAACTGTGGAGAAGCGGGGCCTTTTGCTAATGAGTGCACGAAACCGAAGGGGGAAAACACCTGCTACAATTGCAAGAAGCCGGGACACTTTGCTAGAGATTGCAGAGCCCCGAAGACCGGGCCGTCGGCAAATGTGGCACAAGGCTCACAGGGTGACAGACCTGTGGCAAAGGCACGTGCTTACTGTATGGGCACTGAGGTGAGTGGCCGCAGAAGCAAAAGCCTCCGTAACGGTCGGACGATAATAAAAAGTCATAGCAAAACCCGTCGCTACTTGGACTAAAAAACAAGTAAGTGTAATTCCTCCTAAACAATAAAATATATTGACATGAGGAGGAACATATTTACTGGTTATATCATTCATTAACGATAGGTGTCAAGTGGAAGTGCAGTAATGTATGCAGCTGAGGCATCCTAACAGACCGATAGACTTGAACCTTGTTCCTACATCACCTGGTCAATTCGCTCAGGCACTCGCCATCTATTTTTATTGTTCAACTCTTTGACAACATGAAAAAACCAAAACCTCTGTCCCCCATCCCTTGAATAGATAGGGATGGAAGGGCAAAAGGGAATAACAATGAAAAGGGTTAAGCTTTTTATCATCCTGGCGCCGAGCTATTTTTCCGCAGGACCTCCCCTATAGTATCGTCACCGCAGTAGAGTTTAACCACCAAGTTCGGGATGGATTGGTGTGGTTCCTCTACGCCTAGGACACCAGAATATCGAACCATGAATGAAGTAAAGGCATGAGATAAAAGCATATTGACTATTGATTGGGAGGTCCTAAGCAGCAGCGTGGTACTCCATGTTAGGAGACAAACTTTACAAAAGAGGATTCTCAGGCCCAATCATGCTTTGTGTGAGTCAGGAAGATGCTAAAGGAATACTGGAGGAAATACATGAGGGATCATGTGGAAGCCACATTGGGGCGAGAGCCCTAGCAGGAAAGATTCTCAGGGCAGGTTTTTATTGGCCGGAGGTACACAGCGACGCAGCTAGATACGTTAAGACATGTGACAAATGTCAGAGGTTCGCAAACTTACACTACGCCCCAGGAGAACCGTTGAAATCCGTCCTATCCCCATGGCCCTTTTTCATGTGGGGAACAGATATCCTAGGACCTTTCCCTGCCTCAACAGGACAAGCAAAATGGATTATTGTAGCAATAGACTACTTCACCAAATGGATAGAGGCAGAAGCCCTTTCAAACATTTCAGCAGATCAAGTCAAGAAGTTTTACTGGAGGAAGATCATCTGCAGGTTCGGATTACCTAAATACATCGTCTCCGATAATGGAACCCAGTTCGCCAGCGAAAAGGTAGTTCAATTTTGCAAGGGGAAAGGTATACAAAACACCTTCATCTCTGTAGAGCACCCTCAGGCCAACGGACAAGCAGAGTCGGCTAACAAAGTAATCCTAAAAGCCATAAAGAGAAGAATCACAAGCAAAGGCGAGGGTTGGGTCGCCCATCTTCTACCAATCCTATGGTCATACCATACTACGCCTCAATCTTCAACAAGCGAGGCACCCTTTACCATGGTATATGGCACAGACGCAATGATTCCCGCAGAAATAAATCCACCAAGTTGGCGAAGGGACACCCTTACGCTGGAAGAAAACTCAGAAGCATTGGAAGAAAACCTGGATTTAATACAAGAACTAAGAGACAAAGCCCACTTTAGAGAATTCGTCTCAAAGCAGAGTGCAGCAAGAAGGTACAACACCAAGGTCATACCAAGGAGATTCAGAGAGGGAGACTTAGTCCTCAAAAGACCCATGGGAAAGGATAAAGGAGGAAAGCTAGCAGCAAATTGGGAAGGCCCATTCAGAATCAACGAGGCATTTGAAGGAGGAGCTTACAGGCTAGAAACAATGGAGGGAGAAATCCTACATCGAACATGGAATGTAGCCAACCTCAGGTTCGACTACAGTTAAGATCGCCAAACGAAACAAGGAAGGCAACGCCTCGGCGTGCAACTTTTTAATATTATTCTTAGAACTTATTTGCATGTGTATCAAAAATTGTACTGAAATCTCTATTCCAATTAATAAATAGCGGTGGGACACTCTTTTCTCCTGTGAAAATAGGAGTTTTTATCGAGGCCCACCGTTTTAAATTTTTTGGTTTGTGAAGAACTGTCACATATGCTTAAGACACATCTAAAAGAAGAAATGAGTTGAAACACCTTGGCGTTACCCGTGAATCTTACGAGTTGGGAGCGTCAGAAATAGAAACGGCGATATCCGTAAAATCTTACGATTAGGATACGACGGAAACGAGTTGAAACACCTTGGCGTTACCCGTGAATCTTACGAGTTGGGAGCGTCAGAAATAGAAACGGCGATATCCGTAAAATCTTACGAGTAGGATACGGCGGAAATCAGGTTGAAACTCCTAGGCGTTACCCTTTAAACTTTTTAGTGGGGGCGTCCAGAATAATAAAATCAGGTTGAAACTCCTAGGCGTTACCCTTTAAACTTTTTAGTGGGGGGCGTCCAGAATAATAAAATCAGGTTGAAACTCCTAGGCGTTACCCTTTAAACTGTTTAGTAGAGGGGCGTCCAGAATAATAAAATCAGGTTGAATCTCCTAGGCGTGACCCTTTAAACTTTTTAGTGGGGGGCGTCCAGAATAATAAAATCAGGTTGAAACTCCTAGGCGTTACCCTTTAAACTTTTTAGTGGGGGGCGTCCAGAATAATAAAATCAGGTTGAAATTCCTAGGCGTTACCCTTTAAACTTTTTTCGTGGGGGGCGTCCAGAACATCAAAGCATGGTTGAAAGTCCAAAACGTTACCCATAAAACTTACAAGTTAGGAACAGAAAAAATACAAAAGGAGAAACGTATCAAGACATCAAGGCGTGACCTATCAAGAGGGAGACGCCCAAAGAAAACGTGATAGAGAATGAATAAAGGTAACTTTAGCATATGTTATCGTATTTAATTATTTTAAACAGGCAGAAGTGTTACTCAAATGATCATTCGCAATAAAGATTGAAATCAACAACTGAATCACCCAAAATCTGATTTCATTCATTGAAGATTGAATACAAATTCAAAGAAAACTACATCAAATTTGAATACAAATTCAAAGAAAACTACAGTAGATTTGGATACAAATTCAAAGGAAATTACATCAAATTCAAAAGGGTGTACGAAGTGCTAATACTACACTCGCATAAACAACTTGTTTATCACCCAGATTATTCAAGAAGTATACAAGTGCTTGAAAACTACTACAATAAGCATCAACACTTGCATAACTCTAAAAGGATCACATGGTCCCTGGCATTATATTTCCACTTCTGTTTGCCCAGGTGAACCAGTAGACCCATCATCCTCATCCACGAGGCGTATCACTTGGAGGTTTTCACCTTTGAAGATTTCGGCGCCTTCGCCGCAGATTCCACAGTAATTTGAGAGCCTTCATCCATAGAGGGAGAAGGCCCATAAGCAAAGAACTCCTCAGGAACATAGGTCTTCAAGAACTCAGCATAATCTTCATCAATATCCTCAGAACTTGATGAACTAGGCAAGACAGGAGCGCTTTTTGCCCTAGCCTTCCCCGACGCGTTGGTACGTGGAGGTTTGGAGGATGAAGCACCGTTTCTTTTCTTTCTCGGCCGAGTTTTGGGTTTCCCAACGGCGCGTTTCTTGTTATCACTCCTATCCATCAGAAAAGATCAAAAGAAAAAGAGAGAAAGCAGAGCTATGAAAGTGATAAAGATGAAGAGAAGGGATGAGAAAAGAGGATAGAAAAGATCGCTATTTATAGGCAACAAGTTACCAAAACCTAGCATATGTAACTGCAATTCCGAAATAAATAAGGAAGACAGTTTCCAACCACCGCAATAAAAGGATTGGCCAGTCAATAGGCAGTTACGAAAACCAAGGAAGACTAAAACAGAAAAATTGAACCGGTCAACACATAGAAACGCACGCCGCACAAAGGTTATCTCGCCACATTGTCAAGACGCACAAGACATTATCTCGCCAGGTTAATGAATTAACGTCGCCTCAGAACTCCGACAAGCTGTACTGCCAGACAAGCAAAGATCAAAGGGAAAAAACATATAAATTCAAAACGAGGAAATACAGAACTCAAACATCTAGCCAAAATGAAGTAAAGAGCATATAATCATAATGTGCACAAAATACAAAGCCTCATAAGGGCGCCCAAATATTGTCATTACAAAACATATCAAGCCCACGCAGGGGCGATCAACAAAACAAAGCTAAAAGTTACAGAAAAGACATCTATTCGTTGGCAGGCGAGCTACGAGCTAGGGGCTCCTCCACATTTTCTGGCGATTCTTTGGCGGAAGACTCCGGAGCTTTCTGGGCGGGGACGTAAGGAATCAACTTACCACTTTCTATGGCGGACATAGTGTCAGCTTGGCTAAGGGTAGCTGGATCGAGATCAGGGAAGAGGATCTTTACTTGGTCTAGTGCAAACGAGAATCCTTCATCATACTGCTCCCCAGCCAGAACCTCAAGGTTCTCCTTCTCGGACCCCCACTTAGCTTTCTCCTCCCTTAAAACCTTCAACTCAGCAAGAGCAGTCTCATTCTCCTGGGTTAAAGCCTTAATGCGCTCATCTTTAGAGTTCATACTAGCTTGGACGACGTTCATAGTTTTGATCGCCGACTCCTTATCCCTCTTGGCATCCGACAACTCCCCCTCATGCTTCTTCTTCAGGCTAGCCACCTCCTCAGCATGTTTCTCTTTCAAGCTCTTCAGGTCGCCCTCGCACCTCTCTTTGGCAGCTTTCACATCATCCTCAAGAGTAGCCAAATTCTTCTCCACAATCTCCCCCCTCTCCTTCGCGCTAGCGAGTTCGGCCCTTTGGCGAGACGCCAGGGCGTAGTTGAGAAGCAAACCTTTGAGCTCATACCCAAGAGCCATCCTCATCAATTCTTCAGACCCGGTGATGTCAAAGCGAGCGCCGCTCCCCGCCATATCCACGAACCTCGCCAGAAAAACTTCAGGATCAAAAAGGGGATCCCATGGCGAAGCCCCTCCAAATCGACTCGTCTCAACCTTTGCCTTATCAGCTGCAGGAGCATCTTCACTGCCTAAGTTCTCAGTGTCAACCTCGACTAGATCTTTGTTTGCCTCCGCCAGAGAATCATCCTTCATCGATCTCCGAGACAGAGTCTTGGACCTCTTCTTCACAGGAGACTTAACCTCCCCTTCAGTCATAACAACTTTTTCCCCAGCAGTAGGACTAGAACTAGAAGGCTTCACTTGGAGACTAATCCTAGAGTCGCCTTTCCTTTTCTTCTTGTCCTCGCTCACATCCAATTGGCTGAGGATATCCACCTTCGGCTCGGGTTGCTCTTTCTTTCTCCTCGCCTTCTCCAAGAATTGTTGTCTCTAGGCAGGAGTCAAGCTAGATATATCTTCTACAAAGGAAAAAGAAATGGATTAGTTACACAAGAATTAACAAGAAGCAATAAAAGCAAGGCGCATAGAAGAACAAAATGATTCGCAAAATTACTTACTGAGATAGTTGTCTAAAACGGCAGGGGCGCGGTCAACATCTAAGAGTTCCCTAGGATTCATCTGGTTTAGAGATTCTAGGTATGCCACCGTGTCCCTCTCAAATTCACGCAGTCTCTCGTATATGGCGCCCCTAATCAACCTGGGGTTGGCCGTCCAGTGAAAAGGGAAAAGGGGAGCGCCATCATCACTATACATCACACTCGGACAATGCTCGGCTCCACGGACACGAACAAAGGTATCCTTATAATGCTTATAGTTAAAACTATACAGATGAAAAAACCCCTGTTGGGTTGCGAACTCAAAGGTACCACATTTTGAGGACTCAAATTTTTGTTATGGTAAAAAGAGAAGAAGACAGCCACTAAAGGCTCAGGGATTTCAAGACCGTAGCAAACTAACTCGAAAGCCCTAATGAAGGACCAACTATTAGGGCTATGTTGAGAGGGGGCGACATTCAGAACCCTAAGCACGGACTTCTGAAACTCGGTGAAGGGGAAGAATAGATGAAAATCCTCAATAAACTTGGTATACATATAGAATGTGACATGTTCATAGCGAGGCACGTCGAGCACATACTCGCCCTCCTCCACTGGTTCAAGTATGATGTCTTTCTCATCAAAGGTCCCTGAGACATCAAACTTTTCTCTATACGCCTCCACGCTCTCAACACTCTGGTAGATGGAAGACAAAGAATAGCAAAAGGAAAAAAAAGGGGAAATAGCGGTTATACCTGGTGATAAGGAACGATTAAACACTTGAAAAGTAACGGAGAACGTGGGTGGCGGGAAATTCGCGAAGAAAGCGCGAAGAAATTCACTAAGAAAGGTACGAAGTCAACTTCTGTATCGCAAGAAAGAGAAGAACAAACAGGCAAAATTCTCAAACGTATGATCAAAATAGAGAGGACAATGAATAAGGAGCAACGTATTTATAAAAGGAAAGCACCGGTTGAAAAAAGAAATTTGAAAAGTTGAAACGTTTCGAAGAAAAACTAGCCAGTACGATGACTGACGCGTGTCAAAGGCGAGCCCCATGCTCGGCCACAGTCAAGGTCACGCCCTTAAGGCGAGGTAAAAAAAAAAATAATAAAAATGCAATTATTTATACGGAATTAAAAGCTTCATTGATCAAGGAAACAGATTACAAGCGTTGAGAAAACAAAGAGTACATGATACAATGACATCAGAACACAATACAAACAACAAAAGAGAAAAACCTAAGTTGCTAGAAAAGGAAACTACTTAAGCAACGACATATGCAGCCGCGACAGCATCAGCTTGCAATTCTTCAATCTCCTCCTTGTACTTTTTGGCCACTATAAGGTCAGGGCTGATTTTGTCTTGATCATCCCGTAACCTGTCTATTTTTTCCCTGAGGCGGGCGAGTGAAGAACGAGTCCTGATAAGACGGGCGACATCGTACTCAATGTCCAGTTGAAGGTTCCTCTTTCTCTTCATCAGAGGACAAAGTTCTTTCTCCAACACTTCAATACGGTTCTCAACGGCCTACTCAGCAGACAAATTGAGATAAAGCGACTCTTCTTGCAGATCGATACTGTCCTTGGTAACAGATATCTTCTTCTCTAGCGTATCTTCAAGTTCATTATAGCAAGTCACGACCGCATTAGTGGTCTCAATAAAGGCAGCATCTTTCTCCAAGTGACGAGACAACTCCAAGGCCAGGTCCAGGAAAGCCTTTTGGTCGTTGGTCAAGCGCCATTTGTAATCATTGAGTTCTTTAACGTAAATCTGGAACTCTCCCACATTATCCATGAGGTCAACTATGTTCTCCTCGACTTTGTCCCTTACTCGCCTAACAACAAGCATAGCATGCGATTCCAGCACAGGAAGGGAATTGGCCATGGTCATAAGGAATCAACGAAACACGAAGAGTTAGCAAATATACAGAAAATGTGAGCAAAACTCAAAGTCATCATAAGGGCTACTTATAGGAAGGGAGGCGACACATGCTATGGAAAGCGGGTGGGTGGGTACACCCCACGATCACCACTACCGGCCTCACTCCCACTATCACCACTTCGCCTCTTTGAGCCTTGTGCTTGGGGGGCTGTGGGCTGTGGACTGTGGTAAGGCCCAAAATAAAGACATAGGCCCAAATTTATAGATGGCCCAATTGTACAACCCATTAAATTCAAATGAGTAAACTTGGCGGGAAGGAAAGGAAGGGACGACACGTCCAGAAGATGACGCCCTCGCCTAAACGTAACCACCTTCTCAAGAGATCCCGCCAGCACATCAGTACGCAGAAGGAAGTAACCACCCCCTACCACCACGATCACCACCGGGATAGAAAGAAACCGCCCGCCATTACCACGTGGGAGGCGGAGCAAGAGGAAGAAACCGCCACGATCATGGGGTATCCATGATCGTGGCACTCCATACTACCACCCATTGTAATCTATAAATAGAGGCTGATGCTTCATTGTAAAGGGTTGAACTTTTTGGAATAAACATGAATTATTGATTCTTATACACGGTTCATGTAACACCCAAACCCATTACTGCCTTTACTCTGGCTTTAAAATTTCTTTTTTCAAAAACGACGCGGCAGATGGAATAAAGATATAGACGTAAATCAATTGATTGATAAAATGTTGGTTCGAGATGTTACACTCCTCGTAACAAAAATAATACTATTGTATTTAATTTAATAAAATCTTGCTTATACAAATTATTGAATCAAATAATGTATTTCTAACTATACAAAACAACCTAGATGAATAGACTTTAAATGAATATAAAACCCCTCCTTCCCGTGCCACAATCAGAGCGGAGCTTCACCAATGACACATACGAAGATAACACACAACCTGAGAAATCTGGACCCAAACCAGTAAAACACACAAAACGGAGAGTTAGATTACATAACCAAATAAAATCATAAGCATAAAGTATAATCTAACCCTATCATACCAATCTATTCTTAATCAACACATATGAATTAAGATTTAATACATCAAAGTAAAATATAAGTATTCATAATCATTTATATTCACTCTAGTCTTATCAAACAAAGACAATTAATCACACAAGAATACATTCTCAATCTTAGTTCAATTATGAGATTTATGAGGCATCAACACATAGAAGTGTCATTTAGAGTTAATAAACATCTAACACTTCAATTAAGTCTTAACATATATAGACAATTCATCAACAAATCCGATTAATGTCACATATCAATTATCACACAATATGAACATCATCCTAATGCATCTAATGCCACAAATCATGCTATGTCACTCTAGATATATCTAATGCATGTGGTACCATTCGTTCATTTTTAAGTCATGACGGACTCTGCAAGGATAAACGTACCCCAATGTTCATTTTAAAGTCATGACGGACTCTGCAAGGATAAACATACTCCAATGTTCATTTTAAAGTCATGACGGACTCTGCAAGGATAAACATACCCCAATGTTCATTTTAAAGTCATGACAGACTCTCTCCATGGGTAGACATTTACCCATCTGCTCCTTGTTCATTTTTAAGTCATGACGGACTCTGCAAGAATAAACGTATCCCAAATACATTCTAGTCAACCGCAGCTACTTAAATATCTACTATACTTTAAGGTTCACTTAAAGTATCTGCTCCACATACAAATATGAATGCATGATGTTCATAAATACAACACACATAGTCAATACACAAGGTATTAGATATCTCCATTTAATTTAATTGGAACACAATCCAATTTACTTCTTTATTATGATATCTCACGTAATCTTAATATTCTTCTTATTAGACTAACACAATTCTAATATCCTTCTTTATTAAGTTGATTAACACCTTAATATACTTCTTTGACCTTTCAACAAACATCATCCACACAATCAACAACAATTATATTCCACAAATATAATCAACAATTCATCAACACATCATTATTCATCAACAAGCAATCAATCATAGTTACAAACACTTAATTGCATGTTAGAATACCATTAATCCATGTTACAAGTGCCTAATTACACTTTAAAACATCCACAAAATAAGTCAGACCCAGTACTGGTCGCTGAGCGAAGCCATGGCGAAGAGAAGTCAGACAGAAACAGCTTCTGGCGAAAATCAGCGAGCTGGTCGCTACTGGTCGCTAGCTGGTCGCTCAGCGAGCAACACCAGTTCATGAAAAATCAGCATTACGGGTTGAACTCAAAATCGACCCAAAATGCCATTTTTCATGCTATAACTCATAAATGAGCTTCATTTAAGTTAACATACATGATTATACACATAAAAACGCCAATAGACACACAGATCTACACCAATTCATACCATAAAGCAAGATTTTACACATTTACTCAAAACTCATAAAACTCAAGAAAACTTGATTCAAACATCTACAAATTCCCATTTTTCCCTTTAAATTCGTTCATACATCATGGTACAAGTATATTAAACATGTTATGAACAATTCCTACAACTTTCTTTAAGAAATTACTTCCAAGACCCAAAAGAAAATGAGTGTAAGGAGTTTGGGAACGGAGAAATCGACATTCTCCCCTCTTTAGAATCACTCGGGATTATATAATCTAACTCTCTTACCTTGGATTGATGGATTCTTTAGTCCACCTCTCGATTCTCTTCCCTTTCTCTTGCCCTAGCTTCTCTCTTCTCTTCCTTCTCTCCACTTCTCTTCAAAGTCACAAAAATGTGACACTTTCTCTCTCTAAAGGCTTCATATAGCGCCCCCCACCTTGTGCCAAGGCCCATTGGGCCTAAAGCCCACTAACACGGTCCAACTCGCGGGTTAACTAATGTTTCGCGATAAAATTAATTATCCGACACTATCGACTAATAAAATATTCTATCTCACTAACATAAATAATTAGACATAAAACGACTAATAAATAAATTGGGATGTTACAGATCATATACTTTATCACCCCCCTTATTTGTTTACAGGAACACATATAAACATGAAGACAATTGCAGATTAATTTTAACAATTTATTCAGCAAAGTAATGGACCTTTTTATATTGTAGAAAATAAAAACGATTGCAGATTCATGGAGGTTGAAGATAGTACAAGGTTGAAGACAAAGTAAAAAAAAATCTAGTGTGGGCAAGACTATAATAAAATCTGTGGTCTAATTAATCTGATGGTAGAAAATCAACTTTTCCATGGTGCACAAATTTAACACTTTCCCATGTGGCATCACGTGTAACTACTGTTGTCAGAGTAGGATGAATAATTAAATGTATATGCAGTGGTATATGTTAACCACGTATCCAAATTTGGAACTCTTTTTCATTTTTTTTATTATATTTCAAAAGCTTTTTGGATTAAATAATTATTACCGTTGTGAATTTTATATACTAATATAAAATATATTTTGAATTTCGTAGGATCCATGTTAGAGTTTTAGATATGTGGTATGAATATTTAAAAAATATTGTTGGGTGGTTTAAATAATTGAAAAATGTGAAGTAATGTAATATATTTTAATTCCCTCCCGCCAAATAATTTAACCAAACAATTAAATTTTAAATTATTTCTCCCGGCTCTTAAACCAAACACATACTAAATATCATCTCTATTTCCTATTTCCTATTTTCTTCATTTCTTTCATTATTATATAGTTTGAAAATATAAATGCAAAAATATAACACTAAATAAGTCTAAATCTTTTATATACTTCTATAGATACTTATATGAAAAAATTCTTTATAAACACCTCAAAATATTTAAAAACTTTAATAATGAAGGAAATGAAAACTAACAAAAAAAAAAAGAGGTTCCCAACTCTTAAATGTTCCGTGAGTAATTGGTCCATTTATAAATTTTAATCTTAATCTTAATCTTAATCTTATCTTAATCTTAACCTTATCTTAATCTTAATCTTATCTTATCTTATATTAATCTTATCTTATCTTAATCTTATCTTAATCTTATCTTATCTTAATCTTATCTTAATCTTAATCTTAATCTTAATCTTAATCTTATCTTATCTTAATCTTAATCTTAATCTTAATCTTATCTTAATCTTATCTTAATCTTAATCTTAATCTTAATCTTAATCTTAATCTTAATCTTATCTTAATCTTAATCTTAATCTTAATCTTAATCTTAATCTTATCTTAATCTTAATCTTAATCTTATCTTATCTTAATCTTAATCTTAATCTTAATCTTAATCTTAATCTTAATCTTAATCTTAATCTTATCTTAATCTTAATCTTAATCTTAATCTTAATCTTAATCTTAATCTTAATCTTAATCTTAATCTTAATCTTAATCTTAATCTTAATCTTAATCTTAATCTTAATCTTAATCTTATCTTAATCTTAATCTTAATCTTAATTAGTATAAAAGTTAAGTTGTGACTCATTCTAAAAACCCTAATTAAGCTCTAATCTCTCTCCTAATCTCTTCCTATTTTCCCTCCAAAACTCCCTCCTTACTTCCCTAATATTCAGATTTTCGACTAATTAATTAAAGAAAAATGCTAAACAGTGCACCGGGTGCACTAGTTAAGCATATGAATATAGAAATATTTTCTTGAAACTTGTGTATTTAATGTAAACTAGGTATATACCCGTGCATACGCACGGGACGGCGCCTTATTGCCTTTGCGCCTACGGCGCCTTATTGCTGTCGCGCCTTCGGCGCGTTATTTTGTTCGGCACATATGATGATTCCATCAAAAAATTAGTCTACTTAATTTTTAATATTTAATAAACGTAATAAACAAAAAGTCATTATTAATTTTTAAGAAACTCGGCAAAAAGAAAATCATGTAACCCACAATCAAAATTATAATGAGTTGTGTCATTGTATGGGTTTAAATCTCTCAAACCCGGATACAAAAAAAAAAAGGTGAGGAATTGTATCTGATACGCACCCGATATTAATATTCGTTGAATACATCTCGATACGTGTATCAGAAAAGTATCGGTTAAATTATTATTTATAAATAAAAAAATAATACCCGATACGTCCCGATACGCATATCAGAAACGTATCGGTTAAATCATTATTTTTAAATAAAAAAATAGTATCTGATATGTTTCCGATACAGAATGCTTGTCCCAAAATTCTGGTATAAGAATAAATATTTTCTGCTTTTAATTATTAATATTATTGATTTTAAGTATATTTATATATTTAATTTTAAATTTAATTTTGAAATAATATATCGCGATAGTATCGAATTTGAATTACCGGTCATTGAAATATATTGTTGCAATCACTATTTTAATTGTCTAAATTTTGTTAAGTGACAAACATCACATACCCGATTTTTTTTTTACTAATTGATTACCGGTCCAAATTTTCAAGTGTCGGAATCACTAAATAACTTTCTCCCGTGCAAGGGAATTATGTTTGTATCGTTGATACACATTGGTGCAATCACTATTTAAATTTAATTTTTTTTTTATTTAGTGATAAACATTACACTTAAAATATTTTGACTAATTGATTAATAATTTGTATTTTCAAGTGTTTAGATCGGTCGATAGCTTTCTCCCATGTAATTATAACGTGTTTGCATAAATAGACACATTGCACCATTTTATCGGACCATTTCTCCTATATATATTTTTTCACAAAATTCCTCCTATATATTAGTGCTACCCAACAATCCTAAATTCCTAAAAATTAATGTGACAATTCATTTGATTAAGAAAAAAGTAGTGATTATTCCTCATTAATTAAAACCACTTTTAAAAAATGAATTCTCTGGAACTTTTCTTATAATTTAAAAAATAAATAATAAAGTAATATAGAAGGTCAACAAAATGTAGTATAGTAGATCAACAAAATTTAATGGTTTCTTTTTAAAAAAAAAAAATCAAATGGTTAAAATTTTAAAAATTATTGAGTTCTTTGGTGGACACATATGATGTTGGTATACCTTACATATTTATGGTTAAAAGTTAACGGAAATAACCAATTTCAAATACAATTAAGGGACTAAAATGTACTCCTCCGGACACATTTATAAGCAAATTTAATTTATTTAGTACATTAAAAAATAGATATATGTGCCCTATATTATAGACCAAATACATCTAGTATTCTTTTATTTCATTGTTATTGTTATTCTTTGTTTGACTTTTCAACGCCTCAGACCCACTACAATCAATTTTATCATAAACTTTTACTATTCCCATAGCCTCACATTTCCCATACTTTTATTTATCAATTTTATTAAATAATTAAAAGTAAAAGTTTATTAAATGAGATTTGAAGTTTAAAGATATGGGTCCACTTGCATAGATAAGGACAAATTTTTATATGATTTTCTTGATCAGAGGGTAAACCACATACTCTCACTCAACAGTATGTTTTTTCTCTCCAACTACACAATACTTCCTATGTCTGAATCTTCTTCTCCACCGTGAACCACCAACACCGGCCAACTTCTGATCACACAAAACCTCCTTCCGGGGACCTTTAGGCAAAAAAAAAAAATACATATTGTTCTTCTTCTCATCTTTCTCTATCTTGCTATCAATTTTGATTTTTAAAAGGAGATTACTTGAAAATTCGTCATTTTTAATAGATGATTTTTCCGGCCACAGTAGGACACACCACAACAACCTCACAACTCCTCTCTTCCTTCTGTATAAAATCACCAACGAAAAATCAAGCTTGGACCACCTATTCCAGATTTTATTTCACCGCGTGGGAGAGTAAGCTGCAAATTTTTGTCATCCCAACAATACTTTCTTCTTTGTAGATCTGTTAAAATTAAGGAAAATTATAAAAAAATTGATAAAAAATAATGAAGCTGATGATGGACAGTAGTTATAGTCGATTTGGATTGATTTCTTTTGTTCTCAACTTCATTATATTTTCGTGTAATTTCTGCCATTCTATATTTTTTTTTGAATTTTTTCAAGTATTTTATTTTAGATCTAAAAATATCAATAGTCAAAATAAAAGTCATATATTTTTATTTTAAGAATCTGGACACCAAACTGGCTCAAGTCTTTTCAAATTATGTTTATTGTTTGGATTTGCACCTTTTTTTGTTTGCGCAGGTTTTTTTTTTTTTTTACAGAACTGGTGTTTTGTTTTTAAAGATCATGATTTTATTTTTTGGTTAATCTAGAAGATAAAAGTTATTTTTATGTCTACTATAAAAATAAATCTCTTTAAAAAAAAAAAACCACTAATTTCTCAACTTATTTCCAGCATCCATTTAATTCTCAACAACATAATTTGTATTTTCATTTTTGTCTCTTCTCTCTCACATGCAGTTACAACTCTCTCTGTCTAATTTTTTTTTTCAGATAGAAACTCTCTTATATATTATTGTTTTTGAATGTAAATTATTTTAAAAAGTTGTATACACATATTTAGTATTTACTTATTCTAGAAATATTTCTTATATTTTTAGATCAAGTGAGTTCATATATTTAAATTTTTTATCAAACCAAGCTTGTGTAAAAATTGATTCTTGTAATACATGAAGAATAAAAAGAAGGAAATCACAATGAATAATGCTTTTTATTTTTAGGGAATGGATAATGTTTGTTAGACCTTCGTGTAAAATCATTAATGTAAATGAAGCTGAAAAAAATTGTTTGTTGAAGATGATATGAAGGATAGAAAAAATGAAGATAGATGAATAAAGAAAATGCGAGTTTGATAATTTGTTCATACCTTTGTGAAGAGAATATGAATTTCATTTATTTTTGTTCTTTTTTCTGCAAGATGAGAAGAAAAGATAATAAACATTAGTAAAATTGAAAATATGAAGAAATGTAAAAAAAAACGTGAGAAAGAAGAGAAAGAGGAATGTAAATTTGATAGTTGAAATTAAAGATAGTAGTAGTATTAATAGAAATTGAAATTATGAAGAGAGGGAAATTTTTTTAAATTTGAGTTAAAGTAGAATGTGACAGCTTTTTGGATAGTGTAAAGGAAGAAAGAGAAAGAAGCCTATTATCCCTTGGTCTTTAGCAAAACTGGACAATGTGTGTTTCTGTTTTATGCAAATTCAAAAATAACCTTGAGAGTGACAATGTATAAAATAATAGATATTGAATAGAAGAAGGGTAAAACCGACTCAGCATTGAAAAATAGTGTAAGGAGCAATATGGTGAATTAGAGTCAAATATGACAACTTTGTCCTTACTTTTTAGCAGTAAAAAAAACGTAAACAAATGAGTTGAAGGGCAATCAAGATATTTACTCAACATATTGTTTTCTTTGATTAGTAGTTGAAGTTATTTTTTCAGCATTAACTTTATCTTTTTATTTAAGTTGTGACTCATTCTAAAAACCCTAATTAAGCTCTAATCTCTCTCCTAATCTCTTCCTATTTTCCCTCCAACACTCCCTCCTTACTTCCCTAATATTCAGATTTTCGGCTAATTAATTAAAGGAAAATGCTAAACAGTGCACCGGGTGCACTAGTTAAGCATATGAATATAGAAATATTTTCTTGAAACTTGTGTATTTAATGTAAAAAGTTATTTTTTCAGCATTAACTTTATCTTTTTATTTCCTTTTTGAGTATGCTTAACTAGTGCACCGGGTTCACTGTTTAGCATTTTCCTTTAATTAATTAGCCGAA
The DNA here is from genome assembly GCA_030408175.1 of Trifolium repens. Taxonomy (NCBI): domain Eukaryota; kingdom Viridiplantae; phylum Streptophyta; class Magnoliopsida; order Fabales; family Fabaceae; genus Trifolium; species Trifolium repens. The sequence continues at coordinate 36,883,051 of CP125848.1, read as the reverse complement.
AATCTGAATATTAGGGAAGTAAGGAGGGAGTTTTGGAGGGAAAATAGGAAGAGATTAGGAGAGAGATTAGAGCTTAATTAGGGTATCTTATCTTAATATAATAAAACGAGAGTAACTAGAGGCACCCTAAACCCTAACCCTAATATGAATGGTCTAGATTTTGACACGTGGAAAAAAAAATATCAACGGCTATGATAAAAACTTGAATACTATGTTGCCACGTCAATTAATGAATGTGACACATCAAACACAATACATGATGTGTCAATATATGATTGGATGTGTGTATGAAATAATTTTACATAAATCTCTAATTTTGTTACTTACTAATCCCTAATTATATGTTTCATTTGATGATTGGATATACTTTATGGAATCTATTTTATTTATAGCCATAAATTATGCATCTTTTACGATAAATAGAAACCTTTTTATTTCTTTCTTCCAAGAGTGTATCTTTCACATTAATTATGGCCTAAATTATGCATCTATTTTCACTTTTTCTCACATATTTACATTTTTTTTATTTGATGCAGATTTGACTTTGGGGTTCTATAAAGGTATGGATTGCTATAGATATTTTAGATATTTAAATTCTGATTATATTGTCAAAAAAAAAAAAATTCTTATTATAGTTTGTATTGTTCCATATTAATTCTCCATTCTTTTTTAATTTGATTTTTATTTCAATAAGTATGGATTCCATCTTTTTTTTTTGTCGTTTGTAGTGTTTCATATTAATTCTAATTTGTAAGCATCAAATCTAAAATCGTTTCAAGTCTTTGATTTGCAGATTTATTTTTTAGGCAATTTTGTTACACTGTTGTGGCAAAGAAGATGAGTATACCAATTTAGATTTGTAGGTAATTACTTTTATTATAGTTATTTATTTTGAATTTCTAATTTGTATATAACGCCCCAATTAAAATATCTAGAATATTTAGTCAAGACATAAATAAATGGATCTGAGTACATTAGAATTAACAGATTAGTTGATTAATTTACAACCTGATGAATACAAATGAATAAATCCAACATAAGAATACGGAGGAAAAGAACAAGAATGCTAAAAAGACAACTGTAGCATGGAAGAAAAAAAATCTTCTGCTCTGACAAACCAAACTCAGCTCCGACTGTCAGTTCCCGTCCTGGTCCTTGCTCTGGATCACTTTTCTTCCTAAAAAAATTAAATTGGAGTGGGGTGAGACTACTAAGCCTCAGTGAGTCCTACTACCCTCCTAATGGCGACTACGCCGGGGGAACCTAGATAGTGTAATGATCTAAGTTCACTGTTTTACGTATACAAGTATTAGTCCATAATATAATTAAGGTGTAACACAAAATTATTATCTTGTCGATTACTCTTCAAAGACACGCCGAGGCAAGCCGGTCTCGGGTGCCTGACTCTGCGTACTACCGAAACAGAGGCTCGGATTCCGACGTTGGCTCACATAATAACTAATAGAATTACAGAGGAATTCTATCAACATGGCATAATGCCGTTTAATCCAATGATTTAAACAATTCTACCAATATTTCCCGCCCACGGTATCCTAATCATGGCATAATACTGATAAATTAAATATACATGTTATTCTCTAACTATATAATCTATTTTACACTACTAAAGGTGTTCATGAAATCCCAGTTGCATTCAGACATAAAACGAGTGTATGATATTTTTAAAATAGTAGAATATGCAGGTTCTGTCCCTGCTAAACTCGCTATGGCGCGTGAATACTCGCCACTGCGAATTTTGTGTCACTGACCTGTAACACTCGCCCTGGCGAGTCAAAAACTCGCCTGACGAGTTATACAACCATAACACTCGCCCTGGCGTGTGGTTACTCGCTACGGCGAGTTTATCAGATATGTCCCCTGTTTTGCAGTAAATACGATTTTTTTAAAAGAAACACCTACAATCTCTATGCAACCAGTTATAAACACACTATACAGTATAAATTAAATTATATAGGAGTAGGAATTTGGGATTAATTCCTGCTCTTTCATAAATTGGTCCTAAAATCCTAAGTTTGCATGCATAACATATTTTGGGTAAACTAGGCCTCTAAAATAATAACTAAGGTAAGATCTTAAAGAACCCACCTGATAAAGCATCAAAGATGTCAAACTTCAATCTAGCTCCAAAGTCCAATTCGTTAATCTCTTATTCCTCCTACAAAAGCTTGAGCCTTTAATCTTAACCTTGCTCCTCGTTAACACCAAAACAGAGAGTGAAAAAGGGTTTCTTTAAATTGAAAGGAATCAATTCCTTTGTATGCAAAAGGGATGGAACACACGAGAAAGAGAGAGAAGAGTGTTAAGTTTCTCACCTTAATACCCAGTTACTTCATCAACTAAAATTAGTGGTGTATGAGAATCCTCATAAATTTAAGCTTGTTCCTACCACCTCTTAACCTCAGCATCAGCATCCAATTTCACTTTCCAACCACTAAATTGAGGATTTGTACCAACAATTTATCCACATTAGCTCTAATTTCTAGGATAGCAAAATAATGGGTCCTTAGATTATGAAGAAGATGATTTCGGCCAGCACTGAAGGGGAGAGAAAAGTGGAATTTCTTCATTATCTTGATTCCACTCTGTTTACTTGTTCCATTGTTGAAGAAATATAGCACATGCAACTTGGTATTTGGAGGAAGGTAGAGATTAATAGATGGACAATAGTTTTTGGGTTAGAGAAATAGATAGATGCATTTTGAAGATTTAATTAATTCCTCTTGTAAACTAATGGTAAAATCAAAGGGTTATGATAACATGCAATGACTTGTTGGATGCATAAGTGAGTTTAAGAAATTTGGAGGTGTAGTGTTTGGGGCTTGCTTTTCGTGTGAGAGAGAAGAGAGAGTGGGGAGTTGTGTTGTTATTCTTGAGTGAGAAAGTTAATGAATGAGTGAGAGAGGGAGACATTAGGTGTGAGAAAGAAAAATGAGGGAGTGTTATGATGCCTTGAAAAATTGTTTTCATTATAATAACATCATGTGGGTCCTTGTGGTACAAGTGTTGTTGTGTTTGACGTGTTACAGAGGAAAAGAAAGGGGAAAAGTTTGTTGCATGACTAAATGGTCTATCTTCCTATTGGTGTTATAGCTACTTTGTCTTATTCTCATTGATCAATTAATTTACTATACTACTTTCACCATGATGATTTTGACACAAATTCATCTCAATTACATCCCTAATTATTAGTACTCCTAATAATTAATTATTAGTACTCCTAATAATTAAAGTGGGATGTTACAATCTACCACCCTTAAATAAATTTCGTCCTCGAAATTCAAAACTTCAACTAAATTCCACATCCACGGTCTAAACTTTACCTATTCTCCGGTCAATAATAATCAATTCCTTGGAATAAAACTTTCCTCTCTTAGGGTTATTGGCTAAAGGCCGATCAGTTAGTCCACACTTACAACTGGTCTCACGTTGTGCACTCTGATTCGAATAGTTACTGTCACCTTCTGGCAGCGTCATTACAATCTTAGTCTATGACTCCTGAACACGGTCGTATAATATCTCATTTAATCCGATTCTACTTTTACTGGCAAAACTTCATTACCTAGCCAACTCGTAGGTCGGTATCTGGCCTGGTTTACGTTACACGTTTATCTAAAGGGTAAAAGCTTGAGTATTACTATTGGCAACTTCAAAATCTTCCTTCCCATAGTCGTTCTCCTTTCCGAACACTATTATGCATGGCGTGTCAAATGTACCCCTGTACCACGTGTTGCCTAAATACTCCAGAATCGATCAAAATATAAAACGAGTGGAAAATTGTCTAAACACTACTGACTCTTATGCCAACAAGTTAGACTTGTCCGCAGACGAACCTATAGTTGTCCGATAAAATCTCACCTACAACTTAATCCATTCTGGCACAGCACGGTGATCGAGTTGTACATCTAACATGCAGATGCTCTTGGGTTCAGATTATCTCTCAAGGCTAATGGTTAATCTGGTTTGAAGTCCTTCACTGGTAACTAATGTATGGAACTTGCTAAGGTAATTAGATTCTCAACTTGGCTGATTGCATACGTAAGGTTTGGATTTGTAATGCTGAAGCTGAAATGAATGACTTAGTTTAGAACGGTTGTCTGAACTAAATAACGGATCACTAAGGTAACATGATGGGTTCTAATGAGGATGAAACATCTCTCTAGACGAGCAATTACTCTTTCGCTTATGTGAACTAGTTAATGATAACTAAACTTAGAGTTAGAATATTCTGGTCAAGATAACCGGGTTAGTACTTGATCTCACAAGGTTCGACAGAGATACTCGAGGTTAACACACTGATCTCACAAGACTAAGAACACGGAGCCGAAAGGTTTGAATTCTCAACACTGAATTCACTTGCAGAGCTTAATTCCACTAAACTGGATAAGATTCAAACTTAATTCTGAATGCGGCTGCTAAGACTACGAAGAGATAGATAACTGATTATGTTGAAGAACTGATTATCAGATTTGAGTGCACGAAGTTTAATTGATTTGCTGACACTGAGCTAAGTCATTTGTATCAGAACAACTGAGGATGTTGATTATCCGATCATCCAACGAGCGAGAACTTGAACCTAACTTATCTGTGGTTTCTCAAGAGTGGCTGACTTCCACGATTATGATGGGGTTATGAACGACAAAATTGAAAGACTGAAGGCATTGAATAAGGTCACATAGGAGTAACGTTCTACACAATCTGTGACTGACTGACGTCGATGAATTTGGATAGTTGCATCTTAATTGAATTTGTGCACATTACTTGACTGACAAGTATTTAAGACGCGAGGAGAATTATTCGTCTGAGACGAAATCAGACAAGTCAGAGAGTGCACACGTTCATTGTGTTCCAAAACTTATGAACGTAGAGTTGAACATTGCTTGATACTACGAATGGGCTGAATGAGAATCCAAAACGAATGAAAGGTAATTGGAGGTTGGTCTCCTATTGGGTTCAGACTTATGTTCCAGGGTTCTATTTCTTTTGTCAGTTCTCTTAGATTAGGACGACTAGGTTTTTACTTAAGTTTCTTGCTGACAAGTTCTCACCGGTAGTTCTATCTGCTTCTAATAGTCTCATAGTTGAAAGGTCTGAACAAGTGGAAGTGTCAGATGGTTAGTTAAGGCTAAAGTCATATCCTTGGGTCACTCATTACTAGGCAACTAGCGCATAAATATCAATGGTTGGTCTGGAGGGCTGATGTCTTAATAGTGACCTATACTTATTGATCTAATCAAATTGTGTCAGCTACCGTTTGATACTAAGGTAGTGGTAAAATATGGTCGGTCAAATATATTCCTTAACCGATAGCCAACTGGTCCATGTTACTAAATTACTAACCTAACGGTTTCTAGTGTACATCTCCAATTGGTAGGTTATACGTTCCTATTAATTCTTTAGCTGAAAGAATCACATTAATTTATTTGGTGGATAGACAGATTAACATTGAACCGAACCTAATGGCTTCTAATCTACTCAAAGATAATATTCAACGGGTTATCTTCGGCGACTGTTTGTGCTATAGGTAACTCTTAATTGTCATTCTAATCAAAACTTAACATATGATGGCTTGGTGTGGTTCCCGGTATAAGTTGGTAAGAGACTCTATACTATTGGCATCTAAAGGTAGCATCGTAAATGTTAAGTTAATAGTTCACGGTAAGGGAAAGTTAAAGTATGCATTCTGATTCAACTATTCCTATAGAGTTGTCTAATTGGCTGGTAATGCTGGGTTTGACAACTTATAGTAACTAAGTGATGGTACTTAATATGTCTGCCCAAATGTTGGGTATTAAAACATTGAGGTTTCTATATGGTATACTAATAACTTTGGATTCCTGGGATAAGGTATGAATATCAGGTGTTAACCACGAAGCTGACTAGATATTTATTACGGCTTGGTTACTAACTATTTCGCGGTGATGCTTTCTGAATTGACCTAAGTGGGTAATGGGGTTATAAGTGATTTCTAACTGTTAAGCTAATCAACATTTGGGTTTCTAAAATTTGTTGGGTTTACTGCTAATGACTGGTATAGTTTAAAAGGTAATTCCTAATTTGTGCACTAAACATAACTTGGCTCAGGATGGTGAGGTAGAAATGTTGTTAAGAGTTGAAGGGTCAAGGTAACTCATTTGAGAGCATTCTAGAGGGTGATCTGATAAGGCGCTAAAGAGGAAATATTGAAATGTGCTTGTTTACTTAACCTAGTCCTTCTTGTATAGGTGATTCGATTTTGGAATTCCTATTGCTGAGATATCTATCGGGTCCACTACACAGAGTTACTGATCTAAGGAACATAGGAATGGTACTACTTAGAAGGTCTCCTCAGGTACGGTACATCTAATAAAGAACCCTAATCATTATACTAGTTAAAACTATGTTCCTAGTGGTTTCCGTATAATCTTGGTTCCTACCTATTGGAAAGAGTGTACTCATCCCATTGAGAATATTTAAAGATTGATAGACTTAGGATAATCTTAACTGGTTTTCATTAGGAACTAATGATACATGTCTGAGGTGTTCTTAACAGGGTGGACTTATCGGTTGCAATGATTAACTAAGCATCCAGGAAAGAGTTTTGGTTTACTACTACTATTACTGGGTGTTGTTCGGTCAAATAACTTAGCTGAATTTAAGATCTCGGTGGGATAAGGTTACTTATAGGTTTAGGAAGTTTAGCTGACACACAGTGTCAGTGGAATACTGTTATGCACTACACATTTCAGTATAAGGGCATGCTAACATTCTCCAGATCTACTTTTACTTCTGGTCCCAATCCAGTTACTACATCGAAATTCCTTGTACCAATTGCTGGTGTTACACACTTACTCCTGTGGCACCATTTTCCACTGTTCCAATATCCACTTATAAGAATTCCCTAAGCGACTGCTCCTCGATTGCATCTTCACTACGATCTTAACGCTGGAGTTTCAGAGTCCACTTTAGTTCTAAACCATAATACCCTGCCTACCATACACAATACTGAGCTGATCAGACTCAGCACGCGATGGTTTCAGCGTAAACAGTCCAGATCCAAAGGGTCCGTTCTACTTAGGAAAGGATTGAAATGACTCATGGCAAGGTCCGATACTGGATCAACCAGGCTCTGATACCAATTATAACGCCCCAATTAAAATATCTAGAATATTTAGTCAAGACATAAATAAATGGATCTGAGTACATTAGAATTAACAGATTAGTTGATTAATTTACAACCTGATGAATACAAATGAATAAATCCAACATAAGAATACGGAGGAAAAGAACAAGAATGCTAAAAAGACAACTGTAGCAAGGAAGAAAAAAAATCTTCTGCTCTGACAAACCAAACTCAGCTCCGACTGTCAGTTCCCGTCCTGGTCCTTGCTCTGGATCACTTTTCTTCCTAAAAAAATTAAATTGGAGTGGGGTGAGACTACTAAGCCTCAGTGAGTCCTACTACCCTCCTAATGGCGACTACGTCGGGGGAACCTAGATAGTGTAATGATCTAAGTTCACTGTTTTACGTATACAAGTATTAGTCCATAATATAATTAAGGTGTAACACAAAATTATTATCTTGTCGATTACTCTTCAAAGACACGCCGAGGCAAGCCGGTCTCGGGTGCCTGACTCTGCGTACTACCGAAACAGAGGCTCGGATTCCGACGTTGGCTCACATAATAACTAATAGAATTACAGAGGAATTCTATCAACATGGCATAATGCCGTTTAATCCAATGATTTAAACAATTCTACCAATATTTCCCGCCCACGGTATCCTAATCATGGCATAATACTGATAAATTAAATATACATGTTATTCTCTAACTATATAATCTATTTTACACTACTAAAGGTGTTCATGAAATCCCAGTTGCATTCAGACATAAAACGAGTGTATGATATTTTTAAAATAGTAGAATATGCAGGTTCTGTCCCTGTTAAACTCGCTATGGCGCGTGAATACTCGCCACTGCGAATTTTGTGTCACTGACCTGTAACACTCGCCCTGGCGAGTCCAAGACTCGCCTGACGAGTTATACAACCATAACACTCGCCCTGGCGTGTGGTTACTCGCTACGGCGAGTTTATCAGATATGTCCCCTGTTTTGCAGTAAATACGATTTTTTTAAAAGAAACACCTACAATCTCTATGCAACCAGTTATAAACACACTATACAGTATAAATTAAATTATATAGGAGTAGGAATTTGGGATTAATTCCTGATCTTTCATAAATTGGTCCTAAAATCCTAAGTTTGCATGCATAACATATTTTGGAGAAACTAGGCCTCTAAAATAATAACTAAGGTAAGATCTTAAAGAACCCACCTGATAAAGCATCAAAGATGTCAAACTTCAATCAATCTCCAAAGTCCAATTCGTTAATCTCTTATTCCTCCTACAAAAGCTTGAGCCTTTAATCTTAACCTTGTTCCTCGTTAACACCAAAACAGAGAGTGAAAAAGGGTTTCTTTAAATTGAAAGGAATCAATTCCTTTGTATGCAAAAGGGATGGAACACACGAGAAAGAGAGAGAAGAGTGTTAAGTTTCTCACCTTAATACCCAGTTACTTCATCAACTAAAATTAGTGGTGTATGAGAATCCTCATAAATTTAAGCTTGTTCCTACCACCTCTTAACCTCAGCATCAGCATCCAATTTCACTTTCCAACCACTAAATTGAGGATTTGTACCAACAATTTATCCACATTAGCTCTAATTTCTAGGATAGCAAAATAATGGGTCCATAGATTATGAAGAAGATGATTTCGGCCAGCACTGAAGGGGAGAGAAAAGTGGAATTTCTTCATTATCTTGATTCCACTCTGTTTACTTGTTCCATTGTTGAAGAAATATAGCACATGCAACTTGGTATTTGGAGGAAGGTAGAGATTAATAGATGGACAATAGTTTTTGGGTTAGAGAAATAGATAGATGCATTTTGAAGATTTAATTAATTCCTCTTGTAAACTAATGGTAAAATCAAAGGGTTATGATAACATGCAATGACTTGTTGGATGCATAAGTGAGTTTAAGAAATTTGGAGGTGTAGTGTTTGGGGCTTGCTGTTCGTGTGAGAGAGAAGAGAGAGTGGGGAGTTGTGTTGTTATTCTTGAGTGAGAAAGTTAATGAATGAGTGAGAGAGGGAGACATTAGGCGTGAGAAAGAAAAATGAGGGAGTGTTATAATGCCTTGAAAAATTGTTTTCATTATAATAACATCATGTGGGTCCTTGTGGTACAAGTGTTGTTGTGTTTGACGTGTTACAGAGGAAAAGAAAGGGGAAAAGTTTGTTGCATGACTAAATGGTCTATCTTCCTATTGGTGTTATAGCTACTTTGTCTTATTCTCATTGATCAATTAATTTACTATACTACTTTCACCATGATGATTTTGCCACAAATTCATCTCAATTACATCCCTAATTATTAGTACTCCTAATAATTAAAGTGGGATGTTACATTGTAAGTGTCAAATCTAAAATGATTTGTCTATGTTAAATTTTGTTTTTTTTGTTAGTTTTGTTACGGTATTATTGTTAATCTAGGGATTTTGTTATGGTGATAAGTACTCCCTCTCTTGGTCTTATCTTGAGAATGAAGCAGCTCCTCTATCACTTTTTTTTTTCTTTTGTTATGCTAATTAGGTTTTGCTACTGTTGCAGAATTGAAAAAAAAATAAAATTATTTACTTATCACCATGAAATTGCTATTGTTACACAATCTCTATCACCGTGAAGTTGTTATTATCATCATCATGAAGTTGTTATTATCAAGTAAGTTTTAAAGTTTATGCAATCTTATTTATTATTTTGTTTATTTATATTTTTTTTTTGTTTAACTCTTCTACTTAATGATTTATTGTTCTATTTTTTATATGTTTTGTTTTGTTTTGTTTTTTTATTTGATTTTTGTTTTGTTCTAAGTATAATTATAATTTTTTCACATATTCTCACCTTTTGTGCTATTATGTTAAGTAATATTGGAGCACACATTGTCAATTGTTTCATTCGATTATTTCCATCTTAGATAGCAATTTTATTTTATTCTTGCTTAATATATGCCGTGTGTGACCAATTTGAGTTTGATATCAACGAAGTATGTTTGTTTGTATTATATTATTTGTTGAGGTTGTTGTTTCACCAAAATTTTCTAAATGTTCTTCTGATATGTTTTGTCTTGATAGAGTGCAGTAATGCTTTCGAAGATGTTTACCAGTCACGACGTTAGGTGTTTTGCAAATTTGATTCATCATTTAGGAAATCAATTTGATGTATAAGTGGAAAAAATTAATGGGAACATTTGTTTTTTCCTTATATTTCAGTATTTTAATTTAATTTTGAATTAATCTACTTATTGTAATGTCAAATTTGTTTCTTATTAATCAATAGTTTCCCGTCATTTGAATTACACCATATTTTACTTTAACATAAATATATCTATCTTACTTATCTCTAATTTCTCTAATTATTAATTACTTATTACTTATTTCTAATTTCTCTAATTATGTATCATATTAAACCCTAATTTGCTAAACAAATTGGCAGGTAATTTTAATTAATTATACCTGATAAGCATGAGAAAGCAACAAAAATAAAATCTCTGATAAGTATGAGAAGGATAATCATGCATCATATTAATTAATTCTTTTATTATTTTAAAAAAAGATTTGTTAACAAAAAAGCATATGTCACACGCAAATGATAAGCATGAGAATGCCAAAAAAAAGCAAATATTTCAAGATTATCATGCTTGAAACTTATCTCTCATATTATTATTCCCAGATTAAAGCAAAAATTATTTGGAATTCACATCTAAAAGATCAAGAATATTCTACATTATGGTCCCGTTTGAATTGGCTTATTTGAAGCTTATATGAACTTATCTATTGACATAAGTCACTATATTAGTATTTGGATAAATTAATAAAAGTTTATCACATTTTTATAAGCTACTTATTCAATATTTTTATAAGCTCTCCCTATTAGCTTATACGCCAGCTTATATAAATTTGGAAAACTTCGATTCTTGCCTGAGCCTGAGGATTAACATATTTTTTTCAAACTTTTATTTTAACTAATCTTTATTTTATCTTTGTCTTTTTATGCTTATCCATCTTATCTACAGACTTCTGTTTCTGTTTTTCTTTTAAGTTATATAGTTTTTTTTTGGTAACATAGCTTATAAAAATGTGATAAACTTTTATTAATTTATCAAAATATAGTGACTTATGTCAATAGATAAGTTCATATAAGCTTCAAATAAGTCAATTCAAACAAGACCATATTATAGAATATTTATATAGATAATTATATATATTATTATATTTTTAATCATGGTTTGATTCTTTAATTTTATTTTTGAAATTAAAATCATATTAACATTCTATAGTTGCCTGTATAATGACACATCCAAACACTTTAATTTATATATTTATTTTTTAGTGTACATATCCAAACACAAAAGGCTTAATGAATATAAGAGCTTATGATGTAAGTTCTCATATTATACGCTCCTTTAATGCTATAAGCTCCTGTATAAGTTATTTATCCAAACAGACCCTAAATGCTTACTACTATAAATAATCACATTATCAATATTTCCATTGTATAATTGAATTGAATGATTGAACCCGTGTGAGCACGGGTAAAAAGTCTAGTTATTATAAAAGTTAAGTTGTGACTCATTCTAAAAACCCTAATTAAGCTATAATCTCTCTCCTAATCTCTTCCTATTTTCCCTCCAAAACTCCCTCCTTACTTCCCTAATATTCAGATTTTCGGCTAATTAATTAAAGGAAAATGCTAAACAGTGCACCGAGTGCACTAGTTAAGCATATGAATATAGAAATATTTTCTTGGAACTTGTGTATTTAATGTAAAAAGTTATTTTTTCAGCATTAACTTTATCTTTTTATTTCCTTTTTGAGTATGCTTAACTGGTGCACCGGGTTCACTGTTTAGCATGACCCTTAATTAAATACACAATTTTTTTTTAAAATATTCCTTGAAAAAATGCACTTTTATTACGCAAAATAGACAGTCATACATATTTGTTACTGCTGTGCGTTTTTTAAGGAAAGTGGTGCGGCCCACTAATTATTTTACTGCTTCATGCGTTTTCTTTATTAGTATTGGTATTGGAAATTAACACACTCTGCACATATCAATTAAAACAACGCTTCTACCAAAATCAAGGATAGTATGCGTATTACGAATTTATTCTTTCAAAATTTACTCCCATTCTCTCTCACGCATGATGTAAGTGCACCAGTTCATCCTCATGTTTTAATAATTGTCAAAACACATGAAAATAGAATAGAACATACTTTGGCAAACATTACAAATGACTTGACAGCGAAAAACTATTTTTAACACTTTGAAAAATTGTTTTTAGGTATTATGTATCGATACATAAACGAGTGTATCGATACAAATGTCCTGCATTTTCTTCAGACTGATTTTGTGCAATTTGTATCGATACATATATCACTTGTATCGATACAAAAGTGGTTTCTCAGAGGCAGAGAGCTACCTGTGTATCGAATCATGCTTGCATGTATCGATACACACCTATGCCTCTCAGAAATCCAGAGACATCATGATGTATCGAATCATGCTTGCATGATTTGATCAATATCAGTCAAGATTTCAAGAAACTGATGTATGTATCGATACACACCCGTGTTTGTATCGATACATAGGTCAAATCTTTCATTTTTAAACGCTAGTCAAAGGCTTTGTATCGATACAAATCATCAGTTGTATCGATACATGTTTGTTAAATTTTGCCCAAACTTGCTCAATTCTATTTTCTCTTTAAATAGCAATGTGTTGTGTCATTGTAAAGCAGAGAAAACTAGTGTGAAAGATCAGAAAACGCTTTGGGTACAAATTGAGTGAGAATTTGCATCAAAGGTTTGATTCAACACAAGTTCATCATCTTCATCAAGTTTGCAATCAAAATTGGATTTGAGTATGGGATCAATTCAATAGAAACTGCAGATTTGTGTGATAACGTTCGATACGGTTCGCGGTGAATCAGAATCGTGATCGGGTTGAATTGCGTTGAAGGTTCTAGTGTTTCTCTCATGTGATTCAAGATCGTGCGTGTCTTGAAGGATTCGACAACAAGGAACGAAGGACTCAGCTGGACGATTGGGTGCGGTTTGGCACAAGGTGAATCGTTGGAATCAGAGGGCGAAGTTCCGTTGGGTGTCGAGGTTATTCGCATTAGTTTACATTTTGTCTTGCTATAGGATTATAGATTTCAATTGTAAACTGTGCACTTTTTTGTTCATCAAGTTTTTGATCTATAAACTCTCAAATAACCCGTTTGGTTATTTGGGGGGAGACGTACTCGGATAAACGCGTGGACGACGCGCAATCCGGGGAACTCCCTAATCACATCGTGTGTCTCTCGTTATCTCTCTCTTTTAATTTCGTTAATTTGATTAATCGATTGAATTTTTGTTGTTCGTATTGGTTCACAAAAATTCAATTGGTTCTTGCTTGATTGTGATTGAACTTGAAATATCGAACCATATAACTTGCTTGGGACTGTTTTTGTTAATCAAATTAAATTTGGATATCTTGCATTAAGCGTTCCGGTAATTTTTCTAATTCGTTCAAGGCTATACTATCTTTCCTTTGGTCAAAAGGTGCAAAGTAGACTACCGATCCGGTGGTGCTTCCGCGCATTGTTTTTAATCAAATATTTTTTTTAAATTGCCGTTGATTAAAGAAGCCACTTATTCAACCCCCCTTCTAAGTGGTAGCCTAGTAGTCTAACAAGTGGTATCAGAGCCCGGTTCAAAGTCAAAGTCCAAAAAGGTAGAGCATGTGGAAAGTAGCTCAAGCGAAGATGATTCCGATGATGAGGAAATGGTACTCTTCGTGAGACGCTACAATAGGTATGTGAGAAAGAATGGGATAAGACAATCCGATGAGAATCTTAAAAAGTATCGAAAAGATAGTGGTTACCATCGGAGGAATGAAGATGCTAGGCACTCCAAGAAAGGAATATGCTATGAGTGCGGCCAAGTTGGTCACTACAAGCCGGATTGTCCTAATCTCAAAAGAAAAGAGAAGGAGTCATATTCAAACAAAAGAAGGAGCAAAGGAAAGAAAGCTTATGTTGCATGGGAGAGTGGAAGTTCTTCATCTCATTCATCATCAAGCTCTAGCTCAAGTGATGAAGACGAATGTTGGAGTAAGCCCTAAATTTTCATAGTATTTGCTTTAGGAGTTTGAATATAAATATGGCATTTCTTTATTATGTTTGTAAGGTTGCAAAATAATGAAGTCCCTAGAATAGAAAGTCCGTTTAATAATTAAGTGTGACTTAATCATGAGATAATATTAAACATAAGGACATTATTCTTAAAGTATCCGTAGTCGAACTTTAAGGTAAAGGGGATAACCTTAAAGCATAAAGACTATTATGAAGATAGACTATAACACCCCACGAGAGAATATCTAGAATACTTCGTGAAATTTTATAATATAGCACGGTAGTCATTAAATTATTACAACAACATTAGAAATTATTGAATGCACACGCAGGTGCTTAATACATAGTACCGATACAAGCACAAAACTGGAAGAAAGATACATAGACTGATAACGATTACCACAAGATTAAAACACAAGATGGAAAGCATGGCAACATCTAAACTGAATTAGAACAACAAGATAGGGAATTGAAAGCAAGAAGCAGCATAATCATATAAATCTCCTGATGTAGGCCTAGGCAAAATCCATAGCTTACCCTGCAACCTGCTTATCTGAAAAAAAAATTGAAGGAGTGGGGTGAGACTACTAAGCCTCAGTGAGTCCTACTACCCGCCTAAAGGTGACTACACCGGGGAACTAGAGTGTGTAATAGTACTAAGTTATCTGTTTACATGTTCTGATAATAATAACATAAAATAAAGGTGTGTCACAGAATTTATTATCTTGATCAATTACTCTTCAAAGGTCACCGAGGCAAGCCGGTCTCGATGCCTGACTCTGCGTACTACCGAAACAGAGGCTCGGATTCCGTCGTTGGCTCACAATAATAATAACAGAATACAGAGGCATTCTATTAATCTTGGCATAGTGCCATTAGTCTCTAAGTTTTACAATTTCTACCAATATATTCCCCCCAAGGTTCCTAACATGTTGTTGCTCATAAATAATTTACATGTTAATTGTTAACCATATAGTCTAGATTATATCGTTAAATATGTTCATAAAAGGCCCTGGTTGCTTTAAGATATAAAACGAGTGTTTTCTTTTTCTTTGAGAGATAATTTAGAAATTATGCAGATCTGTTCTGTCATGCTCGCTCAGCGAGCTCTTCCTCGCTACAGCGAACAATCCATGCCAGGTCCCGTAATGCTCGCTCAGCGAGTCAATAACTCGCTCAGCGAGCTATACAGTTCAGGAACGTTCGCTACATCGAGCAGGTGGTCGCTTAGCGAGAGTTGCAGAAACAGCCCCTGTTTTGCAGAAAATACAAAAAGTCCAGTTTTTCACCTACAATCTTCATGCAACCAGTTATGAACACACATAATAATATAATGTAGAATATATATGAGTAGGAATTGGGCTTGATTCCTGCTCTAATCATAAAATTAAACTTAAACCCTATGTTTGCATGCATTTCTCATATTTGGGGGAAAACTAGTTTCTAAAGCAAAACTAAGGTAAGGAACCTAAGAACCCACCTGAAATGAGCTTTAAAATCTACTGCAAGGCCAAGCTACAGCCCAGAAACTTTGCTGCTACTTTTGACTCAAAAACCCCAATTTGTTGAAGAATACGAAAATGAAGAGGAAAGGAATTTGAGAGTGTTTGTTGAGTTGATTGAGTTTCTGAATTCAAGGGGTATTTATAGTGGGTGAGGGTTGAATAGAAACAGAAGTTGGGTGAGGTTAGGTGCTCTTGCATGTTATTCTATTGGTGGAGCTCATTGATGAATTTTGAGGTATTTGTTGGTTTGTAAATGGGCTGGCTCGTGAATGAATAGTGTAGGGAAAGGTTCAGATTCCTTGTCTCTGATCTTGCATGTGAATGGAAAGGTTTATGGAGAATTGGAAGGAGTTGTTGTGTAGCTACTTGTATCATGTTCTTGAAGATTGCAAATTTTGGAATGGTTTGCATGTTGTTGTTGTTGCTGCGTGGGAACAAGAGAAAGAAGGGGTAAATGCTTCAGATTTTACTTATGTTCTGATCAGCTAGTGTTGCATGGCATCCTATAGGTTGGAGATAGTTAGTGGGGAGGTGTGGGAGAAGAAGATGGGGGCGTGAAAGTAAGGAGTGAGTGGAGAAAAATTGTTTTGTTTACTTAGTTAAGTAATTGATAAAATACTATTGTATCTTACTAACTTACTAATTGGAAGATAATTTACTTAAGTCATAATATTACCAATTAATTAATTTAATAGAATTTTAATTAATTTGTGGTTGTTACAACCTACCCCCCTTAAAGAAATTTCGTCCTCGAAATTAAGAAATTTACCTTAGAAAAGATGAGGGTAATGTTCTTTCATATCCGATTCCAACTCCCAAGTGAATTCTCCATCAGGTGATTGTGACCACTCCACTTTAACCACCGGAATCTTTTTATTCCGAAGGCTCTTAACATCTCGGTCCATAATACGAACAGGATCTGGTTGATAGGTTAAGTCTGGCTGAAGATCTATGTGTTCCAATTCCACTGGCTGAAAAGGATCTGGAATGTACTTGCGAAGTTGAGAAACATGGAACACATCATGAAGTCCTGACATGGACGGAGGTAAAGCTAACTGATAGGCAACTGGTCCAACACGCCTAAGGATCTGGTAGGGTCCAATATACCTTGGACAGAGTTTCTTAGTTTTGAAAACACCGCGCAATCCCAACTTAGGAGTTACGCGTAGGAAAACATGATCACCTTCCTCGAATTCTAACATCCTCCTCCTTATATCTGCATAACTCTTTTGTCGGCTCTGCGCCACTTTCATCTTTTCTCGGATAGACTTGATTTTTAATGTGGTCTCTTGGATGAGATCAGGTCCCAAGATTCCACGATCACCGACTTCAGTCCAACACAGGGGTGTTCTACATTTCCTTCCGTACAATGCCTCAAAGGGTGCCATCCCAATGCTGGCATGGTAATTGTTGTTGTAAGCAAATTCAATCAGGTGCAAGTAGTTACTCCAACTACCTCCATCTTCCAATACACACGCCTTAAGCATGTCCTCAAGGGTTTGAATGGTTCGCTCTGACTGACCATCAGTTTGAGGATGATGCGATGTACTCATTCTCAGTCTAGTATCCATCGCTTTCTGAAAGGCATTCCAAAACCTTGAAGTGAAGACAGGGTCTCTGTCAGATACTATGCTCAACGGTACACCGTGCAACCTTACAACTTGCTCAATATAGATTGCGGCATACTGCGAAGCTTTATAGGTTGACTTCACTGGAATGAAATGTGCTGACTTGGTCAGTCTGTCAACGATTACCCATATTGAGTCCTGACCCTTCTGATTTCTAGGTAAGGCGCCGACAAAGTCCATAGTAATATGCTCCCATTTCCATTCTGGTACTTCCAAAGGCTGAAGAAGACCTCCAGGCTTTTGGTGTTCAACCTTGACTTGTTGACAAACTAGACAGCGTGATACAAACTCTGCAATCTCCGCTTTCATGTTTGGCCACCAATAACCTTTCTTCAAGTCATGGTACATCTTGGTGGAACCAGGATGAATAGAGAAACCGCTCTTGTGTGCCTCTTCTAAAATCAACCTCTTAATCTCATCGTTGTTTGGTACACACATTCTCCCTTCAAACAGAATTACACCATCGGAGGCTACAGTAAACTCAGGATTGCTCTTTCGTTTCTGTAGGTCCAAATCATACTCTTGTGCCTGAGCTATCATTGAGCGTAGCTCACATGACAACTCCATACGGTTTATTCTGACTCCTTTACTCCAGTACTTGACATTAAGATTCATATCTCTGAACTTCTCATATAAGCCGCACTGGTGCATCAACAACTCTGATGCATACAATGCCTTCCTACTTAGTGCATCAGCTACAACATTCGCCTTTCCCGGGTGATAGTTTAAGCTGAAGTCAAAGTCTTTCAAGTATTCCATCCATCTCCTCTGCCTCATGTTTAATTCTCTCTGATCAAACAAATACTTCAGGCTCTTGTGATCACTGAACAACTCGAACTGTACCCCATACAGATGATGTCTCCATATTTTCAGAGCGAAAATAATGGCTGCCAGTTCAAGATCATGAGTAGGGTAATTCTCTTCATGAGGTTTCAGTTGTCTGGATGCGTAGGCCACTACTGCGCCTTCTTGCATAAGTACGCATCCCAGTCCCTTGTGTGAAGCGTCACAGTACACAATATACTTCTTAGACGGATCTGGTATCACTAGCACTGGCGCACTAGTTAACTTCTTCTTTAAGGTACTGAAACTCACTTCATAAGCTGTGTCCCAATTGAATGCTGCTCCCTTTCGGGTCAGACGAGTTAATGGTAAAGCAATTTCAGAAAATCCCAAGATAAATCTCCGGTAATAGCCTGCTAAACCCAGAAAACTTCTGACTTCAGATACATTCCTGGGACGTTCCCAATTAAGTACAGCTTTAACTTTGGATGGATCCACTGATACACCTCCTTGAGATATCACATGGCCCAAGAATTTCATTTCTGAGAGCCAAAACTCACACTTGCTGAATTTGGCGTACAACTGCTTCTCTCTAAGAATTTCAAGAACAATTCGCAAGTGTTCAGCATGTTCCTAGTGATCCTTGGAATAGATTAAGATGTCGTCGATGAAGATTACGACGAACTGATCAAGGTAAGGTTGAAAGATCCTATTCATATAATCCATAAACACGGCTGGAGCATTGGTCAAACCAAACGGCATTACTAGAAATTCATAGTGTCCATAACGAGTTCTGAAGGCAGTCTTGGACACATCTGAAGATTTGATACGGATTTGGTGGTAACCGGATCTGAGATCAATCTTGGAAAACACAGTAGCCCCTCTGAGTTGATCTAACAAGTCATCAATACGAGGCAGGAGATACTTGTTTTTGATAGTGACCTTGTTCAGCTGACGATAATCAATGCATAGTCGCATTGTACCGTCCTTCTTCTTGACTAATAACACAGGCGCTCCCCAAGGAGAAACGCTGGGTCGGATAAAGTGTTTCTGGAGTAGTTCCTCCAGTTGAGTCTTAAGTTCTCTAAGCTCTAAAGGTGACATTCGGTAAGGTGCATCTGAAATGGGTTGAGAACCTGGGACAAGGTTGATGGAAAACTCGATCTCTCTTTCTGGTGGTAAACTCATAATATCCTCTGGGAACACATCAGTGTACTCATTGACAACAGGAATATCAGTGAGACTGATACTGGGCACAGGGCTGACGGTAAACATGATGCTGAAACATTTATTGCTAGGAGACAAGTACTGGATCATTTGATGAGTATTTTGAAGCAGGGCAGTGAGTGCTCTACTTTCAGCAGAAACTTCAGTTGGAATGAACAGGTTCTTCTCGGCACAGCCGATGTACACAGTATTGGCTGAGAGCCAATCCATGCCTAACACCACATCTAGATCTTTTATGGGCAGACAGATTAGATCAATGTGGTAAACTTTACTACCCACTAGCACAGGGCAGTTCTGACAGACTCGCTTAGAAGTAACTTTACCACCAGTAGCAACAGCCACTGTCATTGGTGGTATAAGGGGAACAGAGGGTAATCCTAATCTCATTACACAATCAACAGAAATAAAAGAATTTGTAGCTCCACAATCAAACAGTACTAACACTTCAGATTGACCCAATAGACAGACATCCATGATTAGATTATTATTAGATTTAACCATTTGTCCATCAAGAGAGTAAATTCTACCTTTGCCTCTGGAAGGGCCTCCTGATCCGCTCTGCTTCTTCAACTCCGGACATTCGTTCCTCATATGACCCGACTTTCTGCAATAGTAACAAATGCCTTGACCCTTCATGCATGTTCCAGAGTGATGGCTTCCGCATTCAGGGCACTTGCGGGGCGATCGGGGTGAGTAGTTATGCTTATCCTTACTAGACGTCCCCTTCGTTTTCAGTGAAAAGTTGAACTTTCCGGTTTCCTTCCTCTTATTAAAGATTTCACCTCTTTCCTTCTGGATATCCTTAAGGCTGGCCTCTGCATGGTAACTTTTCTGGACCATTTCACCAAAATTAGTGACATTCTGCATTGCAACATCATGAGCAATGTCTGCACGTAGTCCAAAACGGTACTTTTTCATCTTCCACGACTCCGTAGGGGCATCATTCTCATCTGCTACATAACGGACCAGCTCGTTGAATTTCATAGTATACTCCTCCACAGACATACCGCCTTGTTTGAGTTCATTAAGAGCTCTTTCCATTTGCAACTGATAGCTTTCTGGAATATAGTGGTCTATGAACAGACGCCTGAAGTTAGTCCAGTTCATCTCCATGAAGCTAGCCGTCATATATGCCTTGGTGCTCTCCCACCAATGACATGCATCACCCCTAAAGAAGCGGGTGACGAAGTTGACTTTGTCCATTTCTGAACAGTCCATTGATTCCAGAATTCCTGACATCCTCTGAATCCACTCCCTGGCCTTTGATGGATCATACTCCCCCATAAACTCCGGAGGACTCATTCGACAAAACTCCCGAAAGGCTGCACCACCAACGTGCTGCTGAGGGTTGTTCATGTGTTGTTGAAACATGGTCATGAATTCTTGATGCTGCTGCGCTTGCTGGGCCTGGAACTCCTGATGCTTCTGCATCATCTCCGCCCACATATTCGCATTGGCATCTCCATACACATCCGGCTCTTCTTCCACATTCCTTTTGGGTCTGCCACGGCCACGTCCACGATGTTCTCCCGACATAATGCTCTAACTGCCATAGTCAAATCAAGTTAGCTAGGCTTAAAGTGATACAACACTTAGAACAGATGTTAGGAATCCAAAGGTACGTAACCAAGTTTAGGTTGTAATATTCTAATGACCCCAGGCACGAATGAATCGACCTGCTCTGATACCAATTATAACACCCCACGAGAGAATATCTAGAATACTTCGTGAAATTTTATAATATAGCACAGTAGTCATTAAATTATTACAACAACATTAGAAATTATTGAATGCACACGCAGGTGCTTAATACATAGTACCGATACAAGCACAAAACTGGAAGAAAGATACATAGACTGATAACGATTACCACAAGATTAAAACACAAGATGGAAAGCATGGCAACATCTAAACTGAATTAGAACAACAAGATAGGGAATTGAAAGCAAGAAGCAGCATAATCATATAAATCTCCTGATGTAGGCCTAGGCAAAATCCTTAGCTTACCCTGCAACCTGCTTATCTGAAAAAAAATTGAAGGAGTGGGGTGAGACTACTAAGCCTCAGTGAGTCCTACTACCCGCCTAAAGGTGACTACACCGGGGAACTAGAGTGTGTAATAGTACTAAGTTATCTGTTTACATGTTCTGATAATAATAACATAAAATAAAGGTGTGTCACAGAATTTATTATCTTGATCAATTACACTTCAAAGGTCACCGAGGCAAGCCGGTCTCGATGTCTGACTCTGCGTACTACCGAAACAGAGGCTCGGATTCCGTCGCTGGTTCACAATAATAATAACAGAATACAGAGGCATTCTATTAATCTTGGCATAGTGCCATTAGTCTCTAAGTTTTACAATTTCTACCAATATATTCCCCCCAAGGTTCATAACATGTTGTTGCTCATAAATAATTTACATGTTAATTGTTAACCATATAGTCTAGATTATATCGTTAAATATGTTCATAAAAGGCCCTGGTTGCTTTAAGATATAAAACGAGTGTTTTCTTTTTCTTTGAGAGATAATTTAGAAATTATGCAGATCTGTTCTGTCATGCTCGCTCAGCGAGCTCTTCCTCGCTACAGCGAACAATCCATGCCAGGTCCCGTAATGCTCGCTCAGCGAGTCAATAACTCGCTCAGCGAGCTATACAGTTCAGAAACGTTCGCTACAGCGAGCAGGTGGTCGCTTAGCGAGAGTTGCAGAAACAGCCCCTGTTTTGCAGAAAATACAAAAAGTCCAGTTTTTCACCTACAATCTTCATGCAACCAGTTATGAACACACATAATAATATAATGTAGAATATATAGGAGTAGGAATTGAGCTTGATTCCTGCTCTAATCATAAAATTAAACTTAAACCCTATGTTTGCATGCATTTCTCATATTTGGGGGAAAACTAGTTTCTAAAGCAAAACTAAGGTAAGGAACCTAAGAACCCACCTGAAATGAGCTTTAAAATCTACTGCAAGGCCAAGCTACAGCCCAGAAACTTTGCTGCTACTTTTGACTCAAAAACCCCAATTTGTTGAAGAATACGAAAATGAAGAGGAAAGGAATTTGAGAGTGTTTGTTGAGTTGATTGAGTTTCTGAATTCAAGGGGTATTTATAGTGGGTGAGGGTTGAATAGAAACAGAAGTTGGGTGAGGTTAGGTGCTCTTGCATGTTATTCTATTGGTGGAGCTCATTGATGAATTTTGAGGTATTTGTTGGTTTGTAAATGGGCTGGCTCGTGAATGAATAGTGTAGGGAAAGGTTCAAATTCCTTGTCTCTGATCTTGCATGTGAATGGAAAGGTTTATGGAGAATTGGAAGGAGTTGTTGTGTAGCTACTTGTATCATGTTCTTGAAGATTGCAAATTTTGGAATGGTTTGCATGTTGTTGTTGTTGCTGCGTGGGAACAAGAGAAAGAAGGGGTAAATGCTTCAGATTTTACTCATGTTCTGATCAGCTAGTGTTGCATGGCATCCTATAGGTTGGAGATAGTTAGTGGGGAGGTGTGGGAGAAGAAGATGGGGGCGTGAAAGTAAGGAGTGAGTGGAGAAAAATTGTTTTGTTTACTTAGTTAAGTAATTGATAAAATACTATTGTATCTTACTAACTTACTAATTGGAAGATAATTTACTTAAGTCATAACATTACCAATTAATTAATTTAATAGAATTTTAATTAATTTGTGGTTGTTAAATACGGCCTGCGTGTCGTGCCTTATCTCTATTCTCTATATTCTCTTCTCATCCACTCCCTCGTATGTAAAACGAGTATTCTTTTATATTATTATGTAATATTATGAAGAAGAAGAACAATGGAGGTCAACCTTGGAGATCATGCTTGGAGAAGTATAGATCGTTTTAGGTTAGATTAGGTTCTCTCATTGACTTGGGAGAACAAATGCGCTAGGGGCCATAACTGTTTCATTTTATTTATTTATGTATGTTGATGCATGTTTACTTGTATGTATGTTGAAGCATGTGAGTGTCGATTTATATTGTAAATAAGCCGGTGAGATCAAACTAATTAAAATCCCTCAAGAGGCACATAAGAGATTAATAAAGAAGATATGGGTTCGCCCACCGCGAAGTATATTTTTCTTTAATAATAAAATATGTGGATATTAAGTTTATGCTTTCCAAATTTTAGAACTCATCAAGACCAGTATCGAACAATGTAGGTTCGCCCACCGCGAAGTGCTTGTTTTACATTGGTAAGGTGCGATGGGATAATTGTAATATCCAATTTCTAAAATTAGGGTCAAACTTAACTAAACTAAATATAATAAGATTATATGAGTTTAGAAGCAAGAGTTGGGAACGATTCATAAGATGAATTAGAATAAGGAGTTATTCACCCAACTGAGATATTCGAGAATTGTATGAGATACAATTGGAAGGAGTTCCTACCTAAATAACTGAGTTTTGTGTAATCCGCCCACCGCAGACTTAGAACAAAGTGAAATATGGATCTCGACCCACTAGAAAATCTTCCAACGGGATTTTTCGAATCAAATGATGAGGGTCATTTGTTTTGAATAAAATAGTGGGAGCGTATTTAATTAAAGACCAAATTAAATATGATTAAGTCATAATATTTTACATATCTTTGTAATTAGAAATACAATACATATTAAGTTGTCCTTATGAAGGACAAGATTTTCAGAAAGGAGTTTCTGTATTGGTACAAAATTTAGAATTGTTCTCAAATGCGAGAAAACTATAAGTCTTGAACTATAAACTGTGAACAACCTACTATAACTAGATTGGAAAAGGGATACTTGTTAGAAGCATCAAGTTGACGTCTAGATATAGAATATATAATAAATGATGTGATCATTTAATCTCAAGTAAGATCTTTTGAAAGAACTTTAAGAGTATGATAAATTTCTCAATGGATCAAAGAGTTGATCATAGGTTCAATCCAACAAATTATAATGGAATAGATATAGACAAAATTGTTTTGAATATCTACCGGAAT
Source organism: Trifolium repens (assembly GCA_030408175.1). Classification (NCBI taxonomy): domain Eukaryota; kingdom Viridiplantae; phylum Streptophyta; class Magnoliopsida; order Fabales; family Fabaceae; genus Trifolium; species Trifolium repens. Next base: position 36,858,692 of record CP125848.1, on the reverse strand, counting down.
TTGTTGAGTTAAATGAGAATTAATTTGCACTATCAAAGATTTGAGATATAATATAAATAAGATTTATATTCCTCTTATTTGAATAGTACAAAATGGTTGTCAAAGTAGAACTGCTATGGTTAGACCATTAAATAAAAATGACGTAAATAGTTCTTGGAAGAGTCAAACCAAAAGTATGAAGTGAGACTTCAATAATGCACATATTGTTATAGAAAGTCAAAATTTCTATTTCTACATCAAAAGTATATGATACAAGATGTTGAATCTCAATTTTTCGAAAATAGAGATGCTTATAGAATTAGAACATTGGCTATAATTTTAAGTCAACCCATATCTAGAAGGAAAATTGTTTCATTGATAATGAGAGCTTATGCAATGACTTAAAATCGAGTTTGAAATGGAACACAATAATTATTATTGAATTCCATCTAGTAATAGAAGTAGCAATTGTATATCTTGTATTGACAATATATGAATTGTAGCCTTAAATGATAAGACAAGTAATGGTCCTATCATTTAAGCAAAGTCTTCTATACTACTACTCCAAGTCAAGTAATGGACTAGGGTTCCATGGTCTTGATAGGGTTATCTATAACAATCATGATAAGAGCCAAATATGATTTGGACCTTAAATATATCAAGAGCATTGTTGTTTAGTACAAATATTCGATGTGTCAATAAAATAACGCATGACCTATTTGAACAATATACATGAGATGTATGTCGACCACTAAACATATTTGGTATATTGAGTTTATTTTACTTCATTAACATTGATGATTAAAATCATTAAATGTTGGTAGGTGTATGACACCAATTAGAAATCTTTGAATTTGTCAAAGAAATTCAACAATGAAGAAAATAGAACTCGACAAAAGTATTTAAGTTATATGAATGAGTCATATCAGTAAATACTTAATTAAAGGACTATAATAACTATTTTATCACATCATGTTTGACATGATTTAAGGATAGTTTAATTATATATTGACTCTTTCTATAAATCTCTTTACTTATAATTAATCTTCACCCACAATTAGTTCCCTTTTTAAAATGATCATAAAGACACCATATGCGATATGGAGGTAAGAGTACCAAGTTTGTCTTTATGAGAACTTTGGATTAAAATTTATTAGATAAATCTAATTCCAAATGAATGAATGAATAAGTGGAAATATCCTAAAGAAAGGGATATTGGTCCTATATCACTCTTAAGGACAAAAGGTTGTTTTGTTGCTAGGTTTGAAACATTCCTCAAGTGGGAGTGTTTCTCTAAAAGAGACAGTGGGAGTGATATAGAACTTGAATAAATTCAAGTACCACAAAACGTATTTATTTAAAAGGGAATGCAAACCGGTTCCTCAAGGTTGTTGAAGAACCATTGTTTTAAAGTTGCACAAATCCAAGATAAGTCTAACATATCACATATGGCTACAAGGTATGGTTTTATCATGACTCAGCAATGTGATATGATTCTCATGGAAGATGAGTCTTTGACTTTCTAAAAGGTCGTAAGACGATCTAGATTATGAGAAGTGGCTAAATGCCATGAAATCTCATACAGAATCCATATACACTAACCTTATGTAGATAATGGTTATGTCTTCAAGATGAGTAAGACTCATACGATGAAAGTGAGTATTCTTTTTGAACACTGATATGGATGGTATTAAGAATACCTTATAATATTTGATTGCTTCTGTTAAATGTTGTACTACATGTTTTGGTAGATGGATAACAAAGTTGCATTCCTTAATTGGAATGACCTCATATATATGTGTTGGACATATACGTAAGGGTTTGTTGATCCAAATGATGCTAGAAAGGTATATAACTTGTAGCTATCTAATTTTGATTAGATAGAGTTCTCAGAAAATTAAATTATTGTTTGTTCCTTTTATGAAGTTTTATGAAAACAAATTAACAAGGACAAACCTATCTAATTTTGATTAGATCGAATAAATTTGAATATTTGTTCCTTTTGAAAGTTTTGTGGAAAACAAATGAAGGACAAAAATAAATCTTGTGCATACAAAGTTTTAGTGGGAGTGATAATATCTGATATCATATTAATCATCAAGACATTTTTCTTATACATGTGAGACATGATTAGGAAAAAAACTCTTGATGAAACACTTAGGCAAGAATTCCTAAAGAGTTAGGAATAACCTATGTACCAAAATTGAAATTAGTGTTTGACACTAAATTACCTTCAAGAATATCCCTAAGGACCTTAAAGGAACTAAGGCCTATTTCTTGAAATAGATAGGTATGGGAAGGATCATTATAAGGAAGTTATAATGAAGGAAGTTTTCCATACCAATGTATTGTATATCATGGCTGAATACAAGCATTGAAAGCTATAAGATAAGCTTCGTAATATGTTTGTTTCAGTTAAATAAGTTGAGTATTTAAGATTGGATCGTTTGGCTCATGATTGAGCTAAAGCTATGTTTCCGGTGTTACAAGTCACATTAATCATATTAGTGATGGTAATAGTTTAATCTTGCAAGAACACTTGAGAATAGATCTCACCGACGATTCATGAATATACTTAGACACTTATATATTTCGATAGAGATCGAAATAGAACGTTGGAAGATACGTAAGATACCAACATAGGAAATAGTTCCTTATCCACTAACAAAGCCTCTTGCGCAGTTGAAGCGTGATGGGCATACTAAGTCTATAGGTATTAAGAGTAACCTAGATTGGCTTTAGTGCTAGTGGGAGATTGTTGGAGTAAGCCCTAAGAGCCAATATATTTTCATAGTATTTGCTTTAGGAGTTTGAATATAAATATGGCATTTCTTTATTATGTTTGTAAGGTTGCAAAATAATGAAGTCCCTAGAATAGAAAGTCCGTTTAATAATTAAGTGTGACTTAATCATGAGATAATATTAAACATAAGGACACTATTCTTAAAGTATCCGTAGTCGAACTTTAAGGTAAAGGGGATAACCTTAAAGCATAAAGACTATTATGAAGATAGACTGATGATCACATCTCATGGATCATGGGATAAGGAGTTATCAAGTCTTGACGTAGGTATAAATATTAGGAGTAATATTTATACTGGATTGACCCGCTATGAGAGTACTACATGCAAAGTTATGCAAAGTGTCATAAGTTACTCTCATGGTGATAATGGTGTAGACCACCCTTAGACCTGAAACCACTATGTACCCTAGATGTAGAGTCAAGTACTTTGTTGCTGATCTAACGTTGTCCGTAACAAGATGATCATAAAGGCAGTTGATGGGTACTTCGCAAAGCATGCTGAGGGACGGTAGTGACCTAGATGGAATTTGTCAATCCTGCATAACAGGATAAAATGTCATGGGCCCAATATTGAACTGGACAAAGATGACACCAAGTATGCTTTGTGTTCAATATAGACATAAAGGGCAAAGGGGTAATTATACACATTGATATTATCACTAGAGGTTGTGTTTTAGATCACATGTTAATTTCTCATAACTTGGGTAGCAATGATGTGTTGCTAGATACCGCTCATTGTTTATTATATTAAATAGAGAATTTAATATAAGTGCCAACGTTATGGAAACCTACAAGGGTCACACACATAAGAACAAGCTAGTGTGAAATTGGAACACTGTAAGGTACGGCGCACCTCAGAGAATTAAGGAAATATGATAAGGGTATCATGGTAATTAAATAAGTGTATCATAATTTGTTATGAAAAAGAAAGCACTCATGTGTACATGACACATGGGGGTGCGTTTCTTAAAAGATTTATTTAATTAAAAGGTTTTAGTATAATTGTGGCCCAATGACAAATAGTTTGTCTTGGTGCACAAGACAAGTGGTTCTATAAATAGAACACTTGTGAGAAAGAAAATCACTTGATGAAAATCAATTGCTAAAACCCTAAATCCTAATTCCTCCCACCTCTCACTAGAAACCTTCATTCTTGGAGCTAGCACTCTTCTTGGAGGTAGCCGTTCGTGTGGACTAGCTAGAGGCGTTGTTCGTAGACATCAACGCTCGTGATCGATTTTGGTTCGTGACTCAAAGTGTTGATCACCAACCGTTCGTGAAAGAAAGGATTTTTGACAAAAGGTAAAATCCTAAACACAAACTCATGCTCATTCGTAAGGATCTCTAAACGAAAATTTTATATTCCGCTGCTTTTCTATTACTATTTTCCTTCAACGAAATGGCTAATGTATGCTTCACATCTCATCATCACAAAAAGAAGGACAAAGCTCCCAAAAAGGTAAACCAAAATCCCTCTAGCTCATATACCTCGTTAGAATATCATGACTTGCAAAATGCGTTTGAGGACCTATGTAGTGAAACTAGGAAAGCTTTCAAACGATTAAAAGAGATCATAAAAGTTAACAAATCTATTGAAAAGAAAGTTACCGAAACGGAAGAAGAATTGAAAGCTTTCAAAGTATCACTATTAGAAAGGACTAGCGCAAGTCATAATAATAGTGACATAGTTGGTTGTGATAATTGTGCCACTTTGTCAAAAGATATTAAGGTTCTCAAGGACAAAGTGGAAAATTCATCAAAACCTAGAGTCTATCATCAAGTTGGTCCAAAACATTTTCAAAACACTTTGAAAGTCAAAAACAAAAATTCAAAAAATGTTAAATTGGATCAAAAGAAGAATGACTCAAATTAATAAAATAAATGGTTGCAATGAAGCTTAAGGAGATTAAAAAAATTGGGAAAAAAGATTTATTTTACTCTTATAGTATGATATGGTAATTAAGGAAAAAGATTTGTTTTGCTTTTCCAAAAAAGGAAATAGAGACTAGGTACATCAAGTAATTTTTGGCCTTAGATTAAATTATAATAGATGGTTAGGATTTGGTGTCAAATTTAATTTGACACATTGGTGTCATTTGATCATAACTCATATATATATATGGGGAGGGATCAAATTACACCGGTGTAACACTTGAGTAATGTTACACCGCTCAATAACGCTTTAACGAATTCAAATTTTACAAAATCCACCGTTGGATTGGAAGATTATATCATATAGATCATCTATGTTGAGTTTTACAAAAATCTAAAATCGTTTGATATGTTATTGAAACACATAAAGATTAACGGTTTATGCGTTTTTATTGAATACCGTTAATCTTTATGTGTTTCAAAAGCATGTCAAACGATTTTAGATTTTTATAAAACTCAACATAAATGATCTATATGATATAATCTTCTAATCCAACGGTGGATTTTGTAAAATTTGAATTCGTCAAAGCGTTATTGAGCGGTGTAACATTACTCAAGTGTTACACCGATGTAATTTGATCCCTCCCCTATATATATATATATGAGTGAGTCAGGATCAATTGAAACCAACTAGTTTGACATCAAATGTTACACCTCTCAATAACGTTTTAACCGATATAAATTTTATGAAATCCACCGTTGGATTGAAAGTTTATGTAAGACCCAAGATTTCATTGTATAATTGGTTTTAGGTTTATTAGGGTCCCGATGTGTTCATGTTGTGAAACATCGTGTAATTAGTAAGTTTTGCTGTAATTGAATCTGTTTTGGACTCTTGCGCTAATAATGCACAGGCTTTTGTCTAGTAATCCTCTTTTGTGAATAAGAAGGGTGATGTGGATTTAGAATGATGAGTTTTGGATTATTCTTGTTTTTGGAAAAACGAGTAGGATTTTACCCGCGGATGTAAAATCGTACTGTGTCTGTTTTAAGTGAGGTTTCGGATGGGAGTTTTATATATCTGCGTGAGTGAGGTTATGTTCTGAGAATAATTTTCTAAGGCATGGAAGAAAATTACAGTCGCGGAAAAATATTCGGCGATAAGTTTTGGAAATGTTTAACGTTGGACGTTCTTTCTATAGTTTTCTGTTTTGGTAAGTTTTGTTCGTCGCGGCGCGCGAGAGCTGAACGTGTGAGTTTTTCTAAGAGGTGTTGAGTTTTATCTCAAGTGGGTTTGGATTGGTTTGATCCAATGGCTAAGGTTTAAGCTTGGACTTTTAATTTTTGATCCAAGGGTGGTGAGTTAGCAAGAGCTTTGCATAGTAAGGAGGTTTGACACTTTGTGGACTTAAGAAATTATCACAAGACTTCCCTTTCTTTCTCTCTTTCACGTGACTCCATTACTTTCTCTTAACCTTCATCTCAAATTTTCAATTCCTCACCATTTCACTCCATTTCAAGCTTGGAAGCTTAGTGGGAAGTTGTAGAGAATCACTTTCTTAAGGTAACCCTCTCTTCTCATCTCCTAGGTTGGTAGATTTTTAGAGTTTTGAGGTTTTTGGGTTTATGTTCTTAAGAGGGTTTGGTGAGAAATGTTGTTCTTGCTAGTTTTTGTTTCATGAAAGTTGTTCATGAGAGTTTAGTAAGCATGCTAGGCTTTGTTGTTTCAATTTTCCATGAGTTGGTGAAAATCTCATGAGAAAAGTTAGGGTTTTAGGTTGGTTATGTATTGATCAATAACATGTGGTTAAGTTGTAAGGTTTTGAAAAGAAACGTTGTTTTTGAACCTTTAGGCGAAAGGGATTGGTGTTGCATGGTTTTGTTTTAGAAAATCCGATGAAAAATATTTTGGGGTTTATGAAAATATTTCCTAAGAGTTTTGTGTGGTGTTTTTGGGGTCAAAATGGTTTAAAACTCTTGTGTTATGTGGCGTTACTTTTGCCTAAGAAAACATGTTTAAAAACGATTATCGGTCGGTTGAGGCCCGTAATAAAACTTGTGCTTGAGTTTGGTTTTGATTTTGGAAATGAAAACCAAATAACTTTCACTCGAAGCAACCAACATACTTTCGGAAATGTAATGCTTTGTTGTGCAAACGGTTGTTGGGAACCAATACTATGCGTATGTGGTGAGTTGCGTGAAAAGTTGTTTTGGGTGAAAATTGAGTAAACCAAGTTTTGCTGTTTCTGCTATTTTGTCTCTGGTGTACTCGCTGAGCGAGCTGTTACTCGCCACAGCGAGCGTGCTTTGAAGCAACTCGCCAGAGCGAGCTCCAGAGCGAGTGAGATCAGTAGCTCCTGACTTCACTCGCCGTCAACTCGCCGTGGCGAGCTCTGGGACCAAAATCTTTGGAGTTTGATGTTCTAAAATTATTTTTAGGCTTCCTATCCCCTTTTCTTAATTTTTGGTTATGGTTGGGATTGGAAACGGGTTTTTCGGGTACTCGGAAAGTACGTAGCTTGTAACGCAAGAAAACGGCCATTTTGCATTTCAATTTATTTAAGACTTTTGACTATTGTTTTGGGTCCTAAAAATAGCACAAATAACTCATAGTGGTTGATCAATACGGTAGTTTTTGGTTCGATATCCGAAAGAGTGGATTTTCCTTAGGAACCTTTAAGTTTTAGGGGTTTTTGGTTTAGTTTCAATACGATTGGTTGGAAAACAATGTATTGATTATACGCTACTTGTTTTAGGAAGCGCGTTGTGCTGTTTGGACGAGTTTTAGTAAACGGAAGCTTGCCGAGGTAGGGGCTCCACTTTATTTCCGTCTTTTAAAACGATTATGACATGTTTGGTTTTGCTGTTATGCATTTGCTATGTGCTTTGACATGTTTGTACTTATGTATTCTCGTTGATGAGAACGTGGTTATAATTACTCGTCCAATTTACATTTGATTAGGAAAATGTATGTAGGATGTGATGGTTTGTGCATAGGCTTTAGGCTATGTGATTGGTTGCAAGAGCATATATTAATGCATGCGTCGGATAGGACTACGCGGGGATTTTGTCTGTGTGACTATCCTGGATATGCCAAAGAGAATATATGTCATGCATTTCATAGTTGCGTGCCTAGGTGTATGTCTGTGTGACTTTGCCTACGTACCGGGCGTTGACTGTGTGGCTTCGCCAAATCCGACTGGATTTTATTGAGTTGGTGTTTGTCTGTACGACTTCACCTGGTGTTTGTCTGTGTGACTTCACCCGCCTTGTGTGGCATTTTAGTGCGGGTACGTATATGACTGTGTGGCTTTGCCTACCCCACGACTCTTCGAGGAGAGGTTAATTTTCCGGAAAATCATGCATGTGGCGAACCAGTGACGGTCGTCACACCCATTGTAGAGGTCTGCATTAGGATTGGTGATTTATTTATATATACCCGTTGGTGGGAACTACTTTTGAGTTTAAGAGCTTTCTCTTGTGTATGTGGAAATTTGCTATGTGTACATCTTTCGCACCGATTATATATATACATACTTGTATTTTGTGGTGACCCCTTTCTTTCATTTGCGGGCTCATCCCACCCAGATGTTGGGCTAGGTCGTGGTGACGACGGTGGCTGTTCCGGGTCCCAGTGAGAGGTTGGAGTTTAGCTTAGTTAGACTATGCGCCAGTGTGGGTTGTACACTGTGCTTTTTGGGTTAGGCATAGGATTCTAGCTATTTTGTTGTAAGTATTTGAATACTTTGACTTGGATTGTAATTATTCCTGAATACACTTTGCTTGTCGAAGCACCTTTTGGTAATGAGTTCTTGTATATTTGAATGCCGGCTCATTTAAAATCTTTTATGTGTAAACTCTGATGTGTAAAAAAAAAAAATATATAATGCCTTTTCTGTCTTTTGAAAAACGGGGTGTTACAGTTTATATCGTATAGATCATTTATGTAAATTTTCTAAAAAATCCAAAATCATTTGATATGCTATTGAGACACATAAAGATCAACGACATTTAAAAAAAGACGCAAACCGTTAACTTTGATGTATCTCAATACCATATCAAATAAGTTTAGATTTTTCTGAAACTTTACATAAATGATCTATATGATATAAACTTTCAATCCAACGGTGGATTTTACAAAATTTATATCGGTTAAAACGTTATTAAGAGGTGTAACATTTGGTGTCAAACTAGTTGGTGTCAACGAATCCTTACTCTATATATATATATAGAGGCGTAACACCAAATTCGCCAATTTTGCATGGGTAAAAACTTATTAACCTTAAAATTTATTTTCCCCACCAATAGAATTTTTTTATTCACAAGAGTGAGAGATTGGAGCAATTAAACAAATGATCAATTGAATGGTAGGGATAACTCATTTTGTGTGACGAAGATTAATGACGGTTAAACAATTTTAAAAATCTCCTACTTATAACAGACTGATTCTCCGACCGTACATGATCTTCCTTTTTTTTTTTTTTTCTGCTGCATTAAGGAAGGTTATTCCTTTTTTTTCTTTTCACTAAGCAGTATAATTGAAAATAAGTTAAGTCCAACCTGCCTAAGCTCAATTCGATAAAAATTGGTTTGGTTTGGAATTCGGTTCGAGTTTGACATGAACTCTTTTTTTTCAGTTTGAATTCGACTCGTTTAGAGTTCACGAGCAGATCGGTCTGACTCGTTAAATTCAATTTGTTTTAAACTCGAAACTCAACTCAAGAGTTCGACATGAATTTTTTTTTCTATTTTACTCTCCATTATTTATATACACTCTGATGTTAGACTATTTATTTTTCAAATCCGTAATTAAATTAAAACACGTCATTGTGCACACCGTTGTCTATAAATTTTAAAGTTACTACTAATTTTATCATTAAGTGTTTGTCTTGATTTCTTTGAAATATTATATATATTGCCAATTATTTAAATGTATAAAATCAATTATATATCAGGAAAAGAAAATCAATCATAGAAATTTAAACTTATTTTTGAATTGTTATTTAAAAATATATTTTGAAGTGTTATATATTTAACTGATTCAAATCGTGAACCAAACAATTCAAACTATATATAGCTCAAGTTCAACTCATTTAATTAACGAACTTAATATTTAGTTCATGTTCGGGTCATTTGTTTCATGAACCAAGTTCAATGAAGCAATTGTCAAATTAAGTCTCAATTTTTTTTTTGAGTTGTTTCGGTTGAGTGTCAGCCCTACTGCTTGTTGCAAAAAAAAAAACGACAACCTCTTAGTGCAACAAAAAAAGAAGAAGGCATTTACGTTAAGAGACCTATAGAGGTCATGCACGGAAACTAGGCCGAATTTGAGCTATATATAGGTTGACTTGTTTCATTCACGATTTGGCTCGGTTAAATATATAACACTTCAAACTATATATTTAAATAACACTTCAAAAATAATTTTAAAATTATATATGTTTGATTTTAAATATTTATATTTATATGATTGATTTTCTTTTCCATGTATATAATTGATTTTATACTTTTAGATAATTGACAATATACATAATGTTTTAAAAAAACTAAGACAAGCACTTAACAATAATATGATAAAATTAGTAAGGCTTAAATATTTTTTTTGCCCCTGTAAGTTTACCATTTTTTTGTTTTAGTCCCTGTATCTTTTTTTCTAGGGAATTCATCCATGTATGTTCAAATCTTTTTTATTTTAGTCCCTAAAACTAAAATCCGTAGGAAAATCTACAGGAAATTAAATCCGCAGAAAAATTCGCAAGTTTCCAGTGGACTTTCCTGCAGATTTTAGTTTTAAGACTAAAACCAAAAGATCTGAACATACATGGATTAATTCGCAAGAAAAAAAGAAACATGGACTAAAACAAAAAAATCGCGAACTTACAGAAATGAAAATGATATTTAACATTAAAATTTATAGACAACAACATACACAATGACGTGTTTAAATTTAATTACAGATTTGAAAAAAAAATAGTCTCACATCAAAGTGTATATAAAATAATAAAGAGTAAAATAGAAAAAATATTCACGTTAAAATTTTAAGTTGAGGTTTGAGTTTAAAACGAACTGAATTTAACGAGCCGAACTGAATTGCTCGTGAACTCTAAACGAGCTGAATTTCGAGTCTAACCAATTCCTATAAAGTCGAGTTGAGCTCAGATAAATTCAACTCTGCTTATTTTTTATTCTATTGCTTAGTGTAAGAAAAAACTTTAGTGCAACAAAAAAAGAAGAAAAAAAAGAAGAAAGAAGACGATGTACGGTGAGAGACCCATAGAGGTCATGCACCGTAGCCTACATCCGTCTACCGTGAGAGACATTAATAGGTCTCTCACAGTGCATCACTTGCTATTTTTTTTTTTTTTTTGCAACTTACTTTTAAACCATTGATTAAAAAGTGGTACATGATATTATGATGCACTATCAATATTGTATTATTTTTCATTTCTTTCATTTTTTTATTCTACAAAATAGAGACCTTTTAAGTTTAGTCCTTACTTAATTTTAATAGTATTTTTAGTCGTACAAATTTTTTCTTAATACGTTGTTTAAACCCTGTTAAAATAAAATTTATTTAACTAAACTTAAACTCTTAAATTTTTTTAATGATTTTTTATACATGTGTTTATCACTTTATAAAATACTCATTAACCAAAACTTATAACTTTTTAATGTGAGATCGTTGTACCCCGTTTTTTGACCTAAATTTTTGCATTTTTTCATTCTTCAGTCATATTTTCGATTCGAAACAATCGTTATTTTTTTCAAGAAATTTTGACAGAGAGCTATTTTTGCATTTTTTCATTCGTCAGTCGTCTAAGAATCTCATAGACGTCTATAAGCTAGCTTTTTTTTGGACCTTAGATTAAAAAGTGGTACATGATATTGTGATGCACTATCAGCATTGTATTATTTTTCATTTCTTTCATATTTTTTATCCCTACAAAATAGAGACCTTTTAAGTTTAGTCCTTACTTAATTTTATCCATACTTAAATATCAATTATAAACGTCTATGAGATTCTTAGACGACTGAATCAATATTCTCGAACTTGCATATCTCGCATATTAGTATTTCCCATATTAATATTTCCCACTTAAATATCGGTTATAAACGTCTATGAAATTCTTATAGAACTCGATCATCCCACTTAAATATCAATTATAAACGTCTATGAGATTCTTAGATGACTGAATCACTATTCTCAAACTTACATATCTCGCACATTAATATCTTCCACTTAAATATCAATTATAAACGTCTATGAGATTCTTAGACGACAAAATCACTCTTTTCGCACTTAAATATCTCACATATTGATATCTTCTACTTAAATATCGATTATAAACGTCTATGAGATTCTTAGACGACTGATCACTCTTTTCGAACTTAAATATCTCGCATATTAATATCTCCCACTTAAATATCGGTTATAAACATTTATGAGATTCTTACACAACTCGATCACTCTTATCCCACTTAAATATCAATTATAAACGTCTATGAGATTCTTAGACGACTGAATCACTATTTCACACTTAAATATCTCACATATTAATATCTCCCATTTAAATATCAGTTATAAACATCTATGAGATTCTTATACGACTTGGTCACTCTTATTCCACTTAAATATCAATTATAAACGTCTATGAGATTCTTAGACGACTGAATCAATATTCTCGAACTTGCATATCTCGCATATTAGTATCTCCCACATTAATATCTCTCACTTAAATATCGGTTATAAACGTCAATGAGATTTTTACACAACTCGATCACTTTTATCTCACTTAAATATCAATTATATACGTTATTTAAAAATTAATTTTAAAATTACATATATAAATGCACAATATATAAACATGACTAAAATCAATAATATTAATAATGACAATTTTTTTTAAAGACAAAAAAATATTATTACTATTACTATTATTATTATTATTATTATTATTATTATTATTATAAACGCCACTAGTTCATTGTACAAGGAGTACACACAAGCCAATAGGCTTGCACAAGAGCAAAACAGTTTGAAGCTCAACATACAAGGCCTCCTCAGTCCTAACTAAAGACATATAATAGCTCAAAAAATATATAATAGTCATGACATCACCAGTACATTTTAAGTTATACATTTTAAGTTAAGTATTATACAAAAAGAACATCATTAGTACCATCCCAAAAAACATCATCAGTACTATCCAAAAAAAAGACATAGTTAATTACCCGTGTAACAACATAATAGTTTGACATTCACTAGGAAACATGGATTGTATCATATATTATTTTTTTATTTAAAAATAAATATTTAACCCATACTTTTCCGATACGAGTATCGGGAAGTACCAGACGCGTATCAGATATTATTTTTTTATTTAAAAATAAAAATTTAACCGATACTTTTCCGTTACGAGTATCGGGACGTATCGGACGAGAATCGGTATCGAGGACATATCTGACACGATACTTCACCAATTTTAGAGTATCGGGGCTTCATAAGCATTTTATAAAATGATAAACACGTGTGTAAAAAATCAGTAAAAAATTTAAGAGTTTAAGATTAATTAAATAAATTTTATTTTCACAGGGTTTAAACAACGTATTAAGAAAAATTTTGTACGATTAAAAATACTATTAAAATTAAGTAAAGACCAAACTTAAAAGATTTTTATTTGGTAGGAATAAAAATAAATATATAAAGGAAATGAAAAATAATATAATACTGATAGTACATCATAATATCATGTATCACTTTTTAATCTAAGGTCCAAAAATAACTTGAAAAAAAAAACAAAGAAGTTGGTCTCTCACGGTGAGAGACCTATTAACGTGTCTCACCCTATACAGGGCCCTTATAACATGGGAAAGAAACAAACTATTTATATTTTATTTTACTTTTGTTTTTTTTTTTTTTTATCTCACCTCTCCAAATCATTTAAACGGCTAACTTCAAAAACCTCATCACATAAAAGAGAGACATCTAGCTCTTTCCCTTTGTGAAGGATCCTAAAAGGCATTAGCTTATTATTAAATTAAAAAATTTATAAAGCCCCAACTAAAATACCTAGAATATTTAGTCGAGACATACATAATGGCATCTGAGTACAAATAAATTTCTGAATTTAAATAAGCAAGAAACAACTTGTTTCAGATACAAGATAATCAAAGAAGAATATACAGCGGAAACAAAAGAATTCTAAGATAAACAGATTAAATCTAAAACAAAGAAGAAGACTACAGTCTTCAAATCTGATGAATCAAGCTCGGCTCCAAACATCAGCTCCGTCCCGGTCCTTGCTTCGGTTAACCTGTCTACCTAAAAAAAATTGATTTGGAGTGGGGTGAGACTACTAAGCCTCAGTGAGTCCTACTACCCTCCTAGAGGTGACTACACCGGGGGCACCTAATCAGTCGTAACATAAAATTTATATACATAACATAATCCATAAATAGTGATAAGGTGTAACACATAATTAATCTTGTTCGTTTTAAACACAAGGACACTCTGAGGTGAGCCTGTCTCAGAGGCCTGCCCTATCCGTCAACCGATTCGGTCACGGCATGAAGCTCACATAATACACATCCTGATGGATTATCCCATTGGGAGTCCATATTGGCGACATAGGTCGCATCTGATTTGACTGATACTAAAATTGTATCCTTACTACCATAATTCCCAAAATCCCGGGGAGCATACATTCCTAATTAATTCTAGGTTATGCCCTAAAGATTATCTGTGACTAACATTCTATTCGACATTATGTCATGTACGTTAATACAAATTATCTGACTCTAATGAGGGTATAAAACGAGTGTTTGAAGTTTCAAGAATAAATGTAAAATGTGGACTATTCTGTACCAGCTCGCTCTGGCGAGTCACCAGCTCGCTATGGCGAGATTATAGGTTCTGACCTAAATCAACTCGCTGTGGCGAGCAGTAGCTCGCCATGGCAAGTTTCATCAGCCCAGAACCCAGCTCGCCATGAACGCTCGCCAACTACTCGCTGGAGCGAGTTCATGCAGAATTGCCCTGTTTTGCAGAAATCATGATTTTTCAAACTAACACCTACAACTCTCATTTTAGACAGTGCATTAACAGATAATTAACATAATATAAAATAGAATGGAGAGGAGTTTGGGATTTAACCCCTCTCGCACAACATTTCCTAATTCCTAAATGTTATCATGCATAATCATTAATTTGGGGAAAACTAGCTAAACTAGCCTAAAGAACCCACCTGGAGATTGAAGCTCTACACAGATGCAGCAACAACCACGAACCTTCCAGCAATAGGACATCACTTGAACCCCGATTGTACACTAGAAGGAATAGAATTGGAAATGAATTAATGATTGCTTGAAGGCTTGCAAGGTTTAGGATCATAGAACAACCTCTACACGACTTAAGAAAGGGTTAAAAAGGGTATTGGACAACTTACCAAGGCTTGAAAAGGATTTCCCAAGGGTGGCAGCACCTTGCTGCAGACTACCGCTGGTTGCCCGCAGCTCCTCGCAGGTCGCCCGCAGCTCCTCGCAGGTCGCCCGCAGGTGCTCGCAGGACTCCGCAGCACCTCGCCCTGGCGAGGGATAACTCGCTGAGCGAGTGCACCAGCACAGAAAACACGATTTTTGCTGCTTCCTTTTGATTTTCACACTTCCAAAGGTACCCATGGCTTCCCAGTAGTTCCAAGAGTTGTATTGCTCAAGATAAACACACATGCAATGGAGATTTCCAAGAAAAAGGTTAGGATTGAATCTTTACAAAAAGGCAACACATTACAATCCATGGAAATTGAAGAAGGATTAGAGTGATAGAACTTACTCTCTCTTAGGGGTTGAAATATAAGGGCAAGAATTTGATCCTTGCATGTGAGATTGAGGAAATTGGTGAAGCTTGAATGATGATGATGATGATTCGGCCGTGAGAGGGAGAGGAGGATGAGAACATCAATGATTTCATGATCTCTCTCTATAGCAAGCTGAATCTTTGGGTCATGAATTTCTGTTTGTATGAGAGTTTTGATGGAGATTAATGGAACATGGATGTTGATGAAGAAATAGGCGTGGGAGAAGAGAGGAAGAGAAGTCAGAATTCTGTTTTCATGTTTCAGGAAAATGGAATTGAAATCTTAAATGGAAAGAATGAGTGTTTTAGCTTCTTATAACCCCTTTGTAGTACAATACCTCTTTTGCCCTCCTCCACTTACTAATATATTAACTCATATATTCCAATGAAGCTTCAATGGTTGATTTTATTTAATTTCTCCTTTGTTAAATAAAATCTGGGATATTACAATCTACCCCCCTTAAAGAAATTTCGTCCTCGAAATTCAAACTTCTCCATTCCGCAACAGGGTAGGTTGTTTAGGTTTGCATCTGGAACTACACTTCGTCTAATCTTCAGTTTAAAGTATTCAATCCCTTGGAATAAAACTTTCCTCTCTCTCAAGGTTACAGGCTAAAGGTTATCCTTACATCCTCATAGTTCCAGTGCTGCTCACTCTTATTTAAAGGCTCACTGTCACCCTTTTGACAGTGTCGTTACCATCTTAGTATAGTTTCATGTACCTCTACTTCTACTACGGTTATTTTCCTTCACTACGTTCGACGTCATTCCAAATACCTCACTGTCTTAGAAGGTCGGTATCTGGCCTGGTTGGTACACACTTATCTTGGAGTCAAAACTGCGCGCTCTTATGTACATCACTCAGATCAGTCCTTCTACAGACGTTCTCCCTTTCTGATCACCTTCATGCATAACACATCGTGTGTACATCTGTACCACGGTGTCGTCTACTACTCCAGGATCGATTTAAATATAAAACGAGTGGAAAATTGTCTAAACACTACTGATTCTTCTGCCAACGAGTCAGACTCGTCCGCAGACAAACCTATAGTTGTCCGATAAAATCCCACCTACAATTTAATCCATCCTGGCTCAACACAGTGATCAAGTTGTACTTCCAACATGCGTATGCACTTAGGTTTAGGTTATCTCTTGAAGTTAAGGATTCCTCACGCTCCGAGGTTTTCCGCTGACAAGTGTAGCGCGAGGCTTGTCTAATCAATCGGGTTCTAAACTCGACTAATCTGAACACTCTGGGTTTGAATTTGTATTACTCAGGCTGAAAAGATTGGCAAAGCTTAAGACGGTAGGCTGAGCTAACCGACGAATCGTCATGATAACAATACGAGTTTGATTGACATGAAGCATTACTCTAATGAGTAATTTAATTCATTCACTTATGTGAACTGGCTGAAGAAGTCTAGGCTTGGAGTCGGAATATCCGGGTCAAGTTACTCAGGCTGAACACTCAGTCTCACGAGGTTATGATAAACAAGGCTGAATGGTCGAACATACGGCAGGGACACTAAGATCAACACGATAATCTAATCATGAGTTTAGGAAGGAATCGAAAGGCTTGGATTCCCAATACTGGTGTCGTTAGAGCGACTGAATTTCTCTGAATTAGAATTTAACTATGATCTTAACTCTGAATTTGGCTGAGAGGTTCCGACGGATACGGTTAACCAATTAAGTCGGGAAATCTGGTTACATGGTTTGGATGTACGAAGTTTAATTTATTTGCTGACACTGAGCAGAGTCATTTGTGTCAGAACAGATGAAATTGCTACCTAACAGGTTAACTGACGTTTGAGAGTTGAATCGAAGACTATTCGTGGATTTCCAGGCAATTGATTTCCACAAATACGACTGAGTTACTTAGCAGCGTAGCTGAAAGACTAATTGCACAGAGTGGGATTACTTAAGAGTGATGCTTCACGAAATCAGTGCGACTGACTGACGTCGATAAATTTGAGTAGTTGAATCTGATTTGAATTTGTGTGAAGTACCTGATTGACAGGCAGCTTTAACCACATGAAAGATATGCGTCTGAGACGTAACTCAGATAAGTTAGAGCGAATACGCGTTCGTAGTGTTCCAAGAACTACGGACGGGGAATTTGAACATTGTTCGGCTCGAATCAAGGTTAAAAGAAGGCCCAGATATACAAAGGTAACTGATGATTGGTCTCCTTCTGGTTCACACCTGTACTCTACAGTTCTACTTTCTATTTCCTCAGACTAGGACAATAAAGTCTTTGCTCAGGCTTCTAGCTAGCTAAGTCTCTCAGGGAGGTTTAACTCTGATTGATGATCTCTCAGCTGACAGGTGCTGGAATAGTTAAGGTTATCGGTGTCTAATTGGAGCTAATGTTAAACTTAATCTCTTTTCTCTGGGTAGTAATACACGGCTGGAAAACTGGTCTAGGTGACAAGTGTCACTAATAAGGTCTCTCATACGTTACATTTATCAGAACATGCTTCCTACGGTTTGATACTAAAGCTTTGATAAAAACGGCCGATAGAGTCTAATCCTTGAACTAGCTAGCTAGCAGGTTTCTGGTACATACTACAAATCTAATGATGGCAGAATGATAACTCTGTTGTATGGTTAACTAATACTATTGATTTCTCAACTAACTGGTTCAAAGGTTGAATACGTCTAGAAAAGGTCAATCCTATTATGAAACTGAGCTTCCGGTCTCTAAGCTATTCAATGACAAGGTAATTACGGATCGATTCGTCAACTATTAGAGCTAACGGTAAGACTTAACGGTGATACTAGCTATACTTAATCTGATGCGACTACCGGTAATTATTGACAGGTTACACCAAGTCGCTGACATCTAAAGGAATAATCTTAGGTGTTTACTTTATAGGTTCACGGCAAGAGAATACAAGATATAGGTGTTCTAGAGGATGGTCTAATGGAAGGACATCGAAAAGGATACTGGAATGTGCTCGGGTCCATATCTTGATTTCTCTAACCTGTGTGATTCGTCTTAAGGTCTATATTGTTGGAAACAGTTAACAGGTTAACTATACTGGGTCACTGATCTAGGAACATAGAGGTGATGGTATTTAATGTGATTCCTTAGGTACGGTATTGCCAAAAGAGTATTCCTAGTTTTGATGGGAGGTATGTTTAGACTTACAAGGTTAGGTTCTATTATTGGCATCTAATCGTTCGATGATAATTGTTCTATAGACTAACTTAGGTGGTTTGTGTGGTTACTAGAAGTTTACTATCTGTCAGACTTCTCGGTACCTAAGGGTTCCTGTCTCGCACTTTGACAACTAGTGGTTTAGGGAAGAAGTTTGGATTTTAAATTTCTACTGCTAAATGTTGCTTAAGTCTTTATTGGATTCCTGTTACGATGACGTATGTCAGGTCCACTATGCTAAGTTTGGTTTATAATTACTTATTTATGTGCTAATACTTAATGTGTCACGTTGGATGTGGTACCGCCAAAAGGAAAGTCTAGCTACTGTGATTAGTCAAGGCTGAGTCTTCGTTGGTCCACTTCAGGTATAGACTTCTAAGAGTTAAGAGAGTTTACCTAAGGCTACCTAACTTTAAACATCTAGGAGCTTCTCACTTACTCTAGATAACTAGACATTTAGCAACATGCTTGGTTTACTAATTCCTATTTCAAGTGTTGGTTTTCCATAAGAAAGTATGTCCTCGTTCCATTGAGAACCTTAAGGTTTGATAATCTTGGGTTAGGCTTAGCTAAATAGGGATTTCAAATTTAACTGAACAGATATGAGGTCTATCTAAGGTCTTTCTACCACGGATGAATTCCCTCACTTGTGATGTTCAACTACTTATTCTGGTAGAATTAAGTTTCGGATAGCTTGGTAGGGTTATTGGTTTCCATCTTTTGGTGTTATGCCTAAAGGCATTTCCTCAACAGTCCTTATGAGTAAAAAGGTGGTTAAGAGTCACTTATCCTAAAGTTCGGAAGGTAGGATGGTAAGATTATATGAAGGCTGAAGGCTAACCACTAAAACTAAAACAGTTGAACATGGAATAAGGCAAAAACATGTAGCAGCAAAAGCCTGCTAAGCTCGCTGCAGCGAGTGACTACTCGCTAAGCGAGTGAGACAGAATTGGGAAAGATTATTCTGTGGTTTCCAATTTCCACTTAGTACATCACTCATACTTCCCAAGTTTTAACTAGATGGATTGACCGCTTACTGGTATAGATTGCTGAGGGTTTCCTAAACTTGGTTGGAACTTAGCTCCTGATAGGGTAGAGTAACTCTAGGCTCAGAAAATTCACCTGACACACTGTGTCAGTGGAATACTGTTGTGCACTGCGCACTTCAGTCTTGAGGATACACTTACTTCCTTCAATCTGCAGCCTTTACTCCGGTCTTAAGTTACGCAACTTACTCCTGTGGCACCATCTGCCACTGCTTCAAAATCCACTTATAAGGTTTCTCTTTGACGACAGCTCCTCGATTGCACTTCATTGCGACATTAACGTTAGAATTTCAGAGTTCACTTCAGCTCTAAACCAGAATACACTGCCTACCATACACAATACTGAGTTGATCAGGCTCAGCACGCGACGGTTTCAGCGTAAACAGTCCAGGTCCAAAGGGTCTGTATTGCTTGGGAAGGAATTGTTCTGACTCATGGCAAGGTCCGATACTGAATCGACCTACTCTGATACCAATTATAAAGCCCCAACTAAAATACCTAGAATATTTAGTCGAGACATACATAATGGCATCTGAGTACAAATAAATTTCTGAATTTAAATAAGCAAGAAACAACTTGTTTCAGATACAAGATAATCAAAGAAGAATATACAGCGGAAACAAAAGAATTCTAAGATAAACAGATTAAATCTAAAACAAAGAAGAAGACTACAGTCTTCAAATCTGATGAATCAAGCTCGGCTCCAAACATCAGCTCCGTCCCGGTCCTTGCTTCGGTTAACCTGTCTACCTAAAAAAAATTGATTTGGAGTGGGGTGAGACTACTAAGCCTCAGTGAGTCCTACTACCCTCCTAGAGGTGACTACACCGGGGGCACCTAATCAGTCGTAACATAAAATTTATATACATAACATAATCCATAAATAGTGATAAGGTGTAACACATAATTAATCTTGTTCGTTTTAAACACAAGGACACTCTGAGGTGAGCCTGTCTCAGAGGCCTGCCCTATCCATCAACCGATTCGGTCACGGCATGAAGCTCACATAATACACATCCTGATGGATTATCCCATTGGGAGTCCATATTGGCGACATAGGTCGCATCTGATTTGACTGATACTAAAATTGTATCCTTACTACCATAATTCCCAAAATCCCGGGGAGCATACATTCCTAATTAATTCTAGGTTATGCCCTAAAGATTATCTGTGACTAACATTCTATTCGACATTATGTCATGTACGTTAATACAAATTATCTGACTCTAATGAGGGTATAAAACGAGTGTTTGAAGTTTCAAGAATAAATGTAAAATGTGGACTATTCTGTACCAGCTCGCTCTGGCGAGTCACCAGCTCGCTATGGCGAGATTATAGGTTCTGACCTAAATCAACTCGCTGTGGCGAGCAGTAGCTCGCCATGGCAAGTTTCATCAGCCCAGAACCCAGCTCGCCATGAACGCTCGCCAACTACTCGCTGGAGCGAGTTCATGCAGAATTGCCCTGTTTTGCAGAAATCATGATTTTTCAAACTAACACCTACAACTCTCATTTTAGACAGTGCATTAACAGATAATTAACATAATATAAAATAGAATGGAGAGGAGTTTGGGATTTAACCCCTCTCGCACAACATTTCCTAATTCCTAAATGTTATCATGCATAATCATTAATTTGGGGAAAACTAGCTAAACTAGCCTAAAGAACCCACCTGGAGATTGAAGCTCTACACAGATGCAGCAACAACCACGAACCTTCCAGCAATAGGACATCACTTTGTCACGACCCAATCCGCATCGTGACCGGCGCACGAACTAGCACCCTAGTCCGGCAAGCCTTATGATCAAACTTATCCACAATAAATAAAATATTTTCAAGAATCACTTTTACCTCAAAAATTATATATAAGATGAGGGGGTAAGTCACGAAGACTTAGTGAGGGACAACAATTAATCACCATCAACTAAAAGGGAAACACACAGGAGATCGAATAATTATTTTCCTCAAATCTAGTTTCAATTTCCAAAGGTGATAATCAAGCAAAAATATAATTCAATGTCATAAAGAGGTGAAAACCAAATCAACAACTTTATAGGAGATATGGATATCGGGTATAATCAAAATAAATAAAATCGTTGCGAGAGAATCGAGAGATGGCTCCATCTCGTTGATAGCCCTTTCCTACTAAGAGTAGCCTCCCTTAGTGGCGGCTCCATCTAACGGATAGCCCTTTTCTCATCGATTCACAAAACAGGTCATCGAACTATATCGATCTGGTAAAACCGAGAGCTAGCTCCATCTCGTTGATAGCTCTTTCCTCCTAAGAGTGGCCTCCCTTAGGGGTAGCTCCATCTAACGGATAGCTCTTTTCTCTCGACTAATAAAAATCAAATCCATCGATTAGGGAGTTTACATCTCGTTGATAGCCCTTTCCTCCTAATGGTGGCCTTTCTATAGGGGTGGCTCCATCTAACGGATAATTCTCCCTAACCGAAATCACATTACTAGGTGCACCTAGGTCGTCGTCATTATAACTGTGGTTCTTAAAAAATATCTTTAAACCATATTTCTCAACACATCAAACGCATACCAAAGTATATAAACAAAACTCAATTTCAAATCTTATTCTAAATAGCTTATAAGTAATCTAAACAGAGACTAGAGTTATAGCTCGACAGGGAGAGGATCCCTGGTCCTACGTATCCCCAAACGATTAGGGAATCAGAGCCACGTAGTTCTCTAAGTGTTGGTTAGCTATCAACAAAACAAAGTATATACAACTATCTTGTATCGTTATATGCTCATAGACCATATTATCTATTCATTGTGACGAACATAAAACTTTGATTTTTCCAATAAAGCATCGAAGTATAATTTTCAAATAATTTGCATAACTAAAATCAGTTCGTATAAATTGTTTTAATCACTTTTTATTTTAGTCCTATGGTCATAAGAATCATTACCAAATGAGGCAGCATGGTTAACATAATATTAAGCCTTAACTACTCTTAAAATGACATTAAGAATCAAAATAACAAGGCTGTCCTTTAATATCAACCAGCAGAAAATTAATACCATGGCTATCATCTAATCACAACTTGCAAAATTCTAGCAGATTTCTAATAACAACCAGTTCATGATCTCTAGCATTTTCCCATCAATACATAACAGCCCCAATATCCACTCTAACTCAAGAAATTTCAATAACAAGTTATAGAGTTCTAATCCATAGATAGAAATGAATAAATTCTAGTCTCTAACATCTTTCAATTAGAGTATTTGTGTTAACAGAGATTGAGTACTCCAATCCCTAATTGAATTCTTTACATGCATTCCAATACTTCCAACATAAAGTTATTCTAGGGTTCTAGTTCTACCAAAATCAAAGCTAATAAGAACTCACCTTTGATTTCTTATGATGAGATTGTTGAAAGCTCCAAACTATCTATTCCCATGACATCCAAATGCTTATGGTGAAAGCAAAATGAAGAAATGGAGAAGTCAACATGGATTTGGTGCTTCAGGGAGAGAACAGAGTATGGAAGACTGATTTTCTCTTCCTTTTGTTATTTTTCAAAGGGTCATGTGGATGCTTCTAGAGAAAGCCTTGGAGTTTTTATTTAATAATTACTATTATATTATTATTATTTTATATAATACATTAGAATAAAAAAAAATTTAAAATAACCCACACATATATAGACTAAATATTACCTTTATTACTTTAATAGTTGATTAATAAAATTAAAATAAAATTGGAGGTTATTACATTCTTTCCCCCTTAAAAAAAATTTTGTCCTCAAAATTTAGCTTACTAACATCAATTGAGAGTTTGTAAAATACATGATACTCTTCTTTCAAAATGACTCTAAACCTACTATATATACATTACCACAAAGTTTATCATTAGTTGGTTAACATGCTTTTTGTATGAGAACGATAACTTGATATTTAAGTGATTTCACACAACACTCGTTTATAAGCACTAAACATAATACGAAGGCAATAACAAAAATCCGTTAACCGATTCAAGAAATAGTCATGATGGTCATTTTAACTTAAATTGCCCCCATTCATTTGCATACTTGCTAAAATAAACTAGCACAAATTTAAGGGTATCAAACCTAAATTATGTCTTGAGCACTAGCAAACCAATACATACATGTTGAACCGCATATAGCTATGCAAGCACCCTTTATATAGCAAAACACAAAACACATTCAATCTAAAATCAATATTGTCATAATAGTGGACTACACTTTCAAAATTGTAAAATCTAATCAAAATCACAAATATCAACATACACTCTTAATCACACCCACATACTTACCATGTTTACAACTACAGTTCATAATTTACCATCAATTGTGTGTTTCCAGCACTAAAATTCATGAACCCTTCATGTACGCATCATATTCTAAACCAGACATTCATAAACAAAAAGTAATATCAATTCTCACCAACCTATTGCATATGGAAGGAACATAACACAAGTGATAGCAATGTTTAAACCCAAATAGAGGAACCTTTGCATAGAGACAACAAATTTCTTTTAACTTATTTGTGTCCACTGCGCTCTTGAAGTTCCTAGACTGCAAGTTATGAAATCAACAACAACAACCGATGGGAACTATAAAAGCATTTTTTTTTTTTTTCCACACAAAAATACCAAGGCATCATCATAATAATAGATCATCTAGCTTGGAACAAAAATCCAATTTTTAAGAATGACCAAACATCACCTGTATAACTATAACTGTTGCGGCATATCAAACATATAGGATAACAGCCGCATAATGCATATACATTCGCTACATAACCCACACAGTCCCTAACCTGCTTTTCAAAATCATGTTCAAATTCAAAACAATTCCTCTATTGCTGCAACCCAAAATAAATTCAATTACATTCTATTTCACTTCCACTAACACGCTTCCGCTGCGCAACTCTAGTACGTACCCACATATTTCACTCTCTAAAGTTTCAAGTTATAAACTCATGTTCCGATACTCCAAGAAACTTATGCTAAAAAGTATTGAGAGTTTTTTTTTTATTTTTAAATGATCTATATGATCAATGTCACAACTAAAATTAATAGCTTCACTCTTATGGATTTAGTCTCTGCCTTCAACTCTTTTAAGAGCTTAAAAAAATAGCAATACTTGTTTCTTTCATTCTAAAAGTTAATCGCCTTTGAATAACTATCACAAGACATCTTTCGATTATAACCATTCTTCATTCCTAGTGAATTGTTCCACAAATGTACACTTACAGTATCATGATAATGTATTCGGGTTGTATAAAGCACCTACTTCATATTTGATCTACATCTTAAATCTTAATAGCCATTCAACCAAGTCTAAATATACCCAATATAAATGTATTCCTAATTCAAAGAGTCTTACATTTCAAGTCTAGAAATATCGTTATCAAAACTAGCAATGGCCTAGATGCTGCTAACTACCGTAATACAAAGAGTTGATAGATGGGTTTCTTCTATTTTCTATAACTTATGAATATACAAGTACAAATTTTTTATGATTATGAGATTTGTTAATCCTAAAAGGGTCTTGATTGTGAGATTCCATGGTTCATGACTAGGATATCAACTCTATAAAAAATCTCTAAACTAAGTTACATATTAACTCATAACCAGGCTCTGATACCAACTTTGTCACGACCCAATCCGCATCGTGACCGGCGCACGAACTAGCACCCTAGTCCGGCAAGCCTTATGATCAAACTTATCCACAATAAATAAAATATTTTCAAGAATCACTTTTACCTCAAAAATTATATATAAGATGAGGGGGTAAGTCACGAAGACTTAGTGAGGGACAACAATTAATCACCATCAACTAAAAGGGAAACACACAGGAGATCGAATAATTATTTTCCTCAAATCTAGTTTCAATTTCCAAAGGTGATAATCAAGCAAAAATATAATTCAATGTCATAAAGAGGTGAAAACCAAATCAACAACTTTATAGGAGATATGGATATCGGGTATAATCAAAATAAATAAAATCGTTGCGAGAGAATCGAGAGATGGCTCCATCTCGTTGATAGCCCTTTCCTACTAAGAGTAGCCTCCCTTAGTGGCGGCTCCATCTAACGGATAGCCCTTTTCTCATCGATTCACAAAACAGGTCATCGAACTATATCGATCTGGTAAAACCGAGAGCTAGCTCCATCTCGTTGATAGCTCTTTCCTCCTAAGAGTGGCCTCCCTTAGGGGTAGCTCCATCTAACGGATAGCTCTTTTCTCTCGACTAATAAAAATCAAATCCATCGATTAGGGAGTTTACATCTCGTTGATAGCCCTTTCCTCCTAATGGTGGCCTTTCTATAGGGGTGGCTCCATCTAACGGATAATTCTCCCTAACCGAAATCACATTACTAGGTGCACCTAGGTCGTCGTCATTATAACTGTGGTTCTTAAAAAATATCTTTAAACCATATTTCTCAACACATCAAACGCATACCAAAGTATATAAACAAAACTCAATTTCAAATCTTATTCTAAATAGCTTATAAGTAATCTAAACAGAGACTAGAGTTATAGCTCGACAGGGAGAGGATCCCTGGTCCTACGTATCCCCAAACGATTAGGGAATCAGAGCCACGTAGTTCTCTAAGTGTTGGTTAGCTATCAACAAAACAAAGTATATACAACTATCTTGTATCGTTATATGCTCATAGACCATATTATCTATTCATTGTGACGAACATAAAACTTTGATTTTTCCAATAAAGCATCGAAGTATAATTTTCAAATAATTTGCATAACTAAAATCAGTTCGTATAAATTGTTTTAATCACTTTTTATTTTAGTCCTATGGTCATAAGAATCATTACCAAATGAGGCAGCATGGTTAACATAATATTAAGCCTTAACTACTCTTAAAATGACATTAAGAATCAAAATAACAAGGCTGTCCTTTAATATCAACCAGCAGAAAATTAATACCATGGCTATCATCTAATCACAACTTGCAAAATTCTAGCAGATTTCTAATAACAACCAGTTCATGATCTCTAGCATTTTCCCATCAATACATAACAGCCCCAATATCCACTCTAACTCAAGAAATTTCAATAACAAGTTATAGAGTTCTAATCCATAGATAGAAATGAATAAATTCTAGTCTCTAACATCTTTCAATTAGAGTATTTGTGTTAACAGAGATTGAGTACTCCAATCCCTAATTGAATTCTTTACATGCATTCCAATACTTCCAACATAAAGTTATTCTAGGGTTCTAGTTCTACCAAAATCAAAGCTAATAAGAACTCACCTTTGATTTCTTATGATGAGATTGTTGAAAGCTCCAAACTATCTATTCCCATGACATCCAAATGCTTATGGTGAAAGCAAAATGAAGAAATGGAGAAGTCAACATGGATTTGGTGCTTCAGGGAGAGAACAGAGTATGGAAGACTGATTTTCTCTTCCTTTTGTTATTTTTCAAAGGGTCATGTGGATGCTTCTAGAGAAAGCCTTGGAGTTTTTATTTAATAATTACTATTATATTATTATTATTTTATATAATACATTAGAATAAAAAAAAATTTAAAATAACCCACACATATATAGACTAAATATTACCTTTATTACTTTAATAGTTGATTAATAAAATTAAAATAAAATTGGAGGTTATTACACACTTGAACCCCGATTGTACACTAGAAGGAATAGAATTGGAAATGAATTAATGATTGCTTGAAGGCTTGCAAGGTTTAGGATCATAGAACAACCTCTACACGACTTAAGAAAGGGTTAAAAAGGGTATTGGACAACTTACCAAGGCTTGAAAAGGATTTCCCAAGGGTGGCAGCACCTTGCTGCAGACTACCGCTGGTTGCCCGCAGCTCCTCGCAGGTCGCCCGCAGCTCCTCGCAGGTCGCCCGCAGCTCCTCGCAGGTCGCCCGCAGGTGCTCGCAGGACTCCGCAGCACCTCGCCCTGGCGAGGGATAACTCGCTGAGCGAGTGCACCAGCACAGAAAACACGATTTTTGCTGCTTCCTTTTGATTTTCACACTTCCAAAGGTACCCATGGCTTCCCAGTAGTTCCAAGAGTTGTATTGCTCAAGATAAACACACATGCAATGGAGATTTCCAAGAAAAAGGTTAGGATTGAATCTTTACAAAAAGGCAACACATTACAATCCATGGAAATTGAAGAAGGATTAGAGTGATAGAACTTACTCTCTCTTAGGGGTTGAAATATAAGGGCAAGAATTTGATCCTTGCATGTGAGATTGAGGAAATTGGTGAAGCTTGAATGATGATGATGATGATTCGGCCGTGAGAGGGAGAGGAGGATGAGAACATCAATGATTTCATGATCTCTCTCTATAGCAAGCTGAATCTTTGGGTCATGAATTTCTGTTTGTATGAGAGTTTTGATGGAGATTAATGGAACATGGATGTTGATGAAGAAATAGGCGTGGGAGAAGAGAGGAAGAGAAGTCAGAATTCTGTTTTCATGTTTCAGGAAAATGGAATTGAAATCTTAAATGGAAAGAATGAGTGTTTTAGCTTCTTATAACCCCTTTGTAGTACAATACCTCTTTTGCCCTCCTCCACTTACTAATATATTAACTCATATATTCCAATGAAGCTTCAATGGTTGATTTTATTTAATTTCTCCTTTGTTAAATAAAATCTGGGATATTACAAAATTCTTAATTAGACGGATGAAATTAATCAATCCATCTCTGTTTATATAGTCATTTTTTTCTATCAGAAAGTGTCTATAGTACACGATTAAGGGGAAAATGGTGGAAATAGAGAAAGGGGTTAAGGACTGCAGTATGGAAATGGTAGAAAAAGAAGTGGACAGCAAGAACATGAACCACCATCGACGAGGAGGAATCCGAACGTTACCTTTCATTTTTGGTTAGCTTTCATAATAACTCACTTTCTAGCTTGCTTTATTTGATAGGATTTAATTTTATAAATACATTTGTGTAAAAAAAATTTACGCATGCATTCAATCAAACAAACTATAACATATAAATATTAAAAGAAATATTTTATAAATAAATCTATAAAGATGGCATTGCATTGTAATATTATGGATGCATTAATTTTTTTAAAAAAAATATTATACAAGGTGCACAACAAATTAATCATGATTTTTAATTGGGGTGAGAGGGTGGAATCAACTTGAATACTACCTAATATAATATTTACTAACCGTAGGGAGAGTTTGCCACCCGCATTTAGATTACACAAAACTCGAGAGATTAGTCTATATAGTTGTATGCAGAAATATATATTTGATTTAAAAATTTAAAAATTATATATTTCAAATTAAAAGATTACTTATTTGAGTGAGACAATGAATATGATTAAAGTTTAAAATGAATTTTGATATTGAGTCTCATGAGAATAATGAAATATATTGGGTAAACTACTAACAAATTTATATTGTGGAAAAGAGGGTCAGTTCATAAAAATCATGACTAAGTGACGAAAAATTTGAGAATTTTAAACTCCAAGATAACATATGACATTTTGCCTTATAAGTGATTACTAGAGACATAAACATTAACACAAATCAATGACAATATTTTATGTTATGAATCATTGACAAATCATTTAGTATGTGAATGACAATATTGTCTATATATATATGCAGCAAATGAAGTGTGCGATAGATTTGCAAGTGCTGGTTTTCATAGTAACTTGATGAGTTACCTAACCCAAGAGTTGAACATGCCATTGGTAGCAGCTTCAAACACACTCACAAATTTTGGTGGAACATCTAGCTTCACTCCTCTCATTGGTGCTTTATTTGCAGATTCCTTTGCTGGACGATATTGGACAATTATTGTTGGATGTCTCATTTATGAATTGGTTTCTTACCCTCTTTTCCACAATATAAATTTGTTAGTAGTTTATTACCCAATATATTTCATTATTCTCATGAAACTCTATCAAAATTCATTTTAAATACAACAATTTTCAATTCAAATTACTCCCTAATAGTTCTACCTCATCACACCATCTTCGTCTCTGAATCCATTTAAACTACAACTACCTATAAATAGATGTTCATATCATCTCTCAAGTCGATCGCTATCAAGTGTGCTGCGTGAATATAAATAGTAGTCATCTTTTAACCGATATGAGACTCTTTAACACTCCCTCACGCCTAACACAATTGAATAACTTTTTGTTTTGTACAGTGTTTGATGAACAAATGATATTTTAGCATTTTAGACAACTTGTATTTGAGACAAAAAGTTCTCTTGTGATTTAGTGACAAAAATTTTGGTTTTTGTCCAATTCAATGCTCCCAATTGTCAAGTCTCACAAACCCTTTTCAAATCAAACACAGTACAACCAGAAGACTCTTGTTCTTTACCTTTTTTTTTTTAACAAATCAAACACACTAGTAATATTTTAAGTCAAAAAAAATGATGTTAAATATGAGCATTTTCATTTTAATACACCACATACTATTTGCATAACTTGTTAATAATGTTCCCATGTTACTTTGCTTGAAACAGGGATTGATTAGTATTACAATATCAACTATACTACCATATTTTCGTCCCCTACCATGTCCAACACAAGTGAATTGCCAAGAAGCCACATCCTTACAATTATCAGCACTTTATATGTCTCTCCTCCTCACATCTCTTGGATCAGGTGGCATTAGACCTTGTGTTATGCCTTTTTCAGCTGACCAATTCAATATGACAAAACATGGTGTGGCATCAAGGAAATGGAATCTCTTCAATTGGTACTTTTTCTTCATGGGTTTTGCTTCTCTTAGTGCTTTGACCATTGTAGTTTATGTTCAAGACAATATGAGTTGGGGTTGGGGCCTTGGCATTCCCACCATTGCCATGTTGATATCCATATTTTCATTTTTGTTGGGCTCACCATTGTATAAGACTGTGAAACCAAAAGGAAGCCCTTTGGTTCGTTTGGCTCAAGTAATTGTGGCTGCTGTAAAGAAGAGGAATGAGGTATTACCTAATGATCCTAAGCTTCTATACCAAAATAAGGAACTTGATGCTGATATTTCTTTAGAAGGAAGTCTTTTACACTCTAATCAATATAAGTAAGTCAAATATTTATTTTAGTATTCAAATCAAAATCTTCTATATTATGATTAATAATTCAGGAAAAAGAGAATAGTTTATAGCCATTGGATTAAGTTCTACTCTTGATAAAGTTGACTCACATGTCACACAACAAGTCAATGCACTGGACAATGACTCATATGACATGCTGACGAGACATATGGGTCATTGTTCATTCACGTGTGCGTTGACTTTGTCAAAATTAGTGGGGGCCATCCTTTTATAAAATTGGCTAAAGTTAAGGGCCAAAAGTGCTATTATGAAAGTTAAGGGCCAAAATTGCAAATTTGTGAAAGTCAGGAGGCCAAAAGTGCAATTCAAAAGGGTTGTTTATATTCCTAGATTGACATAAAATATATTAGTATTACACAATATTTCCAACAGTACCTTGAGGTGAATTTGGACATGTAATTTTTACATTTTCTAACTTGTTTATCGTATACATGTAGTTGGTTAGACAAAGCTGCAATTGTCATAGATGAAGAAGCCAAAGATTCAAATATACATTCAAACCTTTGGAATCTAGTAACTGTCCATAGAGTTGAAGAGTTAAAATCTATCATCAGAATGCTTCCAATTTGGGCTTCAGGAATTTTACTCATAACATCTTCATCACATTTACATAGTTTTGTTATTCAACAAGCACGCTCAATGGATCGCCGTCTGTCTCACTCATTCCAACTTCCACCAGCCAGTATGTCAATTTTCAGTGTGATAACCATGATGACAGGAGTTATTCTGTATGAACGCCTTTTCGTTCCATTTGCTCGTAGATTCACAAAGAATCCTGCTGGAATCACATGTTTGCAAAGAATGGGAGTAGGATTTATGATTAATATTGTATCAACTATAGTTTCAGGACTAGTGGAAATGAAAAGAAAAACGGTCGCAGCAAAGTACAATTTATTGGATAATTCAAAAGCAATAATCCCTATAAGTGTGTTTTGGTTGGTACCTCAATATTGTCTACATGGGGTGGCTAAAGTTTTCATGCATGTTGGACATTTAGAATTTCTGTTTGATCAATCACCTGAAAGTATGAGAAGTAGTGCTACTGCTTTGTACTGCATAACTGCATCAATTGGGCATTATATGGGTACACTATTGGTATCATTAGTCCATAAGTATACTGATAAAGAGAATAATTGGCTTCCTGATAGAAACCTTAATAGGGGTAAATTGGAATACTATTATTTTCTTGTTAGTGGGATTCAAGTTATAAATCTAATTTATTACATAATATGTACTTGGTTTTACACTTACAAGTCCTTGGATGAAATTTGGGAAAGGAACAAAGATGAAGGTTTAGAACAAGTTGATACAAATATATCAATTGGGAATTTAAAAGATGGTAATGAGGAAGATAAGAAGGGGTTTACTAAAAGGTGAATGAAATTATTATGGTGTGGTTGATATTAGTTAGTATCAATAAGCATTTTTTTTTGGATTAATCAATAAGCATTGTTTTGAACATTAATGAAGGTTCAAATCCTTTGCAAAATTGTGTGTTTAAGAAATGAAAATAATGTTTCAAATTTTATTTTAGGATTAAATATGTTTTTTATTCTTATAAATATTTTAAATTTCATTTTTAGTCTCAATAAAAATTTTAGTAAATTTTAATTTCTCAAATATTTTCCGTCATGATTTTTTATATCTGTCATTTTTTTTTTTGGTAAGGTATATCTCAACCGAATTTGTGGGAAAAATACTTATCGTACTTTATACATTTAAATAAAAAAAAAATCATAAAAAAAGTTGTATTTGCTCCCGATAATAACCATTGATAGTGGCGACTATTCTTTTCTTATATCATGACGAACATGCTTATGAACAACAAAAATTATTTGATTTTCTCAAGGACATCTGTTACTCCTGAACACTTATATATGTACTATATATAAAAATGATATAAATTTTTGGGATGACTTTTTCATTATTCCTATTTTACCCTTAAAAAATAACTTCCGCATAAAAATATATTTTTAGTTTTTTCCACATAAAAGTAGGTTTTCAGTTTTTTTATAGTAAAAAAAATATTTTTTTTTTCAATAACTAACCACAACAAAAAAGGAGGTTACATCGTTATCAATTAACTAAGTCTAATAAAAAAGGAGATTAAGTAGTTATTTAAATTTTCACAATAGAGAATATCGATCACAAAAAAAAAAAGAATAACGTCACACAAACAGGCACGTTTTGCGGCTAGTATATATAATATACATTCTTAACAAGTATTTCTAATTAATTCATTATTATCTTTTCATTCATACCACTTATCACTTAACTTTTGGGATTGATTTATAATCTGACTATGACGAGTGAAAAAATTGAAAGCCTAAGCCTGTCATGTGATGTGGCCTGTCATGAAGTAAAATTATCGAAGTTTGTGAAATTCAAAATTGTAATAATTTATCAATCGTTAGTTGGTTCAATGGTGATCGGCACTGAACTTAGTAGGGAGGACCACAGTTCAACCCCTCACAACTGCGATCAGGAGGGGGCTGGAAACACTTGATGCCAGAACTAACACCCGAACCAGTTTCAACTTGTGGTGAAAGTAAAAGAAATTGTAATAACTCAATCGTTAGTTGGTTCAATGGTGATTGACGCTGAACTTGGTAGGGAGGACCACGGTTCGATCCCCCACAACTGGAATCGGGAGGGGGCTGAAAGCACCTGATGCCAGAACTAACCCCCGAACTAGATTCAACTTGTGGTGAAAGTCAACAAAAATTGTAATAACTCAATCTTTTCTAAGTTTGTAGATTATTTCAATACCAGACACTTTTGCGAATATTACGGAGATAAAGAAAGTTGATTATAGTATTGAATTCGTTCACAATTAATTTTGGTTTACAATTTTACCCTTTTAGTGAAATAATGAATTGGTGTATTTTTATAGTATTTATTACAGATTGTAAATGAAGATGCATTGAGAATATGTTAGACCGACCTACGGGGGCCTACGGCCTAGCCTACATAGGCTTAGGCCTGGCCGGTTGATTTATTTAAATAGAGCATGTCAATATTTTTTTATAAGTGTATTTAGCTAAAAAAGCTAGGCTTCATAGCCATTAAAAAAACCTTTTAGACCTAGTAAGTCGGCCTATTTAATTAATATAAATATAATTTTACATTTATTATTATTACTATTATTATTATTATATATTAAAATTTGTACTTTGATTAAATTATAAATCTATCAATTTTTTCAATAGTTTAAGTTTATTAATATACATTTATTAATGTATATTAAATCTATCAACTTTTTTACATATATAAATGCATTATTATAAACTAAAATTGAAATATGATGTCATGTCAAGTCAAATTCTACAAAATATCATATTAAATATCAAAAGAAAGTTTAACCTCGTTGATTTATTAATTGATTAGTATATTTAAAAATAAATATAATTATTTATTTAAATATGTTAATATAAAATAGCCTTTTAAACATATTAATGGGTCATGTCAGACTTTCAAAAAGTTAGATTCGAGCCTAAAAAATAAGCCTATGACAGGCGAGAGTGAATTCCTTCCCGTGCAGTTTTCACTGCCGGAGGTCCAGTCCATAATCCAACCTTTCGTTTTTAAAATAAAAAATAAATAAAACTGTAATGATAATAAAATGTAAGGCTGAGATTGAACCAGACAGAAAGTGTATGGGAGAGGATCCTCTCTCATGAGAGGCCATATCACATGTCAGGCTTAGACTTTCAATTTTTTGACAGATCAGACTCAGATTATGGATCCATCCCAAAAGTTCAGTCATAAGTGGGATAAATGAAGAGATGGTGATGAATTGGTGCATTTAATAATTTGAAAGTGTAAAAAATTATTTTCTCACTATTAGTCTTATCTTTTATTGTTGTTTTTGATGTTAAAATAAAATAATTTTTCGAAAATCGGGACCGAAGAAAATTACTGGCTGAGTCGCTGGTCAATACGTTGTTACGCTCTCTTTAAGACGTTTCACAGTACTACTTGAATTGTGCAAAAGCGGACAATCAATCGTGCGCCTCCTGGATAAAACAGCCTAGTTCAAAAACTATACCCAATCAATTATTGCATGATAACGATTGGAAGGAACACCTTCTTGAGTAATTCGACAAAATTATTCGAAATTGATACAATAATATCAATTTTAACTAATACTACAATATCGGTTTTCAAACCAATGAAACACAAAACACAAATAACAATTATTTAGGTGAAGAAAATGGAGAAAGAATTTGTTTGATGTTTATGGCTTTTGTTTTCTTCTTTTTTTCCACGTTGAGTAAGCAATATGTATATGCAATGAAGAAGAATTCATAAGTTTTCCAAAATGAAGAAGACTTGATATATTGAAATCAAGCTGACAACAAGAAAACAACGTACAAAATCAATAGGGACATTGTAATTAAGTGGAATTAAACCAAATTACAATCATGTTGGAATAGGTTATCATGTCTTGATTTTGTGATTAAATTCATGCATAATTAACTAATAAAAATAGGTAATTTTGTGACAAAAAATAATACATCACTTAGGTCCAAGTCTGACCCGGTTCGACGCGACGGTGTCGCGCACATGTGATGATATTCGACAAGGTGTGTGCGGTCCTCCGTTTACAAAATGGGTACCTCTTGGGCACACCCTTATTAGTCACATTTGGGAATATAAACACTACTAATTAAGAGAGTGACTTAAGCAATGTGAGACTTGTTCCCACTCCACTTTTTTTAATTCACACTCGTTAGTTCAAAGTCGTACAAGACCAATGTGTTTATTCTTTTTTATTTTTAATCACAATGTTTCAACTTCCACACATTAAATGAGCACAACTATGTTCATTTTCCAACATTTATTTAATTTTTTAGCATGCTTAACAAATAATTAAGACACTGCTTAGCATTACCCAAAAGAATATACTTTATTATTTTACCTTGTATAAAATAAAATAAAACTACCAGCAATTTCATATATAAATAAATTTTTACCTTTTAAATTTAATTATTAATATATTTGATTTATATTATAAAAGCTAATTAGACTTTTACCTTCTGTAAACTAGACGAGTTTAAGCACTAAGGGTACAGGTATTAAAACACAAATATATCAAGCAGGAGACGTTCCTAACTCTCCCTAAAAAACTGGGATCAGTTACGTGGAATGCTGTTATGAAAGCACTTTTGGCCCTTAGAGATGGTTTTCAATTTCGTCTTGGTGATGGAAACTCTTCTTTCTGGTTTACTAATTGGTCAGGCATGGGTAACCTTGCGACTAAGGTTCTATACATCGATATCCATGATTTACAATTGACCGTGAAGGATGTTTATGTTGATGGTAGTTGGAATTTTAACTTACTGTACACGACCATTCCTGAAGAGGTCCTTAATAGTTTGAAGTTGCTCCACATTTGCTTGAATCCCCTCGTGATTGATTGCTACACCTGGAAAGGGAACCTCAATGGTCTCTACACAGCCCAGGATGGGTACTTTTGGCTTAACCGGAGTGCATTTGTTAACAATTCTATGGAAGTTTCTTGGGATTGGTTGTGGCACATCCCAGCTCCAGAAAAGATAAAGTTTTTTCTTTGGACTGCCCTCCATAATGCTCTTCCCACTAAATCTATGCTTTCTCATCGAGGGATGTTCCACAATACCTCCTGCCCTAGGTGTAATACTGCTGAAGAAACAATTCTGCACTGTTTGAGAGATTGTCCGTTTGTTAAGAGCTTTTGGAACTCTACTGGATTCACAGACCAAGCATTTTTTCAGGAGGTTAACTTATACGCTTGGTTACGACATGGTATAGATGGACCAACTATTTTTTCCTTTTTGGCAGCTGTTTGGTGGATTTGGAGAGCGAGGAATTCTTTGTGCATGGATAATGAGGTGACTTCCTATTTTACTCTCAGGATGCGCACTGGGAATTTTGCCCTTCTGCTTAAAAATTGCTTCGCTCAGCACTACGAGAATCCAACCACTAGAATGGTGCGGTGGAATGCTCAGGGTGGCACTGGTATGATTCTGAATGTTGATGGGAGTAGCATCGGTAATCCTGGAGTCTCCGGATTTGGCGGGTTGATTCGTAATTCAGATGGTGCGTGGG
Source organism: Trifolium repens (assembly GCA_030408175.1). Classification (NCBI taxonomy): domain Eukaryota; kingdom Viridiplantae; phylum Streptophyta; class Magnoliopsida; order Fabales; family Fabaceae; genus Trifolium; species Trifolium repens. The sequence continues at coordinate 36,821,811 of CP125848.1, read as the reverse complement.
TGCACGGTTTTTCTGGCAATATCGGTATAACGCCCCAACTAAAATATCTAGAATATTTAGTCAAGTCATAAATAATTGAATCTGAGTACCTTAATTTAACGAGATAAAACAATGAATTACAAATAATTCCTTACAACAGTTGATGAGCATCAATAATACAGCGGAAATAGAATAGAATTCCAAGTATACAGATAAACTAAAACAAGGGAAGACTAAATCGTCTAATGCGATGATCCAAGCTCAGCTCCAATCATCAGCTCCATCCTGGTACTTGCTCCAGTTAACCTGTCTACCTAAAAATATTGGTTTGGAGTGGGGTGAGACTACTAAGCCTCAGTGAGTCATACTACCCTCCTAGAGGTGACTACACCGGGGGCACCTAAATCAGTCGTATATACTAACATAACTAACATGACATAAATAGCATAATATAAAGGTGTAACACAGATTAGTAAACTCTTATTCATTTTAAACACAAGGACACTCTGAGGTGAGCATGTCTCAGAGGCCTGCCATATCCGTCAACTGATTCGGTCACGACATGCTGCTCACAATAACGTATCCTAATGGATTATCCCATTGGGAGTCCATAGCACGATATCACAAAATCGCTCTTAATTGACTGAAACTAATTTAGTTCTTACTACCAATATTTCCCAAAACTCGGGGAGCATACAAGTCTAATTAATTTCTAAGTTATACCCTAATGATTATCTGTGATTAACATTCTGTTCGACATTATATTAATTATATTACTGCAAGCTATCTGATTCTAATGAGGATATAAAACGAGTGTATGAAGTTCGTTAGAAAAATGGCGAGTGTAGGCAAGTTCTGTACAAGCTCGCTACGGCAAGTCACCAGCTCGCTATGGCGAGATTATAGGTCCTGACCTAAATCAACTCGCTGTGGCGAGCAGAAGCTCGCCATGGCGAGTTTCATCAGCTCAGAGCCTAGCTCGCCATGAATGCTCGCCAGCTACTCGCTGTGGCGAGTTCATGCAGAGTTCACCCTGTTTTGCCAAAATCATATTTTTCTCAAAATACACGTACAATCCTCATTTTAATTAGAGCAGCAAGATAAATTATATAACCTAAATCAGAATGGAGGTGAATTTGGGGTTAATTCTCCTCACACAACAATTCCCTAACTTTCCTAAGTTATCATGCAAAATTCATAAATTGGGCAACTAACTAAACTATCCTAAGAACCCACCTGGAAATTGAAGCTTTAAACATGCATGAGAGCACTGCTACAGCCATAACTCCATTCATCAAAACTCACTATAACCCCAAATTGTGTTCTTGAACAAAATGAAAAGAAATGGATTATTGAGTGTTTAAGAGCTTAGAGAGGTCAAGGTAATGGAATAATCATTACCATTACTGAGAAGGTAAATGAAAGGTTATGAATGACTTACCAACGGTTTGGAACTAGGCCTCAAGAACAGGGAAGTGCATGCAGCAGCTGGTGCTGCACTGCATAACTCGCCGTGGCGAGTGCTTATGCTCGCTGAGCGAGCGCATCAGATGGAAGAACAATGTTCTGCAGTTTCCAAAATTCCTCTTTCCCACTTTACCCACAACCATAACAGTGTCCCAAAGTTCGTAATATTGAAGGGAATCTCACATGCAATGAAGGAATTTAAGTTTAGGGTTAAGATTAGGTGATTGAATTAGAATGGAAATTCCATGAGTTTATGGAGGTTTGAGTTCTTACCTTGCTCTTGGGTGACTTAGACTCAAACCCACTGCTGGAAGTTCACAGAGAAGGGGTAATCTCCATGTTTCAGATATTTCCCTTAGATGTTGGAGTAGTTGAAATCAAGGTATGAGATGCATCCTTGTTTTGGGTTAAAATGATCAAGTGAGGGCTAGGAGTTCTTGATTGCATGTGAATTCTACAAGAACTTGGATGGTGAAGATGATGCTTAATTGAGAGTGAGAGAGCACGGTAGAGAGAAAAGAGAATGGAGAGGGAAAAGTTTATGTTACTGATTTTTACTCCAAGCTTTGCATGTCCCTTAATTAGAAAAATTGGAAATGGTGGGGGTGTTGGAGTAAGAGATGTGGGCGTGAGAGAGAGACATGTGTTCAAGGGAATTGTTCTTGTTTTCTTATAACCATGGTAGTGAACTAGTACAATTGTATAATTGGTTTGATAATTTGAAAGTAACTCCCTTAAGCATTTCATTTAATTTCTCTTTAATTAAATAAAATTCTGGGATGTTACAATCTACCCCCCTTAAAGAATTTCGTCCTCGAAATTCAAAACTCCTTCGTCCTACAACAGGGTAGATCGTTTATATCCGCGTCCAATTCCACACTTCATCTTTCACTGGTCAAGATGTTCAATCCCTTGGAATAAAACTTTCCTCTCTTATGGGTTACTGGTTAAAGGTTATTCTCACTTTCTCAAAAGTCGCAGTGCTGCGCACTCCGATTCAACTTTTTACTACCATTACACTTCTTCCATTCCTAATGGAATTAGTTCCAGTTCCAACTGGTTTAGAGGGTCGGTATCTGGCCTGGTATTGATATTGTCAAACCCAAATTCTCTCAGTTATATTGTCGTTCTCCTTTCTGAACACCACCATGCTTGGCATGTTATGTGTACTTCTGCGTCGCGTGTTGTGTAATTACTCCAGGACCGATCGAAATATAAAACGAGTGGAAAATTGTCTAAACACTACTAGTTCTTCTGCCAATGAGTTGGACTCATCCATAGACGAACTTATAGTTATCTGATAAAATCTCACCTACAATCTCTATCCATCCCGACACGATGATTGAGTTGTACATTTAACGCGCAGATGCACTTAGGTTCAGATCATTTCTCAGGGTCACAGGTCAAACTTGTTTGAAGTCCTTTACTGGTATCTAATGTATGGAACTTGGCTAATCAGTTGGGTTCTAAACTTGGCTAGTTGAACACTCAAGGCTTGAACTTGTACTACTGAGGCTGAGTAGATTTACTTGGCTTAAGATAACTTACTGAACTATCAATCGGATTGATAAGGTTAAGGAATGATTTCAAATGAGGACGAAGCATCTAATAACTCTTTCACTTGGATGGTCTGGTAAATGATAACTAAATTGGAGTTGAGAATATTCTGGTCGAGGTGTTCGGGCTTAACACTTGAGCTCAAAAGATTACGGGACGTGCATTTGGACGGCTGGAATGTTCGGGCAGGGATGCTTAAGGTTAACTCACTAATCTAACATGATTGAAAACACGGCCAAAATGTTCGAATTTACAACATTGATTTCACTTGTATACTTAATTCCACTGAGATGAAAATGATCCAACTTAGTTCTGAATTTTGCTGATAAGGCTACAAAAGTTAGGCGATTAATTATATTGAAAGACTGATTACTAGTTTCAAGTGCATGAAGTTTTGTAATGATTTTATGATACTGAGCTAAGTCATTTGTGTCAGAACAGTCACGAATGTTGATTGACAAATCAATCAACGAGCAAGAAATGAAACTGAAATTATTCTTGACCTTCTCAAGAATAATTAACTTCCGCTGATAGGTTGAAGCTAATGATGACACAACTGAAAAACTAAAAACACTTGATGCGGTTACTTAAGTGTGGCATTAATCACTATTAGTGTAACTAATTGGCTTCGAGGAATTGAAAAGTTTGCTTCTCAATTGAATTTAGGCATTATACGTGATTGACAAGTCATTAAGGCACGCGAAGAATTTTCTCATCTGAGGTGTGATCAGACAAGTTTAGTAGTACACAGGTTCTTGGTGTTCCAAGACTGGTGAATGTCGAATTGAACAGCGTTTGGTTCAATGAACGGCTGAAAGAGAATTATTATGGATAAAAGGCGATTGAAGATTTGTTTCTAATCGGGTCCTGACTTGTATTCCGCAGCTCTACTTCTTCTAGTACTCTCAGTTTTCTTGTTGACAAGTTCTCACCGGTAGGTCTAACTGATTCTAATGGCTTCTTACCTGATGGATTGGACTATGAAGAAAGTGTCGACGGCTGGATGAAGCTAAGGTTAAACCTAATTACTTGTTTCCCGGTAGCTAACTTACACCTAACAGATTGCTCTAGGTGGTTGGTGCTATTGGGATATTGGTTCTACATCCTTTGGTGTTAAATGTCAATGTCCTAAATGGTACTCTAACTGGTTGACGTTTTGGTAAGGACAATTTATGGTTGGTCGATTCTCATCTTCAAGCCGGGGTCCCAACAATGGTCTTTAGTACTGGCTACTAGCCTACTATTAACTTAATGACAATTCTCAACGTATGGTTAACTGGTTCTATTGATTCCTTGCTAATTGGTTCATATGTATGATTGTTGTATGGTTAAAGTCCAACTAATAGTGGTCTGAATTATTGATTTCAAAACTAGTGGGTCCAGCATATTGATCTTGGTGACTGGTTGTGTTACGGGTAGTTTTTAATGATCATTCTAATCAAAACTTAACATATTTTGGCTTGATGTATTTCATGGTACAAGTTGGCAAGAGCCCCTATACTGTTGGCATCTAAAGGTAGCATCGCAGATGTCACGTTGCTTGTTCGTAGTAAGGAAATGTTAAAATATGCATTTTGATCCAACTATTCCTATAGAGTTATCTAATTGGCTGGTAATGCTGGGTTAGCAACTTATAGTAACTAATTTGATGGTACCTAACATGTCTGCCCAAATGTCGGGTATTATAACTTTGAGATTTCTAAATGGTATACTAATAAATTTGGGTTCCTGGGGTAGGGTATGGATATCATGTACTAATTACGAAACTGACCAAGTTTTATTTTTGGCTCGGTTACTAACTATTTTTGTGGTGATAGTTCCTGAATTGAATTAAAGGTGTACTGGGGTTATAAGTGGTTCCTAACTGCTAAGCTAATCAAACCTTGGGTTCACTGCTAACGACCGGTATGGTTAAAAGAATTTTCCCTAATCGTTTAGTTTAAACCTGGCTCCTATTGGCAAGGTGGAATACTATTGGGAGTCGAAGGGTTAAAGTAACTCAGATGAGCGTGTCCTAGAGGGTATTCTAGTAAGGTGATATTGATGGAATATTGGAAAGTGCTCGTGTTCTATCATCGGATTGGTCGCTAAACTATTCGGTGATGGTATCCCGGAATTTTTGACTGAAGAGTTCCCAAGATGTTAGAAGGACTCCTAACTGTTAACCTAGTCTATATGTGGGTCTCTAAAATTTGTTGAGTTTACTGCTAACGGCTAATGTAGTTGAAAAGGTAAAAGTTGTTAGACTACTAGGCTACCACTTAGAAGGGGGGTTGAATAAGTGGCTTCTTTAATCAACGGCAATTTTAAAAAATTATTTGATTAAAAAACAATGCGCGGAAGCACCACCGGATCGGTAGTCTACTTTGCACCTTTTGACCAAAGGAAAGATAGTATAGCCTTGAACGAACTAGGAAAATTATCGGAACGCTTAATGCAAAATATACAAATATAATCGATTAACAAAAACAGTCCCAAGCAAGTTATATGATTCGATTTTCAAGTTCAATCACAATCAAGCAAGAACCAATTGAATTTTTGTGAACCAATACGAACAACAAAAATTCAATCGATTAACAAATTAACGAAATTAACGAAATTAAAATAGAGAGATAAAGAGAGACACACGATGTGATTAGGGAGTTCCCCGGATTGCGCGTCGTCCACGCGTTTATCCGAGTACGTCTCCCCCCAAATAACCAAACGGGTTATTTGAGAGTTTATAGATCAAAAACTTGATGAACAAAAAGTGCACAGTTTACAATTGAAATCTATAATCCTATAGCAAGACAAAATGTAAACTAATGCGAATAACCTCGACACCCAACGGAACTTCGCCCTCTGATTCCAACGATTCACCTTGTGCCAAACCGCACCCAATCGTCCAGCTGAGTCCTTCGTTCCTTGTTGTTGAATCCTTCAAGACACGCACGATCTTGAATCACTTGAGAGAAACCAAAACCTTCAACGCAATTCAACCCGATCACGATTCTGATTCACCGCGAACCGTATCGAACGTTATCACACAAATCTGCAGTTTCTATTGAATTGATCCCATACTCAAATCCAATTTTGATTGCAAACTTGATGAAGATGATGAACTTGTGTTGAATGAAACCTTTGATCCAAATTTTCACTCAATTTGAACTCCAAAGCGTTTTCTAATCTTTCACAATGATTTCTCTAATTTACAATGACACAACACATTGCTATTTAAAGAGAAAATAGAATTGAGCAAATTTGGGCAAAATTTAACAGACATGTATCGATACAAAGATGGTTTGTATCGATACAAAACCCTTTGACCAGCGTTCAAATTGAAAGATTTGACCTATGTATCGATACAAACACGGGTGTGTATCGATACATACATCAGTTTCTTGAAATCTTGACTGATATGTATCAAATCATGCCAGCATGATTTGATACATCATGCACTCTCTGGTTTTCTGAGAAATCACTTTTGTATCGATACAAATGATATATGTATCGATACAAAATGCACAAAATCAGTCTGAAGTAATTTCAGGACATTTGTATCGATACACATGTTTATGTATTGATACATAATACCTAAAAACAATTTTTCAAAGTTTTAAAAATAGTTTTTCGCTGTCAAGTCATTTGTAATGTTGCCAAAATATGTTCTACTCTATTTTCATGTGTTTTGACAATTATTAAAACATGAGGATGAACTGGTGCACTTACAAAAGTAACCTAGTTAAGGGCATTGTAGGTGGTAACCTAATAAGGTACCCTGAGGAGATATTGAAATGTGCTTTTGTTCTAATTTGGTTTCTAATAGAAAGGGTATACTTAGTTAAATTTCTTATTGTGTCCAAATCCTAATATTATCTCTAAACATAACTCCTCAACAACTCTTATGCTCACAAGGTAGCTGGGGATTGCTTCACTAAAACTAAAAAGGTAGGATGATGAGATACACAAGAAGGGCTTGAGACTGTTCACCATAACTAAAAATGACTGAACAGAGAACCATGTTGCAACAAGCAGTAGCAGCAGCCTGCTAAGCTCGCTGCAGCGTGTGCTTGCTCGCTAAGCGAGTTAGACAGAGTGTAAAGGAATAATTCTGTGGGTCGTCCAATTTTCTACTTTGCATAACACCATAACTCCCCGTCGCATACTAACTTGAACTTTTAGGATGAGTTTTGGTTCACAAACTTGGCTGAATTTAGGCTCTCACTAGGATAAGGTTACTTATAGGTTCAGGAAGTTTACCTGACACACAGTGTCAGTTGGATACTGTTGTGTACTACACACTTTAGTATAAGGATATACTGGCATATCTTCAACTACAGCTCTACTCCTGACTGGTTACTTCACCAAAATTAATATATCCATCAGACTGCGCTTACTCCGGTGGCACCATTTGTCACCGTTTCCAAAATTGCACTTATAAGAACCTTCTTTGGCGACTGCTCCTCGATTGCAGCCTCGCTACGGATTTACTGCTGGAATTCCAGAGTTCACTTCAATTCTAAACCATAATACCCTGCCTACCATACCCAATACTGAGTTGATCAGGCTCAGCACGCGATGGTTTCAGCGTAAACAGTCCAGATCCAAAGGTTCTGTATTACTTAGGAAAGGATTGGAACGACTCATGGCAAGGTCCGATACTGGATCGACCTGCTCTGATACCAATTATAACGCCCCAACTAAAATATCTAGAATATTTAGTCAAGTCATAAATAATTGAATCTGAGTACCTTAATTTAACGAGATAAAACAATGAATTACAAATAATTCCTTACAACAGTTGATGAGCATCAATATATGCAAGGAAGAGAAGACCCATGGGGTGGAAGCGGTGGACATAGTATAGTTTGGGATGGAACCAAACAACCAATCCACAAAAAACATCACATTGTGCACATTAATGGCAGTACGAGGCAATAAGATGATAATTCTTTGTTATTTTATTTTATGTTTCAATGTTTTTTTTTTAACCCAATGGTAAGGATATTATGATTTTATCATTGAAGGCTGCAACTACCAAAATATAGACAAAGAGTGAATAGAAGGAAGATAAAGAAGTAGTCTTTTATGAAGATGTAAAAGGTAAATGTTTGTTATATAAAAAAAAAGTACATGTTTGTGTTTACACATTTATTTGTATTTTTGGATTGGTTTAAGACTTTCTTTCATTACTTATTGTCTTTGGTCTATTTTTCCTTTCCAATAAATTATTTTCATTTTTGAGTCAATCAAATGTCAAATGTTAATTTCATAAGATTTTTCATGTGTATGTGTCAAAAAAAAAAATGTGTAGACCGAATTTTTTTCAAATTATCTACGTAGAAGTTGTTTACATGATAAAATTTTAACCATTCTTTCCATTTCAACTTTTTTATCTATTCATGTTGAAATGACTGAAAAATTTATGTGTTTTTTTTGTGTTAAGGAAATTTATTTTGATATATATTCACATTGATTTTACTTTCATTTGTGGATAAATACTTCCATTAGTTAATTATGCTTTTCGATTTAAGGATATTCACATTGCATTCAACATATGTCAATTAATTTGTTGTTTTCCTCTACAAGATTTAAAAATTTAATTTCTCTGCATTTGTCTCTCCTTCATTGCACACCTTGATGCACTTCCTTAATAAAAAATTATATTTATTGGACAGATATGAACCACATGTCATTGAAGAAGGAGAGACACAAAAATGAGAGAGGATCGCACAGGCCCACATGTCATCGATGATGACAAAAACGAGTATTTCATTCGCTTGGTTATTATCTCTTCCATTCTACCGTCTGTGTACTTTCTTTCTGATTTTTCTCTCTTTTTAACTATATATTTTATGATTTTGTCTCCCAATTTCGAATATCTTCCTTTTAATATGAAATTAGTTGTATTTTTTCTATTTATTTTGCATAATTAAAATTTAATATTGATTGATTTTGTTCAATAAATCTCAGGATAAAGGAATATATTGGCAAGATGGATTTTCTATTATTCTATTTTTTCAATTATTTTGTGAGCATTGTGTGGTGTCAATTGAGATGATGAACATCTCTTATATTTTGATACTTCAAAGGATGTAATTTGGAAAGTGAAATGTTTGTTGTGGCAATGAACATCTCTTATATTTTGATACTTCAAAGGAGTAATTTGGAAAGTGATATGTTTATTGTGGCAATAGAAATTTATTAATTGATTAATTCTATATACTGTAAGTTTTTATTAAGGAAGTGCATCAATTAGTATTTAACTAATGAAGGATGTCAATTAGTTGCTTCATGATGTGAGTTACAACAATATCATACTCATTAATTAATTTTTGGTTCTCTTGCTTGCTTGGATGTTCAAAACAATTTTGATTTACTTATTGAAGGATTGTAGGTTTCATGAAAATAAAGAGGAAAGTAAGAAACAAAGTGGGGTGAAAAGGCAATGCAATGATGGAATCGATGGAGGAAAATTTTGTTTGGTAACAAATATTTGGACATGTAATTTGATCACACAAATATAATTGAGAAAAAGTAGAAAGAAAAAATAATTAAATAATGTGTATTTTTAAAATTACATTATAATAGATGATGGTCTTATTCCTTTCCCATGAATGTATATCTCCGAATCTTTTATACTTTTCTTAATTGGAGTGTTTGTAGTTGTGGATTTTAATTTAGAATTTATATTGAAGTATAACATCACTTTAAGGATAAGTATATTTTACAAGATTAAAATATAAATTTGCTAAATTTTGAAACGGGTTAGCAAATTAGAACTACAACAGACTGTTTGACAACGACTTTCATTTGTTTTAAGCAATTCACATTATTTTGTAGAAGGTCTTTTATGTTGGCTTGCGGAAGAACATTGAATCTCATGTTAGAGTACCAATTGTAGGAATGAAAATGTGATTGGGTACTCATTGTGCTTGTGGGATTGTGAGTAATAGATTACCAAATTCAACAAGTTGATTCTATTGGCTTAGTCTAGGGGAATGAACCACATGCAATGCATGCCTTTTTCTCGATACTGTGTAATTGAACTAGAGATAGGTCAAGAAAGACAAGATATATTTTGTAAGATGAATATTTAATACTAAGGATGCTTTTAGGCAAAAATGTTTAAAAGCATAGCAAATAGTAATGCAATGGGTTCTTCATGGATACTTTAAGGAACACAGTTGAACTTCTCTATGATTTACTATTATTTTACTAAGTTGAACTTCTCTATGATTTACATTTTTTTTTTTGTGTGTGTTAAACTACCAATATAAAAATAATAACAAAAAAGAGAGATAGGAAAATAAAGGTTTGCTACTTGCTTTCTTCTTTTAAACTCTATACTTAGTTTCTACAATTAATTTTACTCTTCTTTTTTTTTTTGTGACATTACTGATAGCAAAAATTGGTTTTCTATTTTTAATTGTTGATGGGGGCTTTTTCTTTTGTAGCTTATTTTAAGCCTTAGTATGAATTGTTGTCCTTAAAATTAGAAAGATTACACAATAATCAATTTAAATAAAAACTGAATTTATTTGAGACTATTGTTTACAATTTATATACTTTCGCAAAATGGAAAGAAGCGGACAGATGCGCACATAATATTTTGTTTTTATTTTCTGTTATGATAACATGTATATCTCAGTTAATAATGTAAGTTAGTCGTCTATTTAATAAAATGTCCGCATTTTCATTTAATTGAAGGTTTCTATGTGACATAATTTGTTGATTTCTAAAAGACAACTATTCATAAAAAATTTAGAATAATCTTCAATATAAATTAGCATAATAGAAATTACGGATCACACTAACGTGAAGGGTTACCACAAATATTCAAGTCATGTCCTCATGTATTCAATCATTATGTATGAGAGTTTCACACTTTATAATCATCTTCAACATATAAGTGCATAATAGAAAATACGTACCACACAAACGGGCACGGAACGTGCCCGTTTGTTCCGCAATGAAAAGAGCGGCCTGACGGGCACTGTGCCCGTCATGTCGCTAGAACCCACCTGGAAATTGAAATAAAAACTGAATTCATAAATTGGGCACAACCATAACAGTGTCCCAAAGTTCGTAATATTGAAGGGAATCTCACATGCAATGAAGGAATTTAAGTTTAGGATTAAGATTAGGTGATTGAATTAGAATGGAAATTCCATGAGTTTATGGAGGTTTGAGTTCTTACCTTGCTCTTGGGTGACTTAGACTCAAACCCACTGCTGGAAGTTCACAGAGAAGGGGTAATCTCCATGTTTCAGATATTTCCCTTAGATGTTGGAGTAGTTGAAATCAAGGTATGAGATGCATCCTTGTTTTGGGTTAAAATGATCAAGTGAGGGCTAGGAGTTCTTGATTGCATGTGAATTCTACAAGAACTTGGATGGTGAAGATGATGCTTAATTGAGAGTGAGAGAGCACGGTGGAGAGAAAAGAGAATGGAGAGGGAAAAGTTTATGTTACTGATTTTTACTCCAAGCTTTGCATGTCCCTTAATTAGAAAAATTGGAAATGGTGGGGGTGTTGGAGTAAGAGATGGGGGCGTGAGAGAGAGACATGTGTTCAAGGGAATTGTTCTTGTTTTCTTATAACCATGGTAGTGAACTAGTACAATTGTATAATTGGTTTGATAATTTGAAAGTAACTCCCTTAAGCATTTCATTTAATTTCTCTTTAATTAAATAAAATTCTGGGATGTTACAATAGGCTTTTCGAATATCCTTCACGCGGAGCTACTAGCTGTTTATCATGGCTTAGTTTTGGCTTGGGGGTTGGAAATCAAAGAGCTTTGGTGTTATACTGACTCTAAGACAGCTATCAAGTTGATTACTGATTCTGTTAATGATTGGCACCACTATGCAGCAATCATTCACAACATAAAGGATCTCCTTGCGAGAGACTGGAGAGTTAAAGTTGTTCATACCCTTCGTAAGGGTAATGCTTGTGCAGATTATTTAGCTAAGCTTGGTGCTCAAAACCTTGTGTCTTATGCCCCCTTATCTATTCCGCCTGCTGGAATGAGTCTTCTCCTCTTAGTTGATGCTAGTGGAACATTATTTTCTAGATAGTGTTTACTGTGAAATTTGGTAAACAACGCTAGTTTGATTATTACAAGAGAGACCAACTAGTAAATCTCGGGACATAGTGCTTTTGTTTATATTTTCAAAGTAAATGATGTTCATTATTGCTCTTATGTTAATAAAGTGTTGTTTTTACGTTTTAGTAACTTGAAATGCAAGAAAGAATGTTTATCCAATTAAATAAGCAGAAGGAAAGAAAGAGTCGAAAGTAAAAGATAATTGGATTGGGGAGAGATTAAAGAAAAACTGTAAATTGCATTCAAATGTAAATGATTACAGAATAAAAATGGTTCACATTACATACATTTTCCTTCGAACACTCGTTTCTCGCTTTGACATGGATACTTAGAGTTTTTCTGAGGATTGTGTATAATGATTGTGACCCTTTTTTCGATCACATAACTAGGCTATTTATAGACACTAATCTAACTGCTACTAACGCCTAAATAACTACAGATAGGATGCGTGTCTTGACACGCATTTTGAATTTGAATCCTTTCTTATCTTCTGAGTTAACCGTTTGTTTCCATCGAAATCGAAGTAACCATGCTTCTTTTGAATATTTCGCTAAGTCCATAAATTACTTTTACCCACTGGATGCTTCGACCCTACTGACATTTCGACCAAATTGAAAGGATCCTGAAAGAAAGAGAATATGCATTTAAATGCAACGTTCCATAATAGAACATTTATTATACGTTCATGCATGATTAATCATTAAATTCATTGGTTCTGAAAACCAAGCATATTTAATGATTATTAAAAATAATTACATAATTAAACATAATTATTTTATTTATGCATTTAGAACATATTTTTAGTAAAAATATGGGCTAACAAATTGCCCCAAATGCCTGTTTCGATTGAGTGGTCGAACGAAAAATGGAAAGGCATTTTATAACCACATGCTTGACACTATTACCAATGACGGCGCTTATGTCACGTTCAGAAGTAACTGTCAACTTGATACCCACAATACATCATTGCTCCTAGGTTTTAGCATAGTGGATGACGTGGCATACGCAGAAGTTGAAGAGAAATTTTTTTGAATTTCTTTTTGATTTATTTTCTGGAGACAAACACGTTCCCTTATAAATAGTAACAAAGGAACAAAGGAACACTTTTTACCAACTTCTCAAGTTCAGAGTTTTCTACGAACAAACACTGTTCATCTTCTTCTTTTATGCTAATCAAGCTTTGATTCTCAGTGCATTCGTAATTCTAAACCGTACAAACACTTCTACACAAGATTTCGCTCAGATTCATCCCTAATTTGATCTTTAGCAACTCATTTTCCAGATTTCACATCAAAACCCTTTCCATTCTTAGGTTTTCTGCACATTTCATCGTACTGTTCATCAATGGCATCTGATTTGGATTTTGATATACCTACTGCTGGTAAATGGAAGGATCTTCGTATCCTTGAAGATGGAGAAGAAGTGGTTCCAGAGCCTTCTGGCACTGAGGCGGAAAGGAAGATCTGGAATAGCCAACTCATGATTCCATTCTCCATAAAGAAGTGTGATTATGCCTTCTGTGGACCTTATCCAACACATTCTGAGACTGTCTCTAAAGAGGTAAATGATATTTTTCCTTTGCATGCTACTTGTGAGCCTAGAATCTTTAGCTCTACTCCTTACAACTTTGGGTATATGAAGAATGCCCTTAAGATTTTTAGAGCTGCCCCTTATACTGCGCACAAGGATTACATTCCCTGGTTGGATAGGGTCGAAAAGGACTTTAAGGATTCTTGGAAGAGCTATGGTATTTACGAGCTTATCCAATTTAGTCGAACCGGCCCTAAGTACAAACCAGAACTGCTAGTGGCTGCCTTACACTTCTATGAAAAGTCCACCAACACTTTTCAGTTTAAGTGTGGCATGTTAACCCCCACCTTACTAGATGTAGCTGCTATCACAGGCCTTAGGCCTGTTGGCGATCACTTCGATCCAACCAAGACTGGAGATAAGGTCGAAGTTAACTTTCAAGAAGCTACATTCTCTAAGTACATAGCAGAGCAAATGGGTGAAGAAGGAGAGGAGGTGTCCACTGAGGAGCATGTGGCCTTCTTAACATTGTGGTTATCCCACTTTGTGTTTTGCTCGAAATCCCTTCAGGTAGCGCGTATGTACATTCCCCTAGCACAACAGATTAATGAGGGTGGACTCTTCAGCTTAGGGCGTTTGTTGTTAGCCTGTCTATATGAAGCAATGGGAAATGCCAGTGATGCAATCAAGGCTTCCGAGGATGGATCTAAGGTTTCAATTGCTGGACCTATGTGGCTGTTACAACTTTGGCTGAATGCCACATTTGAGACAGAGTTGGGGTTGATAGTGGCTTCTGACTATCAACAAGAGGTAGATGAAAGGGAGATCGAAGGGCAAAGGTTGGTTCGATTAGCCCCTAGATCTTTGGACCAAGACACTGGCAGACTCTTCATGAGACACATGAAGATGTTTTTGAACTTTGACAAGTTTTTACCACGTCATGCTCATTTTGTCGAGCGTAAGTATGGTGCTGCGTGGTTTATTGAAGATTTTCCCGCATTTAACCCGGACAATGAGGATGAGGTCAATGAGGTCTGGAGGGCCTATTTAGAGCAAACTGTGCTCTCATGCAGGATCGGTTCGAACGCAAACCAGTATGGGCTTGTAGGATATTTGCCCAACTGTGTGGCTAGGCAATTTGGTATGTCCCAGATTAGGCCCAAGTCCCTCTTTGAAAAACTGGATAGAATGGTGTTGGGCACTGGAGTGACTGAGAAGACTTACAAGAAGTACATGAGAATGCTGGAAAATTATGAATTTAATTTCAAACCTTTCGAGTATAAGCCTTCTTTCTACTGCACTGATGGCTTTAGCAAATGGTGGAGTGACCATTACACCAAACATTCAATAGGCAATGCTGATCAATTGCTAGGGATGGTGGAGAGTGGCTTCATAGTGCCATCTCTTGGGAAGAAAATAAACGTCTCAGGTCGAGGTAAACATCTAAACTCTATATTTTATTTATCTTACAAGATTTATTTCCTCAAACCTTTTTATATTTAGTAATGCAACATTTTGCAGGCAAAGGCATTAAGAAAGACGGTGGGTCTTCAAAGACTTCGACTGAAGTGAAGAAACCCACTGGGGTGAAAATTAAGTCAGAGGACGAAACCTCTAAAGCAAAGGTAGTTTAACCTTATGGAAATTTTTATTTATTTCCTCTCCTCATGTTTAAACATATGTCCTAACTTCGACCGTTTATGTCCTTAGAAGGGAAAAGGTAAGGGCAGCACAGAGACAGTGTCTGCTAGCTCAAAGAAAGATAAAAATACAGTGGTATTAGATGAGGAGGTAAAAATCAAACTTTCCAACAAATACTTCAAACTTTTGTCATAGTAATATATTTTGAAGCAAAATCTTGACCTTTTTTACCTCCATCATTTCAGGATGAAGAAGAACAAGAGGTCCCTTTGGTCAGGAAAAGGAAACAACCATCAACTTCGACTTCACAACCTGGTGAAGGGAAAGCAACAACTGTTCCAGAAGTCGAAGCAAATGAGGTTGCACAAGCCAAGAAACAGAAAAAGGTTGAAGAGGCTCCAACAAAGGACCAAAGGGGAGAGAAGAAAAAGAAGACAGAAATTGGTATGAAGGTGAAGTCAGCAATCAAAAAACCTAAAGTGCATAGGGCATTAAAAATCCGCACTTCGAGTGAAAGCGGTGGAGATCCAACCCCTCAGACAAATGCTTCAGAGAACAAAGTGGTCGAACAAGACCAACTTACCAAGACATCAGAAGAGCAGGTTGACGGGCCACAAGGTAACCCTGCACCTCAATCAGAGACCTTGGTCAATGATGAACCAATTATTGATGGGGGAAAGACAGATGATGCACAACCAGGCAACGATGCCCCCAATGCTGAGAAGGGTGGTAATTCTCAAACTAGCCCTGAGGTCGCAGAAGAAAAAGAGGTATAACTCATCTTATTCTCAACCTTAGATTTTCATAGTTACATTTGATCTTTACCAATTTTCTTTTGAGTTTGTAGGATCAGTCGAAGAAAAGTCCTGTTGAGGAAGATAAACAACCAAACCTTGAGGAGGTGCCAACCAATGCTTCGAGCATCAAATATTCAATGCCTAGTATGTCTACAAACTCAGGCCAGGCAAGCTCGAACCAAGAATCTCAACATGACTCTGATGCAATTCCTGAAGCTGAGGTTGGGGGTTCAGGGATCATATCTGTCTCTTCGACTTCGAGACTTTCTGCAAGCTTGGGCGTACAAGAAGAAGAATTCACCAATATGCAGAAGTCTGATCCTGCCGGTACCCTTAAACTTCTACTCTCGAGGAAAGCAAATCAAGGAAACACCTCTAGCGAGCACACAACCACTGACTCAGCGCCTTCCAATTCTGAAATCGACTCGATGGTGCGTCAGGACTCTCTGCTGCTGAAGCTTACAACTACATTTGTCCAAAGGGATGTGTTGAAGCAGATCGAAGAACAACCAGCATGTGCTTATAGCCACTTGGCTTTCCTGAAAAAGCTTCACAATCCTAGGACTGATGAGGAAACTCTTGGAAAAGTCATACAACTTAGTTCGATTGTGGACCAATATGCCAAGGCAGTGCAGAAGAGGATTGATAACAACACAAGACTTGCCACACAACAACAAGCTCAGACCATGTTCTTTGAGAAGGCCCAGCAAGCACAAGCTGAAGTGGAAAGATTGTCTTCTCAACTGGTCGAAGGAAATTCAGACCTGAAAGAATGTGATGACAAGGTTGCCCATTACAAAGAACAAATCAAACTCTTAGAGGAGCAGATTGTTAGCTACAGGCGCAAGATCATCGAAGAGGAGACCAAGAGAGCTCGAATTGAGAAAGAGACCAAAGCTTCGACCCAAGAGCAGATTGACGCATATGGCAGGGAAGGGCTTCAAGCTTTTGGCTCTGCAGAAGTTGTTGGTGAAGAGATCAAATCCCTGGAGAGTTCGAACTTGGTAGTCGAAAAGGAGATGGCAACCCTCAAGAAGATTTATGCTGATTGCACCAAGAATTTATAATTTTCTTAGTTTATTTTCTCTATTGTCTGTTCGAATAATATTTTGGATCTTGTACCTTTTGAACAAAGTCCATATTTTATGGCAATTTTACAATTCACCATTTTACTTTATATGCTTGAGTATTATTCTACGCTTATTTTTACTTCCCCTTTTAACATCAGTCAAAAATACAGAAAAGCAAGCAGTCAAAGCACCATATCAAGGCAGTCAAGTCAAAAGGTGATGACAACCAAATTCATTAAATGAATTGCATTGATGACCATACTGATAAAAAGGCTTGATAGCACTATAAAAAGGATGATTCTTCTCGTTTTAACTATTCAGGATAGTCAAGTAACTCCAACAAGAAAATCTTGCCATGGAAAGGCAAGTTACCAAGGATGCTTCAGGCTCAAAAGAAAAGAGCAAAAAGAGAGCAGAGCCCTGGCGTTGCGAAGAAAACAGGCTACGCTATGAGAGAAACAAGGAAGAACTAATTTTAACAGAATCATAAGAGGAAGAAATGGGCTCTGATCTAGAAGAGTTCTTATGGACATATGAAGCCAATCTAGCAGATTATCCAGCTGAGGTTCAGAAGCTTGCTGATGAAGCACTATCTCTTTTCAAGGAGAAACTGAAGAGTATAGAATCAGAAACTTCTAAATCTAAGCCTAAGTCTGGGTAGAATTATGTTATCATATGTAATAAAGAACTTTTCTTATTAATAATAAAAATAAAGTTATTCCTACTTCCTATTTCTCTTTTTAAAGCTTGCTTCCTTTAACCAATTCCTGATTTGTGGCAAGCTTTAATTACTGCCATTTCGATTTCATGTTCAAGTATTATTCTGCGCTTATTTTTACTTCGAGTAAAGTAGGCTTGTATTTCTTCAAATACTTTCCATTTATACCCAAAGTACGTTTTTCAGGAGTTAACTCCTCAATTTCATATGCGCCATTAGAATAAACTTGAATAATTTTGAATGGTCCTTCCCAATTTGGGGACCATTTGCCTAAGATCCTATCTTTTTGTCCATAGGCAATATCACTTTCCAAACTAATTCTCCTATACCAAAAGACTTAAACTTAACCCTTTTGTTATATGCTTTAGCAACTCGTTCTTTTTGTTTTGTTAAAACTTCTAAAGCACTAAGCCTTTCTTCATCTAGATCAATCAACTCATCTGACATCATCTGATAATAATGGTCTAGAGGTATTTCCATTTGTCTTTGTACTCTTGCTGATTGCAAATGTATTTCGACTGGTAATACTGCATCATGACCATAAGTTAGTCGAAATGGAGTAGTGTTAGTTGATTCTTTAGGAGAATTTCTACAAGCCCATAATACTTGGTCTAAGGTTTTGTGCCAATTTCTTGGCTTTTGGGCTATATGTTTTTTTATCAGATTTATAATAATTTTATTTGCTGCTTCGACTTGACCATTTGCTTGTGCATAATATGGTGTTGAAGTTAACAGTCTAAAGCCAGTTTCTTGGGCAAATTCCTGCATCTTTCGACCAGTGAAAACTGAACCTTGATCAGTGGTTATTGTTTAAGGAATTCCAAACCTATATATTATGTAATTTTGTATGAAATTAATCACTGCCTCTTGATCAACATTTGGTAAAGGAATGGCTTCTATCCATTTTGTGAAATAATCTATTCCAACTAAAATATAACGTTGATTTTTTGATGAAGCAGGTTTAATCTCACCAATAAGGTCTAGAGCCCAACCCCTAAAGGGCCATGGTTTTACTATTGAATGTAGTTCACTTGCAGGCACATGTTGAATTCCTGAGTGCCTTTGGCATTCTTGGCATCCTTTCGCAAACTCTATACAATCCTTCAACATAGAGGGCCAGTACAAACCTTGTCGAAACAAGAGCCATTTCATCTTATGTCCTGCTTGATGAGAGCCATAAGTACCTCTATGAACATCAGAGATTGCTATATATGCTTCTGCTTCATTAAGGCATTTTAACAAGATTCCTTCAGAAGTCTTTTTGAAAAGATCATTTTCAAAAATTATATAGCTTAAAGCCCTATATTTTACCTTTCGATCCACATTTCTTGTTGGATTCTTATGGTAATCTACTATAGGTTTTCTCCAATCATTATCTGACAAATTGTCAATGGCAAAAATTTGAAAATTTTCTAGGGGATTTTTTATTTCACCATTTATTTGTGGTATAGTTTCTGCCCCCACAAGTTTTGGTATTGACAATTGTGCAGATATTGGTTCTTGTAAAACCATTTTTTCTTTTATTTCGATTAATTGTGTCAACTTTTCTTTTGACATTTTATATCCTGAAGCAATTTGAGCCAAGTCATTTGCTTCTTGATTTTTTAATCGAGGCACATGTTCAATGTCTACATGATCGAAACAATCTAACAACGAACTAGCTATAGAAGAGTAATTCGCCAGATGTTCTTTCACACATTTATATTCTTGTGTTAATTGTTTCAATACTAATTCAGAATCACCTCTTATTTTAATGTTCTTTGCCACCAAGTCTTTCAATATTTCTAACCCTGCAATTAAAGCTTCATACTCAGCTTCATTATTAGAGCAAAGTCCATTTATTTTGTACTTGAACTTGGTTGGAGTTTGAGTCGGCGATATGATCAATATTCCAATTCCTGTTCCATACTTATGTTTGGACCCATCAAAATAAAGAATCCATGGTTGAATATCCACATAATCCTGTGGCATTTCGACCAACGAATGATCTACTATAAAATCAGCCACAATTTGGCCTTTGACAGCCTTTAAAGGTTTATAAGTCAGTGAATATTCAGTTAATGCTAATGCCCATTTCCCAATTCTACTATGTAATATAGGTTTAGTTAGCATATGTTTAATAACATCAAAGTGGGAATAGACATAAACATCAACAGGCTTTATATAATGCTTAAGTTTTGTACAAGAGAAATACAAACAAAGACAAAGTTTTTCTATGGCAGTATATCTAGTTTCTGCATCATTTAAAACTCTACTAAGGTAATAAACTGCATTTTCTATGCCATTATCGTCTTCTTGGGCTAACATGCTTCCTATCGTCTTATCAGACGTAGCAATATACAACTTCATAGCTTTATTCCTACTAGGAGGCATTAGAACTGGAGGCTTTATTAAGTATTCTTTGATGTCATCAAAAGCCTTTTGATGCTCTTGGTTCCATTTGAATGGATCATCTTTCTTGAGTCGAAGTAGTGGTGAGAAAGCTTGAGCCTTTCCACTTAGATTCGAAATGAATCTTCTCAAGAAGTTGATTTTTCCTAGCAGAGATTGAAGTTGTTTTTTGGTCGAAGGAGGCTTGGTCTCCAAGATAGCCTTTGTCTTGTTTTGGTTTATTTCAATGCCTTTTTTATGCACCACAAAACCAAGGAAATCTCCTGCATGCACACAGAAAGCACATTTTAATGGATTCATTTTTAATCCATGTTCCCTCATTCTTTTAAAAGATTGCCTAAGATATACCAAATGGCTATCTTCAGAAGAGGATTTAATGATGATGTCATCAATGTAAACTTGCATGAATGTATCTATAAAATCATGAAACATGGAATTCATTGCCCTTTGATAAGCGGCACCAGCATTTTTTAAACCAAAAGGCATCACAACCCACTCATAAGTGCCTAAAGCACCAGGGCATCTAAATGCTGTTTTAGATACATCTTCCTCAGCAATGAATATTTGGTTATAACCAGAGTAACCATCTAACATGCTCAAAAACTCGAAGCCTGCTGCTGAGTCTATTAGCATTTCTGCCACAGGCATGGCATACTCATCTTTAGGTGTAGCATTATTTAAGTCCCTAAAATCTATACATACCCTAAGTGTACCATTCTTTTTAATAACAGGAACTATATTTGCTAACCATTCTACATACCTGGCAGCTCTGATGAATTTACTCTTCAGCAGCCTTTCGATCTCTTCTTTGATTTTGGACATGATATCTGGTGCAAACCTTCTTGGCAATTGTTTCACTGGTTTCTTACCTGCCTTGATTGGTAGTTTTAATTCGACCATTTCTCTACTGAGTCCAGGCATTTCATTATAATCCCACGCGAAACAATCACTAAATTCTTTGAGAAGTAGTACCAATTTTCCTTTCAAGTCAGGACTAATATTGGCACTAATGTAAGTTGGCCTTTTTGCTGAGCCATCTCCAATGTCAATTTCCTCCAAAGGGTCTTGGGCCTGCATCTTAGGAGTTTCATTAAGTGGATCCCTTTCGAACCCTAAAGGTTCCTCATCATAGATGCAGTCGAGCCTTTGTGCTTGTGGCATAGAAATGCCATCGCTTTCGACCTTGGCTTCTGTAGCCATATTTTGATGAACATCAGCTTCCAAAGCCGTATTTAACTTAGTTTTGGCCATATAAGCCGTAATCCTGGCCCATGCGCTGGACTCAGTCATCATAATCTTCGTAAAGATTCCACCCAGATGGTGGTATAACTCCATCTTCTGAGGACACAGCATCTATTTCCTCTCTTTCCCATATGAAGCCATGGGTTGGGTGGAGTTTGACAGAATGTATCACATTATTAGAAGGAGTGAAAGCATTCTCTCTATCATAACATGGCGCTATGTTCGCCAAATTTTTGTTAAAGGTTTGTTGGTTTATGGTATCAACCTCTAACATATAGAAACTCTGATCAGCTTCTATATTTTCTACGCAGCCATCCTCCCTCCAAAGCATCAACTTCTGGTGAAGAGTCGAAGGAACAGCTCCTACTCCATGAATCCACTCTCGCCCCAATAGTAAGTTGAAGTTTGCCTTGGATTCGACCACTAGGAATAAAGTTGGTCGAACTATGCTGCCCACAGCAACATCTACTTGAATTGCCCCCCTTGAATGTCCTGTTTTGCCTTCGTAATTTGACAAAACAATGTTATGGGCTGACAAATCACAGTCATATTTGCCAATCTTGGGTAACATAGATAGAGGCATTAGGTTAACAGCAGCTCCTCCATCTATCAGCACCTTGTTAACTCCAACTCCTTCAACCTTTGCTCTGATGAAGAGGGGTTTAAGATGGTTTTTCATGCCTAAATCTGGCCTTTCGAATGTAGCCTGTTGCTCCTCGATGCAGCCATTGTTCATGACATAGTAGCAAATTGGCTTGGGATCAGCCATTTCTAACTGGTCGAAATCAGTTTCGAGCTCAGTTATCTCTGTTTGCACATCATATTCCGATGGTAATATGGAAACCACGCATATTACGTTGAAATCTGGCTCAGAGTCCAGCAGATCATCTTCTTCCATCTTGCTTTCTTCTATAGGAGGAAGGATCCTTTCTTTTGCTGGCCTTCTAGCCACTTCTTTATATTGGCTTGTTTGAAGATTAGTTGCAGCCAATTTCTTTTGGCGTTGGAACCTACGCCATTGAGTCCTTGTCATTGGATGTTTACCCTTGTAATTATTTTTGTAAGAGTATTTGTTGACATCCTCTGAATAGCTCAATTTGGTGCCACTTGTGCCACCAACTTCCATTGCACCCTTGTTGAACTTTATGGTTCCTTGGTGCATCCAGCGTTCTATAGGAATCGAACCAGAAGGAAGGAAAGTGGGCCTTCGATCTGTTTGGACCACATTATTTGGTCGAGTTAGAATGCCCTTTCCTTTACCACGAGATGGTTTTGGGTTTGCCCCCTGCCTATTCGCAACTGGTTGGAACTTCATGAGGCCTGCAGTAGCCTCCTTATCACAAACAGCACTGCAACGAGCACAAAGCATCACTCCTTTGTTCTCTAGCTTGCATCTGTTTAGAAAGTCAATTAAATCCTCTTCAGCACGAGGATATACTACTTTCATTTTCTCATAGTACTCCTTTTCAGGGATTTTTTCCACTTGCACTTCTGAAACCTCCATGGCTTCGACCATCATGATAGCCTGTGGTTCAGCATAGAGGGTATCAGCATTCTGTGAAGATTCTGGGTCTGCCTTTGCAGCTTTGGGTTTTTCACCAAACTTAAGTCTTCCTTTGTTCAAAGTCTTTTGAACTAGGTCCCTGAAAAGCACACATTGTGAGGTTCTATGTCCAAGAAAATTATGATACTTACAATAACCTCTTTTCTTTCTCATATCTAATGGTGGTATTTTAACACCTTTTGGAACCACTATTTGGCCATCAGTAACCAACAAATCAAAGATTTCATCACATTTTGTTATATCAAAAGTATAAGTCTTTGAAACATATTTGTCATTTTTTGGTTCAACAGGGTTTTTTCCATTTGAAGGTTTTAAAAGCTTGCAAGTGTAAGGGGGACCAGGTTTTAATTCTGCTAGGTCTATTTCCCCTTGTTCAACATCTTCATAAGAGACATCATATTCTTGGTCGCTATCATGTGTTTCTACATAAGCAACCTTTTCTTTTTTATGATACTTTGAATTTCTAGCCTTTTCTGCTTTCAAGCGTTCGACCTGTCGAACCCTATCAGCCAATTGGGCCATATCTCTTAGATGTTGAGTGTCTAATTTCTTTCTGATCGAATAGTCTAGGCCACCGGCGGCCATTTCGACCAATTCATGTTCAGGCACTTGAGTAAAATACCTAGCCTTAAGTAAACGAAATCTATTCAAATAATCATCTATGGACTCAGGAGTTTTGCGCCTAACACTTGCTAATTCTTTGAGACTTATCTTAGACTGTCCCATGTAGAATTGCTCATGGAAGACTCTCTCTAATTGATTCCAATTAAAAATTGAATGTGCAGGGAGAGTAGTAAACCATGTAAAGGCATTTTTCGTTAGAGAATTTGGAAAATACTTCATTCTTAAATTCTCATTATTTGCTAGATCTCCTGCCTCAGTTAGATATCTTGCTATGTGTTCAACAGTAGATTCGCTAGTATCACCAGCAAATTTAGTAAACTTTGGGATTTTCCAACCCCTTGGCAATTCTGTTTGAAGCACATATTCCGATAAGGCAGAAACAAAATGAGGCCTATGCATGCCTATGTTTAAACCATTTTGTGCTAGGATAGTTTCAACCAAATTGGCTATGTTATTTTGCCCAGCAAAGTTATTATTCTGGACATTTCTAACTACATCATCAGCATTTTGGTTTCTACTTACCAATACAATTCCAGGATTTTGTTCGACCTGGGGCAAAGCCTGTTGCTGTGCCTGAATTTGCACCTGTAGTTCGACCACTGGCACTGGTTGTTGGACTTGGTTTGCAACATTATTTGGGGCAAGGATAATGGCATTATTTGGTGCTTGTGCAATTTGTAAAGGCACCATATTCTGAATTTGGGGAACTTGTTGATTATGGGCTTGAGGAGCCCCAAAGAAATCAGCAATTCTTCCCATTTGATTTGCCAACAATTGATAACTTTGGTTTGTATTTTGAATTAATGGGTTAAATACTGTACCAATTTGTTGTGTTAACATATTTACCATGTCGTGATTACTCTCATCCATTTGTTGCCTTAAAGCATTCAAGGCATTGTTGGTTAACGAGGGATTGCCATTCCGAGTAGCAGAACCAGAAACTATCTGATTATTAGGCATAAATACGCCTGGTGCTGACTCTGTGAACAATGATGCACTTGTTTGCAAACCTTGCATCATACTGGTAGGCATACCATATGGGTAGTTCCTACTTGTGCCTTGACCCACATATTGGGAAAAGGGTAATGAAAAAGTAGAAGAACTAGCGCCACCCCCATTAACATTTGTCCTATTTGGAGAGAAACCTCCCCCCATAGCATGGGGAAGGGACAAGATAGGTTCTGTAGTGGTCGAAGGTACCACTGTAGATGTTGGCATTGTCGTTGTGGCACTTACCACAGAAGATATTG
Source organism: Trifolium repens (assembly GCA_030408175.1). Taxonomy (NCBI): domain Eukaryota; kingdom Viridiplantae; phylum Streptophyta; class Magnoliopsida; order Fabales; family Fabaceae; genus Trifolium; species Trifolium repens. Next base: position 36,796,893 of record CP125848.1, on the reverse strand, counting down.
GGGCGGAAACTGTCGTCCCACTAGCGTTAGGCACAATCTCACTGATTACAGGAGAGATTATGGCCTCAGAAACGCTCGAAGCGGTTGATACATTCGAACCGTTATTATTATTGTTTCCGTTCGGATTTTCCATGTTTTGTCTTGGGTTACTTCTGGGTGGTGGTCTAACCATTTCAGGGAGTAATTTCCCGTTCCTCAAAAGCATACACTACACAAGAATCTTTGGAAACAATACACAAAAATGCAGAACAAATTAACTACACGAACTTTGAAGAAATTTAAACGTAAAGCACACAGTCCCACTGGGCGTGCCAATTTGTTTACTGTGAAATTTGGTAAACAACGCTAGTTTGATTATTACAAGAGAGACCAACTAGTAAATCTCGGGACATAGTGCTTTTGTTTATATTTTCAAAGTAAATGATGTTCATTATTGCTCTTATGTTAATAAAGTGTTGTTTTTACGTTTTAGTAACTTGAAATGCAAGAAAGAATGTTTATCCAATTAAATAAGTAGAAGGAAAGAAAGAGTCGAAAGTAAAAGATAATTGGATTGGGGAGAGATTAAAGAAAAACTGTAAATTGCATTCAAATGTAAATGATTACAGAATAAAAATGGTTCACATTACATACATTTTCCTTCGAACACTCGTTTCTCGCTTTGACATGGGTACTTAGAGTTTTTCTGAGGATTGTGTATAATGATTGTGACCCTTTTTTCGATCACATAACTAGGCTATTTATAGACACTAATCTAACTGCTACTAACGCCTAAATAACTACAGATAGGACGCGTGTCTTGACACGTATTTTGAATTTGAATCCTTTCTTATCTTCTGAGTTAACCGTTTGTTTCCATCGAAATCGAAGTAACCATGCTTCTTTTGAATATTTCGCTAAGTCCATAAATTACTTTTACCCACTGGATGCTTCGACCCTGCTGACATTTCGACCAAATCGAAAGGATCCTGAAAGAAAGAGAATATGCATTTAAATGCAACGTTCCATAATAGAACATTTATTATACGTTCATGCATGATTAATCATTAAATTCATTGGTTCTGAAAACCAAGCATATTTAATGATTATTAAAAATAATTACATAATTAAACATAATTATTTTATTTATGCATTTAGAACATATTTTTACTTAGTAAAAATATGGGCTAACAGATAGTTTTTTCTTTTGATTTTTCTTTATTTTCTCTCCTTGTACCAAAAAAAAAACTAGACGAGTTTTGTTTTATCCTTATAATTTTTTATTCTTTTCGGGATTACCCCTTTTAATGTTTTTTTTTTTAGTGCATTTTACCTGATTTGTTAAAATAAAAAACGATAAGGGGGTGAAATACACTAGAAAAAAAAATAAAAATACGGGGAATAATCTAGAAAAAATAAAAAATTACTCGGAACAAAATTCATCTACTTTGCACGAGTTATAACTTATAAATGGTATACTTTGATTAGTTAGGAGATAATAGTTCTTGTTTAATAGAGTAAAATATTAAATTAGAAGTAACAAAAACTTAATTTGATGAATGAATTAGGGTGAATGTCCTCAATGGTAATGCAAGTTTTAATTATCCCAAAAAAATCCCCCAATTTACAACTCTGCGAAACTGCTGAGAATACTGCACCTTTCCCTGTAACAGAGGGAATTCTACTTCTAGATTTCCAAATTTCTTCTTCCTTTTCTCATTTTCCTCACAAATTCGATTTCTTCAAACACAGAACATTCATTTTTCCATTGAAAAGGTGAAAATTGAAAAATTGGGTTGAAGTGAGAGAGGAAGATGGCAGAGGAGTCGATTTGTTGCAGCAACAGTTTTGAGCTGAGCCCAGATGAAGAAAGGATCATGATTAGAGACATTGCGATTTCTTCTCAAGCTAATACCAAAGAAGGCGACACTTTCTTCATCATCACTCAGAGGTTTTTTCTTTTTCTTTTCATTTTGCTTCTAATTATTATTATTTTTTTTCAACTGGGTACTTAAACCCAAAGTTCGAACCTTTTTTGTTTTTTGGTTAGATTACAACAATGTTTCATTTCCTTCGGAAAATGGGGTGTGACCAGAATTTGGTTTGGTTTTATTTTTTTTTTTTCTTTCAAAAATTTGGGTTTTGCTTTGTTTTTATGGTGATTTGTGGTTAACTGTTGAGGGAGATGGTTGTTGAGTTTTATTTAGGTTAACATTGCAATAATCTTAGACTGGTTTAGTCTAACAGTTAATGATTTTGTGGCATGTCTTTGGTAGGTTCTTATGAACTATGATTTAATATTTATTTTATACATTGTTGTAACCCTTTTCTAACAAATACTTAGCCCTTGCTTCAGTTGTTTTTCTTAGAAAGCTGTGTAAATTGTAATGGTAGTGTTACAGTGTTGTCTGTGCCCTTTTACTTTGGCACTCTAATATATTTGTGGGTAGATACTGTAAATTATTGTTTGTGTTGAGTGGTTTTATTGAGCTCTAATGTTATGCATTCGGAAATTTGGAGGTACTAGATAGGGTTAAGAATAGGTTTTCCGCTGCAGATTGTGGATACTTGTTCAAGATCTCAATTCCTTAGGTTGCTTTTTTGTTGCCTTGACTTGCATTTTGCCTGGACTACTATGGTTTTGATTTGATGGTTTCGGCCGGTTCTTTAAATTGCTTGTGTTTGTTCCCCACACATGTACGCTGGGGAGGAGAGTGGTTGTTGTGTTCTAGTATTGAGAGGACTTTTAGTTTTACTACAAAAAGCCTTGCCACACAATTTTTTCCTCATATGATTAGGATGGGATTTGTAACATAATATTCTGCATAGCTACAGCATCAACAACACCACATATAACAACCATTCACATCCACGGATCCACCTAATATTCCCACCCACTTTTAGTACCTCAAAATCAACAACCATTATCAAAGTTGAACGTAAATATATGTAAAGAAGCATAGGTAACTCCTTCTGACAGTACATAGCCTTCACCCCATACACCGTAAGATTCAATTACAAACTCTACACTTGCTCCTCTTACAGTAGAAAGCGCTCCTTGACCTTATTACTGTCATAATTGCATCGCAGGAAATGTTGAGTTGCTGCAGCAAAAAACAAAGCACAGAAGCTACTATCAGCATGAACCAGAGTAAATATTCAAGCTATTGAAACCGTTTACCACAGCACCAAAATCCTAACAGTAGCCACATGTAAATACCTATAACTCTTGGAACTGTCATGAGAACCACAGTTTTTGCTGCAGCTTTTGTCATCATTCAATCTTGCGACCAACGCTTGCAGTGAATGATGATGTTACTATATAGTTTGTCCATTTCACTGTTAATTAACTGCATGTCTAAGCACCCTTGCGGCATTATCCTTGCTTCCTGATCCACTTACAACCGCTACCTTACTTCTATTTATGCCTCCCCTTCTATATTTTGTTCGAATTCATGTGTGCTGCATTCGTAAAACTCAACCAATTTTTGTCATACACATGCTCTACCTCCCTTTAATGCTGCTAAAATCCCAACACCATATCTTAGCACTAACACTATACCAGATTCAACCCAAACACTGCCATTGCCTTTAATTTTTGTTTTCAACACTGCAGGGAACCTTGATTTTCTGTACTTATTGTCATTCACCAATTTATTTTCAATGGTTGTACCACTACCACCTGCTCAGAACCTAAGCAGCATCCTCAAAAGAGTTAGCATACTTTGGTACATACAAATTATTCCAAATGAAAGGAGCTTCTTGACTATGTAAAAGCAATTAAATTTTAACTTCTGTTTCCAGAGTAGATTTGCCTATAAACACTTTAGGAAAAAAGCTTGTGACTTGTGTACATAAAAATATTTCCCTCTTACTTGATAGTGTTGACGAAGAGTCCAAAGAGAAACATATTTTTTTTTATCATCGACAATAACCCAACTACATCTTGAAATACGATGCAAACATACTTCATTCTCTTATCATTGTTTGGTGGCAATAGACTGATTGGTTGGTTTAGTTTGAATGTCATTACACAATATGTAATTACACTGGATAGGAATGAACTGTTTTTTCTATTTGTTTCCATGCAGATGGTGGCAAGATTGGATTGAATATGTGAACCAAGACCAGACAAACCCTTCTTATGATGGATCTTCCTTTCATGAACATAGCGATTTGGCCAGGTCAAGTGCTTTAAAGAGGCCAGCTGATATTGATAATTATGATTTGATAGATAATACTGGACCAGACGACTCTAGTACGGGTATTGAAATTCATGATACACTTCTAGAAGGTCGTGACTATGTATTACTTCCCCAAGAGGTTTGGGACCAATTATTTAAATGGTGAGATTGTTTGCTTTTAACATATGTCATTCATGGTTTTCCTTTTGGTTTATTAAAAATATACAATTTGGCACAAACTTCATATGACTAAACCAGTAACTGTTTTTTAATATTAGATGCTTGCTTTTTTTCTTTCCTTCTCAAACTAGGTATGGTGGCGGACCTACATTGGCTAGGAAAGTTATTAGTTCAGGTCTTTCCCAGACAGAATTTGCAGTAGAGGTGTATCCTTTACGGCTTAAATTACTTGTGTTGCCAAAAAATGTACGGTCCACTATAAGAATAAGCAAGAAGGTATAATATCAAAGGAAGTAATGAGTCATGATAAATGCATCTTTAAATTCTTCTTCCTTTCCTTTGCAAGTATTATTCAATTTGTATATGCTATATCTACCTTAGAGTTGAGATATTTATGGGCAGGAAACCATTGGACAGTTACACAAGAATGCGTGTGAAATATTTGATCTTCAGTTAGACCAAGTAATGACTTCTCATTCCTTCTAGAAATTCTAAGGGCTTGCTTGGTTTTTGTTTTCCTATTTTCATTTATTTTATTACAAAAATGTCACATTTTTTGTCACATTTTTTTTTCATTTTGTTTTCTGGTTTCCAAATATTTTTTCTACAAGAAACAATGAAAATAATAAACAATTGATTTTGATGTTTCCTATGCAAAACTACGAATATGGAGAACAAAGTGAAAGTAAGGTGACGTTTTTGCCAGTAAAAGTCAAAATGAAAACATTAACTATATCCTAATTTTTTTAAACAGTTTTTCTGTTTTACTCAGCGTGTAGTAAAAAATAGATATGTATGTTGTAGGTGCGCATTTGGGATTACTATGGCCATCAGAAGCATGCCTTGATGAATGACATGAACAAAACTCTAGATGATGTCAATCTACAAATGGACCAAGATGTGAGTCTTCACCAAAGTTTTGTTGTAGGAATTTTCGTATTGCTCTTGCATTTTACATTTTAATACTGTTGTTTTCCTTTTGATTAATGATACCATTCATACAGATTCTTGTTGAGGTGGTTAAAATTACAAATAACACAAGTTTTGCTCAAGAAAATGGATCAGCACAGAGGGAAACCAATTCTGTTCTTGTGGGGCCTTTAAAATTTGCCGGTGGCCTGTCTACCAGCAAGGGTGCATCTAGAGGCAACAATATTGAACTTTCTTCATCTCAGAAACTAAATTCTCCTGTCAGAGATTCGGAAAACCCTTATGGAACTCTTGGTGTCACCACAAGAGGTTCATTCGGTGGTGGTCTCACTGGGTTGCTAAATCTTGGCAATACTTGTTTCATGAATAGTGCAATACAGTGCCTTGTTCATACACCAGAATTTGCTAGGTACTTTAGGGAGGACTATCATCAAGAGATAAATTGGCAAAATCCACTTGGCATGGTGGTAAGTATCATTTAAAAAGCAGCAGCTTGTTTCCTTTTCTCTAGATATTCTTTATGTGGGTTAAACTATCTGGTATGAACATCGTTTGGAGATAAAGAATCAATTCTAGAATTCATTAAAAGTTAAAACTTGATGTATAATAAAATTAGGCATATCATGGAACAATTATTGCAAACGCTAATGCTTTAGAGTGAAGCCAGATGAATGCTTTTATATCTGAGACGTCCCCTTATGCTAGACTCTTTTGGACTAGAACTACGTATAATTAATAGGTGCACAGCCCACTCACCCATGCTTATTTTCTACTTATTACTTAGAAGAGTGGAGTCACTAAAGATCAAAGTTTATACTACTTGGTCATAGAAACTATGATGTTATATCATGAATCAAAGATTCAAATATGATGTCCCAATGTAAAATTAAGCCTAAGAGGAGTGTTAGCAATACTTTCTTTTTAACACTCACTCTCTAATTGGTTGGAATGAATGTGGGTCCCTCACTTTGGAAATAGGTCCCACATAAAGTGGTGAGACCGACATGAGTTTTACCCAATCAAAGATTAAGTGTTGAAAAGAAAGTGCAACCCACTTCAATCTATGGCCGTGAATGTTGCTTTTTAATATCCTTATCCTTCAAATAAAATGTCAAGGAAGTGCTGTATTGCGTTGATTCTAATGTTCCGTTAATATTTTAGTTATAATCTAGGGTTAGATTTAATATTTAAAGAAAAGAATGTTTGTGTAGTAGCTTGTGGTATTATTTGTATAGGAAAATTTTGTCTTTAGCTCGGTAGCATTTATCATTTTGACAACTATTATCTTGGTTAGAAGAAGATCACTCTGTCTATGTATTGCTTGAATGCGAGCAATAAGATCAATTTGTCTACATTTTGTGCATTACTGTACCAATCCTTCAATGTCTTGGTTTGGTCGGGAAATGTTTTTATAATCAACCCTATGTATAATTTTTCATGGTTAGAGGGAAAGAGGAAGGCAATTGAGTATCGCTCAAGCTTAAAGGAAAGTTTTAATACAAAACTATAAACTCGATGTTCCAGTGATAAGAATACTACAAAAATGAGTAAAGACTTGATAAAAAATAGGGTTAGGAATGTTTGCATGATTAGAAAAGTTGGGGGGTAGCATCTATCATGGAAAATGTGGTATGATCTTGCCCCTTAGGTGGTTTTGGCATGTGTAGAGAAGACTTATAGAAGCCCCAGACCCTAGTAAGGAAAGTAGCCTAGATAAAGGGTAGTCCAGTAGTTAAAGATTAGAAGGACCAAAAGAACCATGAGCCAAATCGTTATGAAGGATTTAGATTTAAATTTTTTATATATGGATTTAGATTCAAAGGTTTAAATCATTATTATCGTTTGGTTTATGAATTATGAGGTCAATCCCATACAATGGGAGAAGGTTTTATTTATTTATTTATTTATTTTATGTTGTATACCTATAAGCTAACTGTTATAATTACAAATTACTGCGCTTACATGAAATTTCCACTATGTAGGGTGAACTAGCCCTAGCATTCGGTGAGTTGCTTCGAAAACTATGGGCACCTGGGAGAACACCAATTGCTCCTCGGCCTTTTAAAGCAAAGCTTGCTCGCTTTGCACCTCAGTTCAGTGGGCACAACCAACATGATTCTCAGGTTTGCTTCTTGAGCAAATTGTTTACCTTCTTCAACGTCCATGATGTAGTCTGTGATAGCATTTGTTTTATTATTTTATCAGGAGCTTTTAGCATTTCTACTGGATGGTCTCCATGAAGACTTAAATCGTGTAAAGCAGAAACCATATATAAAGTCTCGAGATGCTGATGGCCGACCTGATGAAGAAGTGGCCGATGAGTATTGGGCAAACCATATTGCTCGTAATGATTCCATAATTGTTGATGTGTGTCAGGTGAGTCATTTGAACATGTCTTGAGTCGTCATTACTTTTTGCTCTGTTTGTTTATACTGCATAAACCATATGTAAAGTACATATCTGATTCTGACTTATAGCACAATTTAAGTGGTCTTAAATCAGAAGCATGAATTAATACCGCAATTTGTGCATGATTTAAACTTTGGTCTTTTGATTATCCGTTTGGAAATTGTGTATATGATATCTATTTGCATTTTATATGTTCCTAATCAAGTAAACAAACTCAGATTTGTTTCTGATAAATTCATTTCACAGGGACAATACAAGTCGACTTTGGTTTGTCCAGTTTGCAACAAAGTCTCTGTCACATTTGATCCTTTCATGTACCTTTCCCTGCCTCTCCAGTCCGCCACCAATAGGACCATGACAGTGACGGTTTTTAGTTGCGATGGTTCTACCCAGCCATCTCCGTGTACAGTAACTGTGCCCAAGCAGGGACGATGCAAAGATCTTATACAGGCACTTACAAATGCTTGCTCATTGAAGCATAATGAAAGGCTAGTGCTGGCGGAGGTGTGTACCATGCTAGAGTAAAGTTAAATATATTGGAATTGCGTTGAATACTTTATTCTAATTGGATATGTTATATTGATGTGCTATTCACAGGTACGGAACCATTTGATCCATAGATTTTATGAAGATCCTCTTCAATTGTTGTCCTCAATCAAAGATGATGACCGTCTTGCCGCATACAAGATTACAAAGATGGACAAAAACACAAAGTACCTGCAGTTGATACATCGCCGCAGAGATAGTGACTCACAGACCATTTCAGGATGGAAACCGTATGGAACACCGTTTGTTTCATTGATCTCATGTGATGATACAATCACAAGAGGTGACATACAAGTAATTGTTAATCGTATACTCTCTCCTCTTCTGTTGAAAGGTGGCAATGCAGCTGCTTCTGCTGAAACCAACGTGGTGTCAAATTCAATACATAAGGATAATACCGTTTCAAAGGTACCAACATTACCTCTACTATTGGTAGATGATAATAATGCTTGTATTGATCTTTCAATGGGAGAGGATAAAGTAGTTAAACTGTCACCGTCATCAGCAAGAGTTCTAGTGTATATTGATTGGTCTCAGAAGCTTTTGGAGAAGTATGATACTCATCCACTTGAGACTTTGCCAGAAGTTTTGAAATATGGGCCGGTAACCAAGAAAGCTCGTACCGAACCTCTCTCGTTGTACACTTGCTTGGAAGCTTTTCTGCGTGAAGAACCTTTGGTACCTGAAGATATGTGGTTAGTTTGTCCTCTCTCATCTATCGCATATATGCCCACTATTTTCTTGTCTTTTTCTCATGCTTAGCAAACACTCAAATGGACTAGTAATTAATAATTGTTTGCTTGATCTCTTGATGACCTCTATAAATTATTTTGATTATATCTCCCATAAACATAAACTAGTTTGTACAAAAAGAATATCAGAGAACTTGTGACCAGTAACATGAATCATGTTTGAAGAGTTGTTTGTGGTAAATTTAGAGTAATAGCAAATGATTTGCATCCGCAACACTGGATACACCGTCCTTTACTCTTTTATACATGGTCAGCTGTGGAGCTGTTAAATTTATTTTATTTTAGATTAGTTTTGATCTAGGTGCTATACATTATCTACGGGATGGTTAGTCTTTAGTATTTTCAAGACTTTCTAAACTAGACCTGTTAAAAACAGCAAAACATCGCATAAGAGAGCTTGATCACAACAACACTATTAACATCTCAAGATTTTCCAATATATATACTCAATTTAATAAGAAATCCAATATGAATCAAAACATTCAAATAAACACGAAACCTGATGATGCAAAACCAAATTACAGCAGCAACAAATGAAAGAAAACAGAACAATGATGAATATAAAGAGTATATATTATTTCTGAAAATCTAAGGGAAATACAATAGGATGAAGATCCTACTTCCCACAGAGCTAAGCTCCTTCAGAGTCCAGAAAACCAATGCTCTCTGCCTCTAACAAACTGTATGATTCTCTTTGATGCCCTTTTTAACTTCTCTCTCACTCTCTGCCACGTGGATAATCACACCCTGGGAGTTGCTATTGCGCTAACAGCCCATCTGGGCCACATTTCTCATATCATATGGGGTCCTATCAAAACCATTGCCCATTTTTCGTAAAATCCGATGACGTAAATGCATTCATAATTTAGCCTTGATAACTAGTGCTCTGTTTCTCCTTTCTCCTTTCTTTGATGCCCTATGTTTTGAAATCCCTGAAGCTCAAATACTGAGTCATGCTATTGATATGATTCATATGAGCTCTAACTAATCTGATTCTTTTTTTAACCAAAAAAATACTATATCGTAATGAAATCTTCAAAAATCCTGAATCAGTAAAACATTACTCTAGAACAGTTGATTTAGATATTGTTGGTTATTTGTATGCATTCTTTATTCATATTCCTAGTGTTATGTCTTTCAAGCAATTTTATGTGTCTTGTGAGGTGTTCTTATCATACTACTTTGACCTTGAAATAAAGTAATTTATATATTTGTCGGTTGTCACTTAGCATTTCAAACTTCTACACGTTTTTCTTGTTAGCTCTTATATCGTTAAACAATCAATCGGATGATTACGGCAAACTGTCTTCCTGCTGCAGAAGTAGCTTTTATATCTTCTTTCTATATGCATATATGTTCGAGAGAATGCATAATAATATTCGAATGCCCGTTGCTAAGATTATGTTTTAAAATCTGATATATAGGTACTGTCCTAAATGCAAAGAGAGACGACAAGCAAGCAAAAAGCTTGATTTATGGAGGCTCCCAGAAGTTTTGGTAATTCATTTAAAGAGGTTCTCATACAGCAGGTCAATGAAGCATAAACTGGAGACTTTTGTTAACTTTCCCATTCATGATTTTGATTTAACAAATTACATAGCCAACAAAAACAACTCGCAGCGTCAAGTGTATGAACTCTATGCCCTTACGAATCATTATGGTAGTATGGGTAGTGGACATTATACTGCACATATTAAGGTAAAACGGCAAACTATCAATCCTTCGAAAGTTTATTTGACTTTTTGTTCTTCCTTTTAGCAACACGGCAGCCTGACTTGTATTTTTGGAATATGCAGCTTTTAGACGAAAACAGGTGGTACAATTTTGATGATAGTCACATATCACTCATAAGTGAAGATGAGGTTAATACTGCCGCCGCCTATGTTTTATTTTACCGGAGGGTGAAAACTGACGATGAAATTGTAAGCAATGGGGCTTAGTCTTCTATGTTTGCTTTTTAGGCATTAAATAGATTTTCAAGAACATGTCTAGTTATGAAAAGTCTAGGTAATATCAGTTGTATGTCTCAATTCAGACATTTTTGTTTTGTATAATGAAAAACACAAGCCTGTTGATATGAGAGTTTAGTCAATGAAATAATTATAGATGTACTTGTTCTATTGTCCGATTTACTCTTGTTTTTGGAGTTTCTTTGGTGCAGATCAGGTGAATATTTGATCATATTACTACAACATTCATCATTATTACTAGTTTTATTTTGTATTCTTGGAGCCAAGAATGGGAATAACATTTGTTCTCAAGATGTTAATTTTTATTGTTTGGTATGAGGTGTGCAAATAGCTTGGAGTGGTGATGGTTATACCATATGATTTACACACTTCGGATCCAGATTTGCTGCAGTAACAAAAGCACGCGGTTAGACACTGTAATCGATCTCGGTCATTAATTGTACATCGGATGGTTTAGATTACACATACACTAAAATAATCCTGATCAATGATTGAAATCGAACGGCTGATTTTATAACTTCGTTGACTCAGTTATAGCAGGAATTTCCCTTTGTTTAGGGTATTTGATTCTTTTGGGAATTGAGGTGAAATTTAAAGGGAAAAAGTCTAGCTTTGATTTGACATTCAATTATTTAAATAGTATGACATTTTCAGATTTGATTGTCCAGATGTCACCTACAATTGAGCTCATTAAAAGTTAGTTTTGGAAATAGTTTTTGGCTAAGACAAATTGTCACAGCTGTGAGCCGTAAGATCTAAATCAACGGATAAGATTATTTAACTGTATAATCAATTTGGACCGTTTGATCTGAATTAGTGGTTGAGATTGAAAACAGTGTGAAATTGTGGGAAAAACAACATCAATAAATCCTCATCCCAAATGGTGGTCACCGTCTATTATATGAATGGTGCGTTGATCTTTATGAATTGTCTCTTCAGAGATTAGTCTTTAGAATTGTTTTAAAAAAAATTTGCTTAATCAAGGTGAAAGTATTATGATGAAGTTGGTGACAACACAAGCTGCCATAATTATAAACAATGAGTCAGTGGTTGTGGTGTAGCTTGAAAGTAAAGTGTACATTATATTATATTATATTTTAAATGAGTCAGGATCAAATGACACCAAGGTGTCAAATTTAGTAACATGACATCTTCGATAATTTTTTATCGGATAATCGTATTACAAAATCAACCGTTGGATTCAAAGCTATTATTATATAGATCATGTCTATAAAATTTAACATCAATCGGAAACCATTTGATGGGTTAAAAAGAAGGATAAAAATTAACGGTTTTGACAAAGTTTTGTAAGACGTTGGTTTTTATGCATCTCATTGACATATCAAATGATTTCCGATTGTTGTTAAATTTTATAGACATGATCTATATAATAATAGTTTTGAATCCAACGGTTGATTTTGTAATACGATTATCCGATAAAGAATTATCGGAGGTGTCATATTACTAAGTTTGACACCTTGGTGTCATTTGATCCTGACCCATTTTAAATTACATGTTGTATCTTCAATTTATATTTGGAACTTCAACTACATATTTCAAAGACCGTGACAAAAATCATTTGAAATTTTATGTTGGAATGGAGTTCTCTTGCATGCTAAAAGTGTGACTATAACCAAATGGTGAAATGTGTTTTGTATATATGAATTTCGTTGTTATACATTGACCGAGTAACAAAATTCACGATTATTAAAAAATGCAAAATATATTAATAGACCTTAATCCAAATATATGATGTGGAAAGATTATATCAACAATATTAATCTTTTAAGTTTTAGTTAAAAAAATTAATTTTTTAAATTACAAAAGTTAAACATGTTGGTTTATAAATTATTTTTCATTCTGTTTTGGACTCTTAAATTACAAAATTGAATATTTTGGTCTCATATTACAAATAGACATTTTAACTTAAAAGAGATTAAAATGTGAAACGTTTGTAACTTAATGGCCTAAATTGTCCAACAATTATGTTCTATAACGGACAAAAATGGCACAAAATGATTTAAGGGATAAAATTTCTAACATTTAAAACTTAAGAGATAAAAGTGAAAATAAAAAAACTTAAAAGTAAAATCTAAAAATAATTCAAGGGTTGCAAAAGTATAATAGTTTTTTTATTTATATTTAAATAAAGGTAGTTTTGTAATTTCGACAATCACTTTTGTCATCCTATCTTTTTCTTGCACATCATACGAATTTACCAAAATACCCTTGTCCACTACTTAAGTCGCGGACACCCCTAAAACACCCTATCAGATTTTATTTTTATAACGTCCGCTACTTAAGTAGCGGACGACATTTACAAAAATTATTTATTTTTACATCGTCTTTTACTTAAGTAACGAAGGGTAAAATGATTATTTCGTAGAGCGCGCGAGTAATTCATAAGGTGCCATAAGTAATTTTGTAATTTCACATATATATTTTTTTCTGTGGGAGTGGGCTGCAGGGTCCAATCCACAGGAAGCTGTATCACTAGTTATTTAGAGAACTTCTTTTTCGCGCCCCTTAGTTTTTCTCTCGCGCCTCTGAAAATTTTAAAAATTCCGCGCCACACTTGCGCCTCATAATTTTTTTAATCAAATCCTAAACTCCCTGTTAAATAGGTAATTTTTTCTACTTAACCAAAAAAAAAAGGTCACAATTGTTTCAAATTATGGAAACTTTTTTCAATTCAATAATTGCATACATGGCATGAGTATTATTCTTGTTGATGATACTATAGGGTAAAAAGAGTTATATTAATGAAAACGATATGTCTTTCCTATCATAATTTCCATGTACCAATTACATGCACTTGCACTTATTTTCCGTCTTCTATTCTCCTCTTCTCATCACCCACTATATACATTGCACACATTGCCTTGCAAGTTATAAACATTGTATCATCAATTGCCAGACCCAAGATTTCATTGTATAATTGGTTTTAGGTTTATTAGGGTTCCGATGTGTTCGTGTTGTGAAACATCGTGTAATTAGTAGGTTTTGCTGTAATTGAATCTGTTTTGGACTCGTGCGCTGTAAAGGCACAGGCTTTTGTCTTGTAATCCTCTTTTGTGAATGAGGAGGGTGCTGTGGATTTAGAATGATGAGTTTTGGATTATTCTTGTTTTTGGAAAAACGAGTAGGATTTTACCCGCGGATGTAAAATCTTACTGTGTCTGTTTTAAGTGAGGTTTCGGATGGGAGTTTTATATATCTGCGTGAGTGAGGTTATGTTCTGAGAATAATTTTCTAAGGTATGGAAGAAAATTACAGTCGCGGAAAAAGATTCGGCGATAAGTTTTGGAAATGTTTAACGTTGGACGTTCTTTCCGTAGTTTTTACGTTTTTGAGATTTACGTTCGTCGCGACGCGCGAGAGCTGAGTACGTATCTTGTTTTGGAAGATTTGATTTAATCTTGAGATTATCCTTAAAACAATTTGATCCAATGGCTAGGGTATTAAGTTGGACTTTATTTTTGATCCAAGGGTGGTGAGTTAGCAAGAGATTTTATTAGTAAGGAGGTTTGGTCACTTGGTGGACTTAGGATTTTATCACAAGACTCTCCTTTCTTTCTCTCTTTCACGTGACTCCATTCTTGCCTAACCTTCTTCACCAAATTTTCAATTCCTCACCATTTCACTCCATTTCAAGCTTGGAAGCTTAGTGGGAAGTTGTAGAGAATCACTTTCTTAAGGTAACCCTCTCTTCTTATCTCCTAGGTTGGTAGATTTTTAGAGTTTTGAGGTTTTTGGGTTTATGTTCTTAAGAGGGTTTGGTGAGAAATGTTGTTCTTGCTAGTTCTTGTTTCATGAAAGTTGTTCATGAGAGTTTAGTAAGCATGCTAGGCTTTGTTATTTCAATTTTCCATGAGTTGGTGAAAATCTCATGAGAAAAGTTAGGGTTTTGAAAGTTTAGTGTATTGATCAATAACATGAGGTTAAGTTGTAAGGTTTTGAAAAGAAACGTTGTTTTTGAACCTTTAGGCGAAAGGGATTCGTGTTGTATGGTTTTGTTTTAGAAAATCCGATGAAAAATATTTTGGTGTTTATGAAAATATTTACTAAGTGTTTTGTGTGGTGTTTTTGGTATTCCAAGTGGTTTAAAACTCTCGAGTTATGTGGCCTTGCTTTTACCTTGAAAACATGTTTGAAAATGGTTACCGGTCGGTTGAGGCCCGTAATAAAACTTGTGCTTGGGTTTGGTTTTGATTTTGGAAATGAAAAACCAAATAACTTGCACTCGAAGCAACCAACATACTTTCGGAAATGTAATGCTTTGTTGTGAAAACGGTTTTTGGGAACTAATACTATGCGTATGTAGTGTGTTGCGTGAAAAGCTGTTTTGGGTGAAAATTGAGTAAACCAAGTTTTGCTGTTGCTGTCATGAAGAAAACCAGTTCTGTGCTGGTGTGGTCGCTCAGCGACCAGATGGTCGCTCAGCGACGAGTTGGTCGCCAACCTTCGCCCTGGGCGTGAAAAGTTCTGACTTGCCATCACCAGGTGGTCGCCCAGCGACCTCTAGCGACCCCTGGGACCTAAAATTTTGGATTCTGATGTCCTAACTTGGTCTTTAGCTTTCTAACCCTTTTTATTAATTTATGGAAGTGGTTGGGATTGGAAACGGGTTTTTCGAGTACTCGGAAAGTGTGTAGCTTATAACGCAAGAAAATGGCCATTTTACATTTCAAATTATTTAAGACTTTTGACTATGGTTTTGAGTCCTAAAAATAGTACAAATAACTCATGGGGATTGATCAATATAGTAGGATTTGGGGTGGTATCCGAAAGAGTGGTTTTCCTTAGAAACCTTGAGGGTTTTTGGGACTTTGGTGTAGTTTCAATACGTTTGGTTTAGAAACAATGTATTGATCGTACGTTGCTTGTTTTAGGAAGCGCGTCGTGTGGTTTTGATCGTGTGTAGTTAACGGAAGCTTGCCGAGGTAGGGGCTCCACTTTATTTCCGTCTTTTAAAATGGTTACGACATGTTTTGTTTTGCTGTTATGCATTTGCTGTGTGCTTTGACATGTTTGTACTTATGTATTCTCGTTGATGAGAACGTGGTTATAATTACGTGTACAATTTGCATATGATTAGGAAAATGTATGTAGGTTGTGATAGTTGTACATAGGCTTTAGGCTATGTGATTGGTTGCATGAGCATATATTAATGCGTGCGTCGGATAGGACTACGCGGGGATTTTGTCTGTGTGACTATCCTGTATTATGCCAAAGAGAATATATGTCATGCATTTCATAGTTGCGTGCCTAGGTGTATGTCTGTGTGACTTTGCCTACGTACCGGGCGTTGACTGTGTGGCTTCGCCAAATCCGACTGGATTTTATTGAGTTGGTGTTTGTCTGTGCGACTTCACCTGGTGTTTGTCTGTGTGACTTCACCCGCCTTGTGTGGCATTTTAGTGCGGGTACGTATATGACTGTGTGGCTTTGCCTACCGCACGACTCTTCGAGGAGAGGTTAATTTTCCGGAAAATCATGCATGTGGCGAACCAGTGACGGTCGTCACCCCATTATAGAGGTCTGCATTAGGATTGGTGATTTATTTATATATACCCGTTGGTGGGAACTACTTTTGAGTTTAAGAGCTTTCTCTTGTGTATGTGGAAATTTGCTATGTGTACATCTTTCGCACCGTTTTTATATACACATACTTGTATTTTGTTGTGACCCCATTCTTTCATTTGCGGGCTCATCCCACCCAGATGTTGGGCTAGGTCGTGGTGACGACGGTGGCTGTTCCGGGTCCCAGTGAGAGGTTGGAGTTTAGCTTAGTTAGACTATGCGCCGGTGTGGGTTGTACACCGTGCTTTTTGGGTTAGGCATAGGATTCTAGCTAGTTTTGTGTATGTATTTGAATACTTTGACTTGGATTGTAATTATTCCTGAATACACTTTGCTTGTCGAAGCACCTTTTGGTAATGAGTCTTTGTATATTTGAATGCCGGCTCATTTAAAATCTTTTATGTGTAACTCTGATGTGTATAAAAAAAAAAATATAATGCCTTTTCTGGCTTTATGAAAAACGGGGTGTTACAGTTTGGTATCAGAGCACGGCTTTAAATCTTCAAAGGGAAAGTGTATACTTGAGTCATTAGTCCAGAGTCGTTTAGAACTTAGTTAGAGTAGTGCCAGTTCTAGTGTCAGTTCTAGTGCCTGTTCTGTGTCGGTTGTGAGTCAGTAACCGTTGAATGAGATTTTCTGTAGAGACTCAGAAATGTTTGGATAAGGAATCTAATTAGAATTGGTATTGTGCAGAAATCGAATGCCTCCAAGAAGGGCAACCCACTCATTCATATCTTTGGCTTGTGCAAATCGTTTGAGTTTGAATGTTTCTATGCTTCCGTTTGATTTGAATGTCTTGACTCCTGCTAAGGATTTGGTGGTAAATACTGCATGTTTGCATTGTTTAGTAGTAATTCAGAATAGAGAGTTTCTGGTCAACTTAGTGTGTTTACCGCTCTTATCTCTCGAGATCATCCTCGGGATGGATTGGTTGTCCTATCATTATGTTATTCTAGACTGTGCTCGGAAATTGGTTTTCTTTCCCGAGCCAGGTGTGCGAAGGTACTTGTCTGCAAATCGGCTGTCGGTGGTTATGTGTAATGGAGAGCCAGGGATAGTTTCACTTGCTAGTTTAGGAGTGACGTCGGAGATCCGAATTGGGGAATTTCGAGTGGTTCAAGATTTCCAAGATGTATTTCCATCGGAGATTCCAGCTTTTCCTCCGTGTAGAGAGGTGGAATTCTTTATTGATTTGCAACCGGGTACGGGTCCGATTTCGAAATCAGCTTATCGGATGGCTCCATCTGAGTTGGTAGAGTTGAAAAGTCAGATTGAAGACTTGTTAGAGAAGGGTTTCATAAGGCCTAGTGTGTGTTTACTGTGAAATTTGGTAAACAACGCTAGTTTGATTATTACAAGAGAGACCAACTAGTAAATCTCGGGACATAGTGCTTTTGTTTATATTTTCAAAGTAAATGATGTTCATTATTGTTCTTATGTTAATAAAGTGTTGTTTTTATGTTTTAGTAACTTGAAATGCAAGAAAGAATGTTTATCCAATTAAATAAACAGAAGGAAAGAAAGAGTCGAAAGTAAAAGATAATTGGATTGGAGAGAGAGATTAAAGAAAAACTGTAAATTGCATTCAAATGTAAATGATTACAGAATAAAAATGGTTCACATTACATACATTTTCCTTCGAACACTCGTTTCTCGCTTTGACATGGGTACTTAGAGTTTTTCTGAGGATTTTGTATAATGATTGTGACCCCTTTTTCGATCACATAACTAGGCTATTTATAGACACCAATCTAACTGCTACTAACGCCTAAATAACTACAGATAGGACGCGTGTCTTGACACGTATTTTGAATTTGAATCCTTTCTTATCTTCTGAGTTAACTGTTGTTTCCATCGAAGTCGAAGTAACCATGCTCTCTTTTGAATATTTCGCTAAGTCCATAAATTACTTTTACCCACTGGATGCTTCGACCCTACTGACATTTCAACCAAATCGAAAGGATCCTGAAAGAAAGAGAATATGCATTTAAATGCAACGTTCCATAATAGAACATTTATTATACGTTCATGCATGATTAATCATTAAATTCATTGGTTCTGAAAACCAAGCATATTTAATGATTATTAAAAATAATTACATAATTAAACATAATTATTTTATTTATGCATTTAGAACATATTTTTACTTAGTAAAAATATGGGCTAACAAATTGCCCCCAAATGCCTGTTTCGATTGAGTGGTCGAACGAAAAAAGGAAAAGGCATTTTATAACCACGTGCTTGACACTATTACCAATGACGACGCTTATGTCACGTTCAGAAGTAACTGTCAACTTGATACCCACAATCCATCATTGCTCCTAGGTTTTAGCATAGTGGATGACGTGGCATACGCAGAAGTTGAAGAGAAATTTTTTGAATTTCTTTTTTATTTATTTTCTGGAGACAAACACGTTCCCCTATAAATAATAGCAAACGAACAAAGGAACACTTTTTACCAACTTCCAAATTTCAAAGCTTCCTTACGAACCCACTGTTCATCTTCTTCTTTTCTGCAAATCACACACTGATTTTCAATCGTCCTGCAATTCTAAACCGTACAAGTGATTCACCCTCAAATTCCGCAACGATGCCCCCAATGCTGAGAAGGGTGGTAATCCTCAAACTAGCCCTGAGGTCGAAGAAGAAAAAGAGGTATAACTCATCTTACTCTCAACCTTAGATTTTCATAGTTACATTTGATCTTTACTAATTTTCTTTTGAGTTTGTCGGATCAGTCGAAGAAAAGTCCTGTTGAGGAAGATCAACAACCAAACCCTGAGGTGGTGCCAACCAATGCTTCGAGCATCAAATATTCAATGCCTAGTATGTCTACAAACTCAGGCCAGGCCAGTTCGAACCAAGAATCTCAACATGACTCTGATGCAATTCCTGAAGCTGAGGTTGGGGGTTCAGGGATCATATCTGTCTCTTCGACTTCGAGACTTTCTGCAAGCTTGGGCGTACAAGAAGAAGAATTCACCAATATGCAGAAGTCTGATCCTGCCGGTACCCTTAAACTTCTACTCTCGAGGAAAGCAAATCAAGGAAACACCTCTAGTGAGCACACAACCACTGACTCAGCGCCTTCCAACTCTGAAATCGACTCGATGGTGCGCCAGGACTCTCTGCTGCTGAAGCTTACAACTACATTTGTTCAAAGGGATGTGTTGAAGCAAATTGAAGAACAACCAGCCTGTGCTTATAGCCACTTGGCTTTCCTGAAGAAACTTCACAATCCTAGGACTGATGAGGAAACCCTTGGCAAAGTCATACAACTTAGTTCGATTGTGGACCAATATGCCAAGGCAGTGCAGAAGAGGATTGATAACAACACAAGACTTGCCACACAACAACAAGCTCAGACCATGTTCTTTGAGAAGGCCCAGCAAGCACAAGCTGAAGTGGAAAGATTGTCTTCTCAACTGGTCGAAGGAAATTCAGACCTGAAAGAATGTGATGACAAGGTTGCCCATTACAAGGAACAAATCAAACTCTTAGAGGAGCAGATTGTTGGTTACAGGCGCAAGATCATCGAAGAGGAGACCAAGAGAGCTCGAATTGAGAAAGAGACCAAAGCTTCGACCCAAGAGCAGATTGACGCATATGGCAGGGAAGGGCTTCAAGCTTATGGCTCTGCAGAAGTTGTTGGTGAAGAGATCAAATCCCTGGAGAGTTCGAACTTGGTAGTCGAAAAGGAGATGACAACCCTCAAGAAGATTTATGCTGACTGCACTAAGAATTTATAATTCTCTTAGTTTATTTTCTTTATTGTATGTTCGAACAATATTTTGGATCTTGTACCTTTTGAACAAAGTCCATATTTTATGGCAATTTTACAATTTACCATTTTATTTTATATGCTTGAGTATTATTCTGCGCTTATTTTTACTTCGAGTAAAGTAGGCTTGTATTTCTTCAAATACTTTCCATTTATACCCAAAGTACGTTTTTCAGGAGTTAACTCCTCAATTTCATATGCGCCATTAGAATAAACTTGAATAATTTTGAATGGTCCTTCCCAATTTGGGGACCACTTGCCTAAGATCCTATCTTTTTTGTCCATAGGCAATATAATTTTCCAAACTAATTCTCCTATATCAAAAGACTTAAATTTAACCCTTTTGTTATATGCTTTAGCAACTCGTTCTTTTTGTTTTGTTAAAACTTCTAAAGCACTAAGCCTTTCTTCATCTAAATCAATCAACTCATCTGACATCATCTGATAATAATGGTCTAGAGGTATTTCCATTTGTCTTTGTACTCTTGCTGATTGCAAATGTATTTCGACTGGTAATACTGCATCATGACCATAAGTTAGTCGAAATGGAGTAGTGTTAGTTGATTCTTTAGGAGAATTTCTACAAGCCCATAACACTTGGTCTAAGGTTTTGTGCCAATTTCTTGGCTTTTGGGCTATATGTTTCTTTATCAGAATTATAATAATTTTATTTGCAGCTTCGACTTGACCATTTGCTTGTGCATAATATGGTGTTGAAGTTAACAGTCTAAAGCCAGTTTCTTGGGCAAATTCCTGCATCTTTCGACCAGTGAAAACTGAACCTTGATCAGTAGTTATTGTTTCAGGAATTCCAAACCTATATATTATGTAATTTTGTATGAAATTAATTACTGCCTCTTGATCAACATTTGGTAAAGGAATGGCTTCTATCCATTTTGTGAAATAATCTATTCCAACTAAAATATAACGTTGATTTTTTGATGAAGCAGGTTTAATCTCACCAATAAGGTCTAGAGCCCAACCCCTAAAGGGCCATGGTTTTACTATTGAATGTAGTTCACTTGCAGGCACATGTTGAATTCCTGAGTGCCTTTGGCATTCTTGGCACCCTTTCGCAAACTCTATACAATCCTTCAACATAGAGGGCCAATACAAACCTTGTCGAAACAAGAGTCATTTCATCTTATGTCCTGCTTGATGAGAGCCACAAGTACCACTATGAACATCAGAGATTGCTATATATGCTTCTGCTTCATTAAGGCATTTTAACAAGATTCCTTCAGAAGTCTTTTTGAAAAGATCATTTTCAAAAATTATATAGCTTAAAGCCCTATATTTTACCTTTCGATCCACATTTCCTGTTGGATTCTTATGGTAATCTACTATAGGTTTTCTCCAATCATTATCTGACAAATTGTCAATGGCAAAAATTTGAAAATTTTCTAGGGGATTTTTTATTTCACCATTTATTTGTGGTATAGTCTCTGCCCCCACAAGTTTTGGTATTGACAATTGTGCAGATATTGGTTCTTGTAAAACCATTTTTTCTTTTATTTCGATTAATTGTGTCAACTTTTCTTTTGACATTTTATATCCTGAAGCAATTTGAGCCAAGTCATTTGCTTCTTGATTTTTTAATCGAGGCACATGTTCAATGTCTACATGATCGAAACAATCTAACAAAGAACTAGCTATAGAAAAGTATTTCGCCAGATGCTCTTTCACACATTTATATTCTTGTGTTAATTGTTTCAATACTAATTCAGAATCACCTCTTATTTTAATGTTCTTTGCCCCCAAGTCTTTCAATATTTCTAACCCTGTAATTAAAGCTTCATACTCAGCTTCATTATTAGAGCAAAGTCCATTTATTTTGTACTTGAACTTGGTTGGAATTTGAGTCGGAGATATGATCAATATTCCAATTCCTGTTCCATACTTATGTTTGGACCCATCAAAATAAAGAATCCATGGTTGAATATCCACATAATCCTGTGGCATTTCGACCAACGAATGATCTACTATAAAATCAGCCACAATTTGGCCTTTGACAGCCTTTAAAGGTTTATAAGTCAGTGAATATTCAGTTAATGCTAATGCCCATTTCCCAATTCTACTATGTAATATAGGTTTAGTTAGCATATGTTTAATAACATCAAAGTGGGAATAGACATAAACATCAACAGGCTTTATATAATGCTTAAGTTTTGTACAAGAGAAATACAAACAAAGACAAAGTTTTTCTATGGCAGTATATCTAGTTTCTGCATCATTTAAAACTCTACTAAGGTAATAAACTGCATTTTCTATGCCATTATCGTCTTCTTGGGCTAACATGCTTCCTATCGTCTTATCAGACGTAGCAATATACAACTTCATAGCTTTATTCCTACTAGGAGGCATTAGAACTGGAGGCTTTATTAAGTATTCTTTGATGTCATCAAAAGCCTTTTGATGCTCTTGGTTCCATTTGAATGGATCATCTTTCTTGAGTCGAAGTAGTGGTGAGAAAGCTTGAGCCTTTCCACTTAGATTCGAAATGAATCTTCTCAAGAAGTTGATTTTTCCTAGCAGAGATTGAAGTTGTTTTTTGGTCGAAGGAGGCTTGGTCTCCAAGATAGCCTTTGTCTTGTTTTGGTTTATTTCAATGCCTTTTTTATGCACCACAAAACCAAGGAAATCTCCTGCATGCACACAGAAAGCACATTTTAATGGATTCATTTTTAATCCATGTTCCCTCATTCTTTTAAAAGATTGCCTAAGATATACCAAATGGCTATCTTCAGAAGAGGATTTAATGATGATGTCATCAATGTAAACTTGCATGAATGTATCTATAAAATCATGAAACATGGAATTCATTGCCCTTTGATAAGTGGCACCAGCATTTTTTAAGCCAAAAGACATCACAACCCACTCATAAGTGCCTAAAGCACCAGGGCATCTAAATGCTGTTTTAGATACATCTTCCTCAGCAATGAATATTTGGTTATAACCAGAGTAACCATCTAACATGCTCAAAAACTCGAAGCCTGCTGCTGAGTCTATTAGCATTTCTGCCACAGGCATGGCATACTCATCTTTAGGTGTAGCATTATTTAAGTCCCTAAAATCTATACATACCCTAAGTGTACCATTCTTTTTAATAACAGGAACTATATTTGCTAACCATTCTACATACCTGGCAGCTCTGATGAATTTACTCTTCAGCAGCCTTTCGATCTCTTCTTTGATTTTGGACATGATATCTGGCGCAAACCTTCTTGGCAATTGTTTCACTGGTTTCTTACCTGCCTTGATTGGTAGTTTTAATTCGACCATTTCTCTACTGAGTCCAGGCATTTCATTATAATCCCACGCGAAACAATCACTAAATTCTTTGAAAAGTAGCACCAATTTTCCTTTTAAGTCAGGACTAATATTGGTACTAATATAAGTTGGCCTTTTTGCTGAGCCATCTCCAATGTCAATTTCCTCCAAAGGGTCTTGGGTCTGCATCTTAGGAGTTTCATTAAGTGGATCCCTTTCGAACCCTAAAGGTTCCTCATCATAGATGCAGTCGAGCCTTTGTGCTTGTGGCATAGAAATGCCATCGCTTTCGACCTTGGCTTCTGTAGCCATATTTTGATGAACATCAGCTTCCAAAGCCGTATTTGTAAGACCCAAGATTCCACTGTACAGTTTTTCTAAGGAACTTTAGTGTCGGCTAAGTTTTTAGGGTTTTGGTGGAGTGGTCTTGTGAGTATCGTCACATTAATGGAATTTTTGCTGAAATGGAGCCTGTTTTGTGCTCGTGCGCTGGAAAGGCACAGACTTTTGGGTCGTAGTCTTCTTTTGAGTATAAGAAGGTTTATGTGAAGTCAGAATAACGAGTTTTGGATTATTCTCGCTTCTGGAAAAATGAGTAGGAATTTTACCCGCTTTTGGAAATTTTTACGATGTCTGAATTCCGTAGAAATTTAGATGGGAGTTTTATATATCGGCGTAAGTTGGAACCTAGTTTCAGAATATTTTTGGGAGCTAAGGAAATAAATTTCAGTCGGATAATAAAGTTTAGCGATAATATTTGGAAATGTTTTACGACGAACAATCACCTCGTAAGTTTTATATTTTTCGCAAGATAGACCGTCGACGGAGTACGACTCGTCTGCGAGCGCAAGAGAAAATATCTTGGATATTTTTCAAAGAAGGTAATGATTACCCTTTTGATCCAAGGGCTAGGGCTTAGCCTTGCTTAAGTTAGTTGATCCAATGGCTTAGATTTCACAAGAGGGTTTTATTAGTAAGGAGGTTTATCTTTGTTTGGTCTTAGAAGCAAAACAAAAAAAAACTACTCCCTCCTCTCTTCTCTCACTCGGCCGAACCTTTCCACCCTTCACTATCCATTTCAAATTTCATTTTTCCATCTTCTCAAAGCTTGGATCATTTGCTTGTTAAGGAATCATCATCTTCTCAAGGTAACTAATCCTTCTCTTCCTTAATTCTCCATGAAAATCCTCTTAGATTTTGAGTTTTATGATTATGTTCTTGAGAGAAAAAATTTGAGAATTTAGTTTTTATTAGTTTTGGTTCCATAGAAGTGTTCTTGAGAGTTCCTTAGTATACTTTAGTGAAGCATGTAAGTGATTCTCATGGTTGGTTTATGTTTTCACAAAATTGTTGGTAAAGGGTTTGAAGAAAATTTCTTAAAATGATCATAAACTTGGATTGTGTTTTGTGATTTGATTTTTGATGTTAGATTTGAGCTTTGTGGCAAAATGGATTGGTGAATATGAATTTTGTTTCGAAAAATAAGAGAAAAAAATTTCTCGTGTTCTTGAGCGACTCGAAGAACACAATTTAGAAAAAATTTATTTCGAGTTTCAAAAAGAGTCGGGTATACGATCGAATATCGTTACGAGCTAACAAATGTGGTTAGGGTTTCAAATGAAGAAAAAATGTGTAGGGTTGCCTTTTTGCCTCATTTGGCCGTGGCTCCCATATAGGGTTCGAGGAATCGAATTTCGAAAATTGTTTAGAGGCAAATTGCTTCCCATGATCATTGTTTAATTGTTTGATTGGTTATGGGATGTTTTGAAAAGAAAAATGATCTCTTGCCTTAAGAAAAACTTATTTGAGATTTTTTGAAATTTGCGATTCGACTCGATAATTTCTAAATCGTTTTGATAAGTGCTAGTTAGGTATTATGGGATATTACCATGCATTTAGAAGTGAAAAATTTTGAGTAGAAGGGTGTTTCTTTAAAAAGTGGCCGTGGCCTTTATTGTGTGGGGGAAGAAATTTCAAAATTTTTCTAAGTCCACAATTGTGTGGAAATTTTGTGTGTGTTGGATAATCTTAGTTTTGAAGAAAAATGAGTATAGGAAAGGATGTTAGGAAGAAAAAAATGTGTAACTTGTAACGCAAGAAAACTTTGATTTTTCATAAAAATATTTTTGAAAAGTTTTAGTTGTGTTTCAAATGGTCTTGTTGTGTGTGAAACAAGTCCTTGAGTTGGAGGAATCCAAAATGGTTTTAGTTATGATTTGAAAACAAAATGATTTTCGTGTTATAAAAATAGTACAATTTATTTCGTGAATTTTTAAACACTATGAGAATAACCTGAAATCATTGAGGGATAGCTTTAGGAAGTACCTTAGACCCCTCTGGAGCTTTGAGAGCGAGTTTTGTTTCGATAGGATAAACGAGGAGTATTTTATTGATGTTACGCTACATTTATTTTAGGTAGCGCGTGTAGTAGTTTTTCGCGGAATTAAAGTAACGGAAGCTTGCTAAGGTAAGGGCACCTTTATTTTTCCGTCTAATATATGTATGCCTGGTTCTGGATTGTTGTGAATGTTTGGCATGATTATATTATGTATTCTCGTGATGAGAAGGTGTTTTGTATCGCATGTGTGGTTTACATATGTTTGAGAATATGTGTATGAATATGTGATTGGCGTGCATATGATTTTGAAAATATATGTACACATATTATGATTGGTTTACATACGCTTGAGAGGTATGTATTTTGTTGCATTAGCATATAAGGGGAATCGTATGCTCATGCATTCATAGTACGTGGTTATCGGGAATGGACCACGGGGTGCGACGACCAGTGATTGGTGTCCTCCTTTTTGAGTTTGGTGTTGTCCGTGTGACTCACCCGGTGTTATCCCACCGTGATTGTTTTGGTATTGAGTGCGAGACTCTACCTGGTGTTATCCCACCACTAGTAGGAGGTGTTATCCCACCCGAGCCTACGACCTTCTGCAGAGGTTTATTCCGGAATAATCATGCATGTGAAAAAGACCCGGCTAGGGTGATCACAATCATTTAGAGTCTGCATTGATAGGCTGGTGTGCATTTCAATACTGTGTGCAAGTATATGAACTGCTAAGTGTTTATTCGCTGTTATATATACATGCTATTTGCTGTTGTGTTATGTGTGGTGACCCTTGCATCCTTTCATTTGCGGGCTCCTCCCACCCAGATGTTGGGCTAGGTCGTGGTGACGACGGTGGCTGCTCAGGGCCCCAGTGAACTCGTGTTGGAGCTATAGTTTAGAATTAGACTCTGCGCCGGTGTGGTTTGTACACCGTGTTTTTTTGGTTAGACATAGGATTCTAACTTGTTTGTTGCACTTGTACTTTGAGGGCTTAGACTTATGGACTGTAAATTATTCATGTGAATACTTTGCGTCTCGGATGCACTATATATTATATATGGGTTCGTTTGTAAATTTAATGCCGGCTCACTGTGAAATATTTTTCCGCGCACTCTGTCTCGTGGTTTAAAAAAAATAAAAAAATAATGCCCCTTTTTAGTCTTTGAAAATCGGGGTGTTACATTGTGGTATCAGAGCCCGACTTTAAATCTTCAAAGGGAAAGTGTGCACTTGAGTCGTTAGTCCAGAGTCGGTTAGAACATAGCTAGATGTTGTGTTAGTTCTAGCGGTTGTTTTTGTTGTGTTGTGGGTTATGTGGTTGGTTGTTTTGAGTCTAGCATGGGATATGCTTAGACACTGGTTTGTGTCTTACTGAGGTAATGCAGGGAGTGAGGCTTCAGTAAGTGGAATTGTGAAACCCCCGAGCATTGGTCGAATTTAGTCGTCAAGTGTCTCTGAATTCCTTAAACGAAGTGGTCCGAGGAGGACTGACTTGAGGCGAACAAGGATTACAAGGGATTCTTGGAAGTAATATTATGGATTGAAAGTGGCATTGTGTCGTTGTCACTCAAAGGTATTGAGTATGGACGTGTGGACGTCGACTGATAAAGGATTGTAAGTAAGGATCGGATTGGGACGACCTTTTGAAGAAGATATTGAATATCTGCTCTGGTGAGTTAGGGTGCGACTTGATGAAGTCATTAGGTTTTCAAGAGAACGCAACCACTATGGAATGGTGGAGCATGCGAGATGTCAATTGGATTTAATTACAATGATTGGATAATCATTGGGGCAACTTGTATTGGAAATAAAGTGCATCGCGCGTCAAAAGTAAGTGAACTTGGTGGTGTTAGAAGACGGTTGCGCGAACGATGGGTACCTCAAGGGTTTAAGTTAAGTGTTTGAGGTATATTAGATTCGAAACTGAGATTATTATGAATTAATCTCGTGACGATTGAAGGTAGGAGACCAAGTATCACTTTGATATGTGACAATCTATACATAGTTCGGGAGATAGTAAGTATAGATGTCGGCGTGAAACGAAATTATCGGTGATTGATTATTGGATAAAGGTGGATTTGGAGAGATGTTTAGGTAAGAACGAGGAGTTCAACCTTGGAAAGTGAGTTGTATGTCGATGACGGGTGATACCGGAGGTGTGTAGTATGGGAATGCCTAGAGAATTGTAGCAGTAGAAGCTGGAATTGTCAGTTATTGGCAGGTAAACCATAGGAGAAAGTAAACATTTTGAGAAAATCTTGGGGATTAGTCAAGAATTATTGAGTAGTTGAAGAGATTAGCCAAGATTTGAGTAGAGATCCTGTGTGGATGTGAGTTTAAGATAACAATTTTGATCGACCAAGATGGTTGAAGGACTAAGTAGCAGCTTGAATTTATGATACCATAAGAGTTGAGGTGGGCAAGTTTTGAATAAATTCAAGTTATGGACGAAATTTTTTGGATATTTTCTAAGAATGTCGTGTTTGAGTAGAAAAGGAGTCCGTTAGTAAGAATACTAAGACAATGAAAGTTGATAGTTGGAAGGACTTTTATTGTATATTAGGATTAAATGGATGTTACGACGAGTTTTTAGAGTTCTTGAGCAGTAAATTCGAGAGTTTGATTTGGGTATCGAACGTACTAAGGATAAAATCATAGCAAAGTGTCGTGCGTTGGTAGATACTTTTGATAAGTCGAGCATTAAGATTTGAGATAAGTGTTAAAGGTTTGATGGATGAGTAAGACGAGTCGATTGGTAGGTGAATTGCAGTGACCTTTTAAGGACGAGTTAGAAGTGAATAGGAAAACGATGAGCGAATAGATGTAAGAATATGACTGGCCAGAACCGAGGTCTGGGAATTGATTCCCTAGTGGGAACAGACCTTATGACTTTAGAATAGTCACGATGATGAAGGACCAATCGAATGGAGAGGAGATACTTAATAGGAACTTGAGGAATTAATCATTTGGAGCGTTTGATTACGACACGTACAATAGTTGACACCGTAAGGGAAGTTAGAGATGGATAAATCCAGTTAGTGAATGGATGTGTCAGGTTGGATAGCGAAAACGTATGTGGGAAGTTGGTTGTTGTTATTGGAGAGTACTGTAGCTTTAGATGGTTATGAAGATTTGAGATTGGTCGAACGGAGAAGGGTATGCTTGTGGTGATTCAAAATTATGTGGAATGAGAGAGTAATTGGATTGTGTGCGGCGAATTAAAGATGTTGTTTTGATTTAGCAAGTTATTGGTCATGGTGGTTTGGGAACCAACTCTAGACAGTTGTTGGACTAGAAAGTTGCAAAGTAGTAGATTGATGATACATGCCTGATTGGAGTTTTGTAGAGGTTATGACATCGATGAGTTAGTCGTAAAGGGAGGTTAGTCATGGAAAGAATGTGTTAACAATAAGTGTGGCTAGTGGTGTTTCTAGCCGAACTCGTAGAGAAAAGGTTCCATTGTTTTGGTTGTCTTTCATTTGATGAATTCATCTTCAGAGAGGAGAAAGAGTGATGGAGATAAAATGGTTTGTGGATCTGTTTCTGGGTCTAGAAAAGAATGGGGATTTAGAGAGAAGCCCATGAAGATGTGGCTTATGCCAATTGAAGATTGGCGAAGGGATTTGTCTCACACCTAACTTTGGAAATAAGAAGGATAAGAAATTGTCTAATGGCAAGTTGATGGAAGCTTGTAGAGCTTTGGTTCATTGTAGTGGTTACAATGAAGAGAGACGTGGTATGATGGAAATCGGTAGTGAGTAAGTATAAGGAATTCGGATGTTGTCAACAAGGATGGTTAGACAATAGTAATGTGAGGAATGCCATAAGAGTTATTTTGAAGGTAGGTACCTCGACGAGAGTGGTGATGTTCGGAGTGTTTAGGAATGGTCAGGGTGATCAACTCCTTTGAGTAAGAGAGGATGTTATTGTAAGAGAAAAAGGGACTCAGGAGAGTTCAGGAATAGAATGAGAATACGTTGTGAAGAGGATGTGTGCCAACGATGACAGTCAACGAGGAAAAACATTTTTTTTAAGGCATGCAAGGGTATGCTAAGTATTAAATTGGAAAATAATGTGGACGACTGAGAGATTGAATTTCTGGGAATTTGGGAATTGGATAAAGGGAGTCCAAAAGTAGATGGTATAGTCTGGCATGTGCCAAGAAAATTTGAAAAGTGGCAATCTCCAACTGGATGTTGGGTGGATGTCGTTAAGCCTATGGTTAGAACGAGATTTGAAGGAAAATGTAAAGTTCAGTACAGTTACGAGATTAAGGAAACATTTTTAGGACTCATGATATTGGTGAAGTTGTGAAGTATTTATAAGATGACAACATCTTTAGGATGTAATGGTTGAGTGGTACTTGCCATGGTGGCCTTGTACTTACTGTTGGATGATGCTCATTGGATGATTCGTGAGTGGAAGCATGAGGGTTTAAGTGACGTATTTGGAGTGACGTGTTTTGTCGACGAGATCGAAGTAGAAGTGGTTCGAGGTAGTAAGTAATTGAGGAAAACTTGTAGAAAACCTCGAAGGAATTGTTGGACCCTTGTGCCTCGGAGGACCTTGAGCACAAGTGGAATTAAGTATCACTTAAGTTGGGTAAAAATGGTCTAAACCACCATCATGATTGGCGACTATCTATTGACAAATTGGGGGACTGGCCGTCCTTAATTTATTGTTGATAGTAGACGGAATCGAGTTGAATGGAATTGACTAGCTTTGCTAGCTTTGGTGGTGCCAGAAAGTTTTGGTGTTTCTTTCTGGAGGGTAGCCAGTCACTGCTTCGCGTGAACCTAGTGGAATAGGCTATATCGCGGAGGCAAAATAAGTGATTTTGAAAAGGAAAAAAAAAAAAAAAATTTTGTGTGGACCTTTGAAAATTTGAGGAACTCGAGGTTGTGAACCTCTGTTGTGAGGATTAATTTTTGAGTGGTGCACTCGTTGAGAGTTGCGGTTGGTGCACGGTTGTGCCAGTGTGTTGGTGAGAGTATCTGTGTGATTTCACCCGGTGTTAGCATCTGTGTGGCTACACCTAATCCTGAGGGATTTTGTTGTGTTAGGGATGGTAATAACCAGTTGGGTTGTTACTCTTACCTTTAGTTTCGAGGACGAAACTTCTTTTTGGAGGGTAGTAATGTAAGACCCAAGATTCCACTGTACAGTTTTTCTAAGGAACTTTAGTGTCGGCTAAGTTTTTAGGGTTTTGGTGGAGCGGTCTTGTGAGTATCGTCACATTAATGGAATTTTTGCTGAAATGGAGCCTGTTTTGTGCTCGTGCGCTGGAAAGGCACAGACTTTTGGGTCGTAGTCTTCTTTTGAGTATAAGAAGGTTTATGTGAAGTCAGAATAACGAGTTTTGGATTATTCTCGCTTCTGGAAAAATGAGTAGGAATTTTACCCGCTGTTGGAAATTTTTACGATGTCTGAATTCCGTAGAAATTTAGATGGGAGTTTTATATATCGGCGTAAGTTGGAACCTAGTTTCAGAATATTTTTGGGAGCTAAGGAAATAAATTTCAGTCGGAGAATAAAGTTTAGCGATAATATTTGGAAATGTTTTACGACGAACAATCACCTCGTAAGTTTTATATTTTTCGCAAGATAGACCGTCGACGGAGTACGACTCGTCTGCGAGCGCAAGAGAAAATATCTTGGATATTTTTCAAAGAAGGTAATGATTACCCTTTTGATCCAAGGGCTAGGGCTTAGCCTTGCTTAAGTTAGTTGATCCAATGGCTTAGATTTCACAAGAGGGTTTTATTAGTAAGGAGGTTTATCTTTGTTTGGTCTTAGAAGCAAAACAAAAAAAAAACTACTCCCTCCTCTCTTCTCTCACTCGGCCGAACCTTTCCACCCTTCACTATCCATTTCAAATTTCATTTTTCCATCTTCTCAAAGCTTGGATCATTTGCTTGTTAAGGAATCATCATCTTCTCAAGGTAACTAACCCTTCTCTTCCTTAATTCTCCATGAAAATCCTCTTAGATTTTGAGTTTTATGATTATGTTCTTGAGAGAAAAAATTTGAGAATTTAGTTTTTATTAGTTTTGGTTCCATAGAAGTGTTCTTGAGAGTTCCTTAGTATACTTTAGTGAAGCATGTAAGTGATTCTCATGGTTGGTTTATGTTTTCACAAAATTGTTGGTAAAGGGTTTGAAGAAAATTTCTTAAAATGATCATAAACTTGGATTGTGTTTTGTGATTTGATTTTTGATGTTAGATTTGAGCTTTGTGGCAAAATGGATTGGTGAATATGAATTTTGTTTCGAAAAATAAGAGAAAAAAATTTCTCGTGTTCTTGAGCGACTCGAAGAACACAATTTAGAAAAAATTTATTTCGAGTTTCAAAAAGAGTCGGGTATACGATCGAATATCGTTACGAGCTAACAAATGTGGTTAGGGTTTCAAATGAAGAAAAAATGTGTAGGGTTGCCTTTTTGCCTCATTTGGCCGTGGCACCCATATAGGGTTCGAGGAATCGAATTTCGAAAATTGTTTAGAGGCAAATTGCTTCCCATGATCATTGTTTAATTGTTTGATTAGTTATGGGATGTTTTGAAAAGAAAAATGATCTCTTGCCTTAAGAAAAACTTATTTGAGATTTTCCGAAATTTGCGATTCGACTCGATAATTTCTAAATCGTTTTGATAAGTGCTAGTTAGGTATTATGGGATATTACCATGCATTTAGAAGTGAAAAATTTTGAGTAGAAGGGTGTTTCTTTAAAAAGTGGCCGTGGCCTTTATTGTGTGGGGGAAGAAATTTCAAAATTTTTCTAAGTCCACAATTGTGTGGAAATTTTGTGTGTGTTGGATAATCTTAGTTTTGAAGAAAAATGAGTATAGGAAAGGATGTTAGGAAGAAAAAAATGTGTAACTTGTAACGCAAGAAAACTTCGATTTTTCATAAAAATATTTTTGAAAAGTTTTAGTTGTGTTTCAAATGGTCTTGTTGTGTGTGAAACAAGTCCTTGAATTGGAGGAATCCAAAATGGTTTTAGTTATGATTTGAAAACAAAATGATTTTCGTGTTATAAAAATAGTACAATTTACTTCGTGAATTTTTAAACACTATGAGAATAACCTGAAATCATTGAGGGATAGCTTTAGGAAGTACCTTAGACCCCTCTGGAGCTTTGAGAGCGAGTTTCGTTTCGATAGGATAAACGAGGAGTATTTTATTGATGTTACGCTACATTTATTTTAGGTAGCGCGTGTAGTAGTTTTTCGCGGAATTAAAGTAACGGAAGCTTGCAAAGGTAAGGGCACCTTTATTTTTCCGTCTAATATATGTATGCCTGGTTCTGGATTGTTGTGAATGTTTGGCATGATTATATTATGTATTCTCGTGATGAGAAGGTGTTTTGTATCGCATGTGTGGTTTACATATGTTTGAGAATATGTGTATGAATATGTGATTGGCGTGCATATGATTTTGAAAATATATGTACACATATTATGATTGGTTTACATACGCTTGAGAGGTATGTATGTTGTTGCATTAGCATATAAGGGGAATCGTATGCTCATGCATTCATAGTACGTGGTTATCGGGAATGGACCACGGGGTGCGACGACCAGTGATTGGTGTCCTCCTTTTTGAGTTTGGTGTTGTCCGTGTGACTCACCCGGTGTTATCCCACCGTGATTGTTTTGGTATTGAGTGCGAGACTCTACCTGGTGTTATCCCACCACTAGTAGGAGGTGTTATCCCACCCGAGCCTACGACCTTCTGCAGAGGTTTATTCCGGAATAATCATGCATGTGAAAAAGACCCGGCTAGGGTGATCACAATCATTTAGAGTCTGCATTGATAGGCTGGTGTGCATTTCAATACTGTGTGCAAGTATATGAACTGCTAAGTGTTTATTCGCTGTTATATATACATGCTATTTGCTGTTGTGTTATGTGTGGTGACCCTTGCATCCTTTCATTTGCGGGCTCCTCCCACCCAGATGTTGGGCTAGGTCGTGGTGACGACGGTGGCTGCTCAGGGCCCCAGTGAACTCGTGTTGGAGCTATAGTTTAGAATTAGACTCTGTGCCGGTGTGGTTTGTACACCGTGTTTTTTTGGTTAGACATATGATTCTAACTTGTTTGTTGCACTTGTACTATGAGGGCTTAGACTTATGGACTGTAAATTATTCATGTGAATACTTTGCGTCTCGGATGCACTATATATTATATATGGGTTCGTTTGTAAATTTAATGCCGGCTCACTGTGAAATATTTTTCCGTGCACTCTGTCTCGTGGTTTAAAAAAAAAAAAATAATGCCCCTTTTTAGTCTTTGAAAATTGGGGTGTTACAGTATTTAACTTAGTTTCGGCCATATAAGCCGTAATCCTGGCCCATGCGCTGGACTCAGTCATCATAATCTTCGTAAACATTCCACCCAGATGGTGGTATAACTCCATCTTCTGAGGACACAGCATCTATTTCCTCTCTTTCCCATATGAAGCCATGGGTTGGGTGGAGTTTGACAGAATGTATCACATTATCAGAAGGTGTGAAAGCATTCTCTCTATCATAACATGGCGCTATGTTCGCCAAATTTTTGTCAAAGGTTTGTTGGTTTATGGTATCAACCTCTGACATATAGAAACTCTGATCAGCTTCTATATTTTCTACGCAGACATCCTCCCTCCAAAGCATCAACTTCTGGTGAAGAGTCGAAGGAACAGCTCCTACTCCATGAATCCACTCTCGCCCCAATAGTAAGTTGAAGTTTGCCTTGGATTCGACCACTAGGAATAAAGTTGGTCGAACTATGCTGCCCACAGCAACATCTACTTGAATTGCCCCCCTTGAATGTCCTGTTTTGCCTTCGTAATTTGACAAAACAATGTTATGGGCTGACAAATCACAGTCATATTTGCCAATCTTGGGTAACATAGATAGAGGCATTAGGTTAACAGCAGCTCCTCCATCTATCAGCACCTTGTTAACTCCAACTCCTTCAACCTTTGCTCTGATGAAGATGGGTTTAAGATGGTTTTTCATGCCTAAATCTGGTCTTTCGAATGTAGCCTGTTGCTCCTCGATGCAGCCATTGTTCATGACATAGTAGCAAATTGGCTTGGGATCAGCCATTTCTAACTGGTCGAAATCAGTTTCGAGCTCAGTTATCTCTGTTTGCACATCATATTCCGATGGTAATATGGAAACCACGCATATTACGTCGAAATCTGGCTCAGAGTCCAGCAGATCATCTTCTTCCATCTTGCTTTCTTCTATAGGAGGAAGGATCCTTTCTTTTGCTGGCCTTCTAGCCACTTCTTTATATTGGCATGTTTGAAGATTAGTTGCAGCCAATTTCTTTTGGCGTTGGAACCTACGCCATTGAGTCCTTGTCATTGGATGTTTACCCTTGTAATTATTTTTGTAAGAGTATTTGTTGACATCCTCTGAATAGCTCAATTTGGTGCCACTTGCGCCACCAACTTCCATTGCACCCTTGTTGAACTTTATGGTTCCTTGGTGCATCCAGCGTTCTATAGGAATCGAACCAGAAGGAAGGAAAGTGGGCCTTCGATCTGTTTGGACCATATTATTTGGTCGAGTTAGAATGCCCTTTCCTTTACCACGAGATGGTTTTGGGTTTGCCCCCTGCCTATTCGCAACTGGTTGGAACTTCATGAGGCCTGCAGTAGCCTCCTTATCACAAACAGCACTGCAACGAGCACAAAGCATCACTCCTTTGTTCTCTAGCTTGCATCTGTTTAGAAAGTCAATCAAATCCTCTTCAGCACGAGGATATACTACTTTCATTTTCTCATAGTACTCCTTTTCAGGGATTTTTTCCACTTGCACTTCTGAAACCTCCATGGCTTCGACCATCATAATAGCCTGTGGTTCAGCATAGAGGGTATCAGCATTCTGTGAAGATTCTGGGTCTGCTTTTGCAACTTTGGGTTTTTCACCAAACTTAAGTCTTCCTTCGTTCAAAGCCTTTTGAACTAGGTCCCTGAAAAGCACACATTGTGAGGTTCTATGTCCAAGAAAATTATGATACTTACAATAACCTCTTTTCTTTCTCATATCTAATGGTGGTATTTTAACACCTTTTGGAACCACTATTTGGCCATCAGTAACCAACAAATCAAAGATTTCATCACATTTTGTTATATCAAAAGTATAAGTCTTTGAAACATATTTGTCATTTTTTGGTTCAACAGGGTTTTTTCCATTTGAAGGTTTTAAAAGCTTGCAAGTGTAAGGGGGACCAGGTTTTAATTCTGCTAGGTCTATTTCCCCTTGTTCAACATCTTCATAAGAGACATCATATTCTTGGTCGCTATCATGTGTTTCTACATAAGCAACCTTTTCTTTTTTATGATACTTTGAATTTCTAGCCTTTTCTGCTTTCAAGCGTTCGACCTGTCGAACCCTATCAGCCAATTGAGCCATATCTCTTAGATGTTGAGTGTCTAATTTCTTTCTGATCGAATAGTCTAGGCCACCGGCGGCCATTTCGACCAATTCATGTTCAGGCACTTGAGTAAAACACCTAGCCTTAAGTAAACGAAATCTATTCAAATAATCATCTATAGACTCAGGAGTTTTGCGCCTAACACTTGCTAATTCTTTGAGACTTATCTTAGACTGTCCCATGTAGAATTGCTCATGGAAGACTCTCTCTAATTGATTCCAATTAAAAATTGAATGTGGAGGGAGAGTAGTAAACCATGTAAAGGCATTTTTCGTTAGAGAATTTGGAAAATACTTCATTCTTAAATTTTCATTATTTGCTAGATCTCCTGCCTCAGTTCGATATCTTGCTATGTGTTCAACAGTAGATTCGCTAGTATCACCAGCAAATTTAGTAAATTTTGGGATTTTCCAACCCCTTGGCAATTCTGTTTGAAGCACATATTCTGATAAGGCAGAAACAAAATGAGGCCTATGCATGCCTATGTTTAAACCATTTTGTGCTAGGATAGTTTCAACCAAATTGGCTATGTTATTTTGCCCAGCAAAATTATTATTCTGGACATTTCTAACTACATCATCAGCATTTTGGTTTCTATTTACCAATACAATTCCAGGATTTTGTTCGACCTGGGGCAAAGCCTGTTGTTGTGCCTGAATTTGTACCTGTGGTTCGACCACTGGCACTGGTTGTTGGACTTGGTTTGCAACATTATTTGGGGCAAGCATAATGGCATTATTTGGTGCTTGTGCAATTTGTAAAGGCACCACATTCTGAATTTGGGGAACTTGTAGATTATGGGCTTGAGGAGCCCCAAAGAAATCAGCAATTCTTCCCATTTGATTTGCCAACAATTGATAACTTTGGTTTGTATTTTGAATTAATGGGTTAAATACTGTACCAATTTGTTGTGTTAACATATTTACCATGTCATGATTACTCTCATCCATTTGTTGCCTTAAAGCATTCAAGGCATTGTTGGTTAATGAGGGATTGCCATTCCGAGTAGCAGAACCAGAAACTATCTGATTATTAGGCACAAATACGCCTGGTGCTGACTCTGTGAACAATGATGCACTTGTTTGCAAATCTTGCATCATACTGGTAGGCATACCATATGGGTAGTTCCTACTTGTGCCTTGACCCACATATTGGGAAAAGGGTAATGAAAAAGTAGAAGAACTAGCGCCACCCCCATTAACATTTGTCCTATTTGGAGAGAAACCTCCCTCCATAGCATGGGGAAGGGACAGGATAGGTTCTGTAGTGGTCGAAGGTACCACTGTAGATGTTGGCATTGTCATTGTGGCACTTACCACAGAAGATATTGGGGCGGAAACTGTCGTCCCACTAGCGTTGGGCACAATCTCACTAATTACAGGAGAGATTATGGCCTCAGAAACGCTCGAAGCGGTTGATACATTCGAACCGTTATTATTATTGTTTCCGTTCGGATTTTCCATGTTTTGTCTTGGGTTACTTCTGGGTGGTGGTCTAACCATTTCAGGGAGTAATTTCCCGTTCCTCAAAAGCATACACTACACAAGAATCTTTGGAAACAATACACAAAAATGCAGAACAAATTAACTACACGAACTTTGAAGAAATTTAAACGTAAAGCACACAGTCCCACTGGGCGTGCCAATTTGTTTACTGTGAAATTTGCTAAACAACGCTAGTTTGATTATTACAAGAGAGACCAACTAGTAAATCTCGGGACATAGTTCTTTTGTTTATATTTTCAAAGTAAATGATGTTCATTATTGTTCTTATGTTAATAAAGTGTTGTTTTTATGTTTTAGTAACTTGAAATGCAAGAAAGAATGTTTATCCAATTAAATAAACAGAAGGAAAGAAAGAGTCGAAAGTAAAAGATAATTGGATTGGAGAGAGATTAAAGAAAAACTGTAAATTGCATTCAAATGTAAATGATTACAGAATAAAAATGGTTCACATTACATACATTTTCCTTCGAACACTCGTTTCTCGCTTTGACATGGGTACTTAGAGTTTTTCTGAGGATTTTGTATAATGATTGTGACCCCTTTTTCGATCACATAACTAGGCTATTTATAGACACCAATCTAACTGCTACTAACGCCTAAATAACTACAGATAGGACGCGTGTCTTGACACGTATTTTGAATTTGAATCCTTTCTTATCTTCTGAGTTAACCGTTGTTTCCATCGAAGTCGAAGTAACCATGCTCTCTTTTGAATATTTCGCTAAGTCCATAAATTACTTTTACCCACTGGATGCTTCGGCCCTACTGACATTTCGACCAAATCGAAAGGATCCTGAAAGAAAGAGAATATGCATTTAAATGCAACGTTCCATAATAGAACATTTATTATACGTTCATGCATGATTAATCATTAAATTCATTGGTTCTGAAAACCAAGCATATTTAATGATTATTAAAAATAATTACATAATTAAACATAATTATTTTATTTATGCATTTAGAACATATTTTTACTTAGTAAAAATATGGGCTAACAGTGTGTCGCCTTGGGGAGCGCCGGTCTTATTGGTTAAGAAGAAGGATGGGAAATCTCATCTGTGTGTGGACTATCGGAAGCTTAATAAGGTGACTATCAAGAACCGATATCCATTGCCACGAATTGATGATTTGATGGATCAGTTGAGGGGAGCCTCAGTGTTTTCAAAGATTGACTTGAAATCTGGTTATCACCAGATAAGGGTACGAGATGAGGATATTCAGAAAACGGCGTTTAGGACGCGTTATGGGCATTATGAATTCTTAGTGATGCCGTTTGGAGTGACGAATGCACCTGCTATCTTTATGGCCTACATGAATCGGATATTCCACTCATTCTTGGACAAGTTTGTGGTGGTATTTATTGATGACATCCTAGTGTATTCGAGGAATGAAGAGGAACATGTAGAGCATCTTCGTCTAGTATTGCAAGTTTTGCGGGAAAGTAAGCTGTACGCAAACCCGTCAAAGTGTGAATTTTGGTTGGAAGAAGTGAATTTTCTTGGCCATGTCATATCAAGAGAGGGAATAGCCGTGGATCCAGCCAAGATTGATACGGTACTTTCATGGAAGCAGCCTCAAACAGTGACTGATGTGAGGAGTTTTGTGGGTTTGGCCGGTTATTACCGGAGATTCACTGAAGGTTTCGCTAAGATTGTGGCGCCAATGACGCAACTTACGCGAAAAGATCAACCTTTTGCTTGGACGGAGAAGTGTGAGTCGAGTTTCCAGTTGTTGAAAGAACGGTTGACGACGTCACCAGTCTTGGTGTTACCACAGTCGGATGAACCGTATGAGGTTTACTGCAACACAAGAGAGCAGTAGCTTATGCGTCAAGACAGCTGAAAGTGCATGAAAAGAATTATCCTACGCACGATTTAGAGCTTGCGGCCGTTGTTTTTGCATTGAAGATTTGGAGACATCATCTTTATGGTTGCACTTTTGTCGTGTTTAGTGACCATAAAAGTCTCAAGTACTTGTTTGATCAGAAAGAGCTTAATATGAGGCAACGGAGGTGGATGGAAACTTTGACAGACTTCGACTTTACGTTGGAATACCATCCGGGGAAGGCTAATGTGGTAACAAAGAGTAAACTTAGTATGCATCCCGGAGCAACAAAGATGTATCAAGACCTGAGGCATGATTTCTGGTGGCCGGGTATGAAGAGGGATGTGGCTGAGTATGTGGCGTCGTGTCTGACTTGTCAGAAGGCGAAGATTGAGCATCAGAGACCAGCAGGGATGCTGCAGTCGTTAGATATCCCCGAGTGGAAGTGGGATAGCATTTCTATGGATTTCATCACTGGGTTACCTAAGACCAGGAGGAAGCATGATTCCATTTAGGTGATAGTGGATCGTTTGACAAAGTCCGCTCATTTTCTACCGGTAAGGATTACGGATACAGCAGCAAAGTTGACCGATATTTACATTGCTGAGATTGTGAGGTTACATGGGATTCCGTCAAGTATAGTGTCGGATCGAGATCCAAAGTTTACTTCACACTTTTGGAAGACTTTGCATGAGGCATTGGGGACGAAACTGAGATTGAGTTCCGCCTATCATCCTCAGACAGATGGGCAGACTGAGAGAACAAATCAATCATTGGAAGATTTGTTGAGAGCTTGTGTATTGGATGATTGTGGAAGTTGGGATGATGTGTTACCATTGATAGAATTCACATACAACAACAGTTTCCACGCGAGTATTGGAATGGCACCATACGAGGCTTTGTATGGGAGGAGATGTCAGACTCCTTTGTGTTGGTACCAAGATGGGGAGAGTATGTTAGTAGGACCGGAAATGGTACAACAGACGACGGACAAGGTCCGAAAGATAAGGGCAATGATGAAGGTTGCTCAAGACCGCCAGAAGAGTTATGCGGATAGGCGACGGAGGCCTCTAGAGTTTGAAGAGGGAGATCATGTATTTCTCCGAGTTACACCAACGACTGGCGTTGGGAGGGCTTTGAAAGCGAAGAAGTTGACTCCAAAGTTTATAGGGCCTTATCAGATTTTGGAACGGATTGGGAAGGTAGCATACCGAATCGCGTTGCCACCGGCACTATCTTTGATACATGACGTATTCCATGTGTCGCAATTGCGGAAATACACACCTGATCCATCACATGTGATCACACCAGATGATATCCAGTTGAGGGATAACTTGTCATTCGAAGTTTCGCCGATCAAGATTGCGGATAGGAAGATGAAGCGTCTGAGAACGAAAGAGATACCTTTGGTGAAGGTAATATGGAACGAAGCTACAGGAGATACCACTTGGGAGCTCGAGAGTAAGATGAAAGAGTTGTACCCCAGTTTGTTTGACGACGTCTAAGTTTCGAGGACGAAACTTCTTTTAGGGGGGTAGTATTGTAAGACCCAAGATTTCATTGTATAATTGGTTTTAGGTTTATTAGGGTTCCGATGTGTTCGTGTTGTGAAACATCGTGTAATTAGTAGGTTTTGCTGTAATTGAATCTGTTTTGGACTCGTGCGCTGTAAAGGCACAGGCTTTTGTCTTGTAATCCTCTTTTGTGAATGAGGAGGG
Organism: Trifolium repens; assembly: GCA_030408175.1. NCBI lineage: Eukaryota > Viridiplantae > Streptophyta > Magnoliopsida > Fabales > Fabaceae > Trifolium > Trifolium repens. Next base: position 36,755,491 of record CP125848.1, on the reverse strand, counting down.
TGCTGTGGATTTAGAATGATGAGTTTGGGATTATTCTTGTTTTTGGAAAAACGAGTAGGATTTTACCCGCGGATGTAAAATCTTACTGTGTCTGTTTTAAGTGAGGTTTCGGATGGGAGTTTTATATATCTGCGTGAGTGAGGTTATGTTCTGAGAATAATTTTCTAAGGTATGGAAGAAAATTACAGTCGCGGAAAAAGATTCGGCGATAAGTTTTGGAAATGTTTAACGTTGGACGTTCTTTCCGTAGTTTTTACGTTTTTGAGATTTACGTTCGTCGCGACGCGCGAGAGCTGAGTACGTATCTTGTTTTGGAAGATTTGATTTAATCTTGAGATTATCCTTAAAACAATTTGATCCAATGGCTAGGGTATTAAGTTGGACTTTATTTTTGATCCAAGGGTGGTGAGTTAGCAAGAGATTTTATTAGTAAGGAGGTTTGGTCACTTGGTGGACATAGGATTTTATCACAAGACTCTCCTTTCTTTCTCTCTTTCACGTGACTCCATTCTTGCCTAACCTTCTTCACCAAATTTTCAATTCCTCACCATTTCACTCCATTTCAAGCTTGGAAGCTTAGTGGGAAGTTGTAGAGAATCACTTTCTTAAGGTAACCCTCTCTTCTTATCTCCTAGGTTGGTAGATTTTTAGAGTTTTGAGGTTTTTGGGTTTATGTTCTTAAGAGGGTTTGGTGAGAAATGTTGTTCTTGCTAGTTCTTGTTTCATGAAAGTTGTTCATGAGAGTTTAGTAAGCATGCTAGACTTTGTTATTTCAATTTTCCATGAGTTGGTGAAAATCTCATGAGAAAAGTTAGGGTTTTGAAAGTTTAGTGTATTGATCAATAACATGAGGTTAAGTTGTAAGGTTTTGAAAAGAAACGTTGTTTTTGAACCTTTAGGCGAAAGGGATTCGTGTTGTATGGTTTTGTTTTAGAAAATCCGATGAAAAATATTTTGGTGTTTTTGGTATTCCAAGTGGTTTAAAACTCTCGAGTTATGTGGCCTTGCTTTTACCTTGAAAACATGTTTGAAAATGGTTACCGGTCGGTTGAGGCCCGTAATAAAACTTGTGCTTGGGTTTGGTTTTGATTTTGGAAATGAAAAACCAAATAACTTGCACTCGAAGCAACCAACATACTTTCGGAAATATAATGCTTTGTTGTGAAAACGGTTTTTGGGAACCAATACTATGCGTATGTAGTGTGTTGCGTGAAAAGCTGTTTTGGGTGAAAATTGAGTAAACCAAGTTTTGCTGTTGCTGTCATGAAGAAAACCAGTTCTGTGCTGGTGTGGTCGCTCAGCGACCAGATGGTCGCTCAGCGACGAGTTGGTCGCCAACCTTCGCCCTGGGCGTGGAAAGTTCTGACTTGCCATCACCAGGTGGTCGCCCAGCGACCTCTAGCGACCCCTGGGACCTAAAATTTTGGATTCTGATGTCCTAACTTGGTCTTTAGCTTTCTAACCCTTTTTATTAATTTATGGAAGTGGTTGGGATTGGAAACGGGTTTTTCGAGTACTCGGAAAGTGTGTAGCTTATAACGCAAGAAAATGGCCATTTTGCATTTCAAATTATTTAAGACTTTTGACTATGGTTTTGAGTCCTAAAAATAGTACAAATAACTCATGGGGATTGATCAATATAGTAGGATTTGGGGTGGTATCCGAAAGAGTGGTTTTCCTTAGAAACCTTGAGGGTTTTTGGGACTTTGGTGTAGTTTCAATACGTTTGGTTTAGAAACAATGTATTGATCGTACGTTGCTTGTTTTAGGAAGCGCGTCGTGTGGTTTTGATCGTGTGTAGTTAACGGAAGCTTGCCGAGGTAGGGGCTCCACTTTATTTCCGTCTTTTAAAATGGTTACGACATGTTTTGTTTTGCTGTTATGCATTTGCTGTGTGCTTTGACATGTTTGTACTTATGTATTCTCGTTGATGAGAACGTGGTTATAATTACGTGTACAATTTGCATATGATTAGGAAAATGTATGTAGGTTGTGATAGTTGTACATAGGCTTTAGGCTATGTGATTGGTTGCATGAGCATATATTAATGCGTGCGTCGGATAGGACTACGCGGGGATTTTGTCTGTGTGACTATCCTGTATTATGCCAAAGAGAATATATGTCATGCATTTCATAGTTGCGTGCCTAGGTGTATGTCTGTGTGACTTTGCCTACGTACCGGGCGTTGACTGTGTGGCTTCGCCAAATCCGACTGGATTTTATTGAGTTGGTGTTTGTCTGTGCGACTTCACCTGGTGTTTGTCTGTGTGACTTCACCCGCCTTGTGTGGCATTTTAGTGCGGGTACGTATATGACTGTGTGGCTTTGCCTACCCCACGACTCTTCGAGGAGAGGTTAATTTTCCGGAAAATCATGCATGTGGCGAACCAGTGACGGTCGTCACCCCATTGTGAAGGTCTGCATTAGGATTGGTGATTTATTTATATATACCCGTTGGTGGGAACTACTTTTGAGTTTACGAGCTTTCTCTTGTGTATGTGGAAATTTGCTATGTGTACATCTTTCGCACCGTTTTTATATACACATACTTGTATTTTGTGGTGACCCCTTTCTTTCATTTGCGGGCTCATCCCACCCAGATGTTGGACTAGGTCGTGGTGACGACGGTGGCTGTTCCGGGTCCCAGTGAGAGGTTGGAGTTTAGCTTAGTTAGACTATGCGCCGGTGTGGGTTGTACACCGTGCTTTTTGGGTTAGGCATAGGATTCTAGCTAGTTTTGTGTATGTATTTGAATACTTTGACTTGGATTGTAATTATTCCTGAATACACTTTGCTTGTCGAAGCACCTTTTGGTAATGAGTCTTTGTATATTTGAATGCCGGCTCATTTAAAATCTTTTATGTGTAACTCTGATGTGTATAAAAAAAAAAAAATATAATGCCTTTTCTGGCTTTATGAAAAACGGGGTGTTACACCTTTCCTCCCCAAAAGAGTTAGGTCTAGCAAGCAAAAGTACATACTTTATACTTTCTAGTATATGAAATTAATACAGCTTGCCCAAAATTTTAAGATATTTGGTACGTAGATCACATTCATTTATCTTATTCCAGTCGATTTGTGTGTGGACTTCTTTGGCTTAATTATAGTTTAGTTCCCTTATTTTTATTTTTTCACGAAATTTATCCCCTTATTCCTAAATCATACAAATTTTGATTCTATATTAAATTTTTGTACTTAAAAATTGTTATTTAACATATTTTAAATTATACAACATATAGTCTAATGATAAATAAATAATCAAAAGTCATAAAACTACAAGAAAATAATAATAAAAAAACTGCGATTTCAATTTCAAAAATTATTCTTTTTAAAAATTTAAATAATGAAATATAAATAATTAATATACTTGAATAAAATGTAACTAATCTCATGAGCCCAATAACAAAAGGTGGCAAAATTCTCAATTAAAAATATTAAACATATATTTCTAAGTCTGAATTTGAACTTAAAACCTCTAGTTAAAATGGAATAGTCCCTTATTATCTTTCCAAAAGTGTTATGGTTTGATTTTTTTTATTTTTTTGACAAACGGAAATTCATATCATTTCATTAGATAATAAGTTATGAATACAAAGAGGTACAACATCAAAAACATAGCGACGAGACCAAGAAAGGGCCGCTCGCGCTATAGAGTGAGCAATCCTATTCGCTTGCCGCCTAATAGGCTTTACCTCAAAGCCAGGAGAAGAAGATAACATACACTTAATTTTATTAATGATAGAACTAAACTCGGATAGACCATGATTACGCCTACGCAATGCACCAACTACATTATGAGCATCGGTTTCAAAGATAACATTATGATAACCTCGGAGTTGAAGTGTTTGCATGGCTTCCAACAAAGCAAGAGCCTCACCTTGATTAGATGAACATATACCGTCGATCCAAGAACTACCACCCATAACAAAACTGCCTCTACAATCTCTAACACACCAGCCGGTGCTTGTCTTCAATGCATCGTTATGAACACCGACATCGACGTTACATTTATATATGTCGCTAGGAGGGGGCTGCCATCTCAAGTCTTGCTGCTGTACTTGATGATCATCAATCCCATAAACCCGCTGAACTGAGTTCCACTCGCACCAAAGACTCATAGCCTTATAACCAAGCTGCTAGCCGCTTTCTTTTTCCTGGTTCCACACCCAGCTATTTCTGTTTTTCCATAGGACCCATAACAACAATGCAGCCTTCCCTGCATCAGCTTTATCACCGCGGCAGCACAGTTGGAGGATGAACTCTTTAGCCGAGTTTGATTGTTGAGCAAATGGCGTGATAACATCATGAAGTCCAGCTCCTTGCCACGCGTTGGTACTGCATTCGCATCCCAAAGTGAAGTGCCAATCATCCTCCTCTTCTAACTCGCATATAGGACATATTATCGGGCATTGGACGTGTCTCTCCTTAAGTCGAGTTCTTGTTGGTAGACAACCTTTGCATAAACGCCTCAACAAATGTTTAGCCTTCGGCGGAGCTTTTATCTTCCAAATCCATTTCCAATCCTCTTTCCCTTGGCGTGTAACTGCTTCAATAGTGGGCTGAAGAAGCAAATTGTAGCCGGATTTTACGTTATAGTTACCATACATATCATCGTCCCAAACTAAGTGATCTTCATCAACATCATTAAAAAGAGGCACTGCAAGAATAGAGTTAGCAACATGTGAAGGAAAAATAGAATGAATTTTGTTACTATCCCAAGCTTTCTCATTAGGACGCAAAAGGTTATTCACACATAAACTAGCCACATCTTGTGTTTGTGGAGATTGAACCCACTTTTCATCATTCTTCATCAACCAAGGGTCATTCATGACATAAATCTTAGTACCGTCACCAATGTTCCATCTACAACCATTCATAATAACATGACGCGAATTCCAAATACTCCGCCAAGCATAGCTAGGATTATGTCCAAGAGAGGAATTAAAAATAGAAGAATTAGGAAAGTACCTCGCCTTGTACACCTTTGCTACAAGAGAATTCGGTTTTGTTAAGAAGTTCCAACATTGTTTAGTCACCATTGCCACGTTAAAAAGATGGAAATTCCGAAATCCCAAGCCACCAAATTCTTTTGGATATGACATTTTATCCCAAGCTAACCATTTAATCCCTCCACTTTGTGGTCCTCCGCCCCACCAAAAGGAATTGATCATTCTCTCCACCTCCTTGATAAGTGTCTCCGGTAAAAGGTAGATACTCATAACATATGATGGGATAGATTGCAATACGGATTTGATCATTACTTCTTTGCCGGCCTTTGAGAGAGCACGACCTCTCCAAGAATTGATGCGCTTCCAAATTCGATCTTTGACAAAGGTGAAAATGCTTTTTTTTGCTTCTCCCCACCATAGATGGCAATCCTAAGTAAGTGCTAGTACCTAGAACATGCCGGACTCCCATAATTCTTGATAAGTCCTCTTGAGCCGCCATACTGATGTTTCTACTAAAAAAGACTTCAGACTTAGACATGTTTATTTCCTGGCCAGAAGCTTCAGCATAGATGTTAAGAATAGCCATCAAATGTCTTGTCTCTACTAAGTTAGCCCTGCAAAACAAGAAGCAGTCATCAACAAAAAGCAAATGGGACACCGTCGGTGCCCCTCGACAGACCTTCACGCCATGAATATCACCACAGGCCACAGATTTTTTAATAAGAGTTGATAGGCCTTCCGTCACAAGAATGAACAAATAAGGAGACAGTGGGTCTCCCTGTCTTAAACCTCTACCCGGCACTATAGGACCGACTTTCTCATAATTCACCAAGACTGAATAATTAACCGAACTCACACATAGCATCATCCAGTGTATCCATTTTTCAGCAAACCCCAACCTCTCAAGCATACCTCTCATGAACCCCCAATCTACTCTGTCGTAGGCTTTACTGATATCAATTTTAAGAGCAAGATCACCATAAGCCCCCTTAGTTTTACGCTTCAGCGCATGCACTACCTCAATAGCAATCAAAGCATTGTCAAGAATAGACCGGCTTTCTACGAACGCCGATTGTTCCTCACCTACACATTTATCAAGACAGGCTTTTAATCTATTAGCCAATACCTTGGACACCATCTTATAAAGGACGTTACACAACGAAATAGGACGCAACTCCTTCATAGACTTCGACTGGTCACATTTAGGTATCAAACATATATTAGTATCATTAGGAGTGGAAGGGAAATAACCTCTGTCTAACCACTCCCTTGCTGCCTCAAATATATCATCGCCACATACACTCCAGAACTGCTGATAAAAAGCTGGATTAAACCCGTTCGGACCCGGTGCTTTATCAGGGTGCATTTTGAGCAAAGCTTCATGAATCTCATTCTTTGAAAGAGGAGCCAGCAGCCGGTTGTTGTCTTCTTGTGTGATCCTCGGTGTGATGAGGGATAGGATAGGATCGTGGTGACAAGAATTAGCCTGGAACAACTGATCAAAGTAGGCCTTGGCTTCTTCACAAATCTCCGGCTGAGTTGTCACTTCAATATTAGCACTAGTCACAAGTTTCTCAATTTTCTTTGACTTGGTTCTAATTGATGCTGAAGTATGAAAGAATCTGGTGTTAAGATCTCCCTGTTGTAACCAATGCATTTTTGCTCGTTGTCGCCAATAAGTTTCTTCCTGGACTAAGAGCCTGGCATGCTTTTCTTGAATTTCTAGGTACCTTCTGGAACTAATAGAGTCCTGTCTGCCACGAAGTCTTTCCATCTCTTCACTACATTCAAGCACTTCCTGTTTAAACCGCATTCTTTTCTGGCGACCCCATTCTTGTAACCTGTCAGAACACTGGGCTACTCTGCCTGTAACATCAAGAAACTGACTCCCACACCAACCTTCTACCACCACGTCATTAACATCTTCTTCTGTCAGCCAAGCATTCTCAAATCGAAAAGAATATGTATTCCGGTTTCTAATCATAGTAGACGTTTGAAGGAATATCGGGCTATGATCAGAATGTGAAGTAAGGAGATTTTGGAGTCTTACTTCCGGGTACATCAAGAGCCAGTTAGTATCCGCAAAAGCTCGATCAAGCCTCTCTTCTGGTTTGATGTTTTTTACACACCATTAGTTTGTACGCGTTAATTGATCGCTACGTTTGCGTCATCATTTCTTATTTTTGATAATATGCGTAATCATTACTTTGGTTCATTTCATAATACATGTATTGTATACTTTGCATATTCGATTCTTATCCAATTGAAGTAAAGAAGCTCCCTTTTATATATGGGAATGGAAGTATATTATCGTCAAAGGTATTTGCGTAACGGCACTTTTATCATGACAAAAATAAATAATCCACAACTAATGTCAGCTTTAAACATCTTTTCACTAAAAAAGAATTAGATGATATATGCATTGCTGTTGAAAATAAACTAAGAATGCTAGAGAATAGAGATAGAGAAGATAAGAGCAATGTATTATTCTCTTCATATGTGTGTCTTTCTATGATAACAAGAGTCCTATATTTATAGGATACAAAGAGGGAAGTGAAAGACCAAATGCAATTAAGGTCCACTTCACTAGTGGAAGTTATAGGATAAGGAAGAGATAAAGATGGACATCCACTAAGACTTATTATTCATAACACTCCCCCTTGGATGTCCATCGAGGATGTGCCTCGTTAAAACCTTACTAGAAAAAAACCCAGTGGGAAAAAATTCTAGTGAAAGAAAAAGAGTACAACATCCTTTTACATCATATATTCATTTCTCCCCCTCAACCATACAACCATCTCTAAGATGACAGCGATCAATCTTTTGTATTAGTTGTCCAAAAGTTCTACTTGGGAGCGGCTTTGTGAAAATGTCTGCTAGATTATCACACAAACGAATTTGATGAATGTTTGTATCACCATTCTTCATAATGATTGTTGCATTAATTCTTCCGGCAGATAAACCACAATTCTCCGCTTCCTTGATTACGTTGTTTCTCCAAGATACAAAACGTATGCTTGAATTTGTTCTAATACCTGTATATACAAATATTGACAAAAACAAAGTACCACGATACATATAATTAACAAAATACATTATTGTCATCGTTTGAATTAAAATATGGTGCTTCAGGACCAATTCAAGTTGTTCATCATTTTCTTGAAGACATGATCAATATTAACATCAAGTGACATCACAATCATTCTAGTACGCAATCAACTAGATTTGTCCATATCAAATTATTTTAATATATTTGCTATATAAGTTTTTCTTGATGCATAAAATCTCATTTAAATAATAAATTTGCAAATACAAACAAACCTTTCGCATGCGACATATGTAATTTCAAATCTTTCTATAATCAACATATTTTAGGTTCTCTTATAGAGACTTAATAATATCATCATAAAAACGTAAATAATAAATTTACTTCCAAATGTTTAAAATGGACATGTGATGTCATTTCTTCAATGTATCATAAAAATTAACTCCTTCAGAGAGTTTCACATAATCATCAATTCAAGTGAGCCATACAAATATACTGTAACATATATTTCTTATAAATTTAGCATTTCAAGTACTATTAAAATTTATCAAAAAAGGAAAATTTATTGAATTCACTTCAGGTGAATATGTCTCATCAAAATAAATTGTAGACATTTACGATCCACTTTTGGTGGACATATCAAACTCTATAAGTATATATTATATCAATATAATTCTCATTAGCGGAAAAATTCATATATATATCTAATTAACTTCACATCTTCAGGTGTGTGGACTGCAGGTCCAAACAGTTCAGTTATATGAATAGAGTTTGATTTCACTGAAATTGTCTATTTCTATCTGCAGATATTTTCTTTATCTATAATCGATAATAGATTTTGATTCATGATCCTCGTTATCACTTATCACCTACAGTGCTATCGAAAAATATCGTCAACGTTGACTTTCATTTTGGTTCCATTTCATTTAATTCATAACTTATCGAGATCTCTTTATTTTCATAAATTTCAGGTACCTGACAGTTCTTCTGGAACTTAAAAATCAATCATATCAGACAACTCTTTAAGAGTTTCTACATCCTCATTTGGGTTATCTTTCCTTTTAGCTCATTTTCTTGTTTGAGGATTTTTTTATCTTTGGAACCAATTGGTCTACCACGCTTCATGCGCGGTTGAGACTCATTTGCAATATTCTATTATCCGACAAGGATATCTATTTTCTTTGGAGCATTCGCAGCTTCTATTTTAATTTCTTAACTTTGCAAATGAGTTATATTTTGAGGATCAAGATGAGATAATAATATTTATTTTCAAATAATTCATTTGAACTTCAGGTTCATATTTTTCAGCTGCTTCTTCTCTCCCCCTAATATTGGGAAAACAAATTCATCACTGGATAATCATCCTGCTGGGATGTAAACAGTCTCCAATTTTTAACACAAGATACTTTATAATAGATGGAAATTCATATCAAATATATTTTCCTAATATTCTTTAATAATTCATTTTAGTGCATTATATTGGAGCAATTGGAACATACCAACACATCCAAAAATGCGTATAAGAAAAATATTAGGTTATAAGCCTAAAATTAACTGAATAGCAAATTAAGGGGAGAACTTCCATATAATAAATTATTGGCTTAATGCGAAGCAAAAACTCAATATAAATTATCTCATGTTCCCAAAGTAGAATTTTGAAGTTATGATTTCATAAGTACCAATCACACATTTAACTTTAGACGTCTAAAGAGTGGATCTTCAGGTCCATATTTTTAATGAGCATATGCTTTAAGATATTCAAATCAATTTTGATTGACATATGATACTTATCTAATGTTTACCGGAATATTTAGAAAAAGAGCTCATTCTCAAATTAGTTGAGAGAACAATTTCACAAACTTCTGGTTGTGAGTTGACTGGCCATTTAGTTGATGCATCATTTAAAGTCATAAAAATATCTAAATGACAGTTGGTGAATTGATTTACAAATATCACCTTATATACATTCTCAAAAATTGTGAGAGAGTCAATTTTTCAAATTTCCATCTTCCTTTGGGAACTAACAACGTAAATTATTGGATTGAAGAATCTTATGGCTCTTCAATACATATCCAACAATATATAATTATTCTTCGCATTGGAATAGATCCGGGATAACCCAACCGGTCTTGCCAAATACAAACTTAATATTATTTGTAAACTTCTGGTTTACAATAATTTGTGCTTCGATTGCACTAATATATATAAGTGTAGTACAATCTAGAGGAAAAATCTGATAACTTTGTTTCTTCATGTTACATTAGCTCTTCAAGAGCATTCGATAATTTTGTAGTTCTTCAGGAACTATATCACAAATCATAAAAAAAAATCATTTTTTGAATAATCATTGAGGGATTGTTTACTACAATCAATAAAGAATATTTGAAACATGTTTGTAAACTTCAAGTTTACGATAATAGAAATCATACATTTTGTTTTTTAGGTCAGTAATCAGACAACACAAATTATCAATAAGAATTATTTTTGAAAGAGAATATGCATATCTTCCATGTGATATTTATGAAATAGAAATCTTGTGGAATAAGAAAGAATACAATCATAATCAAATATATATTTATATAATATAAGAAAACAAAGCATATAATAGAAGTTTAAATATTACCTCATAAAAAAAATTCTTTGATCAAATAATGGAACAAAATAATTTTTTTTTACCAAAACTAATTTCACATCTCATTTTAAGTTTATAATAATAAAATTTTATGACCATGACATATATCATATCAACGGTAAATCTATTACTATTACCATAACATCCAAATAACCACTCTTTGATCAATTATAAACATGACATTCAAATAAAAAGCATATTTGAGTAATATAGAAATACACATATTATCTCTTAATTTTCTCTATTTTTTTCTTCTTCTTCGGATCAATTGATCTTATTGGCATGGTATAAATGTAATTCTTCAGGAACTCAAAATTAATTTTCTTAACAATAAACTTTATTATTCTTTCAAATTAATATAATAATAAAGATCAAATAGATCTTATAAATTTTTGTGTAGTTTTTCGAGAAGTAAATAACCAATCCATTCAGTTATTTGTACGATCAATTCAGTTATTTGAATTCTTCATGAATTCTCAAAGAATAATATAAGTTCTTTAGAAACTATGTTTTTGAATTCACATAGAATGATATGAGTTCTTCGGAAACTTCATAATAATTCCTTTTTATTTTTATAATATGAGATTAATCTTTATACAATACTTCAGGAATGTATAAGGAATAAATAAACACAATATATAGTACAATTCACATAATAAGATAATGAAATATCAAATTTAATTGACCAATAAACTTAATTGATCATAATAATACCTCCTTTTTGTTTGTTTTTTTTCACCGCTAAAATACTAGAGTCAATAGCATCACACTAAACTAATTAAAGACTATATTACAAGTCCATAATCACATGATATCAATTCTTGATGGGGTTTGTCAAAAACAAATAATCTGGGTAATATATCCACACATATGGTATAGCAATATATAGAATTGACACAGTGAAAGTCATTACAAATTAAGAAGAGGTTTTTGATGAAAATGAAAATAGTTAATTATTAAGGAATAAATAATTGGTTCCTTATAGCCAGATCTACTAAACTAGTGCATCATCATCATCATATTATAAAATTCATTTAAGTAAAACTTCTCTTACCACAAAAATTAGTTCGAACCATTTGATCTATTAATATCATATTAGTCAATATGCAAAAAGGGAAACAAACAAATTAATTTGAGTATTGAGCCAACACAATAATGAAGTAGGCTTTATTAATATCACTATTTTGTTTGTATAACTCACACCAGTTACGAAATGAAAACAGGCCTATACTAACTAGCAAACATACAGAAGACTAAAATTACTTCATGAGACAATGGACTTATTATTCAATGCAATGCAAACATTATAAAGAGAAAGACAATTTACTCAATAGCCCCACATTACCAACAAAGGAGCCTCATTTTCTTAATCACAATAAACAAATCATGTTGTATACATATGCATCAAACCATTACAAGGATAAGGGAAAAAAAAACTCACCAGATAGCAAAAAGAGCCACGTATCCAACAATTTAGTTGGAGAAATCAAAGTGCGTTGTGCAATAATAATATGGCAGTACATTTTAACATACACAATACATATAAGTAATGAAATCTTTTTAGAGATCCTAATCCATGCTTCATTTTTATGAATGAATAGTAATATAGCAATCAGAGGAAAACTAAACTACAGAGGATGCATACATAGTAGAGGCCTATATTATTCTTAAATTATTAAGCAAATAGAAGCTAAATTACATAACTACAATTACTTAGAAAATACAAGCAATGATTTACAAACATAAAACATTACAAGTAATATCAAGAACAAGAACAAGCATGAATCAATATTACCTCAAGTTGGTTGGTATAGAGCTTCGTGCTGATAACGTGTTGAAAATAAACTAAGAATGCTAGAGAATAGAGATAGAGAAGATAAAAACAATGTATTATTCTCTTCATATGTGTGTCTTTCTATGATAACAAGAGTCCTATATTTATAGGATACAAAGAGGGAAGTGAAAGACCAAATGCAATTAAGGTCCACTTCACTAGTGAAAGTTATAGGATAAGGAAGAGATAAAGATGGACATCCACTAAGACTTATTATTCATAACAATTGCATGGTTTAATAATGAATTTTTCGGAAGCCATTGTCAAATTATTGGTATAAAGGGCGGAACCGGATTCAAATTTTTAGTGGTGTTAAAAATTTTAGGTAGTACTAAATTTTTTTTTTTATAATTCGTTAAACAATAAACAATATGCTCCCTCTATCCTAAAATAAATAATTTGTTTGACCACATTTATATTTGCCAATGTACAACTTTAACCGTTATCGATTATTAAAAATTATAAAACTTGTAGAAAGTATTCGTTGAGACAAATCAAACAACATTGCATTTGCTAATATTTACGTGTACATATTAGTAGAAAAATATGGTCAAAGCGGATCATATAAATAGTATACAAAGTCAAAATTAGATCATTTATTTTAAGAGAGAAGAAGTATAAGATTACTAAATGTATCAAAATTACAAATACATTTTACTAGTATTTTTTAAGTAATTATTTTGGTCATCAAATTTAATATTTAGTAACCAAATGCAATTTGAAAGGGCAAATAGGCCCAAATCATGGTGGAGATCCTAAAGTATCCAATATATCCAAGTGTTGGCACTCTACAAATTTTTTACGCACCCTTCTATAGTTTTATGTTTTTTTGTTACTATATTTAAGTATCAGATGCTATAAAAATAAATAATTTGAGAAAAAAATACCTGCTACATAAAATTTAAGATTTTAACCGTCAATTATTAAGTAGCAAATTCTGGCTATTACTTAAGTAGCGAACAAGAATATTTTAAGAATTTCACAGAACGAGTGAAAGAATTGGCAGAAGTGCCAAAAAACATTCTCGTGGAAAAAAGCATTTAAAAGGCACAATAAAAGCCCAATGAGAGATATTATTATAACATAATTTAAAACAATATTATCATTGTCTAGAAGTTCTAGCTCAACTGGCAAATGCCGAAATTGTTAGGCCGGACGTCATGACCCGGGTTCGAACCCGGAACTTCATAGTTGTGTGTGAGTTTAATTTCAGTGGATTACCACTTCTTCTAAGACAAAAAAAAAACAATATTATCATTTATCAACTTTATAGAGTAATTTAGATCAAACGGAATTTGGGATTGATTCTTAATTAGAGAATAATTTATTTTTTTTTGGAAAATGCTAAGTAGTGTTTCATGTGCACTTGTACAATAAGGAATTTAAATAAAGTATAAATTTATTAAAATTTGTGTAGTCAATTTCTTAAAACTGTAGAAAGTTCTATTTTTAATGCAAAATTTTCCTCTTTTACTTTCTTAACTAGTGCTCCAGGTAGAGTCAGGTATACGGGCCAATGTCCGTGGGTCGACCCGTTTAACCCACAGTCCGCACGGGCTTAAGACCAATTTTTTTTTTGCCAGTTTAAATTTTTGCCCGTGTGGATTGGACCGTTAAAACCGTGGATTATGTGGGTTAAATCCACGGGTTCGTGGGTTTGGCCTGTGGCCCGTTTATATTAGATTTTTTGTCGTACTCTTAATATTGATTTAGACTATTAAAGTTCTTTTTAATTTTTTGGACAAAACTATTGAAGTTCTCATAAAATATCACTTGTGTTTATTTTATGGATTTGAGATTGTGGAGAAATAATGACGATGAAAACTAGTTGAATTTGATTTTGGTTGCATTACTTGCATATAGAAGATAGATAAACTCAAAAATGTCACAAAATTTATTTATTTTATTTGTTACTTTCAATTTATATATTATAACATAAAATTATTAACAATATAGTTTTTTTAGCTTTTATTATTTCAATATTTTAGTTATTTTTTGAATAAAAGTTATTTTTTAATTTTTTTTAATAGTCCGCGGGTTAACCGTTTAATCCGCGGGCTAACGTGGACCAAACTCAGGCCTACATATCATAACTCGTTTACATTTGTTGACGTGCTTGTTCGCCCCGTTTAATATGTGAGTTTATGCGGGGCGGGTTAAAATGGGCGGACCAGCCCGCATACCCAGCTCTATCTAGAGGTATTAGTTAGCATGCCTTTTTTTTAAGAAAAATAAAAAATTGTATTAACTCTCATTAAATATAAGACCCTCTTCGGATTTTTCTGTACCAACATACACTTAATTAAAGTGCATATTTTTCTACAAACTGTAATAAATACTATATAAACAATATTAATTAATTCTCTTTTTTGAAGGATATAATTGTAAAAACAATACAAATTATCAACAAATTTAATATCACAATCCACTTTCTTAATCTTCGCAATTTTTCCAACGGAATCTTATATATTTAAGGATAGAGGTAGTACTTTTTATTATCTTTAAGAATTGTTTCAAAATTTTATTTGATCTAAAAACTCTATATAGTTGATAATATTGTTGTAAATATCTCTATATAGTTGATAATATTGTTGTAAATTATATGTTATGATATCATTTATGCCTTGCATTGAGCTTTTTTATCGGACCTTTCCAAATATTTAATTTTTTATTAATCACAACAACACATTATAAATTTTTATGATCCATGTGAATGGGAAAAAAAATTGTTTGACGAGTCAAATCGCCATACAAGTGAATTTTCCCCACCAGGTTTGAACGAAGTAAAAGTGGGGCGAACATGAACATGATGCGCCAACCCGCTTTGCCATTTTTACTTTCTTATATGTTAATCCGTATTATTCGTCAAACAATTTAAGTGTCAAGGTTACAAAGAGGACAAAAATTTTAGTGACTCCTTTCGTTAACACAATTTAAAATAAGAGTTAATTCGATGAATTTGTAAGCCTAAAGAAAATATTCAAATTGTGACTTTTTTTTTCAAGTAACCTACACCGTTAAGGTGAATGAATGAGATGACCGTGGTTCAAACTCCGTCCCCTATATATATAATGTAATGTCCTACCAATTGAGCTAAGCTCACGCGACAAATTGTGACTTATTTAACCAAGAGATAATAAAATTTAATTTTAGTAAGGATAATAATAACCTTTTTATAAAAATTAAATTGTTTGGTTACACATATTCATCCAATCCTTAAATGTTTTTTTAAAATAAACCATTTTAGTCCTTTTTATTTATCCTTTGATATTTCAAAGTTAAATTTTTCTAATTATACCTTTATCTCTTATTAATTATATTACATATTTTTCTATAAAGTCCTTATAAAGTTTTGAAAAGTTTAAAGATAAATAAGTTTTTATGCAATATTATAAACTTTTTCAAGATAGTCTATGATAAAATAGTTTATAAAGATATACTTTTTGTTAGTGAAAACTTTTGAATCAACATAAAACTTTATTTATTTGCATAAACTATTTTCATAACCTCAAAAATAAGCTAAATTCAAACGAGCTCATGTCATACTCTCTATAAAACTTATTTCAATCGCACCAGGACTAGCTCTATTGTAATTTTTGGCATAAATTAAATATCCTTTATATGAATTTCGATTTTCCGTTATTACAAGACGGTGTAATATATTGGTTTTATTTGATCATCTAACGACGACAAAGATTGTTTTTAATTAGTTATATTATATATAATATGAACCGTTTAATTTTAAATCAACTCCTAAGATTTTCTACAGCGGCAACTGTGTGCTCCTGCTCCGTATGCAATTCAGATCCCCTCTACACGGAGACTGGGTTGTCTCCAGTAGAAAAATAAATGTAGAGCATGCAGTGTTAATATCTACCATTCATTTATTTTATTATATTATATAAATACTATTCACAGTTTAAATTGATGGCCAGGATTGGACTGGAGGAAAAATTGATGGGAGAGGATCTCCTCTCCCTCTATACGTAATTGGAGAGAAAATAATTTGAATCAAGTAGGCAAATTTAGAGATCATATTTATTTGATCTAAATAGTTGATAATATTGTTTTAATTTACACATTATGATATAAATCTTTGTTAGAACCCTCTCAAGTGCTCTAGGGAACTCTATTGCAAGCGTTTGATCCCTTCGCACAAAATCAGCAACATAATTGGTTGATATTTTTCCACATGCACATCCTAAAAACAAAAAGTACAAAGCCTTTGATTGACCAAGTTTTTTCTATGGTGTTACATGCATGATAATTACACGTACACTTTGATTAGTGTTCTCAATGAATAGAAAACCTTACCTTTCAAAGCATTTAATAAAGCAAATGCATTATAGAGTTGCAATAAAATTATGTAAAGACGGTGAATGATTCGTATTAAATTAGACAAAGAAAGACCATAAAGACATATATTTTATTGGTTGAAAGGATATTGATTGTAAGTACTTGATATTAATGTGACACTTAACATTTAGTGTGAGAATGATCTCTTTGACCAAGAACCTTTTGAAGAAATATGACTTAAGTGGGTTTCAATAATAGACCCTCTTTATTGCTTATATGGATATGTTTTAGCTAGCAACTTGAAAGATAGATAGATAAAATGCTCTCAAAGTAATGAAGGGGTTAGTCTTACTACAAGGAAAAGTGACAAGTATAGGAGAATTTTTGTTTGAGACATTTTTCATTGCTTGGACTTAATGAAGCTAGTGTGGAGTGCAAAATAATGTGGGGTAAAAAGTAGTGTGTGAGAGCTTTTTTGTTTATTTGGTTGTTTTTGAAAGATACAAACTTGTGTGTATGATTTGGTAGTATTATATACTTTTTAGTGGAAGTCCTTTATGCATTTTTTTTTTCATCATAAAGGGTTTTTCACAAAAGATGGTGAAAAAGAACGATGTCTTCTCCTTGCTATTGCACATATTATTGAATGAAATCAGCACGATAAAAAAGTAGTCAAAATTTCATCTTGATTTTGATGAATTGAAGTTTTTGTTTTTCTTTCACTTCAATTAGAGTACTTTAATCTAGGTGAATAAACTTTACTTTACAAAATGGAAAATTAATAACATGATTCCAAGGTTTTAAATTGCGGTCGCGGTCACGGTCACGGTCGCGTTAAGGATTTCGCGATTTCGGCTGTTACGGCCGTTGCGTTACGGATTACGGTCGTCGCGCTGTGAATTAATCACAATATCGCACATATCTTATTAACATTATTTATACTATAATATATGTATAACAACTTAAATTTGAGATAAATGTAAAGTTTTGAACTAGGAAAGAGTTAAAAGAAATAACACTTTATAATTTATGTTCATATTTGTACTAAAAATGTGACTTTTATTCATTTCTATTGGAAAAAAATGAAAGTCTCTATCTATTAGCATTTTGTCGCGGCTGTATTGCGTTTTGTTGCGGCTGTATCGATGTTTCGTCGCGGCCGTATCGGTATTTTGGCGTGATTTCTTTTCACCATATAAAAACAGTGAAAAACGGTAACGGTAGGCTCAAAAACCTTTTTGTCGCGGCCTTTTTCTCGGTAACGGATCTTGATTTAAAACCTTGCATGATTCCTTGAAATATCGATGATTGAAATTACATCATGCAAATGCATAGCAAATCAGAGCTCTCGTCTTCTATGTGTTGTTGCATAGTTGTTCGCTCTAGTGGCCAAACAAACTTTCACCAATAGACTAATGACTTTGCAGTCGCTATAGAGAATTTGGGATTAAAAGATCATGTCGATTGATCATGAAATATCATATATCGATAATTTTTACTTATTTTACACTAGCCCGCTTTGGAAGAGTCAGAGAACAAATACTAACAATTGTGGCCTATGAGATTTAGTTGGTTTTTTTCTTCTTTCTAATCTAAACAAGATCTAGGACGATAGCCGCAGTTGAAGTGATACGGTGAAGGACAACGACGATTCCTACGTGAGAGGAGTGTATCTACAAACACTTCGACGATCATGTTTGTCCTTGATTGAAGGAAGAGAGGTTTTTGTGATTAGAGATGTGTGTCTATTTCTTCTGTATAGGTATCCTAATTTTATAAGACCCTCTAGGGTTACGTGGTGAAAAACTGAAAATTGTTGAGTTTGTTGAGGGGAATCCGATGTGATTCATGGATCAACATTTCATCTGCATCATGTTGCACCGATAAGATCACAAATTTTTCCAAGGTGTGTGTAATTAATTTGGTACTCCGCATCATCTTTAGTGACTCAGTTAATTAGTGGTGGGTTTGGCTAGTCTAAAACGTTTGATCTCCTATATAAGTCTTATGTATACTATCTAAACCCCTCACCACTAGATCAAATTTAGTGACTTTATACAATTTTAGTTTGAAAAAAACACTTTTTTTTTTTACTTTCATCATCGATTCAATTTGATTCGGGGGCAGTTCTAGCATCAAGCAGTTCCAATCCTCTCCAATTGCAGTTGCGTTAATCAGATTTTTGAAAGAAACTTAAAGTTATTGCCTAGTAATATATAATTATAGGACTACTTGTAATTGTTCATTTACAAAAAATCTTCTCCGTAAATATTATATCAAATAAAGAGAGATCTTTAACAAAAAATCTTAAAGATATTAGAATACAACTTTTTTCCCTTTTATATTATGTTTTGCATATGAAGATATTTGATCGCATGACTAGGAGATCATAAGTTGAAGTAGTTAAATCAATGTTACACTCTGTCATAGCAGGAATTTTATATCATTGGATTTTTTTCATTGGCCGTATTAATAAAAGTGTATAAAAGGGCACTTATTTTAGCTTGTGACATTCATTAAATATATTTCCACCGTCCCTAATTATAAGTCCTTCATCAAATATAAAGTTTGTCTTTAAATAGAAGCTCTTTTTCAAATCCATGGACACATTTATTAACATTTTTCCAAACATAACTATACTTTACATTTATATGTCTTGGTTTTGGTTTAGTGGTCGTCTGAGGAGTAATGTTGCTGTTTCTTTCAATTCTTAGTGTACTAATCCTCTAGATTGTTTACAATGTGTCTAGAGTGATTTGTTTTTGAATTGTAAGAGTTGAGTACCTCTTATACTCCTTATAATTCAATTTTTTGTTTATAAAAAAAAAATACTTTACATTGGAATCTGAAAAATCAACTACAAGCACATATTTTCACTAAGGACAATTTAGTAATTGTAATATCTAAAAAGTATATATTAATTACACTATCAACTTTTTTTTTTGGTACAAAATATCAACTTTTTTTAATTTGCGTGAAAAATACTTATGGGGGCTTATATATATATAGGGGACGACTCCAGTGAGAACACGTTCTTATTGTGAGAAATGAGAATAGTCATTAATAACCGTTAAATATAAATTTACGGCCAAGATTAAAAAAACACAAATATAGTCACACCTCACACAGTAATTTACTCGATGATCTCCTTCCCCGATATATTTAAAAAAGGAATCTTCATTTATTTAGTCTTTGTTTATTTCCTTTAATAGTTCTCTCCCATTTATATATCTCAAATACAAAAATAATTTGTAGCAAATACATAGATGAATCGGAACGGATGTTTAATTTACAGACCAATTAAGTTTGATCAGCAAGTGATGGAGGACACTGCTCATCGAACATGCCAAGGCCATATTTAGAATTTGTGTGTGTGCATGGCTCAATTGTTAGCCTAAAAAATTTAATATGAAAAATGAAAATCAGTAGTCACGAATCATGATCATTATTTATACTAACGATGCGTGAATGATATCCCTTTTACTCAATATCTAATTGGTAACAGAAAAACACATATCTAATTCAAGCACAAATGAGTTCTGATTACATTTTTCTTATAAAATTTATTAACTCAAAATTGTGTGTATGATTGCTCTTAATTTTTTTTGCATATTATGTATGATGATTATTGTGTCTGAATTTGTAAATGCACGAGTAAAAAAAAGTTGCAGTCCACCTGAAGGATTTTTCTTTTCCGGTTGTGAAGGAAATATACATATGAATGAAACATATTAGAGGAAGAAGACAAAGACTAATAAGGAAATAAATGATCTGTGTCAAAAAGTATAAGTAAGAAATAATGTAATTGAGACTCATGGAATAATTAATAGTTCATTTTTAATCCAAACCACTGATTTGTATCTCACGGTTAATATTAATTGTTCTCATTCCTCATATTAGCAAAGTGTTTTCACTGGAATCGTCTCCTATATATGTGAGAAAAATTTTGAGTGACATCATATATGAAAGTAGAGTAGCAATGGTTTTTTTTTTTTGACAAGAGTAACAATGTTAATTAAAGCGTAATTTGTCTTTGCAGTATGTTGTGTTATGGTCAAAGAGAAGTATTTGTTACAAAATTTGCATGACAAGTAGTTACTAAAACGACTTTACTAATTAATTTAATAATGAAATGTATAACAATACGAAAAAGAAAATCTATTAAAATAAATTGAAAATAATAATGCAATATTTTATGATATGGAAATATACATATGTATATATATGGCCAAGCTTTGTCTTCTTCTTTCCAAGTGCTCTTCTTGCCAGTCATGCTAAAGAAATTTCCAACCTAATCCAACTTCACCTGAGAAACCGACAAAATTGAGGAAGCAAAATTAAATAGCAACAAAAAATAAAAACACTAAAACAAACCACAAAAAACAAAAAATTAAGGTGACTTTCGAAATCCTTGACCAAAAATTAGTGTATTTCTTTTATCACCCTATTCATTTTCTCGTATGTCCTATAAATTTATAAAAATATCTCCGTTCGTTATTTAGGTAGTAGATACACTCCAAAAATACCTTACCAAAATTATTTTATGTGACATTCGTTACTTAAATAACAAAAGAATTAAAATGAAAACATAGGGCACATGAAAAGATGGTAGAACAACAAAAAAAGATCTTAAAAAAAATTAAGGTGACTTTTGAGAGACTAGACCCCATCCTAAGCCCATTACTAAACCAATTGGAGCCCTATGGTAGGATCAAAATTTCTTGCCGTATGATTTTAACACAATTTCATGTAGTATTAAAGCACAGTCATGCATTTCAGATTAGACAGTTATAATTTAATACATAATTTTATATATTAAATTAATCTTATCCATTAATTCTAGATTAAACAGTCCTGATTAGTTACTTCATGATGTAATAATTACCACAGGAAATCCTGCTCCCCCGTGGTATCCTAGTGGAATCTTACATATCCTACTGTAGAAAAAGTCTACACCACAAGTAGTTATAAAAAAGAGCAATCAAAAGGGAAAGTGAAAACAAGACACACAAAATCAATGTGGAAGAAAAAGATTATCATTTGGCTTCTGAATGTTTAAGTCGAGTCTCCAACATTTGCTACTTGAGTGATGACTGAGGATCTCTTAAACCTCCATGCTTCCCACTCCCACCTGCTCTTCTTTCTTTCCTTCAAATTGTAGTAAAGGGCACCTAACATCTCTTGTCTCTTCTTCTACCTTTTCTTTTTATTCATGGCACATGAATTTATTTTATTAAATTGTAAAGATAATTAAAGTAGGTTTTAAAAACAGTCTATACTAGTATCATCAATTGTGGTTTCGACATTTTAATTAGAATCAACCGCGTTTAACAATGATTATATAAGTGATTAATTTATTCAATAATGTATCTATGAGTACTAATTTATTCAATATAAGTGACATTAAGTGGGTCCAAATATCTTTTATACATCCCAAAACATTTAAAAACTTTGGTAATGGAAGAAATGAAAAACATTGGAAATGGAGAAGATCCCAACTCTCTAACAACATATGAATATTTTGGTATGAATATTTTGGTATGCCTTCCACGCTCGCAACTCAATTGCGAACGTATCCTCGTAATTTTGCTATTATAAATTCTTTGCAATTTTAAATATTTGCGGCATGATAACAACCATTTGTGAAAGTTTAAAATATGAGTTTATCACATTATGAAAGTTTAACCAGAGTTTTAAATAAAGGTCCGCGACTGCAAAAACGGCCGCAATAAAATGGTTTTGGCAGGTGCCGATACCGTTACTATTATCACCATTTTTTATTTTAAAGAACAAATTGTGATTAATTCACACCGCGACGACCGCAATTAGTATCGTCGTAACACTTGTATCGACCGAAATCGCGAAAACTTTTACGTAACCGAGACACAACTGCGACCGTTTTTTAAAAGCTTGAGTTTAACTATTTCTGTTGGACTCAACCTCGTTGATACAAAGACCGCCATAATTTAAAACCTTAGATTTTTTTTGAATTGCAAATATTATTACTAGCACAATTTAGCACAAGAAGTACCAAAAAGGCAAAAGAGAGTACAAAATAACCATATTCTCCTTTTGTGAAAATAACTTATCAATGTAGATCAATCCAAGTTAGTCCCCGAAAAATATTTATTGGACCTAGCTATATGTGTAGTATGTATTTGTATGTCACATTTAGGAGACAAAAAACATCGTGATGTGTTTACCGATTAGATTTCCATTTTGCTTCTATATTATGTTCCACTTATACTCCAACACCTGTTCCAACCACTTGGGAACTGTTTATTTTTGTGGTGACGAGATGAAGGGCATTTAAGCCATTTTGCAAGTAAAAGTTATTTCTCCAAGTTGATTTATGTATATGTACTGTGTGCATGGTGGCTAAATTCATGAAGTAAAGTAAAGTGAGTCCCTAGTAGTATGAGTATATTGTGGTCTTTAATTTTAAATATTCTCTTGCCTAATGTCTCAAACTTTTGTTGATTTTAATGATGGGATATAAAAAGTAAAACAAGCAAATGCATAATTGGATAGTGCGTGTTGTGTATGATTTAGGAGCAATAAGACAAAGAAAATCTAGTGAATATATAACAACTATATATTGTTTTCTTATTGGATTACAAGTATGATACTAGCTTGTGATATTAGTCTATGTTTAGCAACAATACCTACATGTAGGTGATAAATAAATAAAAAATTACGATCAAGAGTTTTTTTTCTAAAAAAATTATATTGGATTGAGATTTTATTTTTTAAAAAATTGGTATTAAAAGTCTTTAAAATTTTAAAAGAAATTGTGAAATGTATTAGACTTTGTGAGATTTTTAAAGTCTTTTTACTTTAAGGGTTTTAAAAATTTTGGGAATTGTATTTGACTTTGGGATTTATATATATTTTTTATTTCAAAGGACTCAAGTTTTAAGCAAAAAAAAAAGTTATAAGAGTACATGAAAATGATAATAAATAAATTCCAACATTTTAATAAAGAAAAAATAATTGATAGAGATTTTAATCTTAACTTCATGTTCGCGTAAATAACATTTCTCCACAAATCTGAAATTATAGTAATCATTCATAAATCAACATCTTCCTGTTCATGCTCTTGTTTGAACAATGAATTCATGTTTGCTGTAGGTGGAAATTTAATTTCAAATGTCATTATCACTTCACTCTCTAATTCATATCCACCTCAGCTATCAAGTCATCCTTATGACTCGCTACATATGTTTTTAATAAAAATGGAGGTGTTGACTTAAAAATGATAAACTTCGATTAATTCATTACAAATATATGCGAAGATGAATAATTCATTTTCATAATCATTGCCATGACCTGCAAAACGTTTACTCGACGGCTTTGGATAAAATAATTCGCTCAATTAAATACACCAAGTTTAATTTTCACCACAACAAAATCAACACATGCCAAATGCACGTTTAATACCACAGTGATATTGCTGATATGATGTACACAATATTTCACAAAAGCTATACTCTATAACTTTTACAAAATCACAATGATTCACTGTAATTCTGATAAATTCTCAATGATTCCAAACACGCACTAATTAATATACTTGTGTAATGATTTTGTGAAGTACAAACAATTAATGTTCTTTCTCTATAGCTTAATCATTTGGAAAATTAAAGTTGCAATGCCGACGTGCATGCATTGAATTGAATCATGTGAAATTACTAGACTCTATAATCTAATTCTAGAAAATTTCCATCATGCATGAGAAACCATCGTTTAGATTTGCAGCATCTAGACATTCCATGGCTGGCTATGTCTAATCGATACCTTGCTTTTAATGGCTGATCGCTTTAAAAATGCACCCTATGTTTTTGTTTTTGTACATTACATATTCAGACAAATAGTAGTGACCACTCAAATCACTGCACTTTCATATGATTTTGTGGAAATTCTGTTGTGTTGATAGTATAATCCAAGATTTACTAACGTGTTTGTTTTTCTTATGTATGTGTGTGGTCCTATCTAGCTCCTCATACAATTCATTTTTATCAATCAATGTCTTTAATATTAATCAAGCATAATAAAATACTTATTCTTTTTTAGGCAAGTGTCTATATATAGAGGATATATGTTATCTAATTCTAAATGAGTATTAATCCAATTAATTTGAAGATTTTTAGTGATGTAGCATATTACTATCTTTTTACTCAAGTAAAGTGCATGAATCATGCCATGCTATGTGGAAAACCTAGAATAGTTTGTACTTTGTTGCACGCGTGATTAAATGTTGCTTAATATAGTGCATATGAGACCATGTAATTATATCAATCAAATGGAAGATATATAAACTTTTTGGTCAATACAATAAATAGAATTTAAAACATTTTAATAAGAGTATCATAGAGAGTTTCATAAACGAGTTTCATAAACCAATGATTTGTATTTTTTTTTTTTTATCATTAGAGTTTTATGAAGTGGCAGATAATGTATCAAAATTGATGATACAATATTTTATTTGAGGTATCGTATTACTAATTTAATATTACTTTTTTTATATATCAAATTAAATATAATTGATCACTTGTTAATAATGTACGACATTCAAAGTAATTAATATCACAATTGAAGCAAAATATGTATGAGTTGCATAAATATTATGTGGCGTTGTATGAACCACTTTTTAGTAATGTGGTATCACCCTTGGAGATACTCTTTGTACGGAATTAACATAATTAAACATATGCACATACATATAAATAATCTCGGAATTTACTTTATCTAAAATATTTAGAATACTGGATCTATTGTTAATAGTCTCTTGGCACGAATAAAACACAGAGAAAAAGGGATGAGTAGTAGGTTAATTTGTGATTCTTTTTCAACCAGAGCTCTATATTTTTGAGAGGTTAGAAAATATATAGTGAAATCATATAAGATCTATTAAAAAAACCCACGGTCGAATATATGTTGCAAAAACAAGGAAAATTGTGCATCGATTGGATGTGCCTTAGCGTTGGGCACTCCGTCTCTATAGCAAGTAATGTTTGGTGCCTCGTCCCTGTATATGTGAGGCCTATAATACTCGGCGATTGTTGATTGGTACATAGTCAGTTTTTTTTTGTTGAAAAACAATTTATCTTAGAATCCCAATGGTTGTATCACTTTGTAGATTTAATTAAATGTGTTATTTCATTATTATTGACTCACTTATCTTTTATTCATGTGTAATTATTTTAAAATCCGATCATATACGATTATGACCTTGGATGAAATGTACTTTTTTTGCTAAAATTGTGTCTTGTATTATAAATACATGATCCTTGCGTTTTCTCACTATAAATCATATTTTTCTTCTCTAATAATGCATTAATAGAGAAGTGCATGTAACATAGTAAACTATTATTGAGCTAAAGATAGGCTTTACAAGATGTAAATCTAATAAGTCATAATAAGTAGAATATATAACCACTGTCGAGGACAAGATGTGGCCAGGATGGGACAAAGAAATTCAGATATATACAACAACAAATCTTAATAAAAAAATATATAGCATATTCTACCCAACAACAATTACTGTGCTATATATTTTTGTTAATACTTTTGTTATGTATTAATTATTATATTAGCATTCCATAATCAACCTAATCTGTAAGTACATGCAGAGGAATTATAATCAGAGATTAAAATTATTTTTTAAGAGAAAGTAAAATAGAATAATTTGTTCCTCTTTTTTCTTATTGAAAAAGCATATAAAAATGTGGAAATGATTGAGAAAAAGGTGGTAGGCAGAGCATAACTCAAATGAAGTAAACTTATATTAATTTTGAGATAGAGAATAATGAATCAAATATGTATCAAAAACATATTGCATATTATAAATTGAAAGAATATGCAATGGATTAAGGGAAATTCTTCCTAATCTGCATTGCAAGTGTTGATATCTTTAAAAAGTGACTAAAATGGGTGATTTGTATACCCATTTATTGTCTTGTCAAGAATCAATGCAGCAACATATCAAGTAAGGAATTTTAAATCTTCAACTATCCTTTACCATATCATAAGTTTTGTGATGTCATCAGAAAATAACAAAGATTATTGACACATTATATCATAGTATATAATGTTATTTTAACATATTATAAATTCTTTTAAATATATCCATAAATCTTAATTCAACTGCCAAAAATTCCAAAATTGCTAGTGTCGGACGTCATGATCAATGTTCGAACCCCGATTCTCCATTTTGTGTATGTCAGTTTTCAATGACTTGCCATTTTAAAATATATGTACTCATTTTTTTTACAAATTAAAGTAAATAATTATATTATCCTCGTAAAACATAGTACAGTTGTTAGTAAAGACATTATAACATTTAGGGTCAAAGAATCAAATTCAAATTCTCCGTTTATTCAAGTTTAAGGGTGAAATTGACAAGAAAGAGTAAATTGATAAAATTTATTACTCCCTCCGTTCCTTTTTATTTGTTGTTTGAGAAAAAATAGGTGAAATTAAGAAAGTGTATTTTTGTATTTTATTTTCCTATTATACCCTTTTTTGGGATATATTATACTCTAATTTTAATCCACCAAAAAATTCCTATTTTTATGCAAACACTTTCTGTTTCCAAAAAATTAAAACCACAAAAAAAAATTATATGAAGAAGTTTAGTAAAAAAAAAGATACAATAAAAAGATTATATGAAAAAAAATTATATAAAATCTACTCAATAAAAAAAATTAGAAAGGAGGGTATAATAGACAACACATAACCTCAAATTATCAAAACAACAAATAATTTGAAACAAATTTGCTTTTCTAAAACAACAAATAAAAAGGAACGGAGGGAGTATTTACTATACTAATTTAGTAGGCATATAAAAGCATATCAAATGCACACACCACTCTGTTTCATCACTAGAGCTAGCTAGTAGTAAATTGATACAAGCCCATAGTAATGTAGATGGTACTTATTATGATATTCGTAAAAGAGTAAGATTCTTCAACTATGTTTGTAAATAATGGCAGCCACATAATTTATTGGTAATATTTCTCAATTCGAATGTATGGTGTGAGCATGTATATATGTATCTAATTAACGTTCACTTATTAACGGATAAAGTACTCCACTTTCTCAACCCTTAAAATAATGCATCATGATTCATTAACAAACTTTAATATTTTTTGGTTTATTTATTTTCTATGGTATCCTCATGTATCATTTCATTTTAGTGTAAATTAGTTTAAGTGGTATATGCCAGACTCGTACCTCTTTTTCCTTAAAATAATGAAAAAGTTACTCTCATAAATACAATGGCATACTATTTTTCTTATAGGATATTGCATTTTATATGTATATGATCGGGATTCGAGTCATGGTCATTCTTTTTTTCCACCTTAAGGGTAGAATTTCCAACCACTAGACTATTTGACAAAAAAAATTATTTGTTTTTAAAAACTCTATAACTATTTGTCAAACAAAAAAACAAAAGAAAACTCTTTAACTATTTGAACCTAGCTATAATCATTTGATTTAAAGACATTAAAATTTGCAATTATAATGACAATATATGTATATTATATAACTAGGCAAATGAATTGAAGTGTGTAATGATCCAAATGCATTTCATAGAATGATGCATGATATATAATATTTTTTTAAAAAAGAAACAATGATCACATAATATTTCACTTTAACAATTGACTATAACTTCATATTTTCCAATTTCCAATAATTGAGTTATACATTTAAGTTGATAATTGATGAATAGGGACAGTACAGTCACCAAACTCAATTATTAAATTAAGACTCTTGAGAACACTTAGATGAGATAATAAGAATCTGTTTCAATTTAACTATAATATTTGAATTCGAATCCAATTCCAAAAATGTAGCACTGCATGCTAAATATTTTGAGAGAAAATTTTACCCTAGATCATGGTCTTGTCCGATTAGATAGATTAATATATGCAATTGTATGTAACGCTGAAAAAATTAGATGAGATCATAATTTCAATGAGCCAAGCCAAGTTTCCAAAAATTGGCAAATGAAAAGTAAAAGATAACCAATCTTTAGTTGGTTCAGTGGTGATTGACGCTGAATTTGGTAAATAAGACCACGGTTCGATCCCCTGCAACCGTGATCGGGAGGGAGCTGGAACCACTTGATGTCAGAACTGACGTCCGAATCAGATTAAACTGGTGATGAAAGCCAAATAAAAAATAGTAGAAGATAAAACAAACAAAAATGATATGTTTAGTTTCAAACAGTGGTACTGTTCCGATGGATAAGATGTGGAAGAGACACTCGCCGCGTCGTCAAACTCAAAACAAGGCAGAGATGGAAATTGGTATGAGAGTGACTTTATGGCCAATATGGCCCTTATGATTTGATCCTCTTATTGGCATCAGCAAGCACTTCACTCCATCATAAAACAAGTGCTATCCACTAGTCATACTATTTCAACACCAAATTTAATCATATCATTGTTACATTATTGCTTAATAATGATAAAATAATTGGACATACTATAAAATGATATAGCTAGGTATATAGTGAACGGTCGGTAAGACCATGATACGATCAATTTATAATGTCAATATTGTTAGATTGAATATTTTATATGGGTTTGAATTTAAAATGTCACAATTGTGTATATACGTTTCAGGTAATATTTATCACTTCTAGTATGACGTACAAGAATATTCGGACTAGTTGATTCAGTATGGCTAGAGAAATCCATTGAAGAGGATTGGGAAGCGAAGCCTTCCACTGTAGATAGTGTCGTAATCTAAACTGTTGTATTTAAACACAAGGTTTTTTTAACAAGATGTTCACTATAATACAAAGAAACTGCAATTGTTTGCATTTATGATTTCTTTATTCTTTTGAATCCAATTGTTGTTCTAACAGTTTTCTTAGGTGAAGATTATCTCACAAGACTGAATAGGTAGAGTGACACAAGTGACTCGTTGGCTTTGACTCAAAATTTATATTTTATTATCACATTCAAATATAAATTTTAAGTCTAATCCAATGTCACAAAATTAATTCAAAGGTGGATATTAAAATTTGGATCCTTTCCCGTTATTTGTGGCACCATTTATAATAAATGTTGATATTATATCATTATTATCCATTTGGGATTTTAGACATAATATGAGAAGTCTTTTTCTCCACCAAATTCAATACTCACCAATTTAAAGTATTTATATATATACTATAAACTCTCCACACAAAAAAGTGATGGCCATTCACCTAATTTTTTTCTCAATAAAACAATTCAATTATTTGCTACGTGGAATCCATCTTGTTCATGCATATTGCATACACACACAACAAATAAGAATATTCATGACCTTACGTATCATTAATTCTATTACTAAAAGAAACATTGACCAATAATAAATTGATTCAAGTAGTAAGAATTTTGGTGCTTTTAAATATGTGATCAAATGTTCGACTTATAACCAGTGGCGGAGACAGGGGTGGCCAGGATGGGCCATGGCCCACCCCAAAATAATTCGAAAATACTATATACATTATATAGTGCAAAATAATATTGGTTTGTTCAAGTGGCCTGGTGGTGAGTGTGACTGCTGCATAGTGAAAGGATGCGGGTTCAACACCCTACAGCCTATATTTTTGCATTTTAATTTCAAAAAAATTTTAACAAGTAGCATGCATGATGATTTGAAGTGGTGATCTTGAGAAACATAATAATGTATTACTATTACTCGTATACATTAAAGCAAATACTCTTTAAAAAAATTGCTTTTCATTTTTATATACCTTTAAATTACTATATTTAAAAATTTCAATGTATCAATACACTTGATGTTTAAATTAATAAACTATCCATTTTAGAAACATTATACTAATTTTTTACATTTTTATTATGAGTGATGAAAAAATTTATTTTCTTCATAGTTTTGGTAAATAAAATATAGTTACTATAATTTTTTAAATAATAGAAAAAAAAAATTCTTTCCAAAATACTCATTTACCTATTAATTTAAAGATTACATATAAAGATAAATTCAAAAGCTCATTTTTATGTGAATAAAATAACAATATTTTTATCAATAAAAAATTTATAGTTTCCATTTTTCCAAAAACAATTACAACTATTTTCAATTAAGAACAATCATTTTCTTTTTTGTATAAATGTAATATAATAAATATATTTTTAATGATTTAAATTAAGAACAATCATTTTCTTTTTGTTTATTATCAACTTTGCGCAAGTATTAGTTCAAAGTCAATTGTTAATGATTTCAAGTCACTTGATACACAAAATATTTTTTTTAAGGTATTTAAATAAATTTTGATAATCAATTTTATGCTTATTATAACTTAAATTTGTGCATGCAAAATAATTTTTGTATTTAATTTTATATTATCATTTTTTAGTGGCCCACCCGGATATTTTTTCCTGGCTCCGCCACTGCTTATAACTTATTTTTATGGAGAAAATTGATTGGGACGAGAAAACTCATCTTATATGTCTCTCCGGTTATGCGACGAAAATTAGTTATTGTTAATTGCAATATAAATTTTGTTCAATATCATGCTAACAAAGAAAGAGGCTCACGTGTGAGCTTGATGATGATATCAATTATTACACGCTTCAAATTAAATCAAAAAATTTCCACTAATTAATCTTTTTATTTTATTTTAAAATTGTATTTTTTTGAGGACAATTCTCATACAACATCACTATGTGGAGTCCTATAAATAGAACAATTAGCATGACGTTTTACACTTAGGAGACAAAACACAAACAACTTCAAGTGTTCTTCTCTTCCTCTGTATACAACTCTGTTCCTATAGTTTTTTAGTATCATAATACTAATAGAGATAAAGAAAAGAAAAATATGGAAGGAGAAAAGTGTTGTTCAAGTTTTTTTCAAAGATGCAAACCTTACATAGCTATGATTTCTCTACAATTTGGTTTTGCTGGTATGAACATAATCACAAAGGTTTCACTCAACCGAGGAATGAGTCATTATGTTCTTGTTGTTTATAGACATGCTTTTGCAACTGCAGCTATTGCTCCTTTTGCTATAGTTCTTGAGAGGTATTCATCATTTCATTCTTAATGGAAAAATAAAACACTTTGAGAAAGAAAACTCATTAGCTTATTATGTGAATCATTTTCTTATCAAACCTTCTTTCTTGTCATTGGCAGGAAGATAAGGCCAAGGATTACATTTCTTATGTTCATGCAAATGTTTGTGTTGGGACTCCTCGGGTTAGTACTTTTCTCGCTTTGCAAATCGGTTGTTCTTGATGGACTCGGATTCCCTGCAATCGAATGACTTTAGTCGGTTTATCTATATTGTTAAAATATATATGAAACGGCTTTTTAGGGATGTCTCTGATGATGAGATATGAAATTCCTTGAATAAAATATGAACTTTTTACCCTAAATTTTTTATTAGTCACACTCACACCCCCATTATTTAGGCGTGCACTATATACCGAGGAAAACAACTAAAATTTCTCCAAAATATTCGTAGGTAATATGAAGAGTTCTTGTAGTGATGGCGTAGGTCCATTTTTTCACGTGTATCAAAATTGTTTTTCTAAGAATATAGTGCACGCCTAAAATATATGATATGAGCTTGAAGCTAAAAATATTTTAGAGTATTAATTATATAAAATATATAAATCCAAAAATGATCTAAAATTTGTTGTTTTGTTTTTTTAGGCCTGTGATTGATCAAAACCTATACTATGCTGGGTTGAAATTCACTTCCCCAACCTACTCTTGTGCTATTAGCAATGTTCTCCCTGCAATGACATTTGTAATGGCAGTTATTTTCAGGTATATTTTTACATATCTAATTAATATTAATAATTATATAATCTCATGTGTCTTAAAAAAAATTATATGTTTTGTGGTATTAAATGACTTAACTTGGTGTTAATTATTCTCTACTTTTGATAAATTAGGATGGAGAAATTGGACATTAAAAAATTAAGATGCCAAGTAAAGGTGATTGGAACTATAATTACAGTTGCTGGGGCCATGGTGATGACATTATACAAAGGACAAGTTATTAATATATTGGGATCTCAATACATGCATCATCCTAGAAATTATGTACCTGAAAACACTACTGATTCTGGTGAAAAGGATTGGTTTAAGGGTTCTGTTCTTCTCATAATTGCTACATTTGCTTGGGCTTCTTTCTTCATTCTTCAGGTATGAATGAAAATGTTTATAAAAGAAAGTGGAGAGTAAAATTGAAATTATATATTATTTGAATATTGATTTTTGTTTTGTGAATAATTTAGGCTGTGACATTAAGGCAATATTCAGCTCAACTCTCACTTACAGCCATAGTGTGTTTCTTGGGCACACTTCAATCAATTGCTGTTACCTATGTTATGGAGCATAACCCAAATGTTTGGAACATTGGTTGGGACATGAACCTATTAGCTGCAGCCTATGCTGTAAGTCTCTTCATAGTATCGAAGTTTTAAATTACGGTCGCAGTTGCATAACAATTATTTATTTTACAAAGAATCGCAGTCAATTGTAACCGATGCTACTTCAATAATATCACTACTAAAAAAATTACTAACAAAGAAAAAATGAAATACTTCACTAATTTTTGTGTCACTAAATCTAATAACGAATTTAGAGGGATTTCTTTTTTCCTTCTTAAATTTCTCTAACTATTTTAAGATTTTTAGCAGTGTAATAAGAGTTATCCTTAAAATATGAGGCTCTGTGTGATCGCACACTCTAAACATGCTCAGGACTATCACTGAGTGTAAATTTGTAATGGCATGTGTTTTGGTGCCGCTGACATAATTTATTTTCTTGTCGCGGCCAAATTCATGGAAGATATTTTTCTCAAACCATTTTTTTTATGTTTGTTGATGAATTTATTGAGGGTTCTAATGTGATATAAACTTTGGTGATGAACAGGGTATAATATCATCAGGTCTTACATACTATGTTCAAGGGATTGTGATGCAAAAGAAAGGGCCAGTTTTTGTCACTGCTTTTAGTCCTTTGATGATGATCATTGTGGCAATAATGGGCACTTTCATTCTTGCAGAAAAATTATATCTTGGAGGGTAAGTCCATACTATAATATAAAATAAAGTTTTTATTTATTTATTTTCTTTTATGATTGAATTTGTATTTATCTCCATGATATTTTTGAAAGAAATAAAGTGGTGACATATGTGAATAATGTAGCCACAAATATAATTGCATTCATGATACATCTAAAACTTTAATATTGCATCACAAGTGGACCACAAATAAAATTAAAACCTTGTTCAATCCAATGAACTATAAACATATGAGTTTTTATTGAGAAAGAAATTTCACTTTCATGCGGTTTCTTCTCTATACTTTCTATCATTTTCTTATCATAAAACCAAAAAATAAAAATGCATTAAAAATGAAACATCACAATCATAAAAAAGAACATTATTTTGTTAATTAACGGTGCTAAATAATTTGGTGCCATTATTTATTTATTTATTTTGTGATCATTGCAGTATTATTGGAGCAATTTTGATCGTAATAGGACTATATTCAGTTCTATGGGGCAAAAACAAAGAAAATAAAGAGATTGAAGCAGAGACTGAGGAAATTAAGTGTTGTAGAGAAAATGGAGTGATGGAAACAGTAATTGAAGGTGTTGAAACAAATGACATTGAGATGCAAAATGGTGAAGTTAATAGTAAAGTATTAAGGGTAGCTATTATTAGTGTTCCAAAAGTTTAAAAATGTAGATATTATTAGGAATAACAAACAAACAAAAAATGTGCAATTAAAAAAAGGGTCACTTAGAGTTGAGAAATTGAGAGGGGTTTTGTTTTGTGTACCTTCTTTAATTATCCTCATCATCATCACTACCTTTCTTTGGAAAACTTTGTTAAAGCATTTTTGGTGGTTGATCATTAGGACCATTAAGTGTGGGCCAGGTTGTCCAATGTCCATAATGTAAGTTAATTAAATTTTGCATACTTTGTTCAAAAGGAAATTATATTGTGGAGCTCTTTTACAATTTTTTTTGTTCGGATGAGATATTAAGCACGGTTTTAATTATTTTGAGGAATTAGTCTTTATAATTTAATGTAAAAAATATTTAATTTGCAAAATTAAAAATATATATTAGGCCAAAATATAATAGACTAAAATGTTCTCGTAACACCACTTCCTCATTCATAGACAAAAACAGTCTATTAATATCAATTGGTTTGAGTTATGTGTGAAAGAAATTAAAGAATAAAAGGTTTACAATTCAAATTCTGACAAGGTAGAAAAACTAACACTAGCAACTAATTATTAACTTTGGCCGTTTCAAAAAAAAGAAAAAAAAACACTCCTCCATCCATAGACAAGGACTGTCTATTAATATCAACTAAGTGGGGGCAAATGCACCCACTAACTTTTTACATAATATTTATTGTATATACTATTAATTATAGATTGTTAGTTTGAAAATTAATTCACAAATGTTGTATGCTTTCGCTATCTCTTTCTTTAGCCAATAAAATAAGCTTGGTCACATTAGAATGTTAAAATAACAACAACATGATTATCTACATTTTGATATCAATACAAAGTGATTATTAAAGATAGTTTCTTTCTTTTAATGGATATAAGCTAAGATAATATAGGGTATCTAAGAATTTTTAAACATCACAATTATTTTAGGATCCTGAAACACCTTCATCCTAAGATCCTCTTCAGATTTTTTTTTTTTTCTTCATTTTTATAAGACTCTTTTCCCATTTTCAAATGTATTGATTATTTTTTTTACCAACGTAAGTAAGTACATCTTTTTCTACAATTTATAATAAATATTTTAAAAAAACAAAAACTCATTCTCTTTACTAAAGGATAAAATTGAAAAAACAATGTCAATTGCCAACAACTTTAATACCAAAACCCACTTTTTTAATCTCTGCAATTTTTTCAATAGGATCTTATAATTAGAGACGGAGGTAGTATAAAACATTCAGGAAATATTAAAACATTAAAAAACTAAAGTCCAAATCTTAACAATCAGACTAAGCTCTTCTGCATATGATGAATGATTATTGTCGATGGTCTTTGATGTTATATCCAACTCCATAAAAGATATATTTCCAGGTGTTCGAACAAATAAATCATATATACTCTCTAAAATAGCCAATTCTATTACATACGTGGTTAACCTCTTAAGAGTATATATCTTTCAAATTAGGAGTAAGTAATATTAATAATCTAAAGTTTGTGTACATTTTGTTTCTAATCAATGTTGAAAGTGTTCACTCTATACTTTGAGTGTGTCGACCTTCTTTTCAAAGACATATTCTCTCCTATCTAGAAATAAGCATCCAACGTGATTAAAATACAACATATTAATTAAATATGTTATTTACTAGTAAATATTCTTTGGATGATATATTACATCACAAATTCCATTCCAAGTGATGCAACCACGTAAAGATGCAGATTTTGCACTTCCTCAAAGTGCTTCTTATACAACATATTCTGATTCTTAAAATTCATTTCCAAAATCTATTCCCTAGATTTGGGGCAGTCGCACCAACATGAGAAAATAAATATCAAGTGATACTATTTAGTGTCAATGTGTCATAGTCTCCATATTCCGAAAGTACAATTTAAAAGATAAAAAACTTTTTTTTTTTTGGAAAAAAGAGGGAAAAACTTTTATCATAAAAAAAAATTAAATAAAAGATTCTACGGCCCTTATTTGGTAGGAGAGAAAAAGACAAGAGATAAAAAAAAACACGAAAACCAATACATGTATTTAGACTAATGTTAGTCTAAATACATGCATTGGTTTTCGTGTTTTTATTTATCTCTTCTCTTTTTCTCTCCTACCAAGCGCACCATATTGAAATACGAGTTAAAATTTACAATATTCTAATGAACAAATAAAAAATGAACAAATATGTGGTTCATTAGCTTACTACTTGAGACAACATGCTTTGAAGTTAAACACCAATAAAAATCATTACTAAAAATAAACTAAAACTTTGAAATATTGTCTCAGAAGAAGCATGTCAAAGGCTAATTAGCATTAGACACCTGCTCCACTACCAACTGCAATATGATTGTATATCCACTTTAGTCCTTGTATTAATAAATAAATAGAGGGGGTCGATTGCTCTGTTTTCCAATATTTTTGCCAAGGCAATATTTTAATTAAAATTAATGATGAATCATTTAGGTTTGTTTATACATATGTGTTGACGTCTTCGCTAAATTTGGAGTTTCCTTAGATGTCGGCTTCTTGATTCATATTTCCTCTTCAAAAAGTGTTCGCGATATACTTAAGCACAATATAATGGAAACTTTCTGCCTCCGCGACTAATTTTTTCCTTTTTATTTAGTTTTTTTTTCCTTTTAGCTTCCTTAGAAAAAAAAAAGTACATAGGATTTTGAATTTATAAGTAGAGGTAATTTCTTATTTTACAAATTTGATTTTTTAGAATTGAGTAAGATTCGATTCTTAATTTTAAAGTCGTTTATAACTTTTTCCAAGATCAGTTAAGTCAGATGCTATCATGTTTCAGCTATTAGACTACCTACCATTTATATTCACACATCAAGTTCGATAGTGTTGAGCATGAGGGATGTGTTAAGAGTCTGACATCAGATGTGAGATGTCTGAATATAAATTTATTAGTAGAGAATTTTCACCTTATAAGTTGATTTTGTATGAGACTCAACTTTCAATTCTAAGAATGTTAAATATATCTGTAAAAGAAAGAATTTTAAATATAAAGCAATAATTTTCAACAAAATCATATAAATATTTCATGTACTATATATTTTTCTTATAATGAAATCAATGATGATCGAATCTATGACCACATGTATTTTATCCAAATATTTCACTATTAAACCAAACCTAGTGATTTTCATTTACTACATATTAGGTATGAAATTGAAAGAAAAAAAAAATTACTCACTTTCATCTCATCTCAAATATAAGTCAAACACAATTAAAGAAATTTGGCACATCAATTTTTATTAACCAACTTTTATTTATATTTAAAACCGTAATAGTATAAATTTTTAATATATACTAGTTGTGTAAATAAAACAACATATATTAGTTGTATAAATAAAATTAACATAAATGCTTAATCATAATGTTTCCATCATAGTTGTGTAAATTTTGTTTTTTAAATAAATAAAAATAAACTTTTATTTATTAAAATGATGTAATAAATACAGAAGGATTTAAATTATTAATTTTTATAATTTAGCATTTTTGTACGTACGTCGTATGGTAAAAATCTCTTTCTAATCAATCTTTTTTTTTTTTAACAAAAATTTAGATTCTAATCAATCATTTAGAAGCTACACTTGCTTAAGCTGATCTCATCAGCAATATAAGCAATCATCCATCAAATTATTAGATGCCCACGACTAGATTTATTTGGCTAAGTTGGGGGACATGTTTGAAATCCCTGTTTCCAATTAGATAGTGCATCAATAACATCACACTCTCTTTCAATTCAACTCAAAAACTATTGATTCGTGAGCATCCATCCATTAGGAATAGGAAGCACTTTATAACCAAAAATCTCATAATATGTTTGGTTCTGAATATCAATTCTCATCGATTATAGTATATATTAATTTGAATGTGATAGTTGAAAATTTTAAGAA
Source organism: Trifolium repens (assembly GCA_030408175.1). Lineage (NCBI taxonomy): Eukaryota > Viridiplantae > Streptophyta > Magnoliopsida > Fabales > Fabaceae > Trifolium > Trifolium repens. Next base: position 36,717,099 of record CP125848.1, on the reverse strand, counting down.
ATAAGAATTTTACATAATTCAAATGAATCAATTGAATTCTCGTGATTTTTGTATTTATTTGCTTAAATATTGGATAGTGTAACGATAGCTTCGTTTTTTGTTTCTATTTTTAGTATTAACCCTTTCGTTTTCAGGGAAAGTGACACCAATAATCTAGAGATTGATCGTGAGATAAGTAAATTTTGGTCAATGATTGTTTTTATTGGTTATCAAACTCAAGTTCTCTCGAACGATCTATTTTAGAGGGAGTTCATTAACCACTTGAGTTTAATTTTTTAGTTAATAGTGGAAACGTGTTATAACCAAAGATAAAATTTAGACTTTTTGTTACAAGTTTTATTAGAAAAAAAAATCACTTTTTTTTTAATGAAAATAATAATTTTTAAAAATATTGCATCTGTTTGTTATAGATTTAAAAAAAAAAAAATCAAAATAAGCAGATAAGTATTAAAGTTGAAAGTTATTTTATAATTGAACAATATCATTTTTACATATTGTATCCAAACAAATTAAAGATTATTTTATAAAAAATAAATAATCTTTTTTACAAAAAACAAGCACATTATAAATTCTAGTTTTCTAGAAAATCTCTAAAAATTAATCTCTAAATTTTGAATATCAAAACAACTATTTTCTTAATCTATAACAGCATCTCCAATAGTGATACCTCTTTGGGTATCATACATCACTAAAAAATGGTCCCTACATTGCCATATAGTATTTATGCAACTCAGAGCATCCACAATGGAGCTCACCATTTTATGGTACTTAAATGGGTCCCATATATACACATCACAAATTTATAATTTTTTTATAGTAGTACCTAATAACACTTAATTCCTCCAATCCAACATCTCTTAAAAAGTTTTATATGGGTCCCACCAATACAACATCTCACCAATAACTCTACACAATTATAGATGGGTCCCACAAAAATAATTTAGGTACCACTTCTTATTGTAGCACTAGTACCTATTAAGTACTCTTTTTAGTTTTGCTCCAATGGAGTACCTATTAGGTATCAATTCTTAAAAAAATAGGTACCCACCATTGGAGATGCTCTCATACATGTTTTGCTCCAATGGTGATACTACTCTAGGTATCATACATTATTAACAAGTTATTAATTCTATTTAATTTGATATACTAAAAAAGGTAATATTAAATTGATGATACGATACCTTAAATAAGGTACATGTATCATCAATTTTGATACCTCCATGCCATGTCATCAATTTAGATGGGCTTTTCGCATTGGGCCAAACAAATGAGCTACTTCAACCCAACCAGGGAAATCCAATCAATAAATAGGGTGTTGTTTTAAGCACGCCCCACACTCTACTATTATCTCTATTTTGAACATTTTTTACTTTTGATTTTATAAATAATTCTTACAGTGTATCCTCTAACACACATTTTCAACACACTTTGATTAAAATTTATATCAGTTTCATCAAAAAATTTATGTGATATACATGATTCGTTGGAACACATGAATTTTAATCGATAAAAAGTTTGTTACAAGTGGTAAAGAAATTTGAACTCCTTAAAATAAGTGACTATGAATCTGATTTCTGACTTTTGTGTGTTGAAAACACTTGATTGAAAGAAAAGAACTTACCTTATGTATTTCATATGTTCCCCAGTAAAAATTAATCACTGTTAAACATTGGTGAAAGAGTTGTGCTATATGTCGCGAAGGAGACTTTCACGAAAATATCACGAAGGAACAAAATGATAGATAAATTGCTATCATTTGATTGTATCTTTTCCATTCTGATTTCTATATGTTCCCCACTAAAAAAACAACACTCCAATTTCAAACATCTTCTTCCAGGTTTTCCCATTCTAAGCTTAAAGCCACACTCCCCACCCCAAATCAACTCTATGAAATTCATCATCATCAGGAAAGGAAGGAATAAATGGCCATGGATGTGTAACATCACATTGTTTTTGTGGCAAACACAGAAACAAATTATGGACAAATCAATTATATTCAATTCTGATTCCAAATTGAAAACAACAAGATTAAGCCATTAAGGAAGAGTTGTATATCCTCTTCATTCCAGCGGTGTTGGAAGTATAACTGAAGCGGTGTTGGAACTATGGAAAAGTGAAGCGGTGTTGAAAAGAAGAAATAGGAAATAAATAATTGAAAAAAAAATGGAGAAAGAATAAAACCCACGTGTAGGTAAAGTTCTGGTGCCACCTGGTCGTGATGTTCTCGTGAAAAAAAAAATCCGTTGTATTGAGCATTTTCCTTGGTGAAAATGTCATACATATAACATGATAAAAAATTAAATTTATATTACATAAATTTTTTAGAAGCTTAACTCACAAACATAAACAAATTTAAATCCAATGAATTATAAAAAGAAATTATGTCTAATGAATATAAATTTATAACTTTGAGGTTTTTTTTGGGGGTTACACGAGAATAAGAAAAGAAGAAGCAAAAAAAGAGCAGAACAAAAAACTATGTCCTAACTCCTAATAAAGGACACTCCTACAACATTAGTTAGTAAGGCAAAAGAGAGATAAGGTAAATGGTTATGCATCATCACAAGAGATTATGGATGATTAGTATGGCCAGTTTAGAAAGTATATGCGCGCAAGAGTTTTTTTTCCAAAAAATATGATGAATTGAAATATCACAATCCTTAATCAAATAAGCTCCAAGAGGTCTGCATAATGTGGAGTCTCAACACTTCGACACCAATGCACTACATGAAGAGAGTCAGAAAAACAAACCACCGTTCCAACGAAGCATCTCTCATAATGTTAATTAGTGATATCGGGAGTATCGCTCCTCTGGTGCACTCATAACAAATTAGTGTTTGAGGGTGTATAATCGATAGGGGTTTCTGCCGGAAGCTTTCAATTTCTCTTTAATCGTAGTGTGGATTTGTCTAATATTTTTCATGCAGAAATTCATTGCTAGTAATTGAGATTAAGCTGAGGTCTTCTTTTATCTAAAACTCAATTCACCTATTTTTTTTAGATTCAATTCATTTAAAATTTATGTTATAAGAGGAAAAATTGTGTACTCCCCCTATCTTATTATTATTTTAGTTATCATAATATATAGGTACGAAATTGTCACTGTTTTTAGCAATAATTGATCTTCATTGGAGAACTAGTAGGATATACAAGGTGGGTTCTCTCCCCCTAACCGAATATTTTTCATGCGCAAGAGTCATGAATTGAACTACTAATCACCTGCTTAATAAACCCACAACACTTATCACTTGAACCAATTCATTATTGGTTTCTTCTATCTTGTTGTAAATGTCCCTTTTGAAATATCTTTGGCAAAATTACATCTTTAATCCTTTAACTTAATTTCCGATAACACTTTAATCTTTTTTTCATGTTTCGATATGAATTTTAAGCTTTAAAATTATTATTTTATTTATGCTTAAATGCAGTTTTGGCCCCCAAATTTCACAATTGTGCGATTTTGTCCCCCAAAATTTTAATTGTTTGATTTTAACCTCTTAAGTTTCACAATTGCTCAACTTTAGCCCCCAAGTTTCAATTGCTTGATTTTGGGCCCCCAAGTTTACCCCATTTTGCATTTGCTAGCCCATTGTTGACTTTTTTGACTAAAATTGCTTTTGGGGCATTTTTAAAAAATAAATAAAATATGTTTTTAATATTAAAAATATTTTTAAAATTAATTTTTTCTATAAAATATTAATATTTACTTTTAAAAAATTTTATTAAGAATTGTTTTTTAATAAAAAGGTTTAATATATTTTTTTAAGAAAATGTTTAAAAAATAGTTCATAATTTTTTTTATAACAAAATTATTTTATAAGTTATTTATAAGAAAACTATTTCTAATTTTTTTAAAAATTTAAAACTTTTTTTTAATTGTAAAATATTTATTTAATTTTAAAATGCCACATAACCAATTTCTAATTATAAAAGTCAACGGAGGGTTAGCAAGTGCAAAATGGAGTAAACTTAGGGGTCAAAATCGAACAATTGAAATTTGAAGGGCTAAAATCGAGCAATTGAAAACTTAAGAGGTTAAAATCAAGCTATTGAAACTTGGGGGGTCACAATTGCACAATTGTAAAACTTGGATGGGCAAAACTTCAATTAAGCCTTTTATTAATTTACTTTCTCTCTTCTTATAATTACTTTTATTAATTATTGTATTTCAACTCACTTAAGTATTTTTTAAAAGGGCTAATAGGTCTTTACCCCCTGCAAAGTAGGCGAGTTTTACTTTAGCCTCCTATAATTATTTTTTTTGAGATTACCCCCCTCTATTTTTTTTTATTTACACCCTTGGATGTACTTTTTAAATCGGTTATTTTGTTCAACCAATTTAAAAAGTGTTGTTTTTTAAATCGGATATTCTGTTTTTTTGCCTGCCACGTCAGCAAAAGGAGGGTAAATCAAAAAAATAAATTTTGCAGGGGGTAATCTCAAAAAAAAAATTACAAGGGGTAATGCAAAACTCGCCTACTTTGCAGAGGGATTGGTTATTATGCATAAGTCATCATTATGCACCATGCATAAGTTACTTAGTGCACCCCCCAAATTACTTGTGCACCCCCCAAATTACTTGTGAGAATGGTTTTAGATATATGCACTCAAAAACCATTAAGTGCATAAGATTGTTTTGGAGTACAACCCTATAATTAAAATAGAAACAATAATTGTGATTTAATGATTTCGATTGTCTTATATGAGAAACCAAAATTATTGTTAAATGGTTTTAAATAATGATTATAATTGTACCAAAAAAACTAAAAAAAAATGATTATAATAAAAAACCATTAAACCATTTTGCTGTGGGAATGGTTTCAGATGGTTGTAATAAAAAACCATTAGGTGCATAAAATGGTTTTGGAGTACAACCCTATAATTAGAATAAAAACAATAATTGTGATTTAATGGTTTAGATTGTCTTATATAAGAAACCAAAATTATTGTTAAATGATTTAAATAATGATTATAATTGTACCCAAAAAAATAAAAAATAATGATTCTAATTATAGGTTATACTTCAAAACCATCTTATGCACTTAATGATTTAGGAGTGTATATATGTGAAACCATTCCCACAGCAAAATGGTTTAGGCTAGAAATATGTGGGGACAAAAAAAAATTTGGGCGCACAAGTCATCCGGGGGGTGCGTGAGAAATTTGGGGGGTGCACAAGAAATTTAGGGGGTGCACGAGAAATTTGGGGGGTGAACAAACAATTTGGAGGGGTGCATTAGAAATTTGAGGGGTGCGCGAGAAATTGGTGGGGGGATGCGCGAGAAATTTGGGGGGTTTGAGATTAGGTGTGAGTGTGTGAGTTGAGATTGGATAGGATTATTATATGTGTATGCTCAATCTAATGGTTGTTATTGACTTATGTACCATGCATAAGGATTACCCTTATAAATAATAAGTTCACCCCTTTACAGGGGGAAAGTTATTATGCATAAGGATTTCCTTATGCATGGTGTATAAGCCAATGAAAACACAATGATTTTATTCACACACCCCCCAATTTACTACGCGCGCCCCCCACCCCCAGCCCCCCCCCCCCACCCCACTTATTTTTTTGAATTTTTTTTTACATTTTTTTTTGGCTATAATTATGGCTAATTTTTTACAATTAACATAAAAACTATTTTTTTCCCGAAAAAAGATCGGAAACTTTTTTCCCGGAAAAAATCAGAAACTTTTTTCCGAAAAAAGATCAAATACTTTTTCCAAAAAAACCGAGAACTTTTTTCTGAAAATTTTTTCCCGAAAAAAAATCGAAAACTTTTTTTCAGAAAAATCGGAAACTTTTTTTCCAAAAAATAAAAATCAATTTTTTTTTTAGAGAGTTAAATGGTTTCCAGAAACCATTTATGCAATATTATTCTGAAAACCATTATGCTGGTTAAATGGTTTCAAAGAGTTAAACAGTGAAACCATTTGTATTGTAAAATAGTTTTATGTGTTTACTGAAACCAATATTGTGTTTTTATGGTTTTAAAAATTCTGGAAACCATTATGCTGGTTAAATGGTTTCAGAGAGTTAAACAGTGAAACCATTAGTATTGTTAAATGGTTTTATGTGTTTACTGAAACCAATATTGTGTTTTTATAGTTTTAAAAATCTTGGAAACCATTATGCTAGCTAAATCGTTTCAGATAGTTATATATTGAAACCATTTGTATTGTAAAATGGTTTTATACTAAATGGTTCAATGATTTTAAATACCGATTATTACTGAAACCATAAATATGGTTTAATAGTTTTGATAGTTTTCTATGTGAAACCAAAATAATTGCCTAATGGTTTCTTACAAAACTAGTGTTGATTATCTTGCAGTATTTAAAAACAGGTTTTGGGTTTAATAACTGTTTTTTTTTTTTCAAAACCGATTTTTGAGTAAAAAATCTAGTATTTAAAATTGATTTTTTTTTTTTGGAAAAAAAGTTTCCGATCTTTTTTCCGGAATAATTTTCGATTTGTTTTTTCCAAAAAAAAAGTTCCAATTTTTCAGGAAAAAAGGTTTCGACAATATTTATGGTTTCAAAGATCCATTATGAAATTATTCCACCCCAAAAAAAGGTTTGGGCATAATTTTAGTTTAAAAATAACTACGAAAATATTTAATCATACATAATAAATAAAAAAAACTATAAAAAAAAACTAAAAAAAAAAATATTTAAAAAAATGGGTTGGGGTGGGGGGGGGGGGGGGGTGGGCTTATGCACGCTGCATAAGCTTTGACTTATGCAGGATAACCGATCCCCTTTACAGGGGTAAAAGTCTATTAACCCTTTTTAAAATAATAGTATCTTAGTAAATATTTTTTTTATCTTTGAAATCTTAATCTTAATCTTAATATAATAAAACGAGAGTAACTAGAGGCACTTTAAACCCTAACCATAATATGAATGGTCTAGATTTTGACACTTGGAAAAAAAATTATATCAACGGCTATGATAAAAACTTAAATAATCAATTTTTAAACCAATATTATGTTGCCACATCAATTAATGAATGTGACACGTCATGTGTTTAAAAAAAAAATTGAGATCTGTCAAAAAAGAAAAAATGGATAAACATTAATAAAACAAAAATTACTAATAATCAGTTACGAAAATTATGTATAGATGCAAAATTCTTTATTCATCAGCACGTTTATCACACACAATATTCAATTATTCTTTTCCCATTGCTACAGGTCCTAAATTCCTCCGTCTTTCTATTTTGTAGTTTTCTTTAAGGGTAAAATATGAATATTGAAAAAGACATCCCAAAAATTTGTATCCCCTTTATATATTAGTATATATATATATATAAAATTATTATATTTTTAATCATGGTTTGATTTTTTAATTTTGTGTTTTGAAATTAAAATCATATTAACATTCTATATAAGTACTTTTTAATTTATATAAGTATTTTTTAGTGTGCATATCCAAACACAAAAGGCTTATTGAGTATAAGAGTTTATGATGTAAGGTCTCATACTATAAACTTTAATGTTATAAGCACCTGTATAAGTTATTTATCCAAACGGACCCTAAACGCTTATTACTTTAAATAATCACACATTATCAACATTTCTATTATATAATTGAATTGAATGATTAAACCCGTACGAGCACGGATAAAAAGTCTAGTTAAAAGAATTAGTAAATATTTTAAAACGTATATAAAACTCGAATTAAACACCATTGAACCAAAAAAAAAACTGAAATTAAACAGCTAAAATAAAACACAAAGAGTAGTATATCCAAAGGTTAAAATATAATAAATACATCAATTATTATTATTATTATTATTTAATACTCCCTCTGTCCCAAAATAAATGACCTGTTTGACCACTGACACGTTTGTCAATGCACAACTTTAATCGTTAATATCTCTTATTATATATTATTAAAAATTATAAAAATGGTATATTTTGAAAGTACTCGTCGAGACAAATCAAACAACATCTCATATGCTAATATTTGCATGTATATATTAGTAGAAAAATAAGGTCCAAACAGATCAAATGAATAGTATACTAAGTCAAAAAGAGGTCATTTAAAATGGGACGGAGGGAGTACTAATATTGATACAGTTTACAGTAAGAAGGAAATATCTCTTAACCGAAAGCTCCAAAAGGAGGGAAACCAATAACGACTTATCCTTTCTTAGAAACTTGAACCTCTCTTACTCTTTCTCTTTTTATCTCTTTTCATCTTCCAATGACATTCTCTCCCCAAAACCAATCTCTAAAAAATGAACTCAAAATTCAAGACTCAGAATTTTCATTCAAAGAAATCGGAAATGAAGGTCTCACTAAACAGATTCTCAGAAAAGGTGTCACTTGGCAGACTCCATTTTCTGGTGACCAAGTTCAAGGTTATAACAAAAACATCAACTGTTCTTGTTTGTTTCAGCTCATGATTCATAATGTTTGTGACATAACATAAAAAGGGTCCTGCTAAATTTTACAACTTTTTCAATGAATTTTAAAATAACTTTTTTTTTTCCAACTTTCAGTTCATTTCAGCGGACAAGTTGAAAATGGACCATCTCTTGAATCAAGTTATGATAAAGGGTCGTCGTTTCATTTCAAATTAGGCCAAGGTAAGCGTCTCGTTTATTTTATACTACTAGAAAAAGTTGAATTATGAACGGAAATTATAGAAATAAACTAAATTAGCCCACCAAAATTGGCACCAGAGAGAATCGAACCTGAGACCTTGAGGAGGAGCACATACTCCCAGGTCTCAAGACAATACCGCCAAACCAACCCAAGTGGGTTAACAAAAAAAATTACATTAGTGACTAGTGAGCACATTGATAGCATTTATGAATTTGGTTTAATTATTGAATTTGGTTGCAGGTGAAGTTATCAAAGGCTGGGATGAAGGAGTTGCTACCATGAAGAGAGGGGAGAGAGCAGTGTTCAAAATACCACCTAACTTAGCATATGGAGAAGTAGGTTCTCCACCGTTGATTCCTCCGAATGCAACTCTTATTTTTGAGATTGAAATGTTGTGTTGGAGTGCCATTAGGGACTTGACTGGTGATGGAGGAATCATGAAAAAGACAATAAAGGAAGGAGAAGGGTGGGCTACTCCGAAAGAGCTCGATGAAGTGCTAGGTAACAAATAACAATCATAATTATAGCAATGTTTTTATATCATCGGCGAATGATTCGTTTATTTCAAAGTTTAATTTTAATACACTATCAATATGATAGGAGAATTAGTTATTATTAAAATCAAATATTTTTATTGATCTGATGATTATGATTGATCGACAGTGAAATATGAAGCAAGGCTTGAAAATGGAATGCCTATCAAGTCTGATAAAGGCGTAGAGTTTAATGTAAGTGATGGTAAGTACATTTCAAACATTAAACAATTGTTTTTGGAAACAGGTTCGGTGTGTGATTAGTAGTCATTGTAGTCAATGATCTTAGCCGTTGATAAAATATCCGATGATTGATATTTTATCCAACGGCTTAGATTGTTCGCACTAGCCGTATGAATTGTTGACTTCAGTGAATTTGGGTCCATTAAATATAAAATACTGATGTATCTCATGGATGGCACAATTAGGCTATCTTTGTCCAGCAATGAGTATAGCAGTAAAGACAATGCGAAAAGGCGAAGTGGCAGAGCTGAGTATGAAATTCTCTTGTAAGTTCATCAGGAGAAGCCACTCTTATTTTATGTGAAGTATGCATGTATTGCAATAATTTATTCATTTTGTTTCTGTTGCATTAGATTATTTATTTATTGAAACTATTTAATAATATGACTAATATTACGACATAATTTTGCAGATGGCATTATTAGTCAAAATTCAAATAGAACCATTGAGCTTGAGGGTTTACCAGATTCTAAGTTAATTAGTATCAAACTTGAGTTGGTATCATGGAAAATTGTAACTGATATCAAGGGAGATAAGAAAATACTGAAAAAAGTTAACAAAGCCGGTGAGGGGATTGATCGTCCTAACGAAGGATCTCTTGTGAAAGGTAACCTATACCTCAAATGGAAATAGATTTGACACATAATAATTGGACTTTGAAGAAAATTTGACGGTTGAGATTCCAATTTTTGTAGTCAAAGTCATAATGAGTCATCCGATATCTATCGAATGACTTATATTGTTGTAGTGACCGATTGCACAACTTATATTGTTTGACTTTGAGTGTAGTGACCGATTGCACAAAATCCGTGTCCAAGAAAAGTAAAATTAAATCATAGTCATATTAGTTTCTTAATTAATATTTTTCATTTTTTTTCAGTCATATATTTATGTAAAGGAGAAGATGGTACAATTATTGAGAGAAAAGGTTCTAAGGAAGAACCTTTTGAGTTCACAGCTCAAGAAGGTATACTTTTGATGTTATACAAGAACAAGGGTCATTCATGTACATTTTTCAGTCGTTAATCATTTCTAATACAATTATTATTATTATTATTATTATTATTATTATTATTATTATTAATAATAATAAAATTTGTGGTACTTGTTCTATGCATTTTCAGAACAAGTGTATGAGGGTCTAGAAAGAGCAATAATGACAATGAAAAAAGAAGAACAAGCTTTGGTGACTATCAATGCTGAATATTTGTGTGACAATAGTAATTTGCAAGGAAATAAGGCCAATAATAATAAAATTTATTATGAAGTTGAATTAATTGATTTCACTAAGGTTAGATACTTCTATGTATTGCTAATATAAGTTCCATCAATTCAAAACATCAACACAAGGTTTTTTATTTTATTTTTACATTTAGTCGATTTTCGCAACTTTTTACAGGAAAAGCCATTTTGGAAAATGGACACTCAAGAGAAACTAGAAGCTTGTGAGCAAAAGAAGCATGATGGAAATCTTCTGTTCAAGGCTCAAAATTTTAGTCGCGCATCTAAGAAATATGAAAAGGTTTGCGACTGCTATTTAAAATCTTGAATACATTGTAGCATATAATGCACGTGGATAACAAAATGAACTTTTCTTTTATTGATTTGGTATTGTAGGCCGCAAAATACATTGAATTTGATCACACATTTAGCGAAGACGAGAAGCTTCATGCTAATAACTTGAGATTATCATGTAATTTGAACAATGCTGCTTGTAAACTTAGATTGGAGGAGTACATTGAAGCTGCCAGGTTATGCACAAAGGTATTATTTGATCATAATGCTCAATGTATTAAAAATAAGATACAAAATAAGCAATTGTTTGATTAGTAGTACTAATGTGAACAATTAGTAATGCTTTTACTTTAAATCAAACAATTTCTTATTTTGTTTCTTAAGAAGCAAAAATTTATTAAGGTAAATGTAGAAAATGTTTTTTTACTATAGTTGTTACTCCCTTTGTCTCATATTAAGTGTCGCTTAAGGCTATGCGCGCAAAAAGTTGAATTCTTAAATTGATCCTATTTTGACACAGGTCCTAGAACAAGATCCCTTGAATGTGAAGGCTCTTTATAGAAGATGCCAAGCATACCTTAAAACATCAGACTTGGAGAAAGCTGAAGCTGACATTAAAAGAGCTTTGATTATTGATCCAAATAACAGGTACAATTATTTGCATTTTCAACCCTATTTATGCACATTTATAAGCCAATTCTACGTGCACAATTGAGATATGTTTTGCATCATGCACAAGTGAGTTTCTATCATTGGATGAATAAATTCCACCAATAGCGAAAAACGTACTTGTACATAGTGAAGGACTATTTGACTTGTGCACATTAGACAAAACCACATTCATACTAACAAATTTTCACTCACAAATTTTATTTTCTAATAACAAATTTGATATTGACACGGGAACATATATACCAATAATAATTTTAAAAAATAGAAGTAATTAAATATAACTATATGTGTTGGTAAGTGATACAGAGATACGTGTTGAACATCGAACATGCCTTAACAATGAATAATTATTTTTTCACTTGGCTTGTTAACAGAGACATTAAACTTGAGTACAAAGAGCTCAAACTGAAGCAAAAGGAATACACTAAATATGAAGCTGATATCTTTAGCACAATGGTTTCAAAGATGAATTAGTTCAGAAACTGAATTTTTGTTCCACATCTCTTTTTGAAGTAGAAATATGCATGCAAGGTGTATTTATCATTTATTTATTTTAAATTTTTGGGTTAATTAAAATAAAATCAACCTCAGATAAGCAGGGGTTAGTTTTTCATATGATTTGTAACAAATACAGATACACTTAATAAAATAAAGTCAATATGTGCTTTTGTGTTCTAAAAACAGGTGCCACTAAAATTTTGATGCTCTATACGGCTGCGCATCCTGAACACCCTCTGAAATTCTCCCTGATCATACATGAATTGAGATCAGATATGTGAAATTTATATTTTGATGGCTGCTACCCAAACTCTCAATCGACCCGGACTTTACGTGAATTCAATTCAAGTACACGTATCGCCCATAAATTCTAAGTTTATAGAATTTAGGTAAACTCATTTCACATATGTTTTCTCCATTTTCTAATGTCTATGTGTTCTGGACTGGGCCTAGAGCTGGCCCAATCCACTCCCTGCTCGACACAAGGAGCTCAGAGCTTCTGCTCGACATATACAGATAGGAGCTTCTCCCCAACGATCGTCGAGGTCCCTGCTCGGATCTACGATGATATCACGATTCCCACGTGTTCCTATTAATCAGAGCACGTTCCAGATGAGCTCAACGGCTTCCCCACACGATACGGGACAGCTCATCACCAGGATAAGGACTAAATGCCGGTTCCTTACTCCAACAACGGAGAAATCCTGGCAGTCTCTCATATTGGGCCGTTGTGCACAGCCCATTAAGAGGACCTTGGCCCAGCGCTGGGGGATCTATAAATACCCTCCTTCACTGGAGGGTCAGGTATTCTATTCTCATTCTATACTCTCACTTTCTGTACTTGTTCACTCCACTGACTTTAGCATCGGAGCGCCTGCAGGTACAACCCCCCCCCCCCCCCCCCTCCGTTGGTGATTGCTGCTCAATTCAACCGTTCTACTCAACAAAAGAAGTCATCAAGTGAAGGATTTGCTGGCCCAAACCTTTCTGATCAACAGGTTAGATCAGTGGCGCCGTCTGTGGGAATCTGGTTTCCCCTTCTTTCAAATTAAAAGTTTAAAATCGATTTTTCTTCTTCAACAAATCTTTTCCAATGGTCAGTGCATCCAACACTCGCAACAACAACGATCAGATCAACGAACATGTTGATTTCGTTCCAAATGCTTCCTCCCCTGAGAGGCACAACACGGTTCTCAGTCCTGTGAGACAACCGGCACCGGAATCTGATCCCAGAGATGGTCGATTCACCCCGGTATCGTCGGAAGAAGACGACGATATGTAGATCATAACTGATCGACAAGCAGGGAAACGCCCGCAAATTACGCAGGAAATCCCGGTAGTCAGCGCACAACCCGCTGACCAACAAACTGATTTTCAGAGAATTCTCGCCCTCCTCGAGAAAAATAATGAGTTAATAGCGCAACAGAATCTAAGGATCGAAGCGCTCGAAAAACAACGCCCCCAGCGGGCAGCCAACTCTCCCCCGCGGAGACATCACTTGCATGAATCCCCTCCTCGACAGGAAACAGCCAGACAACGGCGTCCTGCCCTCGAAAGGATTCAGCCCCCGAGCAGCAAACGGGGACGAACTCCACCTCTACGCGAGGAAAGAGTCTCCCCAACCACAAAAAAGGGGAAGATGGTCGAGCAGCCTCACCACTCTCCCCAAGGGCTGTGAAATATGGCAAGACAGGGAGGCACTTCTAGTCGCCCTACTCGCAAGGACCACGAATACCGAAGTCCCACACCGGTTTGTCGGTATGACGAAGACACCTTCGAAGTCTCCCCCAATGGGAGTGAGGAGGAGGATAGCGTCTGTGCTCTTTCAAGGGACATCATGAGAGCACCTATCCCCGCAGCATTGGAGAGGCTCCCCAATCTCCCCTCTTATGATGGCTTGTCCGACCCGGATGATCACATCAATAATTTCAACACCATCCTCAACTTCCGCAAGACGAGCGGAGTAATCAGGTGCAGGCTCTTCCCCACGACCTTGAGAAAGGGAGCCATAACCTGGTACACCAGCCTCCCTCCCCACTCTGTGTTCTCCTGAAAAGATTTCACGGATCAGTTCAAGAAAAATTTCACCGCGTCTCAGAAGCAGCTGAAGACAGTAGCGACCTTGGAGGCCATATTCCAAAGACCCAAAGAATCTCTCCGACCATACATCGAGAGGTTCAACAGAGAAGCCGTTCAGGTCGAAACGACCGACGAGATGAAAAGATATTTGTTGGCGCGCGGCCTCCGTCCCCGCACCGACTTCGCCAAAGCTGTGGGCATTGAAAAGCCCAGAACTTTAACCCAGCTCCTCGCCAAAGCAGAGTCATACATACAGTAGAAGGAGCAGGAGATGGCCGACGCTCTCCGACAGGGGTGAACCGAAGAGGCTCCCCCCAAACAAGATTCAAACAAAACCCCCCGTGAATCCGGACACAGAGACGGGAACAGGGACGGAGGCAGAAGAAGAGGGGACAAACCCCGAGGTCCACCCAGTTTGTTCACAGTATATCATCCCCTCAACGCCTCTCGAGAGCACATCCTGCTCGAATGTTTTGATACGGAATTCAAGTAAGGGAACATCAAGTTCCCTAAACCAGGAGTGGCTAAGCCCGGGCAAGATAAAACAAAGTGGTGCAGATACCACAGGGCCCATGGTCACGTCACCGAAGATTGCATCCACCTGAAGGATGCCATAGAAACACTCATTCGACAGGGAAGGCTTGGAAGGTTTAAAGCCGAAGAAAGTCCCAAGAAAGCTGCTCGACAAACTGCAAATGTCGAAGACTATCATCCCGCATCAAGCGGGCAAGAAAAGAAGGTCGCCCTTTCCATCTCGCGACCAGAAGATTTCCTTGTCCCCGATAACTTCGAGGACAATGACTCTCATCCCACTTTTTCCAAGTGGGAAAATTTTGCTGAAACAATGGTGATATCCGCTGGTGGCTATATTCAAAAAACCATTGGATCTGTAAAGAGAAAGTTCGAGGAGCTCATCGACTCCTCCTCCAAACAGCCTGTCACTCTCGACAGGCCCAAAAAATGCTCAGTTCCCCTAGCATAAGACGAGGGACAAATTGTTCATTCCGCTCCTCGTCGAGGACAGACTCCCCTGCCTTCGTCACTAACTTGGCAGGTTGGAGGCTCGCAACGTAATCCTGGAGCACTTTGAGGCCACGCCTCTCCTTGGAACTCAAAGACGCATCCGCCGTCAAATAACTATCAGTGCCCTTTTCAAAGTGCTCATTCGTCCAGCACATCAGAAACTTTTCCACCTCCTTCAGCTTGTCCGTGCCGTCCTCGTTCTTCTTAATGGTCCCATCTTCATTCTTGTCGACCACCCAATCATATAAAGAACGCTTCCCAGTTTACGTCATTAGACGAACAAAGTAAAACCGCGACTTGAAACCGCGGATCGATTCGGCGTACATGTCAAACAGAGAAACCCTGTTCTTCAAGGACACCCAGCTTCGTCGGCCAAATTCTTTCGTCGTACGCTGGAATTGAAAAACACGAAAGAAGAGGGCACGGGTAGGGACCACACATTTGTACTCGCAAAGATGTTCGAAGGCGAGCACAAACGCCATTGCGTTAGGATGAAGTTGCGACGGGGCCAACTTTAAGAACTTGAAAATTTCCGTGGCCAGCGGAGAGAAAGGAAGCCTCAGCCCGAGCTCCTTAAAGACGGACTCATACATGCTAAATCCATCCCGGTGGAAAGTCGAGCAAGTCTTCTGATGAGGACCAACGTTATACGCCCTAAAATCCTCGGGCGCAGGATCCTCCTTGAGGATCGTGAACGCATTCAACGACGTCGACGTAATCTCCGACGCCATCCTCCAAGGTTCACGCGCTATCCACTTCCACCTCGGATGCGCGATGAGATCCTCATCCTCGTCAATAACCTCCTCGAGTTGGGCTCCTCCCTCTACTTCCTCGACACCAACCACATCGTCACGTTCGTCAGCCATTTTACCTGAAAAGCAGCGAAGAAAGTGAATTCGACAATCAAATCAAATCCACCCTTCCACCGCAATTCAAGTGAAAGGGCGTGGATAGGCGCGGGTACACCGCCCTCGGCCAAAGCCCTTAACAAATGGCATTAAACGAAGCAAAATATGAGGACAAACTATCCTCAGTTTCAAACGGGGAGAAGGTCCCCACCAAACTCTCCTCGTAATCTTTTACTTCTAAAGTTCTCAACGAGGAGAACATCCCCGAAATTCGTCTTTTACTCCTAAAGTTAAGTTCTAAACGAGGAGAAAGTCCCCAACGATCGGGCAACACTTAAAAATCTACGGGGAAACTATCCTAGGATTCTCTTTTAAGTCCTTAAAACGGGGAGAAGGTCCCCAACAAAAGACTAAGCATAAAAAATTTTCTACGAGGAGAAAATTGGGGACGATCGTCCCCGACACATTGCTCATCCATCTTCTTGATGTTCTTGGAATTTTTCCAGAAAACTCAAGAACTCCACGAATCCTAACAACTTTCACCGGCGCAACACCGATCAACGGCGGCGCAGTGGCGCTAAAAAGCGTAAAAACTACATAAACGGAATCGGAAAAACACGCATACAACAGATCCAAGTCTAAAAAAGCCTAAAACCACAGTCATTAATGATACAAGGAGCAAGCAAATGCTCCGGTGATGGTTAAACCACCACCAACCACCAACACTATTCCGGTAGGAAAATTACAAACAAAACGCGAAAATCATAAGAGGAGAACATAAACTTACCGTTAATGTGAAATGTAGTAGGAGATTGGTTCTTCAAAACTTCACAGCAAGATGAAAATCAAGGACCTTTGCACAGTGGTTTAGAGAGAAAGAAATAACTATGGAGTGTTTAAACTTCTGAAAGTTTACTCCCTCTTGATATTTATAAACAAACCACGAACAGTTGCCTGCATTCGGCGAATAAACGCACCCTTTGGATCTAGAGCGTTGGATTAATCTAACGCTTCTGCTCAAAAGCATCTAACGCTCTAGATCCCATCTCATAGAAAACGGAACGTTGCTTTAATCCAACGAACACAACAATTCCTCGTGAAACGAGGTCATAATGCCCCTACTAATAGCCATCATTACACCTTAACATAGGCTTGACAAGTGGCAACGCGAAACGAAGCGTCTGTCACTTCAAAGGTCGTTTCATCCTGCTCGCAAATTGCGATCCCTAAAGCGAATCTTCTGAAGATTTGACGAGCACAAAATACGCAAGAAATTCGTGAGCATGATCTCACGAGCAAAGATAACTCTCCTCATTCTCGTGAAGGCAAACCTTTTCACGAGCAAAACCAGCACTTTCCTTTGTCTTCGAGAGCAGGAATCTTGCGAGCAAATAGAAATTCTCCAAAATCCTACGAGCATAACTTTGCGAGCAACTTCATGAAGCGCCCCCACATATAATTCGCGGGGGCAACTAATCAATACAAGATTCTCCACAAAAGACAAATTTTGCGGGGACATAGCACGCGAGCATATCTTGTTCCCTCGATACGACTAAAACGCATCGAGGACCTCCTCGACAAATCGCTGGACTCTTAAGTCATTACTCCTATACTTAGGAGCAAAGACTTGGGGGGCTCCTGTTCTGGACTGGGCCTAGAGCTGGCCCAATCCACTCCCTGCTCGACACAAGGAGCTCAGAGCTTCTGCTCGACATATACAGATAGGAGCTTCTGCCCAACGATCGTCGAGGTCCCTGCTCGGATCTACGACGCTATCACGATTCCCACGTGTTCCTATTAATCAGGGCACGTTCCAGATGAGCTTAACGGCTTCCCCACATGATACGGGACAGCTCATCACCAGGATAAGGACTAAATGCCGGTTCCTTACTCCAACAACGGAGAAATCCTGGCAGTCTCTCCTATTGGGCCGTTGTGCACAGCCCATTAAGAGGACCTTGGCCCAGTGTTGAGGGATCTATAAATACCCTCCTTCATTGGAGGGTCAGGTATTCTATTCTCATTCTATACTCTCACTTTCTGTACTTGTTCACTCCACTGACTTTAACATCGGAGCGCCTGCAGGTACAACCCCCCCCCCCCCCCCCCTCCGTTGGTGATTGCTGCTCAATTCAACCGTTCTACTCAACAAAAGAATTCATCAAGTGAAGGATTTGCTGGCCCAAACCTTTCTGATCAACAGGTTAGATCACTATGTGAAATAAGTTTGTGTATATCCATAATGAGTAGAAAAACTACAAAAACTATAAACTCGAACGAAAACTAATTTCTACGTACTTTCAACAAGAAAAAAAAAATTCTAGCGAAGCTATAACTCTTACCTACAAAAATTATTTGAAATAGATGAGGGAGATATATGTTTCAAAATGATCTAGAATGGAAGAAGAAGAGATAAAGTTTGTGCTTGAGGAGATTCATGGAGTTTGTGGTATGAAATGGAAGAGCAAGAGAACTTTGGCTAGTTTTGGAATTTCTGATCAATTTAAATTTTAACAAATGGATGGAGGGGTGAAACTTAAATAAGGGGTGAAACCAGAAGATATCTTTTTTCTTACACACCAGAAGACATCTTGCAACTGTTTTTTTAGTCTTTTCTTCCTAGTTCTTCATCACTTTTTTTTTTTTTCAAATCGGTTAATAACACAACTCAATTTTGTGTTATGGGAATCCTCCTGTATATTTAAAATAAAAAATAATAATAAAATTGACAAAAGTATACTATTCACCTTATAAATAAATATATGCTTCAAAAAACCTTATAGATAAACTGCTTGGGTCTGTCTTTATTCTTGGGTTTTTGTCCTGGCGTGCTTGAAAGGGCGAGGTGCGTAGACACTCCGTCTTGACGGATGTGGTTGTTTTACCGTACCTTCAGGACATATTGGTGTGGGAGGGTTAAGAGGCCCGATTTTGGTGGGTTTGTCAGAGGAGGTGTCTTGGGACAGTGGTTGGTGTTCGGATGAGGTGTTGGATGGTTAATGCCAAGCGTGAGTAGTTTCGCTACGATACTAGAGTCTCTGACCATTTTCAAATCTGGTGAGATTTGCAGGACTTTTTAAGTCGCTGAGGGGTGTTCAAATCTGTTGAGATTTGCAGGTCTTTGGTATCTGGTTGATTTCTACTCCATCAGTGTTGATTGTCGGTTCTCTTTCTACCGGTGTCCCTAATTGTGTATGTTAATTGATATGTTTTATATGTATTAATTAATTGTTGCATTTATGTTTGTTGATGATGGGCTTTTATGAGTATTGGGCTTAATTAGAATGAATAAGAGATTATGGTAGGATTAAGGGTAATATAGTAATCTAGTGTGAAGAGTAGTGGTGTGATTTTATTATCATAAAATTTGAGAGATAAAGAGGTAGAGAGATAAGAAAGAAAAGAAGAGAGAAAGGGGTTGAGAAAGAAAGAAGAGAAAGAGGTTTAGAGAAGAGAAAGAGATGAAGGAGAAGATCAAATAAAGAATAAGTCATGGTAGAGTAAAGGAAATCAAGTGGTGGAGTAGAGATTCCAACTTTATTGAGGTAAGAGGCTTAGATAATATAACTTTGAGTGATCAAAGAGAGGGGAGTTTGTCTATGACTCCACACCCAAACTCTCTTCACTCTTTTTGGGTTTTGGGAAGAAAAGGGTTTTGGGAATGTGTTTATAATTGAAGCTTGATAATGATTCATGTATGATATGCTTCTATTTATGATTGTTGTGTGAAATCCATGATAAAGTTTATTACTTGAACCTTGATTTTGATTGATTATGAGATAAATGGGTTTTTTGTTAAAATGGGTATAGATTCTCAAATTTGAATTATGATAAGTGATTTTGAGTGTTCAAATAAGTGATTTTATCCAAAACATGCTTGGTAACTGTTTATAAGTATTATTGGGTTCAAATAAGTGATTTTGGGTGAAGAAAAGTGATTTTTGGTTCAAAACGCGTAAAAACGATTTTTCCATCAGGTCTGAGACGCCCCAACGTCTCGGTGAGACCGAAGTAACTATTCTAACCCGTTAATATCGTGGAAATACATAAATATTAAAACTTTAAATAGATAAAGAATAGATAATAGATGTAAGTCAAAATTTATTTTATTTATTTATATCATAAAGACAAAGGTGTCAGCGGATCTATCCAATACCGCATGTTACACGTGAAACCAAATGTAGAGAATACATCAATTTTCAAAAGACTCAAAGATAAGACTACGAAAGATACACTGGCTGTCCAAACAAGACCTCGGTTATCATTGTGCGATACTAGCATCTACATCGCCAACTGTATAAGGAATAGAAAGAACCGCATCATCTTCATCCTTGAACTCCTCTTCGATAGGATCTAAATACATAGATAAAAATGCAAAGACAAGACAAACACAGGGCTAAGATATACGTACAAGTTTAGAAAGTGGGGATGGGGTGTAAAATAGAAATATATATGTCAAACACAAATAATCAACCAGGCATCTTATCCTCTCGTGTTTATCTCCAAAAATATACTCTATTTATCCTCTATTATTTTTCTCCCAAAATAGCCTCTATCTATCCAAATGCATTCCTAAACTATATGTCGACTCAGGCCTCAAGACGCTGTCAAGGATATCCTCCCAATTACCGAGATCAGATATCACAAGACCACTTGCCACCAACGTACTCCCATTTACCAAGAGCTACGCCACTTGACTTCACGTGGAGTCCAAGTGTTATAAGTCGATCGCCCCTAAGAAAACAGGCCAAGATCTCACTATCTTGCCAAGCGCGCAGAAAAATCCTCGTCAGGATTCAGGCAGCTGATCAACCTCGTGCGTCCCATACCGCACGGAAGTGGACTTACACATTCCTGAATGCAATTCTATATGCACTCTCAAAAAGATCATGGCAACTCAAACCCAATGTACTAATCCAATCCTCGAGAATTCATCATATCAATTCATCTAGTTATAACGTACTCTAGTCACAAAAGTTGAGTGCCAATTACCATCAACAATCTCAAAGTATATCTTATCATTCTTTCCTCACACAAACCAACAACCTCAAAGTATCTCTTATCATCCTTTGCTCACACAAACCTCACTTTTACACAAAAGTTCAATTCTTACAATGAATAGTGTATGGTTGACTTCCCAGGAAAGAGAGGTAACCGTAAGAGACATAGTCTACCAAGTCTTTCCTTAGCCAGAACCCAACCGAATACAACTAGTCAAAGTGACAAACTGCCTTTATGTCATTGGGAATCTTACATTAACGATGTTATTGTTTCTAACCTTAGAGAGTATATCTCATTCTTAGTCTAACAATCACAATCATTCAAATAATCAAGTAAACATTTAGACAATTAATCAAGTAATGCAAAACACAGATTATCATAGATTATTCCTATGATAAATAATTAAGGCCGGCGTATCCTCGTTTAGTAATTCCAGAAAAATCACTAAAAGAGAATAAGCTCTCCTTAGTTATTTATCGGTTGTAGTGGCTGTGGGTACACCACTACACATATATATTAAGCTATTTTACGCTAACCGTCCCAACGTGTACGAAATCTTGCCCCCACCTTAGCTTGTGATAAAATTCTTTGAGAAAACAGCACCTCCGTCGGTAATCCTGCTAACATCGAAATTACCGATAATAATTTGCTAGTAGTTAAAATATCTAATTAATTAAAATATAGAATAAAAGCTTATAAATGTCTTTCAAATAAAATCATAGTAGAAGCCTAGAAACGGCGTAAAAATCTTTATCATAAAAACTTTTATAACTACTTTACTATATTATATAAAAATATAATCAAAAGAAAAAGAGTTAATTTGGGCATAGTCTCGAAATCCTAATAATGTTAAGAAAAATATTTAAAAATAAATGGAAAATACCTTTTATAAATCTTCGGAAGAAAACTTAATATTTCCAAAAGTCGGCAGCACAACAATAGACTTAAACTCGCTCGAAACGGAATCAAAGTGACAAAGCTTTACTACAATTTTTACTCACAAACTGAAACTAAAAGTATTTTCACGGCAGTTCAAGAAATCGTTTGGTTTTGAGATGAAGAAAATGAGAGCATAAACTCATCTATTTATACTTGAAATTTTCTTGGTGAACAAGTATGGTATGATGACTAACCTACTCATAGATATAACAACACACCATTTTTAGACTTAGGTTTATGTGTTGGAAAGTATAGTACAATAGGTGGCCTTGTCTTCAAATTTATTGATACAAAATGTGATAGAGAGTAATATGAACATGTCCTACGGTTGGCAAAATTATAAAAACTAGAGGATAGTTCATTTAAATGATAAAAACATGAGCTGTAAGCTTATTTTGACAGCATCTCACTTATCTCTTAAGATGTAGTTGTGGAGCCTTCTTATTTGTCCAACAAAACAATATAGATGTATGAGGTGTTTACTATAATCATTATTAGCTAATATACTTTTAGTAATTAACTAAAATGAAACCAAGTGTAGCATAAAACTCTAGTTCAAAATCCTGGAATCGATGACTTCAATATTCAAACTAGAAGCTCCGGTATTAATTTATTGATAGTACATATAGTGATAATATATATGGCCATTGTTTTGCTACGTAACTAACATATATATCATATATACTATATTATATTAAACTAAATTAGCTTATATATATAAGCACACAAAACTAACGTGTGTGTATATATATAAATACATATAATAGCTATCATGAAATTATATAATAAATATTTAGTAGCTCAAATCAAATGAAATACTTGTTATTTATTCAATACTCATAAAGCTCATTTAAATTAAGATATTGATCTCATAAAATAGTGTAAATATTTCTCCATAATTTGAGATAAAATAATTATTATTTTTCTTATAGATAATTACCCCTTTTCAAGTCCTATAAAAATTTAAATGAAAAACTTTCAAAACCAAAAATATATTAAACACGGCAAAAACGACCAAGTTATAAAGAAATAAAATATTGAGATTTTAAATAAAGTAAAATATATCTAGTTACGAAAATCAGGATGTTACATTACTACCCCCCTTAAAAGAAATTTCGTCCTCGAAATTTAACGTACCCGTAAGCTCCAATATGCAATTTGTCATAGTCTTCCTTTGAAGCATTGCCAATAACCTTATCCGAACTCCCTTCATTATTGGTACACTGATCTTGCAATCCGAATAAGTAATACCTTAATCCAAATCATCTCTTAATCACATCTTTCTAAAATTCCTTAACCTCATTAATAACTCTAAAATCCTAAAAACTTCTTCCCTTGCTACTATATTGAACATCCTTAATTATAATCTACCGGTTCCCAACTAGTCATAAATAATTCCAATAGACCTATGATCTCTATCGATTCTACTTCAACTACGAATACCATGACAATCACAAATAACATACCTTTAAATGAAATAACGACTTTAGTTACCTGTGTATAAACTCTCGAAAGCTCTTCCACCAATCGAACTATAAGACTGATGACTTAACTACTATTCTGAAATGATTCTCGTGTTCCAACTTACATGCGAAATCAATCTAAAACTTCATCACTTATAAACTTATGTACTTGAAACCCCTTTCTTAACAAACTATTTTCAAACAACCAATTCTAGTTCACCTTCTTAAGACTTCCGACCATACTTTTTCTTTTCTCTCTAGGAAGTCAAGATATTGTAATAGGTCAATCGACCCTTGATCCTTTCATCTTATATTCTTGACGAATCCCTTATCTTAACTACTAAAATCAAATCACATTTGGTTATCATGTCACTTCCTAATTCCTCAACTTTTACTCTATAATTTACTATCACCTTGTCAACAGGCATTACAATTGAAAAATTCGTTCTACTTGTACAAACTCTTATACCTTACTCCATACTGATGCGTATCTCGACATACCTCTTACTACTGGTATTGAGCCACGTATTATTCCTGAATTCTTCACACCACTTGTTGGTGTCACATTACTTACTCATGTGGTTTGACTACTACAGCTGCAACAACAGATTCCAAAGATCTTCATTCGTACTTCTTTTCGAGCTCACACTCCTACTGCATTCTCTCTACTCGACCTTCTTGGTCCACTTCGGTTCTCACTGAGTTGGCTAGGTTCAGTATGTGATTATTTCAGTGTAAACAGTCTAGACTCCAGAGGATCCGTACTACTTAATATCCATAGTTTCTCCCTCAAGACTTGTTATATATTCTAAGCTCCCATGAAAAACTTAATTTACTCTGAGCATTCCTCTACATAATCACTCCCTAAATTTATCCGCTTACTCACTGTTTCCTAAATCCAAACACATATTCAACTAAATTCTTTGGTCTTAACTCTAATCATTGATCCTTCTTGTTTCCTGATTTATGAGTAAGACAATCCTTCTCACAAACTTAAGTTGTCTTAAATCATACACCACCACTTAATCTCATTGTATCCTCATACCACCAAACCTATAGTAAACCTTACAGATCAAAAAAATAAAATCTATAAAACTATGAAAACTTCCTTGAAACTAATCTTCAATTCTTAAACTTATCGAATACTCTTCTAACTTACCCAATAGTTTCACTCTTTCTATACAAATTCATCATTAATAGATAAATTCTACAATGACTCTTCAATAATTCATTCTATAGTCCAAGAGAACAACTTAATTCACCAACTATCCACGAACATTTCTATCTCAACAATTTATCCCAACCTTTTAAGGGTATACTTCTATACTTCCAAAATATCCACAAAACTATACTTCCCTTAAACCAAAATCTAAACTTAGACGGTCATGCAACGACGTCTCATACTCCAATGCTTGCAACCATGTCCTATAAACTTTCCCTATCATCAAAACCACCAATCTAAATGTGAAAGATCTCTTTCATATTCCTTAATGACCTCTTTAAATGGTTTCTCATATCTATGCACACCTATGACCTATCACCCTTTTTAAATAAACAACATCAACTTATGAGGTTCAACATTTAGTCCAATAACTTCTTTATTCTATGTATTGTCAAATTACCACTCTTGAAACTTGTGACCTCATTTCTATCACTACTCTAGAATCCTTTTATACCTATACTCCATAATTGGTTGCTACAAGTCTCACTTCATGTTCTTGACTAAAGGAATACTTCTTAATCACATGTTCTAGCTACAATACCTAAAATGAGTTCCTACTATTTTCTTGAGCCATTCTCTTGATCTACGAGGATCATCAGAATGCAGTACTTCAAAGGTACCTACTGACACTCTTTCTATTATACACATCAAATCCATTGCTCCAACTAAAACTTAAATAAACTCCTTGACCAACTTAAATATCAATCGCTATATATTATCTCTTCTTGGTTTATTTTCTTTCTAAAACAGTTTCTCACGACATTTCTCGCTTAACGATACTGAAAGCATGTTCTTACTGCTCTGCGGGACAATTCCTACAAGAGTGAAATCCTTAACACACGATATCTCCATGATATATGACATATCCTTCTCTACTATCTTTCGCAACTTTCATCCTTTTACTTTGATTTTTCTTTTCCAAATCGACAATAATACCTAATCCAACTCCATAAGCTGCTTCTCTTGTCTCTTATAAGTATTACCATGCCTCTATAAGGGAAATCATCAACAATATGACCTTCCAAGTCACATTTAAAGAATACAATGTCTTCTCTAATCATAGCATATCTCAACTTGATCCTTTTGAAATCCTAACTTAACTTGTCTTGGGGAATTTTTACAATTTACACCATTTCTTTCTTGTAACGATTAAGCATCGTACAACTTACAAACTCAACTCTTCACCTATGTCAATGATCTCAAATGACCCGACCTTCCATTTGTCAAATTCCGTCGATGACCTGACTTTCTATCATCAGAGTTTATCATCCTAGTCATATCGTTCTTTCTTGAACAATAAGAAAATTATCGCTCCGCTCTCATAGGTCACAAAGTTCGTAAAACTTTGTCTCGTAAAGGATCTAATCGAGAGGAAAATAGACAATACAGGCTTGTAAAAATCGGACCCTCTACCCAATCTAAACATAGTTATCATCCGAGGTGGAATCCAACTGACACAGCCAGTATAACCCTAGACACATATGGTCCGAACTGAATCGACCAGCTCTGATACCATAATGAGACGCCCCAACGTCTCGGTGAGACCGAAGTAACTATTCTAACCCGTTAATATCGTGGAAATACATAAATATTAAAACTTTAAATAGATAAAGAATAGATAATAGATGTAAGTCAAAATTTATTTTATTTATTTATATCATAAAGACAAAGGTGTCAGCGGATCTATCCAATACCGCATGTTACACGTGAAACCAAATGTAGAGAATACATCAATTTTCAAAAGACTCAAAGATAAGACTACGAAAGATACACTGGCTGTCCAAACAAGACCTCGGTTATCATTGTGCGATACTAGCATCTACATCGCCAACTGTATAAGGAATAGAAAGAACCGCATCATCTTCATCCTTGAACTCCTCTTCGATAGGATCTAAATACATAGATAAAAATGCAAAGACAAGACAAACACAGGGCTAAGATATACGTACAAGTTTAGAAAGTGGGGATGGGGTGTAAAATAGAAATATATATGTCAAACACAAATAATCAACCAGGCATCTTATCCTCTCGTGTTTATCTCCAAAAATATACTCTATTTATCCTCTATTATTTTTCTCCCAAAATAGCCTCTATCTATCCAAATGCATTCCTAAACTATATGTCGACTCAGGCCTCAAGACGCTGTCAAGGATATCCTCCCAATTACCGAGATCAGATATCACAAGACCACTTGCCACCAACGTACTCCCATTTACCAAGAGCTACGCCACTTGACTTCACGTGGAGTCCAAGTGTTATAAGTCGATCGCCCCTAAGAAAACAGGCCAAGATCTCACTATCTTGCCAAGCGCGCAGAAAAATCCTCGTCAGGATTCAGGCAGCTGATCAACCTCGTGCGTCCCATACCGCACGGAAGTGGACTTACACATTCCTGAATGCAATTCTATATGCACTCTCAAAAAGATCATGGCAACTCAAACCCAATGTACTAATCCAATCCTCGAGAATTCATCATATCAATTCATCTAGTTATAACGTACTCTAGTCACAAAAGTTGAGTGCCAATTACCATCAACAATCTCAAAGTATATCTTATCATTCTTTCCTCACACAAACCAACAACCTCAAAGTATCTCTTATCATCCTTTGCTCACACAAACCTCACTTTTACACAAAAGTTCAATTCTTACAATGAATAGTGTATGGTTGACTTCCCAGGAAAGAGAGGTAACCGTAAGAGACATAGTCTACCAAGTCTTTCCTTAGCCAGAACCCAACCGAATACAACTAGTCAAAGTGACAAACTGCCTTTATGTCATTGGGAATCTTACATTAACGATGTTATTGTTTCTAACCTTAGAGAGTATATCTCATTCTTAGTCTAACAATCACAATCATTCAAATAATCAAGTAAACATTTAGACAATTAATCAAGTAATGCAAAACACAGATTATCATAGATTATTCCTATGATAAATAATTAAGGCCGGCGTATCCTCGTTTAGTAATTCCAGAAAAATCACTAAAAGAGAATAAGCTCTCCTTAGTTATTTATCGGTTGTAGTGGCTGTGGGTACACCACTACACATATATATTAAGCTATTTTACGCTAACCGTCCCAACGTGTACGAAATCTTGCCCCCACCTTAGCTTGTGATAAAATTCTTTGAGAAAACAGCACCTCCGTCGGTAATCCTGCTAACATCGAAATTACCGATAATAATTTGCTAGTAGTTAAAATATCTAATTAATTAAAATATAGAATAAAAGCTTATAAATGTCTTTCAAATAAAATCATAGTAGAAGCCTAGAAACGGCGTAAAAATCTTTATCATAAAAACTTTTATAACTACTTTACTATATTATATAAAAATATAATCAAAAGAAAAAGAGTTAATTTGGGCATAGTCTCGAAATCCTAATAATGTTAAGAAAAATATTTAAAAATAAATGGAAAATACCTTTTATAAATCTTCGGAAGAAAACTTAATATTCCCAAAAGTCGGCAGCACAACAATAGACTTAAACTCGCTCGAAACGGAATCAAAGTGACAAAGCTTTACTACAATTTTTACTCACAAACTGAAACTAAAAGTATTTTCACGGCAGTTCAAGAAATCGTTTGGTTTTGAGATGAAGAAAATGAGAGCATAAACTCATCTATTTATACTTGAAATTTTCTTGGTGAACAAGTATGGTATGATGACTAACCTACTCATAGATATAACAACACACCATTTTTAGACTTAGGTTTATGTGTTGGAAAGTATAGTACAATAGGTGGCCTTGTCTTCAAATTTATTGATACAAAATGTGATAGAGAGTAATATGAACATGTCCTACGGTTGGCAAAATTATAAAAACTAGAGGATAGTTCATTTAAATGATAAAAACATGAGCTGTAAGCTTATTTTGACAGCATCTCACTTATCTCTTAAGATGTAGTTGTGGAGCCTTCTTATTTGTCCAACAAAACAATATAGATGTATGAGGTGTTTACTATAATCATTATTAGCTAATATACTTTTAGTAATTAACTAAAATGAAACCAAGTGTAGCATAAAACTCTAGTTCAAAATCCTGGAATCGATGACTTCAATATTCAAACTAGAAGCTCCGGTATTAATTTATTGATAGTACATATAGTGATAATATATATGGCCATTGTTTTGCTACGTAACTAACATATATATCATATATACTATATTATATTAAACTAAATTAGCTTATATATATAAGCACACAAAACTAACGTGTGTGTGTATATATATAAATACATATAATAGCTATCATGAAATTATATAATAAATATTTAGTAGCTCAAATCAAATGAAATACTTGTTATTTATTCAATACTCATAAAGCTCATTTAAATTAAGATATTGATCTCATAAAATAGTGTAAATATTTCTCCATAATTTGAGATAAAATAATTATTATTTTTCTTATAGATAATTACCCCTTTTCAAGTCCTATAAAAATTTAAATGAAAAACTTTCAAAACCAAAAATATATTAAACACGGCAAAAACGACCAAGTTATAAAGAAATAAAATATTGAGATTTTAAATAAAGTAAAATATATCTAGTTACGAAAATCAGGATGTTACAGGTCCCTGCGCCATGGCGCAGCTTTCCTGCGCAATGGCGCAGCCTCCTCTGGTCCCTGCGCCATGGCGCAGCTTTCCTGCGCAGTAGCGCAGGATCTGGTCAACAGCGTTGACTGTTGATTTTTGTTGACTTTTGACTTTTTGACGGTTTATGCACCCGGAACCCATTTTCAATAATTTTTCGCGTAGAATCCGATTCCGGAGCTCGTTTTATGAGATGCTGATTAGTTAATGATGTTTACCCAATTTTGATGTTACTTAAATTGTTAAGTAAAATGGATATGTCTAATTAAATGAGATTATGTTAATGATGATGAACTAAGTTATGATGTTACTTATGTTGATTATCCATGAATATTTTGGTATGTTTTAATGAGATGTTGAAGATGATAATATGCTTATATGAACATGTTGATTGAGATTGAGAATGATGAGCTATGATTTGCTAAGATAACATGTGTTATTATGTAATGCTTGAATGTATACCTTAATGATGATATGATGATGTGTTGAGATAAGTTAATAATAACTTAAAGAAGGAATAATAGGGATGAGTGGCCTATTATTCATGTGTAGAGTATAGTATTATCATCACTACTTGGTATGTGTACATTCATGCATTCATCCTTTGAGTCGGATATTAGGATCATGTGGATTCTAATAAAGAGGATATCAAATGATAATATTTGATAAAGACGGATATTAGAGGTGAGATACTCTAATAAAGACGATGGTACCACATGCATTAGATATGTCTAGGGTGACATACATTATGTGTTTACATTAGTTTGCATTAGGGAGTTGTGCACTCTAATTGTTATTTGATGATAAAGATTGTATTCCATTATAATTGTGAATGGTTGAATAATGTGATACTTATGATTGAGCATGTTATGAGATGTATGAGATGTATAATATTGATTGATAATTGATGATGATGTGTATACTTGTCAATTGATTGTGAATGTGGTATTATTATGATGCATTATATTTTATGATTATGAAATATGAATGATATGAGATTGGTATTTGTTTATGGAATGAATTGTGAGACATGACCATGTTATGTCCTAAGTATTAAGTGTGTTCGTATACTTAGTTTCTTTTATGGTTATATTATCTAACCCTCTGTTTTGTGTATGTGCTGGATTTGGGTTCCAGATCTTGAGGTTATGTTTGTGATCGAGTTGTCAGTGAAGCTCCGCTCTGATGTGACACGGGGATGGGATTATTTCTATAATGTATATTTAGAGTCTTGCTTCTTATTTCCAGTGTATTTAAAGATGTATTTTTCTTATAAACTTATTTTGTACAATAATTGTTTTACTAATTAAGTTATTGGTAAGCTTTTATGTGTACGATGTAATACTCGAACCATTCCTTTTATAAATCAAATTTTATTTCCGTTGCGTATTTTGGAGAATATTTTATTAAAGTGGTATTTTAATTAAATACGAGTTTGGGTGTTACAATTTGGTATCAGAGCTCCGGTTGTCCTCGGACATAGTGAGCTATGTGTGTGTCGTGTGTCAATCAGAGCAAGTCTGTGCAATCAGGCTAAGTGAGCATAGTGTCAGTTGTGTTTGTGTATCAGTGGTGTCCTCTTGTGATGTAATTTTATAGTTACACTTGCACATTAGTCACTATTAACCATTTTGTGGATGTATGATGAGTTTATTGAATCTTGTTTTCATTGCTTATTGGCATGTGTTTTACTTAATCCTTAAAACTTTTGTTTTAATTGGTGTTGACTTATGAATCTATTGTTTCATAAATGTTGATAAGTTGTGATGTGTTTATTTTATGAATATACTTGGTGATTGTTTATTCATGAACCATGAGTGATATTAATTAGATTATGTTATCTATTCTTTTGGTGAGTACTTGATGAGATTGATAATAATCTTAGTTGTAAGTTATCTAGTCAAGTAATGAGTATGTATTCTTTGATGTTGATTTGTGATGAATGTTATGCTTTTATGATTATAATAGTTGTATGTGCTTAAAGCTATAATCTTGTGTAGTTTCGACATGATTTTATTCATTTATAATTTCATGATAAGTGAGTAATGATAGCATGATATAATTATGTGTAATTGATAATGATTATGCGTTCATCATTGTTGTTTTGAAATGTGACTTAATGATGATATTTGTTGTTGTTGATGTTTTCATTTGATGGAATGAGTGAATATTATTATTGTCACTAATTATGTTTATTCTTTAAAACTTGAGAATATGATTGTTGTTTTTATTTCAAGATAATGACTTAAATGATAATGTCTTCTTGTTATTGTCCTATTTAAAATGATTATGTTCACATATTAGTATAGATTCATTTGTTGATGAAAATCTATGTTATATGAAATTAAGCATGATTGGTTATGCATGTGTCTTAAATGAAGGTTGTGATGATTTATTTATGATAATTACTTGTGTAGCATGATTGAATTAATTAAATGACGATATGTATGTATGTATGTATGTATCCGTGGAATTACTTGCGAATTTATGAATATGAATGCAATCGTGAAATTACTTGAATGCTTTAACATGACGATTATTGGTGAATATTCATGAAATGGTTGTGATCTATTAAGATGAACATGTATTGATGAATTCTATGTATTCGAATAACTTATTGAATATGTGTGAGGTTGATTTCATGAATTTTATTGTTAGTTCCTCGTTAGTATGTTGTTTTACTTGATTCTTGGAACTTGTGTTTTAATTTGGCAATAACTATAGCATCTATAATTTTACTTCATGTTTGAAAGTTAATTCATGATTATTACTATGCTTCTATGTTAGCTTATAACTTCATATGCCTAAATTAATTCATGATGTGATTGTATTCTCGTTGATTAATGATAAATGATGTTTTGCTTTGCTTGCGTGAATATGAGACTATTTGTTTTTCTTGTATGTTATCGTGAATAGATTAGATGCAAATATAGTAATGATTTTGTTATTTGAGCTTGTATAGGATAATGAAATTTATTTATATAGACTCAAATGAGACTTGAATATGTTAGTTGAATTGATAGTTTAATGTTACTATTTGGAGTTTATGTGTATTATTATGCATGTCCTCATATATATCTTTGTGTAATTCTTTTTACATGAGTTAATTTTGGAAGTAACATTAATTCTTGATTATGTGGACCTTGTCAAAAAGGTAATTGTTCTTTTTGATTAAGTGGATTCTTGAACGTGCTTGGTTTATGTTTTATTTTCATATGACGATTCTATAACTAGTAGTTATTTCTTATGATGTGAATGATGTTGAAAATCTATATTATTTTCTTTTGAGTGAATGAAACTAGTTTTTCATGAAAATGGAAAGAGTAGAATATTAATGAATTCTAGGATATGTTTGACGCATGTTTTGCCTTATATGATTAAGCTAGATTATTTCTCTTGCATGAATATACTTATGTGACTATGATTTGTTGAGTTTTGGAATTTGTTGCTATGGAATATTTATCTTTTCTTGTTTTGATGTGATTGTAATTTTCTAAAATTTGGAGAAGACATGTATGTTCCTTAAATGCTTTCATGATTTTGTGTAAGATGATCAAGTGTCGTGTTAAGTTAATTATTTACCTTGTATGATATGCTTGTGTGAAATGTTGTGTCATGCTCTTGTGCCATATAGGATAGACACTTGTGCATATAATTGTGTCATGCTCTTGTAGATAGATAATAATATGCACTATATTCGTGAATTGTTGCAATGTCTTTTAAGGAGTTGTTAATTGTATCATTCTTTCTTTTGAGAAATTTTGAGAATGAATGAATTCAATGTGATGCGAAATTTGATGATCTTATTTGATTAGGTTGATTACCATGCTAAGTTAATTGTTTCCTTGCATGATCTACGTATATGAATATGAATCCTTGAGTTACTTAGAATTTGATGTTATGACATGTTTGTTCTTTTACCGTGACCAACCTCTTAGATTGATGATTTAAGAATGAGAGATTTCATGTAGGTATTTGTTTGTGTATCCTTGTGTAGATTATGCATATGTTGACAATGTGTTATTTTTGAATTATTGAGATATTAGATGAATATACCATGATAGATTTATTGTAGATTATTTGAATATTCTTTACCATGATTCCTATGTGAGTAACTATATGAATTGTGCATTGTGAATGGATCTCTCAAATGTGCTATTTTCATAAACATGTTTTCATGACTTTGCGGATTTGTCAAATCGTGAATTCCTCTTTTGATGAATTTTGAAATGTATGAATCTATGTGTGAATGATCTATGTCTCCATAATTGTTTCTCTTATTAGTCGTTATACGATTTTAAATGCGATGTTTTAATGAGAATGTCCTTGTTTGGTAAGAATGATTGAATTCTTAAGATTTATTGTTGTGGAATATCTATCTTCTTGTTTTAAGTTGATTATTGACTTTTAAGTTTAGAGGCAGTGTATGCTAATTAAATGTTTATGCTAGACGATGTGATATGCTTTTGTATGCTTATGTGTTTCGTGCTTAAGAAAACACTATCGTAGCTTGGTAAGGATGGTTCGAACCACCATCATGATTGTTGTCCATTTATTAACAAATTAAGGAACTGGCCGTCCTTG
The DNA here is from genome assembly GCA_030408175.1 of Trifolium repens. Lineage (NCBI taxonomy): Eukaryota > Viridiplantae > Streptophyta > Magnoliopsida > Fabales > Fabaceae > Trifolium > Trifolium repens. The sequence goes on along the minus strand of CP125848.1, from coordinate 36,683,270 downwards.
ATCTCTTGTTAATGGATAGACACGATTGTGTTGATTGGATGATACTAATCTTGTCAAACTTTGGTAGTGTCTAGATTTTGCTAAGAGATGAGAAAAATGATTTTTATAGAATGTATTGACCGTGTTTTATGAACTTGAAATTTTTCGATGAATATGTATATGTGATGATTATAAATGATTTTATTAGATTGAGTTATTCGGTAATCCATGATATGTTTAGGGGTATGCTAATTTCGTAATTTTGTATGACTTTATTATGTGCGCATCAATAGCATGTGAATTTGTATTTTGTGAAGTTAATCTTAGTTTTAAATTATGTTAAAGCTATAACTTGGAGTGTGAGACATTTTATTTTGTTGATTGAAATATCTTATCATTTTGTGTATATAATTTGTAATAGTATGAGGTAGTGTCATGATTAGGTCTTGTCCATTTTGGTATTGTATGGAATTGGTGATGAATATTACATTTATTTGGTATGATTATAACCATTGATTATTATTGATTGACCTTTGATACTTGAGCTTGAAAGTTGTAACTTTTGCGTGAAATTTTCGAGGACGAAAATTCTTTAAAGGGGGTAGAGTTGTAACACCCCAAATCTTATATTTTATTATATTTGATTAACTGATGTTATTTAATTAATTGTGTATGTTAATTGATATGTTTTATATGTATTAATTAATTGTTGCATTTATGTTTGTTGATGATGGGCTTTTATGAGTATTGGGCTTAATTAGAATGAATAAGAGATTATGGTAGGATTAAGGGTAATATAGTAATCTAGTGTGAAGAGTAGTGGTGTGATTTTATTATCATAAAATTTGAGAGATAAAGAGGTAGAGAGATAAGAAAGAAAAGAAGAGAGAAAGGGGTTGAGAAAGAAAGAAGAGAAAGAGGTTTAGAGAAGAGAAAGAGATGAAGGAGAAGATCAAATAAAGAATAAGTCATGGTAGAGTAAAGGAAATCAAGTGGTGGAGTAGAGATTCCAACTTTATTGAGGTAAGAGGCTTAGATAATATAACTTTGAGTGATCAAAGAGAGAGGAGTTTGTCTATGACTCCACACCCAAACTCTCTTCACTCTTTTTGGGTTTTGGGAAGAAAAGGGTTTTGGGAATGTGTTTATAATTGAAGCTTGATAATGATTCATGTATGATATGCTTCTATTTATGATTGTTGTGTGAAATCCATGATAAAGTTTATTACTTGAACCTTGATTTTGATTGATTATGAGATAAATGGGTTTTTTGTTAAAATGGGTATAGATTCTCAAATTTGAATTATGATAAGTGATTTTGAGTGTTCAAATAAGTGATTTTATCCAAAACATGCTTGGTAACTGTTTATAAGTATTATTGGGTTCAAATAAGTGATTTTGGGTGAAGAAAAGTGATTTTTGGTTCAAAACGCGTAAAAACGATTTTTCCATCAGGTCCCTGCGCCATGGCGCAGCTTTCCTGCGCAATGGCGCAGCCTCCTCTGGTCCCTGCGCCATGGCGCAGCTTTCCTGCGCAGTAGCGCAGGATCTGGTCAACAGCGTTGACTGTTGATTTTTGTTGACTTTTGACTTTTTGACGGTTTATGCACCCGGAACCCATTTTCAATAATTTTTCGCGTAGAATCCGATTCCGGAGCTCGTTTTATGAGATGATGATTAGTTAATGATGTTTACCCAATTTTGATGTGACTTAAAGTGTTAAGTAAAATGGATATGTCTAATTAAATGAGATTATGTTAATGATGATGAACTAAGTTATGATGTTACTTATGTTGATTATCCATGAATATTTTGGTATGTTTTAATGAGATGTTGAAGATGATAATATGCTTATATGAACATGTTGATTGAGATTGAGAATGATGAGCTATGATTTGCTAAGATAACATGTGTTATTATGTAATGCTTGAATGTATACCTTAATGATGATATGATGATGTGTTGAGATAAGTTAATAATAACTTAAAGAAGGAATAATAGGGATGAGTGGCCTATTATTCATGTGTAGAGTATAGTATTATCATCACTACTTGGTATGTGTACATTCATGCATTCATCCTTTGAGTCGGATATTAGGATCATGTGGATTCTAATAAAGAGGATATCAAATGATAATATTTGATAAAGACGGATATTAGAGGTGAGATACTCTAATAAAGACGATGGTACCACATGCATTAGATATGTCTAGGGTGACATACATTATGTGTTTACATTAGTTTGCATTAGGGAGTTGTGCACTCTAATTGTTATTTGATGATAAAGATTGTATTCCATTATAATTGTGAATGGTTGAATAATGTGATACTTATGATTGAGCATGTTATGAGATGTATGAGATGTATAATATTGATTGATAATTGATGATGATGTGTATACTTGTCAATTGATTGTGAATGTGGTATTATTATGATGCATTATATTTTATGATTATGAAATATGAATGATATGAGATTGGTATTTGTTTATGGAATGAATTGTGAGACATGACCATGTTATGTCCTAAGTATTAAGTGTGTTCGTATACTTAGTTTCTTTTATGGTTATATTATCTAACCCTCTGTTTTGTGTATGTGCTGGATTTGGGTTCCAGATCTTCAGGTTATGTTTGTGATCGAGTTGTCAGTGAAGCTCCGCTCTGATGTGACACGGGGATGGGATTATTTCTATAATGTATATTTAGAGTCTTGCTTCTTATTTCCAGTGTATTTAAAGATGTATTTTTCTTATAAACTTATTTTGTACAATAATTGTTTTACTAATTAAGTTATTGGTAAGCTTTTATGTGTACGATGTAATACTCGAACCATTCATTTTATAAATCAAATTTTATTTCCGTTGCGTATTTTGGAGAATATTTTATTAAAGTGGTATTTTAATTAAATACGGGTTTGGGTGTTACAAAGTCATCTTGAACTCCTTCTATAACTCTTCGTATTCAAATGTAGGGGTGATCGTATCTGAATCAATCCAAAAGCAAAATCGCAAATAGAACCAATATTGAAACCGAAAACTGCAAAAATCGCATTTAGTTTGGATGAGTTTAGATAATTTTTTACTGAACCGCGCGGTTCGATTGGTAGTTTTCATTTCAAAAAATCAAACCAAATCGCAGTATTAAACTTAAGTTTCTATTATATTTCAATAAACAACTTTTATTGGTAATGTGATGTTGTTTTGGAACTTCAAGTTCTTTGTTTAGATTTTTAAAGTTGTAAGGTAGTGGAATGTTATTTTGGATAAACAATCTCTATAGGTACTGTAATATTTTTTGGAATTTCAAGTTTTTTTTAATGTTAAAAATGGTTTGATACTAAAATGTAATGTTATAAACTGCACCAACAGAACCAATTCGAGCCGCATTAGTTTGGTTTCGATGACTTTTTAATAACTAACCAAAGCAAACCAAAGCAAACCACAAGCATTTTATCTCGCGGTTAGGAAAACTTTTATACTTAAAATCAAATCAAATCAAACCGAACCACATGCACCCTTATTCAAAGGAATCATTAGATTTTATTTGCAACTTTAGAGGAAAGAGTAGTAGAGAAATTTTTCATTATTTTTAAATATTTATATTTAATATATTCTTAATTTTAAAAATATTATAACAACAAAAATTGAATTTAAAAAATTCATATAAACTCTCTAAATATCCTCCTCCAATACAAATTTAATAGTTTCACAAAAAACTTAAAAGAGTTTTGTTTTTCTTTTTTGACAAAAAAGAGTTTTATTATATGTTTCAAAATTCTCTTACTCCTAAATTCTTTTATTACCCTCGCTTATTCTTACCTTTCTATCAAAAGACTTCCCCCATATAAAGCCCAGATACACGACACGATATCGATACGATACAACACTGATACGGTGGTACGAAATTTTTTTCAAGATTCCCGATACAATACAGTCGCAATACATTATTTAAAAAATTAAATTTAAAATTAAATATATAAATACACAATATATAATTTAACTAAAATTGATAATGATAATAAATTAACATTCAAATTATTTAAAATAAGCAAACAAGTGACAATTAGTAATTACATATCTTAAGTTAAATACTATCAAAAAAGGATATAATTAGTATTACTCAAACAAACATTTTAGTACTATCCAAAAAGGACATAGTTGATTATCCACAAAGAACATCATACTTTATCATTCACTACTTGAGAGGGAAGAAGAATTGTATAATCTTTTCTCCTTCGTTTTCATCATTAAAGAATATTAATTGTCTGATACTTCTCCGATACACATATCCGACATGTATCAATCATTTATTTTTTTAAAAAAATATTATTAATTATTCGATACTTATTCGATACGGATATCAAAAAATATTGACAAATATCGGTATCGAATATACTTAGTCAGTTTTGAAGTATCGGGACTTCATAGCTTTCACCTTCAAATTCGCAAACAAAAATTTAATGTCTAATAATTTATGTTGCCTCGGTTTCATATGTCAGTATTTCACATCTCACCAACCCACTATACGTGTGGGACTTTCCTCCTAACTCATAACATTATTAGTCGGACCAAATTTTAGCCACAAACCCATCATCACCACATATGAAAAATTGTACAACAAAATTGTAAAGCAATTACAAGGATAACTAGTTATCATTTTTCTATCCATGCACTTTCCTTTTTCATTAAGTCATCAACCACCACATCTTTCTGCACATATTAAACTATTATTTGTCCCAAACTTCGTAACTCCATTGTAATGTCATCATTAGTAATGTTAATTCTGGTTTGATTCTTAGAAAAACAATATGTTGAGAAAAATCACGTTACAAAAATATATTAACTATTCAATAAAATTTTTTTAAAAAAATTCACTTAAAATTAAAGAGGAAATAGTGTCTATTAACAATAGTATATTTAAACATAATTTTGACACCGTATAATCGACCGTACGTAACACTCAATCACTATAAAATACAAACGTGTTTAGATTATGAAGAGAACAAAGTGTTAATAAAAAGAGTTTAAAAAATATGTATCATAGTGTAAATTATTTATATATTGATAGAAATGATTTAATTTTCCATATCATATCAAGAATGCGGAATGAAGTGGAATAATATAATGGAAAACATAATTGTAATTAGTTGACAATGTAAAAATTATTTTATATTGCTGGTATATATTTTTTTAATAAAAATGTTTTAAAAAACATTATTAATCTGGAGCATTGCTATTTAGCATGAAATTTTTACACAAGAAATTCAAGAATTAACACATGGCAAAATCTTAAAGGATGATGTCATTTAATCTCCTTTTTTGGTGGAAAACATGAGTGGTTATGGATGTAATCAAGGGTGAAAATTTATTCTTGCAATTCTTCTACTTAAATTTTCTTGCCAAAAAACATTTCCCATTAATCTGATTATCCGTTGTTCATAAAAGCAACATAAACAATAAAGAACTCTTCCAAAATAAAATAAAGGGAGAAACTTCATCATCGTGTCGTTCACACACACCAACCCTTGATTAACAATCAAAGTCCTACCAATGTGAAATAGTCCACTAGGAAGTGTCTTTATGGGCTGTACAATGTGGAGTAGTGGAGGGGTCTACATCTTTCACCAACCATTGATTCTTCAACACAATCCAAAACCCACAAAAGTAGTTCAAAGAGTCTCTCCCTCAGTATTTCTCTGAAAATTTTTGCAATCACGTTGTCGGATATTAGAAACCGTTTGATTTTAATTGGATGATTTAGATTCAAATTTAATAATTAAATAAAAAATAAATTTATATTTTTTCTAATCTATTAATCAAAGATCGGACGACTTATATCATCATAAATGTGTGAATGTATATTCCGTAATTGGTACCAATATTGAAAATCTATTTTCCGCTCACTCACCAAATCCCTCCGTCCAGTGGCGACTCTAGGAATGTTAGAGAGTTTGGGCAAAATTTTGGAGGGAATTCTATCAACCCAACTTCCGAGTATAGTAATATTTTAAAGGGTTAATAGGTTTTTTGATATTTTAAAGGCCGGAATGAAACTTTCATCGACCGTTGGTATTCACTGAGTCGTCTTTTATATTTATAATGAGAAAATATTTTCTTGTAAATAAAAGGTTAAGTTTTAAAATAGATTTTAACTGCGTAATCTAACTGCCCCGCTTTCGCGTGTCCAACGTGTTACGACACAAAATCTTATTTATGAAAATAATTACTTTTAATTACTCAAAAAGTTGCTTAAGGTAGAAAAATTAATTTAAAGGTATTGTCAGCTGTCGCATGTTCGGTACCGGATTTTAAGCGTATAAACGCCCGCTCTCGCGTGTCCGTTTACACTCTTAAAATTACTTTTTTGAAAACTGAATTTTTCCTAATTGATAAAAAATTACTTTCGCAGTGTTTAGAATCAAAAACTGAATTTTTCTATGGTCAGATAAAGTTTTCATTATTTCAAATTGAAATTGGTATATCTGTGTTTCTACTTTCGCAGTAAAGTATGAGTTCTAAAAACAAAATTAATTCAGCCTTAAACAATTCTCATTATAAACATTTATTCTCATTATTTTTGACTGTCCCGAACACATGCCAAGGCATGGACCTTATAATCGCCACCGCCTCCGTCTCTATCTCTTTCATGATTCAATGCATCCTAACGCCATTAAACTGTCCCATTGTTATACTACATCATTAATCACCCACCCTTATTACTTCACTCATATAACTCAATTTTAAAACTAGGGTGATGTTAAAATATTTCCGAGGATATACATGTTAAAGATTTTAAAAATATCAAATATTAATATTTACGCTTGGAAAAATTGAATATATATTTTAAAGATAAAATTTTCACTTTTGATTCATTTACATGTGTTACTAGCATACATGTTAACTTTTTTTCTTCCATAAAAAAAAAATGTTAACTTTTTTCTTAAAACTAATCTAAATATGATTTAAATTAAGATATTAAACTTAAATGGTTAATAAGTTATCCTTAGAATGATTTATTCGAGAGAATAAGTCTTACTCAAATTTTATTTACGATCAAATTCTGAATGATTGGACTCTTTTATCTGAAAAGTGAAAACTATAGAGTTTATAAGAGTCATGCTAACCGATGCTCTCAAACAGTACTTAAAGAAACAAAAAAAATCGTATAAATTGAAAAATACTTTTTAGATTTTTGAGAAGTTGACGGTACAATTTTGACTATCATATTACTTGTTTTCTTAACCAGTACTCCAAGACACCACCAAAAAAACTTTTAAAATGCACCACCCAAAAAAAAACCAGTACTCCAAAAGCACTATTTAACATTTTTCAAATACTGCACCCGTACCATTTTATAAGAACTATTTTGATTAAATAACACCATTCACTTATCTTGTTTTGACCATACTTTTATAATAATATATAAATATAAATATAACCATGTAAGATCTTGTTTGATTTGTTTTGATGAATATTTTCATAATATCAAGTTTTTATAATTTTTATTAATAGAGAATCAAAAATATTAACAATTAAAATTATGCATTGATATATGTGCAGCAGTCAAACTGGTTTTTATATTTTCGCACTTTAAAATAAACTAGGTATGATACAAACATTAGAGGACATACTTTGCGTAACCAATACTATATTTTCAGCATTAAGTCAAACTGCTCAGCCAACCTCACTATCATACATGATGCAATTTCAATTCCTTAACTCAACTCTATTGTTTTACATCATTGGATTCAGGGTTACTTTTTCCCTTTTCCTTATTTACTTTTAATTAAATTATATTTTACTTTTAAGTAATTACTAGACTCTGACCCGTGCGATGCACGGATTATTTGGAGTGTCAGATATACAATTTAAGTTGTTATAATTAAAATTTCAATTAAAAAAATCAAAATATAAATATTACATATTTTTAAACCGGTTTCTATTATTTTTTGTTATTTAGGCGCAACATTTAGTAAAAAAAATCATCCATAATATATATATTTTTCAAATGTATCTTAGTTGATCGTAATTGAATGCTTGCTTTAAGGGAAAAAATATTGATGACTATTCGTGTATGCCACAACAACACCTATTTTTATTCATTTGAATAGATTCACGGCAAAAAAAAAAAAATGCTCACAGTATATAAAATTAGATACTCCCTCCGTTTCTTTTTAATTGTCTTTTTAGAATGATAACACCAAATTAAGGAAGTGTATTTTTGCACATTATCTTCCTATTATACCCTCGTTTTAATCCCCAATAAATTCCTATTTTTTTGTCCACATTTTCTCTTTCCAATAAATTTAATATATTATATATAAAAAAAAACAAAATTTAATTTGTTATGTACCAACAAAAATTTTTTTAAAAAAAAATATTTATTTTTCCAAATATATAGCATTAATTGGTTTTATGGAAAAAGATAAGAGCAATTAACAAAGGGTATAATTGACAAATCATACCCATAAAATACAAAAAGAATAATTAAATAAAAACGCTAAATATGATAATAAAAGACAATTAAAAAGAAACGGAGGGAGTATATTATTACTAACTACTTGCAACTATTTTTAAGCTAACTTTTATTATATTATTTTTAGGTGGGCACAACCATGAATGAGAAAAAAGTTCAAACACAAATTAAGTTGTCTTATATATTAATTCTCAATCATATCTTCATTGAAAAAAATTATTAGATCTTATTATTTAGAAAAATAATATTGATGGATGTTAGTGTGTCCCAAAACATATGACACATATGTGTACTAAGTTCATTTATTCACATTGAAAAACAATAACGCTCATAATTTTTAAATTATATGATCTATTATTAATCTTTAATTATAATAAATCATGCATGATTATATCTAATTCACAATAAATAATGCCTATAATTTTATTTGAAAGAAGGTTCAAATATAATCAAAATAGATTACATATTTGATCTAACGACATAAAACATTAAACAGTTACAAAAAAATAATTTGTTATCTATAGAAATATTTAATAATGGTATAACTTTCGTCAATAACTTTCTGAACCTGCAAAATATAGTGACAAAAACAAAATATATAAAGATAAATATATGAATTATAAACAAAAATATGGTGAGAGAAAGATACTTTGAGGGTGCTTGTCTCTATAAATAGTTACATAAAAAAATCTCCGTTACCTATATAGATCTTTAATAATGGTATAACCTTCATCAATAACTTAACTGTGAACCTAAGAACACATCAAAGTAATTCAAATGCGTGGAAACAATTTGCAAAACATAATTATATAATGGTTATGTGAAGATAAATTAACTCATTAAAATTGAACAAAATCAAATCAAAATTAGTATCCTATGAATCGATAAATTATAGAAACAAAATAAAAAGAAGACAAATCTATAAATTATAAACAAAAAAATACAGTGAGAGAAAAATACTTTAAGGTACTTATATTTATAAACCTCGATTAAGTGATATCTATACATAATTTTCGGAATATGTTTATCTTTTTTTTTTTTCTCTTTTAAATGTTTATCTCTTTTTTTTTTTTTTAGATGCGTTTTTTTTTTGCCTTGTATTGTTTACAAAAACAGGTAAATGTATACACCCCATAAGTGATAATGATGGTTTTGTATGCATTGAATTAGCATAGAAAATAGGTAATTGAATTAGGCTAGAAAATAGGTAACAATATTATGTTTATCGTAAAAAATATGCTAGTGGGGCAGATATTATTATTATTATTATTATTATTATTATTATTATTATTATTAAAAATATGTTAGTCGTTGATTTTATTTTTTTCAAATGTCAAAATCTAAACCAACAAAATTAAATAGTATTAAAAATTGATTATTTAAGTTTTTATTATTACCATTGATATAATTTTTTTTTTCACGTGTCAAAATCTAAACCGTTCATATTAGGGTTAGGGTTTAGGGTGCCTCTAGTTACTCTCGTTTTATTATATTAAGATTAAGATAAGTCTCCAAATATTATTTTTTGGTATAATGTTAAATCTCAATTTAATCCTTCAAACATTACACGTACTCTAACTTAATTTCTCATATATAAAATAATAAATAGTTCACTCTTCAAAAAAAATGATATAAAAATAAAGAATTTGTTAAAATTGTATAAGTAAGAGTTTAATTGATATGCACTGACTGTGTAAAATAATTCTATATATGGTCATCCAATAAGAAACCACAAATTTTTCATGTCATATGAAGAAAGTGGGGTAAAGTGGATTAATGTGGCGAAATACATGATTGTCATTGGTTGACAGGGTAAAATTATTTTATACTGTCGGTGCATACAAATTAAATCCTATATGTAATATTTTATGTCTTGTTAAATTGGTTACGTTAAATTATTATATATTGTTAGAAATAACATGACAAATTTAACAAAATGGTAGAAACAGCATATAAAACATTGGTTTGCCAAAATAAAATAAAACTTATAAAATATTAGAGTGATGTTTACCTTACTCCATGATAATTTAGAGATATTTATTCAATAATTCATAACAACAATTTACATGATATGATATCCACAACTAACTTTTAATTAAGGGGAGACATATTTTACTCCTTCATAATTTGAACTATTTATCCATCAAAAAGAAGCCCCATGAATAGATTTGTATATGGTCCCCCATAACAAGTAACTTGTAAGATATCCCAAACCCAAATCATGAGGGGGTAGTTTAGACAAAACCTTTAACCAATTTTTACTTCTTATGCATATAACTTTTTTTTATTGATTATTCTGTAAACACTCTTAAATGTCAATGAGCATAATTCACATAAATAGATTTTTATATGATATCCACAATTAACTTTTAATCTTTTATACTATTTTTACTATACTATTTTTACTTCAAATGCATATAACTTGTTCTTATTAATTATTTTGTAAATACCCCTAATTATTGAGGAATATAGTATAGAAAAAATTAAATATTAGAGACTTATTTATAATTGAGTAAAAAGAGAAAAAAATCTTATAAAAGAAAAAGAGAAACAATTTATTCTCTTCATAGGATAGAAAACATGGAAAAATAAAGTGATTTAATCCCTTACCTTTTTTTTATTTTTTATTTTTGACTGAATTTAATCCCTTTACTATATTCACGTTATACTTATATGGTTGGTGAATGCAACTAATTAATACCCACAGAAATAGAAAAAAAAAAATCAAACACACGCTTACTACCATGTAAAAAAAAATTAACGTTTCATTACACATAAATCCAATTCTCACCAACTCCCATTTTTTCTCTAACATATATTCATGATCAACCTGTCTCCAATCTTCTCTGTTCAAATCAAACACACAAACAATGGCTCTGTTTCTCACAATACCTCTTTCACTCATCACAATTTTCCTCTTTTACACACTCTTCCAAAGACTAAGATTCAAGCTTCCACCCGGTCCACGCCCCTGGCCGGTGGTCGGAAACCTCTACCACATAAAACCGGTCCGGTTCCGGTGTTTTGCTGAATGGACCCAATCTTATGGGCCCATTATATCAGTTTGGTTTGGTTCGACTCTGAATGTAATCGTTTCAAATTCAGAGTTGGCAAAAGAGGTTTTAAAGGAGAAAGATCAGCAGTTGGCTGACCGGCACAGAAGTCGGTCAGCCGCGAAGTTTAGCCGAGATGGGCAGGATTTAATTTGGGCTGACTATGGACCGCATTATGTGAAGGTAAGGAAGGTTTGTACGTTGGAGCTTTTTTCGCCTAAGAGGATTGAAGCTTTGAGGCCTATTAGAGAAGATGAGGTTACTGCTATGGTTGAATCCATTTTCAATGACTCCACCAATTCAGGTATGTTATGTTTTCTTTCTGGTTCATGTTTTTTTTTTACTTGTTAATTTCATGTTCTTTTGGAATTTGGAAATACTCTGTTTTCTTTCGTTTGATTTCATGAATGTTTATATGTTACTGGTATTAGTAAAAGATTAATAAGTTATTATGGATTTTCTACTTTATTTGGCTAATTGTTAACATGGTTATTAATTCAGTAGATAATTTTTTTTTTTATAACACTCTGATACACATCTTATTTAAATATATAATAGTATACTGCTGAAATGAAGAATTCTGATAGACAAAAATATTAATAAATAGTGAAATTTACATATCTAAGAATTCAATTTTTTTTTGTTGAATAAAAAGGTTGAATGAACAGGTAAATAGAAGCAGGGTAAGAAGGCATAGTACATATAAAATTAGGACAACAAAAAGCAGCACAAAATTTGAAAATTTAAAATGATTTTAAAAAGAATTACTAGAGTTGGTGACAGAATCATCATTTTTTTTCAATAAGCCAAAAAATATATTAAAAAAAAAACTATCCAAGCTTAAGGTGGGCATGGAGGAAAGAAGAGAAATGCAATGTTACAAACTTACAATCAACTTGATTTTCCTAATTTAAAAATAGATATTAGGATGTGTGTGAAAAATTTGTGGAAGCAAAATGACATATACATATAATTTTCAGCGTCAATCACCACTGAACCAACTAACGATTGGTATACTTTGAACAATAAGGACTAATAATAAAATTAAACACTAAGATTAATTTCGCTGTATAAAAAAGTTTTATACGGTGTATACATACTAAATTCTTAACTATTTTATTTTTGTTTCATGAAAATATTGGACTAGGATCGAATAAAATCAAAATGACAATGTCTTTAAATACCGATAGTCGTCTGATTAAAATTGGGCGATCTAGATTTAACTACAATATTTTAAAAATGTAAATTGATATGCATTTTTTAAACTGTCTGACTCTAATCTTGATCAGACGGTTACAAATGCAATCACCGTACGACTGTATATAATCCATTTTCAAAAATATTCCAATTAGTTGTAGCCTAATGTCATAGTGAATAATTAATTAGATAAATTTTCCTGAAAACAAGGATTTTATTTTTGCTTTATTAGTTTCATTTTTGCTTCTTCAAAAAAAAAAAATTAACATTATATATAAAATTCCTTTAAAGTTAGAATTTCTTTTAATTTGACAAACTAGTATTAAGTTCTCGTATGGGTTTGGTAGGGTGTTAGTAACAAACAACCAAGTAAAGTGAGGAAATGTCAATGGAGAAATTGAAAATGATCCAATGAGTTAGGTTTTGGGGAAAACAACGCTGTTGGTATTTTGTGATAGGTTTCGGTTGGTAAAGTTTCTATGTCAAGAAAACATGGCTTCATTAGTTGGTGATATAGATAGGTCTATAAATTGGCGTTGGTTTAACTAATTCACCAACTACTTTTTCCGTCCCCATTTTCTTTAATAGTTTGAAGTTGAACTTCAATTTTTTAATAAGAAATCAAAGAAATATATTTAAAAATCAATTAAACACAAGATGTGTCTGAAAAAAATTCATAGGAGCGATGTCAAAGTTAATCTTGTAGTGAGGGACACCATTACATTTGTTGTTATTTATTTATATTTTTGATAAGCGCATCATTACAATTGTGTTTTTGTCGCTGAAGAGCTTCTCTTAGAAGGTGCGACTGAGGAGCTCTGTTCGGGTACACCTCCGGCTCGTAGTTGAGAAGAGCTTTAGTAGTTAAATACTATTGTTAGCCGTTGTGATTCTGTAATAATTACACTCAAAACTTTAACAAAAATACAATATTGCAATGATTTTAGGCAACACATTATAAATATGTGATATCAAACATGCACTTTATTTTCATTGTCTAAACACACCACCCTTCTGAAGTCACAGTGTCTGTTTTCCTTCCCTTTTGGATGAGAACATTTCTTTTTACAAAACAATAAAATGTTCAACTAATGATGGAAATTGACTTGATTGGTTTATCATAATTTATCGATATTCAATCAATTGATCTGATAAAATATTTTGTTTAACTAACATGTTTTACATTTGAAATAATACAATCTTTACCTAATAATAATTGATCAAGTGGTTGGATATAGTTGCCTGCACTATGAACATAATGCTGGACTTCTTTATTATGTTCAAAGCACTTTATTTAGTCATGTCACAAACCGACTATCTACCTAATTTTTGGCTCTTGAGTAACAAAGAAAAGATACTTGTACAAAAGTTGTAACAATGTTTTCTAACACAGAAGTTATGGAAATGTTATGTCAATGGCTCTAAGTAAATAATTTTTTTTTTGGACAAGTCTAAGTAAATAAGTTTCATGTTGTAAATGTAACAATAATAATAATAAAGTCAAGATCATCATGAAAAATAAAATGTTACATTTGGATAGAAATGCAATTTTGAATTTAAAATGTTGTAAATGTATACTTATAATTTTTACTTTTATTTTTTGCAGAAAATTTAGGGAAAGGTATATTGATGAGGAAGTACATAGGGGCAGTTGCATTCAACAATATCACAAGGCTGGCATTTGGAAAAAGATTTGTGAACTCAGAAGGTGTAATGGATGAGCAAGGAATGGAATTCAAGGCTATAGTAGCAAATGGGTTAAAGCTAGGAGCATCTCTTGCCATGGCAGAGCACATTCCTTGGTTGAGGTGGATGTTCCCATTAGAAGAGGAGGCTTTTGCTAAGCATGGTGCTCGTCGGGACCGACTTACTCGAGCCATCATGGAAGAACATACTCAGGCACGTCAGAAATCTGGCGGTGCCAAGCAACATTTTGTAGATGCTCTTCTCACTTTGCAAGAAAAATATGACCTTAGTGAAGACACCATCATTGGTCTCCTTTGGGTATGTTCTTTTTTATAATCTAAACAAAAAATCTTTTGGTTTATTTTCCTTTTGTTGAATTTGTAAGGTAGTAAAAGGATGCAGTTGCCACAGTCTACAAATCAGAATCGTTAGATTAAGATTGAACGACTGATATGCATATTTAGTAAATATGATTTATATCAAAAATCTTGATCTAATACCGTTGATTTGTTGACCGCTACAACAACTGCATCCTTTTTCGACAGTTAGGGAATCTAGATCTCTCTATTTCACCATCTAGAAGCATTACTCATATTTTTCTTTATTTGACAGGACATGATTACAGCTGGGATGGACACAACTGCAATATCAGTTGAGTGGGCTATGGCTGAGTTGATAAAGAACCCAAGAGTGCAACAGAAGGCACAAGAGGAGCTAGACAAGGTAATTGGTTTTGAAAGGGTGATGTCAGAAACTGACTTCTCAAGCCTCCCTTATCTACAATCTGTAGCCAAAGAAGCTCTAAGGTTGCACCCCCCAACACCATTAATGCTCCCGCATCGCGCTAATGTCAATGTCAAAATTGGTGGCTATGATATTCCCAAAGGGTCCAATGTCCATGTAAATGTGTGGGCTGTCGCCCGTGATCCAGCTGTGTGGAAAGACGCAACTGAGTTTAGACCCGAGAGGTTTCTTGAAGAGGATGTAGACATGAAGGGCCATGATTTTAGGCTACTGCCATTTGGAGCAGGTCGTCGGGTATGCCCGGGTGCACAACTTGGAATTAATATGGTGACATCTATGTTGGGTCATCTATTGCACCATTTCTGTTGGGCAGCACCTGAGGGAGTGAACCCGGAGGAGATTGACATGACAGAGAACCCTGGAATGGTTACATATATGAGGACTCCCTTACAGGTTGTGGCTTCTCCCAGGCTTCCCTCAGAATTGTACAAACGTGTGCCAGCCGATATCTAATCTTTTTTCTCATGCTGCAATGTCGTCGTTTTTCACATTGTTGAGTCAATTTTCTTTTGGAATACAATATAAGAAACTATGTAACTTGACAAATTTGACTCTTGTCCCCTTCAGATTTTGGATTGAAGTTCCTGTAGTGTAATGCATAACTTTTCATCTTAAAAATATGTTGAATGGGAGTAGCTCTAAGCATCTGATTTTGGTGGTAGGAGCCACTGAAAAGTGAAAACTCAATATGGCTCATCCCAGTCCCAGCCAATCACCAACACCAACTTCAAAGCAAAATTAAATATTTTAAGTCTTAATGGCTAAAAGTTATTTTCTTTATATTAATAAAGATCAATTTTGATTATTAGTTATAAATTTATTTTTCAAATTTGCATATACTTCTATTTAAGCTTTTATATGTGTAAATCATAAATTTTCTATACTACTATTTCTCTAAACTTAGACGAAGCAGTCATATTGCTTCATGCAATACTGCTATAGCATATTAGGAATTGGCCGTTACACTTTGCTATATGAGATCTCTGAAACACAGACACCTCTGGGATTATGAGTGCCTCGGTGTCCAACAAAAACGTATGACAAGTGTCCGTTAACTCAGACAAGTGTCTTAAAAGTAAACTTTTTTATAATTCAGCTAATGATATGTTCACTATTTATTATATATGAAAGGCAAGTTAATATATTATCAATATGCATCTCAATTTGTCCGTATACGTATTATACAACTAAACAATTATGTACATAACATGTTCAGAGAACAGCTAATTTTTCATATAAGTAACAACAATAGCAGCATCACACTTCACTTACAGCAACAAATATAAAGATGGCCAATTCATTCAGGAGCGATCTTGTTCCTACATGCTCAAGTAATAACTTCCTCCTAGTTTTTTACTTACTTCAACCCCTAACCATTCTTCTTTGTTTTCCTTGCTTACTACCTTCAGAAACAAGTTAAACTTATAATCCTCAATGACCTGCATTTTAAGCAGAAATATGTCAAACAAGAAAGAGAAGTAAATACAAATTAAAAGGAGTAGAAACAGGTCTGTTGCAAGGAAGAGAAGTAACAAAAGAAAGGGAAAGAGGTGTACCGATTAATAAAATTTGACTAATATAATTGCTCACCTTGATTTTGGCTCGAACAATGTCTAGGAGTTCATACCGACACAGACAGTTGGCCTTCGTGTTAAGAGACTTCATATAAAACTTAGCAGCATCTTTGACATTGGGATCGTGAATTGGAACTTCATGCCATCCTAATTTGCGTCCCTCTGAATTAAAATTTGTACAATTTCTCATAAACAACCATTGATGATTAAAAGCAAATAGAGACAGTATACTTTTGGAGCAACAACTATGCTGGAAAGTTTAGTATGAGCAGAGACAAAACTCGAAAGCAAGTAAAAAAACCTGAATGGTTCACCTTGCAGATTACACACACACACATGAGAGAGCCTTTTTTAAATTTCAAAGAGGGAATAGACATCACAGAGGACTAAATTTTGACCACATAAATTGATGGTCAAAATTAACAGATATTTAATTATGAGATACCATTTAAAAAAGTCACGCGACTCTATGTTTTAATCTTTAAAATTCATGGTTTACTTTTGTAAGACCCAAGATTCCACTGTACAGTTTTTCTAAGGAACTTTAGTGTCGGCTAAGTTTTTAGGGTTTTTGGTGGAGCGGTCTTGTGAGTATCGTCACATTAATGGAATTTTTGCTGAAATGGAGCCTGTTTTGTGCTCGTGCGCTGGAAAGGCACAGACTTTTGGGTCGTAGTCTTCTTTTGAGTATAAGAAGGTTTATGTGAAGTCAGAATAACGAGTTTTGGATTATTCTCGCTTTTGGAAAAACGAGTAGGAATTTTACCCGCTGTTGGAAATTTTTACGATGTCTGAATTCCGTAGAAATTTAGATGGGAGTTTTATATATCGGCGTGAGTTAGGATATATTGTCAGAATAATTTTCAAGAGTGAGGAAGAAAATTACAGTCGCGAAAAAAGATTCGGCGATAAGTTTGTGAATTGTTTTTATTAAAAGGTTTACGGTAGAATTTTTTATGTTTCCGTAAAATTTATCGGTACGCGAGATACGGCTCGTTTAAGCGCGAGCACAGGGACTGAGCGAGCTAGTGGGCTAAGACCATAAGAATATCTAGATATTTTGTGAAGAGATGGATGGCTAGGATTTAATCTTTGAACTTTGCCTTTTGATCCAATGGTTGCCATGAACCAAGACCACTTTATAGTAAGATTTTTGGATCACTTTGGAGACTGCTTTTTCCCTATGCATAAATAAAACCCAGACTTTTGGCCCATGGTCTTTATTTATCAATCTGAACATTCCTGTGCTTTCAGAATTTTGAGTTTCGACTTTCTCCGTTTATTGGAAAAACGAGTAGAAAACTGTACCCGCTTCTTAAAATTTACGGTTTCTGTTCTCCGTCGAATTTTAATTGGAGACTTTATATATCGGCGCGAGTTGGAATCTAGTTTCAGAATATTTTTGGGAGCTAAGGAAATAAATTTCAGTCGGAGAATAAAGTTTAGCGATAATATTTGGAAACGGTTTACGACGGACGTTTATTGGTTAGATTTTATATTTTTGAGATTTCCGTCCGTTAGCGAGGTGCGACTCGCCGAGAGCAAACGCGATGAGCTGAGTAGCGTAAAGTGGATATTTGTTAAAAAAAAACAATCATGAGTTATTTTGATCCAAAGGCTAGGGTTTAGTCTTGCAAGTTTGGTTTTGATCCAAGGGCCTAGATTGATCAAGAGGTTGTTAAATAGTAAGGAGGTTTAGCAATTTGGTCTTAGAAGCAAAAATCACAAAACACTTCTCTTCTTTCTCTCTTGGCCGTGAGCTTCTTCTTCCTCACCATACCTTCACCAAAATTTCATTACTTCACCAAATCTCTTGATTTTTAGCTTGTTGGATCATAGGGCTTGCAAGGAATCATCTCCTCTTAAGGTAACTAACCCTTCTCTTCCTTATTCTCCATGAAAAACCTCTTGAATTTTGAGTTGTATGATTATGTTCTTGAGAGAAAAATTTGAGAATTTAGTTTTAATTAGTTTTGGTTCCATAGAAGTGTTCTTGAGAGTTCCTTAGTATACTTTAGTGAAGCATGTAAGTGATTCTCATGGTGATTTCCAATTTCACAATTTTGTTGGTAAGGGTTTGAAGAAAATTTCTTAAAATGATCATATCTATGATTGTGTTGTATGATTTTGGTTTTTGAAGTTAGTTTTAAGCTTTGTGACAAAATGGATTGGTGAATATGAAATTTGTTTCGAAAAATAAGAAAAAATTATTCTCGTGTTCTTGAGCGACTCAAAGAACACAATTTAGAAAAAATTTATTTCGAGTTTCAAAAGGAGTCGGGTACACGATCGGATATTGTTACAAGCTAATGAATGTGGGCTAGGGTTTCAAATGAAAAAAAATGTGTGGGATTGCCTTTTTGCCTCATTTGGCCGTGGCACCCATATAGGGTTCGAGGAACCGAATTTCGAAAATTGTTTAGAGGCAAATAGCTTCTCATGATCATTGTTTAATTGTTTGATTGGTTATGGGATGTTTTGAAAAGAAAATGATCACATGCCTTAAGAAAAACCTTATTTGAGATTTCTCGAAATTTGCGATTCGACTCTATAATTTCTAAATCGTTTTGATAAGTGCTAGTTAGGTATTATGGGATATTACCATGCATTTAGAAGTGAAAAATTTTGTGTGGGAGGGTGCTTTTCAAAAAATGGCCGTGGCCTTTTAGTGTTGAGGGA
This sequence comes from Trifolium repens, assembly GCA_030408175.1. Classification (NCBI taxonomy): domain Eukaryota; kingdom Viridiplantae; phylum Streptophyta; class Magnoliopsida; order Fabales; family Fabaceae; genus Trifolium; species Trifolium repens. The sequence goes on along the minus strand of CP125848.1, from coordinate 36,663,825 downwards.
GAAGTTCCAAAAAATTTTCTAAGTCCACAATTGTGTGAAAATTGTGTATGTGTTGGATAGTCTTAGTTTTGAAGAAAAATGAGTATAGGAAAGGTTGTTAGGAAGAAAAAAATTGTGTAACTTGTAACGCAAGAAAACTTCGATTTTTCATAAAAATATTTTTGAAAAGTTTTAGTTGTGTTTCAAATGGTTTTGTTGTGTGTGAAACAAGTCCTTGAAGTGGAAAAATCCAAAATGGTTTTAGTTTATGATTTGAAAACAAAATGATTTTCGTGTTATGAAAATAGTACAATTAACTTCGTGAATTTTTAAACACTATGAGAATAACCTGAAATCATTGAGGGACAGCTTTAGAAAGTACTTTAGACCCCTCTGGAGCTTCGAGAGCAAGTTTCGTTTCGATAGGATAAACGAGGAATATTTTATTGATGTTACGCTACATATATTTTAGGTAGCGTGAATTGTAGAATTTCGCGGAATAGAGTAACGGAAGCTTGCTGAGGTAAGGGCATCACTTTATTTCTGTCTTTTCACTGAGTTATAACATGTTTGTTGGTTATTTTCGGTGATGCGTGTTTGTGTGTTTGGCATGTATGTGTTATGTATTCTCGTGATGAGAAAGTGTTTACAATACGTGCGTTGTTTTACATATGATTGGAGATGTATGTATGAACATGTGGGTGAATACATATGATTGGAAATGTATGTATGTTTGTTGTGGTTTGTTACATATGATTGGATATGTATGTATGTTGTTATGTTTGGTTTACATATGCTAGAGAGGTATGTATTCATTGCATTAGTATACATGGGGAATCGTATGCTCATGCATTGTTAGTGCGTAGTGGCGGGAGTGGACTACGAGGTGTGGTTGCGGGAGTGGACCCACCTGATTCTTATAGGGTTGTGTTGAGTTCAATACATGGTTGCGGGAGTGGACCATGGGGTGTGATTGCGGGAGTGGATCCACCTTAATCCTTTGTGATTTTGTTGAGTCGATACATGGTTGCAGGAGTGGACCATGGGGTGTGATTGCGGGAGTGGATCCACCTTAACCTTGTGTTTTCGTTGGTGTTTTGGTAGGGGTTGGACCTACAGTGCCGGAACTCATGCATTGTGGTAGCTAGGGTTAGTACCACGCATTGTAGAAGTCTGCATTAGGCTTGGTGTGTACTATATATATAAACCCGTTGGTGGGAATTGCTTTGGTGGTTAAGAGCTTTCTCTTGTGTTCGTGGAATTATTGTTATGTGTACAATCTTTCGCACCGGTTATATATATACATACTATATATTTTGTGGTGACCCTTTCTTTCATTTGCGGGCTCATCCCACCCAGATGATGAGTTAGGTCGTGGTGACGACGGTGGCTGTTCCGGGTTCCAGTGAGATGTTGGAGCTTTAGTTTAGTTAGACTATGCGCCGGTGTGGGTTGTACACCGTGCTTTTTGGGTTTATGCTTAAGATTCTAACTTGTTTTGTTGTAAGTATTTGAATACTTAGACTTGGATTGTAATTATTCAGGAATACACTTTGCTTGTCGAAGCACCTTATGGTAATGAGTTCTTTGTATGTTTAATGCCGGCTCTCACAGTTTGTATGCGCGCTCTGTTCTGTTTTAAAAAAAAAAAAAAAAAAATTAATGCCTTTTTTGGCCTTTGAAAAACGGGTTGTTACAACTTTGATGGTCAACATTTACACCTCTCACCTGCTATATCCCAATTTATGAAAAGAGTTTGGCAACTTTGAATGTCTTGGAAGAGGGGAGGGAATTTTGCTTCCTAAGAATATTACATAGTTTCACCACCAAGTATAAGGATTGTAAAGTACAAAAACCACATATCTGGTCTTTACTGTATACTAAGTGCAAGAAAGATAACTGAGAAATTATGGTACTCCATAGCTTTTTATCTACAATCAATAACAGCTACAGTGCTTTGCTCATGAATATCAAAGTAAAAGCAAAGAGAAAAGAGAACCCGAGACAAATAAAGTCATCACCCGAATTTCATAGTTTTCTAATTGGCAGAGTGATAGAGACTTGGGTATTATGAGTCTCACCTCGAGTAGTATGGGATACTCAAAATTCAATGGATTATTAAGTGGTTTGGTTCTTTCCCTTAATACTTAACGTATCTTTTAAAGGAAAGTTCCTCAAGTGCTTGGATACTTACCAATTGATATTAGATCTGATTTTCGTGGGCTCAGAAAAGGTACTATGATTTGGACTCGGGTATTATGCTTGGTAGCGTATTTAAGATTCTGGAACACTGTAAGATTGTGTAAAAATATTTTAGCATCAGAACTGCGATTACTTGAAGCCAAAACTGACCTTAAATTCCCAACCCAAATAAATAATAAATAGATTAGAAATATTTATTTTTATTAGGGCATAATATATAGATTAAATTCCCTTCGCCGTTCGTTCTACTTTGGAATCTTACGGTGTCTCGCCAAATCCAAAGACGAAGCCGGATGTGTCGCCACTCCTAATTTCTGTCTCAAAGCATGAGTATAAATCCCAAGGTAAGGTATTCATTGTCATTAGTACCAACTAGACTTTTTACCCGTGCTCGCACTGGTTCAATCATTCAATTCAATTATATAATAGAAATGTTGATAATGTGTGATTATTTATAGTAATAAGCATTTAGGGCCCGTTTGGATAAATAACTTATACATGTGCTTATAACATTAGAGCTTATAGTATGAGACCTTACATCATAAGCTCTTCTACTCAATAAGCCTTTTGTGTTTGGATATGTACACTAAAAAGTACTTATATAAATTTAAAAGTACTTATATAGAATGTTAATATGATTTTAATTTCAAAAAACAAAATTAAAAAATCAAACCATGATTAAAAATAATATATATATATATATATATATATATATATATATATATATATATATATACTAATATATAAATGGGATACAAATTTTTGGGATGATTTTTCAATATTCCTATTTTAGCCTTAAAAAAAACTACAAAAAAAAAACTAAGCACAACTTCCACATAAAAGTAGGTTTCAGTATTTTGTATAGTAAAAAAAAAAATATTTTTTTTCTTCTTAATAAGTAGCCACAACAAAAAAGGAGGTTAAGTAGTTATTAATTAACTAAGTCCAATAAAAAAGGAGATTAAGTAGTTATTTATATTTGCACAATAGAGAATATCGATCACAACAAACAAAAAAAAATATCGATCACACAAACGGACACGGAAGGCGGCTAGTATATATAAAGTAAAAAAAAAATTCATTAAGCTATGTTGCCAAAAAAAAAAAAAAAAAAACTTAAATGAAAAACAGAAAGTTTCAGTCAAAAAAGAAAAAGAAAAATAGAAGTGTGCAGATAAGATGCATAAACATAAAAAGACAAAAATAAAATAAAAATTAGTTAAAATAAAGGTTTAAAAACCATTATCTTCAGGTGGTGTGTAATAGAGATCATTAGGCATGGATAACACTTCAATTCCATTGATGAAAGCATAGTTATTAGAATTTCCATTACTTGGAATGAAACTCAAATCAAGCCTTTGATCCTTACCAACGTTAATAACATATTCTTTCAACAAAATATCAACACCTTCAACATCAGCGTTTAATGGAGCATTAAAATCCTTAAGAAGTGTGAATCCGTTGGAAATAACAGTGAAAGAAGCATCGTGACGGTTAAAACCGTTTGTATAAGTAGAAAGGTAGAAAAAAAGACGGAGGAGACGGAGGAATTTAGGACCTGTAGCAACGGGAAAAGAGTAATTGAATATTGTGTGTGATAAACATGCTGATGAATAAAGAATTTTGCATCTATACATAATTTTCGTAACTGATTATTAGTTATTTTTGTTTTATTAATGTTTATCCATTTTCTCTTTTTTGATAGATCTCAAATTTTTTTTTTTTTAAACAAATGACGTGTCACATTCATTAATTGATGTGGCAACATAATATTGGTTTAAAAATTGATTATTTAAGTTTTTATCATAGCCGTTGATATAATTTTTTTTCCAAGTGTCAAAATCTAGACCATTCATATTAGGATTAGGGTTTAGAGTGCCTCTAGTTACTCTCGTTTTATTATATTAAGATTAAGATTAGATTAGGTTAGAGTAAGATTGATATGCGTCAGATGGTACTATTTGAAGGAGCGCACTTGAATCGACACTCGTGTAAGAGTTACTTGACAAATATTTCTTTCGTTTTGATTTTAAGATCCATTTTTATAGACCTGTTTTTATCTTTCCCGTCACTTCGTTTCTTCATTTTACTTTCATTGTGACATGATGTGATGACTATTGTGAATTTATGACCCTTTTGTTGCTGGTGTTCGTTGGAATCATCTATTGTGCTTCAAATTTTAATTCATTTGTCAGAACAAGTAATTTTTATTGAGTTGTTATTGGGGATGCATTGATTGACTAGATTGCCCAAATAGTAATTTCATTTGTTGTTGTGTTGGGTACTTTGCAATTTGAATTGATTTGTGGTTAATTGATTGGTACCAATTTTCCTCTACTATTAGGTTAAATCCCTTCGCCGATCTTCTTCAAGTTCACAGTCTTTTCTAACCTTTATCTTTTTCAAGTGATTGATTCATGAGAATTCTTTTATTTTCTGGTGCATAAGGAACTTGCTTCAAGTGCATAGGGGGCTTGTATGAGATATAACTGGTAGAGTAATTTGATGAGAGTGAAGCTAATAATGAGTTTTTTTATCCTATTGGGTCCAACAACTAGACAAAGTTAGCAGTTTCTTCTTATGGTTGAACGGTGAAGTTTTCAATTTTATTATTTATGATATGACTATATTTTCGATGAGATTTATGATACAAATTTGAATTGTTAATTAGTAATTATAGGTTAATTGACTTTAAATTGAAATTTCTAAATCACTTGCTTGCCACTATGCGTATCATCAAATAGGGGATGTTCCTAGTTTTTGCAAATTTAAGGCTTGTGAGTTTGGCAATTTTTCCTAATAATTATATCAATATTGTAGTGGGAATGTCAAGTTATTAATTCTCTATGTAGATAATACATATTGAAGCTTGTGATCATATATTGGTTTTTTGTTGGTCTATGATCTAATATTGAATTTGGTCATATATTGGCTTATTTGTCAAGTTAAGTTAGTCCTATTATCCAACAGGGATTGCAAAGACAAGATCAGGGAAGAGGTTGGCATATTTGTTACCTGCCATAGTGCATGTTAATGCCCAACCATTTCTAGGTTAGTAGATAAGGAAGCACCACGACTCAGATGTAAACCGTAGAGGACATGAGATTTGATCCTCAGATTCAAAAGTCGTCTCTTAGGTGAATTTTTTATCCTCTGAGTCCACGGCTTGCGTTCTTCGAAGAATCACTCAATTAGAGCTTCTCTAATATTATACTTTATATTTTTTTTGTAGAAGCTCCAATCTTTATTATATACATGACGAGATTCTCACGGACATGCATTCTCAATATAAATTGCATATAGGTGGCAAACTAGAGGTATCCTCCGCGCGCAACTGGAGAGACTAATCCTCTCGAGTAATTGAGATCCATTTAAAGGGGTGACCTCTCCCAAAAGATGTTTCTCCATACGCACCGGTTAGGGATCGAACTCACGACCAAATGATTAAGGGGCCCAAGTATCTACTACTTGTGCTACACTATCTTGGTATATTTTTAATATTTTAATTTTGTAAATGAAAGAAAAATTATATTTAGATTACTATGAAACAAATCGAAATAAGAAAGTACACTATTTTTTTCATGGAGAAGATCACTTGAAGTTTTGAACCCAAAAAATAGCTTATGACATATCTGTACACTTATATTTTATTTTATTTTGAAGAAAAAATTACGTTCAATAGAGACAAAAACAAAATAGAAGATTTTGAGAGAGAGAGAGATAGAGAGAGTGAGTGAGAGAGAGAGAGAGAGAGAGAGAGAGAGAGTGTAACACCCAAACTTATTATCTAACTATTTCTAGTTTTATAAAAATCTTTTTCAAAATGCGCAACGGAAAATAAAATTTGAATTATAAAACAAAAGTTTGAGTACTACATGCTTCGTCAAAAACACTACTAATTAACTTAATTAATAAGATATCACTTATACAAAATTCTTTAGAAAATGATACAACCTTAATAAGTCAAAATGAGAAATAAAGGACTCTATATACATAAAAGGTAAACTCTTTCCCGTGTCCTAATCAGAGCAGAGTATCACCGACAACTTGGTCATAACCAAAACCTGAGAACCTGGACCCCCAAAGATCCAGCAAGTACACAAAACAGAGAGTTAGTAAGGAATTCCAAAATAAATATAAGTATATTGAATATTATACACTTAATAATAATACAATAAATCCTACTAACATTTGCACCATAAAGATGCAAGATTGTACAATTAAGATACTTCTATAACTCATAATCAAGTATCATGCAAATTATATAATCACGTATCTTCAAGTCATTCACAATTGATATGCAAATAACATTCACATATCATCAACATCAAATTACTCACAAATGATACACAAATAACAATTAATGCACATAATAGTATCAATTACCAAGTATCAATTAGGAATACACAAGTTCCTAGTGCAACTAATGTCATCATCAATGTTATGTCACCCTAGACACAACTAAATGCATGTTGTACCCGCATCATCTCTAGGATAGAATTATATCCATTTTCTTCTCGTCAGTTTTAAGTCATGGAGGACTTCGCTCGTCAGTTTTATGTCGTGTGGGACTACGCTCGTCAGTTTTAAGTCATGGGGGACTTCGCTTGTCAGTTTTAAGTCATGGGGGACTTCGACTCATGAATGCATGAATGTACATTTACTACTTATGATGATACTTCTTCACATCTTCTCATGAATATTAGGATATCTCAACCTAAATATTCCTTCTCAAGTTCTCGTCAACTCATCTCATCTCAACACATTATCATTATGGTTATACATTCAATCACACATATCATAAAGTAATTCATTTATCTCAACTCGATTAGGTATACAAATTATTATTATCAATCACTAAATAATAACCTTCACCATAATCAATCATCTTTTATCAAAGCATATACACATATACATATACTCTTCGTTCAAACATGTACATAATCATATTATCATCATCACTAATCATCAACAATTATCTATCATCATCATAAACATAATCTCATCTCAACATACACATTAATCATAGTTAATTAGCATGTACAATATCGCAACTCAATTCATCATCCACGACTCAATTTAAAGTCATATATACCATATAATCATCATAGGATCATAATACAATCATAGTATAAGAATATATATCATTTATTCAACAAAATCACATTTTCCTGCACTGATAAGCTCGCCCGGCGAGCTCGGGGCGAGCTAAGAGCGAGCAAAGTCAGAACCCATCAGGAGTACAATCTATAACAAGTATTAACAACATTTCATCCTAGAAATCATCAATCTTATCACTTTATATAAAAATCCATTTTTCTCATCAATAACACAATTAACTCATAAATAAGTGATTCTACTCATATCAATTTATCTATTAAGCATGAATATGTTAGACTACTAGGCTTATCACTTAGAAGGGGGGGTTGAATAAGTGATCCTTGAAACAATGGGGTTTTTAAAAAATTGTTTCAAATTAATCAAGCGAGCGGAAGAGCCACCGGATCGGTAGTCTACGCACCGATTGACCAAAAGAAAAGTAGTATTAAGCCTTGAACGAATTTGTGAAAAGTTACGAAAATGTTTGAGTTCAAAATTATTTGAATGTAAACAATATAACTTCAGTCCCAAGCAAGTTACAAATCAATATTCAAATCAATCACAATCAAGCAAGAACCAATTGAATTTTTGTGAACCAATACGAACAAAAAAAATTCAATCGATTAACAAATTAACGAAATTAACGAAATTAAAAGAGAGAGATAAAGAGAGACACACGATGTGATTAGGGAGTTCCCCGGATTGCGCGTCGTCCACGCGTTTATTCGAGTACGTCTCCCCCCAAATAACCAAACGGGTTATTTGAGAGTTTATAGATCAAAAACTTGATGAACAAAAAGTGCACAGTTTACAATTGAAACCTATAACCCTATAGCAAGACAAAATGTAAATTAATGCGAATAACCTCGACACCCAACGGAACTTCGCCCTCTGATTCCAACGATTCACCTTGTGCCGAACCGCACCCAATCGTCCAGCTGAGTCCTTCGTTCCTTGTTGTCGAATCCTTCAAGACACGCACGATCTTGAATCACTTGAGAGAAACACTAAAACCTTCGTCACACAATTCAACCCGACTACGATTCTGATTCACCGCAAACCGTATCGAACGTTATCACACAAAAACGCAATCTTTATTGAATTGATCACATACTCAAATCCAATTTGATTGCAATCCTTGATGAAGATGATGAATTTGTGATGAATCAAACCTTTGATGCAAATTCTTACTCAATTTGTACCCAAAGCGTTTTCTGAACTTTCTCACTAGTTTCCTCTCATTTTTTTACAATGACACAACACATTGCTATTTAAAGAGAAAATAGAATTGAGCAAATTTGGGCAAAATTTCACAGACATGTATGGATACAACTGATGATTTGTATCGATACAAAACCTTTGACCAGCGTTAAAAATGAAAGATTTGACCTATGTATCTGTTTACTGTGAAAGTTGGTAAACAACGCTAGTTTGATTATTACAAGAGAGATCAACTAGTAAATCTCGGGACATAGTGCTTTTGTTTATATTTTCAAAGTAAATGATGTTCATTATTGTTCTTGTGTTGAAAAATGTTGTTTTGATATTTTGTAACTTAAAATCCAAGAAAGAATGTTTACTCCAATGAATAAACAGAATGGGGGAAAAGAGTCGAAATAAAGATTAAACAAGATAAAGATTGAAATACTGTAAATTTGCATTCAAATGTAAATGTTTACAGAGAAATAAATGGTACACATTGCATACATTTTTCCTTTCGAACTCGTTTCTCTCGTTAGCATGGGTACTTTGAGTTTTATCAGGATTTCTGTATAATGATTGTGACCCCTTTTTCGATCACATAACTAGGCTATTTATAGACACTAATTCCTAACTGCTACTAACGCCTAAATAACTACAGAGAGGACGCGTGTCTTGACACGTATTTTGAATTTGAATCCCTTCTTATCTTCTGAGTTAACCGTTGTTTCCATCGAAGTCGAAGTGCCAACGCTTTTCCTTGAATATTTTGCTAAGTCCATAAGTTACTTTTGCTCATTAAGCGCTTCGACCCTACTGACGCTTCGACCAAATCGAAAGGATCTTGAAAGAAAGAGAATACGCATTTAAATGCAACGTTCCATAACAGAACATTTATTACATGTTCGTGCATGATTAATCATTAAATTCATTGGCCCTAAAAAACCAAACATATTTAATATTTAATGATTATCAAAATAATTATATTATTAAACATAATTATTTTATGCATGCATTTAGAACATATTTTTACTTAGTAAAAATATGGGCTAACAAATTGCCCCCAAATGCCTGTTTCGATCGAGTGGTCGAACGAGAAGGAAAAAGGCATTTTATACCCACGTGCTTGACACTATTACCAATGACGGCGCTTATGTCACGTTCAGAAGTAACTGTCAACTTGATACCCACAATCCATCATTGTTCCTAGGTTTTAGCATAGTGGATGACGTGGCACACGCAGAAGTTGAAGAGAAATTTTTTGAATTTCTTTTTGATTTATTTTCTGGAGACAAACACGTTCCCCTATAAATAGTAGCAAACGAACAAAGGAACACTTTTTACCAACTTCCAAGTTTCAAAGCTTTCTTGCGAACTCACTGTTCATCTTCCTCTTTTCTGCAAATTAAACTCTGATCTTCAATCATCTTTGCAATTCTAAATCGTACAAGTGATTCATCTTCAAATTCCGCATCGATTTATCTTTGTTTCAACTTAAACAAAACAGTTTCCACAATTTTCTTCACGAAACCCTTTCAGTTCTTGATTTTCTGTGTACTGTTCATCAATGGCGTCCAACTTGGATTTCGATGTACCCACTGCTGGCAAATGGAAGGATCTTCGCATCCTTGAAGATGGAGAAGAAGTAGTTCCAGAACCTTCTGGAACTGAGGCTGAAAGGAAGATCTGGAACACTCAGCTTATGATTCCATTTTCTATCAAGAAGGAAGATTACGCTTTCTGTGGACCTTATCCCACACGTGCTGAGGTTATATCAAAAGAGGTAAGTGATATCTTCCCTTTGCATGTAACCTGTGGCCCTAGAATCTTTAGCTCTACTCCTTACAACTTTGGGTATATGAAGAATGCCCTTAAGATTTTTAGAGCTGCCCCCTATACTGCGCACAAGGATTACATTCCCTGGTTAGATAGGGTCGAAAAGGACTTTAAGGATTATTGGAAAAGCTATGGTATTTATGAGCTTATCCAATTTAGTCGAACCGGTCCTAAGTACAAACCAGAACTGCTAGTGGCTGCCTTACACTTCTATGAAAAGTCCACAAACACTTTTCAGTTTAAGTGTGGCATGTTAACCCCTACCTTATTAGATGTAGCTGCTATCACAGGCCTTAGGCCTATTGGTGATCACTTCGATCCAACCAAAACTGGGGATAAGGTCGAAGTTAATTTTCAAGAAGCTACATTCTCTAAGTACATAGCAGAGCAAATGGGTAAAGAAGGAGAGGAAGTGTCAACTGAGGAGCATGTGGCCTTCTTAACATTGTGGTTATCCCACTTTGTCTTTTGCTCGAAATCCCTTCAGGTAGCGCGTATGTACATTTCCATTGCACAACAGATTAATGAGGGTAGACTTTTTAGCTTAGGGCGCTTATTATTAGCCTGTCTGTATGAAGCAATGGGGAATGCTAGTGATGCAATTAAGGCTTCCAAGGATGGATCAAAGGTTTCGATTGCTGGACCTATGTGGCTGTTACAACTTTGGCTGAATGCCACATTTGAGACGGAATTGGGGTTGATAGTGCCTTCTGACTATCAACAAGAGGTAGATGACAGGGAGATCGAAGGGCAGAGGTTGGTTCGATTAGCCCTTAGATCTTTGGACCAAGATACGGGCAGACTCTTCATGAAACATATGAAGATGTTTTTGAATTTTGACAAGTTTCTACCACGTCATGCTCCCTTTGTGGAGCGTAAGCATGGTGCTGCGTGGTTCATTGAAGATTTCCCTGCGTTCAACCCAGATAACGAAGATGAAGTAAACAAGGTTTGGAGAGCCTATTTAGAGCAAACTGTACTCTCCTGTAGGATTGGTTCGAACGCAAACCAGTATGGGCTTGTAGGATATCTGCCCAACTGTGTGGCTAGGCAATTTGGTATGTCCCAAATTAGGCCAAAGTCCCTTTTTGAAAATCTGGATAGAATGGTGTTGGGCACTGGAGTGACTGAAAAGACTTATAAGAAATATATGAGAATGCTGGAGAATTATGAATTTAATTTCAAACCCTTCGAGTACAGGCCTTCTTTCTACTGCACTGATGGCTTTAGCAAATGGTGGAGTGACCATTACACCAAGCATTCAATAGGCAATGCTGATCAATTGCTAGGGATGGTCGAGAGTGGCTTCATAGTGCCATCTCTTGGAAAGAAAATAAACGTCTCAGGTCGAGGTAAACATCTAAACTCTTATAGTTTTATTTATCTTACAAGATTTATTCCCTCAAACCTTTTATGTTTATTAATACAACATTTTGCAGGCGAAGGCACAAAGAAAAATGGTGGGTCTTCAAAGACTTCGACTGAAGTGAAGAAACCCACCGGGGTGAAGATTAAATCAGAGGTCGAAACCTCTAAGGCAAAGGTAACTTAGCCTTAAAACATTTTACTTATTTTCTCTCCTCCTGTTTAAACATATGTTTTAACTTCGACCATTTATGTCCTTAGAAGGGAAAAGGTAAGAGCAGCACAGGGACGGTGTCTGCTGGCTCGAAGAAAGCTAAGAACACAGTGGTATTAGATGAGGAGGTAAGAATCAAACTTCCATTCAAATACTTTAACTTTTGTCATAGTAATATATATTTTTTTTTGAAACAAAATCTTGACATTATTTACTTCCATCATTTCAGGATGAAGAAGAACAGGAGGTCCCTTTGATTAGGAAGAGAAAACAACCATCAATTTCGACTTCACAACCTAGTGAAGGGAAAACAACCACTGTACCAGAAGTCACAGAAAATGAGGCTGCACAAGCCAAGAAGCAGAAAAAGGTTGAAGAACCTAAACCTCAACAAGCCCCAACGAAGGATCAAGGGGGTGAAAGAAAGGCGAAGAAAAAGCATGAAGAGAAAAAGGCTACACTTGCTGTGAAAGTGAAGTCAACAGCTAAGAAACCTAAGGTTCATAGGGTTCTGAAGATCCTCACCTCAAGTGAGAGTGGTGGTAATCCATCTCCTCAAAAGGACGCTGGGAAGGAGAATGTGGTCGACCAAGACCATCCTACCAACACTGAAGAAGAAAGGGTTGACAAACCACAAGGTAACCCTATACCTCATTCAGAGACTTTGGTTAATGATGAACAAGTCACTGATGGGAATAATGAAGGTAATGCACAACCAGGCAATGATGCCCCCAATGCTGAGAAGGGTAGCAATACCAACATTGGCCCCGAGGTCGAAGGAAAAGAGGTAAAACTCGCTTAACTCTCAACCTTAGATTTTGTATTGACATTCGACCTTAACTAACTTTTCTTTTATGTTTGCAGGATCAATTGAAAGAGGATCCTGTTGAAAAAGCTAGGCAGCCAATTTGTGAGGAGGTGCCAACAGAGAACAAGGCAAGTGATGACAATCAAGATTCCTTGAAGGCCAGCATGGAGAGAACTGACAATCAAGCACCAACCAATACTTCGAGCATCAAACATTCAATGCCTAGTATGTCTACAAACTCAGGCCAGGCAAGCTCGAACCAAGAATCTCAACATGACTCTGATGCCATTCCTGAAGCTGAGGTTGGGGGTTCAGGGATCATATCTGTCTCTTCGACCTCGAGACTTTCTGCAAGCTTGGGCGTACAAGAAGAAAAATTTACCAATAAGCAGAAGTCTGATCCTGCCGGTACCCTTAAACTTCTACTCTCGAGAAAAGCAAATCAAGGAAACGCCTCGAGTGAGCACACGACCACTGACTCAGCGCCTTCCAACTCTGAAATCGACTCGATGGTGCGCCAAGACTCTCTGTTGCTGAAACTTACAACTACCTTCGTCCAAAGGGATGTGCTGAAGCAAATTGAAGAACAACCAGCATGTGCTTATAGCCACTTGGCTTTCCTGAAGAAGCTTCACAATCCTAGGACTGATGAGGAAACCCTTGGCAAAGTCATACAACTTAGTTCAATTGTGGACCAATATGCCAAGGCAGTGCAGAAGAGGATTGATAATAACACAAGACTTGCCACACAGCAACAAGCTTAAACCATGTTCTTTGAGAAGGCCCATAAAGCTCAAGCTGAAGTGGAAAGATTGTCCTCTCAACTGGACGAAGGAAATTCAGAGCTAAAAGAATGTGATGACAAGGTTGCCCATTACAAGGAACAAATCAAATTCTTAGAGGAGCAGATTGTTAGTTACAGGCGCAAGATCATTGAAGAAGAAACTAAAAGGGCTCAAATTGAGAAGGAGGCCAAAGCTTCGACCCAAGAGCAGATTGATGCACATGGCAGGGAAGGGCTTCAAGCTTTTGGCTCAGCAGAGGTGGTTGGTGAAGATATTAAATCCTTGGAGAGTTCGAACTTGGTAGTCGAAAAGGAAATGGCAACCCTGAAGAAGATTTATGCTGACTGCACCAAGAATTTATAATTCTCTTAGTTTATTTTCTTTATTGTCCTTTCGAACAATATTTTGAATCCTGTAACTTTTGAACAAAGTCCATGTTTTATGGCAATTTACAATTTACCATTTTGTTTTATATGCTTTAAGTATTATTCTGCGCTTATTTTTACTTCGAGTAAAGTAGGTCTATATTTTTTCAAATACTTTCCATTTATACCCAAAGTACGTTTTTCAGGAGTTAACTCCTCAATTTCATATGCGCCATTAGAATAAACTTGAATAACTTTGAATGGTCCTTCCCAATTTGGGGACCACTTGCCTAAGATTCTATCTTTTTTATCCATAGGCAATATAACTTTCCAAACTAATTCTCCTATGTTAAAAGACTTAGACTTAACCTTTTTGTTATATGCTTTAGCAACTCGTTCTTTTTGTTTTGTTAAAACTTCTAAAGCACTAAGCCTTTCTTCATCTAGATCAATTAACTCATCTGACATCATTTGATAATAATGGTCTAGAGGTATTTCCATTTGTCTTTGTACCCTTGCTGATTGCAAATGTATTTCGACTGGTAATACTGCATCATGACCATAAGTTAGTCGAAATGGAGTAGTGTTAGTTGATTCTTTAGGAGAATTTCTACAAGCCCATAACACTTGGTCTAAGGTTTTGTGCCAATTTCTTGGCTTTTGGGCTATATGTTTCTTTATCAGATTTATAATAATTTTATTTGCTGCTTCGACTTGACCATTTGCTTGTGCATAATATGGTGTTGAAGTTAACAGTCTAAAGCCAGTTTCTTGGGCAAATTCCTGCATCTTTCGACCAGTGAAAACTGAACCTTGATCAGTAGTTATTGTTACAGGAATTCCAAACCTATATATTATGTAATTTTGTACGAAATTAATTACTGCCTCTTGATCAACATTTGGTAAAGGAATGGCTTCTATCCATTTTGTGAAATAATCTATTCCAACTAAAATATAACGTTGATTTTTTGATGAAGCAGGTTTAATCTCACCAATAAGGTCTAGAGTGTTGGAACAAAAGAGGTTCTGACATGATCCAATTAAGTTTTGATGATAACAAAAGTATTAATATACAATTGGGTATACTAATTATTTAATCCAAGTGTGCAGATATTCAAGTTAATTTTTGTATTCATTTAAAGCACATTGGAAGCTCTGATATGGCAAAGCAAACTCTGATCAGAACTTGAAGACATCAGAAGATGCATATTTGGTTCATCAGAGGATGCAAATTTTATTCATCAGAAGATGCATATCAGACTCTGATAAAGAGCAGTGAGAGCCATTTTGTCAGAAGAACATTCTCTGCATCAATGATTATACTCTGACATTCCAAAAGCTGATGAAATCAATCTTATCCACAGAATAGTGACGTTTGTACTATTGTACGAACTCTTTACCTGATTGGGATAAAACTTTCTCTCCAAGATTGATCACATACAAGGTTACCTGATTTGGATATCAAAGGTACTATCTACAGCTGGCGCAATCTCACCGCATCGAATTCAAATCAAAC
Organism: Trifolium repens; assembly: GCA_030408175.1. NCBI lineage: Eukaryota > Viridiplantae > Streptophyta > Magnoliopsida > Fabales > Fabaceae > Trifolium > Trifolium repens. The sequence goes on along the minus strand of CP125848.1, from coordinate 36,648,455 downwards.
ACGCTCCACCTTCATCTATAAATTGGAGCAAGTTTGAAGCTTTAGGATACGACACTTGAACAATTTGAAAAGAGCTGTTACTCTGCTAAATTCATTCTAAAGCACAAAACTGCAAATACAACTTGAACTCATATTCAAAATCCAAGACTCCAGTTTCAGCTTCTGTTAATTCATTAGTTGAACCTTAGAATTTTGTATTAAGATTCTAAGTTAAGTCTTGTATCATAAGTTGTATTTAATTTGTAACTGAACATTGATCTTCATATCAATTGTTCAGACTCTGTTTTTCTAAACTTGTGTATTGAAGTCTCTTGCCTGCGTGCTTGAGCATTAGGAAGTCTCTTGTTTGTATACTTGAGCATTGGAAGTCTCTTGCCTGTGTGCTTGAGCAATTGTAATCTTTGGTGATTATAGTGAACTCTCTTGGAAGTACAAGAGGACTGGACGTACTCTCGGTTTGTGAGGGGAACCAGTATAAAAATCTCTGTCTCTATCTTTCTCTCCTTCTCTCTACCTTCAAAGTTATTCTTGATTGTGTTTTGTTTTCTAACCGCTGCAAACTCTGATAAGTTCTCTGTAACTTAGAAGAAAATTTTTAAAGTACCAAAAACACAATTCAACCCCCCCTTCTTGTGTTTTTCACACCTTCATAGAGCCCAACCCCTAAAGGGTCATGGTTTTACTATTGAATGTAGTTCACTTGCAGGCACATGTTGAATTCCTGAGTGCCTTTGACATTCTTGGCATCCTTTCGCAAACTCTATACAATCCTTCAACATAGAAGGCCAATATAAACCTTGTCGAAACAAAAGCCATTTCATTTTATGTCCTGCTTGATGAGAACCACAAGTACCACTATGAACATCAGAGACTGCTATATATGCTTCTGATTCATTAAGGCATTTCAACAAAATTCCTTCAGAAGTCTTTTTGAAAAGATCATTCTCAAAAATTACATAGCTTAAAGCTCTATATTTTACCTTTCGATCTGCATTTCCTGTTGGACTCTTAAGGTAATCTACTATAGGCTTTCTCCAATCATTATCTGGCAAGTTGTCAATGGCAAAAATTTGAAAATTTTCTAGGGGATTTTTTATTTCACCATTTATTTGTGGTGTAGTATCTGCCCCCACAAGTTTTGGTATTGACAATTGTGCAGATATTGGTTCTTGTAAAACCATTTTTTCTTTTATTTCGATTAATTGTGTCAACTTTTCTTTTGACATTTTATATCCTGAAGCAATTTGAGCCAAGTCATTTGCTTCTTGATTTTCTAATCGAGGTACATGTTCAATGTCTACACGATCGAAACAATCTAACAAAGAACTAGCTATAGAAAAATATTTCGCCAAATGCTCTTTCACACATTTATATTCTTGTGTTAATTGTTTCAATACTAATTCAGAATCACCTCTTATTTTAATGTTCTTTGCCCCCAAGTCTTTTAGTATTTCTAAGCCTGTAATTAAGGCTTCATACTCAGCTTCATTGTTAGAGCAAAGTCCATGTATTTTGTACTTGAACTTAGTTGGAACTTGAGTAGGAGAAATAATCAATATTCCAATTCCTGTTCCATGTTTATGTTTGGATCCGTCGAAATAAAGAATCCATGGTTGAATATCCACATAATCTTCTGGCATTTCGACCAAAGAATGATCTACTATAAAATCAGCCACAATTTGGCCCTTGACAACCTTTAAAGGTTTATAAGTCAGTGAATATTCAGTTAATGCTAATGCCCATTTTCCAATTCTACTATGTAATATAGGTTTTGTTAACATATGCTTAATAACATCAAAGTGGGAATAGACATAAACATCAACAGGCTTTATATAATGCTTAAGTTTTGTACAAGAGAAATACAGACAAAGACAAAGTTTTTCTATGGCAGTATATCTAGTTTCTGCATCATTTAAAACTCTACTAAGGTAATAAACTGCATTTTCTATGCCATTATCATCCTCTTGAGCTAACATGCTCCCTATCGTCTTATCAGACGTAGCAATATACAACTTCATAGCTTTATTCCTACTAGGAGGCATTAGAACTGGAGGCTTTATTAAGTATTCTTTGATGTCATCAAAAGCCTTTTGATGCTCTTCGTTCCATTTGAATGGATCATCTTTCTTGAGTCGAAGCAGTGGTGAGAAAGCTTGAGCCTTTCCACTTAGATTCGAAATGAATCTTCTCAAGAAGTTGATTTTTCCTAGCAGAGATTGAAGTTGCTTTTTGGTCGAAGGAGGCTTTGTCTCTAAGATAGCCTTTGTCTTGTTCTGGTTTATTTCGATGCCTTTTTTATGCACCACAAAACCAAGGAAATCTCCTGCATGTACACAGAAGGCACATTTTAATGGATTCATTTTTAATCCATGTTTCCTCATTCTTTCAAAAGATTGCCTAAGATAAAGCAAATGGCTATCTTCAGAAGAGGATTTGATGATGATATCATCAATATATACTTGCATAAATGTATCTATGAAATCATGAAACATGGAATTCATTGCCCTTTGATAAGTGGCACCAGCATTTTTTAAGCCAAAGGGCATAACAACCCACTCATAAGTGCCTAAAGCACCAGGGCATCTAAATGCTGTTTTAGATACATCTTCCTCAGCAATAAATATTTGGTTATAACCAGAGTAACCATCTAACATGCTTAAGAACTCGAAGCCTGCTGCTGAGTCTACCAACATCTCTGCCACAGGCATGGAATACTCATCTTTAGGTGTAGCATTATTTAAATCCCTAAAGTCTATGCATACTCTAAGTGTACCATTCTTTTTAATAACAGGAACTATATTTGCTAACCATTCAACATACCTGGCAGCTCTGATGAATTTACTCTTAAGCAGCCTTTCGATCTCCTCTTTGATTTTGGACATGATTTCTGGCGCAAACCTTCTTGGCAATTGTTTCACTGGTTTCTTACCTGCCTTGATTGGTAGTTTTAATTCGACCATTTCTCTACTGAGTCCAGGCATTTCATTATAATCCCAAGCGAAACAATCACTAAATTCTTTGAGAAGTAGTACCAATTTTCTTTTTAAGTCAGGACTAATATTGGCACTAATGTAAGTTGGCCTTTTTGCTGAGCCATCTCCAATGTCAATTTCCTCCAAAGGGTCTTGAGCCTGCATCTTGGGAGTTTCATTAAGTGGATCCCTTTCGAACCCTAAAGGTTCCTCATCATAGATGCAGTCGAGCCTTTGTGCTTGTGGCATAGAAATGCCATCGCTTTCGACCTTGGCTTCTGTAGCCATATTTTGATGAACATCAGCTTCCAAAGCCGTATTTAACTTAGTTTCAGCCATATAAGCTGTAATCCTGGCCCATGCGCTGGACTCAGTCGTCATAATCTTCATAAACATTCCACCCGGATGGTGGTATAACTCCATCTTCTGAGGAAACAACATCTATTTCCTCTCTTTCCCATATAAAGCCCTGGGTTGGGTGGAGTTTGACAGAATGTATCACATTATCAGAAGATGTGAAAGCATTCTCTCTATCATAACATGGCGCGATGTTCGCCAAATTTTTGTCAAAGGTTTGTTGATTTATGGTATCAACCTCTGACATATAGAAACTCTGATCAGCTTCTATATTTTCCACGCAGCCATCTTCCCTCCAAAGCATCAGCTTCTGGTGAAGAGTCGAAGGAACAGCTCCTACTCCATGAATCCACTCTCGCCCCAATAGTAAATTGAAGTTCGCCTTGGATTCAACCACTAGGAATAGAGTTGGTCGAACTATGCTGCCCACAGCAACATCCACTTGAATTGCCCCCCTTGAATGTCCTGTTTTGCCTTCATAATATGACAAAACAATGTTATGGGCTGACAAATCACAGTCATATTTGCCAATCTTGGGTAACATAGATAGAGGCATTAAATTCACAGCAGCTCCTCCGTCTATCAGCACCTTTGCTGTGATGAAGAGGGGTTTAAGATGGCTTCTCATGCCTAAATCTGGCCTTTCGAATGTAGCTTGTTGCTCTTCGATGCAGCCATTGTTCATGACATAGTAGCAAATTGGCTTGGGATCAGCCATTTCTAACTGGTCGAAATTAGTTTCGAGCTCAGTTATCTCTGTTTGCACATCATATTCCGATGGTAATATGGATACCACACATATTACGTCGAAATCTGGCTCAGAGTCCAGCAGATCATCATCTTCCATCTTATTTTCGTCCATAGGAGGAAGGATCCTTTCTTTTGCTGGCCTTCTCGCCACTTCTTTATATTGGCCTGTTTGGAGATTAGTTGCAGCCAATTTCTTTTGGCATTGGAATCTACGCCATTGAGTTCTTGTCATTGGATGTTTACCCTTATAATTGTTCCTGTAAGAGTGTTTATTGGCATCCTCTGAATAGCTCAATTTGGTGCCACTTGAGCCACCAACTTCCATTGCACCCTTGTTGAATTTTATGGTTCCTTGGTGCATCCAGCGCTCTATAGGGATCGAACCAGAAGGAATGAATGTGGGCCTTCGATCTGTCTGAACCATACTATTTGGTCGAGCTAGAATGCCCTTTCCTTTGTCACGAGGTGGCTTTGAGTTTGCCGCCTGCCTATTCGCCACTGGTTGAAACTTCATAAGGCCTGCAGTAGCCTCCTTATCACAAACAGCACTGCAACGAGCACAAAGCATCACCACTTTGTTCTCTAACTTGCATCTGTTCAGGAAATCAATCAAATCCTCTTCAGCACGAGGATATACTACTTTCATTTTTTCAAAGTATTCCTCTTTAGGGATTTTTTCTACTTGCACTTCTGTGACCTCCATGGCTTCGACCATCATGATAGCTTGTGGTTCAGCATAGAGGGTATCAGCATTGTGTGAAGACTCTGGATCCCCTTTTGCAGCTTTGGGTTTTTCACCAAATTTAAGTCTTCCTTCGTTCAAAGCTTTTTGAACCAAGTCCCTGAAAAGCACACACTGTGAGGTTCTATGTCCAAGAAAATTATGATACTTACAATAACCTCTTTTCTTTCTCATTTCTAATGGAGGTACTTTAACACCTTTTGGAACCACTATTTGGCCATCAGTAACCAACAGATCAAAGATCTCATCACATTTTGTTATATCAAAAGTATAAGTCTTTGAAACATATTTATCATTTTTTGGTTCAACAGGGTTTTTCCCATTCGAAGGTTTTAAAAGTTTACAAGTATAAGGGGGACCAGGTTTTAATTCTGCTAGGTCTATTTCCCCTTGCTCAACATCTTCATAAGAGATATCATATTCTTGGTCGCTATCATGTGTTTCTACATAAGCAACCTTTTCCTTTTTGTGATATTTTGAACTTCTGGCCTTTTCTGCTTTCAAGCGTTCGACCTGTCGAACCCTATCAGCCAATTGGGCCATATCTCTTAGATGCTGAGTGTCTAATTTCTTCCTGATCGAATAGTCTAGGCCACCAGCAGCCATTTCGACCAATTCATGTTCAGGCACCTGAGTAAAACATCTAGCCTTAAGTAAACGAAACCTATTCAAATAATCATCTACAGACTCAGGAGTTTTGCGCCTGACACTTGCTAATTCTTTGAGACTTATCTTGGATTGTCCCATGTAGAATTGTTCATGGAAAACTCTCTCCAATTGGTTCCAATTAAAAATTGAATGTGGGGGAAGAGTTGTAAACCATGTAAAAGCATTTTTTGTTAGAGAATTTGGAAAATACTTCATCCTCAAATTCTCATTATTTGCTAAATCTCCTGCCTCAGTTAGATACCTTGCTATGTGTTCAACAGTAGATTCACTAGTGTCACCAGCAAATTTGGTAAATTTTGGGATTTTCCAACCCCTTGGTAATTCTGTTTGAAGCACATATTCTGATAAGGCAGAGACAAAATGAGGCCTATGCATGCCTATGTTTAAACCATTTTGCGCTAGGATAGTTTCGACCAAATTTGCTTTGTTATTTTGCCCGGCAAAATTATTATTCTGGACATTTCTAACTACATCATCAGCATTTTGGTTCCTATTTACCAACACAATTCCAGGATTTTGTTCAACCTGGGGCAAAGGTTGTTGCTGTGCCTGTATTTGCACCTGTGGTTCGACCACTGGCACTGGTTGTTGGACTTGGTTTATGGGGTTTGCAACATTATTTGGGGCAAGCATAATGGCATTATTTGGTGCTTGTGCAATTTGTAAAGGCACCACATTCTGAATTTGGGGAACTTGTTGATTATGGGCTTGAGGAGCCCCAAAGAAATCAGCAATTCTTCCCATTTGATTTGCCAACAATTGATAACTTTGGTTTGTATTTTGAATTAATGGGTTAAATACTGTACCAATTTGTTGTGTTAACATATTTACCATGTCATGATTACTCTCATCCATTTGTTGCCTTAAAGCATTCAAGGCATTGTTGGTTAATGAGGGATTGCCATTTCGAGTAGCAGAACCAGAAACTATCTGATTATTAGGCACAAATACGCCTGGTGCCGACTCTGTGAAAAATGATGCACTTGTTTGCAAACCCTGCATCATACTGGTAGGCATACCATATGGGTAGTTCCTACTTGTGCCCTGACCCACATATTGGGAAAAGGGTAGTGAGAAAGTAGAAGAACTAGCGCCACCCCCCTTAACATTTGTCCTATTTGGAGAGAAATTTCCCTCCATAGCACGGGAAAGAGTCAAGATAGGTTCTGTAGTGGTCGAAGGTACCACTGTAGACGTTGGCATTGTCATTGTGGCACTTACCACAGAAGATATTGGGGCGGAAACTGTTGCCCCACTAGCGTTGGGTATAATCTCACTGATTACAGGAGAGATTATCGCCTCAGAAACGCTCGAAGCGGTTGATACATTCGAACCGTTATTATTATTGTTTCCGTTCGGATTTTCCATGTTTTGTCTTGGGTTACTTCTGGGTGGTGGTCTAACCATTTCAGGGAGTAATTTCCCGTTCCTCAAAAGCATACACTACACAAGAATCTTTGGAAACAACACACAAAAATGCAGAACAAATTAACTACACAAACTTTGAAGAAATTTAAACGTAAAGCACACAGTCCCACCGGGCGTGCCAATTTGTTTACTGTGAAAGTTGGTAAACAACGCTAGTTTGATTATTACAAGAGAGATCAACTAGTAAATCTCGGGACATAGTGCTTTTGTTTATATTTTCAAAGTAAATGATGTTCATTATTGTTCTTGTGTTGAAAAATGTTGTTTTGATATTTTGTAACTTAAAATCCAAGAAAGAATGTTTACTCCAATGAATAAACAGAATGGGGGAAAAGAGTCGAAATAAAGATTAAACAAGATAAAGATTGAAATACTGTAAATTTGCATTCAAATGTAAATGTTTACAGAGAAATAAATGGTACACATTGCATACATTTTTCCTTTCGAACTCGTTTCTCTCGTTAGCATGGGTACTTTGAGTTTTATCAGGATTTCTGTATAATGATTGTGACCCCTTTTTCGATCACATAACTAGGCTATTTATAGACACTAATTCCTAACTGCTACTAACGCCTAAATAACTACAGAGAGGACGCGTGTCTTGACACGTATTTTGAATTTGAATCCCTTCTTATCTTCTGAGTTAACCGTTGTTTCCATCGAAGTCGAAGTGCCAACGCTTTTCCTTGAATATTTTGCTAAGTCCATAAGTTACTTTTGCTCATTAAGCGCTTCGACCCTACTGACGCTTCGACCAAATCGAAAGGATCCTGAAAGAAAGAGAATACGCATTTGAATGCAACGTTCCATAACAGAACATTTATTACATGTTCGTGCATGATTAATCATTAAATTCATTGGCCCTAAAAAACCAAACATATTTAATATTTAATGATTATCAAAATAATTATATTATTAAACATAATTATTTTATGCATGCATTTAGAACATATTTTTACTTAGTAAAAATATGGACTAACAGTATCGATACAAACACGGGTGTGTATCGATACATACATCAGTTTCTTGAAATCTTGACTGATATGTATCAAATCATGCAAGCATGATTCGATACATCATGATGTTTCTGGATTTCTGAGAGACATAGGTGTGTATCGATACATGCAAGCATGATTCGATACACAGGTAACTCTCTGCCTCTGAGAAACCACTTTTGTATCGATACAAGTGATATATGTATCGATACAAATTGCACAAAACCAGTCTGAAATAATTTCAGGACATTTGTATCGATACACATGTTTATGTATCGATACATAATACCTAAACACAATTTTTCAAAGTGTTAAAAATAGTTTTTCGCTGTCAAGTCATTTGTAATGTTTGCCAAAATATGTTCTACTCTATTTTCATGTGTTTTGACAATTATTAAAACATGAGGATGAACTGGTGCACTTACATTCTCCCCCTTTTTGATAATTGTCAAAACTATGCATAAGCTAACTACTAAGCCTATACCTAATATGCAATAAAAATAGCAATATGTATACAAACGCAATAAACATCAAGGCTAACAATAAGCAACGCTCCCCCTGAGTTGATGCCATAAATGCGTTTGACATTGTTGATAATATTCAAGACTTCTTTAGCTATTTATCCTTAGCTTGTGCATCCAAATCTCTCCCCCTTTGACAATATCAAAAAGAAGAAGAGGGTCTATTAGAAGTATCATGTTCAAGCAATTTCAACCAAAGTCATATCGTGCACTTACATTTGTCGAAATGCACATATATGATGAAGATTCCTAATCAATATAAATACATACAAAGATATGCCAAAATATATCAATGACGAATACCAAATTTCATGACAAACATGGAATGTAGAATAACAAACCAAAACCAACGCACGAATATTGTAATACATCGACATTTTAAATCAATAAACATATCAAAATATGAGACGAAATAAACAAAGCAATGCAACAAAAGCATAAACATAACATGATTATCCATACAAACAAAATTATCCAAAATAACATGTATGTATGAAACACATATAATCAACAAGGTACATACTTATGTATGTGAGCAAAAATAATACCAAAGCACATTATAACATGAGAACACATGTTGAACCATATATGCATGATAAAGCATCCACATAAATGAATCAAGTACCAAAATCAATCGTATGAAAATATATATGTCTATGTATGCTCATAAAGTCACATATATAAGAACCAAACAAACATATACAAACCAAGTATGAACTTAATATGACAATTGTAATGATTTTTGTCAAATCCCCATTTAAGACGTATGAGTCTCAAAGACTTATCAATATCTTTGAGCAAAATTCTTGGAAATGAAGGATGAGACAACTATCAAGTCAAATATCACATTAAGGTAGAAGTTGTGTATATGAGCCAATATTCAAATGCTAAGTAAAACAAATATAAAGGTAAAGGTAGAGAATAGAATCTTCCCTTTAAGTGTTAGGTGGAGGAAGTGATCAATTTCCACACCATTGTAGATGTTGAGTTGAAGCTTTTCTCATCACTTTCCTTGATCGTAAGTCTTGAACTCCATTGTTGTCGGTGTCTTTTGTCAATGGTTTCAAGACGCTTCCCTACATACTTAGACATTTGAAATAGGTCCCCAACTCATGTTGGGTCCTAGTTGGTGAGGTAAACAAACTTTGTTGAGTTTTGGCATCCATTGCAATACGCCCTTAGGTACCAACAATTTCCTAGCTTTACATTTTGCAATAGTATGGCCTTCACAACAACAATAGTGACAAGTGATATGTGAGTCACTCTTCTTTTGATCCATTTTGAAATGTTTAGAATTTTTATTTTTGACTTTCAAATTGTTTCGAAAATGTTTTGGATCAACTTGATGAGAGACTCTAGGTTTTGATGAATTTTCCACTTTGTCCTTAAGAGTCTTAATATTTTTTGACAAAGTGATACAATTATCACAACCAACTATATCACCATTATCATGACTTGTACTTGACCTTTCTAATAATGATACTTTGAAAGCTTTCAACTCTTCTTCCGTTTCGGAAACTTTCTTTTCAAGAGCTTTGTTAACTTTTATAATTTCTTTTAATCGTTTGAAAGCTTTCCTAGTTTCACTACATAGGTCCTCAAATGCACTTTGCAAATCATGATATTCTAACAAAGTATATGAGCTAGAGGGATTTTGGTTTACCTTTTTGGGAGCTTTATCCTTCTTTTTGTGATGATGAGTTGTGAAATTAGCCAATTCGCCTTCATCACTTGAACTAGAGCTTGATGATGAATGAGAAAAAGAGCCACTACTCTCCCATGCAACATAAGCTTTCTTACCTTTGCTCCTCCTTTTGTTTGAAGATGACTCCTTCTCTTTTCTCTTGAGATTAGGACAATCCGGCTTGTAGTGACCAACTTGGCCATACTCATAGCATAGCCCTTTCTTGGAGTACCTAGCATCATCATTCTTCCGGCGGTAACCACTATCTTTCCGAAACTTCTTAAGATTGTCATCGGAATGTCTTATCCCCTTCTTTCTCACATATCTATTATAGCGTCGAACGAAGAGCTCCATTTCCTCATCATCGGAATCATCTTCGCTTGAGCTACTTTCCACATGCTCAACCTTTTTGAACTTGGACTTTGAGGCTTTTAGAGCAATTGACCTCTAATCCTTTTCTTTTTCTTTTTCATGGTGTTTTTCCTTTTTCTCACCTTTCTCATGCTTTTCTAACAAACTAAGCACCTGTTCATGTTCCGTTAGCTTACCAAACAAAGTCGTGAGGCTCAAGGTAGTAAGATCATTCGCCTCTTTGATCGCGGTGACCTTAGGTTGCCATGACCTATTAAGACACCTCAAAATTTTGTTAGTAGCATCTTGATTAGTGATTGGTTTGCCTAAGCCATGTAACTTGTTTGTGATTTTAACAAATAGTTGTTGCATATCCGCGATGGGTTCACCATCTTGCATATGGAACAACTCAAATTCTTGGGTTAAAGTGTTTATTTTCGAAATTTTGACCTCATTAGTTCCCTCAAAGTGAGTAACTAATGTATCCCACATTTCTTTGGTCGTAGAACAATGCGACACATGATAAAATTGTTCAATCCCAAGGGATGAAATAAGTATGTTTTGTGCCTTTGCATCGTAATTGACCTTTTTCTTTTCATCATCCGTCCATTGTGCCATAGGCTTAATAGTGACAATGCCATTAGGATCGGTGATTGTCGGAACAAACGGACCGGTCTCAATAGCATTCCACACTTCACCATCAAAAGAATTGATGTGAATCCGCATACTACTTTTCCAATAGTCAAAATGATCTCCATTGAATATAGGAGCCCAACTATACGCCCCTTTCGGTGCGAAAGCCATGTTTTCTATTAATTGGCACAATCCTCCGAATTTTGTAAACAAAATTGAACCAGGCTCTGATATCACTTGTTAGACTACTAGGCTTATCACTTAGAAGGGGGGGTTGAATAAGTGATCCTTGAAACAATGGGGTTTTTAAAAAATTGTTTCAAATTAATCAAGCGAGCGGAAGAGCCACCGGATCGGTAGTCTACGCACCGATTGACCGAAAGAAAAGTAGTATTAAGCTTTGAACGAATTTGTGAAAAGTTACGAAAATGTTTGGGTTCAAAATTATTTGAATGTAAACAATATAACTTCAGTCCCAAGCAAGTTACAAATCAATATTCAAATCAATCACAATCAAGCAAGAACCAATTGAATTTTTGTGAACTAATACGAACAACAAAAATTCAATCGATTAACAAATTAACGAAATTAACGAAATTAAAAGAGAGAGATAAAGAGAGACACACGATGTGATTAGGGAGTTCCCCGGATTGCACGTCGTCCACGCGTTTATCCGAGTACGTCTCCCCCCAAATAACCAAACGGGTTATTTGAGAGTTTATAGATCAAAAACTTGATGAACAAAAAGTTCACAGTTTACAATTGAAACCTATAATCCTATAGCAAGACAAAATGTAAACTAATGCGAATAACCTCGACACCCAACAGAACTTCGCCCTCTGATTCCAACGATTCACCTTGTGCCGAACCGCACCCAATCGTCCAGCTGAGTCCTTCGTTCCTTGTTGTCGAATCCTTCAAGACACGCACGATCTTGAATCACTTGAGAGAAACACTAGAACCTTCGTCACACAATTCAACCCGACTACGAATCTGATTCACCGCGAACCGTATCGAACGTTATCACACAAAAACGCAATCTTTATTGAATTGATCCCATACTCAAATCCAATTTGATTGCAATCCTTGATGAAGATGATGAATTTGTGATGAATCAAACCTTTGATGCAAATTCTTACTCAATTTGTACCCAAAGCGTTTTCTGAACTTTCTCACTAGTTTCCTCTCATTTTTTTACAATGACACAACACATTGCTATTTAAAGAGAAAATAGAATTGAGCAAATTTGGGCAAAATTTCACAGACATGTATCGATACAACTGATGATTTGTATCGATACAAAACCTTTGACCAGCGTTAAAAATGAAAGATTTGACCTATGTATCGATACAAACACGGGTGTGTATCGATACATACATCAGTTTCTTGAAATCTTGACTGATATGTATCAAATCATGCAAGCATGATTCGATACATCATGATGTTTCTGGATTTCTGAGAGACATAGGTGTGTATCGATACATGCAAGCATGATTCGATACACATGTAACTCTCTGCCTCTGAGAAACCACTTTTGTATCGATACAAGTGATATATGTATCGATACAAATTGCACAAACTCAGTCTGAAGTAATTTCAGGACATTTGTATCGATACACATGTTTATGTATCGATACATAATACCTAAAAACAATTTTTCAAAGTGTTAAAAATAGTTTTTCGCTGTCAAGTAATTTGTAATGTTTGCCAAAATATGTTCTACTCTATTTTCATGTGTTTTGACAATTATTAAAACATGAGGATGAACTGGTGCACTTACAGAATAGACATATAATCAACATGAATCACATAGATAAACACATTCCCAATTACATCCCACAAAAACCCAAAAGAAAAGAGTGAGAGAGGATTGGGATGAAGAGAGATAGACTTTCTCCTCCTCTCTTGATCACTCTAGAACACCATACTACAAATGCCCTTAATTTCACTACAAATCCCACTCACCATCTTATCCTTACTCTTACTACTAACATTTGTACTATTTACACAATTACCATTAATTCCTCTCCAATATAATATATCCTTCTAGCTAATGACCAAAATGTCATTCTTATCTCTACACAATCCACTAACTTATGCTAATTACTATATTGCCCTTATTCTATTACCAACTCGTATCCATTCTAATTAAGCCCAATACTCATAAAAGTTCATCTACTAACAAACATAAAAGTAATAGTTAATTAATTAGTATATCCAAAAACATAATTAATTAAATTAAACAACCACACTAATAAATACAATTAAAAAATTAATTCCTAATCATTAAAATTGGGTCGTTAAAGAGAGAGAGAGAAAAATCTCACAGTGTTGGAGAATAAGACACAGTGAGTACTTTTTACCCCACTATGAAAAATACACATTGACGAATTAAAATTTGAATTCCAACTGCGGGAGCTATCCTTATTTTAATATTTCATATTTTATCATGAGGAAAACTTATTCAAAATGTTATCTAGTATGAAGAAACGTGATCCTTATGATGAAAAGTGTATGTAGATCATAGTTAGAACTAAGCACAAAAATTTAATTGATATTCATTAAAAAAAAAATATAGAATTAACTATTTTTTGTTGATGAAGCCCCTATAGAGTCATGTAATGAAAACGAGAGAGAAATAGAAATAGAGAAGGGGGGGGGGGGGGGGGGAATCTCTCAATGGTGTAGAATGGAAAACTGATAGTACTTTCCTCTCGACTATTAAAAATACACATTGACTAATTAAAATTTGAAGTCCAACTACAGGGGTCATCCATATTTTCATATTTTATCACGGGAATCATTTATTCAAAATTTTATTTAGCACGATGAAAAGTGATCCCCGTGATAAAAAGTGTATGTAGAAGATAGTGATAACTTATCACCAAATTTTTATTGATATTTATTAAAATACAATATAGAATTAGCAATTATTTTATTATTGATGGAGCCCCTATAGAGTCATGCGATGGAGAAAGGGGAGAGAGAGAGAGAGAGAGAGAGAGAGAGAGAGAGAAAATCAATACTCAAATAAACTAAAAGAAATCAATCTCACAGACAATTGAAAAAATGTAGACAACCTTCTAAATAATATAAAATGAAAAAAGACATAGACAACCTTCAAAAGAAAAAATAAATATGTGAAAATAAATATTATTGAAAAAAATAGAAATTATCTCGTGTTTGACAATGAACATAATGTAGATTTTCTATAATCAGAGAATATTTTCTTTTGAGAATGAAGTTTATAATTATTTTATATTTATAGGATCACTATATAGTTTCAGAGATGAAGATGAGATAAAAAAAATCTATCGCATTGATAGTGTAAAATGGGAAGCAAAGTAATACTCTTCATCTCGCTTCTATTTTGTAACATCGTTAAATTTATATCATGCAAAACCTACCACAATTTTATCGTAGAATTTTAAATCAAATTACTCAAATAATATATCAAAATAAACACATAAATAATATTAAAAAATAAAATAATCCCGTGCACAGCACATGCTAACATATTAGTTATATATACAAGGGGCTGAAGTTCAAAACCTGATAATCACACTTATCGATCTAAAGGATGAAATTTCTAATCAATAGTTGACCAAAAAGAGTTATTACCAAATGCAAAAGGGGTAAACTTGCATATAAAATAAAAAACTATTTGTTGTCACAAAATTACCACACTCGGTCTTATCACAACATTAAATAACCAAAAAATAAAAATTCATTGTACCTAACTTAAAACCCTTATTAGTTGACTAAATTCATTGTACCTAAGTTATACTAGGATTCACTAGAAAGAAATACCATATACAAATTTAAATATAATTAATATGCGATGACACGTGGACACGCTATATTTCCATCAATATGTCTATAAATTGACCAGATTCCTTCACAATATTCATCACAAAGAACAAAACACAAAGCATTTCACCAATTCAAGTTCTCTCCACCATGTCACACATATCAAATCAAATTGCAAAGGGGAAGGCTCCAATGATTGAAGAATCTCAATCCAATGTGGATAATCAAAACAAGAGGAAATCAATTGTGGTCGAAGAGAGTGTTGCAATTCAAAAGAAATGTTACAAATGTGTCTATTGTGAAAAATCATTTGATACTCCACAAGCCCTAGGAGGGCACCATCGTAGTCACAAAAATGAACGAAATGTCAAGCCTAGGCTTACCCCTAATTCAAGGGGAAAAGAGAGATTTAGCACTGAAAAATGTAAGGTTATAATGGCAAATATTGATGCATGGTTTAAGGCTAATAGGATGAATGATCCATAAGTGAAAGAGGTTGATCAAAAGGGTATGAAACCTGATTTCGAAAATATTGATACTGGTGAGGGTCAGGAGAATTGATTTTAAGCTTCAATTGACAAATCAAGTGGTCATGAATACAAGGTTGTTGGTTGGTTAGTGTCTGCATCTATGCGCCGAATTTACATATGTTTAGTTTATTTAAATTATAAAATATTATGATATAAGCGAATAGTTTATTGTATAAGATAAAGGTCAATTGTCTTCCTTTATACAAATATATATATTCGTAACAAGAGTTTATATATTTAATGTAGTATCGATTTTATTATTAAAAAATTATAGTATTCCCTTTTATTTATAAAAAAATATAGTAAGAATTAAACCGGTTTTTAAACCAGTGTGCTTACTAGTTTAAAATTCAATTGGTTAGACAGAGGTTCAATTGGATAAGACCTTTTTTTAATTAAAAATAGGGCAAAAAGGTTAAAACCACCCTGTAATGTTAGCGAGTTTTGGTTCTTCCCCCCTGTAAATTTTTTTCGTTTAACTCGCCCCTTGCAACGTACCAACTCATTGGATTTCCCCTCAGGTTGACATGTTAGCTTCTTACTGGACAGAGTATCCACGTGGACATGCCACATGGAATTTATTTATTATTTTTATAAAAAAAAAACATATTGGATTATTTTGTGACACATCACATTATAAATTTGTTTTAATTAAAAAATCAGAAATTAAAAAAAGAAAATAAAAAACAAATATATGCTTCCATTGAATCCCAAACCCATCGCGTTTCTTCTTCTCCTTCTCGACAGAATCAAATTTCTGTTCTGCTTCCATTGCTTCAGTCAATCGATCCATTCATTCTTGTTTGTTCACTGTTTTGGTTCCATTTTTCTTCTCCTTCTTGTTCTTCGATTCCATTGTAGCAGGTGTTTAGGGTTTGCAAAAATGGGAGGTAGCAAATGTGAATCGATCGCAGCTTCAAGTGGTGTTAACTTACCCAAATGTGGGTGTGGTTTTCCCATGAAGATGTGGATTTCGTTTACAGTTTAAAACCCAAAGAGAAAATACCAATACCAATCATTGACTTTTTAAAGGCATTCAGTTGAACCAATACCAATCATTGACTTTTTAAAGGCATTCAGTTGAACCATTTCACTGCTTCTCCTCTTCTTCCCATGATACAACACTAGATGACAAGTAGATTTCTTCTTCACATCTTTCACTTTCTCTTGCATCACAGCTTCGCCTTTCTTCACTGATTGTTGCTCCTCAACTTCTGGTATGCTTGCAATCACTTCACCTGGTATGTCACCAAATAAATCATCAGTAGGATTGACTACAGTCTGACAAGTGAACCAGTCAGTCGTTGAGTAATAATTCACACTGTAGGTGTCTAGAATGAGTTCGTATCCACAGGGATCATGCCAAGTACGACTAGTTTTATTTAAGTTTGATAGTTTGCATTCGCTTTGGTTTTGAAAAAGGTTTTGTTTTAAAAAAGCATATTACTTGTGCAGAAAAGGAAATATATTTGATTCAGAGCGTGAGGAAGACTAGTCAGATCGATTCCCTCCCATAATCCTGCTTGATAATTGGCGAATATCTAGAACGATTTCAGTAACTTCCAATTGTTTGGTGATTAATTATCTTTATTTATAGCTATTAAACTTCCCAAAATACTATAGATCGCTATGGACTTCCGAATAACTAGGACACCCACGGCTGCCTAATTTCATGTTGTCACGTACCCTAGCCATATGTCAAGCCAATCTATAATAGTCATGATCACACGATTAATCCTAGCCACTAACGACCTAGTGTCGGCAGTTCCAGTCTCTACAGGCTGCCGTGAGCAGCGTCTGGTGTTTCTGTCTATGTAGGCTTGTCGCGAGCAATGTCTGATGTTGCCATCTCTCGAGGCCAACCCTATCATATATTGTTTGGGACTAAGTCCTAAAGGCGTATTCTCTCTATCCGGCCAGACATTAAAAATACGGAATTAAAGCGTAAATAAATGGAAAACAATGCATTCCAAAATCAGTGTCTAGTATAACTTTTATTGTACCAGATATATGTCTCAATCATTCATTGGGGAGTTCATCTCTCCTCCCACCCTAAGGTTTCTAGCTACTAATTACATAATAAAATATTACAAGAATACAAAATTATGCATACCGCTGGCGTAGATGCCTTGCTGAGGAAGTTACCTTTCTAGTTGAAAGGGGAAAGTTCTTCCCGTAAAGAGCTCCTTTGCCCTCCTTGCTCCTCCTTCCTAAGCACTAGTGAGTACTTTAGGTTTCTCAACTTCTGAATGAATAATAGTGAAGGAGGAGAGCTCTATTTATAGTTTTTGCTTCAGAATGGATCCCATCGTGCCACAATGAAGACAAATTTGCTTCAGAAATTTGAAAGATACAATATGTTCCTTGGGCGCTGAGTTGTTCCCATCATGGCACGATGGGAGCCATCGTGGCCACGATGGAGCGTGTATCTTGTGCAAATCCACTTTTTGCTCTCGTTTTGGCATTTTCTTGTATTTCTTGACTTCTTCAAGTAGCTTGACTATTTGGGATTTTTGCTTGTTTCTGGTCTTCAAAGTAATAGACTACAACTAATTACATACTAAATAACTATTAAAAATACATTATAAATTCCTGCCATCAAGAACCTTGACTTGCATCCACCACAATAGGACCTTGGCTTAGTTGACTTGCTTCAGCATTGGGATTCTGACTTGCAGCAGCAACACTATCAGCTTGAGCTTTACCTTTGCCATTTATGGTTTTCTCTGCATTTACAAAGTTAGAACAAAATTAACATTTTAATGCATTACTACAATTTACATGACAATGCAGGGATTATGATGGAATTAATTACCTTCCTATTGAGAGAATTTGGGTCTTGTTCAGTAGCTTTACAAGATCATGCATTATGTCCAGTTAACCCACAAGTGGTGAACAAGTAAATAACACCCCTTCTCCTCCTTCTAGACCCATCCTCACCAACTTCTCTAATCGTCAACTTTCTAGGTCTTCTAGGACCTGTTTTGTACAATGGAGGCAAAATGATTTCTTCAACACCATCAGGTTTAGGCCACATATCCACTCCATTAATAGGACTCACACCAAACCCATAACATTGAGCATATTTATCTCTTGAGTAACACTCATCAACAAAGTCCAAAGGGTTTTTGGCAGTATATCCTAATGCTGCAACAACAAGCCTACAAGGAATACCAACTAATTTCAGAAAATTACAAGTACATGTTTTTTTTATAAATGTCAACAATGAAACCTTGACCATTATAATGATGATGCACCTGAAATTCATTAAGATTAGACCATGTAGTCTGCCACTGACCAGCCATAAAAACCTCTTTCTGTAACCTCTTTTGAGCCATTGCCATAATTTTGCGTGGCCATTTTTCTAACTTTTTAACAGAAGTTGACATCCTATTCATGAGATAATTTCTAATCCATTCACATAAAGTAAGGATTGTGTTATGAATTCGCTTGAAAAGAATCACACCAATGAAATTTGATGTGTGGAGCAAATTAACCAAGTAACCAAAATAGTTGATAGAGATGATGAAAGTAAATAATCCAAGCAAAAGAGAAGAACACAAGAATATTGTTTACCCAGTTCGGTGTTAATTAACCTACGTCTAGGGGAGGGAGCAAACCTTCCGTTCCACTATGATCAATGAGAAACTTTACACAAGGAATTCCCAATTGGGTTACAAGAATTAATCCTAATTCTACCCAAATCCCAAATCCCTTCTTCCGTGATGAAGAGACTCAATTTGACCTGGCTACCCAAGGTGAACCAAGGATGATTCGCCCAAGCCTCTAGAATTATACCAAGAATGAATTCTCTAAAACTCTAGTGTGGAAAACCTAATCCTAATTGCTTTCAACCTTATTTTTCTATGAATAAAGAGTCCCCTATTTATAGAAAAATATATGCCTAAATATCAGAAACAAATCTATCTTATAAAATAAAACAGAATCCATGTCAGATATTCTCCGAAACAAATTTTTCCACAAAATCTGCACAAAAACGAATTTGCCCAGTTGGCCTGCGCCCAGGCGCGACTCATGCCTGCGCCCAGGCGCAGGAAGTCAGTAGCCACTGCTTCCTGCTGTGCAATTGCACCCCAGCGCCACTTAAGCCTGCGCCCCGGCGCAGATGATCCCAGAATTTTCCGACTTCTTGTAAATTGGATTTTAAGGCATATCCAACAATTCTCCACCTTGCCTTTAAATCGATGGTGATCCACTCAACCACCGTGCTGCTCCCTCCATCTTGAACTACTATTCAAGATCATTGGCCAAGTCCAAGTCCCACTTGAACCTTGACCTCTTCCACTTGCTTCCAATAACTCTTGCTAGAATCACAAGTTGTACCTCTACCTCTTCATCCCTCGGAATGCCTTCCGCACTCATGAAGGTCTTGGCTCCCCCTACCATAGGATTTTTGGTAGCACCCACAAGACTCACCGCAACCTCTTCAGCCCCCGGAGTGATCAAACCCGTCCTCCTGAAGATACACTTGCATCCAACTATCATCGGCCTTTTGGATAGTCCTACAAGCTCCACCACTCCCTCTTCGAACCCCGGAATGCCTTCCGTACTCTCGAAGACTTGCTTGTCCTCAACCAACCTTGGAATTTTAGGTTGTTGTTCAAGCTCCAACAATGAACTCTCCTTGTGCCCCACTACCTCAAGTAGCCCTACAAGTTCCCAAGTTCTATTGTCGGTGTTCCCAATTGCTTCCCTGAAGTTCTTTAATAGGTTTTGCATTTCTTCAGCCTCAATTGAAACATACCCCACAAGGTCTTCACAGTCGTAACACTTCGGTGCAACACTACCACTCTCCTCCCTATCTCCTTCTTGATAGCCAAGAGTTAGTGTTGTTTCTCCTCCTCCAGTATCACTATCGGAAGCCTCCACCTCAAGTTGAAAATCCTCCACCTTAAGATGAAACTCCTCCACCAAAGTCTCGAACTCGGTACTTTCTCTATGAACCCCACCTTGCAATTTGCAAAACCACTCCACCTGATCTGAAATAACTCCGACATCCCACAACTCTAGAACATCATGAGAACCAACAGAGTCTAGAGTCTCACTCTCCTCTGACTCCCAACTCGACACTACAAGTGCCTCCGCTGTTTCATAATTCTCATCACTGGATGAACCATCCACATCATGCACGGAACCATTCTTGTCCTTCAACTCCGAACAATCTCTCTTGAAGTGACCTTTCTTTTGACATTGGAAACAACTCCACTTATCACCACCCTTAGCCCTAGCCTTCTTACCTCTACTTCCACCTTTTCCACCTGAAACATTTAAAGCATTAACACCATCCTCCACCTTTAAGTCTTTAAACTTAGTAAGTTCTTTGGTCCTCAAAGCCGATTGAACTTCCTCCAAGGTAAAGGCGGTTTCTTTGCCGTAAAGCATGGTGTCCTTGAAACTTTCATAGGACTTAGGTAACGTACAAAGTAGATGTAAGGCTTTGTCTTCATCTTCTAGTTTCACATCAATATTGGCCAGATCATCAATGATTTTGTTGAATTCCGCCAGTTGCACCGTTATGGATTTCGACTCCACCATTCGATAAAAGTAGAGTTTTTGTTTCAGAAACTGCTTATGTGCCACCGACTTGGTCATGTACAATGATTCAAGCTTGGCCGACATACCCGCAGCGTTGGTCTCCCTTGCTACTTCTCTCAACACCTTGTCTCCGAGGCACAAGGTAATGCAACTGACTGCCTTTTCATTCAGAACAGCCTTCTCCGCATCGGAAAGACTCGCCGGCATCTCAGCACCCTTCAAAGCCTCAGCACAATTGTTATGGACTAGAACAGACCTCATCTTTACCATCCACAACCCGAAGTCGTTACTACCGGTAAACTTCTCAATATCGAACTTAGAACCCATGGTACCTGATTATCGATTTGATCCTTGCCCCACGGTGGGCGCCAATTGTTATGAATTCGCTTGAAAAGAATCACACCAATGAAATTTGATGTGTGGAGCAAATTAACCAAGTAACCAAAATAGTTGATAGAGATGATGAAAGTAAATAATCCAAGCAAAAGAGAAGAACACAAGAATATTGTTTACCCAGTTCGGTGTTAATTAACCTACGTCTGGGGGAGGGAGCAACCCTTCCGTTCCACTATGATCAATGAGAAACTTTACACAAGGAATTCCCAATTGGGTTACAAGAATTAATCCTAATTCTACCCAAATCCCAAATCCCTTCTTCCGTGATGAAGAGACTCAATTTGACCTGGCTACCCAAGGTGAACCAAGGATGATTCGCCCAAGCCCCTAGAATTATACCAAGAATGAATTCTCTAAAACTCTAGTGTGGCAAACCTAATCCTAATTGCTTTCAACCTTATTTTTCTATGAATAAAGAGTCCCCTATTTATAGAAAAATATATGCCTAAATATCAGAAACAAATCTATCTTATAAAATAAAACAGAATCCATGTCAGATATTCTCCGAAACAAATTTTTCCACAAAATCTGCACAAAAACGGATTTGCCCAGTTGGCCTGCGCCCAGGCGCCACTCATGTCTGCGCCCAGGCGCAGGAAGTCAGTAGCCACTGCTTCCTGCTGTGCAATTGCACCCCAGCGCCACTTAAGCCTGCGCCCCGGCGCAGATGATCCCAGAATTTTCCGACTTCTTGTAAATTGGATTTTAAGGCATATCCAACAATTCTCCACCTTGCCTTTAAATCGATGGTGATCCACTCAACCACCGTGCTGCTCCCTCCATCTTGAACTACTATTCAAGATCATTGGCCAAGTCCAAGTCCCACTTGAACCTTGACCTCTTCCACTTGCTTCCAATAACTCTTGCTAGAATCACAAGTTGTACCTCTACCTCTTCATCCCTCGGAATGCCTTCCGCACTCATGAAGGTTTTGCCTCCCACTACCATAGGATTTTTGGTAGCACCCACAAGACTCACCGCAACCTCTTCAGCCCCCGGAGTGATCAAACCCGTCCTCCTGAAGATACACTTGCATCCAACTATCATCGGCCTTTTGGATAGTCCTACAAGCTCCACCACTCCCTCTTCGAACCCCGGAATGCCTTCCGTACTCTCGAAGACTTGCTTGTCCTCAACCAACCTTGGAATTTTAGGTTGTTGTTCAAGCTCCAACAATGAACTCTCCTTGTGCCCCACTACCTCAAGTAGCCCTACAAGTTCCCAAGTTCTATTGTCGGTGTTCCCAATTGCTTCCCTGAAGTTCTTTAATAGGTTTTCCATTTCTTCAGCCTCAATTGGAACATACCCCACAAGGTCTTCACAGTCGTACCACTTCGGTGCAACACTACCACTTTCCTCCCTATCTCCTTCTTGATAGCCAAGAATAGTGTTGTTTCTCCTCCTCTAGTATCACTATCGGAAGCCTCCACCTCAAGTTGAAAATCCTCCACCTTAAGATGAAACTCCTCCACCAAAGTCTCGAACTCGGTACTTCCTCTATGAACCCCACCTTGCAATTTGCAAAACCACTCCACCTGATCTGAAATAACTCCGACATCCCACAACTCTAGAACATCATGAGAACCAACAGAGTCTAGAGTCTCACTCTCCTCTGACTCCCAACTCGACACTACAAGTGCCTCCGCTGTTTCATAATTCTCATCACAGGATGAACCATCCACAACATGCACGAAACCATTCTTGTCCTTCAACTCCGGACAATCTCTCTTGAAGTGACCTTTCTTTTGACAATGGAAACAACTTCACTTATCACCACCCTTAGCCCTAGCCTTCTTACCTCTACTTCCACCTTTTCCACCTGAAACATTTAAAGCATTAACACCATCCTCCACCTTTAAGTCTTTAAACTTAGTAAGTTCTTTGGTCCTCAAAGCCGATTGAACTTCCTCCAAGGTAACAGCGGTTTCTTTGCCGTAGAGCATGGTGTCCTTGAAACTTTCATAGGACTTAGGTAACGTACAAAGTAGATGTAAGGCTTTGTCTTCATCTTCTAGTTTCACATCAATATTGGCCAGATCATCAATGATTTTGTTGAATTCCGCCAGTTGCACCGTTATGGATTTCGACTCCACCATTCGATAAAAGTAGAGTTTTTGTTTCAGAAACTGCTTATGTGCCACCGACTTGGTCATGTACAATGATTCAAGCTTGGCCCACATACCCGCAGCGTTGGTCTCCCTTGCTACTTCTCTCAACACCTTGTCTCCGAGGCACAAGGTAATGCAACTGACTGCCTTTTCATTCAGAACAGCCTTCTCCGCATCGGAAAGACTCGCCGGCATCTCAGCACCCTTCAAAGCCTCAGCACAATTGTTATGGACTAGAACAGACCTCATCTTTACCATCCACAACCCGAAGTCGTTACTACCGGTAAACTTCTCAATATCGAACTTAGAACCCATGGTACCTGATTATCGATTTGATCCTTGCCCCACGGTGGGCGCCAATTGTTATGAATTCGCTTGAAAAGAATCACACCAATGAAATTTGATGTGTGGAGCAAATTAACCAAGTAACCAAAATAGTTGATAGAGATGATGAAAGTAAATAATCCAAGCAAAAGAGAAGAACACAAGAATATTGTTTACCCAGTTCGGTGTTAATTAACCTACGTCTGGGGGAGGGAGCAACCCTTCCGTTCCACTATGATCAATGAGAAACTTTACACAAGGAATTCCCAATTGGGTTACAAGAATTAATCCTAATTCTACCCAAATCCCAAATCCCTTCTTCCGTGATGAAGAGACTCAATTTGACCTGGCTACCCAAGGTGAACCAAGGATGATTCGCCCAAGCCCCTAGAATTATACCAAGAATGAATTCTCTAAAACTCTAGTGTGGCAAACCTAATCCTAATTGCTTTCAACCTTATTTTTCTATGAATAAAGAGTCCCCTATTTATAGAAAAATATATGCCTAAATATCAGAAACAAATCTATCTTATAAAATAAAACAGAATCCATGTCAGATATTCTCCGAAACAAATTTTTCCACAAAATCTGCACAAAAACGGATTTGCCCAGTTGGCCTGCGCCCAGGCGCCACTCATGTCTGCGCCCAGGCGCAGGAATTCAGTAGCCACTGCTTCCTGCTGTGCAATTGCACCCCAGCGCCACTTAAGCCTGCGCCCCGGCGCAGATGATCCTAGAATTTTCCGACTTCTTGTAAATTGGATTTTAAGGCATATCCAACAATTCTCCACCTTGCCTTTAAATCGATGGTGATCCACTCAACCACCGTGCTGCTCCCTCCATCTTGAACTACTATTCAAGATCATTGGCCAAGTCCAAGTCCCACTTGAACCTTGACCTCTTCCACTTGCTTCCAATAACTCTTGCTAGAATCACAAGTTGTACCTCTACCTCTTCATCCCTCGGAATGCCTTCCGCACTCATGAAGGTTTTGCCTCCCACTACCATAGGATTTTTGGTAGCACCCACAAGACTCACCGCAACCTCTTCAGCCCCCGGAGTGATCAAACCCGTCCTCCTGAAGATACACTTGCATCCAACTATCATCGGCCTTTTGGATAGTCCTACAAGCTCCACCACTCCCTCTTCGAACCCCGGAATGCCTTCCGTACTCTCGAAGACTTGCTTGTCCTCAACCAACCTTGGAATTTTAGGTTGTTGTTCAAGCTCCAACAATGAACTCTCCTTGTGCCCCACTACCTCAAGTAGCCCTACAAGTTCCCAAGTTCTATTGTCGGTGTTCCCAATTGCTTCCCTGAAGTTCTTTAATAGGTTTTCCATTTCTTCAGCCTCAATTGGAACATACCCCACAAGGTCTTCACAGTCGTACCACTTCGGTGCAACACTACCACTTTCCTCCCTATCTCCTTCTTGATAGCCAAGAATAGTGTTGTTTCTCCTCCTCTAGTATCACTATCGGAAGCCTCCACCTCAAGTTGAAAATCCTCCACCTTAAGATGAAACTCCTCCACCAAAGTCTCGAACTCGGTACTTCCTCTATGAACCCCACCTTGCAATTTGCAAAACCACTCCACCTGATCTGAAATAACTCCGACATCCCACAACTCTAGAACATCATGAGAACCAACAGAGTCTAGAGTCTCACTCTCCTCTGACTCCCAACTCGACACTACAAGTGCCTCCGCTGTTTCATAATTCTCATCACAGGATGAACCATCCACAACATGCACGAAACCATTCTTGTCCTTCAACTCCGGACAATCTCTCTTGAAGTGACCTTTCTTTTGACAATGGAAACAACTTCACTTATCACCACCCTTAGCCCTAGCCTTCTTACCTCTACTTCCACCTTTTCCACCTGAAACATTTAAAGCATTAACACCATCCTCCACCTTTAAGTCTTTAAACTTAGTAAGTTCTTTGGTCCTCAAAGCCGATTGAACTTCCTCCAAGGTAACGGCGGTTTCTTTGCCGTAGAGCATGGTGTCCTTGAAACTTTCATAGGACTTAGGTAACGTACAAAGTAGATGTAAGGCTTTGTCTTCATCTTCTAGTTTCACATCAATATTGGCCAGATCATCAATGATTTTGTTGAATTCCGCCAGTTGCACCGTTATGGATTTCGACTCCACCATTCGATAAAAGTAGAGTTTTTGTTTCAGAAACTGCTTATGTGCCACCGACTTGGTCATGTACAATGATTCAAGCTTGGCCCACATACCCGCAGCGTTGGTCTCCCTTGCTACTTCTCTCAACACCTTGTCTCCGAGGCACAAGGTAATGCAACTGACTGCCTTTTCATTCAGAACAGCCTTCTCCGCATCGGAAAGACTCGCCGGCATCTCAGCACCCTTCAAAGCCTCAGCACAATTGTTATGGACTAGAATAGCCCTCATCTTTACCTTCCACAACCCGAAGTCGTTACTACCGGTAAACTTCTCAATATCGAACTTAGAACCCATGGTACCTGATTATCGATTTGATCCTTGCCCCACGGTGGGCGCCAATTGTTATGAATTCGCTTGAAAAGAATCACACCAATGAAATTTGATGTGTGGAGCAAATTAACCAAGTAACCAAAATAGTTGATAGAGATGATGAAAGTAAATAATCCAAGCAAAAGAGAAGAACACAAGAATATTGTTTACCCAGTTCGGTGTTAATTAACCTACGTCTGGGGGAGGGAGCAACCCTTCTGTTCCACTATGATCAATGAGAAACTTTACACAAGGAATTCCCAATTGGGTTACAAGAATTAATCCTAATTCTACCCAAATCCTGAATCCCTTCTTCCGTGATGAAGAGACTCAATTTGACCTGGCTACCCAAGGTGAACCAAGGATGATTCGCACAAGCCCCTAGAATTATACCAAGAATGAATTCTCTAAAACTCTAGTGTGGCAAACCCTAATCCTAATTGCTTTCAACCTTATTTTTCTATGAATAAAGAGTCCCCTATTTATAGAAAAATATATGCCTAAATATCAGAAACAAATCTATCTTATAAAATAAAACAGAATCCAAGTCAGATATTCTCCGAAACAAATTTTTCCACAAAATCTGCACAAAAACGGATCTGCCCAGTTGGCCTGCGCCCAGGCGCCACTCATGCCTGCGCCCAGGCGCAGGAAGTCAGTAGCCACTGCTTCCTGCTGTGCAATTGCGCCCCAGCGCCACTTAAGCCTGCGCCCCGGCGCAGATGATCCCCGAATTTTCCGACTTCTTGTAACTGAGATTTTAAGGCATATCCAACAATTCTCCACCTTGCCTTTAAATCGATGGTGATCCACTCAACCACCATGCTGCTCCCTCCATCTTGAACTACTATTCAAGATCATTGGCCAAGTCCAAGTCCCACTTGAACCTTGACCTCTTCCACTTGCTTCCAATAACTCTTGCTAGAATCACAAGTTGTACCTCTACCTCTTCATCCCTCGGAATGCCTTCCGCACTCATGAAGGTCTTGCCTCCCACTACCATAGGATTTTTGGTAGCACCCACAAGACTCACCGCAACCTCTTCAGCCCCCGGAGTGATCAAACCCGTCCTCCTGAAGATACACTTGCATCCAACTATCATCGGCCTTTTGGATAGTCCTACAAGCTCCACCACTCCCTCTTCGAACCCCGGAATGCCTTCCGTACTCTCGAAGACTTGCTTGTCCTCAACCAACCTTGGAATTTTAGGTTGTTGTTCAAGCTCCAACAATGAACTCTCCTTGTGCCCCACTACCTCAAGTAGCCCTACAAGTTCCCAAGTTCTATTGTCGGTGTTCCCAATTGCTTCCCTGAAGTTCTTTATTAGGTTTTGCATTTCTTCAGCCTCAATTGGAACATACCCCACAAGGTCTTCACAGTCGTACCACTTCGGTGCAACACTACCACTCTCCTCCCTATCTCCTTCTTGATAGCCAAGAGTTAGTGTTGTTTCTCCTCCTCTAGTATCACTATCGGAAGCCTCCACCTCAAGTTGAAAATCCTCCACCTTAAGATGAAACTCCTCCACCAAAGTCTCGAACTCGGTACTTCCTCTATGAACCCCACCTTGCATTTTGCAAAACCACTCCACCTGATCTGAAATAACTCCGACATACCACAACTCTAGAACATCATGAGAACCAACAGAGTCTAGAGTCTCACTCTCCTCTGACTCCCAACTCGACACTACAAGTGCCTCCGCTGTTTCATAATTCTCATCACTGGATGAACCATCCACAACATGCACGAAACCATTCTTGTCCTTCAACTCCGGACAATCTCTCTTGAAGTGACCTTTCTTTTGACAATGGAAACAACTCCACTTATCACCACTGTAAGACCCATAATTCTACTGTATCGTACGCAAGTTATAAGCGTAAGTAGTGGCTAAGAGTTTTTAGGGTTTCTGTAAGTTAATTTCATAAGTATCGTGTAATAACAGCGTTATTGCTGAGTTGGAACTGGTTTTGGATTCGTGTACTATTTAAGCCCAGGCTTTTGGTTCTTAGTCCTCTTTTATATACGAGAACGTTCCTGTGCTTTCAGAATTATGAGTTTCGACTTTCTCCGTTTATTGGAAAAACGAGTAGAAAACTGTACCCGCTTCTTAAAATTTTACGGTTTCTGTTTTCCGTCGAATTTTAATTGGAGACTTTATATATCGGCGCGAGTTGGAATCTAGTTTCAGAATATTTTTGGGAGCTATGGAAATAAATTTCAGTCGGAGAATAAAGTTTAGCGATAATATTTGGAAACGGTTTACGACAGACGTTTATTGGTTAGATTTTATATTTTTGAGATTTCCGTCCGTTAGCGAGGTGCGACTCGCCGAGAGCAAACGCAATGAGCTGAGTAGCGTAAAGTGGATATTTGTTAAAAAAAACAATCATGAGTTATTTTGATCCAATGGCTAGGGATTAGTCTTGCAACTTTGTTTTTGATCCAAGGGCTTAGATGGAGCAAGAGGTTAATAAATAGTAAGGAGGTTTATCTATTTGGTCTTAGAAGCAAAACAAAAAAATTTACTCTTCCTCCCCTCTCACTCTCTCGGCCGACCTCACTCCCTCACCCTCATCCACTTCAAAAAAATTTCCCTTCCTCTCAAGAACTTGCTTGGATTGTGCTAGGATCATCAAGCTCTTTGACCATCTTCTTCATCTTGAGGTAACTAGACCTCCTCCTTTCATCATTTCTCATGAAAACTCTTAGATTCTAAGACAATTTTTCTTGTGTTCTTGAGAAGAAAAATTTTAGAATTTAGTTTTAATTAGTTTTGATTCCATAGTAGTGTTTAAGAGTGTGATGCTAATACATTAGTGAAGCATATAAGTGATTCTCATGGTTATTTCAAATTTCACAATTTTGTTGGTAAGGTTTTGAAGAAAATTTCTTAAAATGATCATATCTATGAGTGTGTTGTATGATTTTGGTTTTTGAAGTTAGTTTTAAGCTTTGTGACAAAATGGATTGGTGAATATGAAATTTGTTTCGAAAAATAAGAAAAAATTATTCTCGTGTTCTTGAGCGACTCGAAGAACACAATTTAGAAAAAAGTTTATTTCGAGTTTCAAAAGGAGTCGGGTACACGATCGAATATTGTTACAAGCTAATGAATGTGGGCTAGGGTTTCAAATGAAAAAAATGTGTAGGGTTGCCCTTTTTGCCTCAAATGGCCGTGGCACCCATATAGGGTCCGAGGAATCGAATTTCGAAAATTGTTTAGAGGCAAATAGCTTCCCATGATCATTGTTTAATTGTTTGATTGGTTATGGGATGTTTTGAAAGGAAAATGATCACTTGCCTTAAGAAAAAAAAACATTATTTGAGATTTCTCGAAATTTGCGATTCGACTCTATAATTTCTAAATCGTTTTGATAAGTGCTAGTTAGGTATTATGGGATATTACCATGCTTTTAGAAGTGAAAAATTTTGTGTGGAAGGGTGTTTTTTCAAAATTTGGCCGTGGCCTTCTTTGTGGGGAGGGAGAAATTCCAAAAAAATTTCTAAGTCCACAATTGTGTGAAAATTTTGTATGTGTTGGATAATCTTAGTTTTGAAGAAAAATGAGTATAGAAAAGGTTGTTAGGAAGAAAAAAATGTGTAACTTGTAACGCAAGAAAACTTCGATTTTTCATAAAAATATTTTTGAAAAGTTTTAGTTGTGTTTCAAATGGTTTTGTTGTGTGTGAAACAAGTCCTTGAAGTGGAAAATCCAAAATGGTTTTAGTTTATGATTTGAAAACAAAATGATTTTCGTGTTATAAAAATAGTACAATTAACTTCGTGAATTTTTAAACACTATGAGAATAACCTGAAATCATTGAGGGATAACTTTAGGAAGTACTTTAGACCCCTCTGGAGCTTTGAGAGCAAGTTTCGTTTCGATAGAATAATCGAGGAATATTTTATTGATGTTACGCTACATTTATTTTATGTAGCGTGAGTTGTAGAATTTCGCGAAATTAAAGTAACGGAAGCTTGCTGAGGTAAGGGCACCTTTTATTTCTGTCTTACTTTCCGTAATGGCATTGTCATACCCTAATTTTGCCCCATACTTTTTTTTATTCCAATTTTGCCCCCAATATATTTTCCTATTCCAATTTTGCCCCCATGACATTTTGCACTTTTTTAAATAAGTCAACAAAACCATTTTTCAATTTAAAAATCAATGTTGACACAAAACACACGGGACTATTTTTTCTTGCATGATTATGGCTTAGCATGATCATAAGAGACAAAATTTTACCATTTTGCCCTCACATTTTCTTTATTTATTTATCTTTAATTAGTTACTTGTATTTCAAGAAACCTTTCTAACATCAAATTTTAAATCCTTTTTCTCATTTTTAATCCATAACCATTTTGCATAATCACATTTCATCATCATGCATATTTTTATTTTGCATATTTATTTTTATTTTTATTTTATTATTTTATGTGTTATTTTTAATTTGTTATTTGTTCCCAAAAATCAAAAGAAATGCCAAAAAATTCCCAATCATTAACACCTCATCATCCTTATCATTAGCAACCTAGAAGGTTCTATTCCTCTCCACCTCACCATAGTACAACTCAAAATTCCACATTATCCATAATAAGAAAATCACAAAAAATCAATCATTTGTACTATACCATTTCTACCCTCATTCTCATTGATTCTAACCTAATTCCAATCATATATAAACCTTCACAAAACATCAGAGGCGCAGCCACAGAACCCTAGATCAGAAATCACCCAAAAAATTCATGAACTTTTCTCTCTTTTCTCAAAATTCGAAATCCCTTGAAACCACCTTCAAACTTCAATTTCTTCATCAAATAAGCTTCTAATAACTTCCAGTAGCACAAAACAATAAAAAAAAAATCAAGCTCTAACCTATAATTTGAGAGATTCAAAGCTCAAAAAACTTCCAAAAATGTGATAATGGAGTAGGAGTTTCTAGCCTCTGTTTCTATCGTTTTTCAACTCCATTCATCCTTATTTCATCCCAAGAACCTTTTCCAATCATCAATCGAACTCGAATCTTCTTAATTTGTGATTTCCCAAAATTTCACTCAAACTTTATCTCCATATATCTCGAGTTCGAGACACTTTCTGTAAAAAGTAATGATGGATTCATGACCAGCGTGAAAAATAGAGCAGGATAGAGCTTTGTTTCGCGCGATTTGGTTAAGATTTGAGGGTTTTGAAATTTTGGCCGAGTTGTTGTTGTTGTTGTTCTTCGTGAGGTTGAAGACAACTCACGATGCTCCCTCACGTCTCCAGATCGCGTTGCGTCCGTCAGATCGTTAGAACATAACATGGCCGTCAGATCCTGTAATTAACTCGCGTGCGTCCGATCGTTTTTAATCCAGATCCAGCGTACTAGAAGGCGCGCGCGTTCCTTCTCCTCGTCACCTGCGAAGCACTGGGTTATATCCCGTTTGGATTTGAATCTCGTCCCTCAGATCAGATCAAACGAACCAGATAGCGCGCATCTACCGTGCTCCCCCACTTCTGTGACACACCAAACCACGGACTGGGCTTCAGGCCCAGATTCAGGTACTTTTTGCACCCCCCTGTTTTTGATTTTTAAGTTAATTTTAGCTTATTTGTAGAAGCACTTATGTGACTTACAGCTTATTTAAGTTTGTTAGGTCATTGTTTATGCTTACATATTGTCAAGTTTACTTGTGAATTTTTTTAGCTTATTTAATGATCTTTTTTCCATGATAATTGCTTTTAGACCTAATTGCAAATAAGTGCTTATTTAGGGTTTCAAAAAGCTCTTTAGCTTATTTGACCCAAATTGTTGCACAACATTGATTTAAACACAGTAGTAACTGTATACAAATCATTTCTAAATTTTTTCAACTTATTTTCATAAGTAATTTTCAATTAAGTTGTTTTATGCATAAGTGCTTATTTAGGGTTACATTAAGCTCTTTAGCTTATTTGTCCCTAATTTTTGCACAAGATTAATTCAAATACATTAGCTACTGTGTTGGGATCGTGTAAACCATTTTCAACTTATTTTTATAAGTGATTATCCAATTAAGCTGTTTTGCGCATAAGTGCTTATTTAGGGTTTTATTAAGCTCATTAGCTTATTTAACCCTAATTTTCACACAACACCGTTTTAATACAATAGCTATTGTATATGAGTCTTGTCTAACTTTTTTTTAACTTATTCTCATAAGTCCTTTTTCTAACTTAAGTTGCTTTTAGCTTATTTAAATAAGTGCTTAAGTGATCCAAATTACTTCTCTAAGTACTTTTGGGTCATTTTCTCTTGCACAATATTTTGTTCAACCCTAATTAGCTTAGGTTAATCATGTTTGCTAATGTTATGTTATTTATTTACCTTTACACATATTTATTTAATTGCTCGCAACTTTATTTTTGCACCATATTTAATTTATTGTTTCATGCATGATTTTTTAGTATTGCATATTTGCATTACCCATTTATATCATATTGATTCATGCATTTGCATTTATACTTTGCTTATTTTGAGATTTGCTTCATTATTATTATTACTTGTATTTCGCTATTCTGTCTGCTCTGGTTCTCTTGCTCTTTTCTTTTGGACTTTTGTTTTCATAATCAAACATAATCAAAATTTTTGCAATAACTAATGGATGAAAAAGGGAGAACCTAGCAGTTGCCTCGTTCTTCCCCGAGTTGTCTTGGTGACCGGACAGTTGACTAGTCGCTCAAGCTGCTCTCATTCTAGAATGAATTCTAAAATAAACCAACAATCGTCTTTCTTTCAGACATCATTTCTTAATAAAGTTAATCAAAGGCTTTTCATAAGAACTAAAGAATGAAAAGGAGAGAATCTGGCAGTTGCTTCTTTCTTCTCTGAGTTGTCTTGGTGGCCGGACAGTTGACTAGTCACTCAAGCTACTCTCATTCTAAGATAAGCTTTAAAATAAACCAACCCCCCGTACTTCTTTCAAACACTATTTCTGAATAAACTTAATCAAAGGATTTCACGATAATGAATGAAAAAGGGAGAACCTGGCAGTTGCTTCGCTCTTCCCCGAGTTGTCTTGGTGGCCGGACAGTTGACTAGTCACTCAAGCTGCTCTCATTCCAAAAACAAGCGTTAAAAGTTAACCTTTACACACCTAAACTTCTTTTCAGAAAACATGGATATATGCTTTATCCATTCCTCTGACACATATACAGCTTAAGCCTCCAAGTGGAGCACACAAGCGTCATTGTATCAGCGGAATGCGAGTTAAGTCACATCCGTTAATCAAACTTTCTTTTTTAACAATGGATACGCGTTTTATCTATTCCTCTGATACAGACACAGCTTAAGCCTCTAAGTTGAGCATACAAGCGTCGTTGTATCAGCGGAATACGAAATAAACGATATCCATTTAAAATCAACCAACCACACAAACATTTTTTACCAGAACTACGTGAGTTTTGAGTTTCCCATTGCACCGGGGAATACGTAGGAGCGGGCTCCTACAACCGTCAAACTCAACAAATAAAAACCCTTATTTTCTTTTAATTTATTTTGGAAACGAAGTAGAGATTAGATAAGATAAAAGGCAATTTAATTCAAACCTACGCAAACAAACCCCAAACCACCTAAACGGT
Source organism: Trifolium repens (assembly GCA_030408175.1). NCBI lineage: Eukaryota > Viridiplantae > Streptophyta > Magnoliopsida > Fabales > Fabaceae > Trifolium > Trifolium repens. Next base: position 36,614,534 of record CP125848.1, on the reverse strand, counting down.
TCCCATCGAGTACGATGGATGCGAGGGGTGCTAACACCTTCCTCTCGCATAACCAACTCCCGAACCTAAACCCAGGTTTTAGCGATATTTTCCTTTCCCCCCACGGGATAAATAAACGTCGATGGCGACTTCATTGTATGAAAAATGGAAGTGATTTTCCAGCCCGCTACAGCTGGCGACTTCACTGGGGACTCTTGAGAGTTAAGCCCAGTTTAGTTGGTTTGTTCGTTTGTTTGCTTTTTCAGGTTTGCAATATCTTGCCTTATCTTTTATTTTTCTGTCAATTATATCTGCTTGGATTGGCTGTTTCTCTTCTTCTACTCCTTCTTTTATTTTTCTTTTGCCCTTGTGGCGTGGTTACTGTGAGAAGCTCTATACCCGAGCTTGAGAAAAGCTTAGGCTAAGCTAGAGGTCTTTATGTTGGGTGACCGGTCATCTGACTAGTGACTCCGGCATAATCACCTCGCCTAGAGTAGATCCTCTTGGAGATGTCAGGACATCGGTCATCTGACTAGTGTCTCTGATGTTTTCTCGTTGGGTCCATGACTCTAGGGACCTTTTATTATCCGGTCTAGAACCAAACCTGTTGTTAGGGACCTCTGTTTAGAACCCGTGTCAAGGTTGCTCAACGACCTTACCTAGAGGAGATTTCCTTTTGGACGCGTTTGTCGTGAGCTCCGCAATAGCGACATCGTTTCCAAAGTGGCAATCCGTGATTTTAGGCACTTTATTAAACTTAGAACAACATGTGAGAGGGATGGGTTGCAGGTAATTTTGAGCCTTTTGACCTCAGAAATGATAATTAAACCTCTGCTTCACCGCGACAGAATCTGCTACAAAAGTGCATTCATGCATCCATGCATTCATTCAGTAAATTCATGATAAAAACCTTTTTGCATAACATTTGCATAAAAAACCTTTTACATGCATTTGCATTCATACAAAAGATCATTATCTCATCCTCGCCCATTCACATTAACAACCTTCATTCCCGACACTGATACCGGACTCAAAGCATTTCAAGGAAACCATGGAAAACATGCAGAAGCAGGTTGATGCCTTGAGAGGCGATGTGGACCAAATGACATATAAGTTGGACCGTGTTCTGAAAATGCTAACTAGTCTTGGCTTGCCTCCACATCAAGTTATAAGAGTGGATGATGCAACAGTAGGGGCAAATCCTTCAATTGACCCCTCATTGTCAAAAGTGGTATGGCCTTCATTCGGCTCATCATCCATATGTACTTCTGCAGTCGGTAAAGTCAACCAAGGGCCAATGACTACCAACACTGGATTTCTAGTTGGCCAGCCAAGAACTCATCAGGTCCAACCCAGGTTTGCTATGCCTCAGAGTCTAGAGAACCCCAAGAACGCTCGCCAAAGGTTCAAGGCAATAGAGGACAAGCTAAGGATGATGGAATCATTCTTGCCCAACAATGTCAGCCCACCACACTCTCACTCTTGCTCGACGGTGCCAGCTCGCGCCCCATGCTTCAATCATCAGTATCCAACAGTTGTTCAACCTCAACAATCTCAAGGGTTTCCAAAACAGGCAATACAGACGCCTTTGAATTATTCTCAGTCAGGACAGTTCGCACAGAACTTGGGACATCAGCAGAATCAACCAAAGACCAATGAAAAGAGAAAAGTCTTTGACCCCATCCCGATACCCTACAGTCAACTTTTGTCATTTCTGGTGCACAATGGGATGGTTACCCCAAGAGCTTTAAGGCCAATGACTGTGCCATTTCCTGTTTGGTATGATACCAAGGCCAAATGTGCATACCATTCTGGTGCAGAAGGACACACTATTGACAACTGCAGGGCCTTCAAATACAAGGTTCAAGAACTCATTGATCAGAAGCGGTTGACCTTCAAGGGAGAGGGAAAGCCCAATTGTGAAGGATAGTCTGTTGTCCGGTCATGCAAACCCATTTGTGGATGCTAATCAAGAGTTCAAGGATTGAATCAAGCCATAAAATTATCATTTAAGCAGTTCCTTTTTGTATTTTCCCTGTTTGCTGAGTATTTACTTACAGTTAAACTTTGTTTGTTTGAAATGTTAATCTTAATGAAATAATAATGCATGTTTTGAATCCATTCTTTCATGTCCATTCACTTTTCTCTCTTCTACTTCACAAAAGCAACAAATGTATGTTAATACGCCTCATTTCATTTCTTTCTTTATCATTTCTGTTTCAACAAAGATTGGAGAGAGGATGATGAAAAAACAAAAAAAACCAAGTTGCTACAGTATGCTTTCGAATAAAACTTTGTTGATGATGTAGGGCATTGTTTGAAATCCCCAAACACCGGAGAAATAAGGGAGATAATCCGTAGTCACCCCATTTGAGCCTAGAAGTTGGTGTTTCTTTCTGTACAAAAAAACCCGCAATTTTAACCCGGGGCAGGGTAGTGTTCAGTTAATTCGACCATGCGTTCCAGTTTCAAGAGAAAAAAATAATAAGGTGTTCCTCATCACCCATTACCAAGGCAGTCACAATTCGCCAAACAAAATACAAAAAAAAAAGAGAGAAAGAAAAGCCGGTTAAGTCAAAATCTCAAAATGGCTTAGGCAAAAATTAGGGTATCCCGCTAGACTAAAAATGCAAAAGAATAGTCTAGGCAAAAGTTAGGGATTGAAAAAATTGAAAAAAATGCAAAAAGCAAAAGTCACCAAAATTCACGACAAAACAAAATCATGTGACAAAAACAAAAGGCAATGTGACTGCCACACAAAAAGGGAACACGTCCTCAATTCCCAAGCCATCATATACCCACAATGACAATCTCAAAAACCTCTTAGGACTTGAATACATGAGTGGAGTTAATTGAACTTAGGGCCGAAGATCATCACGAAGAATGGGGTGGGTTAAAATCAAACTTTGAGCCTTATATCCTTTTATTCATAAACCGTGAACCAGGCCACGTTACAACCCTCAAAAGACCTAATTGAAGCAAGGTTTAGCTCGAAAGCATACGGTAGCAAGGTTGTGTTAACCTGACTCCCAAAAATCTTTTGTTAATATCTTACTCTCTCACCATCTTCCACAATATACATCCATTGTACATAAATAACATCTAAACTTCAAATTCAAAACTTGCATTAAAATTGCATTAGAATTACTATTTCAAGCAAACAGGTTTATCTGCAAGACGTCACTTGACAACAAGGAGGTTCCAACTCTGAGTTATTATCAAGCAATCAAGAAGAACCTTGGACCAATCTGGGGCAATCGTCTCAGAACTTTATTTAACCATGGGGCACATTCCCTAGAAAGGCCATTCAGCACAGACAGAGTGTCCTAAGATCGCATCATGAAAAGCGGTATCAAAACCCAGATTTCAAGGACCTAATGAATCAGATCAAGACACTCATAATTAGGGGCAAATCATCTTGGGGTTCTGCCAATCAAAAGCAAACTCTGATGACTAGGGGCAGATCACATGAAGATCCTGTTGGGACAGCACAAAAAATGTTTCAGAATGGGTCAATTTAGGGGCATACCTCTCAGAGAGGGAGAACTAATATCAGTAAGTTGGCCGAAAGTCAAGGCAAAGCACTTCAAATGCCCAACAGACTGGGGCAAGATAAGATACACAGGGGCAGGTTCTCCCTATACCTTCAAGCTACTCAAGCGAAGACTGGTAGACGTCTGCAACCATTAAGTCCGGAACTGGTGTCGGGGATTAACTTCAAACCACCAATCCACAAAAAGCCTTGATACCCGAAACACTCCCACCCTCAATAGGGGCATCAGTCATCGTCATGCATTAGTCATGTCATTTCATTCATGCAAATAAGCGTCATGCATTAGTCATGTCATTTCATTCGTGTAAATCATTAGCATGCATTGATCACGTCATTTCATTCAAGTATCAGGTATGCCCCATACCACAAATCCAATAACCTCATAATCAACTAGCCAAATCAAACACCCACAATCAAGAACCTAACCTTGTATTGATAATCCTTCAAAGTTCAATCATTGTTGGCACACCCTCAAAGTCCAATCATTATTGGCAAACACCCCCAAAGACCAATCATTATTGGCATCGCCTCCAAGTCCAATCATTATTGGCACCTCCTCAAAATCCAATATTCATTGGAACCAAAATAAAACCCAGTGTTCATTAACAGCCATGTTGAAACCCGATTTCCAATAGCACACAATCATTTCGTGTCATCATATATATTAATCATGCATTTCATTTCATGCATAAATAATCATGGTAAACATGCATTCATAAAGCAGGCTCGAAAGTTTTTCCTTGCAGAATACAGCTTTTGGTCACTTAATCACAAGAAAGGCAGATTAACCTTTTTTCAAAGCAGGTTGGTTGGTAAAACTGTCTCCCCAGCAGACTAGTTGAAAAATCATCTCCCCAGTGAATTGCAAACTCTCTAGAAAATTCTGCTACAGGATAACCGCAACAGTTTGCATAAACACAAAATCTACAACAACTTCAGAGGGATCTTCAGTGAGAGCTGGATAGGATCTACTCAACTTCAGAGGGATCTTCAGTGAGAGCTGGATAGGATCTACTCAACTTCAGTTGGATCTCTAGTGAGAGCTGGATAAAATCTTCACAACTACAGATTGACCTTCAGTGAGAGCTGGACAAAATCTCTTCAACCACATATTGACTTTCAGTGAGAACTGGATAAAATCTCTTCAACTACAGATTGACCTTCAGTGAGAACTGGACAAAATCTCTTCAACCACAGATTGACTTTTAGTGAGAACTGGATAAAATCTCTTCAACTACAGATTTGACCTTCAGCGAGAGTTGGATAAAATCTCTTCAACTACAGATTGATCTTCAGTGAGAGCTGGATAAAATCTACTCAACTTTAGAGGGATCTTCAGTGAGAGCTGGATAAGATTTACTCAACTTCAGAGGGATTTTCAGTGAGAGCTGGATAAAAACCTCAACTTCAGAGAAATTTTCAGCGAGAGCTGGATAAGACAAACTTCAGATTGAATCTTCGGCGAGAGCTGGGTAAAATCTTCATCTACACAGATGGATCGTCAGCAAGAGCTGGGTAAAGTCTACACAGATGGATTGTCAGCAAGAGCTGGGTAAAGTCTACACAGATGGATCGTCAGCAAGAGCTGGGTAAAGTCTACACAGATGGATCGTCAGCGAGAGCTGGATAAAGTCCACACAGATGAATCTTCAGCGAGAGCGAGGAAAATCTACACAGAGGAATCTTCAGCGAGAGCTGGTTAAAACCTCTGCAACCACAGATCGACCTTCAGTGAAAGCGGCTGGATAGAATCTCTTCAAACTTCATCAAAGTTTTCCAGCATAGATGGCTGGTTAAGGTTGGTATCAGTAGTCCTACTTTAGAGTTTGCCCGTTTCCACAAAAGGAATAACAACAGGTATACTCGATCCACTTATCTCATCAACATTCGCTTCCTGGCAAAATTAGGGCATTTTGTATTTAATTATCTTTCACCAAAAGAATACGAATACCAGGGCTATTCGCGTTCTTATGGTTCAAGCTAATTAAATAGGGGCAGCTGTCATACCCTAATTTTGCCCCATACTTTTTTTTATTCCAATTTTGCCCCCCATATATTTTCCTATTCCAATTTTGCCCCCATGACATTTTGCACTTTTTTAAATAAGTCAACAAAACCATTTTTCAATTTAAAAATCAATGTTGACACAAAACACACGGAACTATTTTTTCTTGCATGATTATGGCTTAGCATGATCATAAGAGACAAAATTTTACCATTTTGCCCTCACATTTTCTTTATTTATTTATCTTTAATTAGTTACTTGCATTTCAAGAAACCTTTCTAACATCAAATTTTAAATCCTTTTTCTCATTTTTAATCCATAACCATTTTGCATAATCACATTTCATCATCATGCATATTTTTATTTTGCATATTTATTTTTATTTTTATTTTATTATTTTATGTGTTATTTTTAATTTGTTATTTGTTCCCAAAAATCAAAAGAAATGCCAAAAAATTCCCAATCATTAACACCTCATCATCCTTATCATTAGCAACCTAGAAGGTTCTATTCCTCTCCACCTCACCATAGTACAACTCAAAATTCCACATTATCCATAATAAGAAAATCACAAAAAATCAATCATTTGTACTATACCATTTCTACCCTCATTCTCATTGATTCTAACCTAATTCCAATCATATATAAACCTTCACAAAACATCAGAGGCGCAGCCACAGAACCCTAGTTTAGAAATCACCCAAAAAATTCATGAACTTTTCTCTCTTTTCTCAAAATTCGAAATCCCTTGAAACCACCTTCAAACTTCAATTTCTTCATCAAATAAGCTTCTAATAACTTCCAGTAGCACAAAACAATAAAAAAAAAAAGCTCTAACCTATAATTTGAGAGATTCAAAGCTCAAAAAACTTCCAAAAATGTGATAACGGAGTAGGAGTTTCTAGCCTCTGTTTCTATCGTTTTTCAACTCCATTCATCCTTATTTCATCCCAAGAACCTTTTCCAATCATCAATCGAACTCGAATCTTCTTAATTTGTGATTTCCCAAAATTTCACTCAAACTTTATCTCCATATATCTCGAGTTCGAGACACTTTCTGTAAAAAGTAATGATGGATTCATGACCAGCGTGAAAAATCGAGCAGGATAGAGCTTTGTTTCGCGCGATTTGGTTAAGATTTGAGGGTTTTGAAATTTTTGCGCATAAGTGCTTATTTAGGGTTTTATTATGCTCATTAGCTTATTTAACCCTAATTTTCACACAACACCATTTTAATACCGTAGCTATTGTATATGAGTCTTGTCTAACTTTTTTTTAACTTATTCTCATAAGTCCTTTTTTTAACTTAAGTTGCTTTTAGCTTATTTAAATAAGTGCTTAAGTGATCCAAATTACTTCTCTAAGTACTTTTGGGTCATTTTCTCTTGCACAATATTTTGTTCAACCCTAATTAGCTTAGGTTAATCATGTTTGCTTATGTAAAGTTATTTATTTACCTTTACACATATTTATTTAATTGCTCGCAACTTTATTTTTGCACCATATTTAATTTATTGTTTCATGCATGATTATTTAGTATTGCATATTTGCATTACCCATTTATATCATATTGATTCATGCATTTGCATTTATACTTTGCTTATTTTGAGATTTGCTTCATTATTATTATTACTTGTATTTCGCTATTCTGTCTGCTCTGGTTCTCTTGCTCTTTTCTTTTGGACTTTTGTTTTCATAATCAAACATAATCAAACTTTTTGCAATAACTAATGGATGAAAAAGGGAGAACCTGGCAGTTGCCTCGTTCTTCCCCGAGTTGTCTTGGTGACCGGACAGTTGACTAGTCGCTCAAGCTGCTCTCATTCTAAAATGAATTCTAAAATAAACCAACAATCGTCTTTCTTTCAGACATCATTTCTTAATAAAGTTAATCAAAGGCTTTTCATAAGAACTAAAGAATGAAAAGGAGAGAATCTGGCAGTTGCTTCTTTCTTCTTTGAGTTGTCTTGGTGGCCGGACAGTTGACTAGTCACTCAAGCTACTCTTATTCTAAGATAAGCTTTAAAATAAACCAACCCCCCGTACTTCTTTCAAACACTATTTCTGAATAAACTTAATCAAAGGATTTCACGATAATGAATGAAAAAGGGAGAACCTGGCAGTTGCTTCGCTCTTCCCCGAGTTGTCTTGGTGGCCGGACAGTTGACTAGTCACTCAAGCTGCTCTCATTCCAAAAACAAGCGTTAAAAGTTAACCTTTACACACCTAAACTTCTTTTCAGAAAACATGGATATATGCTTTATCCATTCCTCTGACACATATACAGCTTAAGCCTCCAAGTGGAGCACACAAGCGTCATTGTATCAGCGAAATGCGAGTTAAGTCACATCCGTTAATCAAACTTTCTTTTTTAACAATGGATACGCGTTTTATCTATTCCTCTGATACAGACACAGCTTAAGCCTCTAAGTTGAGCATACAAGCGTCGTTGTATCAGCGGAATACGAAATAAACGATATCCATTTAAAATCAACCAACCACACAAACATTTTTTACCAGAACTACGTGAGTTTTGAGTTTCCCATTGCACCGGGGAATACGTAGGAGCGGGCTCCTACAACCGTCAAACTCAACAAATAAAAACCCTTATTTTCTTTTAATTTATTTTGGAAACGAAGTAGAGATTAGATAAGATAAAAGGCAATTTAATTCAAACCTACGCAAACAAACCCCAAACCACCTAAACGGTTCCCATCAAGTACGATGGATGCGAGGGGTGCTAACACCTTCCTCTCGCATAACCAACTCCCGAACCTAAACCCAGGTTTTAGCGATATTTTCCTTTCCCCCCACGGGATAAATAAACGTCGATGGCGACTTCATTGTATGAAAAATGGAAGTGATTTTCCAGCCCGCTACAGGCATGTGTGTATGCTTTGTTTGTGGTATGTTTTGAGTGCTTGGCATGTATGTGTGATGTATTCTCGGGATGAGAAAGTGTTTATAATACATGCGCTGATTTCATATGATTGAGAATATATGTATGTTGTGTGATTGTCTTACATATGATTTTGCGAAATATATGTGTTGACATGTGGTTGAGAATTACATATGTTGGATGGTATGTAATTGGTGCATTAGCATAGATAAGAGGTATCGTATGCTCATGCACTCATAGTTGGTATTTGATCTAGGTGATTGTACCAGGTGATATCCCGCCTTTAATTGAGCCGGTATTTGATCTAGGTGATTGTACCCGCCGTTAATTGAGTCAGTATTTGATCTGGGTGATTGTACTCGGGGTATTCCACCAAATTGAGTCGGTGCTTGATCTAGGTGATCGTACCCGGTGTTATTCCACCGTTAAATTCCGGAATTCATGCATGTGACGATCAGTGATTGGTGTCACAGTGAAGGCCAGTGATTGGCTTCACCATTCATTAGAGGTTGCATTAGGCTTTGTGCGCATTTTACATATTATGCTTGTTGTGAGGAAATGTGAAATGTTATTCGTTTTTCGTTTGGGTATTTGTTATTTGTATACTTGTTTCCAGTTGGTGACCCTTACTTTTGCATGTAAATATCGCGGGCTCCTCCCACCCCTAGACGATGGAGCGTTGCCCGAGGTCGTCGGTCGTGGGGACGGCTAAGATTTCGTAGAGTATTCCGGAGAGTAGATGGGTGGCTTGTTTAGGCTACACTTTTTGATTAGACTTGATGTTTAGTATCTTTTGGATGACTGTATGTCTTATACTTTTATACTCAGACTATTAGTGCCTTTTGGCCGTGCGATACATTTCGTTTATAACTCTTGCCTTTTGGTTTATAAACTCAGTGTATCCCTTGGGTTGTAATTATTCAGGTGTACACTTTGCTTCTCGGAAGCCCTATGATATAATATTTTAGTATTGTATTTAATTCCCATTGTGTGATGAAGTGTTGAGCTGGTCACGAGCATTCACGCGTGCTCTTTTTATTTGGCGTGTTGTTTTAAAAAAAAAAAATATAATGCCCCTTTTTCGGCTTTAAAAATCGGGGTGTTACAACCACCCTTAGCCCTAGCCTTCTTACCTCTACTTCCACCTTTTCCACCTGAAACATTTAAAGCATTAACACCATCCTCCACCTTTAAGTCTTTAAACTTAGTAAGTTCTTTGGTCCTCAAAGCCGATTGAACTTCCTCCAAGGTAACGGCGGTTTCTTTGCCGTAGAGCATGGTGTCCTTGAAACTTTCATAGGACTTAGGTAACGTACAAAGTAGATGTAAGGCTTTGTCTTCATCTTCTAGTTTCACATCAATATTGGCCAGATCATCAATGATTTTGTTGAATTCCGCCAGTTGCACCGTTATGGATTTCGACTCCACCATTCGATAAAAGTAGAGTTTTTGTTTCAGAAACTGCTTATGTGCCACCGACTTGGTCATGTACAATGATTCAAGCTTGGCCCACATACCCGCAGCGTTGGTCTCCCTTGCTACTTCTCTCAACACCTTGTCTCCGAGGCACAAGATAATGCAACTGACTGCCTTTTCATTCAGAACAGCCTTCTCCGCATCGAAAAGACTCGCCGGCATCTCAGCACCCTTCAAAGCCTCGGCACAATTGTTATGGACTAGAACAGCCCTCATCTTTACCTTCCACAACCCGAAGTCGTTACTACCGGTAAACTTTTCAATATCGAACTTAGAACCCATGGTACCTGATTATCGATTTGATCCTTGCCCCACGGTGGGTGCCAATTGTTATGAATTCGCTTGAAAAGAATCACACCAATGAAATTTGATGTGTGGAGCAAATTAACCAAGTAACCAAAATAGTTGATAGAGATGATGAAAGTAAATAATCCAAGCAAAAGAGAAGAACACCAGAATATTGTTTACCCAGTTCGGTGTTAATTAACCTACGTCTGGGGGAGGGAGCAACCCTTCCGTTCCACTATGATCAATGAGAAACTTTACACAAGGAATTCCCAATTGGGTTACAAGAATTAATCCTAATTCTACCCAAATCCTGAATCCCTTCTTCCGTGATGAAGAGACTCAATTTGACCTGGCTACCCAAGGTGAACCAAGGATGATTCGCCCAAGCCCCTAGAATTATACCAAGAATGAATTCTCTAAAACTCTAGTGTGGCAAACCCTAATCCTAATTGCTTTCAACCTTATTTTTCTATTAATAAAGAGTCCCCTATTTATAGAAAAATATATGCATAAATATCAGAAACAAATCTATCTTATAAAATAAAACAGAATCCAAGTCAGATATTCTCCGAAACAAATTTTTCCACAAAATCTGCACAAAAACGGATCTGCCCAGTTGGCCTGCGCCCAGGCGCCACTCATGCATGCGCCCAGGCGCAGGAAGTCAGTAGCCACTGCTTCCTGCTGTGCAATTGCGCCCCAGCGCCACTTAAGCCTGCGCCCCGGCGCAGATGATCCCAGAATTTTTCGACTTCTTGTAACTGAGATTTTAAGGCATATCCAATAATTCTCCACCTTGCCTTTAAATCGATGGTGATCCACTCAACCACCGTGCTGCTCCCTCCATCTTGAACTACTATTCAAGATCATTGGCCAAGTCCAAGTCCCACTTGAACCTTGACCTCTTCCACTTGCTTCCAATAACTCTTGCTAGAATCACAAGTTGTACCTCTACCTCTTCATCCCTCGGAATGCCTTCCGCACTCATGAAGGTCTTGCCTCCCACTACCATAGGATTTTTGGTAGCACCCACAAGACTCACCGCAACCTCTTCAGCCCCCGGAGTGATCAAACCCGTCCTCCTGAAGATACAATTGCATCCAACTATCATCGGCCTTTTGGATAGTCCTACAAGCTCCACCACTCCCTCTTCGAACCCCGGAATGCCTTCCGTACTCTCGAAGACTTGCTTGTCCTCAACCAACTTTGGAATTTTAGGTTGTTGTTCAAGCTCCAACAATGAACTCTCCTTGTGCCCCACTACCTCAAGTAGCCCTACAAGTTCCCAAGTTCTATTGTCGGTGTTCCCAATTGCTTCCCTGAAGTTCTTTAATAGGTTTTGCATTTCTTCAGCCTCAATTGGAACATACCCCACAAGGTCTTCACAGTCGTACCACTTCGGTGCAACACTACCACTCTCCTCCCTATCTCCTTCTTGATAGCCAAGAGTTAGTGTTGTTTCTCCTCCTCTAGTATCACTATCGGAAGCCTCCACCTCAAGTTGAAAATCCTCCACCTTAAGATGAAACTCCTCCACCAAAGTCTCGAACTCGGTACTTCCTCTATGAACCCCACCTTGCAATTTGCAAAACCACTCCACCTGATCTGAAATAACTCCGACATCCCACAACTCTAGAACATCATGAGAACCAACAGAGTCTAGAGTCTCACTCTCCTCTGACTCCCAACTCGACACTACAAGTGCCTCCGCTGTTTCATAATTCTCATCACTGGATGAACCATCCACAACATGCACGGAACCATTCTTGTCCTTCAACTCCGGACAATCTCTCTTGAAGTGACCTTTCTTTTGACAATGGAAACAACTCCACTTATCACCACCCTTAGCCCTAGCCTTCTTACCTCTACTTCCACCTTTTCCACCTGAAACATTTAAAGCATTAACACCATCCTCCACCTTTAAGTCTTTAAACTTAGTAAGTTCTTTGGTCCTCAAAGCCGATTGAACTTCCTCCAAGGTAACGGCGGTTTCTTTGCCGTAGAGCATGGTGTCCTTGAAACTTTCATATGACTTAGGTAACGTACAAAGTAGATGTAAGGCTTTGTCTTCATCTTCTAGTTTCACATCAATATTGGCCAGATCATCAATGATTTTGTTGAATTCCGCCAGTTGCACCGTTATGGATTTCGACTCCACCATTCGATAAAAGTAGAGTTTTTGTTTCAGAAACTGCTTATGTGCCACCGACTTGGTCATGTACAATGATTCAAGCTTGGCCCACATACCCGCAGCGTTGGTCTCCCTTGCTACTTCTCTCAACACCTTGTCTCCGAGGCACAAGGTAATGCAACTGACTGCCTTTTCATTCAGAACAGCCTTCTCCGCATCGGAAAGACTCGCCGGCATCTCAGCACCCTTCAAAGGCTCAGCACAATTGTTATGGACTAGAACAGCCTTCATCTTTACCTTCCACAACCCGAAGTCGTTACTACCGGTAAACTTCTCAATATCGAACTTAGAACCCATGGTACCTGATTATCGATTTGATCCTTGCCCCACGGTGGGCGCCAATTGTTATGAATTCGCTTGAAAAGAATCACACCAATGAAATTTGATGTGTGGAGCAAATTAACCAAGTAACCAAAATAGTTGATAGAGATGATGAAAGTAAATAATCCAAGCAAAAGAGAAGAACACAAGAATATTGTTTACCCAGTTCGGGTATAATTAACCTACGTCTGGGGGAGGGAGCAACCCTTCCGTTCCACTATGATCAATGAGAAACTTAGTAAGATATTCTCCGAAACAAATTTTTCCACAAAATCTGCACAAAAACGGATCTGCCCAGTTGGCCTGCGCCCAGGCGCCACTCATGCCTGCGCCCAGGCGCAGGAAGTCAGTAGCTACTGCTTCCTGCTATGCAATTGCGCCCCAACGCCACTTAAGCCTGCGCCCCGTCGCAGATGATCCCAGAATTTTCCGACTTCTTGTAACTGAGATTTCAAGGCATATCCAACAGATTGGTTTGTCCCTAGCTACTAAGATAGTGACATTGAATGACTCTGATAAATTATTCATAAGCACATCACACTTAGGATAAAAGCTGAAAGCATGGTTACACCAACTTTTGGTTGGGATTTCCATTAGCCACTCCCAAGCTTTGAATTTAACAATTTTGATTTCATTAATCTTTGCTTACCAGGCCTGGTAGTATGTTGCTTTTGCATCACCCATCATCAGATCTCTTATGAGTGAACCTCCACCAAACCTTTTCTTGAAATTGGCATAGAGATGTCTTAGACATCGTCTATGTTCAACCCTTTCAAACATTTCATCAAACACGGCAACCAATCCCTACACATCACAAATATCAAAATCACTATGTAAAACATATATGACTTTTCAAATTAAATTCATATATATAAAAAGATCTAACAATAACAATTAAATTGAAATGAATCTAACCTTTTGTTGATCTGATATAAACACAAATTTGTTGTCCTGACCAATGTCTTCTATCAACTGCTGAATAAACGATCTCCAGCTCTCCTTAGTTTCTGTTTCAACCACCCCAAAAGCCAATGGGAAATATTGGTCATTTGGATCTCTTCCCACAACAATTAACAGTTGAACACCATATTTGGTCTTAAGATGACATCCTTCATCCTCAATGAAGGGTCAGCATCCATGGATGAATCCCTTTTTGCAAAATTCCAAACAGAAATAGAAAGACCCAAATCTGGGTGGAAGAGAAGGATCTGATCTTTCAATACCAACTATTATTGAATTCTGCTGACAAACCCTTTTCAACTCAGAGCATATCTCCTTATCAGTGCATACTACCTATTAGAATCCCCTTCAACAATTTCAGTGGCATATTGTTTTGCTTTTCAAGCTTTGCTCATGGTAATGCCTAGGGAAAAGTTTACTCTCATGTGATGCATAATGTCTTTGAGCCTAACTTTTTGAAAAGTTTGCATTAATTTCACTACTTTCTTCGCCACCCTAGGAACATGTGTGGGTCAGGTATTTGTCTTCGGTCTTAACAACAAAAGTGTATTCCTGGCCCACCCTAGAGCATAACATCATAAAACCACACTTTCTCTCACATACCACCCTTACCCTTGTGCCCTCATTTTTCACAAAATCAACATGACAACCCTTCAAAGCAGACCAATCACGAATAACATCTCTAAACCCATTTAGTGAATTAAACTCCATACCAACTTGAATTTAAAGTGTTCACTCATATGCTTTTTTTCTATATTTTTCATATGTTGGACCTTTCTCATAATCAGAAGCATTAGGATCACTACTACCTAATTCACGACTCTCATACCCATTACCAGCACCTTCACCATCTTCAAACTTATACTGACTAGCACTAGCACCTATTGTATCAGCAACACCCTTCATGTTTTCTTCATAAACTTTGTCATCCATACCAGTCTCCACAAAGCCATCATCAAGTCCAACAACTCTCTCATCCTCACTGTCACAAAAAATTCACTCCTTCACTGTCACTGTCACTGTCACTTTCACTTCCGTCATGACTAACATTATGTTCCACAAAAACTTGGCCTTGAACTCCACTTCCACAAGCATACACAGCTACTTCATAAGCATCATCATCTCTTTTCAACTCAAAAAAATCATCAGCATACCCATCAAACCTACTCCAAATCCTAAAGCTATTCAATTCATACCCCTAACCCATAACTAATTTCCTCAAATAAGACATATTCCACTCATCAACATTTTCACTAGTGACCACTGTTTGAACACCAGTTCTGTAAATAATAGTGTTGTTTTCCTTCACAAGTTCACCTCTATGATTGAAAACAACAGTGAATGGTTTGGATTTGCTGTCAATGAAAAATGATTTTTTTGGGAAGACACATGTCATAATCTCATACAAACCCATACACATACAAACATGTATATCCTACACACAATCCAAACTATACTAAACAATAAACATTGAGAACACAAAGCCACGTGACTAAGAATCAGTCCCTACCATACCAATAGAGAATCTAACAGTGCTTAAAGCTTCTTAAAGCTAACATTTTACTCGACATAATCAATTTTTTCGAAAATTGAAACTCACCGCTCGTTGTCGTTTTTGTCTTCTGCTTTGACATTTGTCGTTGTTGCTTTGACATTCGTTGGTTCATTCTTCTTCGTCGTTTGCTTCGCTGGAACAAGCTTTTCCTTCGCCAGTTTCGTCGATTTTCCGTTCGCCATTGTCGTTCTCTCTGTTCGTCTCTGCTAGGGCAAAAGTGCTTGCAGGGAGGAATAACAAAATGACAACCTTATAACTTCCTTTTAGTTATTTCCTTTTTTTTATTTAAATTTATTAATTGTTTTTTGTTTTTTTTTAAATTCTGATTTTTTAATTAAAACAAATTTATAATGTGATGTGTCACAAAATAATCTGATATGTTTTTTTTTTAAAAAAAAAAAATTCCACCTGGTATGTCCACGTGGATATTCTGTCCAGTCATAAGCCAACATGTCAACCTGAGGTGGAAATCCAATGAATTGGTACGTTGCAAGGGCCGAGTTAAACGAAAAACTTTTACAGGGGGAAAAACCAAAACTCGCTAACATTACAGGGGGTTTTAACCTATTTACCCTTAAAAATATACTTTTATTAAGAAATAATATGCAAAAAATAATAAAATATTCATATTTCACACTATTAAAAATTAAATTCACTCGATCGTTTTTCATACATATTAAATATTAAAATGATAGAATAATTATTTATATTTATAATTTGGGTAAATATGTCTTTACCCCTTGCAAAGTAGGCGAGTTTTGCTTTAATACCTTGAAAAAAATCCTTTAAAATTTCCCCCTTGCAAAATATTTTTTTTGTTTCCTCCCTTGGGTGCACTTTTTTAACTCGCTTATTTTGTTCAACTGATTTAAAAGGTGCTGTTTTTTAAATCGATTTTTTCTGTACAACCGAGGGTAAAGCAAAACTTGCCTACTTTGCAGGGTGTAAAGACCTATTTACCCTTATAATTTTATTACATATTTTATTTAGTTTCTTATATTTTATGGTTTAGTATATTTATTTGGGTTAATATAAACAAAAAAATTGCTACCTACATGGTGGTAACGATTTCGCTACCTACAACGCGAACTCGTGGCCTATATAAACAAACTTCATCTTCCTCCGCTCATTTTGTACGGCCGTAAAAACCAATCACCCCCCAAAACCCTTATCCAAAAATCCCAATACGCCTAAAACTCATCAAAATTGATGTTTTTCTGCTCATTGGTGGTTGAAACCCCCTAACAAGTAAAGAAGAAAGCTTCAAACAAGATGTAAGTCACATTTTAGCTGTTCCCAAATTAATTTCGCATGTTTTTTTTACTGACTGTTTCGGTTCGCTGCCCAGGGAGCGAACCTGTCTGATACCACTTGTTTGTGGATTTTTGCTTGATTTAGTTAATTATATATTTTATGCAATTGTATTGAGTTTAGTTGGAGGATTTTTGCAGAGATGAATCGTTTGTCTGGTTTAGTTAAACGTGTTAGAGAGTTCGACTCTTCTTCTAGGAAAGACTAGGATACAGAGCGTGATATTATGGCCCGTCTTCATCACCAGATGAGCCCGATATTGAGGATGATAAACCATTGACTGTTCAGCCGTTACATTTTGAGATGCCGGATGAGGACATGCATGAGGCTCATCCTGAGGCTGAGGCGGTGGATGAGGTCGAAGTTGTTGGTGGGGGTGATGATGAGGGTGAGGATGAGGAGGTTGAATTCCAAAAACTATTTGAGGGTTAACCGGATCCTGGTGTATTTCCAGGAGGCCCATCTGATAAGTCTGTATTGACTGAGTACGGACGCCACATTGCAAGAGGTATATACGCAAATGTTGTGGTGGGGGTGATGATGATAAGTCTGTATTTAATTATGCAATTATACTTGAATCGTTTTATTAAACAAGTGTTTATGTTTTAATTGTGCAATTATATTTGAATAGTTTCGTTTTCCTGTTTATGGCTTAATTGTCTGATATGTATGTTTCATGTTTGGTTTATGCAGAATCGTTTGTTGCTAAAAATTGTCAGTAACGGGAAGAAACTGGCATCTATGAATTGACTGGTGCCAACCAATGCGGATTGGTGGGAACATGATATTAGAGCTACAAGGTTGTGGGGCCTAGCCAACATGTGATTCTTACATCTTGACCGGTCACTATTGTCTGGGTTTGTGGACAAGTGGCACAAAGAGACCAGCAACATTCACATTCCTAGTGGGGAGATGACAGTCACTTTGCACGACATTTACTGTCTTCCGCATCTCCTCATCGAGGGTACTCTGCTTGACCATCACGACATCATTGGTAAAGTTGAAGTCCCGCTGCTGTCGACAATCAGTTCACTATGACCAGGGGTGCTGACTACGGTCTGGCAAGTGCACCAGTCTGTCGTCGAGTAATAATTCACACTCTACGAGTAGAATGAGTTTGAATCCACAGGGATCGTGCCGAAGCTTCACCGCGTTATTTAAGTTCGTGATAGTTTGCATTCGCTTTGGTTTTTGAAAAGGTTTTTAAAAAAATAGTGTAATGCTTTGCAGAAATATAAATAGCGGAATGTATAAATAATAGATTCAAGAAATATAGAGGCTAGGCATGGTGGTTGAACTCCCTCCCTTCTTCATATTTGGCATGATCGGTGTATATCGTACTGCGATGGAAGATTTTTTCAAGATTTATTTCTTCTGGTTGCTTGGCGTGCAAGGAGCCTTCATCGTGGCACGATGGCACACATCGTGCTGCGATGGAATGCTGATTTCTTCACTTTTTGGGCTTTTTCTTGTCTTTTTGCATCTTGGACTCTGTCTTGATGCTTTTACCTGCTTTTGTAGGTTTTCCTTCGTATTTGGGCCTGTCTTGGTCATTTTACTACTAATAATAATACTAAAAATACCATAGAAATTCCTGTCATCAACACCCGAAACTTGAACTGTTGCTTGTCCTCAAGTAACATGCTGTCAGACAAGATCGTTAGAAAAATAAGAGATAAATAATAATGATAGGAATTTCACAACCTTGCTTATATTTCAGCAATGGTACCGCTGATTTCTTACCGGCGCGATCATAGTAGCAAATCGGACAAATGCCCGCAAGAGTCCGTGTTCAACTTTTTCTCTCTCTCACATTTGTGTTTTTCGCTCATAATTGAAAGAGTGTCTCTCAATCGTCGTGCAACCTGCCATTTTACCATAGGCTTGCAAGAACTCTAAGCAACCGGTCAAAATTCAATATTCATGCATTATTGGAGGTCTTTTCGGGGTTATAACGTGGCTTAGGTCAAGGTAAGACATTTTTGGGAATAGTAGGCTAAACATTTGGAGTTAAGTTCTACTTTGCTGTTCCTTTTTGTGTACGCAACCTTTGTTCCTTAGGGTGCCTTTTTGTGTTGGTATCGGATGTTAAGAACCAGATATGTCTTTGTATGGTTCTTTTCTATCACTCTCTTTTGCCCGTTGGCTCTTTCTTTTGCCCTTTGGCTCTCACTTTTGCCCTTTGGCTCTTTTTCTTTTTCAGAATTTTTTTAAGAGACTAATTTTTAGGGAATTTTTTGATGTTTTCCCGTCTCTTTTTCATTTATTTTTTTCTTTTTGTAGTGATAGTTCTCCGTATACCCACCCCAAACTTAAACGTTGCTAGTTCCATGAGCAACCCCAAACTTATTTTGTTGCCAAGACTTTGAGAACTATTACCTAACTCCAAAAGAGGGTAATTTCATTGTTTTTTTGGTCTATGGGCTTGTATCGTGGTTTGTCACCGAAACAAAAGGGATGATAATTTTTTTACGGCTCAAAATTGGTTAGCAAAGGATAATATAATGATAAGGGTGGCTTGAAAAGGCTCTGGGTTATAACAAACAATTGCCTCAATGCACATAATATTAAATTAACCAGTCAGCAGAGAATTAGAACAAGTTCTAGAAAATAAACAAGTACACGGTACTCTCATAGTAATTCGAAAGAAATTGGTAATACCGTTTGGAAATATTTGGCTCAAATTCTCACATGGCTTAGGTATCTGAAAGTTGAACACTTGTCTCACAGACACCAGCTTCATCACTCGTCTCTCTGGAAATTAATTGGTAATACCGTTTTCTGTATGAAGGTGTGAAATTCGTCTCATCAAGATTTATAACTCATTTCGCCGCAATATTACCTATAACAGTTTGTCATGCACTAGATAATAAACAGCAATCAGTTATTTAATTTTTTTTATAAGTTCGAATAAGGGGTTAAATAGATGAAATGATTAAACAGGAAATTCATCATTTTAAGAAAAGAAGTACATGAAATAAAATAAAAAGTACATAATAATAAGAAAGACTGAAAATAAATGCGGATCTAGTGCCCGCCCTCATCATCACTATCCATCTCCTCCTCAATCTCAGCTGCCAATCCTCAGCAACTGCCAGATCCCATATGTCCTGAACTTGCTGCTGATGCTGCTGCAAGTTCTGGTTCTGCCTGTTGAAGTGCCCTGTCAAATCCGGCTGCTCCGGATACTGCTGGCGGTAGGAAGGCAGAGGATGCTGAGCTCTGTACCCCTGAACAGCGTCCATCAAGTGCTGGGAGTACCTGGGGAGTCCCCAATCCATCTTGACATGGATGTCATACTGTGTGGCCGCCATCCCCAGCTCATAATCTGAGAACTGGTGCTGCTAGGGTGGCGGCTGGTGTACCTGCTGCTGCTGTGGTGGCTGTTGTGGCTGCTGGGCTAACACCCTCTCAAGATCCCGCTAGGCTCGGGAAAGGAACCTCGTGCCGAGTGGAATCTCTGCCCCGATGATCTCGTCATAATCCTCCTGGCCAATGGTGAGAGATGACGAAGGGGTGGCCAATGGTGGCATCTGAAGAGGTGATCATGCGCTTAATACTCTGCGCAATCACCTGGCCAACCTGGATGGGCTCCCCCATCAAGATGCTGAAAATAGCCAAGCACCTGGAAGTGATAATCTCCGTCTCGTTCGAACATGCCTCGAAGTTGTGGATCCACCACTTGGCCCACAACTTTGCCAGAGGTAGCATGGTTGTACCCTGAATTCTCTGACGTGCCCCCTGTCTCGAGTAGCGCCAGTCCTTGCCTGGCATGGCCAGGGCTTCTCGGATCTGGTCGTGCTCGGCGTCGGTAATAGCTCTCTGTCTCCAAGAAGCACGCCTCATCTGGACCCCGCATTGAGCCTCCGGGCGGAATCCAAAAGTAGAATCAATATGTGGTCCGGGGCAAAGCTGACATGAACCCTCCGGACATAAGACTTGTAATCACCTGGGCCAAATGCGAAAGCATTGGCATAGAACTCTTCCACCACGGATTTGTTGCACTCCCCCAACATGTTGTTGAAGGGTATCCATCCGTAACCTGTAAGAATCTCCCGCACACGAGGTAACGGGTCTAAAGCTGGGATCTCAATCCCTATCTCCTAGACCAGCCCCTTCTCCTGAGTCAGACCATGCTGCCTCTTGCAAGCACTGCTCAAGAAGCGAGGAGGGGCAACCTGTGAACCGGAACTTGAAACTCTGGATCTTTTTGGTGCCATGGAAGTGTAAAGGTTTGATTTTTATAAAAAAAGTTTGGATTTTTGTTGGGAAATTTGGTTGTGGATGGTTCAGAAAAGTGTAGAAGAAGAAGAAGAAGAATAAGAGTTTTGGAGGTTTCTAAGAAGTGAGGATGTTGAGAAGTTTCTGGGTAAATTTGAGCAGAGTAATGGCGTAAAATTTTGATGTGAAAAGTGAAAAATTCGTGCTTTATTTATAGGCAATGTCCACTCATCGCAGCACGATACGATACATCGTACTGCGATGGAAGTCCGTTTTTTTGAAAATTTGAACGTTGTTCATCGTAGCACGATGGGGTGCATCGTGTTGCGATGGACTGCCTGATTTTTGTAAAAAATTGATTTTTCAACTTTTTTCTCAAAAATTATTTTTCTAAGTCTTTTTCTAAAAATGCGGTACTATTATTTTTCTAAAAATTAAAATTTTAAAATTTAAAAAACTAAAATAAAGCAGTAAATTGTACCTTGGGTTGCCTCCCAAGCAGCGCTTGTTTAGCCTCTCATTAGCTTGAGGCATTTCCTCCATTACAGAGGATAGGTTCGCATGTCTCTCTCTTTGTGCCTCCTTGTTCCAGCTTGAAGTACTGACCATCTTCCCTTCATATTGATTTCAATCTTGGCAGGACCAGATCTGTTTCACCATATTTTCAACTATCCGGTTGGCGACATATTTACCGGTGCAGTTTCATAAAACACAGTAATTTCACCCCAAACTTATATTTGTGCATGTCTTTCTCTTTTGCGCTTTCTTCCTGAGGAAGAAATTGTTCTTTAGAGGTGATTTTACAGCTTGATTCTCCTGATTGAATTATTTCTTTCCTGATGGCCCTTTTTTCTCCTTTCTTTTTCATCTTCGACAATGGTTCCTGTGTTTCCGAACCATTTTTGTAAACAACCCTTTTACTCTTTTGCTTCCTGTGGAAGCTTTAGTCAAACGATCCTCCTGACCATTGACTTTCTTGTTGTAGCTTTCTCTTTTGCAATTTGTTACATCTCCTATCACTTTAGGAGTTTTCCTGTGAGAATGCTGTCTTTAATTTTTGCTGTTGCCAGCCTTTGCAATCCTTAGCTCTTGAGTACCTGTCTGCATGCACTTTAAACAAAATACCTCAGTAGCACTGGGATAAATATTTTCT
Organism: Trifolium repens; assembly: GCA_030408175.1. NCBI lineage: Eukaryota > Viridiplantae > Streptophyta > Magnoliopsida > Fabales > Fabaceae > Trifolium > Trifolium repens. Next base: position 36,592,622 of record CP125848.1, on the reverse strand, counting down.
GTGAAACTATTTTTGGTTTGTCTCATGTGCCTTTGTCACTATGAAAATTCCCAGGTAAGTGAGGTGGATCACAACAGATCGCTTAAATACCAAGACTTATCCTTAGCCAGAATTTTCACAGATCAAAATTCACAATCATCAACAAGATTTTTGATTTTTTAATTTTTTTGTATTTTTTTTTTTGACAAACGTAAATGAATCTATTAAGGCTTTGTAAACACAATCCCCGGCAACGGCGCCAAAAACTTGACTACGGTCTGACAAGTGCACCAGTCTGTCATCGAGTAATAATTCACACTCTACGAGTAAAATGAGTTCAAATCCACAGGGATCGTGCCGAAGCTTCACTAGCGTTATTTAAGTGTGTGATAGTTGCATTCGCTTTGGGTTTTAGAAAAAGGTTTTTATAAAAATAGCGATATGCTTGCAATAAAATAAATAATAGAATGTATAAATAATAGATTCAAGAAATATAGAGGCTAGGTATGGTGGTTGGACTCCCTCCCTTCTTCATATTTCGCATGATCGGTCTATAACATAGTTACTTAGATTATGTTCGGCGGTGAATTATCCTTGTTGTAGTAATACCTTACTATTACACTATGTTTATTAAAGTTTCCCTACATTCATAACTAAGGTACCTACGAGAGCCTAACCTCGCTGTGTCACATACCCTAATTACTAAGTGAGTTGTTTATAAACATGCATTATGCTCTTCACCAATTAACCTCTAGATCCTAGGATCGGGCTGTTCATCTTCTAAGTGCTCATTCACACCTAGTTCATGATTCCTCCTCTAACCGCTCATTCACGACTAGTTCAGGATGTTACCGTCTCTATACACCTAGCATTATTTACTACTAGTTCCGGACCATACCAAGTCAAAAGCTGATATCAATTCTAAGGGCGCTCCTGCTTATCCGGCCAGATTACGAGAATACGTTATTAAAGTGCAAGAAAGTAAATAACAAACACAATTACTAAATATCATTTATTATAACTTAGACTCAACCACAGACTCCAGATATTCATAGGGGAGTTCATCTTCTCCACCACAACCTAAGGCATAAATTATAAAGACTACATATTTAAATTACAAACAATCATAACCTAAATACAAAAGCCTAAAGAAAACATGCCTTGCTGAGTTATTTTTAACGTAAGGGGAGAAAACTATGCCCAATAGAGCTCCTCTGAACCTCTCCTTATAGTAGAGAGTGTTCTACTATTTCTGAATGAATAATTTTGAAGGAGGGAGGCTCTATTTATAGTTTTCGTAATGGGCCTTAGCAAGGCATCGCAGCACGATAAGCTCATTGTACTGCGATGTGAAGATTCAGTTTATTTTTATAACCGATCCTGTGCATTTCATCAGCTTGGGCGCCAAGTTACTCCATCGTGCTGCGTTGTGATGCATCGTGGTGCGATGGAAGATTGTTTCAAGATTTATTTCATCTGATTTCTTGGCGAACAAGCATGTTTTCATCGTGGCACGATGGAATGCTGATTTCTTCACTTTTTGGGCTTTTTCTTGTCTTTTTGCATCTTGGACTCTGTCTGGATGCTTTTTCCTGCTTTTGTAGGTTTTCCTTCGTATTTGGGTCTGTCTTGGTCATTTTACTACTAATAATAATACTAAAAATACCATAGAAATTCCTGTCACCACAACCCTAAACTTAAACTGTTGCTTGTCCTCAAGTAACATGCTGTCAACAAGATCGTTAGAAAAATAAGAGATAAATAATAATGGTAGGAATTTCACAACCTTGCTTATATTTCAGCAATGGTACCGCTGATTTCTTACCGCTGCGATCATGCTCAGTCCTGCTAGGCTCAGGAGACGTCAATAGTTGCAAATCGGACAAATTCCTGCAAGAGTCCATGTTCAACTTTTCTCTCTCTCACATTTGTGTTTTTCGCTCATAATTGAAAGAGGTGTCTCTCAATCATCGTGCAACCTGCCATTTTACCATAGGCTTGCAAGAACTCTAAGCAACTGGTCAAAATTCAATACACATGCATTTTTGGAGGTCTTTTCAGGGTTATAACGTGGCTTAGGTCAAGGTAGGACATTTTTGGGAATAGTAGGCTAAACATTTGGAGTTAAGTTCTACTTTGTTGTTCCTTTTTGTGCACGCAACCTTTGTTCCTTAGGGTGCCTTTTTGTGTTGGTATCGGATGTTAAGAACCGGATGTGTCTTTGTATGGTTCTTTTTTATCACTTTCCTTTGCCCTTTGGCTCTTTCTTTTTCATTTTTTTTTAAGAGACTATTTTTTTTTAGGGAATTTTTGATGTTTTCCCGTCTCATTTTCATTTTTTTTCTTTTTGTAGTGATAGTTCTCCGTATACCCACCCCAAACTTAAACGTTGCTAGTTCCATGAGCAACCCCAAACTTATTTTGTTGCCAAGACTTTGAGAACTATTACTTAACTCCAAAAGAGGGTAATTTCATTGTTTTTCTGGTCTATAGGCTTGTAACGTGGTTTGTCACCGAAACAAAAGGGATAATAATTTTTTTACGGCTCAAAATTGTTTAGCAAAGGATAATATAATAATTAGGGTGGCAACCAGTCAGCAGAGAATTAGAGCAAGTTGTAGAAAATAAACAAGTGCTCGATACTCTCATAGTAGTTCGAAAGAAATTGGTAATACCGTTTGGAAATATTTGGCTCAAATCCTCACATGGCTTAGGTATCTAAAAATTGAACACTTGTCTAACAGACACCAGCTTCATCACTTGTCTCTCTGTCCCCCGAACTTCGCACTTCGGAGCAATCACCTTTGGTTTTCTGTATGAAGGTGTGAAATTCTTCTCGTCAAGATTTATAACTCATTTTGCCGCAATCTTACCTATAACAGTTTGTCATGTACTAGATAATAAACAGCAATCAATTATTTAATTTTTTTATAAGTTTGAATAAGGGCTGCTTACAGATGAAAATGACACGCGGAATTCTAGGCATACTTTATTGAATTGAAAATACTGAAGCAAAATACTGAATTGAAAATACTGAATTTAAAATACTCATCCTTGGGTTGCCTCTCAAGCAGCGCTTGTTTAGCCTCTCATTAGCTTGAGGCATTTCCTCCATTACAGAGGATAGGTTCGCATGTCTCTTTCTTCTATAGGAGCTTTCGCCTTAGCTCCTCCCTCTTTCTTCTTACTTTTCTCATACCTTTCTGGGTCCTGTTTTTCTTTGAAGGTGGCATAACAGAGTTGTCCATCATCATCTGTAGGTACTGTTTTCATAATGGACTTCCCCTTGCCTTTTGGTGGATGTTCCTTCTTTTGTTCTTTCTCAGCTTTGACCCTGTTATTCTTTTTTCCTTCAGCAGCAGGCTTCTTCAGAGGTAGCGTATTAACCCCAAACTTAGATCTTTTGGCCACTTTGCGGTATCTTCCCCATGCTTTGACCCATGTTGCTCGAACGTCTACATCAATAGTTAGCTTCTTCAATTGGTTGGTGAGTTCTTCGGGTTCCTCCTCTTCCTGAGCTGTCTCTAAATCTAGGTGTGCCATTCCATTCTCCAGCTCTGCTATCTCTTCTTTTACCTGTACTTCTTGAGTTGGAGTCAGTGGTGCGGCTTCTCTATCCTTCCACTCAAGCATGAAGTACTTGTCTTTTCCTGCATTGAAAGTTTTCACGATTATTGACTTACCTCCACTCCTTAGTGTTATCTCTCCAAGATTCATATCTATGAGTGCCTTGCAGGTGGCGAGGAATGGTCTCCCCAGGATGACAGGATGTTCTTCATCTTCTCCGATGTCTAAGATCATGAAGTCGACCAGAAATTCTAGATTTTTGACTTTTACTAAGACGTCTCTGACTGTGCCTACTGAGTGGATGGATGACTAATTAGCTAGTACGAGTTCCTAAGATGTTCCTACCATAGGTAATGCAAGCTTGAACTTATCTGCCAAAGAAAATGGTATTACATTCACACTTGAGCCTACATCACATAGTGCATTTACTCCTGCTTTCCCGATCTGACAGATGATGGTGACGCTTCCAGGATCCTCCTTTTTGGGTGGCAGTCGTGATCTTTTTGCTACTCTCTCTTGGAACTCGCCTTCAATTTCTCTTTTGCGCTCTTTTTCTCTAAGCGCCATGCATTTTTCATTTTGGTTGCCTACTAGCTCGTCCATCATTGCGTTGACTTTTTCGTCGCTGCACCTGACGTTGATATAGTCTTCATCAAAGATGCGATAAGTTCTAAGCTGCCATTCACGGACCAAATGTTTCTGATACTCAATCTTTCGAATCTTTCTGCCTGAGAATGGTCTTTTCATATAGTGCCTGGATGTTGGTGCTATCTTCATCCATCTCCTCATCCATTTTGAATGCTCTTTCCACCTAGTATCTAAAGGTATTGCGGGTTTCCAACTATCTTCCCTGGATGGTTTTGAGATGTCAGTAAAGTTGTCCCCTTCAGATTCCATTTGAATATCTGCCAGGTCATCCCAAAATATTCGTTCAGAACTGTTGTTGTCATGAGGTGGTGTCCATTCTATTTCTTGCTTAATGCTGATTTTCCCGCAGTAGTCCCTACTGTGTTCGTCCCCCATGGCTTTGGTGGTAGGCTCTTCTTCTGTTTTGAGACTACTGGATTTTGCAAGCTTTTGTGCTCGCCTTCTTTTCAAGAACGTTCTTTCGGGTTCAGGGTCGTACTTTAACTCCAGAATATCTGTTATCAAGCACAACAAATGAATACCTTCAGTAGCACTGGAAAATTTAATTTTTGTAAAACTATTTTTGGTTTGTCTTATATGCCTTTGTCACTATGAAAAATTCCCAGGTAAGTGAGGTGGATCACAACGGATCGCTTAAATACCAAGACAACCTTAGCCGGAATTTTACAGATTAAAATTCACAATCATCAACAAGATTTTTGATTTTTTTAATTTTTTTGTATTTTTGAAATTTTTTTGACAAACTTAAATAAGTCTAGTAAGGCTTTGTAAACACAATCCTGGGCAACGGCACCAAAACTTTACTACGGTCTGACAAGTGCACCAGTCTGTCGTCGAGTAATAATTCACACTCTACGAGTAGAATGAGTTCGAATCCACAGGGATCGTGCCGAAGCTTCACTAGCGTTATTTAAGTTCGTGATAGATTGCATTCGCTTTGGGTTTTGCAAAAAGGTTTTTATAAAAATAGCGTAATTCTTTCAATAAAATAAATAGACAGAATGTATAAATAATAGATTCAAGAAATATACAGGCTAGGTATGGTGGTTGGACTCCATCACTTCTTCATATTTGGCATGATCGGTATATAACATAGTTACTTAGATTATGTTCGGTGGTGAATTATCCTTGTTGTAGTAATACCTTACTATTACACTATGTCTATTAAAGTTTCCCAACTTTCATAAATAAGGTACCTACGAGAGTCTAACCTCGATGTGTCACATACCCTAATTACTAAGTGAGTTGTTTATAAACATGCATTATGCTCTTCACCAATTAACCTCTAGATTCCAGTATCGGGCTGTTCATCTTCTAAGTGCTCATTCACACCTAGTTCATGATTCCTCCTCTAACTGTTCATTCACGACTAGTTCAGCATGTTACCGTCTCTATACACCTGGCATTATTTACTACTAGTTCCGGACCATACCAAGTCAAAACCTGATATCAATTCTAAGGGCGCTCCCGCTTATCCAGCCAGATTACGAGAATACGTTATTAAAGTGCAAGAAAGTAAATAACAAACACAATTACTAAATATCATTTATTATAACTTAGACTCAACCACAGACTCCAAATATTCATTGGGGAGTTCATCTTCTCCGCCACGACCTAAGGCATAAATTATAAAGACTACATATTTAAATTACAAAGAATCATAACCTAAATACAAAAGCCTAAAGAAAACATACCTTGCTGAGTTAGTTTTCCCGTAAGGGGAGAAAACTATGCCCAATAGAGCTCCTCTGAACCTCTCCTTATAGTAGAGAGTGTTCTACTATTTCTGAATGAATAATTTTGAAGGAGGGAGGCTCTATTTATAGTTTTCGTAATGGGCCTCAGCAAGGCATCACAGCACGATAAGCTCATTGTACTGCGATGTGAAGATTCAGTTTATTTTTATAACCGATCCTGTGCATTTCATCAGCTTGGGCGCCAAGTTACTCCATCGTGCTGCGTTGTGATGCATCGTGGTGCGATGGAAGATTTTTTCAAGATTTATTTCATCTGATTTCTTGGCGAACAAGCATGCTTTCATCGTGGCACGATGGCACACATCGTGATGCGATGTAATGCTGATTTCTTCACTTTTTGGGCTTTTTCTTGTCTTTTTGCTGCATCTAGGACTCTGTCTTGATGCTTTTTCCTGCTTTTGTAGGTTTTCCTTCGTATTTGGGACTATCTTGGTCATTTTACTACTAATAATAATACTAAAAATACCATAGAAATTCCTGTCATCAGTGGTTCAGGTTCATTGTCAACATGCATGGGAGAAGCATGATTGATTAGTTCAGTTGGTGAGTTTAAGGTTGATGAGGTAAAAGCATCACCAGATATGTGAGGGGCTAGATGGTCAAGTATAGATTTGCCATCAGAGACAAATTCTTGGGCGTCAGAGGGTTTAGTTGGGGGAAATATAGGTGCATTATCAATCACTCTATCAATTACCCTATCAAGACTTGAACTAGACAATGTATCCTCATAAGATGATGAGGATGAAGAAGATACATTAACTGTCTCTGGTTGAGGGTCAGGTAAGATCATGCATATAGGTTTGGTATAATCTATGGTAGGATTGGGAATGGGTATAGATTGAGCTTCAGGAGTTCTAATCACATTAGCCTCAGAAGACGTACCTTTAGGAGCTTTAGCTGCTTTCCTTGTAGGCCTGGAAGCTACTGTCTTTTGTTTCTCTGACAGAAGCCAAGCAGCAAGGGGACATGATCATCATCATCAGAAGATGATGGTCTTTCATTCCTCTTCTTAGATCTTCCACTACAAGAAATAAGATATTTCACAGCGACTATTTCCCAGCGAAATTCAAATTGTTGACAAAAATATACATATAGCAGCAACTAAAATAAGTTGTTGGAATAAGTTAGTTTTTTCTCGACAATTACATTATTGTTGGGAAAAATGACTTGTCCCAACAATATTTTTTTGTCGTTGCAAATAATGCAACTTTTTAACAACGATATAACTAATTTGCTGATGTATACATTATTTTTTTATACATAAAAAACCTACCAAATTTTTATTGTTTTATTCCTATTTTTATGCGTAGATTCATCTATAATCTTTTTATTGTTTGTTTTTTTCTATATTTTTTTTACTAAAGTTCATATAATATTTATTTTTTTATTGTTATACAAATTCTTTTAAACCTTCAATCAACCATTATTATTGGTAACAAATTCTGGATAAATCTGAATAATACAAGGCAGGAACAAACTTTTCTATCTTAAAAAAAAGGAATAAACTTTCTTTTAAAAAAAAACCTCTGTTTAAAAAAAAACTTTAGTTTTTCGAATATATATATATATATATATATATATATATAATTATTGAAAAAGATAAGAATATTTGATAAAGGGTATAATTGATAAATCGTACCATTAAAACACAAACTGGACAAGTAATTAGAAACGCTAAATATGATAGAATTGGACACTTATTAAAAAACGGAGGGAGTACAAAATTTGGAATATTATTAAAACTGGTAAGAACAAATTAGTAAAGATAGTAGTAATTAATTTTATTATATTAGAAATATATTAATTAAATCATGTTTATTTTTATTTAAAAAAATAGTACCATACATATTCACCACCACTGTTGAGATACTCATGCATATTTGAGTAAAGAGAATCCATTATTTTATTTCCTGGGAATATTTGTTAAATCTATTTAAGGATAGTTGCAACATATTTTCGACGGTATCTGGGGTACATCCAGGAATTAAAGTTTGGAAAATAGCAAGAGAACGTTTATTGACAATCCTAATGGGTTTCATGAACTCCATGATTCCATTGTATTAAGATTCCACCATCTTGCAAATACAATTCAAGGTATATATATATAATTATTATATATTCTCCCATAATAATATACTATATAGTTTATGTTTTTCTAGTTGTTGACATATGAAAAACTGCTATAAATTCACTCACTTGAGTCATGTATTGCAAACTTTCTATACCACATATTATTATTCATCCTACGCTCCTCTTTAAAAAGCTACGACAATAAGGCATATAATATTAGAAAGTATTCGAAGAATACTAACGCAAGCGAAGAAAAGTGTCGAGACTATTAAAGAAGAAGATGATGAATAATGTAGAAAAAGAGAGTGGGGCAAAAGATCAAGTCATAGGTGTCTTAGTAATTTTTGTGGTATTCATATAAGATTAAGTGATAGACATTCAAAGTAATACTTCTCTTTTTGTGTTTTCTAGCTTGTTGTTGTTGGCCTAGTGGTCAGGGCTAGTTTAGTGTTTCGATATTATGTGAATGACCACTTGTGATCTGTATTTTGGTTCTTTTTATTTGTATTTAAATTTTTTTTATAAATAAAATTCGTTGATTAAAAAAAAAAGGTTGAACGAGAAACATAACTTATAAATAAAATTTAACAATCAATGGTTGATAATGAACATTAATTCCTACGGGAGATTAAATTAATATTTGAAGTTTTTGTTGTAAATAGTAATAATAATATCAGCGACTTTGAAAAAAAAGATTTTCTACAAAAAAAAAAATAGATTTTTGCCGCGACTTTAGTTGTTGACAAAAATACTTTTTTGCAGCGATTTTAGTTGTTGATAAAAATACCTTTTCGTAGTGACAATAGTCTCATAAGACAACAATTATTGTTGTTGTAAGAACACCAGCTATGGCAGCGACATTAATTGTCATTGCAAAACTTTTCGCAACGGCACTTATGTCAGCGACATGCAGCAACAATTTTTTCGCTGTGAAAAACACTTTTTGCAGCAACTTTGTGTTTTTGGCAACGACATTTGTCGCTGCCAAAAACGATATTTCTTGTAGTGTTCTCTCCTTCTCAAAACAAACTTCCTTACCTTGCTCAGCATTACCAACAACTTGACTCTCAGAAGTTCCACCAGTCCTGTCCTTCTCAACATTATCATCACCTTGATTCGCATATTCTCCTACAGCTTCATCACCACTTTGTTCATTATTTTCTGCTTCAATAGCTTCATCAGGTTCTTCAAACAGAATCTTTTCAACTTTCTTTACTCTTCTTCTTCTTCTTCTTCTTCTTCCTCTTCTGCTTTGGGTTGTTGATGTGATCTCAATCTGGTATAGTAGCTACCATGATCCTATCTACTAGTAAACCAGTGTCTCTTCTGAAAATCTCTAAGAAATTTTCAATCACATCATCATTGTCAAACTCTGAGATAGTTGGAAACTGACTGCATTCTGGCAAGTGCACCAGTCTGTCGCCGAGTAATAGTTCACACTCTAGGTGTCTAGAATGAGTTCGTATCCACAGAGATCATGCCAAAGTATCGTAAGCGTTATTTAAGCTTGTTGTTTTGCATTCGCTTTGGGTTTTGGAAAAAGGTTTTATAAAAATAAGCGGAATGCTTACTGAAAATATAAAGATAAAGGCTATGGTGGTTGAACTCACTCCCTTCTTCCTATTTGGCATAATCGGTGTATACCATAGTATTTCAAATTATTATTCTGCGGTGACTTTATTCTTGTTACGATAATACCTTACTATTACCCTCTGTAAATGAAGTTTCCCTACATTAATAACTAAGATACCTACGAGAGCCTAACCTCGATGTGTCACATACCCTAATAATTAGGTGAGTTATTCATTATACATGCATTATATCCTTCACCCATCCAATGCCTCTAGGTCCTAGTTTCGGGCTATTCAGCCTCTAAGTGCTCAGTTCACACCTAGTTCCTGATTCATCCTCTAATTGCTCAGTTCACTACTAGTTCAGGATGTTACCGTCTCTATTCACTAGCATATTTACTACTAGTTCTGGAAAAATATTAAAGTAAACCCTAATATTTATTCTATGGGCGCTCCCGCTTATCCGGCAGAATTACGAGAATGCAATGTTAAAGTGCGAGAAAGTAAATAACAAACATAATACTGAAATAGGATTTATTATAACTTTGACTCAATTGCAGACTCGAAATATTCATCGGGGAGTTCATCTTCTCCACCACAACCTAAGGCATCTATTACTAAAGACTAAACATTTAAATTACAAGAACCTAAATATAAAAGCCTACAGAAAACATACCTTGCTGAGATAACTTTCCCGTAAGGGGAGAAAGCTATGCCCTTAAAGCTCCTCTGAACACCTCCTTAATAGTAGAGAGTGTTCTACTATTTCTGAATGAATAAAATAAGGTTTTGGGAGCTCTATTTATAGTTTTCTAAATGGGCTTCAGCAAGGCATCGTAGCCATCGTAGCCACGATAAGCCCATCGTGCTACGACGGCAGGATTCAATTGAAGAATATAACTGATCCTGTGCGTTTCATCAGCTTGGTCGCCAAATAAGGTCATCGTGCTACGATGACATGTATCGTGCTACGATGAACAAATTTTCTTCAGACTTAATTCTGTTGATGTCTTGGCCAACAAGCAGCTTCCATCGTGGCACGATGGAAGCCATCGTGCTACGATGAACAGCACAAAGTCTTTATTTTTTGGCTTTTTCATGTCTTTTTGTATTCTTCGCTTTTGTCTTGATGTTTTTCTTCGATTCTGTAGGTTATTCTTCGCATTTGGGCCTGTCTTGGTGATGACAAGAATTTCTATGGTATTTTTAGTAGTATTATTAGTAGTAAAATGACCAAGACAGCCCCAAATACGAAGGAAAACCTACAAAAGCATGAAAAAGCATCAAGACAGAGTCCAAGATGCAAAAAGACAAGAAAAAACCCAAAAAGTGAAGAAAATCAGCATTCCATCGCAGCACGATGGCAGCTGCTTGCTCGCCAAGAAATCAGAAGAAATAAATCTTGAGAAAATCTTCCATCGCAGTACGATATAGCACAACGCAGCACGATGGAGTAACTTGGCGCCCAAGCTGATGAAATGCACAGGATCAATTATTAAAATAAACTGAATCTTCACATCGCAGTACGATGGCCTTATCGTGTTGTGATGCCTTGTTGAGGCCCATTACGAAAACTATAAATAGAGCCTCCCTTCTTCACAATTATGCATTCATAAATAGTAGAACCTTCTCTACTATAAGGAGAGGTTCAGAGGAGCTCTATTGGGCATAGTTTTCTCCCCTTACGGGAAAACTAACTCAGCAAGGTATGTTTAGAGTGAAAAGTTTCGTTTTTTTTTGTTATTATATAATATATATTTAATTAAAATTCTCTTTTTCAAAAAGAAAATAAACAAATCATGAAAACAATCCAGACTAAATTTGTTTTCTTCCATAAATATGTATTTTTAATATAAATTTAAACTTTGTTATAATTTTTAAAATATTTTAAAGAATTCGATTAATTATTTTAATTAAATTTTATTTGTGTTAATTATGCACGAAATTTAATATATAATATTTTATTAATATAATTTGGAAATTAGTTTTGTAATTTATGAGGCGTGGGGATAAAATATGTTACAGTGAAACTTGTGAGATTCTCTAGCCATAATTTAATAAAAAAGTCAAACTTTGTCTTTGGGTGCCTTTGATCTGCTAAAAAACAGGGGACTGGACAGGATAACTTCTGTTGTACTGTGTTTGATTTGAAATGTTTGTCCTATGTTGTTCTGTCTTGTACTGTTCTGTCCAGTACTTTCATTTTGCAGATCAAACGGACCCTTTGTGTTAGTTGGTAGCCAATACATATTATTTAATTGTGATTATCTTGATTTAAGCCATTTTACCTAAAATGGATGTCTATTACATTGATTTGGTGTTGACCACAATAAACACTCAGGTTAACAATACATATTAGGTTATATATTTGTGTCAACATAAATGGCTATAAGGGATATTATACTACCTTTTTTTTGTTGACAGGAAAATTATTATACTACATTATAAATCCCAAATAAAGTTTTGAATCCAAATTATTGAGACTTACTAACAAAATATTTGACACGGTTTAAAATTAAAATTATTTGATTACTCAAATAGACACAACCATTTAATCATGATGTAACTTAATATGTTTATTCTACTAATTTTTTGAATGTATCATATAGTTAGGGCCAATTTTTCTTCAATATATGAGAATTTTATGCTTGGCAATCTAAATAAAGTGATTGATACATATATATATATATATATATATATATATATATATATATATAATAAAAATAAAAAATGAAATGTATGACTAAATTTACAAAAAAAAAACCGTGATCAGGTAAAAGATTAAAAGACTAAATTAAAAAATGTGTGACTAAATTAAAAGATTCTCTAGACATAGAATATAATTTTTATTTTGATCATTAAAATCATTCCTTATATGAGAAATACACCTAATTTCTTTATTTTTATATTTGTTTTAAAAAATGGCCTAATAATGGCATTAAATGCTAAATTGCTGTGAGAGCAGGGTTGCTGTGAGGGTGCCACGTGACAAGAGAGGAAAATGAAATCGTCCTCGGGTATTACATATAATAGATGTCAACGCTTTTTCATTTCACTTTTCACATGTTACCAAACTTGGGAGGTATAACGCCCCAACTAAATTGTATAGAATATTTAGTCGAAACATAAATAACTGAATCTGAGTACATTAAATTACAGAATTTAATGTTTGAATTACATGATACAACCTAGTAATTCGTTTACAACAGCGAAAATAAATTGAACACATAGATACAGATTAATACAAAACAAGGTGAAGAAACAATCTTCTAATCTGACAATCCAGTTCAACCTCGATAATCAGTTCCCACTTGGTCCTTGTATCGATTAACTTGTCTTATCTGGAAAATTTGAAAGGCGTTCGATGAAAGTATTAAGTCGCAGTGAGTTCTAACTACTCAACTAATGGTGACTACACAAGGGGCACATAAACGGAGAGTATCTAATCATAATGAGTTATGACATAATCCTACATATCGTTTTCATAATTCTTTAAAGCATAAAATGTGAATCACACAATAATCATATTGGTTCATTTTAATACATCACGGTCACCCGAGGTGAGTGTCACTGAGTGCCGGCTTACCCGCATTACGATAATAGTATATGTCGCCAAAGTCATACCTCACATATTTTTATTTACTTAACATAATTGGATTACTAATGAATTCTCTGACACGTCACCAAGAGTCCGTGCATGCTGAATAACATAATCAGACATGGTACACATACCACACATATCATTTTGTTTGTCTTATTTTCTTAACATCTTATGAGTATTGTTGTTGTCCCAAACTTGGGGAACCTAAGGATCACAAGATCCACATGTCATAAATCTAAGTTATTTTAGAATATCCTAATCATGTTACCGCCAAGAGAAAACGTTTGCTTTACTAATCGTCAATCATCCATTTACGCATCTGGGCTGCAGACTTCTGCCCCAGTTTAAAAAAAAAATGGATATTCTTTTCAAAAGTGTTTACTGACTTCCACTTAATACACATAAATTTAAGTGAACATTTATACCAATAAACCTTACTTTTCTTATTAAAAATTCTAAAATTTTATAATTTATCCCAAAACTAATCTTGTGTATTAATTTCTCCTTATCTCTTGTAATTATCAATATACACTACCATTATTCCAATGAATATGTTACTCTAATTAATGCATAACATTTGAATGGGTAAAGGGTAGAAATGAAATTGTCTACTCTAATTTAATGTCTGTTTCTTATAAAAGGGATCATATTTTTTTTTCCAAATTGTTCCTTATAAAAAGAACCGGAGGGAATACTTAATAACACACATTATTAGTTTAATGGCAATAAATGGACAAATCCTAATGTTGTCGTGCAATCTCATTCAATTAGGCTGGGTCGGCCCTACCCTAAGGCAAGTAAAGGTAGGGCCTTAGGCCTTTATTTTTAAGACCATTTTGGCCTGAATTAAAGCCTCATACTTTTATATATGCTATATATACTAAAGGCCGGAAAATATTTCATCTATTCAATATGGCCTAGCGGTTGAGCATATATTCTGTCAATGCACAACACACCATCGTTGGTCACACGATAAAATACCATGTTCCACTTTTCATTTTGTCTTTTATATTGTATTTTACGCTTTTTTTTATATAGAATGTATTTTACTCTTTTATTGGAAATGAATATTCTGTTGACATAAATAAATGAAAAGAAAACTAAAGTAATCAATGAAAATAAACCTGAAGTTAATTCCATTCGATTTATATGTTTTGAACTCTATCCCAAGCACTACCATATTACATAAACATAAATTTAAATGCTTGCTTGACAATAATATATTTTATTGATATACATATTTATTGCTAAATACAATTAAAAAATTGGTTCAAATTTATCTGGTGGAAAATCTACATCCAGTACCGGACAAAGTGTGTTATCTTTTATTGTTTAAAAAAGTGTGCTTTTTAAAATAAGCTAATTTTAAATTAAAAAAGATTATAAAAGGATAGAAGAATATAAACCAAACCTTAGAAAAATATTAAAAAAAACAAATTTAAATTAAAGAGTGTTGATGACTTCACGTCATTACTATGTTCTAAGCACATTTAAAAGCATATTAGTTAGTTTTTCTATGTTTTTCACATTGAATAAAAAAGAAATTGCATCGAGTACAAGAGAGTTTTTTTTTTTTTTTATTTAAGCCCAAAGGTGGTAGCAAAGAGCTATCCACCACAAAAAGAGAGCTTGAATCACAAGAAAATTGAAGAAAATCAGCACAATTTGTGTCATGACGTATGTCCGGTATTTTGACCATATCTGGAGTTCTGTAACTTAGAATGACGCGGACTTGCGGCAAATGAAAGCTAAGATCAAGAGCTACAACTTTCATGAAGAGAAGAAATGCATATTCCCTGCCATTTGTGCCCAGGCGTGGGCGCGTAACCTAATTCTATAAATTGTAATTTCAGTAAGAATTAGATAAACAAAATTTTACGGCGAAAAAGGCAACTTTTGACGACGAATCCAGAGGTGCTCAAGCAGGGTTTCTAGTGTGGAAACACATCAATTCCTTACTTGTAATGAATTCTTTAACTCTATTTGATGTTATTTACTTAATTATGAGTAGCTAAACTCCTTGACTGGATCCCATGGGGATTCTAATTGTTATTATTCTTGAACCATGTGGTCTCATATGACATGTTAATGAATTACGAAGTTAGTTCTAGTTAATTATCCATCGTTCTTAATGCTTTACATAAACTGATCACTTGTGTCATGATTCCAATTATTTGTTTGCTATGAGAATAGGAATAAATCACCGATCTAGGGATAGTTATTCAATTAACCGCTACTTAAGAGATTTTGAATTGTTAATTGAGAATTCAAAGGTTAAAGTGCCAAAACCTCAATTGAACATAAATCACCTAAGAGATTAGGGAGTTATGATCAAGGGAGAGGATTATGTACCAAGAGATTGGGCATAATTACTTTTTTTAATCGAATGAAACTAAATTTGTAAACCTTGTTAACATGCATGAACTACCAAGATAATAATAATTAGATGAACCGAAAGGATCCAATCGCCTTCTCTCTCCGAGTTAAATCCTAATTTCTTGCCGTTTTATTATTAAAACCCTAATCCTAAAAATCCCCCCCTTTTTTATTTATGCAAATTAAATTACGTATGCTTTCAACAAACTGCGTTTGATTCACCACAATCCCTGCGGAAAACGATCTTTATTTGACTACTTTTCGGCTATTTAATTAGTACACTTGCTAAATTTCCATCAAGTGTTATGAGAATCACTTATAGCAATCCAAAATAGCTTATATATTCAGCTAAAAAAGTATATCACCTTTAAAAATAGCTTATAGTAATTAAAATCCATAACAAAATTTCTGCAGAATTTGCATAACCCTTGCATTTCAGCTCCAAAATGCAAACCCAATGGTCTTTACTCCATTTCAATCCAAAAGTAAGTGCCAAATATTGCTAATTGAATTTATGAGACTTATAAGAACCAAAAAATGTACAAAAAGCATGAGAAGAAGAGGAAAGGTGTGATCTTTCTTTCCTTAGCTCTTGGATGGCACAAATTTGAGTGAAGTAGTAGGAGATTTGAATTGAAACTTACATCTTCTTGAACCTTGAGTTATGGGGATCCTTCAACTTCAGAAGCGTCCCCAAACTTCAATATAGATCCAAGTTATACGAGATTAGCACCCAAACGACGAGAATTTTATTGGATTTTTAGACATGTAAATACCATTCATAATGGCTTTCGATTTTCTAGATACAACTCAATTACTGATCATAGGTCTAAATGAAATTATGTAGAATTTGTAAGTGCACCAGTTCATCCTCATGTTTTAATAATTGTCAAAACACATGAAAATAGGTTGAACATATTTTGGCAAACTTTACAAATGACTTGACAACAAAGAACTATTTTCAAAACCTTGAAAAACTGCCTTTTTGGTGTTTTGTATCGATACATACATTTCTGTATCGATACAAATGTCCTGAAACTTGTTCTGGTACTTTTTGAGCACTTTGTATCGATACACACAGGCTCTGTATCGATACAACAGCTTCTATACAAAAACAGAATGTTCCATATGATTCGAAACATGCTTGCATGTATCGATACATGTGTATATGTTCTGAAAAACCAGCAAGCTTCATATGATTCGAAGCATGCTTGCATGCTTAGATACATATCAGTCAAGATTTCAAGATTCTGATGTTTGTATCGATACATCCCGTGTTTGTATCGATACAAAGGTCAAGATTTTCAAAATTGAACGTTGGTCAAGGGCTTTGTATCGATACAAACAATCATTTGTATCGATACATCTACTGAAAATTATGCCTAAATTTGCTCATTCTATTTTCTCTTTAAATAGCAATGTGTGGGTTCCTTTGTAAGCAAATGAAACAAACACAGTAACTGAACACAACTGAGAAATCTAGTGAGAATCATTGAGAGAGCAAGAAGTGCTTTGGGTAAAACACTTTGGATACAATTTGGGTGAAAAATTGGGATCAAAGTGTTATCCTTCACAAGATCATCATCTTCCATCAAGTTGCAACAATTGAAGATTGAGTATGGGATCAATCATTTAGGAGTTGTACGCTTGGTCGATAACGTTCGGTGCGATTCGTGGTGAAGCAGATTCGCGATCGGGTTGATTTGTGCAAGGAGGTTGGATTGCTCACTAGGGATCCAAGATTGTTCGATATCTTGGAGGATCAATTGAGAAGAATCGAAGGACTCAGCTGGACGATCGTTGCAAGGAGTTGCACGGGTAGGATCGTTGGAATCAGAGGGTGAAGATTCGTTCGTCGATTGAGGGTTTGCATAGTTTTACATTTTGAGTCAATATAGGTTTATTGGATTCATTGTAATTTGTGCACTTGTGTTCAAGTTGTTTTTCATTCTATACATATCTCAAATAACCCGTTTGGTTATTTGGGGGGAGACGTACTCGGACATACGCGTGGACGACGCGAAATCCGGGGAACTCCCTAATCAAATCCTCGTGTGTTGATTGCATTACTTTCATTCTTTATTGCTTTCATTATATTCGTAAACAATTGAATTTGTGTGTTCGTAAGTGTTCACAAGGATTCAATTGTTATTATCTTGTGTGGTGAATTGTTTTTGAAAGAATCGAATAACTTGCTTGGAAACGTTGTTGTTAATTGAATTAGTTTTTGAATATCTTATTCCGATCGACTTTTCCTCAATACGTTTTATCGGCTTAGTTACTTTTTCAATAAGTCAAAACGGTGCAAAGAGACTACCGATCCCGGAGTCGCTTCCGCACGCACGTTTAACCGAACAATTTTTTTAAAAACTCAATTGGTTAACGGAACCACTTATTCACCCCCCTCTAAGTGGTTAGCCTCGTAGTCTAACAAGTGGCATCAAGAGCCCGGTTGATTTTAAACGATTAAACCGAGTAATTTGTGCCTATTATTAGACAACATGGCTTTTGCACCAAAAGGGGCGTATAATAGGGCTCCGGTATTCAATGGAGATCATTTTGACTATTGGAAAAGTAGCATGCGTATTCACATCAATTCTTTTGATAGTGAAGTGTGGAATGCCATTGAGAATGGTCCGTTTGCTCCAACTATAACGGATGCTCATGGTGTTGTCGCAAATAAGCCAATGGCACAATGGACGGATGAGGAAAAGAAGAAAGTCAATTACGATGCGAAGGCACAAAACATTTTAATATCATCCCTTGGGATTGATCAATTCTATCATGTGTCGCATTGTGAATCGGCTAAGGAAATGTGGGACACATTGGTTACTCACTTTGAGGGTACCAATGATGTCAAGATATCCAAAATTAATACTTTGACACAAGAATTTGAGTTGTTTCATATGCTAGATGGAGAATCCATCGAGGATATGCAACAACGCTTTATCAAAATCACCAACAAGTTACACGGTTTGGGAAAACCAATTTCCAACCAAGATGCTACTAACAAAATTTTAAGATGTCTTAGTAGGAATTGGCAACCTAAGGTCACCGCGATTAAGGAAGCTAATGATCTTACCTCATTGAATCTTACAACTTTGTTTGGCAAACTCACGGAGCATGAACATGTGCTAAACTTGCTAGAAAAGCATGAGAAAAGCGAAAAGAAGGTAAAGCACAATGACAAGGAAAAGGAAAAGGACAAGAGGTCTATAGCTCTAAAAGCCTCTACTTCAAAGTCCACCAAGTCCAAAAGGATAGAGCATGTGGAAAGTAGCTCAAGCGAAGATGATTCCGATGATGAGGAAATGGGACTCTTCGTTAGGCGCTACAATAGGTATGTGAAGAAAAATGGGATAAGGCACTCCGATGAAAATCTTAAGAAATATCGGAAAGATAGTGGTTACCATAGAAGGAAGGTAGATGTCAAGTACTCTAAAAAGGGAGCATGTTATGAATGTGGACAAATCGGTCACTTTAAACCGGATTGTCCCAAGCTCAAGAGAAAGGAGAAAGAATCACCTTCATTCAAAAAGGGAAGCAAGGACAAGGGAAAGAAAGCTTACGTTGCATGGGAGAGCTCTAGCTCATCTTCCTCTTCATCATCAAGCTCTAGTTCAAGCGGTGAAGAAGGATTGGCAAATGTGTGTTTGACATCACACGATCGTAAGAAACTTGTTCCTAAAAAGGTAAACCAAAATCCCTCTAGTTCATATACTCTCTTGGAATATCATGAATTACAAGTTGCTTTTGAAAAACTACACAAAGAAACTCAAGAGGCTTTTCAACGATTAAAGGGTTTAATGCAAGTCAATAAATACCTTGAGGTTAAAGTTTCGGAAACGGAACATGAGTTGAAAGCTCTCAAAGAATCTTTGGTTCAAAAACCTCTTGTGAATTATGATAGTTGTGGAAATGAATATACCGGATGTGATGGATGCTTTTACTTAAGTAGAGATTTACGAAAACTACAAGAGAAGTTAAAAGAACCATCCAAGCCGGAGATTACTTTTGCGGTTGATCCATCTAAATTCAACAAATCTTTTAAACCGAGAAATAAAAAGTATAAATTTGTTGAAAAGGATCACAAGAAAAGTAATCCTCATATTGTTTGTCATTATTGTTGTAACAAAGGACATACGATTGCAAAATGCCAAGCACGGAAAACCTTAGTACCTAAAGGCATATTGCAATGGTTACCTAAGTTAGACAATAATGTTGATACTAACAAACTAGGACCCAATATGAGTTGGGGACCTATTTCAAATGTCTAAACATGTAGGTAAGCGTCTTGAAGCCATTGATGAGAGACATTGATAACGAGTGGCTCAAGACCTATAAACAAGTAAGGTGAAAAGATACGACTCAACCCAACACAAAACGATGTGGAAATTGATCACTTCCTTCATCAAATACTTAAGGGAAGATTCTACTCTTTAACTTTGCTTTATACATATTTTGTTTAGCATTTGTGTTTGTGATCATATACATGCATTTTCTATCTTAATATGATATAAGTTTTGATATTTGTCTAATCCTCCATTTCCAAGAATTCTTACTCAAAAATATTAATAAGTTTTTGAGCTTTATACGTCTCAAATGGGGATTTGACAAAAATCATTACAACTATCCTATTAAGTTCATATTAGAATGTATATGTTAAGTTTTGCATCTATGTGTAATTTTTGCATACATACATAGATATATATATATTTTTCGCATATGATTGTTTGTGGTACTTTAACTATGTTATGTGATTTCTTTTATCATGCATCTATGGTTTAACATGTGTTCTCATGTTAAGATTTGCTTTGGTATTGCTTTGGTTCACATATATACGCATATACCATCATGATTGTATGTGTTTCTTTCATACGTGTTAATTGAAAATCATCGAAATTTCTTTTTGAACCTTTTGATTCATGTGATTTGAGAAAAATTGAAAATAATGTGTTTTGGATCGATACAATGAATTGTGGATGGATACATGTCAGTTATTTTTCAAAATTTCAAATTTTTCAAAATTAACCTGACTTGTATCGATACATACAAGTGAGTATCGATACATGGCGTGCTGAGAAAAACAGCAAGGCGACCATGCTTCGAAACATACAGGTATGCTTCGATACATGCTTCAAAACAACTGACTTGTATCGATACATATTACTGTTTGTATCGATACAACCGCGTAGAAACAAGTTTTACATGACTTTTTCATTCATTCATTCATCACAACAACTCAACCACTCTTCTTCTTCAAACATGAAACTCATGAAACCTCTCCAAAACCCTTATTCCCAATTTCTCAATCTCTCTCAAAACTTAACCAAATCATCTCAAAATTTAACTCCAAATCACTCAAAATTCCTTACCCATTCCTAATACTCCATCAAATTCAAGGGTTCAAGCTACATAAAATTCACATTGGAAGCTTTGAATATCTCCAAATTTGGGTACACACCTTCTTCATCTTCTCAAAATTCAAAGGTAACATCTTACTCTTCTAAACTTCTAGAATGGCTAGCAATAGTAAGAAAAATGATGGAAGGACTAAGATAATTAGGACCACTACTCATGATCAAAATTTTAGGAGAGAAAATTTCATCCATGAAAACTACTTGAACTTCTTCATTAAAAATTGCTCAGAGAAGAAAGTGATTCCTCAAAATGCTGTAAGTGTAGAAAAACTTGAGGAATTACATTTGGGTGATATTGCTGAGATCATTAGAAGAGAAAAACTTAGCACATTTTGCAATTTAAGAGATGCTTACATAGAGGAACTTGTTAGGATCTTTTATGCTGGTATACAAGAACAAAATGGTGCTGAATTTGAATTTTGTATTGGGAAGAAAATTTTCAAAGTATCCAACAAGCTATGGTTAGGACTTTTTGGGTTGGAAACCGGTAAGAAGTTGCAAAGATTCACTGATACTGAAGGTCCTAAGTATAATATGTCTGAGTTTTCTTGCACTCTAACCAAGAATGGTAAGAGTCCAAATGGAAAAGCGGGAAGGCTTAAGCAAGGACCTAGAGTTCTACTTTGGATTGTGAACCACATTCTAAGGCCTAGAGGAGGACCTTACTCTAGACTAGATTGGAAGGATATTGATTTGATGTATGTTATGATGGAAAACAAAAAGATGGATTGGCCTCACTACTTTGTTAGTCGCATGTTTGCTTTGAGAAATTCGAAAAAGGACCACTTCTTCGCATACTCTAGCTTGATTCGGAATATCTTAGAGAACTTCAAGATAACCTATAACCTCGCGGGTCTATGGATAAGTCCTAAGAGGGATCAAGTTTTTAGCATGACACAAATGAAGAAAATGGATTACAAGTGGAATGATACGACTAATGAGTATGAGTTTTGTGGAAAAGAGGATGATAATGAAGAGCCGATGCATGAAATTCAAGAGGAAAGGGGCAAAAGACTAAGATTGGAATTGCATGAAAGTGATAGCATGGAAGGTGAGTCTTCTCAAGTAAGCAACAATGCCATTATGGATATGTTGAAGGAAATGAGTTTGAAACAAGACATGTTTCAAAGTAATGTCAACAAGAGACTTGAGGATATGCATAGTTACAATGTTGCAAGGTTTGATAATCTCCAAAACCAAGTGGATGAGCTAGTAAAACAAAATTCCTCCGTTGACCATTACTTCAACCTTAACCAACAACCGGATGACATGAATGAATATTGATGATGTATCTTGTTTTTATGGCATTTCATTTCTTTTATCGCATGAACAATCTCTTTTGTTATTTCGTGACTTTCTTTATTTCGATTTGGTTGTACGGATATTATTTAATGTTGCTATGTTTTGAGCAACATTTCACTTTGGCTTGTATGACTTCATTTTGAATTATTTCGTATGTTTGGATTATTATTGTATGTTTATGCATTTAATTGCATGGTTTTGTTTATTTTTTTTCGTCCCATATTTTGGTATGTTTTATTACAAAAATGTCGATGTGTTTTAAATAATCATGAGTTGGTTTATGGTTTGTTGTTCTACATTCCATGTGTTATCATGATATTTGGTATTCGTCATTGATATATTGTGGCATATCGTTATATGTAATTATTTTGATTAGGATACTATATCATAAAGTGCATTTCGACAAATGTAAGTGCACGATATGTTTAATAGATGGAAAATTTGCTTGGACTTGTTACTGCTAATGTGCTCTCTTCTTCTTTTTGATATTGTCAAAGGGGGAGAGATTTGGATGCACAAGCTAAAGGATCATCAAACGCATTATGGCATCAACTCAGGGGGAGCAAGCTTTTGTGATTAAGCCTTGGTGTTGTTTTTGCGTCTGTATATCATTGCTATTTTTATTTGCATAATAGGTATAGGCTTAGTTTAGCTTATGCATAGTTTTGACAATTATCAAAAAGGGGGAGAATGTAAGTGCACCAGTTCATCCTCATGTTTTAATAATTGTCAAAACACATGAAAATAGGTTGAACATATTTTGGCAAACTTTACAAATGACTTGACAACAAAGAACTATTTTCAAAACCTTGAAAAACTGCCTTTTTGGTGTTTTGTATCGATACATACATTTCTGTATCGATACAAATGTCCTGAAACTTGTTCTGGTACTTTTTGAGCACTTTGTATCGATACACACAGGCTCTGTATCGATACAACAGCTTCTATACAAAAACAGAATGTTCCATATGATTCGAAACATGCTTGCATGTATCGATACATGTGTATATGTTCTGAAAAACCAGCAAGCTTCATATGATTCGAAGCATGCTTGCATGCTTAGATACATATCAGTCAAGATTTCAAGATTCTGATGTTTGTATCGATACATCCCGTGTTTGTATCGATACAAAGGTCAAGATTTTCAAAATTGAACGTTGGTCAAGGGCTTTGTATCGATACAAACAATCATTTGTATCGATACATCTACTGAAAATTATGCCTAAATTTGCTCATTCTATTTTCTCTTTAAATAGCAATGTGTGGGTTCCTTTGTAAGCAAATGAAACAAACACAGTAACTGAACACAACTGAGAAATCTAGTGAGAATCATTGAGAGAGCAAGAAGTGCTTTGGGTAAAACACTTTGGATACAATTTGGGTGAAAAATTGGGATCAAAGTGTTATCCTTCACAAGATCATCATCTTCCATCAAGTTGCAACAATTGAAGATTGAGTATGGGATCAATCATTTAGGAGTTGTACGCTTGGTCGATAACGTTCGGTGCGATTCGTGGTGAAGCAGATTCGCGATCGGGTTGATTTGTGCAAGGAGGTTGGATTGCTCACTAGGGATCCAAGATTGTTCGATATCTTGGAGGATCAATTGAGAAGAATCGAAGGACTCAGCTGGACGATCGTTGCAAGGAGTTGCACGGGTAGGATCGTTGGAATCAGAGGGTGAAGATTCGTTCGTCGATTGAGGGTTTGCATAGTTTTACATTTTGAGTCAATATAGGTTTATTGGATTCATTGTAATTTGTGCACTTGTGTTCAAGTTGTTTTTCATTCTATACATATCTCAAATAACCCGTTTGGTTATTTGGGGGGAGACGTACTCGGACATACGCGTGGACGACGCGAAATCCGGGGAACTCCCTAATCAAATCCTCGTGTGTTGATTGCATTACTTTCATTCTTTATTGCTTTCATTATATTCGTAAACAATTGAATTTGTGTGTTCGTAAGTGTTCACAAGGATTCAATTGTTATTATCTTGTGTGGTGAATTGTTTTTGAAAGAATCGAATAACTTGCTTGGAAACGTTGTTGTTAATTGAATTAGTTTTTGAATATCTTATTCCGATCGACTTTTCCTCAATACGTTTTATCGGCTTAGTTACTTTTTCAATAAGTCAAAACGGTGCAAAGAGACTACCGATCCCGGAGTCGCTTCCGCACGCACGTTTAACCGAACAAT
Organism: Trifolium repens; assembly: GCA_030408175.1. NCBI lineage: Eukaryota > Viridiplantae > Streptophyta > Magnoliopsida > Fabales > Fabaceae > Trifolium > Trifolium repens. The sequence goes on along the minus strand of CP125848.1, from coordinate 36,568,132 downwards.
TTTTTTAAAAACTCAATTGGTTAACGGAACCACTTATTCACCCCCCTCTAAGTGGTTAGCCTCGTAGTCTAACAGAATTTCCTTACATTCCCAACTCCAATTTCAGCTTTCCTTTAATTCCCTTAAAATTCTATCTTCTAACAGCGCTCTCACATTGCATAAGCAAGCAACAAGTTCATGAATGAGCCCCAAAATCAAGAATCTAGAATTTAGTAAATAAACTAAATCAAACGTATAGAAACTCACCTCTAATTACTCTTGGAAATGGTTATTGTTGATTGATTGAAGTTGGTGAAGTTATGAATAAACCCCTAAAGCTTGAGTTCCAAATTGATTTTCTTACAAACAGCCCCAAAGCTCCTCGAATGACATAGGACACATACAACTCATGTTGGTAGCAATAAATGAAATTTGGGATATAAGGTGAGAGTGAGAACACAAGAGGGAGAAAGTGTAGTGAAATGAAGACAACAAAATGTAGGCCTGGGCTGATCTTTTCATCTGAGTTTTTGTTGCAGGCTCGTGTGCCGCAGTCAATTTGCCTCTTTCTTGTTTTGGAAATCTCTAACTTTTGCCTGGACCGCTCTTTCGAATTTTCAGTCCATCGGGAGTATACCCTATTTTGCCTATACCACTCTTTTGAGTTTTCGGCCTAGCGGGTCTGATTTCTTTTTTTATTTCTCTTTTTTTTCTTTAGGCATAATACTTCTTGACTACGCCAGAGTTTTACGAGAGAGAAAGATAATTACCATTCATAGTGGTGATATGACCTTAATACACACTGCTCCCGTATTTGAATCTTGAAAGGTATGCCCCTGATAAGCAGGATCTTCGGATGATGTACCCCTTGATTATAAGGATTTTCCCCTGATCGGCAGGATCTTTAGGTGGCTTGCCCCAAGTTACGAGCTTCTTGAGTTAGTTCGCCTTTGATCGGACCAATGTTGAAATTTCCTGAGCCGATTGAACTGGTTCGACTAAGCTTAAAAACCGCTGCACCAGAAAACCAGGAATCTAGTAATTAAATTGGTCAAAAACCATAAGAATCAACAAGAATCATCAGCTTAGGAGGTTCCTGAGGTTGGACCATTGTTCTAAACAGATGAAAGCAAAATCGTTTACAGATTCACAATTCTTGAAAGTAACAATTAGATTTAGAGAAATAGAAAAATTAGAATAAAGAAAAAATGCAAGAAAAAAATATCAAGATGCAGATTCATAAAAACAAAAAATAAAATTAAGGTTCATTGTTTGAACAAGGACGAAAAGTAATTAAAAGACGACTATATATTGTTTTCAATCAAACAACAAAGAGGATGAGACTATAATGTATAAAACTATTTTTTACTTGGGTTGGGCCCATGATATGCTTTTTTTGTGGAATATGCTGACTTGGGTTGGGCCCATGATGTATAAAACTATTTTTTAATTGGAATTTCTTTTCGCACCCCAACACTCTTTTTCACCTACTGACTTTCCCCTTTTGCCCCTCTCGCTACTTGGGAAGCGAGTGTGTAATTTGAAAAAATATGCGCACCGTAGTTTGCTTACCAAGTAGGGAATTATGTAGCGGTTCGCTTCCCAGAGAGCGAAACTGTCGGCAGTGAAAAATTTCAGTCCCTCATGCAATCAAATGTTTTTGCCACGTGGCGCAACGTGATTGACCACGTGGCTGCGGTAAATAGTGGATTGGCCAATAGGAATGAAGCATTTTGTCCATAAAAGGAAGGTGTTTGTGTGAAAAAAATTTCACACTTCACTTCCTCCTCTCTGTAACCTTTCTTTCTTCAATTTTTTTTGTTTTTTATTTATTTATAATTTTAATTTGTTTCGTGTAAACGGCCGCATAGTCTTTCGTTGACTATCCATAACGTTTTCACCGGTGTTGTTTTGGCAACATGATTGAAAATGTTATTGTAGTCGACGAGGGACTTTTTGTGTCCTAATTGGAAGGTAGTTGAAAAATGAAATATTAAACTTTATGTAATTTTTGTGTGTAGTCATTAATGAAAATTTTCACATTCAATTATTTGCCTATTATTTAAAATTTGCAGCCCCTGCCTTATCGGTTTACGTTTGTTTTGGATTTGTCCACATATGAGTTCGCTACTTATACATCGAATTCATGCACCGTTCGCTGCATATGAGGCGAGCGGTGTGATTGTTCGCTACTTGTGCTGCGAACATGTTGAATCGTTCACTTTCTAGGGTGCAAACGGTAGCAGGTTGCAGAAAAGCATGCATAATAGAATGCATGATACACGCAACTTATAATGATGCGTCTTTCCAGCATTTTACCGATCCTGTCTTGAATTAGCAGTCAAAAACATTATGTTCCGATTATATCCAAACATAAATGATATTACAAAACATGATGTTCTAATTAAATCCAAACAAAACACGATGTTGTAATTAAATCCATACAAACTACGATGTTTTAATTATACAAACAAATAACATAATCAGAATATTATTACACAAACACGCAATAATAATCACTGAGTAGAAGGACCCCCTCTATAAATCCGCCTTCGGTAGTGGTGAAAGAAATGCGTGTCCCTCTCGATCTGCTACAGAGCACTGTATGGACGAGTGTCCGGAGGTTTATCACCACTAGCCATCAGTACCACTATCATTTGCCGGATGTGGAGCATCTTTGAAACATAAGTCACCATCCTTTGGCCCTCAGCCTGAGCCTCGTCATGGATAATAGCATCATGCTCAGCTGGCCTGGGCGGATCCCCTTATGGTAGTTGTTCAAGATAAGGATGCTGTTGGAACAAAAGAGGTTCTGACATGATCCAATTAAGTTTTGATGATAACAAAAGTATTAATATACAATAGGGTATACTAATTATTTAATCCAAGTGTGCAGATATTCAAGTTAATTTTTATATTCATTTAAAGCACATTGGAAGCTCTGATATGGCAAAGCAAACTCTGATCAGAAATTGAAGACATCAGAAGATGCATATTTGGTTCATCAGAGGATGCAAATTTTATTCATCAGAAGATGCATATCAGACTCTGATAAAGAGCAGTGAGAGCCGTTTTGTCAGAAGAACATTCTCTGCATCAATGATTATACTCTGACATTCCAAAAGCTGATGAAATCAATCTTATCCACAGAATTGTGACGTTTGTACTATTGTACGAACTCTTTACCTGATTGGGATAAAACTTTCTCTCCAAGATTGATTACATACAAGGTTACCTGATTTGGATATCAAAGGTACTATCTACAGCTGGCGCAATCTCACCGCATCAAATTCAAATCAAACACGCTCCACCATTCTCTATAAATTGGAGCGAGTTTGAAGCTTTGGGATACGACACTTGAACAATTTGAAAAGAGCTGTTACTCTGCTAAATTCATTCTAAAGCACAAAACTGAAATACAACTTGAACTCATATTCAAAATCCAAGACTCCAGTTTCAGCTTCTGTTAATTCATTAGTTGAACCTTAGAATTTTGTATTAAGATTCTAAGTTAAGTCTTGTATCAAAAGTTGTATTTAATTTGTAACTGAACATTGATCTTCATATCAATTGTTCAGACTCTGTTTTTCTAAACTTGTGTATTGAAGTCTCTTGCCTGCGTGCTTGAGCATTAGGAAGTCTCTTGTTTGTATACTTGAGCATTGGAAGTCTCTTGCTTGTGTGCTTGAGCAATTGTAATCTTTGGTGATTATAGTGAACTCTCTTGGAAGTACAAGAGGACTGGACGTACTCTCGGTTTGTGAGGGGAACCAGTATAAAAATCTCTGTCTCTATCTTTCTCTCCTTCTCTCTACCTTCAAAGTTATTCTTGATTGTGTTTTGTTTTCTAACCGCTGCAAACTCTGATAAGTTCTCTGTAACTTAGAAGAAATTTTTTAAATTACCAAAAACACAATTCAACCCCCCCCTTCTTGTGTTTTTCACACCTTCAATTGGCATCAAGAGCCTGGTTCTGTTTTTAATCACCTAACAGTGAGACAGTTTCCTGTTGAAAGACACTATGACTGAAACTCCAAGTGGTAGCTTGAAATCAGTTCCACATGACTATGATGTTGAAGAAAAGTCAAGCAACAAAGCACCAAAGTTCAATGGAGATGCATCTACTTTTTCCTGGTGGAAAGATAGAATCTACAGTCATCTTATTGGTTTAGATGATGAACTTTGGGACTTGGTTGAAGAAGGGGTAACTTTCCAAGGACTAGATGAAAAGGGAAGGCTATCTGTTGAAGAAAGAAAGAAGTTCACTCCTACAGACAAGAAACTTTACAAGAAGCATCACAAGGTTAAGGATCTTCTCATTGGATGTATAACTCATGATGAGTACCTCAAGATTACAGACAAATCCACTGCCAAGAGCATCTATGACTCCTTGTGTTCCACATATGAAGGGAACAAACAGGTTCAAGAAGCAAAGGCTACTCTTTTGATCCAACAGTATGAACTCTTTAGAATGAAGGATGATGAGACAATTGAATCAATGTATTCTAGATTCAAAATTCTTGTGGCTGGTCTCCAAGTTCTAAAGAGAAGTTATACAACCTCTGATCATGTAAGGAAGATTTTGAGAAGCTTACCTTCAAGGTGGAGGCCTAAGGTAACAGCTATCCAAGAAGCTAAAGATTTGGACAAACTTGGCTTGGAAGAATTGATAAGTTCACTCATGAGTCATGAGATTGAACTATCTTCTGATGAGCCTCAGAAGAAGCTAAAATCTGTGGCCTTGCCATCTATTTCAGTTTCATCTAAGGCTCTGAAAGCCAAAGTTGTAGAATCTGAAGCAGAGGAATCTTCCATAGATAATCAAGAGGAAGGATCAGATGATGATTTCTTTGCACTCTTGTCCAAAAACTTTCAAAAGTGGTCACTAAGGAAGGGCAAAAATTTTCAAGGCAGAGGATCTGGATCAAGAAACAACACCAACAAAGAGAAGAAGGATGACACAAAAAATTGTTTCAATTGTCATAAGCCTGGACACTTCATGGCTGATTGTCCTGAACTCAACTCCAAAGGTAAAGGAAGAAAGAGTATGATCAAGAACAAAGCCAAGAAGAGTCTGATGGCAACATGGGAGGATATTAATGAACTATCTGAGGATGAAGACTCTGAGGAAGCAAACCTAGCGCTTATGGCCATTGGTGAGTCAGACAATGAAAATGATTCAGAGTCTGATACTGACGACATTGATGAGGTAATATCTAAAATGTCTAATACTCAAATGACCAAAGCTTTGAAAGATGTAATGGTGAAGTACATGGAAAAATTGAGTGAGTTAGATTTTTGCAAACAAAAAATGAAGCTCCTCAATGAAAATCTCACCCAGACTCAAGCAAACTATCAAAAATCTCTTAAAACAATTAAGGTGCTTGAGACTGGATGCAGAACATGTCACAAACCTTATGACGAGTATGAAATCTCTCTACAAGAGTTTGTGCACCATAACATAGATAAGACTAGGGTAACTTCTATAATTCATGGTGGACACAACAACTATTATAAAAGGCAAGGACTTGGTTCTCTTACATGTCCTGATGTAGGAAAATCAAGTAAACCTGTCGTGTTGAGCAAGTCACCATCAGAATCTTATTCAAACTTCACTAAGGGTACATCAGAACCTCTGACTGTGTCTGGTACTCTTGTGAGCTTGGAACCACAAGATAAGGTATCAGAAGATAACTCATCTTCTGAACCTAAGTCTTCTAAAACTAAGGTTCCCCTCACATCAGTACCCATGTCTACTCAAGTTAAAGCTGTCAAAGTACCAAAGCCTGTTGATAAGCGGGGCACTAGTACTTCTAAGGCAAACTTGGTAACTGGTTCTCTGACACACTCAAGAGGAAAGTCTCAGAGACAACATAAGCCTAAACAATTTTCTAAAGGCTCAGTTGACTCCAGATCTTCTGATTATTCTAACAAGAAGGATAAGATTCTCAAAACTAACCAAAAAGGACCCATCAGAGTATGGGTACCAAAATCTGAAATAGTGTATGCTGCAGGTATGCACCCAAAGAAGAAAAGAAAGCTCATGGTATCTGGACTCTGGCTGCTCACGTCACATGACAGGAGACAAGCTCTTATTCCACACCCTGAATCAGCAAGAGGGAGGAACAGTAGGGTTTGGTGGCAACCAGAAGGGAAGGATCATTGGTATAGGTACAGTTGGTAATTCTTCTTTGTCAATTTCTGATGTTTGGTTAGTAGATGGACTACATCATAACTTACTTAGCATAAGTCAATTGTGTGATAGTAATTATGATGTTGTGTTAATAAGGATTCATGTACTGTAATTAGAAACTCTGATCAATCCATTGTTTTCAAGGGAAATAGAAAAGGCAATGTGTACAAAGTCAATTTTTCTGATTTAAAGGAACAACAAGTGCTTTGTCTTTTGACACTGAGTGATGAAAAATGGATCTGGCATAAAAGATTGGGTCATGCTAACTGGAGATTAATTTCTAAGCTTAGCAAGGACAATCTTGTCAGAGGCCTTCCAAAAATAAAATATCACTCAGATTCACTTTGTGGTTCTTGTCAAAAAGGAAAAATTGTCAAAAGTTCTTTTAAGAACAAGAACATTGTCTCTACTACTAGATCTTTGGAACTCTTACACATTGATCTTTTTGGACCAGTTAGCACTGCCTCAATCAATGGTAAGAAATATGGATTAGTCATTGTGGATGATTATAGTAGATGGACTTGGGTAAAATTTCTGAGAAATAAAGATGATACATATGAAGTGTTCAGCATCTTCTGCACTCAGATTCAAAATGAAAAGAATTCAAAAATTTTGAAAGTAAGAAGTGATCATGGTGGTGAATTTGAAAATGAACCTTTTGAAAAATTCTGTGAAGAACATGGAATTCTCCATGAATTCTCTTCTCCCAGAACTCCACAACAAAATGGAGTTGTTGAGAGAAAGAATAGATCTTTACAAGAAATGGCACGCACCATGATGCATGAAAATAATTTAGCAAAATTCTTTTGGGCAGAAACTGTTAACACTGCTTGTTATATTCAGAATAGGATCTATATAAGACCTATTTTGAACAAAACAACATATGAACTCTTTAAGGGAAGAAAACCCAATATTTCTTATTTTCATCAATTTGGTTGTACATGTTACATTCTAAATAACAAAGTCCATCTTAAGAAATTTGACTCTAAAGCCTGTAAGGGTATCTTCATTGGATACTCTGAACGCTCTAAGTCATACAGGGTGTATAATTCTGAAACTAATATAGTGGAAGAATCAATGCACGTAAAGTTTGATGACAAAGAGCCTGATGATAAAAAGTCAGAGCCTGTTAAAGATTTGTCAGGATCTGATGAGTCAGAAGATGAAGCTCCAGAGTATGATAACAACATAGAATCTATAGAAGACTCTGAAGCTCAAGAAGATGCACCTTCTGATGCTGCTCAAGAACATCAAACTATTGATGATAACCCTGAAGAATCTGATATTCCAAGGAACACATTCAAATATAAATCATCACATCCTGAGGAGCTCATCTTAGGAAACAAGAATAGTCCAAGAAAAACAAGGTCAAACTTCAGAGTTGAAGAATCATTATTTGGATTAGTTTCCTTAATTGAACCCAAGACAACAAGTGAAGCTCTATCAGATGATGCTTGGATAGTTGCAATGGAAGAAGAGTTAAATCAATTCAAGAGAAATGATGTGTGGGATCTGGTACCCAAACCCAAGCATAAGAACATTATTGGAACAAAATGGGTATATAGAAACAAATTGAATGAACAAGGTGAAGTCACAAGGAACAAAGCAAGACTTGTTGCACAAGGATACAGTCAACAAGAAGGAATTGACTTCACTGAAACATATGCTCCAGTAGCAAGACTGGAAGCAATCAGGTTACTTTTATCTTATGCAGTCAATAATGGTATTACTCTATATCAAATGGATGTGAAAAGTGCATTTCTAAATGGTGTCATATCTGAAGAAGTGTATGTCAAACAACCTCCTGGTTTTGAAGATTTGACAAACCCTGATCATGTGTTTAGACTAAAGAAGTCACTCTATGGACTCAAACAAGCTCCCAGAGCTTGGTATGAGAAATTGAGTACTTTTTTGGTTGACAATGGTTTTGAAAAAGGGCAAGTTGACAACACACTTTTCAAAAAGACCCTTAAGAAAGACATTTTAATCATTCAAATATATGTTGATGATATCATTTTTGGATCAACTAATGACACTCTTTGCAATAATTTTTCTAAGCTTATGCAGGATGAGTTTGAAATGAGCATGATGGGAGAATTGAAGTTCTTTCTTGGTATTCAAATAAATCAAACAGAGAAAGGAACATTCATTCATCAATCCAAATATATAAAGGATCTTCTGAAGAAGTTCAACTTAGAAGATTGCAAACCCATGAATACTCCAATGCATCCTACATCAAGTCTAGGCAAAGAAGAGTCTGAAGGCAAGATTGATCAGAAGCTGTATAGAGGTATGATTGGATCTCTTCTTTATCTAACTGCCTCAAGACCTGACATTTTATTCAGTGTCTGTTTGTGTGCAAGATTTCAATCAGATCCTAGAGAATCTCATCTCACTGCTGTGAAGAGAATCTTTAGGTATTTGAAAGCTACTTGTAACATTGGATTACTGTATCAGAAATCCAATGACTACAAGCTGATTGGATTCTGTGATGCTGACTATGCTGGTGATAGAATTGAAAGAAAATCCACCAGTGGTAACTGCCAGTTTATTGGTGAGAATTTAATTTCATGGGCTAGTAAAAGGCAAACCACCATAGCTATGTCAACAGCAGAAGCTGAATACATATCAGCAGCTAAATGTTGTACACAACTACTCTGGATGAAATATCAATTGGAAGATTATCAAATCAGCAGTAACAATATTCCTTTATATTGTGACAATACTGCAGCTATTCACCTTTCTAAAAACCCTATTTTACATTCAAGAGCTAAGCATATTGAGATTAAACATCATTTCATCAGAGACTATGTTCAAAAAGGTGTAATTGATCTCAAGTTCATTGAAACTGAAAATCAATGGGCTAATATCTTTACAAAACCTTTAGCTGTTGAACGTTTTGATTTTATCAAAAAGAATCTGAACATGATGGAAATCTCTGATTAACTTAGACTCTAATGAAAAATTGAGTTTGTGAGAATCTAATAGCTATCAGAAGATGAAGTCATCAGAACCTTCTGTATCAGAAGTTGTGATGAGAGTATCTTCTGACATGCTATCAGAATCTGATTAGAAGGTAAATGGTTCTGGCGCGTAAGTAAAAATCTTTTGTAAAAACCCTTTCGTTTTCTCAAACTTACGTGTCAGTTATTTAACAATCTTCTAATACACATGTCTTGTTGTAAGAGGATAAAGAAGTTGGTTAATGATGATTAGCATTCTAATTTCCCATTTGTGGTAAAATACTCTACTGCCCCTGTGTTTATGTACTTGTTCTTTTTGCGCGTAAGTTTCTATTTAAACACACTAACTGTTCACATTCACACTTTTGCACTCTCACAACCTACACTTTCATTCTTCTAAAACACAGAGAAATTTCTTTCTTCCTCTTTAGAAACCCTAAATTCCAAATTTCATCCATGGCATCCTCATCAACATTCTTGAATAGAACATGTATGATCCTACCAAATGAATCCAACCCTACTGAGTTCGCAAAAGATCAACGACCGTATAAGTATGACGAAATCAATGTGGCTATTGAAAGTCCCGTTGATCTTGAGAGCATTAGGGTAAACGGTTTCGCTGATGTTGTTAACCTCTACAAAAAGCAAGGTTTGGAATATTACTTTGATCTTCTCAATGGACCAACCTATTCTGAATTGGTAAAGGAGTTTTGGATGAAAGCTTCTGTCATTACAAGAGATGTTTATGACAAGAAAGTCAGGGAAAAGATGGAAGAACACCCTGAATGGAAGGAGAGAACCCCAGAAGAAATGGGTTTGAGATCGTTTTACTCTACTGAGATTGAATCCTTCGTGGCTGGATTCAGAATCTCCATCAGACTCTGCCACATTCTTGAGGCTCTGAAGCTCAAGCGTGATGGTGTGATAATCAGACATACTGATGAAGCAGGTCCTGATGTGGATGAATATCTGTTCAAACCTAAGACCAACCCTAAGGATAAGTTTGAATGGACAAACAATTGCAAGATAATCTACAGGATCTTGATTGATAGTGTTCTGCCCAAATTTGAAGGTGGAAAAACACAAGAAGGGGGGGTTGAATTGTGTTTTAGGAATTTAAAACTTTTTGGTTCTTAAGGTGTTTAATGCAGCGGATTTAAAACAAATTCAAGGAGATACTGAGAGAGAGAAAGATAGACACACAGATTTATCCTGGTTCCCTTCACAAATTGAAGGTACGTCCAGTCCCCTTGTTTTCAACAAGAGCTTTTCACTATAATCTTTACAAGATTACACTTTGCTCAAGCACACTTGCAAGAGACTTCTCAAATGCTCAAGTTACAATTAACAAGAGACTTCACAAACAAACTTAAAATCTAAGAATGAATGTTTAGGGACACTTGATATACTATCAGAGGTGTTTACAAAATACAACTCAAATTGTTCTAAGACTTAGAATGACAGATTGAAATTATGGTGTTAGAATGCTTCTTAGTCTTTGAACGTAGAAATAGAATAGTGTTAATGGAACAGTAGTCATTTCTTCCATTTGAGTCTTCTATTTATACTTGGAGGAAGATGATGACCGTTGCAGAGAGAGAGGTGTGCCAGCTGGAATTTACTCGTACAATTATGATAGCTGTAGTTACCTTCTTTGGTAAAGATATCCAATTCCACTACCTCGCTATTTGAATTATCACTCATCCATTTTGAGTAATAATAGTACAATAGTACGATCCTCAATTGCGCTCCACATATGGATAAGGTTAACGTTGTACCAACGAATATTCCTTCTTGTGGACGTGACAGACCCTTGAAGTAGATTGTTCTTCAATCATTGGTTCTGGATATGTCAGTTCTTGAGTGACGTAAATTCCTTTTGCTTCAGATGCTGTTGTCATTGCTTCTTGAGGTTCTTTTGCTTCTGAGTCCGTCAGTGCCTTGTTTTGTCCTCAGAGGCACTTTCTTCGACATGCAAAATTTAAGCTTCTGATGAACAGTGATGTACTTTCAGAGCTTGTTTTGGCTGGCTTCTCTGCTATAATTCGTAGTGCTTCTGAATGAATTTTAACTTGTAGTTCTGCACACTAGAATAATCATTAGTAATTCCAATTGTAATTTTAATACTTTGTTATCATCAAAACCACTTAAAACATTAGAGGTTCATGTCAGACCCACTTTGTTCCAACAATCTCCCCCTTTTTGATGATGACAAACCAAAGCATTAAAATTCAATTGTTGTTGATTTAATTTAATTATGATGACTTCAGGTTTCAAAGGTTTGCAATCTCCCCCTGAGTCTGATAATCCATAAGGGTAGGTTTGTAAGCTCCCCCTAAGTTTTATCCATAATTAATTAAAACAGTTTAAGAGTCGATTTATTAACTTAAAATAAATTTTCATATTTAACTCTCAGAAGCATAGTTTTGTAAGCTTTGCTTCTTAGAGTTTGATAATGCTCAGAAGCGGTTTGCAAGCTCTTCTGACATTGTCTATGAATTTTATTTTAGGTTCTTAAATTTTCTCCCCTTTCAATAATCGTTCAGAATGAGAAAGAATCATAAGGGATAAATATTGATTCATAATGCATTTAACATTACAGTTTCAGATTGAGCAGTATATGAATGAATCAACATTAATTTTAACGCTACTCTTACTCCCCCTTTTGGCATCAGTCAAAAAGACACAGAAAACCAAGCAGTCAAAGCGCCAAACAAGGTAGTCAAGTCAAGAAGGCAGTGACAACCAAACGCATTCAATGAATGGCATTGATTATCCTACTGACAAGATATCTTGAAGGTACTATAAATAAAGGATGATTCCTCTCATTTTACTCATTCAGAGTAATCAAGTAATATCCAAAAAAAATACAATGGAAAGGCAGGTTACCAAGGATGCTTCAGGCTCAAAAGGAAAGAGCAAGAGGGGAGCAGAGCCCTGGCGCTACGAAGAAAACAAGCTTCGCTACGAAAGGAACAAGCAAGAACTGATTTTGACAGAGTCAGAGGAGGAGGAATTGGGCTCTGATCTGGAAGAATTTTTATGGACATACAATGATGATACTCCATACGAAGAGTACGAGGCTGCTGTTCAGAAGAACACTGAAGAACTAGTGCAAAAGGCCACTGCCAACTTGCTTGCTTACATTAAGGAGAAACATAAGAAGCTAGATGCAGAGTCTTCTGAAGTTAAGCCTAGCTCTAAGTAGAGTCTTATCATTCTATGTAATAGAAATTCTTCAATAATATTAATAAAGGAGTTTATGCTATTAATTCCCTTTGTTTTAAGCAAGTTTCTTATGTATATATACCTCATTCCTATTGTCAGAAAACCAGTTACCAGACACGCCTCATTCGGTATTGGTGCCCCGTTGTTAAACAGGCTTTAATACTAAGAAGCTATTTCATGAGTAAACAGGAGTACTGATGAGAGGGACTCTTAGGTTTTGAAAATCCAAGGCTTATTAGTTTAAAAACTAAGATGCTCTTCAGCATCTTTCACTAGAGTCAGAATTCTCAAGAGTACCAGACAATATCATGGTATATAGAAAAGTTAAATTTTGAAAAACAAATATAAAACAAACATATAAGCAAATAACAAACACACAAATATGGATAATATAGATATGAATTAAAAAAATTATCCAAAAATTACACAAGAACTAACAACAAAACAAGTGCTCAAACAATGACTAAGGTTTCTTAACATCTGCTATGGCTTTCAGAAGGGTTAACATCATGTCATCCATCCTTTTGTGAACTGATTCCACAGCAGCATTCACATCAGTGCGCACATCCACTCTTAGTTCATCAATTTCATTAGTCAGTTCAGTCCTGATGTTGTCCAATGCATCTTGAACTGCTGGAGGTATTTCAGATGAGGTAGAAGCTATGTCAATCTTCATTGGAGAGTGAGGAGGAGTGGGTTCTAAAATGGGCTTCTTACCCTTGTCAGTATCTTCATTAATAGTCATATCAGTATCTTCTTCTTTCTGATTCTGATCAAGCATTACAACATCTTGCTCAGCAGCTTGATTTTCATAGAGCTTGTGAGTTTCAATTGTAGCGATGTGCACAGCCCTATCCACCAACAAGTTCAATGCCTCTTGTTCAGCTAGCCTTTTGTGCTCAGATTCATCTGCCCTTGCCTTTTCAGCAGCTATCCAAGCCTGCTCAGTAGATAACTCATAAACACCTTCTTCACTGATTAGCTTCTCAGCTGTCTCACATGCACTCCTTGCTAGTTTTTTGATTTCAGCATCCAAAGCTGCCAACCTTGCACATTCCTCTTCATGATTGTAGACTGTGAGCCTTGGAGCACTTAACCTCTCAGCAATCTCAAATAATTCCCTTGCTGTCTTCATTCCCCTGTCCTTTGTCTTGTTCTTCAGATGAGTACTAAGAATTTGTAAAGATTGACTAAACAAGTACTCCATCTCTCTGACATCAGCATCAAAATCAGAAGGGAAGATAAGAGCTTCTTCCTCCCTTTGTTTGAACCTCTTAAGTCTAATACCTATAGCATTATTTAGCAGCTCAAGGTTTGGTTCAGAGTCAGAATTGAAAAAGAGTAAGGATGGGTCAAAGGGAATGGTTGGTTCAGGTTTCTTTCTTTTGAGTTCAATGATTTTGATTTTACTGAGATTTGGAGGTATGATATCATCATCAAGATTGATGGAATCCTTGAATATTTGATGTTCAGCTTTAGTTAGGTGTTGGTAAAGCTCAAGAACCTCTTCTAAAACTAGAGGTTTGTTGAGTGGGTCATAGACAGGTTGTGGTGAAGGTGAAGGAGATGATTCATCAGAGTATACTTCAGGTGGAGGTGATTGATGTTGTTGTTCAGTCATGACTTTATTGGGTGATTGATGAGGTGATTCTTGTTGGGCTTCAGAATGAGCAATTGACTCATCCTGAACAGGTGTAAATGTAGGTGGATTTACTTGTGAGATGTGATCAAGTGAGGGGGGAGGAGTTTGAATGGATTGAACAATAGGTGGTTCTTGGATAGTTTGAACAGTAGAGGGTTTGATAATAGGAAAACGAGGAGAGTTGGGATTGGAATGTGTAAAGGCATCTCCAGATAGATGTTGTTGGAGATGATCAAGAACGGATTCAGTAGTGGTTGGTTGATTAAGGATGGTAGTGTCTATGATGATGGGGGTTTCTTCATCAGAGGAGAGTTGGATTGGCTTTTTGATGGGTCTCTTGGTAGTCTTTTTAAGATTTGTTTTCTTTGGTCCTTCTCTGATTATCTTAGCAATGAATTCCTCAGAGTCAGTGCTAGTATCAGATGATGATGATGATATAGCTTCATGATCAGGTAAGACTACACTAAGAGGTACAGTGAAGTCTATGGGTTGAGTTTGATTGGTAGATGAAGGAGGTTGAGAGATAGATGGTTTAGCAATAGAGGGTTGAGGTTCAGAACCAATAACCTGAGCTACAGGAATGCTAGAAGTATTAGATTCAGAGATCTTACCTTTTGGTTTAGAGGCTCTGACTTTTAATTTCTTTGCAGGCTTAGCAAGGTTCTGATCTTCCTCAGAAGCTGAAGGCCTATCATGCCTTTTCTTTGTACGCTTTTCCTTCTGAACAGCTTCAGCCATCATATTTCCAGCACCACTTTCACCTTCCTCAATCTCATCAGCACTATCATGCTTTTGATCATCAGAGCCTTCATCAATCATTTCTTGCTCAGTAGTCCTTGGCTTTCTTCTGTTCCTTGTAATATCTCTAGGACCCTTGAAGATATCCCAATTAGGAACACTTACAACCATTTTTCTGGGCACACTAACCCCAGTATCTCTTCTTACTGACTCAAGAAAGTTCTTGATGACCTCATCATTATCATGTTCTGATATGGTGGGAAACCCATCACACCAGAAGTACTTTTCGTACACTTGTTGTAGAGGTGTTTTTACTGGAATGATTTCTTCCTTGGTTTTTCTCTTCATGTTGACCAGAACTGATGCATCATACTTAGCAGTTTGGAAAACTCTAAGTTTTTCTTTGGCACTCACAATATCTGTGAGTTTGGTTTGCCTTATCAGTTCTGAAATCAACCTTGGGTGATGAATGACTGATGGTATTTTCGTTCTGCCCTCATTGATGGTAAAGCACATGTGATCAAACAGAATCTTAGCCAAATTGACTTTCACTCTCTTGTATAAAAACCAAATGAAATGTTTGTGTGGAATGGAGATGGAATCTAATCCTCCTTTTCTGGTAAAAATGGTAGACAAACACATTCTGAAAGCAAATTCAAATGTGTGCTTCATGTGCATTATTTTTCCAACATCCCTTTTTGAGCATCCAGGCTTAAAGAGGTCCTGATGGATTGAATCCAGGTGTTTACTTTTATTATCATACACTTCTATATCTTCTCCTTTGTTGTCTAAGCCCAGAATCTTAGCAATGTGTGCCTGAGTTATCACAACATTGATTCCCAAAATATTTGACCTAATTTCCCTTCCTCTATAAGGTTTAAGACCAAGTTCCTTTCTTGTTTTCCCTCGTAATTCCTTGTTCTTCTCAACCATATCCTTGTATTCTTTATCAGCACTTGCTCTATCGTACACTTTAGCCTTCTGCCAGAAATACTTCACTATGTCGTAGTATACGAAGCCATTAAGCATCTCAAAATAATTCTGCCATTGTTGGTTGTAGAACAAGTATTGAATGTCAATCCCATTTGCTTTCAAACTGTCAAAATCCACGAACTTCTCAGTGAAGAAATCATAAGCATCTGGTCCAGCGTCAGTTTGATGATGTTCGTAGACTAGATTATCCTCAGAATTGAGATCAATAATGGGTGGTAAGGTAGGGTTATAGGGTTCTTGAATGATTTCGTTGGATGAACGAGCAGCCATCGTTTCAGAAAATTGAGAAGATGAAGATTGGGATTTTTCTGTAAAGTCTAGGGTTGTGTAGGTAGTGATTTCGTGTAAAAAGTTGTGCAAGTGAGTGAAGTGACTTATGAATAGTAACTAGCACACATACACAGAGAAAATAAACATAGGGAGGGAGCGCGAGCAGTTTTTTAAAATTAAATAATATACTTAACTGCCATAATCATCATTAACTGTTCTCTGCCCGTCAGGATCTAGACACGTGTTGAAAGAGTTTTAATCATAGCTGACGCGTGTACAGACAACTGTTATACACTTACTAGTACTGAACGTTTCGTTTCCGAAAGGTTCAGAGCCAAACTCATTTGTATCTGATACCATATCAGAACCTGTTGCCCTTCAGAGCCCAAATCATTCAGAGCTTCCCAAAGGAGACTCGAAATTATAAGGGGTTCTGATTGAGCTTCAGATGCTAATTCTATTCTACTTCTCAGAGCTAATTTTCTTCAGAGATATAGTGCATGTTCAAATTCTTTTTGATAAAATCAAATCTTTCAATTGCTAAAGGTTTAGTAAATATGTCAGCCCATTGATGTTCAGTATCAATGAATTGAATATCTATTGTACCTTTCTGAACATGATCTCTTATAAAATGATGTTTTATTTCAATATGTTTAGCTCTAGAGTGTAGAATAGGGTTCTTAGACAAATGAATAGCAGCAGTATTGTCACAATATAGTGGAATACTACTCTCAGCTATGTTATAATCTTCCAACTGATATTTCATCCAAAGAAGCTGTGTGCAGCATTTAGCAGCTGAGATGTATTCTGCTTCTGCTGTAGACAAAGCAATAGTTGTTTGTCTCTTGCTAGCCCAAGATATAAGATTCTCACCAATGAATTGGCAATTTCCACTAGTGGATTTTCTCTCAATCTTATCACCAGCATAGTCAGCATCACAGAATCCAACTAGCTTACTATCTAGGGATTTTTTATAAAGAAGTCCTAGATTAGTAGTTCCTTTCAGATATCTAAAGATCCTCTTAACAGCAGTTAAGTGAGGTTCTCTAGGATCTGATTGGAATCTTGCACACAAGCATACACTATATAAGATATCCGGTCTAGATGCTGTTAGGTAGAGTAAAGAACCAATCATACCTCGATACAGCTTCTGATCTACTTAGCTTCCAATCTCTTCCTTGCTTAGGCTGCTTGTAGGGTGCATGGGTGTAGACATTATCTTGCAGTCATCAAGGTTGAACTTCTTCAGAAGCTCTTTAGTATATTTGCTTTGATGAATGTAAGTGCCATCTTTTCCTTGATTAATTTGGATTCCAAGGAAGAACTTCAATTCACCCATCATGCTCATCTCAAATTCATCCTGCATCAGCTTTGAAAAACTCTTGCACAAGGAAGCATTAGTAGAACCAAAAATAATATCATCAACATATATTTGAATGATTAAGATATCTTTCTTAGATGTCTTTCTGAATAATGTATTGTCAATTTGTCCTTTTTGAAAACCATTTTCTAATAAGAAATTACTTAGTCTTTCATACCAAGCTCTAGGAGCCTGTTTGAGACCATAAAGTGATTTCTTTAATTTAAAAACATAGTCAGGGTTTTTCAAATCCTCAAATCCTGGAGGTTGCTTGACATATACTTCTTCAGAAATAACACCATTTAGGAAGGCACTCTTAACATCCATTTGATACAATGTAATCCCATTGTTAACAGCATATGAAAGAAGTAACCTGATTGCTTCCAGTCTTGCTACTGGAGCAAATGTTTCAGTGAAGTCTATACCTTCTTGCTGACTGTAGCCTTGTGCCACCAGTCTAGCTTTATTTCTTACCACTTCACCTTGTTCATTCATTTTGTTTCTAAATACCCACTTGGTTCCAATGATGTTCTTATGTGCTGGTCTTGGCACTAAGTCCCATACATCATTTCTTTGAAACTGATTTAGCTCATCTTGCATAGCTACAATCCATCCATCATCAGTAAGTGCTTCATCAACATTCTTTGGCTTTATCATTGAGATTAGTCCCAGAAGTGAATCAAGTTGTTGATAGTCTGATCTTGTCTTTCTTGGACTTTCTTTGTTTCCAAGAATTAGATCTTCTGGATGTGATGATCTATATTTGAATTTCCTTCTTGGAGCTTCATCAACATCAGCACTCGGTTGGGTGTCTTCTTCTGAAGTGTCATCATGTTCTTGTGATGCTTCTAATTGAGATGGCTCTTCAGCATCTTCTTCCAATACAGCTTCTGAAGCTTCAACAGCTTCTGATGCTTTTTCAGGTTCTGAATTGATGTATTGGTATGGAACACCTGCATAACTATCATCTTGCTCTGACATTTTACTGTCAGGCTCTTTATCATCAAATCTAACATGTATAGATTCTTCCACTGTGTTAGTTTCAGAATTATACACTCTGTATGCTTTTGAGCGTTCAGAGTAACCTATGAAGATTCCCTTACAAGCTTTGGCATCAAATTTTCTTTTGTAGGCCTTGTTGTTTAGAATGTAACAGGTACATCCAAACTGATGAAAATAAGAGATGTTGGGCTTTCTTCCTTTGAAGAGTTCATATGTTGTTAGATTCAATAGAGGTCTAATATAGATTCAAGTCCATCTACTGTAATCATCCACAATGACTAATCCATATTTCTTCCCATTGATTGAGGCAGTACTTACTGGACCAAACAAATCAATGTGAAGTAGTTCTAAAGGTCTTGAGGTAGAGACAATGTTTTTAGGTTTAAAAGAAGTTTTTGAAATTTTGCCAATCTGACAAGGACCACACAGAGCATCTGAATGATATTTAAGATTTGGCAGGCCTTTAACCAACTTTAGTTTGCTAAGCTTAGAGATTAATCTCCAGTTAGCATGACCTAAGCGTTGGTGCCAGACCCACTTTTCATCATTCAGAGATAGAAGACAAACTATTTTCTGCTCAGTGAGTTCTGACAGATTCACCTTATAAACATTACCTCTTCTTAATCCTTTAAACAATATGGACTTGTCAGAGTCATTGATTACTGTACATGCCTCTTTATCAAATTTAACAATAAATCCGCTATCACAAAATTGACTAATGCTAAGCAGATTATGTTTGAGGCCATCAACTAACCAAACATTTTTAATTGAAATAGAAGAGTTACCAACTATACTTGTACCAATGATCTTCCCTTTTTGGTTTCCTCCAAACCCCATAGTACCTCCCTCCTTCAGAGTCAGGGTTTGGAACATACGCTTTTCTCCCGTCATATGACGTGAGCAGCCACTGTCCAGGTACCAGCATTGCTGCTTTGGCCTTCTTGGTGTGCAAACCTGAAGCAAATATTATTTGAGACTTTGGTACCCATATTTTTATGGGTCCTTTTGTGTTAGTCTTTACAAGCCTAGGTGGCCTTTGTTTGAAGGGCCTATCAGAGCCTCTATAGTTATCCACCCTTGTTGAAAATTTTTTTGGTTTATCATAACTCTTGAGCTTTGTTCTTGAATGTGTCAGAGCTTCTTTAGATTTAACATTAGCTTGAGGCTTAAAAATCTTAGGTTCTGAGGTTTTAACCTTCAGAGCCTTTGACTTTGAAGCCTCTGGCTTTGATTTTCTATTAGAAGCTGACTCATTTAGAACTTCTGATTGACTCTTTACAAAGGCAACCTTAGGTTTTGATTTATCTATATTAGAGGATTTTGAAGATAATGGATTATCTTTAAAGCGTGAGAATCCAAGACCTTCTCCTCTATTTCTACTTACATGATAAATCAAAGAAGCTATTTTGCTTCTTTTCATTCCATTGATAAGAAATTCCTGAAGTGCAAATTCATGCTCTGGAGGAACCTTATCATCAAGAACATAATGCGTTTCCATAAATTCATTTCTTGTTTTTAGAGATTCATTTTGTTCAATTATTTCATTTGCCTTTTCGGTCAGGTTGTTGTAGGCCTTTTTAAGGACCTTACACTCACCTGCCTTTTTGGTTAAAAGTTTTAAGGCATCTTTCAAGGAATCTATTAATTCAGAGCGAGAAAGATTAGCAAGTACCTCATCTTCATCTTCTGAATCTGAATCAGCTTCGTGCTCAGAGTTCTCTTGGTCAGAAGTGGTTGCCATCAAGGCTAGGTTTGCTTCTTCTTCCCCATCAGAATCTGATTCCTGATCCAAATCATCCCAAGTGGCAAGGAACCCCTTCTTGAGCTTACTTTTGTATCTCTCTTTGTTAGAGGTTCTCTTGGATGTTTTACTCAGGTTCTCTGGGCAGTCAGCAATGAAGTGTCCTGGTTTGTTGCACTTAAAGCATTTGTTTTGTTCTTCCTTCTTATCCTTAGAAGCACCAACCTTCTTGGAAGAACCTCCAAACTTACCAGCATACTTCTTGCTTCTCTTAGCCCATTGCGATACTTTTGCAGCCATTAGAACCATTTCTTCTTCTTCATCAGAGTCCATCTCGTGACCTTCTTCAGAAGCTTCTTCATCAGATACTATAACCTTCGCCTTCAGAGCCTTAGAGGAACTCTTGGTGCTTAGGGCTATCCCTTTTAGCTTCTTAGTCGATTCATCGGTCATGAGTTCCATCTCATGACTCTTTAGAGAACTAACCAAGCTTTCAAGAGACACAGTATCTAAATCCTTAGATTCCTGAAACGCTGTTACTTTTGGTCTCCACTTTGGCGGCAAGCTTCTGAGTACTTTCCTTACATGATCAGCTTCCGTATAGCTCTTATTTAAAACTTGAAGTCCAGAAACAAGAATTTGAAACCTAGAGAACATTGTCTCAATGTCCTCTCCGTCCTTCATTTTAAATAATTCATACTGATGTACTAACAAGTTGGCCTTGGCCTCCTTAACTTGTTTATTTCCTTCATACTTGGATTTAAGAGAATCCCAGATAGACTTAGCCGTTCTCTTATCTCCAATTTTCAAGTACTCATCATGAGAGATGGCATTTGTCATCATCCCTTTTACACTATGGTGCTTCTTATACTCCAGCTTTTGAGTAGGTGTAAAAGCCTTTCTGTCTTTAGAGCTGACTATTCCTTCCAAATCCATATTTTCAAAATTTACTCCATCTTCTACCAAGTCCCACAGATCACAATCAATCCCCATGATGTGACTGTACATCTTGGTTTTCCAGAATGGATAACCGGTCTCAGTTCCATTGAAAAAGGGAACTTTGTCAGAAGACCTTCTGTCTTTAGAATTGGAATCATAGTCATAGTTCATGTTGTTGTTGTTGTTGTTGTTGCTATTGTTTCCTTTCTCAACAGACATGTTTTTCCTTCCTGAATCTTAACTGTTTCACTGATAGGTGAGAGTTAGGCAACAGCCCAGCTCCTGATACCAATTGAAGGTGGAAAAACACAAGAAGGGGGGGGGGGGGGGGGTTGAATTGTGTTTTAGGAATTTAAAACTTTTTGGTTCTTAAGGTGTTTAATGCAGCGGATTTAAAACAAATTCAAGGAGATGCTGAGAGAGAGAAAGATAGACACACAGATTTATCCTGGTTCCCTTCACAAATTGAAGGTACGTCCAGTCTCCTTGTTTTCAACAAGAGCTTTTCACTATAATCTTTACAAGATTACACTTTGCTCAAGCACACTTGCAAGAGACTTCTCAAATGCTCAAGTTACAATTAACAAGAGACTTCACAAACAAACTTAAAATCTAAGAATGAATGTTTAGGGACACTTGATATACTATCAGAGGTGTTTACAAAATACAACTCAAATTGTTCTAAGACTTAGAATGACAGATTGAAATTATGGTGTCAGAATGCTTCTTAGTCTTTGAACGTAGTAATAGAATAGTGTTAATGGAACAGTAGTCATTTCCTCCATTTGAGTCTTCTATTTATATTTGGAGGAAGATGATGACCGTTGCAGAGAGAGAGGTGTGCCAGCTGGAATTTACTCGTACAATTATGATAGCTGTAGTTACCTTCTTTGGTAAAGATATCCAATTCCACTACCTCGCTATTTGAATTATCACTCATCCATTTTGAGTAATAATAGTACAATAGTATGATCCTCAATTGCGCTCCACATATGGATAAGGTTAACGTTGTACCAACGAATATTCCTTCCTGTGGACGTGACAGACCCTTGAAGTAGATTGTTCTTCAATCATTGGTTCTGGATATGTCAGTTCTTGAGTGACGTAAATTCCTTTTGCTTCAGATGCTGTTGTCATTGCTTCTTGAGGTTCTTTTGCTTCTGAGTCCGTCAGTGCCTTGTTTTGTCCTCAGAGGCACTTTCTTCGACATGCAAAATTTAAGCTTCTGATGAACAGTGATGTACTTTCAGAGCTTGTTTTGGCTGGCTTCTCTGCTATAATTCGTAGTGCTTCTGAATGAATTTTAACTTGTAGTTCTGCACACTAGAATAATCATTAGTAATTCCAATTGTAATTTTAATACTTTGTTATCATCAAAACCACTTAAAACATTAGAGGTTCATGTCAGACCCACTTTGTTCCAACAAAATTGGGAGGCACTGATCAAATATCAAGTGTTCAGAAGCTATTCACATATAATGTTGCTAAAGGAAATATTGTTGATATTGGAAGGCTTATTTTTGATAACTTGTGCCCATCTATTGTCTCTAGCAAAGCTATTGTTAGACACTCAAGACTACTGAGCCACATGTTTGCACAGTGTGGTTTGTTGGATGCTGTTACTCCATATCTTCCTGGCTTAAGCACCTTTCTGCTTGGTTCCAAGATTGTGAATAGTACTACACTAAGGTATTTAAGGCTGGTGAAGAATAATGAGATAGTTCATCCAACACATCCTGTGTTACTCAGAAATTCTGAGAAAGGCATTGGTGAAAGTTGGCTTGTACATGTCAGAGATAGTGAAGCAAAGAGAGTGATAGAAGCACATGCAGATTTCATGAAAAAGCTAGGTGCTGATATAGGAGATGGAGAACCTACAAAACTGACTGTAAGACAATCAAGGCTTTTGGAACAGCCTCTTAAACTAGATCAAGTCAAGAGAAAGGCTGCCAAAAGTCCTGCTGGAAAGAAAGCTGCTAAGGCTCCAAAGACCACAGCTCCAAGAACATCAAAGAAACCAAAGGTCAGGAAGCTGTTGATGGATCTCACAGAAGATGAGAAGGAAGAAGCTGTGATGCAGGCAGCTTTGGCAAAGGTTGAAGAGTTCAATAAGAAGCAAGAGGCTCTGAAGGATGGTTATGAGTGTGGCATTGAAGAATCTGTATTTGATAAGATGCATGAGAAGCTTCCCAAAAGGAATGATCCTCATAATCTGCTGGCAAAACAGACTTTGTATGGAAATGAAACTGCACAAGCTTCAACAAGTACTGCTCCAATCATTCAAACCTTGGATGAAGATTCTGATAAAACACCTTCACCACCCCCTGATAATTCTATCACAAAAACCCTACCCATTTCTGAGAATGTTCAACCTGTGAACACTCAAGAAAACACTGAACCAGAAAATGACCCACAACTAGAAGTTGCTCAACCAGAACATAATCCACAGCCAGAAAATGAACCTGAACCAGAAAATGATCAACCAGAAAATGAACCTCCACCAGAACATACTACATCAGACCATAACAACCAAAAATCACCATCACCAGAACATGAGCAAGAGCAAGTCTCTGATACTTTTCATTCTGATGAACATGTACATGAGCAATCCCCACATCATGTGGCTACGGACAACTCATGTGATTTACCTACACCTATCAAGACACATGTTCAACATATAAATGAGACTATGAATCTTGAAATCCTACAAAGAACCCCTCCTGACCAATCACAACATCTCCAACACCTTTTGCAGGATCTCTCTATGGACTGCATATTTTTCCCACCTCACCTACCCTCAAGAATAGCCAATGAACCTCTTGACCAAACTCAGGATGACATTACTAATTTGCTAAAAGCCGTTGACAAGAATCTTAGGAGAATGTCCAGTGCCATTCCACACAGGTCCATTGACATAGCGCACATTGACAAAGAGTGTGACCTAATGGAACAAAATCTGGTTCTCATGCTTCGCTCTGTCAGGAAGGCTTACACTACAGACCTGAATTTGAGAAATGAGTTAGCAAGGAAGGAAGAGGAAGAGAGGCGTGAAAGGGAGAGATTGGAAGCTGAGGAGAGGGAGAGAAAAAGGTTGGAAGATGAGCGCATAGAAAGGGATAGACAAGCTGCTGAGCAAGCCAGGCTAGCAGAGGAAGCTAGAAGAGCTGCTGAACTGGCAGAGCTTGAACAAATTGCCAGGACTGCACCAGCTTATGCTCTACAAATAAGGGATAATCAAGATGTCTTTCAGAGAAGACTTGATGAGCATTCTTCTATGCTGGCTTCTATCATGACTACTCTCCAAAGCATCAATGCCAGATTACCTCAACAACCTGATCAACCTTAACCCCTAGGATTCTAAGCACATGTTCTGATTATTTGTTTAATGTTTATCATGTTCTGATATCTGATTTGTAACTTGTTGAATATTTTTCTTATCAAGTACTCTGTTGCTTATTCAACTATCTTCTGTGTTCATTATTTATTTCTATGTTTATTATTTGTTGTCTATTTCTTTTGTGCTTTCATAAATAATTTTGAGACAAAAATCAACACAAAGATTTCAAAGCTAAATAATGAGTTTATTCAATTGAAAATTGTTGATTACATAAGTTTCTATCCAACTTTTCACTTGGATCCTACATAAAACAGCTAGTCCTAAATCTAGCTTATTTGAATCTAAGGGAAATGGAAGAGTTCACGACATTCTCATCACTTCCTTATTGGGAAATCAATGAAAAGTGATCTCATTGATTATGAAGAGAAGTATTCTTCCTTGGGAGGAACATATGTACTCAAGAATTCCTTCCAATCAGAATCCCATTCAGATTCTGACTCAGATAAGGACTCTTGTTGTTTAGCCTTGGATCTCGTTTGATATTTGACTCTGACAGGAGCAGAAGTTGATGCCCTCATCTTCTGAAGTTTCTTCTTAGACTCTGCGTCATGTTGAATCTTCACTTTCTTCTTCTTCTTCTCTTGCACTCTCTTACTTTTGATCACTTTTCTATCCTTCTCCATTGTTGATTTTTCACAATGAAATGGAAGTGTTGAGTGAAATGACAAAGTTCATGGTCCTTATATAGTGGTTTCAAAATGGACAAGTTCTTGGTTTTTACGACAAGCCATTTAATTGGAGTAGTTGTAACCACCTTGACTGCATTGAAACTCTACTTTTGACCATTTTTTTTTTCAAAATTGTCATTTATTTCTTGTCAGTTTTATCTTTTTGTTTAATGACAAAAGCGGGAGTAAGAGCTGTTATTAATTTATGAGATGCTAAACTGAAACCAAATTCCAAAATTTTTATTTTTCAAGTTATGTCTATATACAATATAATTTTGAGGAAAATATCAGTTGAAATTTGAACTTCTGATACATGGTACGTATAAAAGAAAATTGCACTTTTCTTTCATAGGTATCAGACTTAGGGGGAGAGCTTGCAAACCTAGCCTTTGAAAGTCTAGTGTATTAGTTTAAGTTCAAAATTCAAATGAATATTTTTAAACTGATTTAATTAATCATTGCTGAACTTAGGGGGAGCTTGCAAAACTCATCAACCTAAGAGATGCTTGATAAATTTTATCAACAACCATTGTAAATTAATACTTGGTTTGTCATCAATCAAAAAGGGGGAGATTGTTGGAACAAAAGAGGTTCTGACATGATCCAATTAAGTTTTGATGATAACAAAAGTATTAATATACAATAGGGTATACTAATTATTTAATCCAAGTGTGCAGATATTCAAGTTAATTTTTATATTCATTTAAAGCACATTGGAAGCTCTGATATGGCAAAGCAAACTCTGATCAGAACTTGAAGACATCAGAAGATGCATATTTGGTTCATCAGAGGATGCAAATTTTATTCATCAGAAGATGCATATCAGACTCTGATAAAGAGCAGTGAGAGCCGTTTTGTCAGAAGAACATTCTCTGCATCAATGATTATACTCTGACATTCCAAAAGCTGATGAAATCAATCTTATCCACAGAATTGTGACGTTTGTACTATTGTACGAACTCTTTACCTGATTGGGATAAAACTTTCTCTCCAAGATTGATTACATACAAGGTTACCTGATTTGGATATCAAAGGTACTATCTACAGCTGGCGCAATCTCACCGCATCAAATTCAAATCAAACACGCTCCACCATTCTCTATAAATTGGAGCGAGTTTGAAGCTTTGGGATACGACACTTGAACAATTTGAAAAGAGCTGTTACTCTGCTAAATTCATTCTAAAGCACAAAACTGCAAATACAACTTGAACTCATATTCAAAATCCAAGACTCCAGTTTCAGCTTCTGTTAATTCATTAGTTGAACCTTAGAATTTTGTATTAAGATTCTAAGTTAAGTCTTGTATCAAAAGTTGTATTTAATTTGTAACTGAACATTGATCTTCATATCAATTGTTCAGACTCTGTTTTTCTAAACTTGTGTATTAAAGTCTCTTGCCTGCGTGCTTGAGCATTAGGAAGTCTCTTGTTTGTATACTTGAGCATTGGAAGTCTCTTGCTTGTGTGCTTGAGCAATTGTAATCTTTGGTGATTATAGTGAACTCTCATGGAAGTACAAGAGGACTGGACGTACTCTCGGTTTGTGAGGGGAACCAGTATAAAAATCTCTGTCTCTATCTTTCTCTCCTTCTCTCTACCTTCAAAGTTATTCTTGATTGTGTTTTGTTTTCTAACCGCTGCAAACTCTGATAAGTTCTCTGTAACTTAGAAGAAATTTTTTAAATTACCAAAAACACAATTCAACCCCCCCTTCTTGTGTTTTTCACACCTTCAGATGCGAAATCTTCATATACCATGTCATATAATCAGGCGCCATTAACCACAGATATAGAGCACGAGTTCCCAGCTCATAAGGAGTCAAGATCCGATCCATGAAATGCACAAATAGGTAGTCCATCTGTTGTAGTGTTGTGTCAACAACAACATAGGGTGTTGGAGGCCTCAGGATGGTCTGTGTTGGAACAAAGTGGGTCTGACATAAACCTCTGAGGTATAATTAATTTTGATGATAACAAAGTGTTAAAATTACAATTGGTGTTACTAATAATTATTCTAGTGTGCAGAATTATAAGTTAAAATTCATTTAAAAGCACTACGGACAAAAGCAGAGAAGCCCAACTAAGAAGCTCTGAAAGTCTATCGCTGATCATCAGAAGCTTAAAATTCAAGTTCTGAAGTTAGTAGTTCTAAGGACTCAAGCAAGACTCTGGAAGGTTTCAGAAGCTGAAGACCATCAGAAGCTGAAGCAAAAGGAATATACGTCATTCAAAAACTGACAAGACCTGAACAAATGATTGAAGCTTTTATCTACTTAAGGTCGTTGTCATATCCATGGAAAGGAATATTCGTTTGTACAACGTTAACCTTGTCCATAAGTGGAGCGTTTTTGAGGATTGTACAATCATACTATTATTACTACAAATGGTTGAGTAATATTCAAATGCACAAGGTAGTGGAATTGTATTTCTTTCCATAAAAGACAATTCATAGCTATCAATTGTACGATCATTCCAGCTGGCGTCTTATCTCTCTGCAACGGTCATTCTCATTCCTTCAATA
The DNA here is from genome assembly GCA_030408175.1 of Trifolium repens. Classification (NCBI taxonomy): domain Eukaryota; kingdom Viridiplantae; phylum Streptophyta; class Magnoliopsida; order Fabales; family Fabaceae; genus Trifolium; species Trifolium repens. The sequence goes on along the minus strand of CP125848.1, from coordinate 36,540,500 downwards.
TAAATAGAAGACATCAATGGAAGAAATGAATACTAATTCTATTACTGCTCTAAGATTCTGAAAGCTCTGACATTCAAGATTTTATTTGTCATTCATTGTCTTAAGCATTTGCGTTGTATTTTGTAAACACCACTGATAGTATATCAAGTGTGTGATAACTTTCATTCTTATTATTAAGTTTGAGAAGTCTCTTGTTAGTTGTAACTTGAGCATTTGAGAAGTCTCTTGCTAGTGAGCTTGAGCATTTGTAATCTTGTGAGATTATAGTGAAAATCCCTTGGAAGTGCAAGGGGATTGGACGTACTCTCAATTTGTGAGAGGAACAAGTATAAATTCTTTTGTCTCTCTTTCCTTCTCTCAGTTCTTTGCTTGTCTTGTGTTTTAATCCGCTGCAAATTAGTTTTAATTGAGAAAAAGTTTTAATTTCAAAAACACAATTCAACCTCCCCTTCTTGTGTTTTTCCACACCTTCAATTGGTATCAGAGCCTGGTTTGTTGCCTAACTCACCTAACAGTGAAACAGTACAAAGATCCAAGTGAAAAACATGACTGACGCTGGTGAAAATAGTGGAGGAAAGAAGCAAAATGCTGTGAACTTTGATTATGACACAAATGAAAAGAAGTCTTTTGATAAAATTCCATTTTTCAATGGGAATGCCACTTCTTACTTCTTTTGGAAAAGAAAGATGTATAGTCACATTATAGGTGTAGACTGTGATTTGTGGGATATGGTAGAAGAAGGTGTTGTTTTTGAAAATATGGATGGAGAAGGTGTAGATAGTTACCAAGTTAGAAAATCTTTTATACCAGATCAAAAGAAAGAGTACAAGAAACATCATCTAGTGAAAGGTATGATGACCAATGCAATCTCGCATGATGAATACCTCAAAATTTTAAACAAGACCACTGCTAAGTCCATTCTGAAGGCTCTGAAATCCAAGTATGAATGGAATAAGCAAGTTAGAGAGGCCAAGGTAAACTTGCTTGTTCAACAGTATGAACTCTTCAAAATGAAGGATGGAGAGGACATTGAGACTATGTTTTCAAGGTTTCAAGTTCTGGTCTCTGGACTTCAAGTTCTGAACAAGAGTTACATTGTTGCTGATCACGTTAAGAAGATTACCCCCAAAGTGGAGACCTAAGGTGACTGCATTTCAAGAAGCTAAGGATTTGGATGAAGTAACCCTTGAAGACTTGATAAGTTCATTAAAGAGTTATGAGGAGGTTAATGGCTGATGAATCTACCAAGAAACTGAAAGGGATAGCCCTAAGCTCTAAGAGTTCATCAAAGGCTCTGAAAGCTAAGGTTATAGAATCTGAAGATGAAGCTTCTGAAGGTAGTCTTGAAGATGGGTCAGAAGATGAGAAGAAATGGTGCTGATGGCTGCTAAAGTATCTCAATGGGCAAAGAGAAGCAAGAAGTATGCTGGAAAATTTGGTGTTCTTCCAATAGATTTGTTGCTACTAAGGACAAGAAGGAAGAACAAAGCAAGTGCTTTAAATGCAACAAACCGGGTCACTTTATTGTTGATTGTCCTGAGAACAATAGTAGATCAAACAAGAAAAGCTCTAGTAAAGAAAAGTACAAGAATTTGGACAAGGACTCAGACTCTGATGGAGTTGAGGAAGCTAATTTGGCTCTGATGGCAACTGCTTCTGATAGAGAAGACTCTGAACATGAAGCAGACTCTGATCCAGACAATGAAGAAGAGGTAATTGCTAAACTTTCTAGAACTGAATTAGTAGATTCTTTGAAAGATGCCTTAAAATTGCTTACCAAGAAAGCAGGGGAATGTAAGGTCCTTAAAAAGGCCTACAACAACCTGACTGAAAAAGCAAACATAATGGTCGGAAGAGAATGAGTCTCTAAAAAATAGAAACTGCTTTGTGGAAACAGATTATATATTTGATGATAAAGTTCCTCCAGAGCATGAGTTTGCTCTTCAAGAACTTCTCATCAATGGCATGCAAAGAAGTAAAATAGCCTCATCAATTTTTCATGTTAGCAGAAATAGAGGAGAAGGTCTTGGATTCTCTCGTTTCAATGGGAATAATCCATTACAACATATTACAACCTGTCTGCTTAAACAAAAATTCCTCTAAACCTAAGATAGTCTTTGTTAAAAGCAAATCAGAAGTTCAGGGTGTATCAGACAATGAGAAGACCTCTAAGTCAGAGGTAAAGAAGTTTGAGTCTCTGAGTCATTCAGAACTTAAGACTTCTAAACCTAAGACTAATGTCAAACCTGCTAAGACTCTGATATACTCCACATCTAAGTCTAAGAATCATTCAAAGCAAAAAACTTTTTCAAAAGGCTCTGATGATTCTAGACCTTCTGATAAACCATATAAGCAAAGAAAACCTAAGGTGGTAAGAACTAATTATATAGGACCCATGAAAATATGGGTACCAAAGTCTGAGATTGTATTTGCTTCAGATTTGCACTCAAGGAAGGCAAAAGCAGCAATCATGATACCTGGACGGTGGTTGCTCACGACATATGACAGGAGAAAGGCATATGTTCCAAACCCTAACTCTGAAAGAGGGAGGCACTGTGGGGTTTGGAGGCAAACAAAAGGGCAAGATAATTGGGACAAGTACTATTGGTAATTCTTCTTTGTCAATAAATAATGTTTGGCTTATAGATGACCTTAAACACAATCTACTTAGCATAAGTCAATTTTGTGACAGTGTGAAGCGGCCGGAAAAATGCCCCGAGCGTAATGAACGCTCGAAATGACACAGAGTCGCCACCGAACTTTATTCATTCCCGAAGGAAAAGGAAAATATCGATAAAACCTTGAAAGCAACGGAAAGATGGTCATCACAACCATTTCCGGGTTCGGGAGTCGATTATGCGAGGGGAAGGTATTAGCACCCCTCACATCCGTTGTACTCAACGGGAACCTTCTTGTTAGCTTAGGGTTAAAAAGTGTTTTGAAAATTATTTGCATGTTTTTCCTTATTGATAAAATATTTACAAGAGGGGAAAAAGTTAGTTTTATTATTATTGTGCTTGACGGTTGTTGGATCCCGCTCCTACGTATTCCCAAGTGTAATGGGAAAATTAAAGCTACGTAGTTCTTTAGGTAGAAAATGCTTGTGTGTTGATTGATTTTATTTGTGAAAATGGTTTAGTCGCGCTTGGGCGAAAAAGTTTGCTTGATTAAAAGAAAAATGATTAACTCGCACTTGGGCGAAAAAAGTTTGCTTGATAAAAGAAAAATGACTGACTCGCGCTTGGGCGAAAAAAGCTTGTTTGATAAATAAAAAATAAAAAACTGACTCGCACTTGGGCGGTAGTATTCGTTTGAAGAAAATAAAATGCACATGGGCGTGAAAAGAACAAAGTTTGGTGAGTTGAGATTGATTTTATTTTTGAAGTTGGAAAGATACTATGTTAAATAACAAAACAAAATTTATTTTAATGAGTTAGCAAGGAACAAAAAGTACTATGGACATAGATAATGCTGAATTAATAAAGTTTTTAGGACCAGAGTACTCTGGAAACAGTTAGTGCTGAATTATAAAGGTTTGGGGACCAGAGCACTCTGGAAATATATAACTGAATTAATTACTGGTTAGGGACCAGAGCACTCTGGAGATTATTAGTACTGAATTAATAAAGGTGAAGGACCAGAGTACTCTGGAAACAGTCAGTGCCAGTGTATGATTTTTTTTGGTGTTGTGTTATTGCTATTTTTTTTCATTTTTATCATGTTTTGAATTAAAAGTAAATGCTTTAAATTAAATAAATGCAATAAATGAAATAAAAATAAAGGTGAAGGACCAGATCTGGAAATATAGACTGAATACATTACTGGTTAAGGACCAGAGTACTCTGGAGTTTATTAGTACTGAATTAATAAAAGTGAAGGACCAGATCTGGAAACAGTTAGTGCAAGTGTGTGCTTTTTTTTGTGTTTTGTTATTATTATTATGCTTTGCAATAATTTAAATGCCTTAAAATAAAGGCAGTTAATGAAATAAAATAAAAGCAAATAAATAAATAAAAACAGGGGGTGCAAATAATAAGAACGGGGGGTGTAAACAGCAGGAAGCAAAAGGAAAGAAAAATATTGGAAATAAAACCACCAAGGTAGGACTCGAACACATATCCTGTCAATCACCAGTCACTCTCCCAACCAAGTGAGCCACGAGCGCATGTGTGATAGTTAAAGAGCATCTAATATATATGAATCAAAAGAGGCAGTGGAAAGGTTAAAAGACAGAGGGCTATAAATACCCAGCTTTGTTTATTTTTCATTCATTTTATAATTTCCTTCTCTCTCTTTCAGTCCGCTCTCTCTCTTCTCTCTCTGTTATTTTCACCGCCGGAGAAAACCGGTATGGCGGCCAACGGCGGCGCCACCGTCTTTTCCGACGAACTTCACCGGAAAACACTTTAAAAAACAAAACTCTTTATATCAAACCTTATTTTTTTTATATGCTCTTTTTAAATCCGGAACCCAAATTTTAAAAAGGCTCACCAAATCAGTTGGATCGGAGGAAAATGGTGATTGGAGAACGAGATCGTTCTCTCTCGTTCTGTTTCGTTCTTCTTCCTTTTGGGTGAGTTTATGTGTTATGGTTTGGTTTTTTTTTGTTTTGATGATTCTGATGGCTTTGATGATTTTTGGGTTGTGATGCTGTTTTGTGTTGTATGAAGGTTTGATGTTGTTACTGAGAAAATTCTGGTTTGGATGTGGGTGATTGTGATTTTTCGGTTGCTCATTCCTCCCTTTCTTTGATACATTGGATTAACTGGACAAAAGCCTCCACCGGATAAAAGAGTGCTTCTTCTGTTAAAGAAAAAAAGAAAATGAAATTGAGAAAAGGAGAGGGGACGTGGGATGCTGCTATCCAAGCTTTCTTTTTTTTCTTCTGATTTTTGTGTTGTTAATAATAATAATAATAATAATAATAAAAAGAAAAAGAAAATTGGGGAGAGGGTGGGACGTTTTTTTGGTTTTGTTTTATATATAATAATAATGTAATAATAATAAATTAATAATGATAATTAATAGTAATGAATATGATAATAATTAAAATAGTAAATATGGTAGGAAATATATTAATAGTGGTAATAATATGAATAATGGTAATGATAATAATAACGGAAATAAAAATGAGTAACAATGGTAATTAATAAAAGGATATGGAAAATAAATAGGAAATATAATTAAAGAGAAGAAAAGACTTTTGATTGTTTAGTCGGCAAAATTAACTTTGAATCCGACTAAACTAAATTGTACACACACGAATGCAAATAAAAGATATGTGTAAAAAATGATAAGAGTATAAAAAGTCGGGACAAAATTGGGGTACTACAGCTGCCCCTACTTAATTGTCCCTTGACATAAAGGATGTGAAGGATAATTAAGTATGAAGGAACCGAATTTTGTCTCTAGAGAAAAAAAATGTCAAACAAGGGAGATGACTTCACTCAAGAAGGGTTGATCAAATCCAGCCGCTCATGCCGGAGGTAGATCCATAAAGAGAAATATGATAATTATTCAGCCGCTTGCACTGACGCTGGTGAAACGATAAATGATGAAAAGATCGTCGCCAGTTTGCCGCTGGTGAAAGGATAAATGCTACAAAATAATCATCGCCAGTCTGCCGCTGGAGAAACGATAAATGCTATGATATGATCGTCGCCAGTCTGCCGCTGGTGAAACGATAAATGCTATAAGATGAACGTCGCCAGTCTGCCGCTGGTGAAATGATAAATGCTATAAAATGATCATCGCCAGTCTGCCGCTGGTGAAACGATAAATGATATGATATGATCGTCGCCAGTCTGCCGCTGGTGAAACGATAAATGCTATAAAATGATCGTCGCCAGTCTGCCGCTTGTGAAACGATAAATGTTATAAGATGATCGTCGCCAGTCTGCCGCTGGTGAAACGACAAATGCTATAACATGATCGTCGCCAGTCTGCCGCTGGTGAAACGATAAATGCTATAAAATGATCATCGCCAGTCTGCCGCTAGTGAAACGATAAATGCTATAAAATGATCGTCGTCAGTCTGCCGCTAGTGAAACGATAAATGCTATGATATGATTGAGTAGACTCACTGAGGGAGCTTTAACTGGGGAACTTTAGTTGTTGTGAGTAAATCCACTGGGATTTTGAGAAGAGATTCTCTGAGCAATTTGTTAGACTACTTGGCTATCACTTAGAAGGGGGGGTTGAATAAGTGATCCTTGAAACAATGTAGGTTTTAAAAAAAATTGTTTTGTTTCAATCGTGCGAGCGGAAGCACCACCGGATCGGTAGTCTATGCACCGATTGATCAAAGGAAATGTAGTATAGCCTTGGAACGGTTATGAAAAGATTTGGAAACGATCGAGTTCAAAATTAATTGAATATAAACGTTTGAATTAAAATCAACCCCAAGCAAGTTACAAATATAAAAATTTAATCCAATCACAATCAAGCAATAGCAATTGAATTTTTGGTGTACCAATACCAACACGAAAAATTCAATTGATTAAAAAATTAACGAAATTATGAAAAGTAAAAGATTGAGAGAGAGAGACACAAACGGTTTGTTTAGGGAGTTCCCCGGCTTTCGTGTCGTCCTCGCGGTCGGCCGGGTACGTCTCCCCCCAAATAACCAAACGGGTTATTTGAGAGTATATAGATCAAAAATGATGAACACAAGTGCACAATTTACAATTGAAACTTATAACCCTATAACGAATCAAAAGTAAACTATGCGAATAAACCTCAACACACAACGAAGCTTCGCCCTCTGATTCCAACGATCCGACCCGTGCCAATCCGCACTTGATCGTTCAGCTGAGTCCTTCGCTTCTTGTTGTTGAACCTTCAAGATTCGCACGATCTTGAACCCTTGTGAGAAACCAAAACCTTCGTCACAATTCAACCCGATCACGATTCTGATTCACCACGAACCGTACCGAACGTTATCAACAAATATGCAATTTCTATTGACTTGATCCCATACTCAAACTTCAATTTGATTGCAAACTTGATGAAGATGATGAACTTGTGATGAATAAAACCTTTGATCCAAATTTTCACTCAATTTGAATCCCAAAGCGTTTTCTGAACTTTCTCACTGGTTTCCTCTGGTTTACAATGACACACCACATTGCTATTTAAAGAGAGAATATAATTGAGCAAATTTGGGCAAAATTTCACAGACATGTATCGATACAACTGATGGTTTGTGTCGATACAAACCCTTTGACCAACGTTAAAAATGAAAGATTTGACCTATGTATCGATACAAACACAGGTGTGTATCGATACATATATCAGTTTCTTGAAATCTTGACTGATATGTATTAAATCATGCAAGCATGATTCGATACATCATGCACTCTCTGGTTTTCTGAGAGATACAGGTGTGTATCGATACATGCAAGCATGATTCGATACACAAGTGACTCTCTGCCTCTGAGAGACCACTTTTGTATCGATACAAGTGGTATATGTATCGATACAAAATGCACAAAATCAGTCTGAAGTAATTTCAGGACATTTGTATCGATACACATGTTTATGTATCGATACATAATACCTAAAAACAATTTTTCAAAGTTTTAAAAATAGTTTTTCTCTGTCAAGTCATTTGTAATGTTGCCAAAATATGTTCTACTTTATTTTCATGTGCTTTGACAATTATTAAAACATGAGGATGAACTGGTGCACTTACATTCTCCCCCTTTTTGATAATTGTCAAAACTATGCATAAGCTAACTAAGCCTACACCTAATATGCAATAACTTAGCAATATGTATACAGACGCAATAAACACCAAGGCTAACAATAAGCAACGCTCCCCCTGAGTTGATGCCATAATGCGTTTGACATTGTTGATAATATTCAATACTTCTTTAGCTATTTATCCTTAGCTTGTGCATCCAAATCTCTCCCCCTTTGACAATATCAAAAAGAAGAAGAGAGCTCATTAGAAGTATCAAGTTCAAACACTTTTAACCATAGTCATATCGTGCACTTACATTTGTCGAAATGCACTATATGATAAAGTATCATAATCAAATAAATACATACAAAGATATGCCAAAATATATCAATGACGAATACCAAATATCATGACAAATATGGAATGTAGAATAAGAAACCAAAAACCAACGCATGAATATCGTAACATATTGACATTTTAATTCAACCAACATATCCAAATATGGGACGAAATAAACAAAATAATGCAACAAATGCATAAGCATAAGAAATCATTCATACAAACCAAATTATCCAACATACTAAGTCATACAAACCAAAGTGAATGTTGTCTAAACATGACAACATTAAAATTATCCGTACAACCATATCGAAATAAAAGAAGTCATAAGAAATAACAAAATAAAATTGTTCATGTGGTACGAGAAAATAAATGCGATAAAACAAATTTAAGCATCATTATCATTCATGCCATCCGGGTTGTGATAGGAATTGAAGTATTGGTCAACGGGAGTTTGTTGCTTGATGCATTCATTCAATTGGTTTTGTAGATGATCAAACCTTGATACATTATAAGCATGCATATCATCAAGTCTCATGGTTATCTCATTTTGGAACTTAGCTTGTTTAAGCTTATTTCCTTTAACATTTCCATAATTGCACCATTACCAATCTCCGAGGGGTCATTATCCATGCTTTCATTTTCATGTAATTCCACTCTTGGTCTCTTACCCCTTTCTTCTTGATTCCCTTGAGTTGGCTCTTCATCTTCGTCTTCCTTTCCACAAAACTCATAATCTTCAATCTCATTATTCCACTTATAATCCATCTTTTTCATTTGAGTTATGCTAAAAATTTGATCTCTTTTTGGTATAATCCAAAATCCCGCTACCTTGTAGGTTATCTTGAAGTGGTCTAAGATAGTGAAGATCCAACTTGAATATCCGAAACAATGATCTTTCTTAGAATCTCTCAAGGCAAATAAGCGGCTCACAATGTAGTGTGGCCAATCCATTTTCTTTCTTTCCATCATAAGGTACATAAGGTCAATATCCTTCCAATCAAGTCGAGAATACGATCCACCTCTAGGCCATAGAATGTGATTCACAATCCAAAGTAAAACCCTTGGACCTTTCTTGAGCCTACCGGCCTTTCCATTTGGACTTTTACCATTCCTAGTTAGAGTGCTAGCAAACTCAGCCATATTGTACTTAGGACCATCAACATCGGTGAACTTTTGCAAGTTATTATCAGTTATCAAGCCAAATAGTTTGAACCAAAGGGTGTTAGAGAACTTGTAAATCTTCTGTCCTATACAAAACTCAAACTCAGCACCATTTTGCTCTTGTAATCCATAATAGAAAATCCTAACCAAATCCTCTATGTAAGCTCTCTTCAAGTTACAAAAGGTAGAGAGATTTTCTCTCTTAATGATCTCAGCAACCTCACTTAGATGTAATTCCTCAAGGTTCTCAACATCAACAACATTTTGAGGGATTACCTTCTTTTCCTTACAATTTCTAATGTAGAAGTGTATGTAATTCTCATGAATAAAGTTCTCTTCCCTAAAGTTTTCTTCATGATCACTATCCCTTATTATCTTAGTCCTACCTTTATTCTTACTTCTATTGCTAGTAGCCATTATCAAAGTGAGGAATAGAGTAATGTTACCTTGTTGAGAGTTTGAGAAAATGAAGAATCCACACACACCCAAATTGAAAAACCCTTGTCTTGAATGTGAAGATTTTGAAGGCTTGAACCACAATATTGATGAAGGAATGTGAATGAGCTATGAATTTGAAGTGGTTTAGTGTCAAGTTTTGTGAGTTTTGGTTGAGTTTTGAGGGAGATTGAGAATTTGGGAATGAGGGTTTTTGATGAATTTTTCGTGTAGAAGAAGAAGTGTTAGGTGTTTGATGAATGAATGAGTGAAAATTGATACATAAAGCTGTTTTTACGCGTTTGTATCGATACAACATCATGTTTGTATCGATACAAGTTAGTTTTTCTGAAGCATGTATCGAAGCATGCGAGCATGTATCGATACATGAGACAGTGTCTGCCCAAACTGAAGAGTTATGTATCGATACAAGCATCATATGTATCGATACATATCAGTTCATTTTGAAATTTTGAAAAAATAACTAACATGTATCTATACAGTGTTTATTTGTATTGATCCAAAATGCATTATTTTCGATTTTTCTCAAAACACATGAACTTATAAGTTAGAAAAATAATTTTTATGACTTCCAAAAAACATGTATGTATGAAACACATATAACCAATAAGGTACATTCTTATGTATGTGAGCAAAACAAAATACCAAAGCACATTATAACATGAGAACACATGTTAAACCATGTATGCATGATAATCCATTCACATAAAGAATCAAAGTACCAAAATTAATTATATGAAAATATATGTCTATGTGTGCACACAAAGTCACATATAAGAATGAATCAAACATATACAAACCAAGTATGAACTTAATATGGCAATTGTAATGATATTTGTCAAATCCCCATTTAAGACGTATGAGTCTCAAAAACTTATAAATATTTTTGAGCAAAATTCTTGGAAATGAAGGATTAGACAACTATCAAAGCAAATATCATATTAAGGAGAAAGTTGTATGTATATGAACCAATATACAAATGCTAAGTAAAAGAAAATATAAAGGAAAAGGTAGAGAATAGAATCTTCCCTTAAGTATTATGTGGAGGAAGTGATCAATTTCCACAACATTGTAAGTGTTGAGTTGAAGCTTTTCTCATCATTTTCCTTGTTCGTAAGTCTTGAACTCCATTGATGTCGGTGTCTTTCGTCAATGGTTCAAGACATTCTCCTACATACTTAGACATTTGAAGTAGGTCCCCAACTCATGTTGGGTCCTAGTTGGTTAGTAGCAACATTATTGCTTAACTTGGGAAACCATTGCAATTTGCCTTTTGGTACCAAGGTTTTTCGAGCATGACATTTTGCAATAGTATGACCCTTGTTACAACAATAATGACAAACGATATGAGGATTACTTTTCTTAGGATCCTTTTCAACAAATTTATACTTTTTATTTCTAGGTTTTAAAGATTTGTTGAATTTAGATGGATCAACCGCAAAAGTAATCTCCGGCTTAGATGGTTGTTTTAGCTTATCTTGCAACTTTCGCAAGTCTCTAGATAAGTAAAAGCATCCATCACATCCGGTTCTATCGTTACCATAACTATCAAAAGTCACAAGAGGTTTTTGAATCATAGACTCTTTGAGAGCTTTCAACTCAAGCTCCGTTTCCGAAACTTTTGCCTCAAGGTATTTATTAACTTGCATTAAACTTTTTAGTCGTTGAAAAGCCTCTTTAGTCTCTTTGTGTAACTTTTCAAAAGCGACTTGCAACTCCTGATATTCTAAAAGCGTATATGAGCTAGAGGGATTTTGATTTACCTTTTTAGGAGCAAGTTTCTTGCGATCATGGGATGTTAAGCACACATTAGCCAATGCATCTTCACCACTTGAGCTAGAGCTTGATGATGAAGAGGAAGATGAGCTTCCGCTCTCCCATGCAACATAAGCTTTCTTTCCTTTGTCCTTGCTTCCCTTTTTGAATAAAGGTGACTCATTCTCTTTTCTCTTGAGCTTAGGGCAATCCGGCTTGAAATGACCAACTTTGCCACATTCATAGCATGCCCCTTTTTTGGAGTGCCTATCATCTTCATTCTTCCGGCGGTAACCACTATCTTTCCGAAACTTCTTAAGATTCTCATCGGAATGTCTTATCCCATTCTTTCTCACATATCTATTGTAGCGTCGAACGAAGAGCCCCATTTCCTCATCATCGGAATCGTCTTCGCTTGAGCTACTTTCCACTTGCTCAACCTTTCTGGACTTGGATTTTGAGGCTTTTAGAGCAATGAACCTCTTATCCTTTTCTTTTTCCTTTTCGTTGTGTTTTTCCTTTTTCTCACCTTTTTCATGCTTTTGCAACAAATTAAGCACTTGTTCATGTTCCGTTAGCTTACCAAATAAGGTTGTGAGACTCAAAGTTGTAAGATCATTCGCTTCTTTGATTGCGGTGACCTTTGGTTGCCATGACCTATTAAGACATCTCAAAACCTTATTAGTAGCATCTTGATTTGTGATTGGTTTACCTAGACCATGTAACTTGTTGGTGATTTTTACAAATCTTTGTTGCATATCCGCAATGGTTTCACCATCTTGCATATGAAACAATTCGAACTCTTGAGTTAAGGTGTTTATTTTCGAAAATTTGACCTCATTAGTTCCCTCAAAATGAGTAACTAATGTATCCCACATTTCCTTAGCCGTAGAACAATGCGACACATGATAAAATTGTTCAATCCCAAGGGATGAAATAAGTATGTTTTGTGCCTTTGCATCGTAATTGACCTTTTTCTTTTCATCATCCGTCCATTGTGCCATAGGCTTATTTGTGACAATGCCATTGAGGTCGGTGATTGTTGGAACAAACGGACCGTTCTCAATAGCATTCCACACTTCACCATCAAAAGAATTGATGTGTATGCGCATACTACTTTTCCAATAATCAAAATGATCTCCATTGAATATAGGAGCCCTATTATATGCCTCTTTCGGTGCAAAAGCCATGTTTTCTAATAATTGGCACAATCCTCCGAATTTTGTAAACAAAACTTAACCGGGATCGTCGACAGTCTGCCGCTGGTGAAACAATAAATGCTATAAAATGATCGTCGCCAGTCTGCCGCTGGTGAAACGATAATTGCTATAAAATGATTGTCGCCAGTCTGCCGCTGGTGAAACGATAAATGCTATGATATGATTGAGTAGACTCACTGAGGGAGCTTTAACTGGGGAACTTTAGAGGTTGTGAGTAAATCCACTGGGATTTTGAGAAGAGATTCTCTGAGCAATTTTCAAGAAAAACTGACTAGGGAAGTTCTTGAATGAGGTTCACTAGGGAACATGGCTTATCAACTGCTTGGGGATTTTAAATGAAGTTCACTGGGGGAACTAAAGTGTAACTTGGTGAGGAATGTTTGATTTGAGGTTCATTGAGGAATACAGATAACTCGCTGAGGAGTGTAAGAAACTTTATAGGTAGATGGATTTCAATGGGGACATGGATGATAGAAAATGCGATGCATGCTAATGAGTGTGTACAATATGATGCATGTAGTATGATGACTTTTGAGACAAACGAATGACATGTTGGGCTTTGGTTATGATTGGGGGCCGAGCATTGTTGGGCTTTGGGATTTTTTTGATGAGATGATTAAGATATGGCACTTGCAGGGGGTTTTTGATCCTTCGACACTCGCAATACCAAATACCTTTGAAGCTTCAATTGGATGGTCTGTTGGCGGAGTTTTGACATCTTGTGCTTGCATGGGCAGTTGATATGTTGTGTAGCTGTTGATTGTGCTGCAAAAGGGGATCCAATCATGGTTGCTTTGAGAATTTTACGAGATACATCTCATTGGAATCGTTAATTTCCTTTAGATATTTACAAATCAAAGTTATCATGATTTCAAAAGATTTTATGTTTTTTTTTTTATTTCAAAGTTGTATCATAAAAAAAATAAATAGCATTTATTGAAGATGAAAAAAGACAAAGGTAAATAGAAGGATGCATTTCATTGATGGTCAAACATAATTTAGTACACGGAATGGTAGCACACTAAAGGTGTAACTCCACAAAATGAGTAAAAGAAGTGAAAATGGCAAAAGGAAAAACATTGGAAATTCCCATTGAGTCATGATGACCGCTACTTTCTTAATAACCCTAAGTCCACAACACCTTGCTTTTGAGGATGGCGAAAGAATTGGTTCTCAGTTGATGTTAGGAGTTGACTGTCCTGATGCAGTTACTTGCCTTTTTATCTTTTCCCAACTTTTGCCTAAGTCGCCTTTTTAGGTTTTCGACTTAGCGGGTTTTCTATTGTTTTTTGTATCCCTAACTTTTGCCTAGACCGCTCCTTCGAGTTTTCAGTCCACCGGGATGCCCTTTTCTGCCTAAGTCGCCCTTTCGGGTTTTCAACTTAGCGGGCGTTATTTTGTTATTAGGCATAGTATTTCTTGACTGCATCGAAATTCACAGGGAGTGGAAAATCCTCGCCGTCCATTGTTGTGACAATCAACGCTCCTCCGGAGAAAGCTTTCTTCACTACATAAGGGCCTTCGTAGTTCGGGGTCCACTTCCCATGCGAATCCTTATGTATGGGTAAGATCTTTTTGAGCACTAGGTCGCCTTCTTGGAATTCTCAAGGACGAACCTTTTTGTCGAACGCTTTTTTGAGTCTGCTCTGGTATAACTGACCATGACATAATGCTATCATTCGTTTCTCATCGATGAGGTTTAGCTGGTCAAACCTTGTTTGGACCCATTCTGCTTCTTCCAATTTGGTGTCCATTAGGACTCTTATTGAGGGGATTTCTACCTCAATGGGGAGGACTGCCTCCATGCCATAGACCAGTGAGAATGGGGTTGCCCCTGTCGAGGTGCGAATCGAGGTCCTATAGCCATGCAGGGCAAATGAGAGCATGTCATGCCAATCTTTGTAAGTTTTCACCATCTTTTGAAGAATTTTCTTTATGTTCTTGTTTGCTGCTTCTACGGCTCCGTTCATCTTTGGTCGGTATGGTGAAGAGTTTTGGTGTTCGATTTTGAAACTTTCACATAACTACTTCATCATTTTGTTATTCAAATTGGTGCCATTGTCAGTGATGATCTTGTTGGGGAGTTCGTAGCGATAAATTATCTCTTTTTTGATGAATCGAACTACCACTTGCTTTGTTACATTGGCGTATGAAGCAGCTTCAACCCATTTGGTGAAGTAGTCGATGGCGACTAAGATGAAACGGTGTCCATTTGAAGCTTGAGAATGGCCAAGGTGATGCTATCACATTCAAAGGAGTTGGAGGAGCGTGCACCTTATCAGCATAGATTTGGCACTTGTGGCACTTCCTTGCGTAGCTGAAACAATCAGATTCCATAGTCAACCAATAGTAACCAACTCTTAAGATTTTTCTAGCCATTGCATGTCCATTGGCATGAATACCAAATGACCCTTCGTGGATTTCCTCGATGAGCAAGTCTGCTTCATGTTTGTCCACACATCTGAGAAGAACCATGTCGTGGTTTCTTTTGTAGAGCACGTCGCCATTCAGAAAGAACTTAACTGATAGCCGCCTCAATGTCATCTTATCCCTGTTTGATATGTTTGCGGGATATTCTTGACTTTTGAGGTAGACTTTGATGTCATGGTACCATGGCTTGCCATCAGATGCCTCTTCAATTGATAAACAGAATGCTGGCTCATCTCTGCGCTCCACCTTTATAAGTGGTGCTTCATTGTGAAATTTCACTTTATACATTGATGACAACGTAGCCAGAGCATCTGCCACTTGATTTTCTTCCCTAGGTATATGATAGAAGGTGATTTCATCAAAGTACTTTATTAGTTTCAGGACATGATCACGGTATGGGATCAACTTGGGATGACGGGTTTCCCATTCTCCTTTTACTTGGTAAATGACTAGAGCCGAATCTCCATACACTTCCAAGATCTTGATTCTCATGTCGATGGCAGCCTCAAGTCCCAGGAAACATGCTTCATATTCAGCCACATTATTTGTGCAGTCAAAACATAGTCTTGCTGTGAAGGGGATATAACCACCCTTTGGAGTGATTAGAACGGCTCCAATCCCATGCCCCATGACATTAGATGCACTATCAAATGTAAGCTTCCATCTAGATCCCGGCTCGGGTCCTTCGTCGTCTCCTATTGGTAGTCTTCCACGGGTTGGTGAGCCAAGTAATCTGCTAGCACACTTCCCTTGATGGCTTTTTGAGTTACATGCAGGATGTCATACTCGGATAACAGCATTTGCCAACGGGCGATCCTTCCAGTCAAAGCGGGTTTCTCAAAGATGTACTTGATTAGATCCATCTTTGATACTAGCCATGTCGTGTGACAAATCATGTATTGTCTCAATCGGCGGGCAGCCCATGCCAAGGCACAACAAGTTCTCTCTAGCTGGGTGTATCTGATTTCACAATCGGTGAATTTCTTGCTCAGGAAGTAGATAGCATGTTCCTTCCTACCAGTTTCATTATGTTGCCCCAACACACATCCCATGGATTCATCCAATACTGTTAAATACAAAATGAGAGGTCTTCCAGGAATGAGAGGTATCAGGATGGGTGGTTCTTGCAAGTGTTGTTTGATCTTTTCAAACGCCTTTTGGCAGTTCTCATTCCATACGATGGCTTGATCCTTGCGTAGTAATTTGAAGATTGGTGCACAAGTAGCGGTGAGATGAGAAATGAACCTAGAGATGTAGTTCAATCTCCCTAGAAAACCACGAACTTGTTTTTCAGTACGGGGAGCAGGCATATCTTGGATTGCGCGTACCTTGTCAAGGTCAACTTCGATCCCTCGTTGACTAACGATGAAACCAAGTAACTTTCCAGATCTGACGCCAAATGTGCACTTAGCTGGATTGAGTCGTAGTCTGTATTTCCTTAGACGTACGAACAATTTTTGCAAATGAAGGATATGGTCTTCTTCAGTTTTAGATTTTGCAATCATGTCATCGACGTACACTTCAATTTCCTTGTGCATCATATCATGGAAAAGAGCCATCATTGCCCTTTGGTAGGTTGCCCCAGCATTTTTCAACCCGAAAGGCATTACCTTATAGCAATATGTTCCCCAAGGAGTGATGAACGTGGTTTTTTCCATGTCTTTCGGAGCCATCCTGATTTGATTATATCCAGAGAATCCATCCATGAAAGAGAAGACTGCGAACCGGGCTGTATTGTCCACCAACCCGTCAATGTGAGGCAGGGGGAAATCATCCTTGGGACTGGCTTTGTTTAAATCTCGGTAATCGACGCACATCCGCACTTTCCCGTCCTTCTTTGGTACAGGCACAATATTGGCAATCCACTCTGGATACTTTGCTACGGCTAAGAAACCCGCATCGAACTTCTTTTTGACCTCCTCCCTGATCTTGAGTGACATGTCCGGTCGTGTTCTTCTCAACTTTTGCTTTACTGGCGGACATTCCGGCTGAAGTGGTAGTTTATGCTCAACTATCTCAGTATCTAAACCTGGCATATCTTGGTATGACCATGCAAAAACATCTTTATACTCTTTCAAGAGTTCGGCCAACCTTTCACGCACTTTTGTTTCCAAGGACGCCCCAATCTTGACTTCTCTTACATCATCTTCTGTTCCCAAATTGATTGCTTCTACCGGCTCTTGATTTGGCTGTATCTCTTTGGATTCTTGCTCTAGCAGCCTGGCCATTTCTTCAGGAAGTTCATCATTGCTTTCACCATCCTCGTCGGCTTGGTTGATGGGAAGTTCAAGGTTATACGAGACTGTAGCGGTATCATGTTCAATGGGTTTATTCAAGGATCTGCATGTTTTTTATGATGATTTTTATTTTAGAAGGATGAAAGCAAATAACAAAAACAAACCAAAGGAAAGAAAAGAATGCCATTTTCGTAAAAGTAAATGGAGAAATGAAAGAGTAATGAAAAACAAAATGCTTTTTATTCATGATAATTCAACTTTTGAAATAAAAAGAGTTGCCCTACAAAACTATCCTTATGCCTTTGGCAGAGCAAAAGGATTTGGAAAACATGATAAAAATTACTTTGAAAAAGAAAATAACTTTGGGATTTCAACAGCAGTCCAGTTGTTGAGCCTTGCATTCGGAGAGCGACAATGAACCATACAAGGTATCTCATCATCATCTGAAAAATCTTCAATGGCAGCTACTTGATCTTTATTAGCAAAACCCGCACTGCAGAAGATTTTTTGAATGTTACCAATGGGTATCTTGGTAGCATTATTCTTTCCCATAGATGGTTTGTAGCCCACCCCATACTTGTCTTTTTTCATAGGTATATCCCACAACTGCTCACAACCTTTGGAGCCTCCTCCCCTAGCCAACATCTTATCATCCTTCCAAAAGGTAGCAAGGACCTTAGGTTTCTTAACACAAGTTTTCTCAAAGGTTGCCACAGCATTGGCGACTTCTAGAGCTTGGAAAGTAGTTTCAAGAGATTCTTCACCTGCTTCCACATATTGGAAGGAAGAGAGATGACTCACAAATATATCTTCTTTGCCAGCAACAGTTATCAATTTGTCATACACCACGAACTTCAATTTTTGATGCAAGGTAGATGTCACAGCTCCGGCCGCATGAATCCATGGGCGTCCTAGCAGACAACTATAGGCTGGGTTGATATCCATCACTTGGAAAGTGATATCAAAGGTGTGCAGACCTATTTGGACTGGTAGACATACCTCTCCAATCACAGATCTTCTAGACCCATCAAAAGCTTTCACAATTAAAGAGCTGGGCTTCAAATAGTTTCCATCAATGGACATCTTGTTGAGAGTGGATTTTGGTAGAACATTCAAAGATGAACCAGTGTCAACCAACACTCTTGCAAGGACAGTGTCATGACACATTGTGGATATGTGTAATGCCTTGTTGTGAGCTCTTCCCTCCATGGGCAAGTCTTCATCATTAAAGCTTAGGCAACTACTAGCAGTGATATTGGCAACTATCCGACCAAAATGGTCAACCGTAACATCGTGAGTTACATGCGCCTGATTCAACACTTTCAACAATGCCTTTCTATGTGCCTCAGAGTTCAGTAGTAACGAAAGGATAGATATCTTGGAAGGAGTTTGATTCAGTTGATCAACTATTTTGTATTCACTCCTTTTAATGATTTTTAAGAACTCGTCATCTTCCTTTGATGCTGACTGATTGCCGAATTCTTGTCCCTTGTCTTGACTGAGCACTTCTTTCATTTTCTGAGCTTCAACTACTACCTCATTGGTTTCTCTTCTAAGTTTTTCGGGAGCGAAGATTCGACCACTTCGAGTCATTCCACTGCCCTCAGAAATATGGGAAACACCATCTATTGCTTTCATGGGTTCACCTTCCTCTCTAACTTTTGATTCATGAACAAAGGCAGTCACGTCATAGTTCCAGGGTACAGCTTTGGAGCTTTTGTAACGAAATGGTGATGGAATCCAAATGACAACGGGCTGCTTCTGGTTCATGAATGGTTGAGCGTCTTCTTTTTTATAAATGATCTCGACAGGTTTCGAGACTCCTTCATTGCTTTCAAAATGTGGCTCAATGACCAAGACATCTTCCATCTTCCTTGCTCGACTAATTTGCAATATGCCTTGATTCATCAACTCTTGCACTTGTTTTTTGACCATCTGACAACCTTTTGGACTCAAGGCGCATTCCTCGCAATTGTCATGAGTTCCTTCGATCAAACCACATTTGACTAACTTGGCATGGACCATCAACAAGGGAGTTTTTACGTCTTCAATTCTCTTGATTTCATAAAAGTCCACACTTTCCTTTATAGCATTGATATTTGGGCCATTATAACCCGGTAGAGGATTGTTCTTCACATCGGGTCCCTTTCCTTTGAAGGATAAACTCTTGTTGTTGACTAGCTCTTGCACTTTCTCCTTGAGTGCTTTACAATCTTCAATGGAGTGGCCAATTGCCCCAGAATGAAACTCACATTTGGCATTTGGATTGTACCAATGCGGATATGGTGGTTCCAAAGGTCTAACATTTCGTGGCACCACCAAAGAATTCTTTATCAAGAGCGGCCAAAGCTGGCTGTATGGAATAGGGATTGGGTCAATCTGAATTGTTCTCTGATTGTAATGAGGTCGATATTGATTCTGACCAGAGATTTGACTCCAATGATTTGGACGAGCTAGCTGATACGGAGGCCTCTGAGGTGCTGCTTGTTGATATTGTGCGGGTGCTGCTGCGGCAACATAATACTGGCCCTGATATTGTACTTGAAGAGCAGAGGGATGATAGCCACTTGTAGGAGGACGATAGGAATTCATAGGATTTCCCATCACATCGTTTGTTTCTCCTTCTTTCTTCTTTGGGAAGATTGTGGGAAACTTTCTGACACTGTTTTGATTGGTTGAAGGACATGGGATCTTCCCATTTTTCAAAAAATTCTCTATTCTTTCTCTGATAACTACTAAATCAGAGAAGCTCGAGGATATATGTTAGACTACTTGGCTATCACTTAGAAGGGGGGGTTGAATAAGTGATCCTTGAAACAATGTAGGTTTAAAAAAAAAATTGTTTGTTTCAATCGTGCGCGCGGAAGTACCATCGGATCGGTAGTCTATGCACCGATTGATCAAAGGAAATGTAGTATAGCCTTGGAACGATTATGAAAAGATTTGGAAATGATCGCGTTCAAAATTAATCAAATATAAACGTTTGAATTAAATCAGCCCCAAGCAAGTTACAAATATCAAATTTAATCCAATCACAATCAAGCAATAGCAATTGAATTTTTGGTGTACCAATACGAACACGAAAAATTCAATTGATTCAAAATTAACGAAATTATGAAAAGTAAAAGATTGAGAGAGAAAGACACAAACGGTTTGATTAGGGAGTTCCCCGGCTTTCGTGTCGTCCTCGCGGTCGGCCGGGTACGTCTCCCCCCAAATAACCAAACGGGTTATTTGAGAGTATATTGATAAAAAATGATGAACACAAGTGCACAATTTACAATTGAATCTTATAACCCTATAACGAATCAAAATTAAACTATGCGAATAAACCTCAACACACAACGAAGCTTCACCCTCTGATTCCAACGATCCGACCCGTGCCAATCCGCACTCGATCGTCCAGCTGAGTCCTTCACTTCTTGTTGTTGAACCTTCAAGATTCGCACAATCTTGAACCCTTGAGAGAAACCAAAACCTTTGTCACAATTCAACCCGATCGCGATTCCGATTCACCGCGAACCGTACCGAACGTTATCAAACAAATATGCATTCTCTATTGAATTGATCCCATACTCAAACTTCAATTTGATTGCAAACTTGATGAAGATGATGAACTTGTGATGAATAAAACCTTTGATCCAAATTTTCACTCAATTTGAATCCCAAAGCGTTTTCTGAACTTTCTCACTGGTTTCCTCTCAGTTACAATGACACACCACATTGCTATTTAAAGAAAGAATAGAATTGAGCAAATTTGGGCAAAATTTAACATACGTGTATCGATACAAATGATGGTTTGTATCGATACAAACCCTTTGACCAGCGTTCAAATTGAAAGATTTGACCTATGTATCGATACAAACACGGGTGTGTATCGATACATATATCAGTTTCTTGAAATCTTGACTGATATGTATCAAATCATGCAAGCATGATTCGATACATCATGCACTCTCTGGTTTTCTGAGAGATACAGGTGTGTATCGATACATGCAAGCATGATTCGATACACAAGTGACTCTCTGCCTCTGAGAGACCACTTTTGTATCGATACAAGTGATATATGTATCGATACAAAATGCACAAAATCAGTCTGAAGTAATTTCAGGACATTTGTATTGATACACATGTTTATGTATCGATACATAATACATAAAAAACAATTTTTCAAAGTTTTAAAAATAGTTTTTTCGCTGTCAAGTCATTTGTAATGTTGCCAAAATATGTTCTACTCTATTTTCATGTGTTTTGACAATTATTAAAACATGAGGATGAACTGGTGCACTTACATTCTCCCCCTTTTTGATAATTGTCAAAACTATGCATAAGCTAACTAAGCCTATACCTAATATGCAATAAAATAGCAATATGTATACAGACGCAATTAACACCAAGGCTAACAATAAGCAACGCTCCCCCTGAGTTGATGCCATAATGCGTTTGACATTGTTGATAATATTCAAGACTTCTTTAGCTATTTATCCTTAGCTTGTGCATCCAAATCTCTCCCCCTTTGACAATATCAAAAAGAAGAAGAGAGCTCATTAGAAGTATCAAGTTCAAACACTTTTAACCATAGTCATATCGTGCACTTACATTTGTCGAAATGCACTATATGATAAAGTTTCCTAATCAAATAAATACATACAAAGATATGCCAAAATATATCAATGACGAATACCACATATCATGACAAATATGGAATGTAGAATAACAAACCAAAACCAACGCATGAATATTGTAACACATCGACATTTTAATCAAGTAACATATCCAAATATGGGACGAAATAAACAAAGCAATGCAACAAATGCATAAACACAACATGATGTATGAAACACATACAATCAACAAGGTACATTCTTATGTATGTTAGCAAAAAGCAATACCAAAGCACATTATAACATGAGAACATATGTTAAACCATATATGCATGATAAGATATCCACATAAATGAATCAAAGTACCAAAATTAATTATATGACAATATATGTATATGTATGCACACAAAGTCACATATAAGAACAAAACAAACATATACAAACCAAATATGAACTTAATATGGCAATTGTAATGATTTTTGTCAAAACCCCATTTTAAACATATGGGTCTCAAAAACTTATTAATATTTTTGAGCAAAATTCTTGGAAATGGAGGATTAGACAACTATCAAAGCAAATATCATATTTAAGGTGAAAGTTGTATGTATATGAACCAATGTACAAAAGCTAAGTAAAAAGAATGTAAAGGAAAAAGGTAGAGAATAGAATCTTCCTTTGAGTGTTATGTGGAGGAAGTGATCAATTTCTACAACATTGTAAGTGTTGAGTTGAAGCTTTTCTCATCATTTTCCTTGTTCATATGTCTTGAACTCCATTGTTGTCGATGTCTTTCGTCAATGGTCCAAGACGTTGTCCTATATACTTAGACATTTGAAATAGGTCCCCAACTCATGTTGGGTCCTAGTTGGTTAGTAGCAACATTATTGCTTAACTTAGGTAACCATTGCAATTTGTCTTTTGGTACCAAGATTTTTCGAGCATGGCATTTTGCAATAGTATGACCCTTGTCACAACAATAATGACAAACAATATGTGAGTCACTCTTCTTTTGATCCATTTTGAAATGTTTAGAATATTTGTTTTTGACTTTCAAAGTGTTTTGACAATGTTTTGGATCAACTTGATGAGAGACTCTAGGTTTTGATAAATCTTTCACTTTGTCCATGAGATTCTTAATATTTCATGACAAAGTGATACAATTATCACAACCAACTCTATTATTATTATTATCATGACTTGCACTTGACCTTTCTAATAATGATACCTTGAAAGCTTTCAACTCTTCTTCCGTTTTGGAAACTTTCTTTTCAAGAGCTTTATTAACTTTAATAATTTCTTTTAATCGTTTGAAAGCTTTCCTAGTTTCACTACATAGGTCCTCAAATGCACTTTGCAAATCATGATACTCTAACGAAGTATATGAGCTAGAGGGATTTTGGTTTACCTTTTTGGGAGCTTTATCCTTCTTTTTGTGATGATGAGTTGTGAGGCATACATTAGCCACTTCGCCTTCATCACTTGAACTAGAGCTTGATGATGAATGAGATGAAGATCTACTACTCTCCCATGCAACATAAGCTTTCTTTCCTTTGCTCCTCCTTTTGTTTGAAGATGACTCCTTCTCTTTTCTCTTGGGATTAGGGCAATCCGGCTTGTAGTGACCAACTTGGCCGCACTCATAGCATATTCCTTTCTTGGAGTCCTTAGTATCTTCATCCTTCCGGCGGTAACCACTATCTTTCCGAAACTTCTTAAGATTGTCATCGGAATGTCTTATCCCATTCTTTCTCACATATCTATTATAGCGTCGAACGAAGAGCTACTTTCCACTTGCTCAACTTTTTTGGACTTGGATGTGGAGGCCTTTAGAGCAATGGACCTCTTATCCTTTTCTTTTTCCTTTTCGTTGTGTTTCTCCTTTTTCCAACCTTTCTCATGCTTTTCCAACAAATTAAGCACTTGTTCATGTTCCGTTAGCTTACCGAATAAGGTTGTGAGACTCAAAGTTGTAAGATCATTCGCTTCTTTGATTGCGGTGACCTTTGGTTGCCATGACCTATTAAGACATCTCAAAATCTTATTAGTAGCATCTTAATTAGTGATTGGTTTACCTAGACCATGTAACTTGTTGGTAATTTTCACAAATCGTTGTTGCATATCCGCAATGGTTTCACCATCTTGCATATGGAACAATTCGAACTCTTGAGTTAAGGTGTTTATTTTCGATATTTTGACCTCATTAGTTCCCTCAAAATGAGTAACTAATGTATCCCACATTTCTTTATCCGTAGAACAATGCGACACATGATAAAATTGTTCAATCCCAAGGGATGAAATAAGTATGTTTTGTGCCTTTGCATCGTGATTGACCTTTTTCTTTTCATTATCCGTCCATTGTGCCATAGGCTTATTGGTGACAATTCCATTGAGGTCGGTGATTGTTGGAACAAACGGACCGTTCTCAATAGCATTCCACACTTCACCATCAAAAGAATTGATGTGTATGCGCATACTACTTTTCCAATAATCAAAATGATCTCCATTGAATATAGGAGCCCTATTATACGCCCCTTTCGGTGCAAAAGCCATGTTTTCTAATAATTGGCACAATCCTCCGAATTTTGTAAACAAAATTGAACCGGGATCGTGATACCACTTGTTAGACTACTTGGCTATCACTTAGAAGGGGGGGTTGAATAAGTGATCCTTGAAACAATGTAAGTTTTAAAAAAAAATTTGTTTGTTTCAATCGTGCGCGCGGAAGTACCACCGGATCGGTAGTCTATGCACCGATTGATCAAAGGAAATGTAGTATAGCCTTGGAACGATTATGAAAAGATTTGGAAATGATCGCGTTCAAAATTAATCAAATATAAACGTTTGAATTAAATTAGCCCCAAGCAAGTTACAAATATCAAATTTAATCCAATCACAATCAAGCAATAGCAATTGAATTTTTGGTGTACCAATACGAACACGAAAAATTCAATTGATTCAAAATTAACGAAATTATGAAAAGTAAAAGATTGAGAGAGAGAGACGCAAACGGTTTTATTAGGGAGTTCCCCGGCTTTCGTGTCGTCCTCGCGGTCGGCCGGGTACGTCTCCCCCCAAATAACCAAACGGGTTATTTGACAGTATATTGATAAAAAATGATGAACACAAGTGCACAATTTACAATTGAATCTTATAACCCTATAACGAATCAAAAGTAAACTATGCCAATAAACCTCAACACACAACGAAGCTTCGCCCTCTGATTCCAACGATCCGACCCGTGCCAATCCGCACTCGATCGTCCAGTTGAGTCCTTCACTTCTTGTTGTTGAACCTTCAAGATTCGCACAATCTTGAAACCTTGAGAGAAACCAAAACCTTTGTCACAATTCAACCCGATCGCGATTCTGATTCACCGCGAACCGTACCGAACGTTTTCAAACAAATATGCAATCTCTATTGAATTGATCCCATACTCAAACTTCAATTTGATTGCAAACTTGATGAAGATGATGAACTTGTGATGAATAAAACCTTTGATCCAAATTTTCACTCAATTTGAATCCCAAAGCGTTTTCTGAACTTTCTCACTGGTTTCCTCTCAGTTACAATGACACACCACATTGCTATTTAAAGAGAGAATAGAATTGAGCAAATTTGGGCAAAATTTAACATATGTGTATCGATACAAATGATGGTTTGTATCGATACAAACCCTTTGACCAGCGTTCAAATTGAAAGATTTGACCTATGTATCGATACAAACACGGGTGTGTATCGATACATATATCAGTTTCTTGAAATCTTGACTGATATGTATCAAATCATGCAAGCATGATTCGATACATCATGCACTCTCTGGTTTTCTGAGAGATACAGGTGTGTATCGATACATGCAAGCATGATTCGATACACAAGTGACTCTCTGCCTCTGAGAGACCACTTTTGTATCGATACAAGTGATATATGTATTGATACAAAATGCACAAAATCAGTCTGAAGTAATTTCAGGACATTTGTATCGATACACATATTTATGTATCGTTACATAATACCTAAAAAACAATTTTTCAAAGTTTTAAAAATAGTTTTTCGCTATCAAGTCATTTGTAATGTTGCCAAAATATGTTCTACTCTATTTTCATGTGTTTTGACAATTATTAAAACATGAGGATGAACTGGTGCACTTACAATATACTCCCAATCATCTTTTCGTAGAAAGGGGCTTGTAATGTGTCCATAAACATCCCTACCAACTCCTTTTCAGACAAGGGTGGCTCCACTTGTGCTGCTAACTCCCTCCAACGTTGTGCGTACTCTTTGAAAGTTTCTTTGTCCTTCTTCATTAGATTCTGCAATTGCATTCGGTCTGGTGCCATGTCCATATTGTATTTGTATTGCTTTAGGAAAGCATCAGCCAAATCTTTCCAAGATGAAATGCGACTTCTCTCAAGGTGCATGTACCAATTGAGAGATGCTCCACATAGACTATCTTGGAAACAGTGGATCAAGAGCTTGTTGTTGTGAGCATGAGAGGCCATTTTTCTACAGAACATTATCAGATGGTTTTGTGGGCAACTGAGACCTTTATACTTCTCGAACTCAGACGCTTTGAACTTAGCAGGAATAACCACATCGGGAACCAAGCACATGTCGAAAGCGTCAAGACCAGAAATGTTGTTCCCTTCCACTACCCTCAGTCGTCTTTCCAAGACATGAGGCTTTTCTTTTGACTCGTCATCGTGTTGAGGCCAATTTTGAGGAGTTTCAAGATGTACCCCTTGGTGCGTTTCTTGAGCATTTGGCATTGGATTCGTGAATTGAGGATTCTTTCCGACAACCTGTGGTGGAAGGTGTCCAGGGGGGACGTTGAAGTTTTCTTGAGCCACTGGAATCTCATTCATGATGGGTACTTGGACTTGTATAGGGCGAGGTGGGTCACTACCAGCAGAGTTAGTGTCTATTGGTGGGGTATATCCCGGGGGAAAACCATACATCGGGGTGAAACCAGGTGGGTACATGGGAGTAGTCTCTTCAGCCGTGACAACTGGCGGAGGGTTGTTTTCTCTATTGGTTAAAGCTTGCATAGCCTCCACAAGCATACCAATCTCTTCCTTGATGGCATCCACGTCTTCCCTTAGTGCAACTTGACTTGGTTCTGTTTGCTCCATGATTCTTCGCTTGTTAAATCGTGTCACGTGCGAATGCCGATGGGCAGACTCTTGGACCGACTGCTTTTTAGGTTTTCTGGCTATGGTGAAATACTGTCCCCCTGAAGTTTTGGAAAGGGCATTAAAATGAGTTTTTTTTTGTTTGTGAAAGGAGATGAATATGCATGTTAAATTGAATGTATGCATATGGATGAATGTTATGCTAAAAGTTATTTAGAGGAAATTTCAAAGTTTGGAATTTATTGCAAGCATTTAGGACAAATGAGATCGTAAAGTTAGAGCCAACACTCAATTTGTTTCATGATAAGGAAAGATTACAAAAGGTCTACACATAAATCAACTAGAGCTTTGCTTTGCGGGCCATATGAAGGCTATCTTTAAATTCTCTTAACATTGTTCCACAACTTTCAACAAAATTAAAGACATCGACAGGTGTGTTATTAGGGAATAACACAGCGTAGGCCTTCTTATGTAAGCTTGGTATGCCTCGCACTACATTGTTTGCAAATTCTGCCAAATTCGAGAACTCTGTCTTCCACTTGATGGCTTCTTGATGCAACTCTTGGATAGTGGTCTGATCGTGGCTTGCGAGTTCCGTCATATGATGGAGTTAACTTTCCAAATGTCGGGCTCGATCTTCCAATGCTTCAAGGTCTTGCTTTTGTCGTTCTTCATGTTCCTTGAGACCCCTCAAATCTATGAGTAGATTTTCCCGATTAGCAGAGAGGTTTTGGAGCTTCCTATCAGCTTCTTTTCTGAGCTGGCATTCCTTGGATGCAAGGGTTTGTGCTTCTTGGAGTAATGCAGTGAGATCTAAGATTCGGGCTTCAAACCCTTCTCTCATTTCCATTCGCTCCTCCAAAGTATGATTCCAAAGATCCTTCCAATCCTTAATTTCCTTCCAAGCTTGATTCAACCGATCATTGCGTTCCTGAATCTTGTTTGTGACCCCCTCCAAACATTCATCCACCCGCTCTTTTTTTGCCCTCTCTTCTTCGACCATCTCCTCGCTTCTTTTAAGTTGCTTTATCTTCTCTTCAAAGTGGAACTTGAACTTATTGCGTTCATAGGAAGTTTGATGGAGCTGTTGTTGTAAATCTTCCTTTTCTCTCTCCAGACGCTCGATGGTTGCCTTGAGCTCATCCACTTCTTCAACAGAGGTAGATACTGGATCTGGTTGGCTAGGTTGAGATGAAGGGATGAGGATGAAAGGAAGTTTGATATTTTTAACACGTTCCTTGATCCATTGTGGGTAAGGTTCCTTGATCTCACTTCTTCTTTTCCTTAGCTCGTTTCCCTTTTTGTGCACTACTGCCCATGATCGAATAATCTTTTGAAGCATGGTCGGATCATTGATACCCATATCACGTAGTACCAATTCTTCCAGACTTTCATCATCAGGTTTCTCCAACATTGGATATCCTAATTGCCTTATGGCCAACATTGGATTATAGTTAATGCAACCTCTGGTCCCTATGAGGGGTACATTTGGGAAACCATTACAGCTGACTGTTACATCTTCTCTACCGAGTTTTTTGGCATACCATAAGACTGAGTTCTCGGTGAGGGCCATCATTTTTTGGGACCATTCATGAGCATCCATCGCGTTTATTGTGAAGGGTACATGAGATGTAAACCATGAATAGAGCAATGGGATGCAACAAAGCATGAGTCCTTTTTTCTTCTCGTGTCGTTCATGAAGGGTGTAGTAGACATTTGCAAGAAGAGCGGGGACCGGGTTTTCTTTTTTGACTTTAGTAACCCAGAATGCATTGATAGCAGCATCGTCAACAAAACCTTCAATATTAGGAAACAGGACTAGGCCAAAGATGAGTAAAGCCAGGACGTCTCCAAGTGATACCCATTCTTGGGTGTTCACAAATTCTATTGCTTTTTTTTCCAAGTAGCTTCTTTGGAATCCATACACATTACCATCCGACCTATATTTGTAGTGGGAAGTCAGATCTGACACGGATATGTTTAATGTCGGGGCCAATTCTTTGAGTTCTACAACTTGCCTGATTCTTTTGAAAGGACCCTTCCCTTGATCGGGAAAATCCAAGATTTGCCCGAATTCTTCTAGTGTAGGAACAAGCTGAAAGTCTTGAAAAGTAAAGCACCGTAGCGGCGGATCATAGAACTGAGCAAGAGCGGTAATGGCCTCTACCTGTACTGGAATGTTCATGAGGTCAATAATCTTCCCGTACTTGTGGACAAAATTACTCCGAGCCCTGCTAGTTAATTTTGCACTGAAGGCCTTTAGAGTTTTCATGTCAGGCAGATGTGCCTTGATTTGTAGTGTTCTTTTTCTTTCTTGACTCATTTTCTGAATGCTTAGTAATAAACTTGTTGTCTTTTTTCTTTTGAAATTCCCTGAAAATATGAATGTACATGCTAAAAAATCTTTCATGATAAATGCATGGCATGCAAGGTGTATTTCGTGAGTGATGGTAGAATAACATACATAAGAGGACACCTTACATTAGGATGGTTCTAAGTGTTTTTACAAAACCCGTCACAAGGAAGGCTCTAGTGTTTTTGTTTGATAGCAACATCTCAGGTCATGGACCCACATGAAATTTCTCACCAGATTGGGCTAAGCAATCTCTTTGGCGAGATATCGCGAGGGTCTCTCTTTGATGAGATCATAGGGTTCTAAAATGGTCCCTAGAGTCATCGACCAAATTCCAAAATTTCACCAAGCGTATGGGCTAGCCAATTCCGGGCGAACTTCTGGACAGATCTACTCTAGACGGAGGCTCCGTATACCACTCATTGGGAAGTACATCCCATAAGTTCATACTAGCAACTCCTTACTTATACTTATGAGATTATTGGGTTCTAAAAGGTTTCTAGAGTCATCGACCATATTCCAAAATTTTGTCAAGCGTATGGGCTAGCCAATTCCGGACGAACTTTTGGACAGATCTACTCTAGGCGGAGTCTTCGTATACCACTCATTGGGAAGTACATCCCATAAGTCCATACTAGCAACCCCTTACTTATACTTATGTTTTTTCTCAAATTCGGGTACAGAGCTTCACTCATATAGTAATCCAAACCCACAATTAATATATTCATATACAGAAATAAATTAACAGAAAAACAGAAGGATACAAAAAACAGAAAAAAACATGTCAACAAACAAATGAAACCCTAAAGCTAAAAAAGGTAGGCTTGACTCTCTTAGAGAGGTCCCCAGCGGAGTCGCCAGCTGAAGCGGCCGGAAAAATGCCCCGAGCGTAATGAACGCTCGAAATGACACAGAGTCGCCACCGAACTTTATTCATTCTCGAAGGAAAAGGAAAATATCGATAAAACCTTGAAAGCAACAGAAAGATGATCATCGCAACCATTTCCGGGTTCGGGAGTCGATTATGCGAGGGGAAGCTATTAGCACCCCTCACATCCGTTGTACTCAACGGGAACCTTCTTGTTAGCTTAGGGTTAAAAAGTGTTTTGAAAATTGTTTGCATGTTTTTCCTTATGGATAAAATATTTACAAGAGGGGAAAAAGTTAGTTTTATTATTATTGTGCTTGACGGTTGTTGGATCCCGCTCCTACGTATTCCCAAGTGTAATGGGAAAATCAAAGCTACGTAGTTCTTTAGGTAGAAAATGCCTGTGTGTTGATTGATTTTATTTGTGGAAATGGTTTAGTCGCGCTTGGGCGAAAAAGTTTGCTTGATTAAAAGAAAAATGATTAACTCGCACTTGGGCGAAAAATGTTTGCTTGATAAAGAAAAAAAATGACTTACTCGCACTTGGGCGAAAAAAGTTTGCTTGATAAAAGAAAAATGACTGACTCGCGCTTGGGCGAGAAAAGCTTGTTTGATAAATTAAAAAAAACTGACTCGCACTTGGGCGGTAGTATTCGTTTAAAGAAAATAAAATGCACATGGGCGTGAAAAGAACAAAGTTTGGTGAATTGAGATTGATTTTATTTTTGAAGTTGGAAAGATACTATGTTAAATAACAAAACAAAATTTATTTTAATGAGTTAGCAAGGAACAAAAAGTACAATGGACATAGATAATGCTTAATTAATTAAGTTTTTAGGACCAGAGTACTCTGGAAACAGTTAGTGCTGAATTATAAAGGTTTGGGGACCAGAGCACTCTGGAGATTATTAGTACTGAATTAATAAAGGTGAAGGACCAGAGTACTCTGGAAACAGTCAGTGCCAGTGTATGATTTTTTTTTTGTGTTGTGTTATTGCTATTTTTTTCATTTTTATCATGTTTTGAATTAAAAGTAAATGCTTTAAATTAAATAAATGCAGTAAATGAAATAAAAATAAAGGTGAAGGACCAGATCTGGAAATATAGACTGAATTCATTACTGGTTAGGGACCAGAGTACTCTAGTGTTTATTAGTACTGAATTAATAAAAGTGAAGGACCAGATTTGGAAACAGTTAGTGCAAGTGTGTGCTTTTTTTTGTGTTTTGTTATTATTATTATGCTTTGCAATAATTTAAATGCCTTAAAATAAATGCAGTTAATGAAATAAAATAAAAGCAAATAAATAAATAAAAACAGAGGGTGCAAATAATAAGAATGGGGGGGTGTAAACAGCAGGAACCAAAAGGAAAGAAAAATATTGGAAATAATACCACCAAGGGAGGACTCGAACCCATATCCTCTCAGTCACAGGTCACTCTCCCAACCAAGTGAGCCACGAACGCATGTGTGATAGCTAAAGAGCATGTAATGTATATGAATCAAAACAGGCAGTGGAGAAAACCGGTATGGCGGCCAACGGCGGTGCCACCGTCTTCTCCGGCGAACTTCACCGGAAAACACTTTAAAAAAACAAAACTCTTTATATCAAACCTTATTTTTTTTTATATGCTCTTTTTAAATCCGGAACCCAAATTTTAAAAAGGCTCACCAAATCAGTTGGACCGAAGGAAAATGGTGATTTGAGAACGAGATCGTTCTCTCTCGTTCTGTTTCGTTCTTCTTCCTTTTGGGTGTGAGTTTATGTGTTACGGTTTGGTTTTTTTTGGTTTTGATGATTCTGATGGCTTTGATGATTTTTGGGTTGTGATGTTGTTTTGTGTTGTATGAAGGTTTGATGTTGTTACTGAGAAAATTCTGGTTTGGATGTGGGTGATTGTGATTTTTCGGTTGCTCATTCCTCCCTTTCTTTGATGCTTTGGTCCTTAATTTATAGACCAAATTGATACATTGGATTAACTGGACACAAGCCTCCACCGGACAAAAGAGTGCTTCTTCTGTTAAAGAAAAAAAGAAAATGAAATTGAGAAAAGGAGAGGGGGACGTGGGATGCTGCTATCCAAGCCTTCTTTTTTTTTTTTTCTTCTGATTTTTGTGTTGTTAATAATAATAATAATAATAATAATAATAATAATAATAAATATTATTTTGGGGAGAGGGTGGGATGTTTTTTTGGTTTTGTTTTATATATAATAATAATGTAATAATAAAAAATTAATAATGATAATTAATAGTAATGAATATGATAATTATTAAAATAGTAAATATGGTAGGAAATATATTAATAGTGGTAATAATATGAATAATGGTAATGATAATAATAACGGAAATAAAAATGAGTAACAATGGTAATTAATAAAAGGATATGGAAAATAAATAGGAAATGTAATTAAAGAGAAGAAAAGACTTTTGATTGTTTAGTCGGCAAAATTAACTTTGAATCCGACTAAACTAAATTGTACACACACGAATGCAAATAAAAGATATGTGTAAAAAATGATAAGAGTATAAAAAGTCGGGACAAAATTGGGGTACTACACAGTGGATATGTGGTGATGTTTGATAAGAATGCATGTACTGTAACTAAAGACTCTGATAAGTATGTAGTATTCAGAGGCCTAAGGAAAGGCAATGTATATATGGTTAATCTGTCAGAACTAGCAGAGCAGAAGATCATGTGACTTCTGTCTCTGAGTGATGAGAAATGGGTTTGGCACCAACGCTTAAGACATGCTAACTGGAGATTAATCTCTAAGCTCAACAAACTAAGCTTGGTTAAAGGCCTACCTAATAATAACTATCACTCAGATGCTCTGTGTGGTCCTTGTCAGATTGGGAAGATCTCTAAGACTTCTTTAAACCTAAAAACATTGTGTCTACCACAAGACCACTAGAATTGCTTCACATTGATTTGTTTGGTCCTGTTAGTACAACCTCACTCAATGGGAAGAAATATGGACTTGTCATTGTTGACGACTTCAGTATATGGACATTGGTTAAATTGTTACGTGTGAAAGATGATGCATATGATGTATTCAACATCTTCTGCACACAAGTGCAAAGTGAGAAAAGTCTTAAGATCCTTAGGATCAGAAGTGATCATGGTGGTCAGTTTGAAAACGAACCATTTGCAACTTTTTGTGAAGACCATGGGATTGTCCATGAATTCTCTGCTCCTAGAACACCACAATAAAATGGTGTTGTAGAGAGAAAGAATAGGTCTTTACAAGAGATGGCAAGAACCATGATGCACGAGACTAAACTTGCTAAGTGCTTCTAGGCAAAAGCTGTAAATACAGCATGTTATATTCAAAATAGGATCTATATCAGACCTATATTGAAAAAGACAACATATGAACTCTTCAAAGGTAGAAAACCCAACATTTCTTACTTTCATCAGTTTGGATGTACTGTTATATTCTGAACAATAAGGTCTATAGAAAGAAATTTAATGCCAAAGCTTGTAAGGGAATCTTTATAGGTTACTCTGAACGCTCAAAGGCATATGACTGCATTCTGGCAAATGCACCAGTCTGTCGTCGAGTAATAATTCATACTCTAGGTGTCTAGAATGAGTTCGTATCCACAGGGATCGCGCCGCAGAATCGCTAGTGTTATTTAAGTTTGTATATTTGCATTCGCTTTGGGTTTTTGGAAAAAGGTATTATAAAAATGGCGTAATGCTTGCAGAAAATATAAAGATAAATAGATAAATAAATTAATAGATTCCGAAACATAGAGGATAGGTATGGTGGTTGGACTCCCTCCCTTCTTCATATTTGGCATGAACGGTGTATAACATAGTTAATCAGATTATTGTTCGGTAGTGACTTTTCCTTTATTGTAGTAACACCTTACTGTCACTCTATGTATATTGAAGTTTCCCTACTTTAATAACTAAGGTACCTACGAGAGCCTAACCTCACTGTGTCACATACCCTAATTACTAGGTGAGTTATTCATTACACATGCATTATTACCTTCACCCATCCAATGCCTCTAGGTCCTAGTATTAGGCTATTTAGCTTCTAAGTGCTCAGTTCACACCTAGTTCCTGATTCCTCCTCTAACCGCTCAGTTCACGACTAGTTCAGGATGTTACCGTCTCTATACACCTAGCATTATTTACTACTAGCTCCGGACCATATTAAGTAAATACCTAATATCAATTCTATGAGCGCTCCCGCTTATCCGGCGAGATTACGAGATACGTTGTTAAAGTGCAAGAAAGTAAATAACAAACATAATAATGAATAACGATTTATTATAACTTTGACTCAATCACAAACTCCAAATATTCACAGGGGAGTTCATCTTCTCCACCACAACCTAAGGCATCTATACAAAAGACTACATATTTAAATTACAAGAATTATAATCTAAACATAAAAGCCTAAAGAAAACATTCCTTGCTGAGTTAGTTTTCCCGTAAGGGGAGAAAAATATGCCCAATAGAGCTCCTCTGAACCTCTCCTTATAGTAGAGAATGTTCTACTATTTCTGAATGATTTAAACAATGAGAGGAAGGCTCTATTTATAGTTTTCGTATTGGGCCTCAGCAAGCCATTGTACTGCGATATGTCAATCGCAGTACGATGGAAAGATTTAGGTAAATTTTATAACTAATCCTGTGCATGTCATCAGCTTGGTCGCCAAGTAAAGTCATCGTGCTGCAATGAAGGTCATTGTGCTGCGATGAACAGATTTTCTTTAGATTTATTTTTCTGTTTTCTTGGCCAGCAAGCAGCTTCCATCGTGGCACGATGGAAGCCATCATGCTACGATGAAATGCTCATTTTCTTCACTTTTTGGGCTTTTTCTTGTCTTTTGGCATCTTGGACCTTGTCTTGATGCTTTTCTCTGCTTTTGTATGTTTTCCTTCGTATTTGGGTCTGTCTTGGTCATTTTATTACTAATACTAAAAATACCATAGAAATTCTTGTCATCAGCATACAGAGTGTATCATTCTGAGACTAACACAATTGAAGAATCTATACATGTAAGATTTGATGACAAAGAGCCTGACAGTAAAGTGTCAGAGCAAGATGATAGTTCTGCAGGTGTGCAATATCAATATAACTATCCATAAATTGAGAGGTCATCTGAAGTTGTTGAAGCTTCAAAAGCTCAAATGGAAGTAGCCTCTGATGAAGCATCTCCCATAGCAACTACTGTAGACCCTGAAGACAATTCAGAAGATGAAACTCAAGAAGAGTCTGAAACAAATGAGATTTCAAAAAGGACATTCAAATACAAGTCATCTCATCCAGAAGATCTAATTCTTGGAAATAAGGATAGTCCAAGAAAAAAAAGACCAGCTTATCAACAAAGTGATTCACTACTAGGACTCATATCTATGATTGAACCCAAGACTGTTGATGAAGCTTTGACTGATGATGGATGGATTATAGCAATGCAAGATGAACTTAATCAGTTCCAAAGAAATGATGTGTGGGATCTAGTACCCAAACCAACTCATAAGAATATAATTGGAACCAAGTGGGTATTTAGATATAAACTCAATGAACAAAGTGAGGTTGTCAGAAACAAGGCTAGACTTGTAACACAAGACTACAGTCAGCAAGAAGGCATTGACTTCACTGAAACTTTTGCTCCAGTAGCCAGACTGGAAGCAATCAGGTTATTGCTATCTTATGCTGTTAATAATGGAATAACCTTGTATCAAATGGATGTTAAGAGTGCATTTCTAAATGGTGTAATATCTGAAGAGGTGTATGTAAAACAACCCCCAGGTTTTGAAGATTTGAAAATTCCTGAACATGTTTTTAAACTTAAGAAATCACTCTATGGTCTGAAACAAGCTCCAAGAGATTAGTATGAAAGACTGAGTAATTTTCTTTTAGAAAATAGATTTCAAAAAGGTCAAGTTGACAACACACTCTTCAGAAAAACCACCAAGAAAGACATCTTAATTATTCAAATATATGTTGATGATATAATTTTTGGTTCTACTAATGCTTCTATGTGCAAGAATTTCTCCAAGCTTATGCAGGATGAATTTGAAATAAGTATGATGGTTCCAGTCAGATCCTAGAAAACCTCATTTAACTGCTATTAAGAGGATCTTCAGGTATTTGAAAGGAACAACAACTCTTGGATTACTTTATAAGAAATCCTTAGACAGTAAGCTAGTTGGATTATTTGATGCTGACTATGCTGGGGACAAGATTGAGAGAAAATCCACTAGTGGAAATTGCCAATTTATTGGTGAGAATCTCATATCTTGGGCCATCAAGAGATAAGCAACTATTGCTTGGTTTACAGCAGAAGCAAAATACATCTCACCAGCTAAGTGTTGCAGTCAGCTTCTCTGGATGAAATATCAGTTAGAGGATTATAATGTAACTGAGAGTAGTATTCCACTTTGTCGTGATAATACTGTTTCCATTCATCTATCTAATAATCCAATTTTGCATTCTAGAGCTAAGCACATTGAAATTAAGAATCATTTTATAAGAGATTATGATCAAAAGGTACAATAGATATTGAGTTCAATGATACTGAACATCAATGAGCTGATATATTTACTAAACCTTTGGCTATTGAACGTTTTGATTTCATTAAAAAGAATTTGAACATGCATTTTATCTCTGAAGAAAACTAGCTCTGAAGTGTAAAATAAAGTCATAGTCTAAAACTCTGAGTGTGATAGGTTCTGAAGGATAACAGATTCTGATGAGTGTGGCTCTGAACTAAGCGTTAATGGAAACGTTTGTACTAGTTGGTGTACAACAGTTGTCCTCACACGCGTCAGTTATCTTAAAACCTCTCTAGCACGTGTCTAGTTTCTGATTGGCTAGAGAACAATTAATGATGAATTTACAGTTATTTCAATTTAAATTTAATTTTAAAACTGTTCGCGCTCCCTCCTTTTGGTTTGTTTTAGTTTGTTTTTTCTCTGTGTGCTTATTACTTGCTATATATAGTTGATAACTCATATTTTGTGAGTATAATTAGGCACTTGACACCTGATTTATTGCCTGCTAATATGGTTTGCATTCAATGTTTAGGTTTATTTTAATGTTGTTTTTTAGTCTAGTATGTACTTAGGAATAAAATGTAAATTCATCATGGAAAGAGTAGTTCCGGTGTCAACTGGTGTCAAGACATACCACTGGGCCATCTAAAAGGTCCAAGAGCCAATGCAAGAGATAATCAGAGTCAAGACTACCAATTCGTACAACTATGAATGGCGGCTAGTGTAAGACCCAAGATTTCACTGTACAATTTTCCTAAGGAACTTTAGTGTCGGCTAAGTTTTTAGGGTTTTTGGTGAAGCGGTTTCGTGAGTATTGTCGCGTTAATGGAATTTTTGCTGAAATGGAGCCTGTTTTGTGCTCGTGCGCTGGAAAGGCACAGACTTTTGGGTCGTAGTCTTCTTTTGAGTATAAGAAGGTTTATGTGTAGCCAGAAATCCGAGTTTTGGGTTATTCTCGTCTTTGGAAAAAACGAGCAAGATTTTACCCGCTGTTGTGAAATTTTACTGGTTCTGAATTCAGTAGGATTTCGGGTGGAAGTTTTATATATCTGCGCGAGTTAGGATATATCTTCAGATTATTTTTCGAGGGTGAGGAAGAAAATCACAGTCGAGGAAAAAGTTTTAGCGATAATTTTTAGAAGCGGTTTACGACAGACGTTTATTCCGTAGTTTTTCTATTTTTGCGATTTTCGTCCGTTAGCGAGGTGCGACTCGTTTAAGCGCGAGCTAGTGGGAGGATAAGATCACATAAGAAATATCTAGATATTTTGTGAAGAGGTGGATGGCTAGGATTAAGTCTTAGAACTTTCACTATTTGATCCAATGGCTCACAAGTAGCAAGACCATTACTTAAGGAGACTTTTGGTCTCATTGTGACTTAGACAAAAATCACAAATTCACTTCTTCTTTCTCTCCTTGGCCGTGAGTTTTTCTTTGGTCATTCCACCATTGAAATTTTGCAATTCTTCACCAAATCAACTCATTCTTGTTTTGTTGGATCAAGAGAAAATTGCTAGGATCATCTCCTCTAAGGTAACTAAGTCTATTCCCTTCCTATTGTTGGTTAAATTCCTCATAGATTAAGTTATGAAAATTATGTTCTTGAGAGAAAAATCTTGAGAATTTAGTTTTAATTAGTTTTGGTTCCATAGAAGTGTTCTTGAGAGTTCCTTAGTACACTTGAGTGAAGCATGAGAAGTTTCCATGGTTGGTTTATGTTTCACAAAATTTTTAGTTAGGGTTTTAAGAAATTTTTTGAAAAGATCATAAACTTGGATTTTGTTTTGTGATTTGATTTTTGATGTTAGTTTTGAGCTTTGTGGCAAAATGGATTCTTGATTATAAACTTTGTTTTGAAAAATAAGAAAAAATTTATTTTGGTGTTCTTGAGCGATTCGATGAACATATTTTAGGAAATTTCGTTTCGATTCTCAAAGTAGTCAAATTGAGCAATGGGATTGCCTTTGCAAACTAATAGATGATTACTAGGGTTTTGTAATGAAAAATTTTAGGTGTTGGCCTTGTTTTGTTGTTTAGACCGTGGCACTTATAAAGGGAGGAGGTAGAGTTTTCAAATTTTGTTAAGTCATTTTAGGAGGACTAATCATGGTTTTAAAGAAATATTTGTGAGATGATTTGTTTGGAGAATAAAATGTGTTGATTTTGTCTTAAGGAAAATCCATTCAAAATTGTCAAAAAGTGTAGTTTGATTTAAAATGATTTGGATTGTTCGGGTAAATGATTTTAGGGTATTATAGGATATTACCAAGCTTTTGGAATTGAAAATTTTTGAGTGATTATGGGATTTTGAAATTCTTGGCCGTGGCCAAAGGAAGAAAATGGTGATGGGATTTCAAAATTTTCTAAGTCCACAATGGTAAGAAAATGATCATGACATTGGTGTGTGATCATAGGCTTTAAAAGAAGGAGTATAGAGTTTTTACTTGGTAAGAAAAACTTGAAACTTGCGACGCAAGAAAACTCTGATTTTGTTGATTTATTTTTGAAGAGTTTTTGGTTTGTTTTCAAATGTTTTTGTAGTGTGAAAATGGGTACCTTGAGGTTGAAAACAATAGTGGTCCTTGGTATGCTTTGAAAACAAAATGAATTTCTTGTAGCGAAAAATAATGTCTTTAACTTCGTGAATTTTTATCGGATTGGGAAGAACTTGGAATCGCTAGGTGAGAGAGTTAGAAAGTACCTAAGACCCCCTAGACTTTTGAGAACAAGTTTCGTTCCGATAGGATGTGCGATGAGTATTTTATTGATGTTACGCTACATATATTTTAGGTAGCGTGAATTGTAGATTTTCGCGAAAAAGAGTAACGGAAGCTTGCCGAGGTAAGGGCATCACTTTATTTCTGTCTTTTCACTGAGTTACAACATGTTTGGTTATTTTCGGTGATGTTTGTTGGTGTGCTTGGCATGTATGTGTTATGTATTCTCGTGATGAGAAAGTGTTTAAAATACTTACGCTGTTTACATATGATTATGAGAATGTATGTATGAACAGGTTGTTGGAATACATATGGTTGGAAATGTATGTATGTCGTTGTGTTTGATTTACATATATCTGTGTGATATGTAATTGTTGCATGAGCATGGATGGAACGTGTATGTCAGTTGGGACTGCACGGGCGGATGTGTCTGTGTGACTCCGCCGGGGCTGTGTCTGTGTGACTGCCCAATGTATATGCGTTTCTTAGTTGGCGATAGCATCTGTGTGGCTATGTTCGCCTGGTGTTAGCATCTGTGTGGCTACACTTTTGAGGGGGTGACAGCATCTGTGTGGCTGACAGCATCTGTGTGGCTGGTAGCATCTGTGTGGCTATTTTCACCCGGTGATAGCGTCTGTGTGGCATCACCTGACCCTTGTGGCTTTTCTTTTGAGGGGGTGACAGCATCTGTGTGGCTGACAGCATCTGTGTGGCTGGTAGCATCTGTGTGGCTATTTTCACCCGGTGATAGCGTCTGTGTGGCATCACCTGACCCTTGTGGCTTTTCTTTTGAGGGGGTGACAGCATCTGTGTGGCTGGTAGCATCTATGTGGCTATTTTCACCCGGTGATAGCGTCTGTGTG
The DNA here is from genome assembly GCA_030408175.1 of Trifolium repens. Classification (NCBI taxonomy): domain Eukaryota; kingdom Viridiplantae; phylum Streptophyta; class Magnoliopsida; order Fabales; family Fabaceae; genus Trifolium; species Trifolium repens. The sequence goes on along the minus strand of CP125848.1, from coordinate 36,500,162 downwards.
GCATCACCTGACCCTTGTGGCTTTTCTTTTGAGGGGGAGACAGCATCTGTGTGGCTGACAGCATCTGTGTGGCTGGTAGCATCTGTGTGGCTATTTTCACCCGGTGATAGCGTTTGTGTGGCATCACCTGACCCTTGTGGCTTTTCTTTTGAGGGGGTGACAACATCTGTGTGGCTGACAGCATCTGTGTGGCTGGTAGCATCTGTGTGGCTATTTTCACCCGGTGATAGCGTCTGTGTGGCATCACCTGCCCTCGTGGCTTTAGTGGGTTGGACCTACGATTCCGGTATTCATGCATGTGGCGAACCAGTGATTGGTTGTCACGCTCATTGTAGAAGTCTGCATTAGGCTTTGTGTGCGTTATTTATATAAGCCGTTGGTGGAAGTTACTTTGTGTTTAAAGAGCTTTCTCTGTTGGTATTTGTGGAAATTTGTTATGTGTACATCTTTCGCACCGGATATATATATATATATACTTCTATTTTGTGGTGACCCTTTCTTTCATTTGCGGGCTCATCCCACCCTGATGATGGGTTAGGTCGTGGTGTCGACGGTGGCTGTTGGAGCTTTGGCTTAGTTAGACTCTGTGCCGGTGTGGTTGTACATCGTGCCTTTTGTTTAGGCATAGGTTTCTAGCTTGGTCTGTTTGGGGTTGTAGTGCTTGGAGTACTTTGAAATACTTTGACTTGGATTGTAATTATTCAGGAACACACTTTGCTTGTCAAAGCACCTTATGGTAATGAGTTCTTTTGTATGTTTAATGCCGGCTCTCACAGTTTGTATGCGCGCTCTGTTTTGTTTTAAAAAAATAATGCCCCTTTTTAGTCTTTGAAAATCGGGGTGTTATATTGCGGTATCAGAGCCCGGCTTTAAATCTTCAAAGGGAAAGTGTATACCTGAGTAGTTAGTCCAGAGTCGGTGAGAACATAGCTAGAGTCGTGTCAGCTCTAGTGTTTGTTTTGGGTCGGGTTATGGGTTGGTAATCCGTGAGTGAGTTTTCTGTCGGAGTTCAGGAATGTTTGGATAAGGATCTGACCAATAGAACTTGGTATGTGCAGGAGTAAGAATGCCTCCAAGAAGGGCACCTGTAGCCCCTACGGCGGAGGATGCGGATACATACCATATGGCTTATGCCATGAATACGATGGCAGCTGTTGTGGCTGCTCAAACCCATGCGAAGGCGCAGAGGGATTTGGAAAAACGTGAGAGGGAGATCATTGCTGCTGGATTTAGGCTTCTCACCAGTTTCAACCATCAGGCTCCTCCTAAGTTTAGTGGGGAGGGAGGTCCTGACATTGCGGATTTGTGGCTCCAGGCGATTGAGAGGATTTTTGGGGCAATCCATTGCCCGAAAGTAGAAAAGGTAACCTTGGCTACCTATCAGTTGCAGGGTAGTTCTGAGTATTGGTGGAGGAACACCAGGTTCTTGATGGAGGCTGTCTATGAGGAAATAAATTGGGAGAACTTCAAGAGGAGGTTTTTAGCCAAGTATTTTCCCGAGACTGCTAGGGAAAGGTATGGGGAGGAATTCCTTCAGTTGCGTCAGAAGGGCATGAATGTTGAAGTATATGCCAAGAAGTTTGAATCACTATCCCGTTACTTCCGCTTCTTTAGGGATGGGATAGATGAGAACTATATGTGTCGTCGCTTCCAATAAGGGCTGAGGTACGAACTGCAGGATGCGGTTGTGCCATTGGGTATTCGACAATTTCAGGTCTTGGTAGAGAAGTGCCAAGAGATAGAGGATATGAGAAACAAGCGGGTGAACTGCCAAGGTAGTTTTAGTGCTGGAGGGCCAAGTCGTTTAAGTGATTCAAGTCAGGATAATGAGAGGCAGAGGAATAGACCTTATAACCGTTCCCAGGATAATCAAGGACCAACTCGCTCTGTGAACCAAGGGACTCGAGGGAGTCAGAGTGGATGGAATCGAACTTGTTACAACTGTGGACAAGAGGGTCATTTTGCTAATGAATGTGGGTAGGGCTGGCAATGACCCGAGCCAACTCGTGAATAGTTCGAAGTTCGATTCGATAATTAACTCGTGAACTTGATTCATGAACCAAATGAGCTGAACTTGAGTCAAAAAATAAGTTCGTTAAATAAATGAGCTGAACATAAACTATATATAGTTCGACTCGTTTAACTCATGAACTAGCTCGTTTATATATATATATATATATATATATATATATATATATATATATATTTTAACTTGACACATCAATGAATGTTTTAGTTTACCATGTACGAATATTATTTACTTTGTCTTTACGGAAAAAAAAAATTATTCCTTTAAACTCTCTTTCTCAAAAGATAATTTTCATTTTTCATTACATTTTCTCTCCTTTATTTTAATTTAATATTTGTTTATTTCTTTTAAAAAAAATAGTTTAAAAGGTTAAAGATCAAATTTTGAAATTTTGATAAAAAAAAACTTTAAAATCACATGATTTGACTTAACGAGTTGAACCTAACGAGCCGAACCGAACTATTCGTGAACTTTAAACGAGCCGAACTCGAGCTGAAAAAATAGTTCGTGTCAAACTCGAGCCGAGTTTTGAGCTGAACCAATTTCTATCGAGCCGAGTCGAGCTCAGACGAGTTCGACTCAACTCGACTCATTTCCAGCCCTAAATGTGGGGTTTCGAAACCAAAGGAAGGAACCGTTTGCTTCAATTGTCAGAAGCCGGGTCACTTTGCTAGAGATTGCAAAGCCCCGAAGGCCGGGTCGTCGGCGAATGTAACGCAGGGAACTCGACCCGCGGCTAGAGGACGTGTCTACTGTATGGGCACTAGAGTGAGCGGTCAGACCGGTAAGGCCATGCAGCGGGATTGCCAGATTGCAGGTAACACTTTACTGCATTGATTATTGTTGGGGCAACCCACTCTTGCATGTCTTGGTGTGTACTTTTGCTTGGAATAGTTTGTTTTGGTCTTTGCTTTTGGTGTTTTGAATGTTCTACTATATAAAGGACTTAGTAGTAATGTCTAGCGTGTTGCACGGTTAGTGGTAATTTGGAATGATGTGCGTCACACGTCAAGGGTCAGCGGACCCAGTGTCGTTTTGGAGGTAATGTGAACGTATAAGGAACCGATTCTGAGGAATTGGGGATTTGGATAAAGGGAGTCCAAGGTGAGTAGATGTTATAGTTTGGCAAGTGCCAAGACTATGAGAAGTTGTAATCACCAACTGGAGGTTGGGATGGTATTATTTAAGTCGTGTTTGGAAAGAGATTCGTATGTGAGCAGACGATTCGGCGTATTCACTAAGTTGCGGACTTATGAATATTGGTAGAGCGGGAAATTCTTCTATAGAGAAGACAACTTGTTCGGAATGTAATGGTTTTGGTGGTACCTGCCGTGGTGGCATTGTATTACTATTGAATGATGTTCAACGGATGTTTCATGAGAGGAATCATGAGAGCTTGAGCGACGTAGTTTGAGTGTTGTGTCTTACGAATACAAGGTCAAAAGGGATTGTTGGTCGTTGGAAAGCTATGTTAAGAGTAAGTAAGAGAGAAGCACACGAGCATGTGGCTTATGTCAATTAAGGATTGGCGAAAGGAATTGACTCACACATAATTTGGAAAATTATGATTGTGCGAGAGTAGTAAGGATTCAAAGGCACCACCTAAATGGATGTCATGGCGGTGTGTGTGTGGAATGTGGATATAAAGGGTGAACAATTGTCTAATGGCAAAGTTAAGTGAAAGCATGAGAGTCCAAGTAACGTGTTTCGGGCAAATTGGTCTCATAGACGAGATCGAGATCGTAAGAGATCGAAGGAAACCTTAAGGAGAACCTAGAAGTTTTTGTGGAATCCTTGTACCTCGGAGGACCATGAGCACAAGTGGAATGAAGTATCACTTAAGTTTGGTAAAGATGGTCTAAACCACCATCATGATTGTCGACTATTTATTGACAAATTGAAGAACAGATCATCCTTAATCTCTTGTTAATAATAGACGGGATCATGTTGACTGGAATTGACTAGTTTTGCTAGCTTTGGTGATGCGCAGAGAGTTTCAGTGTTTCTTTTTGGAGGGTAGCCAGTCACTGCTGCGCGTGAACCTAGTGGTTTAGGCTACGTCGCGGAGGCAAAAGAGGTGACTTTGGAAATTTTGTGTGTGGACCCTAGGAAATTTGAGGAACTTGAGGTTGCGAACCTCTGTTGTGAGGTTAATTTTTGCGTGGTGAACTCGTTGAGAGTGGCGGTTGAAGCACGGTTGTGCTAGTGTATTGGTGTTGAGTATCTGTGTGACTTCACCCGGTGTTAGCATCTGTGTGGCTACACCTAATCCTGAGGGATTTTGTTGTGTTAGTGATGGTAATAACTAGTTGAGTTGTTACTCTTACCTTTAGTTTCGAGGACGAAACTTCTTTTTGGAGGGTAGTAATGTAAGACCCAATATTTCACTGTACAATTTTCCTAAGGAACTTTAGTGTCGGCTAAGTTTTTAGGGTTTTTGGTGAAGCGGTTTCGTGAGTATTGTCGCGTTAATGGAATTTTTGCTGAAATGGACCCTGTTTTGTGCTCGTGCGCTGGAAAGGCACAGACTTTTGGGTCGTAGTCTTCTTTTGAGTATAAGAAGGTTTATGTGTAGCCAGAAATCCGAGTTTTGGGTTATTCTCGTCTTTGGAAAAAACGAGCAAGATTTTACCCGCTGTTGTGAAATTTTACTGGTTCTGAATTCAGTAGGATTTCGGGTGGAAGTTGTATATATCTGCGCGAGTTAGGATATATCTTCAGATTATTTTTCGAGGGTGAGGAAGAAAATCACAGTCGAGGAAAAAGTTTTAGCGATAATTTTTAGAAGCGGTTTACGACGGACGTTTATTCCGTAGTTTTTCTATTTTTGCGATTTTCGTCCGTTAGCGAGGTGCGACTCGTTTAAGCGCGAGCTAGTGGGAGGATAAGATCACATAGGAAATATCTAGATATTTTGTGAAGAGGTGGATGGCTAGGATTAAGTCTTAGAACTTTCACAATTTGATCCAATGGCTCACAAGTAGCAAGACCATTACTTAAGGAGACTTTTGGTCTCATTGTGACTTAGACAAAAATCACAAATTCACTTCTTCTTTCTCTCCTTGGCCGTGAGTTTTTCTTTGGTCATTCCACCATTGAAATTTTGCAATTCTTCACCAAATCAACTCATTCTTGTTTTGTTGGATCAAGAGAAAATTGCTAGGATCATCTCCTCTAAGGTAACTAAGTCTATTCCCTTCCTATTGTTGGTTAAATTCCTCATAGATTAAGTTATGAAAATTATGTTCTTGAGAGAAAAATTTTGAGAATTTAGTTTTAATTAGTTTTGGTTCCATAGAAGTGTTCTTGAGAGTTCCTTAGTACACTTGAGTGAAGCATGAGAAGTTTCCATGGTTGGTTTATGTTTCACAAAATTTTTAGTTAGGGTTTTAAGAAAATTTTTGAAAAGATCATAAACTTGGATTTTGTTTTGTGATTTGATTTTTGATGTTAGTTTTGAGCTTTGTGGCAAAATGGATTCTTGATTATAAACTTTGTTTTGAAAAATAAGAAAAAATTTATTTTGGTGTTCTTGAGCGATTCGATGAACATATTTTAGGAAATTTCGTTTCGATTCTCAAAGTAGTCAAATTGAGCAATGGGATTGCCTTTGCAAACTAATAGATGATTACTAGGGTTTTGTAATGAAAAATTTTAGGTGTTGGCCTTGTTTTGTTGTTTAGGCCGTGGCACTTATAAAGGGAGGAGGTAGAGTTTTCAAATTTTGTTAAGTCATTTTAGGAGGACTAATCATGGTTTTAAAGAAATGTTTGTGAGATGATTTGTTTGGAGAATAAAATGTGTTGATTTTGTCTTAAGGAAAATCCATTCAAAATTGTCAAAAAGTGTAGTTTGATTTAAAACGATTTGGATTGTTCGGGTAAATGATTTTAGGGTATTATAGGATATTACCAAGCTTTTGGAATTGAAAAATTTTGAGTGATTATGGGATTTTGAAATTCTTGGCCGTGGCCAAAGGAAGAAAATGGTGATGGGATTTCAAAATTTTCTAAGTCCACAATGGTAAGAAAATGATCATGACATTGGTGTGTGATCATAGGCTTTAAAAGAAGGAGTATAGAGTTTTTACTTGGTAAGAAAAACTTGAAACTTGCGACGCAAGAAAACTCTGATTTTGTTGATTTATTTTTGAAGAGTTTTTGGTTTGTTTTCAAATGTTTTTGTAGTGTGAAAATGGGTACCTTGAGGTTGAAAACAATAGTGGTCCTTGGTATGCTTTGAAAACAAAATGAATTTCTTGTAGCGAAAAATAATGTCTTTAACTTCGTGAATTTTTATCGGATTGGGAAGAACTTGGAATCGCTAGGTGAGAGAGTTAGAAAGTACCTAAGACCCCCTAGACTTTTGAGAACAAGTTTCGTTCCGATAGGATGTACGATGAGTATTTTATTGATATTACGCTACATATATTTTAGGTAGCGTGAATTGTAGATTTTCGCGAAAAAGAGTAACGGAAGCTTGCCGAGGTAAGGGCATCACTTTATTTCGGTCTTTTCACTGAGTTACAACATGTTTGGTTATTTTCGGTGATGTTTGTTGGTGTGCTTGGCATGTATGTGTTATGTATTCTCGTGATGAGAAAGTGTTTAAAATACTTACGCTGTTTACATATGATTATGAGAATGTATGTATGAACAGATTGTTGGAATACATATGGTTGGAAATGTATGTATGTCGTTGTGTTTGATTTACATATATCTGTGTGATATGTAATTGTTGCATGAGCATGGATGGAACGTGTATGTCAGTTGGGACTGCACGGGCGGATGTGTCTGTGTGACTCCGCCGGGGCCGTGTCTGTGTGACTGCCCTATGTATATGCGTTTCTTAGTTGGCGATAGCATCTGTGTGGCTATGTTCGCCTGGTGTTAGCATCTGTGTGGCTACACTTTTGAGGGGGGTGTGGCTGACAGCATCTGTGTGGCTGGTAGCATCTGTGTGGCTATTTTCACCCGGTGATAGCGTCTGTGTGGCATCACCTGACCCTTGTGGCTTTTCTTTTGAGGGGGTGACAGCATCTGTGTGGCTGACAGCATCTGTGTGGCTGGTAGCATCTGTGTGGCTATTTTCACCCGGTGATAGCGTCTGTGTGGCATCACCTGACCCTTGTGGCTTTTCTTTTGAGGGGGTGACAACATCTGTGTGGCTGACAGCATCTGTGTGGCTGGTAGCATCTGTGTGGCTATTTTCACCCGGTGATAGCGTCTGTGTGGTATCACCTGACCCTTGTGGCTTTTCTTTTGAGGGGGTGACAGCATCTGTGTGGCTGACAGCATCTGTGTGGCTGGTAGCATCTGTGTGGCTATTTTCACTCGGTGATAGCGTCTGTGTGGCATCACCTGACCCTTGTGGCTTTTCTTTTGAGGGGGTGACAGCATCTGTGTGGCTGACAGCATCTGTGTGGCTGGTAGCATCTGTGTGGCTATTTTCACCCGGTGATAGCGTCTGTGTGGCATCACCTGCCCTCGTGGCTTTAGTGGGTTGGACCTACGATTCCGGAATTCATGCATGTGGCGAACCAGTGGTTGGTTGTCACGCTCATTGTAGAAGTCTGCATTAGGCTTTGTGTGCATTATTTATATTAGCCGTTGGTGGAAATTACTTTGTGTTTAAAGAGCTTTCTCTGTTGGTATTTGTGGAAATTTGTTATGTGTACATCTTTCGCACCGGATATATATATATATATACTTCTATTTTGTGGTGACCCTTTCTTTCATTTGCGGGCTCATCCCACCCAGATGATGGGTTAGGTCGTGGTGTCGACGGTGGCTGTTCCAGGCCCTATTGAGATGTTGGAGCTTTGGTTTAGTTAGACTCTGTGCCGGTGTGGTTGTACATCGTGCCTTTTGTTTAGGCATAGGTTTCTAGCTTGGTCTGTTTGGGGTTGTAGTGCTTGGAGTACTTTGAAATACTTTGACTTGGATTGTAATTATTCAGGAACACACTTTGCTTGTCGAAGCACCTTATGGTAATGAGTTCTTTTGTATGTTTAATGCCGGCTCTCAAATGGCCGTGGCACCCATATAGGGTTCGAGGAATCGAATTTCGAAAATTGTTTAGAGGCAAATAGCTTCCCATGATCATTGTTTAATTGTTTGATTGGTTATGGGATGTTTTGAAAAGAAAATGATCACTTGCCTTAAGAAAAACCTTATTTGAGATTTCTCGAAATTTGCGATTCGACTCTATAATTTCTAAATCGTTTTGATAAGTGCTAGTTAGGTATTATGGGATATTACCATGCAACTAGAAGTGAAAAATTTTGTGTGGGAGGGTGTTTTCCAAAATTTTGGCCGTGGCCTTTTTAGTGGTATAGGGAGAAATTAAGTCCACAATTGTGTGAAAATTGTGTATGTGTTGGATAATCTTAGTTTTGAAGAAAAATGAGTATAGGAAAGGTTGTTAGGAAGAAAAAAAATGTGTAACTTGTAACGCAAGAAAACTTCGATTTTTCATAAAAAAAAATAATAATATTTTTGAAAAGTTTTAGTTGTGTTTCAAATGGTTTTGTTGTGTGTGAAACAAGTCCTTGAAGTGGAAAATCCAAAATGGTTTTAGTTTATGATTTGAAAACAAAATGATTTTTCGTGTTATAAAAATAGTACAATTAACTTCGTGAATTTTTAAACACTATGAGAATAACCTGAAATCATTGAGGGATAGCTTTAGAAAGTACTTTAGACCCCTCTGGAACTTTGAGAGCAGGTTTCGTTTCGATAGGATAATCGAGGAGTATTTTACTGATTGTACGCTGCTTAACTTTTAGGTAGCGCGTATAATAGTTTAGACGAGAAAGAGATTAAGGAAAGCTTGCTGAGGTAAGGGCACCTTTATTTTTCCGTCATATATGTGTATGCTTGGTTCTGGATTTGTGTGAATGTTTGGCATGATTATATTATGTATTCTCGTGATGAGAAGGTGTTTTGTATCGCATGTGTGGTTTACATATGTTTGAGAATATATGTATGAATATGTGATTGGCGTGCATATGATTTTGAAAATATATGTACATATTATGATTGGTTTACATACGCTTGAGAGGTATGTATTTGTTGCATTAGCATATATGGGGAATCGTATGCTCATGCATTCATTGTAAGTGGTTATCGGGAACGGACCACGGGGTGTGATTAACGGGAATGGATCCACCTTAATCCTTCGGGATTTATTGAGTCCAATATGTGGTTAACGGGAATGGACCACGGAGTGTGATTAACGGGAATGGATCCACTCTAATCCTTCGGGATTGTATTGATTCTAGTAGGAGGTGTTATCCCACCTGAGCCTACGAACTTCTGCAGAGAGGTTAATTCCGGAATTCATGCATGTGAAAAAGACCCGGGTAGGGTGATCACAATCATTTAGAGTCTGCATTGATAGGCTGGTGTGCATTTCAATACTGTGTACAAGTACATGAACTGCTAAGTGTTTATTCGCTTTTATATATACATGCTATTTGTTGTTGTGTTATGTGTGGTGACCCTTGCAACATTTCATTTGCGGGCTACTCCCACCCCAGATGATGCCGTAGGTCGCGAGGGCGGCGGCTGCTCAGGGCCTCAGTGAACTCATGCCGGAGCTATAGTTTAGAATTAGACTCTGTGCCGGTGTGGTTGTACATCGTGCCTTTGGGTTAGACATAGGTTTCTATCTTGGTTTGTTTCGGGTTGTAGTGCTTGGAGTACTTTGAATACTTTGACTTGGATTGTAATTATTCAGGAACACACTTTGCTTGTCGAAGCACCTTATGGTAATGAGTTCTTTTGTATGTTTAATGCCGGTTCTCACAGTTTGTATGCGCGCTCTGTTTTGTTAAAAAAAAATAAAAATAATAATGCCCCTTTTTAGTCTTTGAAAAACGGGGTGTTACATTATTCATGTGATGTGATGTGTGTATGTTTACTCCTTTAGTTCATTTGTTATTTTGTTATATATTTGCATCTTGGATTGATCACCTTAGATTTGAATACAAGTTTGTTGTTATGAGACATCTAATGATAAATGGACTTAATGAACTAATATGGTTAAGTGAGGTATAGACATATATTCTCTTCTTAAAGACTTAGACATAAGCTTTAAGGCTATAGTAAGAATACAACCATGGATTTCTGAACTGCAATGAAGTAAGTTTGACCTAAACAAAGGACCCATCTTATTACGCATTGTATGATTTAACGTTGTAGAAATACACCACAAGGGAAGAGTTGCTTGCAGGAGTCTTGCCTTCACTTATCTCATCACACATCTATGTTAAACCGGATTTGAATGTACCATAGTTTCAACATAATTTCACAACTGTTTCTCAAAAACCTTTTTAGTCATTTTGTTGTTACTCAAAATTGCTACCCTAATTGTTATTTTATTATCTTTAATCACTCATAAGCATAAGACTATTTGAACTACGATTGGAACGAAATTCCCTTATCACAATCCCTGTGGGATCGATACTTTTTCTTATTACTTGCTGCAAACCTGACTGTGTATACTTGCACATTGCTTTTAAAATACATCTGTCAAACAAGCGAACAATAGTCACATTGAACACTTAGCACAAACTTTACACATTCACAACCTACACAAACCCTAATTTCTTCATCGCAATCAAAAGAAATTTCTCAACAGTGGCTGCTCAACCTTCATCAACTCCTACAATCGTTCGGAAGCCATACAACCTTGAACTTCATCCAGTGATTAATCTGAGTAACAATGCAAATTTGGCTAATCCCCCAAATACAATGGACTGTGGGAGAAGCAGCATGGAATTCTTCCCTGAATGTATGGTTGATTTTGAAATTCTAAGGGTAAACGGCAGAGACATCGAACATCTGTTTATTGATCAACAATGGAAGAACTACTTTGAGATGTTGAATGGTTTCGTCTACTACGACATCGTAAGAAATTTCTGGGTTAAAGCTTATGTGTCTGATCAAGCTGCTGCTAAAGAAGTTAGAAAGAAGATGGAAGATGATCAATCTCTGAGAGGGAAAAGCAGAGCTCATATGGGATTAAGACCTTTCAAAGGAACAGAAATTAGGTCAAACATCTTGGGATTAAAAGTTGTGATCACTAAAGAACACATTGCCAAGATGCTTGGGTTGGATAATGAAGGAGAAAATATATCTACTTACAAATCTGGAAGTAAGTATGAGGATTCAATCAAACAAGACTTGTTTCATGCTGGTACGGTGGATTATGGAAGATCTGTAAACTTAAAGCCATATTACTTTGGGGCCTTCAGAATCTTAATTGCTTCCATCATTACCAGAGGTGGAGGAACATATACAATCTCTTGGCCTCACAAGCATTTCATCTGGTTCATGCTTAAAAGGCTTAAAAGCATTTCATCTTTGATGGACATAATAAGAGCAAGCTGGTGATTCATCATCCAAGATTGATCTCAGAGCTTATAAGACAAACAAGGCTGATAGAGATTCTGAGGAATAAAAGTTCTGAGAAGCTGAGAGTTTTCAACACTCTAAAATTTGATGGTCACAATCTTATTCATTTGAAGCTGGTGAAACCTCACAATCTAGTATACCCTTCAAATCCCCTTCTAGAGATATATGAGAAGTACTTCTGGTGTGGTGGGTTTCTGATGACAGGAATTTCTGCAGTATTATAGGTAGTATTATTAGTAATAAATTGACCAAGACATGCCCAAATACGAAGAATAACCTACAGAATCGAAGAAAAGCATCAAGACAAAGCGAAGAATACAAAAAGACAAGAAAAAGTCAAAAAATGAAGACTTTGTGCTATTCATCATAGCATGATGGCTTCCATCGTGCCACGATGGAAGCTGCTTGCTGGCCAAGACATCAACAAAATTAAATCTGAAGAAAATCTGTTCATCGTAGCACGATGACCTTACTTGGCGACCAAGCCAATGAAACGCACAGGATCAGTTATATTCTTCAACTGAATCCTGCCATCGTAGCACGATGGGCTTATCGTGGCTACGATGGCTATGATGCCTTGCTGATGCCCATTTAGAAAACTATAAATAGAGCTTCCAAAACATTATTTTATTCATTTACAAATAGTAGAACACTCTCTACTATTAAGGAGGTATTCAGAGGAGCTCTAAGGGCTTAACTTTCTCCCCTTACAGGAAAGTTATCTCAGCAAGGTATGTTTTCTTTAGGATTTTATATTTAGGTTCTTGTAATTTAAATGTTTAGTCTTTTGTGATAGATGCCTTAGGTATGGTGGAGAAGATGAACTCCCCGATGAATATTTGGAGTCTGCAATTGAGTCAAAGTTATAATAAATCGTATTTCAGTATTATGTTTGTTATTTACTTTCTCGCACTTTAACAACGCATTCTCGTAATCTGGCCGGATAAGCAGGAGCGCCCATAGAATAAATATTACGATTTACTTTAATATTTGTCCGGAACTAGTAGTAAATATGCTAGGTGAATATAGACGGTAACATCCTGAACTAGTTGTGAACTGAGCAATTAGAGGAGGAATCCGAAACTAAGTGTGAACTGAGCACTTAGAGGCTGAATAGCCCGAAACTAGGACCTAGAGGCATTGGATAGGTGGAGGATATAATGCATGTATAATGAATAACTCACCTAGTAATTAGGGTATGTGACACATCGAGGTTAGGCTCTCGTAGGTACCTGACTACGTCCTGGCAAGCGTACCAGTTTGTCGTCTTGTAATAATCCGCACCCTAGTTAGGATGAGTTTGTATCCATAGGGACATCGCCTAGGTTACTAAGCTTATTCTAGGAAGTGTTGAGATTGCCTCCGCTTTATAAGTTGGGATAATTTTAGATTCAAGCAACAGAGAATATAACTAGAAAGAAAGACAATTTAAGAAGATAGGTTTAGTAGTTGGAATCCCTCCCTTATTCCTGCTGGTGCTATATCGTTGACTATTCCTTTTTATTATTGGTGAACTAATATAATTAGTAATAATCGCGTACGGTAATTACCCTAATTACGAGTATAAAGAACCTTAATTACTAGTTAGAAACCTCGTGTAGACACGTTATCACATTCATATACTAATTAATTAGATTCTGAATATGTTGTCGATTAAGTTCGGTTGCATTAGTTCTTTAACCCTTTTACCATTAGTGTGATTAAGCTATTGTCTAATTGGTCAGGGTTGGCTGCCGGTTTTGAGGCACAATACTAGATCACTAACCCTATAAGTTAGTTGCCAACCCCTGGGTAATCCTAACCTTGAGGCACAATATTAAATATAACTAACCGTATTGAGTTTAGCATGCCAGCCAGTGATAAACCTTGGCCCTAAGGCGCAATGCTAGATATCACCATCCCTAAAAGCGTTCGCTAATTGTGTACATCAATCGGGTTACGTAGTTAAAACAAAGACAAAAGAATAATTAAACTGAATAAACAATAATATAACTTTTAAACCAAATTACATAGTTCCAGCATTCATAAGGGAGTTCATCTTCTCCACCTAACCTAAACGAGTTTAGCTACTAATAGATATATAAGTGCACCAGTTCATCCTCATGTTTTAATAATTGTCAAAACACATGAAAATAGGATTGAACATATTTTGGCAACATTACAAATGACTTGACAACAAAGAACTATTTTCTAAACCTTGAAAAACTGACTTTTAGGTATTTTGTATCGATACATACATAGTTGTATCGATACATATGTCCTGAAATTACTTCTGTTTGATTTTGTGCATTTTGTATCGATACATATATTGTCTGTATCGATACAAAAGTGGTCTCTCAGAGACAGAACATCATCTGTGTATCGAAGCATGCTTGCATGTATCGATACACATCTGTTTGTTCTCAAAATCCAGAAAACTCAAGATGATTCGAAGCATGCTTGCATGCTTAGATACATATCAGTCAAGATTTCAAGATTCTGATATTTGTATCGATACACACCCGTGTTTGTATCGATACAAAGGTCAATTTTTCCATTTTTAACGTTGGTCAAAGCATTTGTATCGATACAAATGATCATTTGTATCGATACATGTATGAAAAATTATGCCTAAATTTGCTCATTCTATTTTCTCTTTAAATAGCAATGTGTGTGATCCTTTGTATACAACACAACAGAGAGAAAACTAGTGTGAAAGATTAGAAAACGCTTTGGGTACAAATTGAGTGAGAATTTGCATCAAAGGTTTGATTCAACACAAGTTCATCATCTTCATCAAGTTTGCAATCAAAATTGGATTTGAGTATGGGATCAATTCAATAGAAACTGCACATTTGTGTGATAACGTTCGATACGGTTCGCGGTGAATCAGAATCGTGATCGGGTTGAATTGCGTTGAAGGTTCTAGTGTTTCTCTCAAGTGATTCAAGATCGTGCGTGTCTTGAAGGATTCGACAACAAGGAACAAAGGACTCAGCTGGACGATTGGGTGCGGTTTGGCACAAGGTGAATCGTTGGAATCAGAGGGTGAAGTTCCGTTGGGTGTCGAGGTTATTCGCATTAGTTTACATTTTGTCTTGCTATAGGATTATAGATTTCAATTGTAAACTGTGCACTGTTTGTTCATCAAGTTTTTGATCTATAAACTCTCAAATAACCCGTTTGGTTATTTGGGGGGAGACGTACTCGGATAAACGCGTGGACGACGCGCAATCCGGGGAACTCCCTAATCACATCGTGTGTCTCTCTTTATCTCTCTCTTTTAATTTCGTTAATTTCGTTAAATTGATTAATCGATTGAATTTTTGTTGTTCGTATTGGTTCACAAAAATTCAATTGGTTCTTTCTTGATTGTGATTGAACTTGAAATATCAAACCATATAACTTGCTTGGGACTGTTTTTGCTAATCAAATTAAGTTTGAATATCTTGCATTAATCGTTCCGATAATTTTCCTAATTCGTTCAAGGCGATACTATCTTTCATTTGGTCAAAAGGTGCAAAGTAGACTACCGATCCGGTGGTGCTTCCGCGCATTGTTTTTTAATCAAATAATTTTTTAAAATTACCGTTGATTAAAGAAGCCATTTATTCAACCCCCCTTCTAAGTGGTAGCCTAGTAGTCTTACAAGTGGTATCACGAGTCCGGTTCAATTTTGCTTGCAAAATTCGGAAGTTTGTGCCAATTATTAGACAACATGGCTTTTGCACCTAAAGGGGCGTATAATAGGGCTCCTATATTCAATGGAGATCATTTTGACTATTGGAAAAGTAGTATGCGTATTCACATCAATTCTTTTGATGGTGAAGTGTGGAATGCTATTGAGAACGGTCCGTTTGTTCCAACAATTACCGATGCTCATGGCATTGTCACCAATAAGCCTATGGCACAATGGACGGAAGAGGAAAAGAAAAGGCTAAACTGTACTTTTGGTCCCTTACGTTTATTTTAGGTTTGAGTCAGGTCCCTTACGTTTTAAAAGTTTCAATTTGGTCCCCCACGTTATCAACTTTTGCATTAGTTAGTCCATTACGTCAAATATTTCACTAACTCCGTTTGATTTTTACACGTGGCTGACGGTTTGAACACGTGGACGTTATTTTGGGCATGTTGACACTATTTTGGACACTTTTTTTGGGGTCGGTTCCATTATTATAAGTAATGTATATTATTTTTAATTATTTTTTTTACTTAGTTAGCATCCCAAATGGCACTGAACATGTCCAAAATAATGTCCATGTGTCCAAACTGTTAGTCACGTGGAAGGATCAAACGAAATTAGTGAAAAATTTGACGGAAAGGACTAACTAATGCAAATCTTGATAACGTGGGGGGCCAAATTGAAACTTTTAAAAAGTAAGGGACCTGATTCAAACCTAAAATAAACGTAAGGGACCAAAAATACAGTTTAGCCAAAAGAAAAAGGCCAATTACGATGCAAAGGCACAAAATATTTTAATATCATCCCTTAGGATTGATCAATTCTATCATGTGTCACATTGTCAATCGGCTAAGGAAATGTGGGACACATTGGTAACTCACTTTGAGGGTACCAATGATGTAAAGATATCCAAAATTAATACATTGACACAAGAATTTGAGTTGTTCCATATGCTAGATGGCAAGACCATCGAGGATATGCAACAACGATTTATCAAAATAACCAACAAGTTACATGGTTTGGGAAAGCCAATCACAAATCAAGATGCCACTAACAAAATTCTAAGATGTCTTAGTAGGTGTTGGCAACCGAAGGTCACCGCGATTAAGGAGGCGAACGACCTCACTACTTTGAGTCTTACAACTCTATTTGGCAAGCTTACGGAACATGAACAAGTACTAAACTTGTTAGAAAAACAAGAGAAAAATGAGAAAAAGGGAAAGCACAATGACAAGGATAAGGAAAAGGAAAAGGACAAGAGGACAATTGCTCTAAAAGTCTCAAAGTCAAAGTCCAAAAAGGTAGAGCATGTGGAAAGTAGCTCAAGCGAAGACGATTCCGATGATGAGGAAATGGGACTCTTCGTGAGACGCTACAATAGGTATGTGAGAAAGAATGGGATAAGACATTCCGATGAGAATCTTAAAAAATATCGAAAAGATAGTGGTCACCGTCGGAGGAATGAAGATGCTAAGTACTCTAAGAAAGGAGCATGTTATGAATGTGGACAAATCGGTCATTTTAAACCGGATTGTCCCAAGCACAAGAGAAAGGAGAAAGGGTCACCTTCATTCAAAAAGGGAAGCAAGGATAAAGGAAAGAAAGCTTATGTTGCATGGGAAAGCAGAAGCTCATCTTCCTCTTCATCATCAAGTTCTAGCTCTAGTGATGAAGACGTGTTGGCGAATGTGTGCTTAACTCCTCATGATCATAAGAAACTTGTTCCCAAAAAGGTAAACCAAAATCCCTCTAGCTCATATACTCTTTTAGAATATCATGAGTTGCAAGTTGCTTTTGAAAAGTTACACAAAGAAACTAAAGAGGCTTTTCAACGATTAAAAGGTTTAATGGAGGTTAATAAATACCTTGAGGCAAAAGTTTCGGAAACGGAGCTTGAGTTAAAAGCCCTAAAAAATTCTTTGATTCAAAAACCTCTTGTGACTTTTGATAGTTATGGTAACGATAGGACCGGATGTGATGGATGCTTTTACTTACGTAGAGACTTACGAAAGTTACAAGATAAGCTAAAAGAGCCATCCAAGCTGGAGATTACTTTTGCGATTGATCCATCTAAATTCAACAAATCTTTGAAACCTAAAAATAAAAGGTATAAATTTGTTGAAAAGGATCATAAGAAAAGTAATCCTTATATCGTTTGTCAGTATTGTTGTGACAAGGGTCATACTATTGCAAAGTGTCATGCTAGAAAGGTATTGGTACCAAGAGGCAAATTGCAATGGTTACCTAAGTTAGACAATAATGGTGCTACTAACATACTAGGACCCAACATGAGTTGGGGACCTATTTCAAATGTCTAATTATGTAGGGAATTGTCTTGAAACCATTGACAAGAGACACCGACAACAATGGAGTTCAAGACCTACGAACAAGGAGAGCAATGAGAAAAGCTTCAACTCGACACTTACAATGGTGTGGAAATTGATCACTTCCTCCACCTAACACTCAAGGGAAGATTCTATTCTCTACTCTTTCCTTTATATTTTTTTTTTACTTAGCATTTGTATATTGGTTCATATACATACAACTTTCACCTTAATATGATATTTGCTTTGATAAGTTGTCTAATCCTCCATTTCCAAGAATTTTGTTCAAAAATATTGATAAGTTTTTGAGACCCATACGTCTTAAATGGGGATTTGACAAAGATCATTACAACTATCTTATTAAGTTCATATTAGGTTGTATATGTTTTTCTTTTATGTGACTTTGTGTGCATACATAGACATACATTTCTCATATGATTGATTTTGGTACTTTGATTGATTTATGTGATTACCTTATCATGCATTTGTGGTTTAACATGTGTTCTCGTGTTAAGATATGCTTTGGTATTGCTTTTGTTCACATATATATGCTTGTACCTTTGTGATTATATGTGTTTCTTACATACATATTATTTGAAAGTCATAAAAATCATTTTTGAAACTTATAAGTTCTTGTGTTTGAAGAAAAATTGAAAATTATGCATTTTGGATCGATACAAATAAATTTTGCATAGATACATGTCAGTTATTTTTCAAATTTTTCAAAATGAACTGATATGTATCGATACATATGAGCTTGTATCGATACATAGCTCTTCAGTTTGGACAGAACGTTACTCATGTATCGATACATGTCTACATGCTTCGATACATGCTTCAAAACAACTGACTTGTATCGATACAAACACGAATTTGTATCGATACAAAATCGTAAAAACAAGTTATATGTCTATTTTTCATTCATTCATTCATCATTCCAACAAAACCTCAAAACTCTCATACGGTTTCTCCCTTAAACCCTCACCCCAAAATCTTCAAACTCCCTCAAAACTCAAGCAAATTTCACAAAATTAACACCCATTCGCTCAGAATTCAATACCCACTCAATCTCCATCATCAATTTCGTGGTCCAAGTCTCATTTGCTTCAATTCAAGGAATTCATCAAATTGGGGTTTGTGGAAATTTCAAAAGTTCTTCATCAAAAATGTAAGGTAAATCGTTCTACTTCTCTATCTTCTTGTAATGGCACCTAAGAAGGCTAGAACAGATAAGGCTATAGCAACTGATAAAGGTGAAACTTCTAATTTTGGTCTTAAAGAAGATGAATATGTTCATAAGGATTGCATTATTACTTACACTAGGTATTGTAGGACTAGGAGTGTACTTCCTCAAAAATCTGTCAATATTGATACTCTTAGAAATCTACATTTGAATGATATTGCTGAGATAATTGAGACTGAACAACTTGATAATTTCTGTGACCTACAAACAAAATACAATGAGACTGTGGTTAGGATTTTCTATGCTGGATTACAGGAAAGAAATGGGGCTGAATTTGAGTTCCGTTGGAAGAATAAGTCTTATAAGTTTACTGCTGATATGTGGTTAGAGTTGTTTGGGATGAGCACCGGAAGTAGGATAACAGGGGAGAATCTATTAGCTTATTCTGAAACAAGTCAGGTGGATTATGACTCCAATGTCTTTATCTCTTCCATCACTAGAACTGGCAATATTCCGGAAACCATGGGAACCGGAAAATTGAATGTTAATGCTAGAGTGATTTACTGGATTGTGAGTCACATTTTGCGTCCAAAAAGTGCTAGCTCTAGGATGGATAAGAAGGATATTGACTTGATGTTTTTGCTTATGGAGGAAGGGAAGGTTGACTGGCCATTCTACATTGTGAGTAGGATGTTTGATCTGAGGAATTCAAGCAGGGATCAAAGTTTTGGGTACTGTAGCATGATTGCTAGCATTTTGCAGAAATTCAAAATTGGACAAAAGCTTCCAATTGAGTACACTACTCTTGGAAGGTTGCAGAAATTTAGTGAAACAAAAATGTCCAAAATGAATTGGTCTTTGAATGTGAATAATATGTATGTGTACCATGGTCCGGATGATGACAATGAGGGTCAAGATGCTGCTCCTAGAGGTAGGAGACCAAGGAGGAATGTCAGACAAGGTGAGGCTGAGGGACAAGGTGAAGAAGGTGGTAATTGGAACGAAATGATGGACATGATGAGAAACATGAGCATGCAACAGACTACCTTCTATAATGAGTACACTCAAAACTATGCTACTCAGAATGCTAGAATTGAAGAGCTGTACACCACCACTACCGACCTCAGAAACTACGTGACCACCCGGTTTGACAACATTCAGACTCAGATGAATACCTACTACAACCTCAACCCTCCTACCAACCCGGATGACATGAATGATGAATGATGAAGTTTGATGTTTAATCTTTTTTTTGCATTTCATTTCTATCTTTTCTTGAACAATTTCTTTTGTTACTTCTTATGACTTTTGGATGATTTCGATTTGGTTGTACGAATATTTTTAATGTTGCCGTGTTTTGAGCAACATTCATTTTGGATATGTACGACTTTATTTTGGATTATTTCGTATGTTTGGATTATTTGTTTTATGGTTATGCATTTGTTGCATTATTTTGTTTATTTTCGTCCCATATTTTGGTATGTTACTTGATTTATAATGTCGATATGTTTCAATACTCATGAGTTGGTTTTTGGTTTGTTGTTCTACATTCCATGTTTTATCATGATATTTGGTATTCGTCATTGATATATTTTGGCATAACTTTGTATGTATTTATATTGATTAGGAATTTTCATCGTATATGTGCATTTCGACAAATGTAAGTGCACGATATGACTTGGATCAAAATTGATTGAACTTGATACTTCTAATATACCCTCTTCTTCTTTTTGATATTTGCAAAGGGGGAGAGATTTGGATGCACAAGCTAAGGATGAATAGCTAAAAGAGTCTTGAATATTATCTACGACAATCGCATTATGGCATCAACTCAGGGGGAGCGTGCTTATTGTTAGCCTTGGTGTTTTAATTGCGTCTGTATACATATTGCTATTTTATTGCATATTAGGTGTAGGCTTAGCTTATGCATAGTTTTGACAATTATCAAAAAGGGGGAGAATGTAAGTGCACCAGTTCATCCTCATGTTTTAATAATTGTCAAAACACATGAAAATAGGATTGAACATATTTTGGCAACATTACAAATGACTTGACAACAAAGAACTATTTTCTAAACCTTGAAAAACTGACTTTTAGGTATTTTGTATCGATACATACATAGTTGTATCGATACATATGTCCTGAAATTACTTCTGTTTGATTTTGTGCATTTTGTATCGATACATATATTGTCTGTATCGATACAAAAGTGGTCTCTCAGAGACAGAACATCATCTGTGTATCGAAGCATGCTTGCATGTATCGATACACATCTGTTTGTTCTCAAAATCCAGAAAACTCAAGATGATTCGAAGCATGCTTGCATGCTTAGATACATATCAGTCAAGATTTCAAGATTCTGATATTTGTATCGATACACACCCGTGTTTGTATCGATACAAAGGTCAATTTTTCCATTTTTAACGTTGGTCAAAGCATTTGTATCGATACAAATGATCATTTGTATCGATACATGTATGAAAAATTATGCCTAAATTTGCTCATTCTATTTTCTCTTTAAATAGCAATGTGTGTGATCCTTTGTATACAACACAACAGAGAGAAAACTAGTGTGAAAGATTAGAAAACGCTTTGGGTACAAATTGAGTGAGAATTTGCATCAAAGGTTTGATTCAACACAAGTTCATCATCTTCATCAAGTTTGCAATCAAAATTGGATTTGAGTATGGGATCAATTCAATAGAAACTGCACATTTGTGTGATAACGTTCGATACGGTTCGCGGTGAATCAGAATCGTGATCAGGTTGAATTGCGTTGAAGGTTCTAGTGTTTCTCTCAAGTGATTCAAGATCGTGCGTGTCTTGAAGGATTCGACAACAAGGAACAAAGGACTCAGCTGGACGATTGGGTGCGGTTTGGCACAAGGTGAATCGTTGGAATCAGAGGGTGAAGTTCCGTTGGGTGTCGAGGTTATTCGCATTAGTTTACATTTTGTCTTGCAATAGGATTATAGATTTCAATTGTAAACTGTGCACTGTTTGTTCATCAAGTTTTTGATCTATAAACTCTCAAATAACCCGTTTGGTTATTTGGGGGGAGACGTACTTGGATAAACGCGTGGACGACGCGCAATCCGGGGAACTCCCTAATCACATCGTGTGTCTCTCTTTATCTCTCTCTTTTAATTTCGTTAAATTGATTAATCGATTGAATTTTTGTTGTTCGTATTGGTTCACAAAAATTCAATTGGTTCTTGCTTGATTGTGATTGAACTTGAAATATCAAACCATATAACTTGCTTGGGACTGTTTTTGCTAATCAAATTAAGTTTGAATATCTTGCATTAATCGTTTCGATAAGTTTCCTAATTCGTTCAAGGCGATACTATCTTTCCTTTGGTCAAAAGGTGCAAAGTAGACTACTGATCCGGTGGTGCTTCCGCGCATTTTTTTTTAATCAAATAATTTTTTAAAATTACCGTTGATTAAAGAAGCCACTTATTCAACCCCCCTTCTAAGTGGTAGCCTAGTAGTCTAACAAGATATAATTAAATTACAAGAATTAAAATAATGCATACTGATAACAGGAATTTCTATGGTGTTTTTAGTAGTATTATTAGTAGCAAAATGACCAAGACAGACCCAAATACGAAGGAAAACCTACAAAAGCAAGAAAAAGCATCAAGACAGAGTCCAAGATGCAAAAAGACAAGAAAAAGCCCAAAAAGTGAAGAAAATGAGCATTCCATCGCAGCACGATGTGTGCCATCGTGCCACGATGAGAGCTGCTTGCTCGCCAAGAAATCATAAGAAATAAATCTGCAAAATATCTGTTCATCGCAGCACGATGCATCACAACGCAACACGATGGAGTAACTTGGCGCCCAAGCTGATGAAATGCACAGGATCAGTTATAAAAATAAACTGAATCTTCACATCGCAACACGATGGCCTTATCGTACTGCGATGCCTTGCTGAGGCCCATTACGAAACCTATAAATAGAGCCTCCCATTCATTGTTTAATTCATTCAGAAATAGTAGAACACTCTCTACTATAAGGAGAGGTCAGAGGAAATCTATTGGGCATAGTTTTCTCCCTTTACGGGAAAACTAACTCAGCAAGGTATGATTTCTTTAGGCTTTTGTATTTAGGTTATGATTCTTGTAATTTAAATATGTAGTCTTTTGTATTTATGCCTTAGGTTATGGTGGAGAAGATGAACTCCCCTATGAATATTTGGAGTCTGTGGTTGAGTCTAAATTATAATAAATGATATTTAGTAATTGTGTTTGTTATTTACTTTCTTGCACTTTAATAACGTATTCTCGTAATCTGGCCGGATAAGCGGGAGCGCCCATAGAATTGATATTAGGTTTTGACTTAATATGGTCCGGAACTAGTAGTAAATAATTCTAGGTGTATAGAGACGGTAACATCCTGAACTAGTCGTGAATGAGCGGTTAGAGGAGGAATCATGAACTAGATGTGAGTTGAGCACTTAGAAGATGAACAGCCCGATACTAGGATCTAGAGGTTAATTGGTGAAGATTATAATGCATGTTTATAAACAACTCACTTAGTAATTAGGGTATGTGACACATCGAGGTTAGGCTCTCGTAGGTACCTTAGTTATGAAAGTAGGGAAACTTTAATTAACATAGTGTAATAGTAAGGTATTACTACAACAAGGAGAATTCACCGCCGAACATAATCTAAGTAACTATGTTATATACCGATCATGCCAAATATGAAGAAGGTAGGGAGTCCAACCACCATACCTAGCCTCTATATTTCTTGAATCTATTATATTTATACATTCTGTTATTTATATTTCTGCAAAGCATTACGCTTATTTTATAAAAACCTTTTCAAAAACCAAAGCGAATGCAAATTATCACAAACTAAAATAACGCTAGTGAAGCTTCGGCACGATCCCTGTGGATTCGAACTCATTCTACTCGTAAAGTGTGAATTATTACTCGACGACAGACTGATGCACTTGCCAGACCGTAGTCATGTTTTTGGCGCCATTGCCGGGGATTGTGTTTACAAAGCCTTACTATATTTATTTAAGTTTGTCAAAAAAAAATTTCAAAAATACAAAAAAAATTAAAAAATAAAAAATCTTGTTGATGATTGTGAATTTTGATCTGTGAAAATTCTGGCTAAGGATAAGTCTTGGTATTTAAGCGATCCGTGTTGATCCACCTCACTTCCCTGGGAATTTTCATGGTGACGAAGACACATGAGACAAACCAAAAATAGTTTTACAATTTAATTATCCAGTGCTACTGAGGTATTTTGTTTAAAGTGCATGCAGACAGGTACTCAAGAGCTAAGGATTGCAAAGGCTGGCAACAACGAAAATTAAAGACAGCATTCCCACAGGAAAACTCCTAAAGAGATAGGAGACGTAACAAATTGCAAAAGAGAAAGCTGCAACAAGAAAGTCAATGGTCAGGAGGATCATTTGACTAAAGCTTCCACAGGAAGTAAGAGAGTAAAAGGGCTGTTCATAGAAATGGTTCGGAAACACCGGAACCATTGGCAAAGATGACAAAGAAAGGAGAGAAAGACCATCAGGAAAGAAATAATTCAACCAGGAGAATCAAGCTGTAAAATCACCTCTAAGAACAATTTCTTCCTTAGGAAGAAAGCGCAAAAGAGAGAGACATGCACGAATATAAGTTTGGGGTGAAATTACTGTGTTTTATGAAACTACACCGGTAAATAAGTCGCCAACCGGATAGTTGAGAATATGGTGAAACAGACCTGGTCCTGCCAAGATTGTAATCAATATGAAGGAAAGATGGTCAATGTTTCAAGCTGGAACAAGGAAGTACAAATAGAGAGACATGCGAACTTATCCTCTGTAATGGAGGAAATGCCTTAAGCTAATGAGAGGCTAAACAAGCGCTGCTTGGGAGGCAACCCAAGGTACAATTTACTGTTTTATTTTAATTTTCCGCAATTTTAAATTTTAATTTTTAGAAAAATAAAAGTACCACATTTTTAGAGAAAGACCTAGAAAAATAATTTTTCAGAAAAAAGTTAAAAAATCAAATTTTTACAAAAAACAGGCAGTCCATCGCAGCACGATGCATCTCATCATGCTACGATGCACAACGTTCAATTTTTCAAAAATAACGGATGTCCATCGCAGTACGATGTATCGTATCGTGCTGCGATGTGAACGGCCAAATTTTCAAAATTCAACAGCAAACCATCGCAGTACGATACGATGCATCGTGCTGCGATGAGTGAACGTTGCCTATAAATAAAACACGAATTTTTCACTTTTTACATCAAAATTTCACGCCGTTACTCTGCTCAAATTTTCCCAGAGACTTACCAACAATCCTAATTCTCATAAAACTCCAAAACTCACATTCTTCTCCTTCTTCTACACTTTCTAAACCTTCCATCAACCAAATTTCACAACAAAAAACCAAAGTTTTTCATAAAAATCAAACCTTTATCATTATCATGGCACCAAAACGATCCAGAGCATCAGGATCCGCTTCCCAGGTTGCCCCTCCTCGCTTCTTGAGTAGTGTTACTATGAGGAAGCATGGTATTGTCGGGGAGAAGGGGCTAGTCCAGGAGATAGGAATCGGGATTCCTGCTTTGGAGGATTCCTGCTTTGGACTCATTGCCACAAGTTCGAGAGATTCTCACAGGTTACGGATGGGTGCCCTTCAACAACATGTTGGAGGAGTGCAACAGGACCATCGTGGAGGAGTTTTACGCCAATGCTTTCGCATTCGGCGCTGGAGATTACAGGTCCTACGTCCAGGGGGTTTATGTCAGTTTCTCCCCAGACGATATTGATTCTACTTTCGGATTCCGCCCTGAGGGTCAATGCGGGGTCCAGATGAGGCGTGCTTCCTGGAGAGAGGGAGCTATTACTGACGCCGAGTACGACCAGATCCGAGAAGCCCTGGCTATGCCAGGCAAGGATTGGCGTTACTCGAGACAGGGGGCCAGGCAGAGACTACAGGGTACGGACATGCTGCAAGTTGTGGGCCAAATGGTGGACCCACAACTTTGAGGCATGTTCCAACGAGACAGAGATCATCACTTCTAGGTGCTTGGGCATCTACAGCATTATGATGGGGGAGCCTATCCAGGTTGGCCGTGTGATTGCGCAGAGTATCAAGCGCATGGGCGCATCTTCTTAGGCCACCATTGGCCACCCCTTTGTCATCTCACACCTTTGTGCCCAAGCTGGGATACCAAAGGAGGATGATGATGACATCATCGGAGCAGAGATTCCTCTGGGAGTGAGGTTCTTTTCCCGAGCCCAGCGGGATTTTGAGAGAGCCCAGCAGGGGTAGCAGCCACAGCAGCCACCACAGCAGCAGCAGGTACACCAGCCGCTAGCCTAGCAGCACCAGTTCTCAGAGTATGAGGTGGGCATGGCGGCCACTCAGTATGACATGCATGTCCTGATGGACTGGGGGTTACCCAGATACTCCCCCCACATGATGGACGCTGTTCAGGGGTCCAAAGCACAGCGTCCTCTGCCTTCTTACCGCCAGCAGTATCCGGAGCAACCAGATTTGACGAGGCACTTCAACAGGAAGAACCAGAACTTGCAGCAGTATCAGTAGCAAGTTCAGGATAGATGGGATCAGGCAGTTGCTGAGGAGTTGGCAGCTAAGTTAGAGGAGGAGATGGCCAGTGATGATGAGGGCGGACAATAGATCCGCATGTATTTTAGTCTTTCTATTATTTATGTACTTTTGTTTTATTACTTTTTATTTTCATATTATCTATTGTACTTTGAATTTCCTGATTATCATCTTCATCTATTTAACCCCTTATTCAAACTTATAAAAAATTAAATAATTGTTTGCTGTTTATTATCTAGTGCATGATAAACTGTTATAGGTAAGATTGCGGCGAAGTAAGTTATAAATGTTGATGAGACGATTTTCACACCTTCATGCAGAAAAGCAAAGGTGATTGCTCCGAAGTGCAAAGTTCGGGGGACAGAGAGATAAGTGATGAAGCTGATGTCTGTGAGACAAGTGTTCAATTTTAAGATACCTAAGCCATGTGAGGATTTGAGCAAAATATTTCCAAACGGTATTACCACTTTCTTTCGAATTACTATGAGAGTACCGTGCACTTGTTTATTTTCTAGAACTTGTTCTAATTCTCTGCTGACTGGTTAATTTGATATTATGTGCATTGAGGCAATTGTTTGTTATAACCCAGAGCCTTTTCAAGCCACCCTTTATTATTATATTATCCTTTGCTAACCAATTTTGAGCCGTAAAAAAATTATTATCCCTTTTGTTTCAGTGACAAACCACGATACAAGCCAATAGACCAGAAAAACAAAGAAATTACCCTCTTTGGAGTTAGGTAAGAGTTCTCAAAGTCTTGGCAACAAAATAAGTTTGGGGTTGCTCATGGAACTAGCAACGTTTAAGTTTGGGGTGGGTATACGGAGAACTATCACTACAAAAAGAAAAAAAAATGAAAAAGAGACGGGAAAACATCAAAAATTCCCTAAAAAAATAGTCTTTTAAAAAAAATGAATCAAAAGAAAGAGCCAAAAGGCAAAAGAAAGTGATAGAAAAGAACCATACAAAGACACATCCGGTTCTTAAACATCTGATACCAACACAAAAAGGCACCCTAAGGAACAAAGGTTGCGTACACAAAAAGGAACAACAAAGTAGAACTTAACTCCAAATGTTTAGCCTACTATTCCAAAAAATGTCCTACTTTGACCTAAGCCACGTTATAACCCTGAAAAAAACCTCCAATAATGCATGTATATTGAATTTTGACTGGTTGCTTAGAGTTCTTGCAAGCCTATGGTAAAATGGCAGGTTGCACGATGATTGAGAGATACCCCTTTCAGTTATGAGCGAAAAATACAAATGTGAGAGAGAGAAAAAGTTGAACATGGACTCTTGCGGGCATTTGTCCGATTTTTCACTATTGACGTCTCTTGAGCCTAGCAGGACTGAGCATGATCGCGGCGGTATAAAATCAGCGGTACCATTGCTGAAATATAAGCAAGGTTTTGAAATTCCTATCATTATTATTTATCTCTTATTTTTGTAACGATCTTGTCTGACAGCATGTTACTTGAGGACAAGCAACCGTTTAAGTTTGGGGTTGTGATGACAGGAATTTCTATGGTGTTTTTAGTAGTATTATTAGTAGTAAAATGACCAAGACAGGCTCAAATACGAAGAAAAACCTACAAAAGCAAGAAAAAGCATCAAGACAGAGTCCAAGATGCAAAAAGACAAGAAAAAGCCCAAAAAGAGAAGAAAATGAGCATTCCATCGCAGCACGATGTGTGCCATCGTGCCACGATGAGAGCTGCTTGCTCACCTAGAAATCAGAAGAAATAAATCTGCAAAATATCTGTTCATCGCAGCACGATGCATCATAACGCAGCACGATGGAGTAACTTGGCGCCCAAGCTGATGAAATGCACAGGATCAGTTATAAAAATAAACTGAATCTTCACATCGCATCACGATGGCCTTATCGTACTGCGATGCCTTGCTGAGGCCCATTACGAAAACTATAAATTGAGCATCCCATTCATTGTTTAATTCATTCAGAAATAGTAGAACACTCTCTACTATAAGGAGAGGTTCAGAGGAGCTCTACTGGGCATAGTTTTCTCCCATTACATGAAAACTAACTCAGCAAGGTATGATTTCTTTAGGCTTTTGTATTTAGGTTATAATTCTTGTAATTTAAATATGTAGTCTTTTGTATTTATGCCTTTGGTTGTGGTGGAGAAGATGAACTCCCCTATGAATATTTGGAGTCTGTGGTTGAGTCTAAGGTATAATAAATGATATTTAGTAATTGTGTTTGTTATTTACTTTCTTGCACTTTAATAACATATTCTCTTAATCTGGTCGGATAAGCGGGAGCGCCCATAGAATTGATATTAGGTTTTGACTTAATATGGTCCGGAACTATTAGTAAATAATGCTAGGTGTATAGAGACGGTAACATCCTGAACTAGTCGTGAATGAGCGGTTAGAGGAGGAATCATGAACTAGATGTGAGTTGAGCACTTAGAAGATGAACAGCCCGATACTAGGATCTAGAGGTTAATTGGTGAAGATTATAATGCATGTTTATAAACAACTCACTTAGTAATTAGGGTATGTGACACATCGAGGTTAGGCTCTCGTAGGTACCTTAGTTATGAAAGTAGGGAAACTTTAATTAACATAGTGTAATAGTAAGGTATTACTACAACAAGGAGAATTCACCGCCGAACATAATCTAAGTAACTATGTTATACACCGATCATGCAAAATATGAAGAAGGGAGGGAGTCCAAAGCGAATGCAAATTATCACAAACTAAAATAACGCTAGTGAAGCTTCGGCACGATCCTTGTGGATTCGAAATCATTCTACTCGTAGAGTGTGCATTATTACTCGACGACAGACTGGTGCACTTGCCAGACTGTAGTCACATACCAATAACCTTGCTACCTTGCGGAGGAAGGAGCCTTTCCCGTTGAAAGCGGAAAGTTCATTCCCTAGAGCTCCTCCTCCTTTGCACCTTGTAGAGAAATAGTTCTCTAAATTTCTGAATGATTTAAACAATGAGAGGAATGCTCTATTTATATTTTTCGTATTGGACCTCAGCAAGCCATCGTACTGCGATAGGTCCATCGCACTACGATGGAAAGATTTAGTTAAGATTCAGTTCAATTTTATAACTAATCATGTGCATTTCATCAGCTTGGTCGCCAAGTCATGTCATCGTGCTGCGATGTGAGGCATCGTGCTGCGATGAACAGATATTTTGCAGATTTATTTCTTATGTTTTCTTGGCCAGTAAGCAGCTTCCATCGTGGCACGATGGAAGCCATCGTGCTACGATGAAATGCTCATTTTCTTCACTTTTTGGGCTTTTTCTTGTCTTTTTACATTCTTGACTTGGTCTTGAAGCTTTTGTCTGCTTTTGTAGGTTTTCCTTCGTATTTGGGTCTGTCTTGGTCATTTTACTACTAATACTAAAAATACCATAGAAATTCTTGTCATCAGTACCTTAGTTATTAACGTAGGGAAACTTCTTATACATAGGGTAATAGTAAGGTATTACCGTAACAAGAATAAAGTCACCGCCGAATAATAATCCGAAATACTATGTTATACACCGATTATGCCAAATAGGAAGAAGGGAGCGAGTCCAACCACCATACATATCCTCTATATTTCTTGAATCATTTATCTTTATATTTTCAGCAAGCATTCCGCTTTATTTTTATAAAACCTTTTTCAAAATCCCCAAAGCGAATGCAAAACAACGAGCTTAAATAATGCTTACGATACTTTGGCACGATCCCTGTGGATACGAACTCATTCTAGACACCTAGAATGTGAATTATTACTCGACGACAGACTGGTGCACTTGCCAGAATGCAGTCAAGTTTTTGGCGCCGTTGCCAGGGATTGTGTTTACAAAGTATTGTTAGATTTATTTAAGTTTGTCAAAAAAATAAAAAAAAAATAAAAAAAAAATCTTGTTGATGATTGTGGATTTTGATCTGTGAAAGTTCTGGCTAAGGCAAAGTCTTGGTATTTAAGCGATCCTTGTGATCCACCTCACTTACCTGGGAATTGTTATAGTGACAAAGATGCATGAGACAAACCAAAAAAATATTTATAAACTATTTTTTTTCCCGTGCTACTGAGGTATTTGTTGAGTGTGTTGGAACAAAGTGGGTCTGACATGAACCTCTAATATTTGAGGTGGTTTTGATGATAACAAAGTATTAAAATTGCAATTGGAATTACTAATGATTATTCTAGTGTGCAGAATTACAAGTTAAAATTCACTCAGAAGCACTATGAATAATAGCAGAGAAGCCAGTTAAACAAGCTCTGAAAGCACATCACTGTTCATCAGAAGCTTAAATTTTGCGTGCTGAAGAAAGTGACTCTGGGGATAAAAACAAGGCTCTGAAGGACTCAGAAGCTGTAAATCTCAAGAGGCTATGACAACAGCATCTGAAGCAAAAAGAATTTACGTCACTCATGAACTGACAGAATCAGAATCAATGATTGGAGAACAATCTACTTCAAGGCTCTGTCACATCCACAGGAAAGAATATTCGTTGGTACAACGTTAACCTTATCCATAAGTGGAGCGCAATTGAGGATCGTACTATTGTACTATTATAACTCAAAATGGATGAGTGATAATTCAAATAGCAAGGTAGTGGAATTGAAGATATTTGCCAAAGAAGGCAACTACAGCTATCACAATTGTACGAGTAAATTCCAGCTGGCACCTCATCTCTCTGCAACGGTCATCATCTTCCTTCAAGTATAAATATAAGACTCAAATGGAAGAAATGACTACTGTTCTATTACTGCGTTTAAGGCTCTGAAGCATTCTGACATCATTTGTTTAATCTGTCATTCAAAGTCTTAAAGCAATTTGTGTTGTATTTTGTAAACACCTCTGATTGTATATCAAGTGTCCATAAACATTCATTCTTAGATCTTAAGTTTGTTTGTGAAGTCTCTTGTTTTAGTGAAACTTGAGCAACTGAGTGTTAGACTACTAGGCTACCACTTAGAAGGGGGGGTTGAATAAGTGGCTTCTTGTAACAGCCCGGCGACCAGCCACACAGATGCTGAAGCCCCGCTGCTCGTTACCAGCTTAATCACTACCCCCCTTGTAGTGTTTTTGCCTCCGTAGTGATTCGAACCATGCACCTTGGGGATAAATACATGTTCAATGCAATCACTACTACCAATTGAGCTACTGCAAAGGGACGTGTCTACTGTATGGGCACGGAAGTGAGTGGCGAGGCCAGTAATGCCATACATGAGAACTGCCAGATTGCAGGTAACACTTTAACTGCATTGATAGATACCGGGGCAACCCATTCCTTCATATCTGTGGATTGTGCAAATCGTATGAAATTGATTGTTTCTCCGCTGTCTTTTGATTTGAATGTTTCTACCCCTGCAAAGGATCTAGTGGTTAACACAGCATGTTTGCACTGTCTAGTGATGATTCAGAATAGGGAATTTTTAATTAATCTGATCTGTTTACCCCTTCAGTCACTCGAGATCATTCTCGGGATGGATTGGCTGTCGTATCACTACGTTATTTTAGACTGTGCTCGTAAGTTGGTCTTTTTCCCCGAACCAGGAGTACAGAGGTACTTGTCGGCGAACCGGCTTACAGTGACCATGAGAAATGGAGAGCTAGAATTTATTTCACTTGCTTGTATAGGGGTGACTTCAGACGTGCATATAGAGGGACTGCGCGTAGTTCAACAATTCCAAGATGTTTTTCCGTTAGAAATTCCGGGATTTCCCCCGAACAGAGAAGTGGAATTCTTTATCGACTTACATCCAGGAACGGGACCAATCTCGGAATCACCTTATCGGATGGCCCCAGCCGAGTTAGTGGAACTAAAGAGTCAGATTGAGGACTTGTTAGAAAAGGGTTTTATTAGGCCGAGTGTGTCTCCGTGGGGAGCGCCAGTCTTATTGGTGAAAAAGAAGGATGGACGGTCACGTTTATGTGTGGATTATCGGAAACTCAACAAGGCTACTATTAAGAACCGTTATCCTTTGCCACGAATTGATGATTTAATGGACCAGTTAAAGGGTGCGTCTGTGTTTTCAAAGATTGACTTGAAATCTGGTTATCACCAGATAAGAGTACGAGATGAGGATATTCAGAAAACGGCGTTTAGAACACGGTATGGGCATTATGAGTATCTAGTGATGCCGTTTGGAGTGACGAATGCACCGGCAATTTTTATGGATTACATGAATAGGATCTTCCATACGTTCTTAGACAAGTTTGTGGTGGTGTTCATCGACGATATACTCATTTATTCGAAGGATGAAGAGGAACACGAGGAGCATCTCCGCTTAGTTTTACAAGTTCTGCGTGACAAAAAGCTGTATGCAAATCCGTCAAAGTGTGAATTCTGGATGAAAACGGTGAATTTTCTTGGTCACGTCATCTCAGAAGAGGGAATATCTGTGGATCCAGCAAAGATTGAAACCGTACTTGCATGGAAACAACCGCAAACTGTTACGGATATACGAAGTTTTGTGGGTTTAGCTGGATATTATCGGAGGTTTATTGAGGGTTTCGCTAAGATTGTGGCACCGATGACACAACTTACGAGGAAAGATCAGCCTTTTGCTTGGACAGAGGAGTGTGAAGCTAGTTTTCAGTTGTTGAAAGAGCGATTAACGACCTCACCGGTGTTAGTTCTACCCCAAGCTGACGAACCGTACGAAGTTTATTGTGATGCGTCGCATCAGGGACTCGGATGTGTGTTGATGCAACACAAGAGGGCAGTGGCTTATGCGTCTAGACAGTTGAAGAACCACGAAAGGAACTACCCCACTCATGATCTAGAACTCGCAGCGGTAGTTTTTGCTTTGAAGATTTGGAGACATTATCTCTATGGATGTACTTTTGTTGTCTTCAGTGATCACAAAAGTCTGAAATATCTGTTTGATCAGAAAGAGTTGAATATGAGGCAGAGCAGGTGGATGGAAACACTGAAGGATTTTGATTTCACGTTACAGTACCATCCTGGGAAGGCTAATGTGGTAGCTGATGCCTTAAGTAGGAAAAGTGTATCAGCATGTTCAGCTC
The DNA here is from genome assembly GCA_030408175.1 of Trifolium repens. Taxonomy (NCBI): domain Eukaryota; kingdom Viridiplantae; phylum Streptophyta; class Magnoliopsida; order Fabales; family Fabaceae; genus Trifolium; species Trifolium repens. Next base: position 36,466,935 of record CP125848.1, on the reverse strand, counting down.
AGATGGCTAGTCTACAAGAGTTATTAGAAGAGTTTCGAGATCTGCACCTTGAGGTAGAGTTTGCGCCTGGGAATTTGAGACTCGGTATGATTACGATTTCGAATGGATTGATGGAAGACATTGCTAGTTGTCAAAATGACAGTCTACTTATGGAAAAGAGAGCTTTGATAGATCGAGGAACCACCACAGAGTTCAAGGTGGGATCTGATAATATTTTGAGATGCAATGGGAGAGTATGCGTACCAGATGCTAAGAACTTGAGAAATACGGTTTTAGAGGAAGCGCATAAGAGTAAACTGAGTATACATCCTGGAGCTACCAAGATGTACCAGGATTTGAGGCTAGACTATTGGTGGCCGGGTATAAAGAGGCATGTGGCAGAGTATGTGGCGTCGTGTTTGACATGTCAGAAAGCTAAGGTGGAACATCAGAAACCTGCAGGAATGCTGCAATCGTTAGATATACCAGAGTGGAAGTGGAATAGCATATCTATGGATTTCATCACTGGTTTACCCAAGACAAGAAGGAAGCATGACTCTATTTGGGTAATAGTAGATCGATTGACGAAGTCCGCTCATTTTCTGCCTGTCAAGATTACCGACACTGCAGAAAAGTTAACAGACATCTACGTGGCTGAGATTGTGAGACTCCATGGTATACCGTCAAGTATTGTTTCAGATCGAGACCCAAAATTCACTTCACATTTTTGGAGAACTCTGCATGAGGCTTTAGGGACGAAGTTGAGATTAAGTTCGGCTTATCATCCGCAGACAGACGGACAGACCGAAAGAACGAATCAATCCTTGGAAGATTTGTTGAGAGCATGTGTGCTAGATGACAGAGGAAGTTGGGACGATGTGTTACCACTAATAGAATTCACCTACAACAACAGTTTCCACACGAGCATTGGAATGGCTCCGTATGAGGCTCTTTATGGGAGAAGGTGTCAAACTCCGTTATGTTGGTATCAAGATGGAGAAAGTATGATTGTAGGGCCGGAAATGGTGCAACAGACTACAGACAAGGTCCGGAAGATACAGGCAAGAATGAAGGTCGCCCAGGATCGTCAGAAGAGTTACGCAGATAGGCGTCGTAGACCCTTAGAATTTGAGGCAGGAGAACATGTATTCCTCCGAGTTACTCCAACTACTGGCGTTGGAAGGGCAATAAAGGCAAGAAAGTTGACTCCGAAATTCATTGGACCGTATCAGATTACGGAAAGGATAGGAAAGGTAGCCTATCGAATTGCATTGCCACCGATACTGTCACAGATTCATGATGTATTCCATGTGTCCCAGTTAAGGAAGTATGTTCCCGATCCGTCACATGTGATCGCACCAGACGACATTCAGTTGAAAGAGAACTTGTCATTTGAAGTTCCGCCAATTAAGATTGCGGATAGGAAGATGAAGCGTCTAAGGACCAAGGATATACCGTTAGTCAAGGTTATATGGAATGAAGTTACGGGAGACGCGACTTGGGAGCTTGAAAGCAAAATGAAACTTCTTTTAGGGGGGAAGTAATGTAAGACCCATAATTCTACTGTATCGTACGCAAGTTATAAGCGTAAGTAGTGGCTAAGAGTTTTTAGGGTTTCTGTAAGTTAATTTCATAAGTATCGTGTAATAACAGCGTTATTGCTGAGTTGGAACTGGTTTTGGATTCGTGTACTATTTAAGCCCAGGCTTTTGGCTCTTAGTCCTCTTTTATATACGAGAACGTTCCTGTGCTTTCAGAATTTTGAGTTTCGACTTTCTCCGTTTATTGGAAAAACAAGTAGAAAACAGTACCCGCTGCTTAAAATTTTACGGCTTCTGTTTTCCGTCGAATTTTAATTGGAACCTTTATATATCGGCGCGAGTTGGAATATGTCTTCAGAATAATTTTCAAGAGTGAGGAAGAAAATTACAGTCGGGGAAAAAGATTTAGCGATAATATTTGGAAACGGTTTACGACGGACGTTTATTTGGTAGATTTTAGATTTTTGAGATTTCCGTCCGTTAGCGAGGTGCGACTCGCCGAGAACAAACGCGATGAGCTGAGTGGCGTAAAGTGGATATTTGTTCCAAAAGTAATCATGAGTGAATTGGATCCAAGGGCTAGGGTTTAGCCTTGCAAAAGTTAGTTGATCCAATGGCCTAGATTGCACAAGAGTGGATGTAATAGTAAGGAGGTTTAGGCTTTGGTCATAGAAGCAAAAATCACACAAAACTCTCCTTCCTCTCTTCACTTTCACGGCAACTCACTCACTCTCATCATCCATCCAAATTTCATTTCTCATCTTATCAAAGCTTGAATCTTTGGCTCACTAAGGGATTACTTGCAATTAAGGTAACTAACCTCTTCTCTTCCTTATTTCTCCATGAAAACCTCTTGAATTTAGAGTTTCATGATTATGTTCTTGAGAGAAAAATTTTGAGAATTTAGTTTTAATTAGTTTTGATTCCATAGTAGTGTTTAAGAGTGTTATGTAGGAAACATTGGTGAAGCATGTAAGTGATTCTCATGGTGATTTTAAATTTCACAAATTTTGGTGAAGGGTTTTGAAGAAATTTTTTGAAAAGATCATAAACTTGGATTGTGTTGTATGATTTTGGTTTTGAAGTTAGTTTTGAGCTTTTTGACAAAATGGATTGGTGAATATGAAATTTGTTTCGAAAAATAAGAAAAAAATTATTCTCGTGTTCTTGAGCGACTCGAAGAACACAATTCAGAAAAAATTTATTTCGAGTTTCAGAAAGAGTCGGGTATACGATCGAATATCGTTACGAGCTAACACATGTGGGCTAGGGTTTCAAATGAAGAAAATGTGTAGGGTTGCCCTTTTTGCCTCAAATGGCCGTGGCACACATATAGGGTTCGAGGAATCGAATTTCGAAAATTGTTTAGAGGCAAATAGCTTCCCACGATCATTGTTTAATTGTTTGATTGGTTGTGGGATGTTTTGAAAAGAAAATGATCACTTGCCTTAAGAAAAACCTTATTTGAGATTTTTCGAAATTTGCGATTCGACTCTATAATTTCTAAATCGTTTTGATAAGTGCTAGTTAGGTATTATGGGATATTACCATGCATTTAGAAGTGAAAAATTTTGAGTAGAAGGGTGTTTTAAAAAAATTTGGCCGTGGCCCTTTTGTTGTGGGGGAGAAATTCCAAAATTTTTCTAAGTCCACAATTGTGTGAAAATTTTGTGTGTGTTGGATAATCTTAGTTTTGAAGAAAAATGAGTATAGGAAAGGTTGTTAGGAAGAAAAAAAAATGTGTAACTTGTAACGCAAGAAAACTTCGATTTTTCATAAAAATATTTTTGAAAAGTTTTAGTTGTGTTTCAAATGGCCTTGTGGTGTGTGAAACAAGTCCTTGAAGTGGAAAAATCCAAAATGGTTTTAGTTTATGATTTGAAAACAAAATGATTTTCGTGTTATAAAAATAGTACAATTAACTTCGTGAATTTTTGAACACTATGAGAATAACCTGAGATCATTGAGGGATAGCTTTAGAAAGTACCTTAGACCCCTCTGGAGCTTTGAGAGCAAGTTTCGTTTCGATAGGATAAACGAGGAATATTTTATTGATTGTACGCTGCTTAACTTTTAGGTAGCGCGTATCGTAGATTTGACGAGAAAAAGTTAGGGAAAGCTTGCCGAGGTAAGGGCACCTTTTATTTCTGTCTTACTTTCCGTAATGCCATGTGTGTATGCTTTGTTTGTGGTATGTTTTGAGTGCTTGGCATGTATGTGTGATGTATTCTCGGGATGAGAAAGTGTTTATAATACATGCGCCGATTTCATATGATTGAGAATCTATGTATGTTGTGTGATTGTCTTACATATGATTTTGCGAAATATATGTGTTGACATGTGGTGGTGATTACACATGCTAGATGGTATGTAATTGGTGCATTAGCATAGATAAGAGGTATCGTATGCTCATGCACTCATAGTTGGTATTTGATCTAGGTGATTGTACCAGGTGATATCCCGCCTTTAATTGAGCCGGTATTTGATCTAGGTGATTGTACCCGCCGTTAATTGAGTCAGTATTCGATCTGGGTGATTGTACTCGGGGTATTCCACCAAATTGAGTCGGTGCTTGATCTAGGTGATCGTACCCGGTGTTATCCCACCGTTAAATTCCGGAATTCATGCATGTGACGATCAGTGATTGGTGTCACAGTGATGGCCAGTGATTGGCTTCACCATTCATTAGAGGTTGCATTAGGCTATGTGCGCATTTTCCATATTATGCTTGTTGTTGAGGAAATATTAAATGTTATTCGCTTTTCGTTTTGGTATTTGTTATTTGTATACTTGTTTCCAGTTGGTGACCCTTTACCTTTGCATGTAAATATCGCGGGCTCCTCCCACCCCTAGAAGATGGAGTGTTGCCCGAGGCCGTCGGTCGTGGGGACGGCGAAGATTTCGTAGAGTATCCCGGGGAGTAGATGGGTGGCTTTGTTAGACTACACTTTTGATTAGACTTGGTGTCTAGTATCTTTTGGATGACTGTATGTCTTATACTTTTATACTCAGACTATTAGTGCCTTTTGGCCGTGCGATACATTTTGTTCACAACTCTTGTCTTTTGGTTTACGAACTCAGTGTATCCCTTGGTTTGTAATTATTCAGGTGCACACTTTGCTTCTCGGAAGCCCTATGATATGATATTTTGATATTGTATTTAATTCCCATTGTGTGATGAAATGTTGAGCTAGTCACGAGCATTCACGCGTGCTCATTTTATTTGGCGTGTGGTTTTAAAAAAAATAATAATAATAATGCCCCTTTTTCGGCTTTAAAAAAATCGGGGTGTTACACTTCTTTAATCAATGGCAATTTTAAAAAATTATTTGATTAAAAACAATGCGCGGAAGCACCACCGGATCGGTAGTCTACTTTGCACCTTTTGACCAAAGGAAAGATAGTATCGCCTTGAACGAATTAGGAAAATTATCGGAACGATTAATGCAAGATATTCAAATTTAATTTGATTAACAAAAACAGTCCCAAGCAAGTTATATGGTTTGATATTTCAAGTTCAATCACAATCAAGCAAGAACCAATTGAATTTTTGTGAACCAATACGAACAACAAAAATTCAATCGATTAATCAATTTAACGAAATTAACGAAATTAAAAGAAAGAGATAAAGAGAGACACATGATGTGATTAGGGAGTTCCCCGGATTGCGCGTCGTCCACGCGTTTATCCGAGTACGTCTCCCCCCAAATAACCAAACGGGTTATTTGAGAGTTTATAGATCAAAAACTTGATGAACAAACAGTGCACAGTTTACAATTGAATTCTATAATCCTATAGCAAGACAAAATGTAAACTAATGCGAATAACCTCGACACCCAACAGAACTTCACCCTCTGATTCCAACGATTCACCTTGTGCCAAACCGCACCCAATCGTCCAGCTGAGTCCTTCGTTCCTTGTTGTCGAATCCTTCAAGACACGCACGGTCTTGAATCACTTGAGAGAAACACTAGAACCTTCAACGCAATTCAACCCGATCACGATTCTGATTCACCGCGAACCGTATCGAACGTTATCACACAAATCTGCAGTTTCTATTGAATTGATCCCATACTCAAATCCAATTTTGATTGCAAACTTGATGAAGATGATGAACTTGTGTTGAATCAAACCTTTGATGCAAATTCTCACTCAATTTGTACCCAAAGCGTTTTCTAATCTTTCACACTAGTTTTCTCTTTGTTGTGTTACATACAAAGGATCACACACATTGCTATTTAAAGTGAAAATAGAATGAGCAAATTTAGGCATAATTTTTCATATATGTATCGATACAAATGATCATTTGTATCGATACAAATGCTTTGACCAACGTTAAAAAATGGAAAAATTGACCTTTGTATCGATACAAACACGGGTGTGTATCGATACAAATATCAGAATCTTGAAATCTTGACTGATATGTATCTAAGCATGCAAGCATGCTTCGAATCATCTTGAGTTTTCTGGATTTTGAGAACAAACAGATGTGTATCGATACATGCAAGCATGCTTCGATACACAGATGATGTTCTGTCTCTGAGAGACCACTTTTGTATCGATACAGACAATATATGTATCGATACAAAATGCACAAAATCAAACAGAAGTAATTTCAGGACATATGTATCGATACAACTATGTATGTATCGATACAAAATACCTAAAAGTCAGTTTTTCAAGGTTTAGAAAATAGTTCTTTGTTGTCAAGTCATTTGTAATGTTGCCAAAATATGTTCAATCCTATTTTCATGTGTTTTGACAATTATTAAAACATGAGGATGAACTGGTGCACTTACACTGAGAAGTCTCTTGCAAGAGTGCTTGAGCAAGTTGTAATCTTGAATAGATTATAGTGGAAATCTCTTGTTAGTAACAAGGGGACTGGACGTACCTTCAAGTTGTGAAGGGAACCAGGATAAATCTTTGTGTCTTTCTCTCTTTCTCAGCACCCTTACCTTATTTGTGTTGTTATCCGCTGCAAATTAGTTTTAAGTTAGAAAAAGTTTTAAATTTCTAAAACACAATTCAACCCCTCCCTTCTTGTGTTTTTCCACCTTCAATTGGTATCAAGAGCTGGGTTGTTGCCTAACTCACCTAATAGTGAAACAGTAAAGATCCAGGAGGAAAAACATGTCTGCTGAGATGAGCAAGAACAACAATGAAGTTGGTTTTGACTATGATTCAAATTCAAGAGATAGAAGATCTTCTGATAAAGTTCCCTTCTTCAATGGAACTGAAACAGGTTACCCCTTCTGGAAAACCAAGATGTATAGTCACATCATGGGTATTGACTGTGACTTATGGGACTTGGTAGAAGATGGAGTTAGTTTTGAAAATATGGACTTAGAAGGAGTAGTCAGTTCTCAGAACAGGAAATCTTTTACACCTACCCAAAAGCTAGAGTACAAGAAGCATCACAGTGTAAAAGGAATGATGACCAACGCCATCTCTCATGATGAGTATCTTAAGATTGGAGATAAAAGAACCGCAAAGTCAATTTGGGATTCTTTGAAATCCAAATATGAGGGCAACAAACAAGTTAAGGAAGCAAAGGCTAACTTGTTGGTGCATCAGTATGAGCTGTTCAAGATGAAGGATGGAGAGGATATAGAAACGATGTTTTCAAGGTTTCAAATCCTTGTATCTGGACTTCAAGTTTTGGACAAAAGTTATACTGAAGCTGATCACGTAAGGAAGGTACTCAGAAGCTTGCCACCTAAATGGAGACCAAAGGTGACTGCTTTTCAAGAGTCTAAGGACTTGGATACGGTATCTCTAGAAAGCTTAGTTAGTTCTCTCAAAAGTCATGAAATGGAGTTAATGACTGATGAGTCAACTAAGAAGATAAAAGGGATTGCCTTAAGCTCCAAGAGCTCGTCAAAGGCTCTGAAGGCTAAGGTAATAGAATCTGAGGATGAAGCCTCTGAAGAGAGTCAAGAAATTGGGTCAGATGAAGAGGAAGAGATGGTGCTGATGGCTACGAAGGTCTCACAATGGGCAAAAAGGAGCAAGAAATATGCTGGGAAGTTTGGAGGATCTTCCAAAAGAACTAATGCTTCTAAAGAAAAGAAGGAAAGTCAAAGCAAGTGCTTCAAATGCAATAAGCCTGGCCATTTCATTGCCGATTGCCCAGAGAACAAAAGTAGACCATCAAAACAGAGCTCTAGCAAGGAAAGGTACAAGAGTAAGGTCAAGAGAAGCTTTCTGGCAACATGGGAAGATCTAGACAAAGACTCTGATTCTGATGCTGATGAGGAAGCAAACCTAGCACTGATGGCTACCACCTCTGATAGAGAAGACTCTGAAGCTGGTTCAGACTCTGAAGATGAGGAAGCGGTAATATCTAAACTCTCTAGAACTGAATTGATAGATTCTCTTAAGGACGCCCTAAAAATTCTCACTAAAAAGGCAGGTGAGTGTAAGATCTTAAAAAAATCTTACAATAACCTAACTGAGAAAATGAACATAGTAGTGGAAAAAAATGAGTCTCTAAAAAGTAGAAACTCATTTATGGAAACTCACTATGTTTATGATGATAGCATGAATTTGCACTGCAGGAGTTTCTTATCAATGGGATGAAGAGAAGCAAGATAGCCTCTTTAATATATCATGTTAGTAGGAACAGAGGTGAGGGTCTTGGATTTTCGCATTTTAAAGATAATCCATTACTCTCTAAATCCTCTAACAATGATAATTCTAAACCTAAGGTTGTTTTTGTTAAAAGCCAATCATAAGCAATAACTATATCAGAGCCTGAAAAGGTAGTTGTGTCAGAGGCTAAGAAACCTCAGACTCTGAAACCTTCAGAGCCTAAGATTTCTAAACCTCAGACTAACGTTAAAACAAAGACAACTCTGATATATTCTAAAGCAAAGTCTAAGAGTTATACAAAGCCAAAAAATTTTCCAAAAGGCTTGAATAACTCTAGAGCTTCTGAAAGGCCTAATAAACAAAAACAACCAAAGGCATTAAGGACTAACTCAAGAGGACCCATAAAAATATGGGTACCTAGATCTGAGATTGTGTTTGTAGCAGATTTGCGCTCAAAGAAGGCCAGAGCACCATTCTTGGTACCTGGACAGTGGCTGCTCACGACACATGACAGGAGACAAGCATATGTTCCAAACCCTGACTTTAATATATCATGTTAGTAGGAACAGAGGTGAGGGTCTTGGATTTTCGCATTTTAAAGATAATCCATTACTCTCTAAATCCTCTAACAATGATAATTCTAAACCTAAGGTTGTTTTTGTTAAAAGCCAATCATAAGCAATAACTATATCAGAGCCTGAAAAGGTAGTTGTGTCAGAGGCTAAGAAACCTCAGACTCTGAAACCTTCAGAGCCTAAGATTTCTAAACCTCAGAATAACGTTAAAACAAAGACAACTCTGATATATTCTAAAGCAAAGTCTAAGAGTTATACAAAGCCAAAAAATTTTCCAAAAGGCTTGAATAACTCTAGAGCTTCTGAAAGGCCTAATAAACAAAAACAACCAAAGGCATTAAGGACTAACTCAAGAGGACCCATAAAAATATGGGTACCTAGATCTGAGATTGTGTTTGTAGCAGATTTGCGCTCAAAGAAGGCCAGAGCACCATTCTTGGTACCTGGACAGTGGCTGCTCACGACACATGACAGGAGACAAGCATATGTTCCAAACCCTGACTCTAAAAGAGGGAGGAACTGTGGGATTTGGAGGAAACCAAAAAGGGAAGATCACTGGTACTGGTACAGTTGGTAACTCTTCTCTCTCTATTAAAGATGTTTGGTTAGTTGATGGCCTAAAACATAATCTACTTAGCATTAGTCAGTTTTGTGACAGTGGATATGTTGTCAAATTTAATAAGGATGCATGTACTGTAATCAATGAGTCTGATGAGTCCATAGTGTTCAGAGGCCTAAGAAAAGGCAATGTTTATAAAATCAATTTGTCAGAACTCAAAGAGCAGAAGATAGTATGTCTTCTATCTGTTAATGATGAGAAATGGGTTTGGCACCAACGCTTAGGACATGCTAACTGGAGATTAATCTCTAAGCTCGGCAAACTAAGCTTGGTTAAAGGTCTACCCAATCTCAACTATCATTCAGATGCTCTGTGTGGTCCTTGTCAGATTGGTAAGATTTCAAAAACATCTTTTAAAACTAAAAACATTGTCTCTACTTCAAGACCTCTTGAACTGCTTCACATTGATTTGTTTGGCCCGGTAAGTACTGCCTCAATTAATGGTAAGAAATATGGATTGGTCATTGTTGATGATTACAGTAGATGGACTTGGGTTAAATTTCTAAGAGTGAAAGATGATGCATATGAGGTGTTTACCATCTTCTGCACTCAAGTGCAAAGTGAGAAAAGTCTCAAGATCTTAAAGATCAGAAGTGATCATGGGGGTGAGTTTGAAAACGAACCCTTTGCAACTTTTTGTGAAGACCATGGAATTGTCCATGAGTTCTCAGCTCCTAGAACACCACAGCAAAATGGTGTTGTAGAGAGAAAGAACAGGTCTTTACAAGAGATGGCAAGAACCATGATGCATGAGACAAAACTTGCTAAGCACTTCTGAGCAGAAGCTGTAAACACAGCTTGTTACATTCAAAATAGGATCTATATCATACCTATATTGAATAAAACAACATATGAACTCTTCAAAGGAAGAAAGCCCAACATCTCTTATTTTCACCAGTTTGGATGTACCTGTTACATTATAAACAACAAGGCCTACAAAAGAAAATTTGATGCCAAAGCTTGTAAGGGAATCTTTATAGGTTACTCTGAACGCTCAAAGGCATACAGAGTGTATAATTCTGAAACTAATATAGTGGAAGAATCTATACATGTCAGATTTGATGACAAAGAGCCTGACAGTAAAATGTCAGAGCAAAACGATAGTTATGCAGGTATTCCATATCAGTATAACAATTCAGAACCTGAGAAAGCATCAGAAGCGAATGAGATCTCAGAAGCTGAAGTGGAAGAAGCCTCTGAAGAAGCATCTCCATTAGAAGCATCCAAAGATCATAATGATGTCTCAGAAGATGATACCCAAACAAATACTGAAACTAATGAAGCTCCAAAGAGAACATTCAAATATAAATCATCACATCCAGAAGACCTCATCATTGGTAATAAAGAAAGTCCAAGAAGAACAAGATCTGATTATCATCAACATGATTCACTTATAGGACTCATATCTATGATAGAACCAAAGACTATCGATGAAGCTCTCTCTGATGATGGATGGATCATTGCAATGCAAGACGAGCTGAATCAGTTCCAAAGAAATGATGTGTGGGATCTGGTACCAAGACCAGCACACAAAAACATTATTGGAACTAAGTGGGTATTTAGAAACAAGCTAAATGAACAAGGTGAAGTGGTAAGAAACAAGGCTAGACTTGTAGCACAAGGCTACAGTCAGCAAGAGGGCATTGACTTCACTGAAACATTTGCTCCAGTGGCAAGACTGGAAGCAATCAGGTTATTGTTATCATATGCAGTTAATAATGGAATAACCTTATATCAGATGGATGTTAAAAGCGCCTTCTTAAATGGTGTAATTTCTGAAGAAGTGTTTGTCAAACAACCACCAGGGTTTGAGGATTTGAAAAACCCTGAGCATGTTTTCAAATTAAAGAAATCACTTTATGGTCTCAAACAAGCTCCTAGAGCTTGGTATGAGAGGCTAAGTTATTTCTTATTAGAAAACAGTTTTCAAAAAGGTCAAATAGATAATACCCTCTTCAGAAAGACATCTAAGAAGGATATTTTAATCATTCAAATATATGTTGATGATATTATATTTGGATCTACTAATGCGTCTTTGTGCAAGAATTTCTCCAAGCTAATGCAGGACGAATTTGAGATGAGCATGATGGGTGAATTGAAGTTTTTCTTGGGAATTCAAATTAACCAAGGAAAAGATGGCACTTACATTCATTAGAGCAAGTACACGAAAGAGCTTTTGAAGAAGTTCAACCTTGAAGATTGTAAGACGATGGCCACACCCATGCATCCAACAAGCAGCTTGAGCAAGGAAGAGATTGGGACTAAAGTAGATCAGAAGCTATATCGAGGTATGATTGGTTCTCTACTTTACCTAACAGCATCTAGACCTGATATTTAGATTCCAGTCAGATCCTAGAGAACCTCATTTAACTGCTGTTAAGAGGATCTTTAGATATCTGAAGGGGACTACTAATCTAGGACTGCTTTATAAAAAATCCCTAGATAGCAAGCTAGTTGGATTCTGCGATGCTGATTATGCTGGTGACAGGATTGAGAGAAAATCCACAAGTGGAAATTGCCAATTTATTGGTGAGAATCTCATATCCTGGGCTAGCAAAAGACAAGCAACTATTGCTTTGTCTACAGCAGAAGCAGAATACATCTCAGCTGCTAAATGTTGCACCCAACTACTCTGGATGAAATATCAGCTAGAGGACTATAACATAGCTGAGAGCAGTATTCCCCTGTATTGTGATAATACTGCTGCTATTCATCTATCTAAGAACCCCATTTTACATTCCAGAGCTAAACATATTGAAATTAAGCATCATTTCATAAGAGATCATGTTCAAAAAGGTACAATAAATATTCAATTCATTGATACTGAACATCAATGGGCTGATATATTTACTAAACCTTTAGCTATTGAAAGATTTGACTTTATTAAAAAGAATTTGAACATGCATTTTATAACTGAAGAAAACTAGCTCTGAGATGCAAAATAGATTTAGGACCTGAAGCTCTTTCAGAGCCTCTAACAATTTAGAGTAACCTTTGGGTAGCTCTGAATAATTTGGGCTCTGAATGATAACAAGTTCTGATGTGGTGTCAGATAATGATGAGTTTGGCTCTGAACTTGACGGAAACGAAACGTTTAGTTCTAGTAAGTGTACAACAGTTGTCTGTACACGCGTCAGCTGTGATCAAGTACTTCTTACACGTGTCTCGATCCTGATGGGTAAAGAACAGTTAATGATGATTATGGCAGTTAACTCTATTATTTAATTTTAAAACTGTTCGCGCTCCCTCCCAAGGCTTACTTTTTCTGTGTATGTGTGCTAGTTGCTATATATTGGTCACTTCACTCACATTGCACAACTTTTACACAATCACTTCCTACACAACCCTAGACCTTACAGAAAATTCCCAAATCACTTCCTCTTAACATTCTGCAAAAATGGCCGCTCGATCATCAAATGAAATCATTCAAAAACCCTTCAATCCAATTCTACCACCAGTTATAGACCTCAAGTCTCAAGGAAAATTTGTTGTCAAAGAAAATCAAACAGACGCTGGTCCAGAAGCGTTCGAATTCATCACTGAGAAGTTCGTGGATTTCGAAAGTTTAAAGGTGAATGGAGTTGACGTTCAAAGTTTATTCTTCAATCAACAATGGAAAAACTACTTCGAGATGCTGAATGGGTTTGTTTACTACGATATTGTTAAGTATTTCTGGCAGAAAGCAACAGTGTTTGATAGATTTTGTGCTGACGAAGAAGTAAGAAAGATGGTTGAGAAGGATAGTTCTCTACAAGGAAAATCAAGAAGAGAACTAGGTTTGAAACCTTATAGAGGGAAGGAGATAAGGTCAAACATTCTAGGAATTAATGTGTTGATTACTCAGGAGCACATTGCCAAGGTTCTGGGCTTGGACAATGAAGGAGAAAATGTTGATGATTATGATGAGAAGAGTAAGCACTTGGAAGCCATCAAGAAGGACTTATTTTTGCCTGGCTGTTCAAACAGTGATTTTGGAAAGGCTAAATTCATGAGGCAGGATTTTGGATTTGCCTTCAGAATATTTCTGCAGTCAATCATTACCAGAGAAGGAGGATATGACACTATTTCAATTCCTCACAGGCATTTCATCTGGTTTATGTACAAGAGGGTGAAGATAAATTTGGCTAAGATACTGTTTGATCATCTATGCTCAACCATATTTAAAAGCAGAACAAAATCAACCTCAGTCATTCATCATCCAAGGTTGATATCTGAGATCATACGCCAAACAAAGCTGGTTGATATCTTGAGCACCAAGGAGAAAATTAGAGTCTTCAAAACAGCCAAGTTTGATGCTACTGTGCTGGTGAATATGAAAAAGAAAACTAAGGAAGAAATCAAGCAAGCTAAGACCCCTCTGCAAGCTGTATATGAGGAATACTTCCGGTGTGATGGTTTCCCCACCATATTAGAACATGATAATAATGCTGTGATAAAGAATTTTTTGGAACTAGTAAGGATTGACACTGAATAAGTGTACCCAGGAGTATGGTTGTTGGAGTGCCTAACTGGGACATTTTTAAAGGACCTAAGGAGATCACCAGGTCAAAAAGAAAGCCAAAGCCCATTGAGCAAGAGATTGTAGAAGAAGGTTCTCAAGCTCAACCTGAGAATGATGCTGAGCAGATGAACAGTGGTGCTGAAGGTTTGGCCACTGAACGTAATGAACAAGTACATGAGGGGCAGTTAGCCAGCATTGCTGAAAGATCAGCTGCTGAAGAAAAAGCTAGAATGGAGGCAAAAGCTGCTGAGAGAGCTCTGCAAAAGGAGAAGAGAACCAAGAAGAGACATGACAGACCTTCAGCTTCTGAGAAAGATCAGAACCCTGCAAAGCCAACAAAGAGATTAAAGACTGAAGCTTCTAAACCTCCAGGTAAATCCTCTAAGTCTAATACTTGTAGCATTCCTGTAGCTCAAGATTCTAATTCTCAAATTCCACCTTAAATTTCTCTACAACAAACCAAATCAGCCATTGATGAAACAAAACCTATATCAATGATTTTACCACATCAAACCACTGCCACAACATGTTTCTCACTATCATCATCATCATCCTCATTCTCATCAGAAGGAACCCCTTCTGACTATAGTACAGACACTGCTGCTGTAATTAGAAAATCAACTCGTAACTTGAACAAAATTAAGTTGAAAACAGCCAAAGAGACCATAAACATCTCTCCTGAGGAAAATATTCATATCAATACTTCCTACCTTGATCAAGAAAACATTGCTAGTAATCCTGATTATCTTGATCATCTCACCTCTCATCTATCTGGAGATGCATTTATGCACTCTAATCTGAATTCACCAAATCACCCAATTAACAAATTTGTTAGTACCATCCTTGAAGAACCACAAATGACTCCTGCTCAAGCATCCCCTGTAAATGTCAATGCTTCTGAACAAGTCAAACCACCCACTCCCACACATTCTGAACTACAAGTATAATCACCTCATCATTCACCAGTTCATGATATTGCTGAACAACAACCTCCATCACCTCCACCTGAAGTCTACACCCCAGAACCATCTCCTGAACCTTCTCCAGAACCTATCTATGGCCCACTAAATAAACCTTTAGATGAAGAAGAGCTGACTGAGCTTGCTAAATTTATCTTTAAGGCAGAAGAGCAAATTTTGAAAGATGCCATAGAAATTGATGATGAACCCCCTAACCTAAGCAGAATCAAAATCATCAATCTTAAGAGAAAGAAACCTGAACCAACCATTCCTTTTGACCCATCCAAACCTTTCTTCAACTCTGCTTCTGAACCCAATCTTGAGCTATTGAATAATGTTATTAGTCTTAGGCTCAAGAGATTTAAACAGATGGAAGAAGAAGTTCTTATCTTTCCTTCTGACATTGATGCTGAAATCAGAAAGATGGAGTACTTGTTTGGTCAATCTTTGAGGATTCTAGGTACTCATCTGAAGAGCAAGATACAAGGTAGGGGAGCAACTACATTAAGATGTTTGTTTGATATTGCTGAGAGGTCAAATGCTCCTCGTCTCACAATGTATAATCATGAAGAGGAAATTGCACGTTTGGCAGCTTTGGATGCTGAAATTAAGGAACTAGCCAAAAGTGCATTTGAAACAGCTGAGAAGCTACTCCGAGAAGAAGCTGAATATCTTAAGCTTGTTGAAGCTGAGCAGGCTCGGATAGCTGCTGAAGCAGAGCAGAAGAGGTTAGTTGAGATTGAACACAAGAGGCTGGCTGATCAAGAGGCTTTCAATCTGTTGGTTAATATGGGTGTGCACATTGCTACTATTGAAACCAACAAGATTAAGGAAAATGAAACTGCTAAAGATATTGAAATGTTTGAGCAGATTCACTTTGAAGAAGACATTGAGATGCCTGATAAGAACCAAGCTGGTGAAGCTTTTGATAAAGGAAAAGTTCCTATTATTGACAAAACTCCTCCTGCTTCTCCAAAACTTGAACCAGGTTCTTCATCATCTGCTATTCCTCCTGCATTTCAAAGTGCTTTAGACAACATAAGAAATGAGTTAGCTGAAGAAATCAAAGATGAGATAGATGTTCTAAGAGTTGATTTGAGAAATGAACTTGTTTATATTAAGAAGCCTTAACCCATATTTTGTGCACTTGTTTATGTTGTTTCTCCTTATTGGCTCTTGTGTAATATTTGGATAATTTGTCTTAATTCAATATTTTTGATATCCATATCTGAGTGCGTGTACTTGTGTGTTTATTTTACTTAGTTTTTCAAAATTAAAATGCATATTCATTGCTTATGTCTGGTACTCATGTGGGTACTGAACCTAGTGCAAGATGCTGAAGAGCATTTTGATTTTTAACTTATAGATATTAGGATTTTCAAAACCTAAGGTATCCCCCACATCAGTACTCCTGTTTACTCATGATATAGCTTCTTAGTATTATCGCCTGTTTAATAACGGGGCACCAATACCGAATGAGGCATGTCTGGTAACTGGTTTTCTGACATATGAAAATGAATATAAAGTAAACATGCTCAAAGGACAAAAATTAATAGCAGGAGAACTTTATTATTATTATAGAAAAGTTCTTTATTACATAAGAATATGAAGCACTACTTAGACTTTAGCTGACACTCAGAAGCCTCTGACTCTATACTCTTAAGTTTCTCTTTGAGAAAAGAGAGCACGTCTTCAGCAGTCTTCTGAACTTCAACTGGATAATCTTCGTCTTTGAGAAAAGAACTCTTCTAGATCAGAGCCCAATTCCTCCTCCTCTGATTCTGTTAAATTCAGCTCTTGCTTGTTTCTCTCATAGCGTAGCCTGTTTTCTTCGCAGCGCCAGGGCTCTGCTTCCTTCTTGCTCTCTTTCTTTGAGCCTGAAGCATCCTTGGTAACCTGCTTTTCCATTGTATGTTTTTCTTTTTATGTTACTTGATTACTCTGTATGAGTAAAATGAGAGGAATCATCCCTTTTTATTAGTGCCACCAAGCTCTCTTGTCCAGATGGGAGTCAACAAAATTCATTTAATGAATTTAGTTGTCACCACTTTATTGACTTGACTGCATTAATATATGGTGCGTTTGACTGCTTGGTTTTCTGTATCTTTTTGAATGATGCCAAAAGGGGGAGTAAGGATAGCGTTAAAAAAAATTAATGTTGATTGATTCTAATTCTGCCCACGAGATCTGAAACTGTTATGTTTATACATTTGAATCAATTCCTTATCCTTTCTGATTCCTTTTAACTATGAATTTTACTAAAAGGGGAGAAAATTTAAGAACCTAAAATGAGTTTTCATAGATAATGTAAGAGAAGCTTGCAAACCTCCTCTGAACATTATTAGACTCTGAGAAGCAAAGCTTACAAACCTATGCTTCTGAGAGTCAAATATGAAAATTTAATTTAAGTTAATAAATTAACTCTTAAACTGTTTTAATTGATTATGGATAAGACTTAGGGGGAGCTTACAAACCTAACCCTATGGATTATCAGACTCAGGGGGAGATTGCAAACCTTTGAAACCTGAAGTCAACATAATTAATTAAATCAACAACAATTGAATTTTAATGCTTTAGTTTGTCATCATCAAAAAGGGGGAGATTGTTGGAACAAAGTGGGTCTGACATGAACCTCTAATATTTGAAGTGGTTTTGATGATAACAAAGTATTAAAATTGCAATTTGAATTACTAATGATTATTCTAGTGTGCAGAATTACAAGTTAAAATTCACTCAGAAGCACTATGAATAATAGCAGAGAAGCCAGTTAAACAAGCTCTGAAAGCACATCACTGTTCATCAGAAGCTTAAATTTTGCGTGTTGAAGAAAGTGACTCTGGGGATAAAAACAAGGCTCTGAAGGACTCAGAAGCTGTAAATCTCAAGAGGCTATGACAACAGCATCTGAAGCAAAAGGAATTTACGTCACTCAAGAACTGACAGAATCAGAATCAATGATTGGAGAACAATCTACTTCAAGGCTCTGTCACATCCACAGGAAAGAATATTCGTTGGTACAACGTTAACCTTATCCATAAGTGGAGCGCAATTGAGGATCGTACTATTGTACTGTTATTACTCAAAATGGATGAGTGATAATTCAAATAGCAAGGTAGTGTAATTGAAGATATTTGCCAAAGAAGGCAACTACAGCTATCACAATTGTACGAGTAAATTCCAGCTGGCACCTCATCTCTCTTCAACGGTCATCATCTTCCTTCAAGTATAAATAGAAGACTCAAATGGAAGAAATGACTACTGTTCTATTATTGTGTTTAAGGCTCTGAAGCATTCTGACATCATTTGTTTAATCTGTCATTCAAAGTCTTAAAGCAATTTGTGTTGTATTTTGTAAACACCTCTGATTGTATATCAAGTGTCCATAAACATTCATTCTTAGATCTTAAGTTTGTTTGTGAAGTCTCTTGTTTTAGTGAAACTTGAGCAACTGAGAAGTCTCTTGCAAGAGTGCTTGAGCAAGTTGTAATCTTGAATAGATTATAGTGGAAATCTCTTGTTAGTAACAAGGGGACTAGACGTACCTTCAAGTTGTGAAGGGAACCAGGATAAATCTTTGTGTCTTTCTCTCTTTCTCAGCACCCTTACCTTATTTGTGTTGTTATCCGCTGCAAATTAGTTTTAAGTTAGAAAAAGTTTTAAATTTCTAAAACACAATTCAACCCCCCCCCCCCTTCTTGTGTTTTTCCACCTTCAGAGTGCATGTAGACAGGTAAGGATTAGAGAGGCTGGCAACAGCAAACTAAAGACAACATTCTCACAGGAAACTCCCAAGGAAGATGACGGGAGATGGAACGAATTGTAAAAGAGAAGGCTGCAACAGACAATCGATGGTCAGGAGGATCATTAGACTAAAAACTTTCGGAGAGACATTAATCAAAGAACATCACAGGAAGTAAGATGAGATAGGGCTGTTAACAACAATGGTTCGGTGACACAGAAACCATTGACAAAGATGACAAGAAAATAGAGAATCCATCAGGAATGAACTGTTACAATCAGGAGAACCAATCTGCCAAGTTACCTCAGAAGAACAACTTCTTCGTCGTGAAGAAAGCATCAAACAGAGAGACTTGCATAAATATAAGTTTGGGGTGAAGTCACCACGCTCTATGAAACTACACTTGAAAATAAAGCCGCCAACAGGGGTTGTGGTGAAGCAAGACCTGATTCTATCAAGATTGTCAAAAATTAATTATGGAAGATGGCCAGTGCTTCGAGCTGGAACAAAGGAGCACAAAGAGACACACGAACCTATCCTCTGTAATGGAGGAAATGCGTCAAGCTAATGAGACGCTAAACAAGCGCTGCTTGGGAGGCAACCCAAGGATAAGTGTTTATATTTTCAGTATTTTAAATTCAGTATTTTATATTTCAGTATTTGTTTTTCAATTCAATAAAATGTAGTAAGGAATTCCGCATGTCATATTCATCAGTTACCACCCCCTATAAAACTTATGAAATATTTGAATAATTGTTTGTTGTTTATTATCTTGTGCATGAGCAACTAGTATAGGTAAGATTGCAGCGAAGTAAGTTATGAATTTTGATGATCCGAATTTCACACCTTCACACAAATACCAAAGGTGATTGCTCCGAAGTGTGAAAGTTCGGGAGACAATGAGACGAGTGATGAAGCTGGTGTCTGCGAGATAAGTGTTCACACCTTCAAATACCTAAGCCATGTGAGAATTTGAGCCAAATATTTCCACGGTATCACCAATTTCTTTCGATCTTCTATGAGAGTATCGTGCACTTGTTTATTTTCTAGAACTTGCTTTAATTCTCTACTGACTAGTTAATTTAATTTATATGCATTGAGGCAATTATTTGTTATAACCCAGAGCCTTTCAAGCCACCCTTTATTATATTATATCCTTTGTTAGCCACGATATAAGCCCACAGACCAGAAAAACAAATAAATTACCCTCTTTGGAGTTAGGTAATAGTTCTCTAGTCTTGGCAACAACAAAGTTTGGGGTTGCTCATGGAACTAGCTACATTTTAAGTTTTGGGTGGGTATACAGAGATCTATCACTACAAAAGAAAAAATAAATGAAAAGAGACGGGAAAACATAAAAAATTCTCTAAAAAATAGTCTCTTCGGAAAAAAAATGAATGAAAAAAGAAAGAGCCAAAAGGCAAAAGAAAGAGCCAAAGGGCAAAATAGTGATAGAAAAGAACCACACAAAGACACGTCCGGTTCTTAATCTCTGATACCAACACAAAAAGGTGTAGAATCCAAGTGAAAAATTGGATTATAACTTATGTAATCAACAATTTCTTTTGAATAAAACTCATGATTTAGTTTTTGAAATCTTATTTGATATTTGTCTCAAAACATTTGTGTATGCATAAAGTAAATAACATAAAATAAACAAAATATGAACAAGCAAAAATAATTAACCAACAATCAACAGAGTACTTAAACAAAATAAGGATCCAACAAAGTTACAAACAAAATATCAGCAGATAATAAAGAAATTAAAAAAGATAAAGTGCACAGAATCCTAGGTTTAAGGTTGAGGAGGAGGAGGTAATCTTTCATTGATGCTCTGGAGAGTAGTAAGAATGCTTGCCAACACATTTGCATGTTCATCAATCTTTCTCTGCATATTTTCTTGATTTTCTCTGATGAACTGAGCATACTCTGGTGCATTCCTAGCAATATTCTCAAGCCTTGCTTGTTCAGAAGCTATTCTGGCCTCTTCTGCTAGCCTAGCTTCCTCTCTAGCTTGAGCTTCCTGTCTCTCCTTTTCTATACGTTCATCTTCCAACCTTTTCCTTTCCCTTTCCTCAGCTTCCAATCTTTCCCTTAGCAATCTTTCTTCTTCCTTCCTGGCCATTTCATTCCTGAAGTTCAAATCTTTCTTGTAGGCCTCTCTAACCGCTTTCATCATAGACATGAAATTCCCTTCCATAAGATCACACTCTTTGTCAATATGTTCTGATTCAATTGACCTGTTAGGAATAGCAGTGGACATTCTCCTAATATTCTTGTCAACAGCTATCAGAAACTTAGAAATGTCTTCCTGGGTGTGGTCTAGGGGTTCATTGATGATTCTGGAAGGTAAGTGAGGAGGGACAAAAATGCAGTCAAGGGACAGATCCTGAATTAGGTGTTTGAGGTGATTGGTTTGATGAGGAGGGGTTTTCTGAATAACTTCCAGATTCATGTTCTCATTGATTTGTTGGAAGTGTTGCTTAAGTGGTGTTGGTAAAGTACATGAGTTATCCATATCCACATGAGGTGGGGATTTCTCAGCAACATGTTCTTCAGAGTTATGTTCCTCAGCCACTTCAGCATCTGGGATATTTGGTATAGGTTCTGGTGATTTGTGGGTTTCATGGTCTGAGTGGTTATGTTCTGATGTGGGTGTTTGTGGTTCATTTTCTGGGAGGGGTGTTTGTTTGTTTTGGTCAGGCTCTGGTGATTGTAAGGCAGTATTTTTTGGTGAGGGTTGCTCTTGTGCAATCTCACGATTTATGAGAGAGTCATATTTGGGTGGATGAGGGGATGGTGTTCTGTCAGAATCTACATCTTCATCCAGAGTTTGGATGACTGGTGCAGTACTACCAGAGGCTTGTGCTGCATCATTAGATATATCATTAGTTTGAGATTCTGAAGGATTGGTTGGGTGTGAGTTAAACTGCTCAGACAATGGTTGATTCTCTGAAAGATTGGGATCTTTCTTAAAACCAACTCCTTGAAAAAATTCTATCATAAGCACGATTAACTTTAACCACTGGAGGATGTTTGAGTTTTTGAAAGACATTTCTATAACTAGAGCTGTGAGCAATAAACATAGGAGACTTACCATCTACCGGTCCATACATTCCAACTGAATCAGACACATTCCTAAGAGCATCTCTTTTAGAAAGATTCAGCTTGGAATACATATTATCAAATTCCTTGGCCTCAATCCCTGAGTCATACGTATCCTTCAGAGCCTCTTGCTTCTTGTTGAACTGATTTATCTTTTCCAATGCTGCCTGAAAATCAGCTTTTTCTTTCTCCTCATCAATAAGATCCTTCAAAACAATCTTCCTAGCCTTTGGTTTCTTTGTTGATCTAGGAGTTGTAGTCTTCTGGGTCTTAGCTACCTTCTTGCCAGCAGGACTCTTAACAGCTTTTCTCTTGACAAGATAGACTCTGGTTGGTTGTTCCAGAATCCTTGACTATCTGATTGTCAAACCTGTAGGCTCTCCAGAACCTACTTCAGCACCTAGCTTTTTCAAGTATTCAGCATGTGCTTCTATCACCTTTCTAGCATCACTATCACTGATATGCACAAGCCTACATTCAGCAATGTTTTCCTCAGAATCTCTGAGCAGCAGGGGGTGTGTTGGATGAATAATCTGGTTGCTTTTCACCAGTTTCAAGTACCTTAGAGTAGTGTTATTAACCACTTTAGAATTAGTCAGGAAGGTACCATATCCTGGGAGAAACGGTTTGATAGCTGAAGGTGGAAAAACACAAGAAGGGGGGGGTTAAATTGTGTTTTGAAAATTAAAACTTTTTGCTTCTTAAAGAGTATATTGCAGCGGATTAAAACACAAGTTAAAAGAGATGCTGAGAGAGAGAAAGAAGGACACACAAATTTATCCTGGTTCCCTTCACAAATTGAAGGTACGTCCAGTCCCCGTGTTACTAACAAGAGCTTTTCACTATAATCTTCTTAAGATTACAAATTGCTCAAGCACTCTTGCAAGAGACTTCTTAGGTGCTCAAGTTACACTTAACGAGAGACTTCTCAAACAAACTTACAAAGAAGAATGAATGGTTAATGGACACTTGATATACTATCAGAGGTGTTTACAAAATACAATGCAGGTTGCTCTAAGACTTAGAATGACAGATAGAATAAATAATGTCAGAGTGCTTCTGAGTCTTAAACGCAATAGAGTTATGGAACGGTAGAACAGTAACCATTTCTTGCATATGAGTCTTCTATTTATACTTGCAGAAATGGAGTGACCGTTGCAGAGAGATAAGGTGCCAGCTGGAATTCATCGTACAATAGAGATAGCTGTAATCTTCCATCTTTGGTATAGAAATCCAATTCCACTACCTTGCTATTTGAATTATCACTCATCCATTTTGAGTAATAATAGTACGATAGTACGATCCTCAAATGCGCTTCACTTATGGATAAGATTAACGTTGGACCAACGAATATTCCTTCCTGTGGATGTGACAGAGCCTTGAACTAGATTGCTCTTCAATCATTGATTCTGCTTCTGTCAGTTCTTGAGTGACGTAAATTCCTTTTGCTTAAGATGTTGTTGTCGTAGCTTCTTAAGGTCTTTAGCTTCTGAACTTCCCAGAGTCTAGCTTTTGTTCCTCAGAATGACTAACTTCAGCACGCAAAATTTAAGCTTCTGATGAACAGTGATATGCTTTCAAAGCTTCTTAGCTTGGCGTCTCTCTTGTTATTCATAGTGCTTTTGAATGAATTTTTAACTTATATTCCTGTACACTAGAATAATCATTAGCAATACCAATTGCAATTTTATTACTTTGTTATCATCAAAACCACTTAAATCTTAGAGGTTCATGTCAGACCCACTTTGTTCCAACAATCTCCTCCTTTTTGATGATGACAAACTAAAGCATTAAAATTAAATTGTTGTTTATTTAATTAATTATGTTGACTTCAGGTTTCAAAGGTTTGCAATCTCCCCCTGAGTCTGATAATCCATAGGGTTAGGTTTGTAAGCTCCCCCTAAGTCTTATCCATAATCAATTAAAACAGTTTAAGAGTTAATTTATTAACTTAAATTAAATTTTCATATTTGACTCTCAGAAGCATAGGTTTGTAAGCTTTGCTTCTCAGAGTCTAATAATGTTCAGAGGAGGTTTGCAAGCTTCTCTTACATTATCTATGAAAACTCATTTTAGGTTCTTAAATTTTCTCCCCTTTTAGTAAAATTCATAGTTAAAAGGAATCAGAAAGGATAAGGAATTGATTCAAATGTATAAACATAACAGTTTCAGATCTCGTGGGCAGAATTAGAATCAATCAACATTAATTTTTTTTAACGCTATCCTTACTCCCCCTTTTGGCATCATTCAAAAAGATACAGAAAACCAAGCAGTCAAACGCACCATATATTAATGCAGTCAAGTCAATAAAGTGGTGACAACTAAATTCATTAAATGAATTTTGTTGACTCCCATCTGGACAAGAGAGCTTGGTGGCACTAATAAAAAGGGATGATTCCTCTCATTTTACTCATACAGAGTAATCAAGTAACATAAAAAGAAAAACATACAATGGAAAAGCAGGTTACCAAGGATGCTTCAGGCTCAAAGAAAGAGAGCAAGAAGGAAGCAGAGCCCTGGCGCTGCGAAGAAAACAGGCTACGCTATGAGAGAAACAAGCAAGAGCTAATCCATAGGGTTAGGTTTGTAAGCTCCCCCTAAGTCTTATCCATAATTAATTAAAACAGTTTAAGAGTTAATTTATTAACTTAAAATAAATTTTCATATTTGACTCTCACAGGCACAGTTTTGTAAGCTCTGCTTCTTAGGGTCTGATAATACTTCAGACGAGGTTTGCAATCTCTTCTTATATTATCTATGAAAATAATTTTAGGTTCTTAAATTTTCTCTCCTTTCAATAAAGTTCAGAATGAGAAGGATTCAGAATGGATAGAAATTGATTCAAATGCATATACATAACAGTTTCAGGTCCTTTAAGCAGTAATAGAATCAATCAACATTAATTTTAACGCGCTATCCTTACTCCCCCTTTTGGCATCAGTCAAAAAGACACTAAAAACAAGGCAGTCAAACATGCGTAAAACAAGACAGTCAAGTCAAAAAGATGATTTCAACAATATCCATTAAATGAGCTGTGTTGAATTCCAGATTGACATGCATGCTTGAGGGCACTATAAAAAGGGATGATTCTTCTCATTTTATTCATACAGAATAATCAAGGAACATTAAAAGAAACACACAATGGAAAAGCAAGCTGCGAAGGATGCTTCAGGATCAAAAAGCGTGATCGAGAAGGAACCAGAGCCCTGGCGCTGCGAGAAAAACTGGCAACAATATGAAAGAAACAAGCGAGAACTGATTCTGACAGAGTCTGAGCAAGAAGAAATGGGCTCTGACCTGGAAGAATTCTTATGGACGTATGATGATGACAAGCCATACGAAGAGTATCAAGCTGAAGCTCAGCAAGCCCTGGAAGACCTACTCTCTTATTTAAGGGAGAAGCATAAGAAGAATAAGCCAGAGGCTGCTGACGTTGAGTCTAAGTAGGATCTCATTATCATATGAAATAAAGAGTTCTTCAAAAATTATTAATAAAAGAGTTCCTGCTATTAATTTCTTTCTTTGTCTATGCATGTTTTCTTTTTATATTCTCTTTTCAAACGTCAGAAAACCAGTTACCAGACACGCATCATACGGTATTGTTGCCCCGCTTATAAACAGGCGATAATACTAAGAAGCTATTTCATGAGTAATCAAGAGTACTGATGAGGGGGGGCTCTTAGGTTTTTAAAATCCTAGAATATTAGTTTAAAAACTGAGATGCTTTCCAGCACCTCTCACTAGAGCCAGAATCCACAAGAGTACCAAACATTATCAGAGAATATGATTTTGAATTTTGAAAAACAAAAATAAAATAAATATTCAATCAGACGCATATAAACACAAATATGAATAAAACAAGGTTTAATTAAGAACCAGAAGCAATATCCAAGATAAACAAAAATTGTCAAAACAAATACAATTTAAGTGCAAAAACATAAGGTTTAAGGTTTCTGCATCTGCTTTGCTAGTTCCTTCATGAATGCCATAAGCTCATCAATCCTCTGGTTGGTAGCTGCTCCAGAAGCATTCATCTCAGCCCTTATATCAGCTCTCATATCTATCCTTAAATCAGCTCTGAGTTCATCAAATTCATTCCTTATTTCATTTTTGATCTCAGATTTGATGTCATCCAGAGTTGCTTGAACAGCTGGTGGAATAGGTGAGGAAGATGAGGGAATATTTGTATCCTTTGGAGAACTTGGAGGGGTGACCTCTAGAATAACACCTTTACCCCTGTCAGAAGTTTGGTCATCAATAACTAGATCATGCATCACAACATCCTCTTCAGCTGCTTAATTCTCATGAATCTTATTGGTCTCAATTGCAGCAATGTGCACAGCTCTATCTACAAACAGCTTGAGTGCTTCTTGATCAGCCAGCCTCTTATGCTCTATTTCAGCAGCTATCCTAGCCTGCTCAGCTTCAATCACCAGATTAGCATATCTAGCCTCTTCCTCAACTAACCTCTCAGCAGCAATGCTTGATATTTTGATGCTTTCTTGTATGGCAGCCAGAAGCTCTAATCTGTTCTGCTCCTCTTCATGATTGTAGAAAGTAAGCCTGGGAGCACGTGATCTTTCAGCTATACCAAACAATTCCCTTACTGCAGCTATACCCCTACCTTGAATCTTGCTCTTCAGATGAGTACCCATAATTCTTAAAGATTGACTGAACATGTACTCCATCTCTCTGATATCAACATCAATATCAGAGGGAAAGACAAGAATTTCTTCATCCATCTGTTTAAATCTCTTGAGACTAAGACTGATAGCATTATCTAATAGCTCAAGGTTTGGTTCAGATGCAGAGTTGAAGAAAGGTTTTGTTGGGTCAAAGGGAATGGTTGGTTCAGGTCTCTTTCTTTTTAGAGGGATGATTTTGATTTTGCTTAGGTTAAGGGCAATATGATCATCATCAATGTTGATGGCTTGTTTCAGCAGTTGTTCACATAATGGTAAAGGTAGTGTGATCTCTTCTAGGGTCAGAGGTTTATAGGTTGGACCATAGTTGAGAGGTGATGCTGGTGATGACTCAGGATTTTGAGTATCAGAAGGAATGGGTGATGTGGAAGTGTTTGGTTGAGGTGTAGGTATTTCAGTAGCAGTTGGTTCAGGGTCATCATTTTGACTTGGTGAGTTTTGAATATGTGGTTCTGGTGAAGGAGTGTGAGGTTCAGAGTGAATGGGAGTGGGTGGTTTGACTTGTTCAGAAACAGCAATGTTCACAGGAGATGCCTGAATAGGGGTCATTTGTGGTTCAGTAGTGGGTGGTTCTTGGATTGGTGGATCAAATGTGGTATTCACAAATTTGTTGATAGGGTGATTTGGTGAATTTAGATTGGAGTGCGTAAAAGCATCTCCAGACAAGTGTGGAGTGAGGTGATCAAGACAGGAAGTGTCAATAACAATATTTTCCTGTTCTAGATAGGAAGTGTCAATAAGAATGTCTTCCTCAGGGGAAATATTTATGGTTTCTTTGGGGGTAGTTTTCAGAGGTACCTTTTTCAAGGGTACCTTTTTCTTGGGTTTGTTGAGATGCTTAAAGGATTTTCTAAGTAACTCAGCAGTATCAGTACTGTAATCAGAAGGAGTGCCTTCTGATGAAGATGATGAGGATGGTGATGTTGATGGTGATGATAAAAGAGTTGTGGCAGTGGTTTGGTTTGGCAACATCATTGATAGAGGTTTTGTCATATCAATGGTTGGTTTGGTTTGTTTTTGAGAAATTGGTGGAGGTTGTGGTTGAGAAGGTAAATTTTGAGCTATAGGAATGCTACTAGTATTAGACTTAGAGATTTTACCTGAAGGTTTAGAAGCTCTGGTCTTTGTTCTCTTAGCAGGTCTAACAGATGCTTGATCTTCCTCAGAAGGAGGAGGCCTGTCATTCCTCTTTTTAGTCCTCTTTTCCTTCTTAGCTTGCAGAGCTCTTTTAGCAGCTTCTGCTTTAGCTTTAGCTCTTTCCTCAGCAGCTAACCTTTCAGCACCAGTATCTATCTGTTCAGAATTATCAACATTCTCTACATCATTCTGATCCTCAGGCTGATCTTGTGATGCCTCCTCAACTAATTCTTGCTCTACTGGTTGAGGTTTTCTTCTTGACCTGGTGATCTCCTTAGGTCCTTTGAAGATATCAAAGTTGGGAACACTGACTACCATGCTTCTGGGCATACTCACACCAGTATCCTGTCTTACAATCTCCAGGAAATTCTTGATGACATCGTCATTGTAATGTTCAGATATAGTTGGGAAACCATCACACCAGAAGTAGGTTTCATATATCATTTGTAGAGGATTTTGAGGCTTCCTCATATCCTCTTTCTTAATCAGCTTCATGTGTACCAAAACACTTGCATCAAACTTTGCTGTTTGGTAGACTCTTAACTTCTCTTTAGAGCCCAGAATGTCAGTCAGCTTAGTCTGACGAATGATTTCAGAAATCAACCTTGGATGATGAATCACACAAGGTGATTTGGTTCTGCTCTTGGTGATAGTGTAGCAGAGGTGGTCAAACAGAAGCTGTGCTAGATTAATCTTGACCTTCTTGAGCATGAACCAGATGAAGTGTCTATGAGGTACTGATATTGTATCAAATCCTCCTTCTCTTGTGAAGATAGAGGCAAGGAATACCTTAAAAGCAAAGATGAACTTCTGCTTCATGAATTTTTCTTTCCCAAACTCAGCTTTTGAAACCTTAGGAAGAAATAAGCCAGTCTTGATGGATTCCAAGTAGTTGCTTTCATCACCGTAATCATTCACATTCTGCCCTTCATTATCCAAACCAAGTACTTTAGCTATATATTCTTGGGTAATCAGAACATTGATTCCCATTATGTTTGACCTAATTTCTTTCCCTTTGAAAGGCCTTAGACCAAGTTGAACTCTTGTTTTTCCTTTCAAAGACTTGTCCTCTTCAACCATCAATCTTACTTCTTCATCAGCGCTAAACTTATCAAAAATTGTAGCTTTCTGCCAGAAGTACTTCACTATGTCGTAATAGACAAAACCATTCAACATCTCAAAGTAGTTCTTCCATTGTTGATCGTAGAACAAATTCTGAATATCAATGTCGTTTACTATGAGATTCTCAAAATCAACGAACTTCTCAGTAATAAACTCGAATGCCTCAGGACCAGCGTCTGTTGTATTATCCTTAACTTCAAGTCTTGCTTGAGATGTAAGATCAATCATAGGAGGAAGTTCTGGGTTGAACTCACGTTGAACAATGTTGCGTGAAGATTGAACAGCCATGATTGAGAAGCAGAGAGAATTTGGGAATTTTTCTGAGGTTTAGGGTTGTGTAGGAAGTGATTTTGTGTAAAAGTTGTGCTTTGTGAGTGAAGTGACTATTTATATCAAATAAAAATAACATTTAGAAAATAAGCACAAAGGAGGGAGCGCGAACGGTTTAAAAATTAATTTTAAATTGTTTAACTGCAATTTCATCATTAACTGTTCTCTACCCATCAGGATCTAGACACGTGTAAGAAGGACTTAATCACAGCTCACACGCGTACAGACAGCTGTTGTACACTAACTAGTACTGAACGTTTCATTTCTGATTAGTTCAGAGCCAAACTCATTTATATCTAATACCTCATCAGAACTTGTTACCCTTCAGAGCCCAAATTATTCAGAGCTTCCCAAAGGAGACTCTAAATTATTAGAGGCTCTGAACAAGCTTCAGATCCTAATTCTATTTTGCATCTCAGAGCTAGTTTTCTTCAGAGATAAAATGCATGTTCAAATTCTTTTTAATAAAATCAAAACGTTCGATAGCCAAAGGTTTGGTAAATATATCAGCCCATTGATGGTCAGTATCAATGAATTGAATATCTATTGTACCTTTTTGAACATGATCTCTTATAAAATGATGCTTAATTTCAATATGTTTAGCTCTTGAATGCAAAATTGGATTCTTAGATAAATGAATAGCAGCAGTATTATCACATTATAATGGAATACTGCTTTCAGCTATGTTATAGTCCTCTAACTGATATTTCATCCAGAGAAGTTGTGTGCAGCATTTAGCAGCAGAGATGTATTCTGCTTATGCTGTAGACAAACCAATAGTTGTTTGTCTCTTGCTGGCCCAAGATATGAGATTCTCACCAATAATTTGGCAATTTCCACTAGTGGATTTTCTCTCAATCTTATCTCCAGCATAGTCAGCATCACAGAATCCAACTAGCTTACTATATAGGGATTTTTTATAAAAAGTCCTAGATTAGTAGTTCCTTTCAGATATCTAAAGATCCTCTTAACAGCAGTTAGATGAGGTTCTCTAGGATCTGATTGAAATCTTGCACACAAGCATACACTGTATAAAATATATGGTTTAGAAGCTGTTAGATAGAGTAAGGAACCAATCATACCTCTATATAGCTTCTGATCCACTTTGCTTCCAATTTCTTCCTTGCCTAAACTGCTTGTAGGATGCATGGTTGTTGACATTATCTTGCAGTCTTCAAGATTAAACTTCTTCAGAAGCTCTTTTGTATGCTTGCTTTTATGAATGTAAGTGCCATCTTTTCCTTGGTTGATTTGAATCCCAAGAAAGAACTTTAGCTCACCCATCATACTCATTTCAAATTCATCCTGCATAAGCTTGGAGAAATTCTTGCAAAGAGAAGCATTAGTTGAACAAAAAATTATGTCATCTACATAGATTTGAATGATTAAGATATCTTTCTTAGTTGTCTTTCTGAAGAGTGTGTTGTCTATTTGACCTTTTTGAAAACCATTTTTTAAAGAAAATTACTCAGTCTTTCATACCAAGCTCTTGGAGCTTGTTTAAGACCATAGAGTGATTTCTTAAGTTTATAAACATATTCAGGGTTTTTCAAATCCTCAAACCCTGGGGGTTGTTTGACATACACTTCTTCAGAAATAACACCGTTTAGAAAAGCACTTTTAACATCCATTTGGTATAATGTTATTCCATTATTAACTGCATAAGATAGCAGTAACCTGATTGCTTCCAGTCTAGCTACTGGAGCAAATGTTTCAGTGAAGTCAATGCCTTCTTGCTGACTGTAACCTTGTGCAACAAGTCTAGCTTTGTTTCTTACCACTTCACCTTGTTCATTCATTTTGTTTCTAAATACCCACTTGGTTCCAATGATGTTCTTGTGTGTTGGTCTTGGCACCAAATCCCACACATCATTTCTTTGAAACTGATTGAGCTCTTCTTGCATTGCTACAATCCATCCATCATCAGTGAGAGCTTCATCAACATTTTTAGGTTCTATCATAGAAATGAGTCCTAGAAGTGAATCATGTTGTTGATAGTCTGATATTGTTTTTCTTGGACTCTCTTTGTTTCCAAGAATGAGATCTTCTGGATGTGATGATCTGTATTTGAATTTTCTCATTGGAGCTTCATCAGTTTCAGCACTTGCTTGGGTATTGTCTTCTGAGATATCATCATGTTCTTCAAATGCTTCTATTGGATATGCTTCTTCTGAGGCTTCTTCCAATTCAGCTTCTGAAGTTTCATTTGCATCTGATGCTTTCTCAGGTTCTGGATTGTTATATAGATAAGGAACACCTGCATAACTATCGTCTTGCTCTGAAATTTTACTGTCAGGCTCTTTGTCATCATATCTAACATGTATAGATTCTTCCACTGTGTTAGTTTCAGAATTATACACTCTGTATGCCTTTGAGCGTTCAGAGTAACCTATAAAGATTCCCTTACAAGCTTTGGCATCAAATTTTCTTTTGTAGGCCTTATTGTTTAGAATGTAAAAGGTACATCCAAACTGACGAAAATAAGAGATATTGGGCTTTATTCCTTTGAAGAGTTCATATGTTGTTTTATTCAGTATAGGTCTGATATAGATCCTATTTTGAATATAACAAGCTGTGTTCACGGCTTCTGCGCAAAAGTGCTTAGCAAGTTTGGTCTCATGCATCATGGTTCTTGCCATCTCTTGCAAAGACCTGTTCTTTCTCTCTACAACACCATTTTGTTGTGGTGTTCTAGGAGCTGAGAACTCATGGACAATACCATGGTCTTCACAGAAAGTTGCAAAGGGTTCGTTTTCAAACTCACCCCTATGATCACTTCTGATCTTTAAGATCTTGAGATTTTTCTCACTTTGCACTTGAGTGCAGAAGATGTTGAATACATCATATGCATCATCTTTGACTCTCAAGAACTTTACCCAAGTCCATCTACTGTAGTCATCAACTATAACAAGTCCATATTTCTTACCATTGATTGATGCTGTGCTAACAGGACCAAATAAATCAATGTGAAGCAGTTCAAGAGGTCTTGAGGTAGAGACAATGTTCTTAGGTTTAAAGGAAGTTTTTGAAATCTTTCCAATCTGACAAGGACCACTGATCAGTGCATTTTGGCACATACTTTTTAGTATTATAATTTAGCATATTAGTAATCTTTCTACTTTAATATTATGTTTTTACTATGTTTTTATGTTTTGGGTCACAATTGAGCTTTAATGGATTTATTTGACTAATTTTCGGATTTAACTACATATTGACAGCTTTGAATTGCGCAGACCATAACTTGAGCTAGGAATATCCAAATGAGACGTGGTAAATTGCGTTGGAAAGAGAAGACATAGAGCTACAACTTTTATGTTTTACAGAAAGCCCAGTTCGGATGTATTGAGGGTCAAAAATGTGATTATCTGAAGCAGTAAAGCTGACTGCGTGTTTTAGACTAGTTCTATCTTCTGTAATTGGGCCGAATTGCTATCTCTAAACCCATCTATTTCCCAAGCTCGGTTTTGCTGATTTAGGTTAATGTTTAGACCTATAAATAAGGCTAAAACACCAAGAAAGAGGGTCTTCTTTCCTCTAGCCGTTTATTATATTTTGTGTGCAAACTTATGGTGATGGGAGCCTAAAACTTTATCAATCCATTGACGGATGGTACTTTCATGGATTCTTGAGGTTCTATTTTAATGTCAAATTAGTTTTATAATTTATCTCTTTCTTTATCAATTTCATATTAATTCTTGTGCAAATCAATTTGTCTTATGATGCTTAATCATATGTTTTGTTTTGTGCAATTCATTGATATTTTGTTCAACTGATTTATCGCTTGTTTAGATTAGTTGAATACAAATTGATAAAGTCTATGATGCTTAATTATAGGTTTGATCAAATTCGGATTTAGATTAATTATGTTATAGACGCTTGTTCTGTCATGGTTAATTGACCTAATTGATGCTTAATCAATAGGAATTCGAATAGAAATTAATCGACGCTTGTTCAGTTAGTTTCTATCAAACAAGAATTAATTTATAGAATGAATGATCTTTTGAAACCTGTGATAGAAATCCAAAAGAAGTACCTGAAGCTAATGGATTGGTTATCTTTATCATATTGATTGTTTATTTTAATTGAATATCGTTTCACAACCAAAAACCCCCTTAAATTTACATTTTTCATTAGTTCTAATATTAGTTAAACTTCGATCAAGAGTCTTTGGGAGACGACCAAGGTTAACTGCCTTGTACTACTTTCTTAATAAACTTTATTTTGATCACGAAACGACAGTGATCAAATTGGCGCCGTTGCCGGGGACTCAAAATCATTGTTTAACTCATATTAGAATTTTAGGTGATATTTTTTTTTATTAGATTAGTTCAAAATATATTTTCTCTAAAAAAAAACTTTGATTTTATTTTATATTAAAAAAAATCATATTCATTATTATTATTTGCTTTGTTTTTTGTCTTATTAAAAAAAGTATGAACTCATTGGATGAATTATTTGCTTCTCTTGATGTAGATAAATCTGCTGAAATTTTTCCTTGTGAATGTGGTATATGTAACATCTGTCATGAGATCAATGCAGCAATTTTAGGTGAATATATTTTGATGCTGCCAACCACTTGTGCAGAATTTCAAGAAAATTCAATAGCAATTGAATTTGACATTAAGCATGTGGATTTTTGCCGCGAGCAACCATTGCCTACAGTAGAAAAATTGTTGGTGGAACCTCATATTGAGCCACGCAACATGCAGCCGTGTTTCACCATTTGTGCATCTATTCCACTTGTTTTATCTGACTCACAAGCTAAATGTGGATTTTATGATTTTCATACTTTGGTTATGGCAGGTTTACTGTATGTGCAGGATATTCCTCCTAAGCCACCAGATTTTTTACTAACACCCAAGTTCCCTTGTCATATACTATTTCCTATTTCATGTGTTCGGAGCTTGGACAGGCCTCCACCAAAACCACCAGACATGGAAGCTACAATACCACCTTAGCCCCTCGGGTGTGTTCATTCCTTTACTCTCACTTGTTGCTTATTCTTACATTGCGGACATTGTCTGGTTTAAGTGTGGGGGAGGGACATTTACTTTATGTAAAAAAAAAGTAAAAAAATAATAAATTGTCATGAGTAGTCACATGTTCTAGGGCTAAGAGCGGATAGTTGTAGGGTTGGTGAAATCTTTGGAAATTTTTGTGTTGATACTTGACATGATAGTCTTTGCAACTTTAATGCACAACTGCTTGAACACTGTCAAACTTAGTAATGTCTAGATAAATCTCTGAAATACACATTCTTTATATTAAGTTCTCTGAATTTGAATATAATGAAGGATATGATTAGAACTAAGTGTGTGGGTAAGGCTAAAGTAAGAGATAGACTGATCATTGCTATTAATTAAAGAAAAAGGGAAACTTCTTGAGAGCTAAAAAAATAAAATAATGATAATAAGTTCCTGTGCCCGAAACTGGAGGAACAAGTGTTGTGTAGGATGCCCTACTCTGAGTAACAGGTTGGACTTATGACAAGTAAGATCCCGTCAGGTGAAAAGGTGGAGTAGTACCTAAAGCTTTAAAATAAAATTAATAATAATAAGTATTAAAGCTTGAAAGAAGTTGCCCCTGTACTAAAATTGAAAAGCTTTGGATCTCTTGAAAAGAAATAGCCCCCTTAGACTGAAGTCCTAGTTTAATCCAAAACTATAGGAAAAGGAACACGACTTAGCATTTAGAATGGTAGTTCAGAGAGGGATGTTGGCATTACTTTGGTTGACAGTAGGAGACGGTACACACACGCGAGATTATCATGGATAATTGATAGATAAGAATTGTGCCAATTTTTGAATTTTTAACCCAAAGTTTGAAGCTTGAAACCTGAAATATGTTGACTGCTCGTGACTTAAAAAAAAAAAAAGAGTTTTTCATCTTGAGTTTTGCTCAGGAGATCAAAAGAATAAGTGTGGGAGAATTTGATCAGTGCATTTTGGCACATACTTTTTAGTATTATAATTTAGCATATTAGTAATCTTTCTACTTTAATATTATGTTTTTACTATGTTTTTATGTTTTGGGTCACAATTGAGCTTTAATGGATTTATTTGACTAATTTTCGGATTTAACTACATATTGACAGCTTTGAATTGCGCAGACCATAACTTGAGCTAGGAATATCCAAATGAGACGTGGTAAATTGCGTTGGAAAGAGAAGACATAGAGCTACAACTTTTATGTTTTACAGAAAGCCCAGTTCGGATGTATTGAGGGTCAAAAATGTGATTATCTGAAGCAGTAAAGCTGACTGCGTGTTTTAGACTAGTTCTATCTTCTGTAATTGGGCCGAATTGCTATCTCTAAACCCATCTATTTCCCAAGCTCGGTTTTGCTGATTTAGGTTAATGTTTAGACCTATAAATAAGGCTAAAACACCAAGAAAGAGGGTCTTCTTTCCTCTAGCCGTTTATTATATTTTGTGTGCAAACTTATGGTGATGGGAGCCTAAAACTTTATCAATCCATTGACGGATGGTACTTTCATGGATTCTTGAGGTTCTATTTTAATGTCAAATTAGTTTTATAATTTATCTCTTTCTTTATCAATTTCATATTAATTCTTGTGCAAATCAATTTGTCTTATGATGCTTAATCATATGTTTTGTTTTGTGCAATTCATTGATATTTTGTTCAACTGATTTATCGCTTGTTTAGATTAGTTGAATACAAATTGATAAAGTCTATGATGCTTAATTATAGGTTTGATCAAATTCGGATTTAGATTAATTATGTTATAGACGCTTGTTCTGTCATGGTTAATTGACCTAATTGATGCTTAATCAATAGGAATTCGAATAGAAATTAATCGACGCTTGTTCAGTTAGTTTCTATCAAACAAGAATTAATTTATAGAATGAATGATCTTTTGAAACCTGTGATAGAAATCCAAAAGAAGTACCTGAAGCTAATGGATTGGTTATCTTTATCATATTGATTGTTTATTTTAATTGAATATCGTTTCACAACCAAAAACCCCCTTAAATTTACATTTTTCATTAGTTCTAATATTAGTTAAACTTCGATCAAGAGTCTTTGGGAGACGACCAAGGTTAACTGCCTTGTACTACTTTCTTAATAAACTTTATTTTGATCACGAAACGACAGTGATCAACCACACAGAGCATCTGAGTGATAATTAATGTTGGGTAGGCCTTTAACCAAACTTAGTTTGCTAAGCTTTGAGATTAATCTCCAGTTAGCATGTCTTAAGCGTTGGTGCCAAACCCATTTTTCATCACTCAAAGACAGTAGACACACTATCTTTTGCTCTGTGAGTTCTGACAGATTAATTTTATAAACATTTTCTTTCCTATGTCCTCTGAACACTATAGACTTGTCAGAGTCTTTAGATACAGTACATGCCTCTTTATCAAATTTTACAACAAATCCACTATCACAGAATTGGCTAATGCTAAGTAGATTATGTTTGAGGCCATCAACTAACCAAACATCTTTACTAGAAAGAGAATAATTACCAACTGTACCCATACCAGTGATCTTCCCTTTTTGGTTTCCTCCAAATCCCACAGTTCCTCCCTCTTTCTGAGACAGGGGTTGGAACATATGCTTGTCTCCTGTCATATGACGCGAGCAGCCACTGTCCAGGTACCAGGACTATTGCTTTTGCTTTCTTGGAGCGCAAATCTGAAGCAAATATAATTTCAGATTTTGGTACCCATACTTTTATGGGTCCTTTTGTGTTAGTTCTAATAGCCTTAGGTGATTTTTGTTTAAAAGGCCTGTCAGAAGCTCTAGAGTTATCTACCCTTTTTGAAAATGTTTTGGGTTTTGGATAGCTCTTAGACTTAGCTCTTGAATGTTTCAGAGCTTCTCTTGATTTAACATTAGCCTGAGGTTTGACAGTCTTAGGTACTGAAGTTTTATCTTTCAGAACCTTTGATTTTTGAACCTCTGGCTTAGATGTTTCATCAGAGGCTGATACATTCATGGCTTCTGATTGGCTTTTAACAAATACAGCCTTAGGTTTTGAATTATCAACATTAGAGGGTTTAGAAAATAATGGATTATCTTTAAAACGTGAAAATCCAAGACCTTCACCTCTGTTTCTACTAACATGGTATATTAAGGAAGCTATCTTACTTCTCTTCATGCCATTGATAAGAAATTCTTGCAAAGCAAATTCATGCTCTGGAGGAACCTTATCATCATAAACATAATGAGTTTCCATAAATGAGTTTCTACTTTTTAGAGACTCATTTTCTTCAACTATTATGTTCATTTTCTCAGTCAGGTTATTGTAAGCCTTTTTTAAGACCTTACATTCACCTGCCTTTTTAGTGAGCATTTTTAAGGCATCTTTAAGAGAATCTACTAATTCAGTTCTAGATAGTTTAGCAATTACCTCTTCCTCATCTTCAGAGTCTGAACCTGCTTCAGAGTCTTCTCTGTCAGAGGTAGTTGCCATCAGTGCTAGATTTGCTTCCTCATCACCATCTTAGTCTGAGTCATTGTCAAGATCTTCCCATGTTACCAGAAAGCTCTTCTTGACTTTATTCTTATATCTTTCCTTGCTAGAGTTTTGCTTTGATGATCTACTCTTGTTCTCAGGACAATCAGCAATGAAATGGCCAGGCTTGTTGCATTTGAAACACTTGCTTTGATCTTCCTTTTTGTCTTTAGCAGTACTGAGTCTTTTGGAAGATCCTCCAAACTTGCCTGCATATTTCTTGCTTCGTTTTGCCCATTGTGAAACCTTAGCTGCCATCAGCACCATCTCTTCTTCATCATCAGACCCAGCTTCATGACCCTCTTCAGAAGCTTCAGCTTCAGATTCTATAACCTTAGCTTTCAGAGCCTTTGATGAACTCTTAGAGCTTAAGGCTATCCCTTTCATCTTCTTGGTTGATTCATCAGTTATTAATTCCATCTCATGACTCTTCAATGAACTAACTAAGCTTTCAAGGGATACAGTATCCAAATCTTTAGATTCTTGAAAAGCAGTCACCTTGGGTCTCCATTTTGGAGGCAAGCTTCTGAGTACCTTTCTCACATGATCAGCTTCAGTATAACTTTTGTCTAATAGTTGAAGTCCAGAGACTAGAATTTGAAACCTTGAAAACATAGTCTCAATGTCCTCTCCATCCTTCATCTTAAACAACTCATACTGATGCACCAACAAGTTAGCTTTTGCCTCCTTAACTTGTTTGTTACCCTCATACTTGGATTTTAAAGAATCCCAAATTGATTTTGCAGTTCTTTTATCTCTAATTTTTAGGTACTCATCATGTGAAATTGCGTTAGTCATCATTCCTTTTACAGAGTGATGCTTCTTGTACTCTAGCTTTTGAGTGGGTGTGAAAGATTTCCTGTTTTGAGAGCTGACTACTCCTTCTATGTCCATATTTTCAAAATTAACTCCATCTTCTACCAAGTCCCACAAATCACAATCAATACCCATGATGTGACTGTACATCTTGGTCTTCCAGAAGGGGTAACCAGCCTCAGTTCCATTAAAGAGTGGAACTTTAGTGTTGTTCCTTTCATGTGAGTTTGAGTCATAGTTGAAAGGAATCTCAGTACCTTTCTCAGCAGACATGTTTTTCCTCTTGGATCTTTACTGTTTCACTGTAAGGTGAGTTAGGCAATAGACCTAGCTCTTGATACCAATTGAAGGTGGAAAAACACAAGAAGGGCGGGTTGAATTGTGTTTTGAAAATTAAAACTTTTTGCTTCTTAAAGAGTATATTGCAGCGGATTAAAACACAAGTTAAAAGAGATGCTGAGAGAGAGAAAGAAGGACACACAAATTTATCCTGGTTCCCTTCACAAATTGAAGGTACGTCCAGTCCCCTTGTTACTAACAAGAGCTTTTCACTATAATCTTCTTAAGATTACAAATTGCTCAAGCACTCTTGCAAGAGACTTCTTAGGTGCTCAAGTTACACTTAACGAGAGACTTCTAAAACAAACTTACAAAGAAGAATGAATGTTTAATGGACACCTGATATACTATCAGAGGTGTTTACAAAATACAACGCAGGTTGCTCTAAGACTTAGAATGACAGATAGAATAAATAATGTCAGAGTGCTTCTGAGTCTTAAACGCAATAGAGCTATGGAACGGTAGAACAGTAACCATTTCTTGCATATGAGTCTTCTATTTATACTTGCAGAAATGGAGTGACCGTTGCAGAGAGATAAGGTGCCAGCTGGAATTCATCGTACAATAGAGATAGCTGTAATCTTCCATCTTTGGTATAGAAATCCAATTCCACTACCTTGCTATTTGAATTATCACTCGTCCATTTTGAGTTATAATAGTACGATAGTACGATCCTCAAATGCGCTCCACTTATGGATAAGATTAACGTTGGACCAACGAATATTCCTTCCTGTGGATGTGACAGAGCCTTGAAGTAGATTGTTCTTCAATCATTGATTCTGCTTCTGTCAGTTCTTGAGTGACGTAAATTCCTTTTGCTTCAGATGTTGTTGTCGTAGCTTCTTAAGGTCTTTAGCTTCTGAACTTCTTAGAGTCTAGCTTTTGTTCCTCAGAATAACTAACTTCAGCACGCAAAATTTAAGCTTCTAATGAACAGTGATATGCTTTCAGAGCTTCTTAGCTTGACTTCTCTCTTGTTATTCATAGTGCTTCTGAATGAATTTTTAACTTATATTCTTGCACACTAGAATAATCATTAGCAATACCAATTGCAATTTTAATACTTTGTTATCATCAAAACCACTTAAATCTTAGAGGTTCATGTCAGACCCACTTTGTTCCAACAATAGCATCCAGCAGACCACACTGTGCAAACATATGACTGAGCAACCTTGAATGTCGAACAATAGATTTGGTAGATAGTATAGAATCAGCAAGGTGAATAAAAATAAGCCTACCAATATCCAGAAAATTTCCTTTACCAACATGGAAAGTGAACAGCTTCTGAAAGTTTGAAATTTGATCAGTACCTCCCAGCTTGGACATGATACTGTCAATCAGAATCTTGTAGATGACCTTGCAGTTGTTGGTCCATTCAAACTTGTCCTTGGGGTTAGCCTTAGGTTTGTAAATGAATTCCTCAACATCAGAGCCAACATCTTCTGTGTTTCTGATTATAAGGCCACCACTTTCTAGCTTTAGAGCCTCATAAATGTGGCATAACCTGATAGAGATTCTGAATCCAGCAACAAACGATTCAATCTCTGTAGATACGAAAGGTTTCAATCCCATTTCCTTAGGGGTTTTACCTTCTAGTTCAGGGTTTTCTTCAATCATCTCCTTGATCCTCTGATTGTACCTATCTTTAGTAATAACAGACGCTTTCATCCAAAATTCCTTGACTAACTCCACATAAGTTGGTCCATTGATCACGTCAAAGTAATACTCCATTCCTTGTCTCTTAAAGAGGTCTACGACTTCTGGAAAACCGTTTACTCTTAGTCCTTCAAGATCAACAGGGTTTTCTATAGCAAGAGATAGGTCGTCATATTTGTAAGGTCGTTGATCTTTAGCAAACACCGTAGGAGTGGAATACTTAGTCAAAATCATGCAAGCATCAACGTTTAGGGTAGATGAAGAAGTCATTGATGAAGTTTGGGAAATTAGGGTTTCTAATAAGGGAGAAAGAAATTGCTCTGAGTTTTAGAAGAATAAAAGTGTAGGTTGTGAGAGTGCAAAAGTGTGAATGTGAACAGTTAGTGTGTTTAAATAGAAAGTTTCGCGCAAAAACAAGTACACAAACATAGGGGTAGTAGAGTCATTTACCTACCAGGTAGGAGTTAGAAATACTAATCATCATTAACCAATTTCTTTATCCTCTTGCAACAAGACACGTGTATCAGAAGATTATTTAATTAACTGACACGTAAGTACAGGAAAACGAAAGGGTTTTTACAAAAGATTTTACCTTACGCGCCAGAACTACTCTTCTTCTAACAGACTCTGATAGTTTATCAGAAGATGTTCTCATCACAACTTCTGATACAGAAGGTTCTGATGACTTCAGCTTCTGATTACTATTAGATTCTTACAAACACAAATTTTCATTAGAGTCTAAGTTAATAAGAGATCTCCATCATGTTCAGATTCTTTTTGATAAAATCAAAACGTTCAACAGCTAAAGGTTTCGTAAAGATATCAGCCCATTGATTTTCAGTTTCAATGAACTTGAGATCAATTACACCTTTTTGAACATAGTCTCTGATAAAATGATGTTTAATCTCAATATGCTTAGCTCTTGAATGTAAAATAGGGTTTTTAGAGAGGTGAATAGCTGCAGTATTATCACAATATAAAGGAATATTGTTACTGCTTATTTGATAATCTTCCAATTGATATTTCATCCAAAGTAGTTGTGTACAACATTTAGCAGCTGATATGTATTCAGCTTCTGATGTTGACATAGCTATGGTGGTTTGCCTTTTACTAGCCCAGGAAATTAAATTCTCACCAATGAACTGACAATTGCCACTGGTGGATTTTCTTTCAATTCTATCACCAGCATAGTCAGCATCACAGAATCCAATCAGCTTGTAGTCATTGGATTTCTGATACAGTAATCCAATGTTACAGGTAGCTTTCAAATATCTGAAAATCCTTTTCACTGCTGTGAGATGGGATTCTCTAGGATCTGATTGAAATCTTGCACACAAGCATATACACTAAATAAAATATCAGGTCTTGAGGCAGTTAGATAAAGAAGAGATCCAATCATACCTCGATACAACTTCTGATCAACTTTGCCTTCAGATTCTTCTTTGCCTAGACTTGATGTAGGATGCATTGGAGTATTCATGGGTTTGCAGTCTTCTAAGTTGAACTTCTTCAGAAGATCCTTTATATATTTTGACTGATGAATGAAGGTTCCTTTCTTTGTTTAATTTATTTGAATACCAAGAAAGAACTTCAATTCTCCCATCACACTCATTTCAAATTCATCCTGCATAAGCTTAGAAAAATTCTTGCACAAAGTGGCATTAGTTGATCCAAAAATGATATCATCAACATATATTTGAATGATTAAAATGTCTTTCTTAAGGGTCTTTTTGAAGAGTGTGTTGTCAACTTGTCCTTTTTCAAAACCATTGTTACCCAAGAAAGTACTCAGTCTCTCATACCATGCTCTGGGAGCTTGTTTGAGTCCATAGAGTGACTTCTTTAGTCTAAACACATGGTCTGGATTTGTTAAATCCTCAAATCCAGGAGGTTGTTTGACATACACTTCCTCAGAAATGACACCATTTAGAAATGCACTTTTCACATCCATCTGATATAGAGTAATACCATTGTTGACTGCATAGGATAGAAGTAACCTGATAGCTTCCAGTCTAGCTACTGGAGCATATGTTTCAGTAAAGTCAATACCCTCTTGTTGACTATATCCTTGTGCAACAAGTCTTGCTTTATTTCTTGTTACTTCTCCTTGTTCATTCAGCTTGTTTCTGCATACCCATTTTGTTCCAATAATGTTCTTGTGCTTAGGTTTGGGTACCAGATCCCATACATCATTTCTCTTGAATTGATTCAACTCTTCTTCCATTGCAACTATCCAAGCATCATCTGAGAGAGCTTCATTTGTTGTCTTTGGTTCAATCAGGGAGACTAGTCCAAAAAGTGATTCTTCATTTCTGAAGTTTGACCTTGTTTTTCTGGGACTATCTTTGTTTCCTAGGATAAGCTCTTTAGGATGTGAGGATTTGTACTTGAATGTGTTCCTTGGAATATCAGTTGCTTCAGAGTTGTTGTCAGAAGTTTGATGATCTTGAGGAGCATCAGAAGGCTGAGCTTCATTAGAACCAGAGTCTAAAATAGGTTCTGA
Organism: Trifolium repens; assembly: GCA_030408175.1. Classification (NCBI taxonomy): domain Eukaryota; kingdom Viridiplantae; phylum Streptophyta; class Magnoliopsida; order Fabales; family Fabaceae; genus Trifolium; species Trifolium repens. Next base: position 36,424,239 of record CP125848.1, on the reverse strand, counting down.
GTAGTCATTATATTCTTGAGCTTCATCTTCTGAATCATCAGATCCTGAAATGTCTATAACAGGCTCTGACTTTTTATCATCAGGCTCTTTGTCATCAAACTTTACGTGCATTGATTCTTCAACTGTCTTAGTTTCAGAATTATACACTCTGTATGACTTGGAGCGTTCAGAGTATCCAATGAAAATACCCTTACAAGCTTTAGAGTCAAATTTCTTAAGATGGACTTTATTATTCAGAATGTAACAAGTACAACCAAATTGATGAAAATAAGAGATATTGGGTTTTCTTCCTCTAAATAGTTCATATGTTGTTTTATTTAGAATAGGTCTTATATAGATTCTATTTTGAATGTAACAAGCAGTGTTAACAGCTTCTGCCCAAAAAAATTTTGCCAAATTGTTTTCATGCATCATGGTGCGTGCCATTTCTTGTAAAGATCTATTCTTTCTTTCTACAACTCCATTTTGTTGTGGAGTTCTAGGAGAAGAGAATTCATGGAGAATTCCATGTTCTTCACAAAAATTTTCAAAAGGTTCATTTTCAAATTCACCACCATGATCACTTCTAACTTTCAAAATCTTGGAATATTTTTCATTTTGAATTTGTGTGTAGAAGATGCTAAACACTTCATATGTGTCATCTTTAGTTCTCAGAAATTTAACCCAAGTCCATCTACTATAATCATCAACTATGACCAATCTATATTTCTTACCATTGATTGAAGCAGTACTAACTGGTCCAAAGAGATCAATATGTAAGAGTTCTAAAGGTCTAGAAGTGGAAACAATGTTTTTGGTCTTAAAAGAACTTTTGACAATTTTCCCTTTCTGACAGGAACCACAAAGAGAGTCTGAGTGATATTTTATTTTTGGAAGACCTCTGACAAGATTGTCCTTGATAAGCTTAAAGATTAATCTCCAGTTAGCATGACCCAATCTTTTATGCCAGACCCATTTTTCATCACTCAGTGTCAAAAGACAAAGCACTTGTTGTTCCTTAAGATCAGAAAAATTGACTTTAAAAACATTGTTTTTTCTAGAGCCTTTAAACACAATGGATTTATCAGATGTTCTGATTACAGTACATGAATCCTTATTAAACATAACATCATAATTATTATCGCATAATTGACTTATGCTAAGTAAATTATGATGTAGTCCATCTACTAACCAAACATCATAAATAGATAAGGAGGAATTACCAACAGTACTTATACCAGTGATTCTTCCTTTCTGGTTCCCACCAAATCCTACTATTCCACCCTCGTGCTGATTCAGGGTATGGAACAAGAGCTTGTCTCATGTCATGTGACGAGAGCAGCCACTGTCTAGATACCATGAGCTTTCTTTTCTTCTTTGGATGCATACCTGCAGTGTACACTATTTCAGATTTTGGTACCCATATTCTGATGGGTCCTTTTTGGTTAGTCTTATAAACTTTGTTCTTCTTCTTTGGGTATTCAGAATGTCTAGAGTCAACTGAGCCTTTTGAAAAATGTTTAGGCTTATGTTGTCTCTTAGATTTTCCTCTTGATTGTGTCAGAGAACCAGTTACCAAGTTTGCTTTAGGAGTACTAGTGCCCCGCTTATCAACAGGCTTTGGTACTCTAATAGCTTTTGCTTGAGTAGACATGGATACTGAAGTGAGGGGAACCTGGGTTTTAGAAGACTTAGGTTCAGAAGATGGTTGATCTTCTGATGCCTTATCTTGGGGTTCCAAGGTCACAAGAGTATCAGTCACAATCAGAGGTTCTGAGCTACCTTTAGTAAGGTTAGAACAAGGTTCAGAAGGTGGTTTGCTTATGAAGACAGTTTTACCTGTGTTTCCTTTATCATAAGATGAAAGGAACCAAGTCCTTGTCTTCTATAATAATTACAGCTTCCACCATGAATCATGGAAGTTACTCTAGTTTTGTCAATGTTATGATGAACAAACTCTTGAAGAGATACTTCATACTCATCATAGGGTTCGTGACATGATCTACAACCAGTTTCAAGCACTTTAATTGTTTTTAAAGATTTTTGATAATCTGCTTGAACATGATTGATTTTATCATTGAGCAATTTAAATATTTGTTTAAAAAGATCTAGCTCATTTGATTTTTCCATGTATTTCGTCATAACATCTTTCAAAACTTTAGTAACTTGAGTACTAGACATTTGAGCAATTACCTCTTCAATGTCGTCAGTGTCAGACTCTGAATCACTATCATTGTCTGATGCACCCGTAGCCATCAGAGCCAAGTTTGCCTCCTCAGAGTCATCATCATCAGATAGTTCGTTGATAACTTCCCAAGTAGCCATTAGACTCTTCTTAGCTTTGTTCTTGAGAGCACTTTTCTTCCCTTTAACTTTGGAGTTGATGTCAGGGCAATCAGCTATGAAGTGTCCAGGCTTGTTACAATTGAAACAATTTTTGGAGTCGTCCTTTCTCTCTTTGTTGTTTGAAATCCTTGAACCAAAACCTTTGCTTGAGTGATTTTTGCTCCTTTTGTTCCACTTCTGGAATTTCTTGGACAATAATGCAAAAACGTCATCATCTGATCCATCTTCTTGGTCATCTATGGAAGATTCCTCAGCTTCTGATTCAACAACTTTGGCTTTCAGAGCCTTAGAAGAAATTGAAGTTGATGGCAGTGCCACTGACTTTGATTTCTTATGAGGCTCATCAGCTGATAGTTCAATCTCATGACTCATGAGAGAACTTATCAACTCTTCTAAACCAAGAGTGTTTAAATCTTTAGCTTCCTGAATAGCAGTTACCTTAGGCCTCCACCTTGAAGGTAAGCTTCTCAGAATCTTCCTTACATGATCAGAAGTTGTATAACTTCTTTTCAAAACTTGGAGACCAGCCACTAGAATTTTCAACCTAGAATACATGGTTTCAATATTCTCATCATCCTTCATTCTGAAAAGTTCATACTCACTACTAGAAAAAAGACTTTTGGTTTAGGGTTTTCACTTCAGGTTTTAGAATACCTGAAGTAAATATACACGCGGTGGCAATCATGTAAATATGTAGAAAATATGTGTAAAGTATTCACTTCAGTCCATCTTCCCCACCGAAGTGAAAACCTTTCCCTTTTAGTTTTAACAAAATAACAAAACCACAATATACGCGTACACCAAAAAACCCTCTTCTCATTCTCGCGTTCTTACAACCCTAAACGCTTTTCTCAACTTTGTCCTCTCATTCTTTCACCTTCGTCCATAATCTCTTCATTTTCGCGATTGAAACCCTAAATCACTGCCAAATCGTGTTATGTTTGTTCTTCATTCTTCGTTCAGATTCTGTTTTCGTTCTCATTGAATCTATCTGGTGTTTGTTCTTCATTCTTCGTTCTTCATTGTGCGTTCTTGTTTTCAATTGCCACTAAATCTAAATCATGTTCTGATCTTCTTCTTTGTTCTCCACTGAATCCTTTCTTTGTTATCGTTTTTGTGTTTGAATGTGTTTGTTGTTCACGCTTTTTGCAACTGAATCCTCTCGTTCGCGTTTGTGTTATGCATTTGTGTTCATGACAGCGTTCATGGTTGAGTTGAAGAACCAGATAACTATATAGCTTTCAAGGTAACACCAATTTTCATTATCTCTTTCTATTAGATCTAGGGTTTTTGTTCTTCTTTATGTTATTCTCTCTCTATTGAAGCTTTTTCCTTTGCAATTGATTTTTCCTTCTATTGTGTTGGTCTCTTTTTAATTTGTTGATACTTCGATTATGATGATTTAGGGTTTTGAGTTTCTTTATTCTTCTTGACATATTACTGTAAGCAATCATTGAAGCATATATCTAATTTCATATCCTATGCAGAATGACATAAACTTGATGAAGGATTTGGGAATGGATTCTTATTGATTTTCTATATCATGGTCGAGAATAAGCAGCAAGAAGAAGTCCGGTCACAATACAAAGGTTTGTATTGTGTATGTGATGCTGTTTGGGTATTTGTAGGCTATTGTTTTTCATTTGTAGTTGACTAAACTTGGAATGCAAGGCCATACCTCATCAAAGACCAGAGCTGTGTTGCTGTAATTATTAGGTGCTTAAGTTTCAATATTAATCCATAATCATGTGAAACTTAGAGGGCCAATTGATCAATAACTTGATTCACTTTAATGTTGCTTTATTTTCTTTTTCTCATTTGTTTTCTTTTATGATTTTGAAGGACTTTATCTCGAGGAGATCGTTAAGTGGTAACAGAAACAATCAGTTGCATTGGCTACTCAGCACACTGTTATGGTCAATAATGACCTTCTCTAGTAAGCTTTAGAAACCTGGTGGTGTTATTGCTCTTCTGGATGAGGCCTGGTATGTGACCTTTGTTTATTATTACATTTTGAGCATGAGAAAATGAGTTATGAGATTGCAGCTCACATATTGGTTAAGTTTTGGTTTAATCAATTTTTTGTTTGTTCAATTAAAATTGCTTATTACTAGATTGTTGATGTTATCACATGCTCACATTATGCTGATTTGCCTGATATCAAATGTTTCATTGAACCACAAGTTTTTTGATTTAAAGTGATTAATTGACTGGATTTAGTACATAAGTTCATGTTGTATTTAATTTAGTACATAAGTTCATGTTTCATTGCATTATGATTGTGTGTAACTTTCATTCTTTTAATTTAGTACATAACTTTCATTTTTTTTTTCATGGTTGTCTTGTCTCTTGGACTAATTTTATGAATTTCTTTTCTTTATCCTGATGGTAAATCACAAATTCAGATGGTGTTTTTCTATTCCTTATTATAACTTTTATGTTTGGCTGACCTTTGATTAGTAAATGGTATTGCTAGATTGTTCTAAATGGAAAGGGTGCTGACTTTTCCATTGCAATGTTCTATAGACATGCAGTTTATTTCCATTGCTAGGTTGGTAAGTGGTACATGTTCTTATTACCAAATGATTATAGTGACAATATGTTAATTTTGATGGAAGCTAGTCATGTCATGAACTTGTGTGTTTTGAGTATGAAGTTGTGTGTATTCTGAGATTTTTTGTGTGAAATGAGTGCATGTGAGTACTTGATGGATATGTTTGGAATGATTTTGATTCAACGTGGGATGCTTGCAATTCAATGTGATATGTGTTTGAAATATCATGAGAAGGCTCTGAATGTTCAAAAATCATTTTTTCAATTATGCATTGAATTTTTGTCTTAAAACTAGGTAGGTACTGAGATGAATTTGCTAAACTTTAGTTGAAGTTTTATAATGGGGTAATGAGACTCTAGTTTATTTAATTGGTGCTACTTTTTTGGGTCTGTGCAATTTTAACATCTATCAACATAGATTATATGTCATAAGCTTTAAGTGTATTGTTTAGTTATTTTTAATGACAAGGTTTGCTTGTTTATAGACATGTCATAAAAATTCAATGTGATTTGTTTGCTTGTTTTTAGGATACTGGAGACTTTGTTTTTGAGGATGAGATTTCCTTTATTCGTAGGATACTGGTTTCCTTCATTCAATAAGAAAGGTTGATGGATAATTAACTATTGCAGTAAACATTGTAAGGATCAATCTTACTCTTTTATGGTCCATATTCAATGTTAGTTAGAAAGTGTAATATGCAGATAGACATTAAGTATGCTTATTTCACCTTACAATCTATGAAGTATGCTTATTTCACTTTATTTGTGTAGGCTTTTGAGTATCCAAAGTTCTCGTTGACGACCATTTCCTCTGAGGTAAAACCATAATCTTTCGCTGATTTTGATTTTTTATGATTTTGGTTGATTTTAATTTTCTGTTATTTGTTGGAATCCTTTGAAGCTTGTTACACAAATCTGCATATTAATGGTGCTACAAATGCTTCTGTGTTACTTTGATATTTTATCATGGTGTATGGCTACTACGTGTGTTGATTTCTATTATATATGCTCTAAAACCAGTGTCGTTCTGCCACCATTGCCTAATAAGTGTGATTGTGATTTTTTTGGACACAGGTCTTATAATATCATTTACTATTGTTTTACAGATAGATACTAACTAGGTGTTGATTATGCTGGGAATACGAATCATGCTGGCTAACAAGTGCGATTAGGAAATCGGTCCTAGTGGTCAAAAAGTTTAGTTTTGTACCATTCTAATTTCTAGGACTGTTTAAGTGGTCTATTATAGTCTTTAAAATTGATAGAAAGCTAATGTGTAAGATTTCATTAAAGTTGGTGCAATTATTTAATATACTATATAGTTTTATGGTTGTGTATATATCATTACTTAAGTACAATTTTGGTATATGGTTATTTATTAAATTCTGGTTAGCTAGCTAACTCCTGGGAGAAAAATTAATTTTTTTTTTAAATTAAAAAAGAGATTTCACGTCAGTTGAATAAAGTAACCGAAGTCAAATAGAAATATTTCACATCGAATTTAAAAGAAAACCGACGTGAAACGTGCAGTTTGATTAAAATATAAATAATAAAAATACGTTTTCACGTCTGTTGAACAAATAAACGGACGTTAAATATGACGTTTCACGTCGGGTCACCAACCGACGTGAAATGTCTTCAACTTACAACGTCAGCTGTCTTAACGTCGGGTCCCCAACCGACGTGAAAAGTCCTTCAGGACCGAAGTGGAATCCCTATTTTGTACTAGTGACTGTTGGATCAAAAGAGTGGCCTTTGCTTCTTGAACCTGTTTATTTCCTTCATACGTAGAACATAAAGAGTCATAAATACTCTTTGCAGTAGATTTATCTGTAATCTTGAGATATTCATCATGAGATATACATCCAATGAGAAGATCCTTAACTTTGTGATGTTTCATGTAAGCTTTCTTATCGGTAGGGGTGAACTTCTTCCTTTCTTCAACAGATAACTTTCCTCTTTCATCAAGACCTTGGAAAGTTACTCCTTCTTCAACCAAATCCCAAAGCTCATCATCTAAGCCAATGAGATGACTGTATATTCTATCTTTCCACCAGGAAAAAGTGGAACCATCTCCATTGAACTTTGGAGCTTTGTTGTTTGATTTATCTTCAACATCATAGTCATGAGGAACGGCTTTCATGCTTGGTGTTGCATCAGTCATTGTGCTTTTCAACAAAGAACTGTCTCACTGTTAGGTGATAAAACAGAACCAGACTCTGATACCAATTGAAGGTGTGAAAAACACAAGAAGGGGGGGTTGAATTGTGTTTTGGGAGTTTAAAAATTTCTTCAAAGTTATAAAACTTATCAGAGAATGCAGCGGTTTAGAAAAACAAAACACAATCTAACTAGCTTCTGAAAGGAGTAAGAGATAGAGAAGATAGACACAGAGAATTTATAGTGGTTCCTCTCACAAACCGAGAGTACGTCCAGTCCTCTTGTACTTCCAAGAGAGTTCACTATAATCACAAAATGATTACAAATGCTCAAGCACATTTGCAAGAGACTTCCACTGCTCAAGTTTACAAACACGAGACTTCCTAATGCTCAAGCAGGCAGACAAGAGACTTCCAAACACAAATATAATAAAAACAGAGTCTGAACAAATTGATATGCAAATCAATGTTCAGTAACAGTAAAATACAACTTTTGATACAAGACTTAACTTAGAATCTTAATACAAGAATTCTAAGGTTCAACTAACGAATAAACAGAAGCTGAAGCTGGAGTCTTGGATTTGAATATGAGTTCAAGTTGTATTTGAAGTTTTGTGCTTTAGGACGTTTTTGGCAGAGTAACAGCTCGTTCAAATTGTTCAAAGTGTTGTATCCTAAAGCTTCAAATCTGCTCCTATTTATAGACGAAGGTGGAGCGTATTTTGATTTGAAATTATGCGGGGAGATTGTGCCAGCTGTAGATAGTACCATTCTTTAACCAAATCAGGTAACCTTGAATACGATCAATCTTGGGGATAACGTTTTAGCCAAATCCGGTAAATAGTTCGTACAATAGTACTAACGTCACTATTCTGTGGATAAGATTGATTCTTCCAGCTTTTGAGATGTCAGAGAATGATGATGATATTCAATCATTGTTGTAGAGAATGTTCTTCTGACAAAACGGCTCTCACTGCTCTTATCAGTGTCTGATGTCTTCAACCTCAGAGTCTGATATCTAGCTTCTGACGTGAATAACAGTTGCATCTTCTGAAGACTTTAAAACCTTGATCAGAATTTGCTTGTCACATCAGAGCTTCCAACGTGCTTCTGGTGAATATAAAAATTAACTTTGTATATCTGCACACTTGGATCAAATAATCAGTATACCCTATTGTATATTAATAATTTTGTTATCATAAAAACATAATTAGGTCATGTCAGAACCTCTTTTGTTCTAACAAAAGGCACCCTAAGGAATAAGGTTAGCCTATTGATATAGAGGTTAGGCTATTGATGACAGTAATTTATATGATATTTTTAGTATTAATTATTATTATATTAGTATTAGTTTTAGACCAATTACAAGGCAAAAACTTAAATAAATGAAGCTACTTGTCCAAGAAGTCAAGAATTGAAGCAAATGCTTAAAAAGAGGCTAAAAGGAAGAAAATGCGCAACTTTCAGTCTGTGGACCATAACTTGAGCTACGAGTATCGGAATGAGGTCCGTGACCATGCGTTGGAAAGCTAAGACAAAAATATACAACTTTCGTGTTGAAGCAAAAACGTAATTTTGATGTCTCATCGCAGTACAATGGCATTCATTACAGTACGATGGAACTGCTTGTTGGCCAAGACAGCACAAGTTTTATTTTTGAAGTAAATCTGTCCATCATACCATGATGACATGTATCGTGGTACGATGGCATAACTTGGTGGCTTAGTAAGCTTAGAAATTAAGCAACTAAAATCCTATGGCCATCGTGCCACGATGAGATCCATCGCACCACGATGAGTCTTGCTGCCCAAGTCATAAAAACTATAAATAGAGTTCTCCTCCTTCACAATTATTCATTCAGAAATTTAGAGAACTATTTCTCTATAAGGAGCAAAGGAGGAGGAGCTCTAGGGAAGGAACTTTCCCCTTCAACGGGAAAGGTAACTTCCTCCGCAAGGTAGCAAGGTTATTGGTATGCATTTATTTAATTCTTGTAATTTAATTATGTCTATTAGTAGCTAAACTCCTTTAGGTTAGGTGGAGAAGATGAACTCCCTTATGAATGCTGGTATTATGTAATTTGGTTTAAAAGTTATATTATTGTTTATTCAGTTTTATTATTCTTTTGTCTATGTTTTAATTACGTAACCTAATTAAAGTACACAATTAGGGGACGCTTTTAAGGATGGTGATATCTAGCATTGTGCCTTAGGACCAGTGTTTAACACTGACTGGCAACTAACTTATAGGGTTAGTGATCTAGTATTGTGCCTCAAAACCGGCAACCAACCCCTACCAATTAGACAATAGCTTAATCACACTAGTGGTATAAGGGTTAGAGAACTACTGAAACCAAACTTAATTGACTACATATTCAGAATCTAAATAATTAGTATAGGAATGTGACAGGTTTCTAACTAGTAATTAAGGTTCTTTATACTCGTAATTAAGGTGATTACCGTATGCGGTTATTACTGATTATATTAGTTCACCAATATTAAAAAGGAATAGTCAATGATATAGCACCAGCAGGAATAAGGGAGGGATTCCAACTACTTAACCTATCTTCTTAATTTGTCTTTCTTTATAGTTATTATAACGCCCCAACTAAAAGACCTAGAATATTTAGTCGAGACATACATAATGGAATCTGAGTACAAATAAATTTCTGAATTTAATTAAACAAGATACAACTTGTTTCAGATACAATGTAACCGATGAATGAAAAATACAGCGGAATCAATAAGGTTTTAAGATAAACAGAATAAGACTAAAACAAAGATGAAGACTACAATCTTCAAGTCTGATGAATCAAGCTCAGCTCCAATCATCAGCTCCGTCCTGGTCCTTGCTCCGGTTAACCTGTCTACCTAAAAAAAAAATGGTTTGGAGTGGGGTGAGACTACTAAGCCTCAGTGAGTCCTACTACCCTCCTAAGGTGACTACACCGGGGGAAACCTAATCAGTCATACATACTAACATATTATCATAAATCATAAGCATAAATAAATGTGTAACACAGAAACATATCTTATTCATTTTAACACTAGGACACTCTGAGGTGAGCAGGTCTCAGAGGCCTGCCATATCCGTCAACCGATTCGGTCACGGCATGAAGCTCACATAGTCATAACCTAATGGATTATCCCATTGGGAGTCCATAGTGCGATATAATTCGCTCTTATTTGACTGATACTAAATTGAGTTATTACTACCATGAGTTTACCAAATCCCGGGGAACATGCATTTCTAAATTCCCTAAGTTATACCCTAAGTTTATCTGTGATTAACATACTGTATAACATTATATAATTGTGCTACTGCAAGTGTATTCAACTTAGATGAGGATCTAAAACGAGTGCTGAAGGTAATTTTACAAAAATCAGAAAAAGCTGCTGTACTGTCAAGCTCGCCTGGCGAGTTGTCACTCGCCATGGCGAGTTGTTACAGGTCATGTTCTGTGTAAGCTCGCTGTGGCGAAGGGCAGCTCGCCATGGCGAAATTATAGGTCCTGAACCAATTCCGCTCGCCTCGGCGAGTTGTTACTCGCCAGGGCGAGGTTCATCAGCCTGAAGAACCCAGCTCGCCATGATTGCTCGCCCTGAGCTCGCTGTGGCGAGTTCACTCAGAACCTGCCCTGTTTTACGAAAAATCACATTTTAACAGTTTTAACACCTACAATCCTCATTCTAAGTCATGCCATTACACAATGTATATAATATAGAACAGAATGGAGAGGAATTTGGGAGCTAATCCCTCTCACACAACAATTTCCCTAATCTTAAGTTAACATGCAAAGTTTTGTAATTTGGGAAATCTAACTAACTAAACTTAAGAACCCACCTGGTAAATGAAGCTTTAGCACGCCTCTGGGCTCTACTAAATCAGCTACTGCAACCTCCCTAGCAACCCACGAACTGACTTGATGATTTTGGAATTTTGACACTTTGAAACCCTTATAACTGAACTACGAATTTGAGGCTTGATTGATGATGATTCAGTGGAATGTAGAGGTGTATTTATAGTGTTATTCTCTGGTGTTTCAACAGTAGCGGTTTTGTTTCACTCTTGCCTTGCATGTGTTTCTATTGGGTGAAGAAGTGGTGATAGGAAGTTGTTGTTGTTTTTGGGCGTGGAAGAGAAGAGAGAGTGGGGAGTATTGTTTTCAGATTTCTGAAGTGAAAAACAATGAATGAGTGAAGCTTAGTTGCATGCTAGTTAGTGGATTGAGAGTGAGTGGAACAATGACTCATTGCATGAGTGAGGTGTTGGCCTAAGGATTCAAAATGAAGTGGGTGGAAACATGAGTCATAGAGGTGAGTCATAAGAGGGAAGATTGAATTTGCTTAAGTTAATTAATCATAAAGTAGGTTTTAAAGTACTAATTGTGTAGCCTAGATTTAATTTGAAGTTACTAGCTCACACATAATACAATTTAATCCCATGATTTATTTAATTAACACCACTAATTAATTTAGAAAATTAGGCGATAGCTCTAATTAAAATTAATTAGGTAATTTAGAATGTGGGATATTACAACCTACCCCCCTTAAGGAAATTTCGTCCTCGAAATTAAGAATTTTACCTCGAAAACAAGTACGGATAACTCTTCCGCATGTCTGACTCCAGTTCCCACGTGAATTCACCGTCAGGAGACTGAGCCCATTCAACTTTGACAATTGGAATCCTCTTGTTCCGAAGTATTTTAGCATCACGTTCAGCAATCCGAACTGGATCCGGCTGATAAGTTAGATCTGGCTGGAGATCGATTTGTTCAAGTTCCACTGGCTGATAAGGATTAGGAATATACTTCCGTAATTGAGATACATGAGACACGTCGTGTAACCCTGACATAGATGGAGGAAGAGCTAACTGATAGGCTACAGGACCGACGCGTCGAAGGATCTGATAAGGTCCTCGAAATTCAGGATTCTTTCATTCCACAACAGAGTAGGTTGTTTAGATTTGCGTCTGGAACTACACTTCGTCCATTCTTCGGTTTAAGGTGCACAATCCTTTGGAATAAAACTTTCCTCTCTCAGGGGTTACTGGCCAAAGGTTATCCTTACATTCTTAAAGGTTCCAGTGTTGTGCATTCTGATTCGAGTACTCAATGTCACCTTCTAGCAGCGCCATGCTACCTTAGTTTAGTCTCATACTCTTCTACTTCTACTACGGTTAAGCTTCTTTTACTACGTTCAACATCGTTTCCCAGTACCTCACTGTCTTAGAAGGTCGGTATCTGGCTCGGTTGGTACACACTTAACTAGGGGTCAAAACTGCGCGCTCTGATGGGCATCATTCAGATCAGTCCTTCTACAGACGTTTTTTCTTTCCGATCACCTTCTTGCATAACACGTCGTCTGTACATCTGTACCACGGTGTCGTCTACTACTCCAGGATCGATTTAAATATAAAACGAGTGGAAAATTGTCTAAACACTACCGACTCTTCTGCAAACGAGTCAGACTCGCCCGCAGACGAACCTATAGTTGTCCGATAAAATCTCACTTACAATTTAATCCATCCTGGCCCAACACAGTGATCAAGTTGTACTTCCAACATGCGTATGCTCTTAGGTTCAGATCATCTCTTGGAGTTAGGGTCATTCTCGTTCAAGGTCCTTCGCTGATATGTATTGCACGAGGCTTGTCTAATCGGTCGGGTTCCATACTTGGCTAATTGAACACTCTGGATTTGCTCTTGTATTACTCAGGCTGAAAAGGTTGGCAAAGCTTAAGACGGTAGGCTGAACTAACCGACGTATCCTTATGATAACAGTACAAATTCGTTTAACATGAATCATTACCCTAATGAGTAATTAATTCATTCACTCAGGTGAACTGGCTGAAGAGGTCTAGGCTTAGAATCGGAGTATCCTGGTCAAGTTACTCAGGCTTAACACATAGTCTCACAAGGTTACGATAGACAAGGCTGAATGGTCGAACACACGGCAGAGACACTATAAATCAACACGATAATCTAATCATGAGTTTTGGAAGGAATTGAAAGGCTCGGATTCTCAATACTGGTGTCGTTAGAGCGACTGAATTTCTCAGAATTGGAATTAACTATGATCTTAACTCTGAATTTGGCTGGAAGGTTCCGACGAATACGGTCAACCAACTAAGTTGAGAACACCGGTTATATGGTTTGAATTGTACGAAGTCCAAATGACTTGCTGACACTGAGCGACGTCATTTATGTCAGAACAGATGAGGTTATTACTTAACCGACCAATTAACAACCGAGAGTTGAATTGGAAGCTATTCGTGGATCCTTAGGAGCAACTGATTTCCACGAATACGAAGGAGTTGCTTAACAGCTTAGCTGAAAGACTGAAAACATAGAGTAAGACTACTTAAGAGTGATGCTTTACGAAATCCGCGCGGCTGGCTGACATCGGTAAGTTTGGGTAGCTGCATCTGATTAGGATTTGCGTGACGTACTTGATTGACAGGCAGCTTTAAACACAAGGAATCATATGCGTCTGATGCGTTACTTCAGGCAAGTTAGGGTGAATACACGTTCATAGTGTTCCAAGGACTACGGACGTGGAATAGAACATTGCTCGGCTCGACTCGACGGCTAAATGAAGGTCCGAGTATACAAATGTAACTGATGATTGGTCTCCTTCTGGGTTCAGACCTATACTCTACAGTTCTACTTCCTATTTCTTTCAGGCTAGGACAATAAAGTCTTTACTCAGGCTTCTAGCTAGCTAAGTCTCACAGGGAGGTTTAACTCTGTTTGATAATCTCTCAGCTGACAGGTGCTGAAATAGTTGAGGTTGTTGATGTCTGGTGGAATTAACTTACACTTAATTCTCCTTTCCCTGGGTAAGTAATATGTATATATATGGCTGGAAGACTGATCTAGGTGTTTATTGTCTCTAGTACGGTCTCTCAGACGTTACATTCTTCAGGACATGTCTCCTACGGTTTGATACTAAAGCTTTGATAGAGACGGCTGATTGTGTCTAAGCCTTGAACTGGTTAGCTAGCAGATTTCTACTACATACTACAAATCTAATGATGACTGGATGGCAACTCCCATGTATGATTTAACCATCACTACTGATTTCTCAACTAACTGGTTCGGAGGTTTGAATACGTTTAGAAAAAGGTCAATCCCAATATGAAACTGAGCTTCCGGTCTCTAAGCTATATAATGACAAGGTAATTACGGATCGACTCGGCAACTAGTAGTGCTAACGGTAATACTTAACGGTTATACCAACTAAACTTAATCTGATGCGACTACTGGTGATCAATGATAGGTTAATCCAAGTCACTGATATCTGAAAGAATAATCTTAGGTGTTTACTTAATAGGTTCACGGTAAGAGAATACAAGATGTAGGTGTTCTAGAGGATAATCTAATAAAATGACATGGAAGGAGTATTGGAATGTGCTTGTGTTCTATTCTTGGTTTCTCTTAACTTATGTGGTTCATCTTGAAGTCTCTTTTGCTGAGATATCTAACAGGTTAACTATATTGAGTTTCTAATCTAGGAACATAGGGTAATGATATCTAATGTGTATCCTTATGTACGGTATTTCCAGAAAGGGGATTTCTAGTTTTTGATGCAAGGCATGTTAAACCTACTTGGTAAGGTTCTGTTGTTAACTTCTAATTGTTTGATGATAATGTTCTATAGATTAGCTTGGTGGCTTGTATGGTTACTAGAGATTTACTATCTGTCAAACTTCTGGGTACCTAAGGGTTCCTGTCTCGCACTAGGCGACTAGTGGTTTAGGGAGAAAGTTTGGATTTTAAACCTCTACTGCTAAATGTTGCTTAAGTCCTTATTTGATTCCTATTACAATGATGTACGTCAGGTCCACTATACTAAGTTTGCTTATTCTAGTTACTTATATATGTGCTAATACTTAGTGTGTCACGTTGGATGTGGTACCACTAAAAGGAAAGTCTAACTGCTGTGATTAGTCAAGGCTGAATCTTCGTTGGTCCAATTCAGGTATGGACTTCTAAGAGTTAAGGGAGTTTACCTAAGGCTACCTAACTTTTAAACATATAAGTGCTTCTCACTTACTCTGGATAATTAGACTTTTAGCAACAGGCTTGGTTTACTAATTCCTATTTCAAGTGTTGGTTTTCCATAAGGAAGTACGTCCTCGTTCCATTGAGAACCTTAAGGTTTGATAATCTTGGGATAGGCTTAGCTAAATAGGGATTTCAAATTAATTGAACAGGTATGAGGTCTGGCTAAGTTTCTCCTAATATCGATGAATCTTTCTCACTTGTGCTAAAACCCGGTAGATAAGATGGTAAGATCATGTAAGGGTTGGAGACTTATCTTTAAGGTTAAAACAGCTGGACAGGGAGTGAGGCAGAAACTTGTAACAGCAATAGCCTGCTAAACTCACTACAGCGAGTGATTACTCGCTAAGCGAGTAAGACAGAATTGGGGAAAGATTATTATGTGGTCTCCAACTTCTACTTTAGCACATCACTCATAATTCCCAAGTATTAACTGGATTGATTGACTGCCTACTGGTATAGATTGTTGATGGACTCCTAAACTTGGTTGGACTTAGCTCCTAATAGGGTAGGGTAATTCTAGGCTCAGGAAATTCACCTGACACACTGTGTCAGTGGAATGCTGTTGTGCACTGCGCACTTCAGCCTTAAGGATATACTCACTTCCCTTCAATCTACAACTGAACTCATGTCTTGTGTTACGCGACTTACTTCTGTGGCACCATCTGCCACTGTCCCAAAATCCACTTATAAGGTTTTCCTCCAGTGACAGCTCCTTGATTGCGTTTCACTACGATGTTAACGCTGGAATTTCAGAGTTCACTTCAGTTCTAAACCATAATACACTGCCTACCATACACAATACTGAGTTGATCAGGCTCAGCACGTGACAGTTTCAGCGTAAACAGTCCAGATCCAAAGGGTCTGTATTGTTTAGGAAGGAATTGTTCTGACTCATGGCAAGGTCCGATACTGAATCGACCTGCTCTGATACCAATTATAACGCCCCAACTAAAAGACCTAGAATATTTAGTCGAGACATACATAATGGAATCTGAGTACAAATAAATTTCTGAATTTAATTAAACAAGATACAACTTGTTTCAGATACAATGTAACCGATGAATGAAAAATACAGCGGAATCAATAAGGTTTTAAGATAAACAGAATAAGACTAAAACAAAGATGAAGACTACAATCTTCAAGTCTGATGAATCAAGCTCAGCTCCAATCATCAGCTCTGTCCTGGTCCTTGCTCCGGTTAACCTGTCTACCTAAAAAAAAAAATGGTTTGGAGTGGGGTGAGACTACTAAGCCTCAGTGAGTCCTACTACCCTCCTAAGGTGACTACACCGGGGGAAACCTAATCAGTCATACATACTAACATATTATCATAAATCATAAGCATAAATAAATGTGTAACACAGAAACATATCTTATTCATTTTAACACTAGGACACTCTGAGGTGAGCAGGTCTCAGAGGCCTGCCATATCCGTCAACCGATTCGGTCACGGCATGAAGCTCACATAGTCATAACCTAATGGATTATCCCATTGGGAGTCCATAGTGCGATATAATTCGCTCTTATTTGACTGATACTAAATTGAGTTATTACTACCATGAGTTTACCAAATCCCGGGGAACATGCATTTCTAAATTCCCTAAGTTATACCCTAAGTTTATCTGTGATTAACATACTGTATAACATTATATAACTGTGCTACTGCAAGTGTATTCAACTTAGATGAGGATCTAAAACGAGTGCTGAAGGTAATTTTACAAAAATCAGAAAAAGCTGCTGTACTGTCAAGCTCGCCTGGCGAGTTGTCACTCGCCATGGCGAGTTGTTACAGGTCATGTTCTGTGTAAGCTCGCTGTGGCGAAGGGCAGCTCGCCATGGCGAAATTATAGGTCCTGAACCAATTCCGCTCGCCTCGGCGAGTTGTTACTCGCCAGGGCGAGGTTCATCAGCCTGAAGAACCCAGCTCGCCATGATTGCTCGCCCTGAGCTCGCTGTGGCGAGTTCACTCAGAACCTGCCCTGTTTTACGAAAAATCACATTTTAACAGTTTTAACACCTACAATCCTCATTCTAAGTCATGCCATTACACAATGTATATAATATAGAACAGAATGGAGAGGAATTTGGGAGCTAATCCCTCTCACACAACAATTTCCCTAATCTTAAGTTAACATGCAAAGTTTTGTAATTTGGGAAATCTAACTAACTAAACTTAAGAACCCACCTGGTAAATGAAGCTTTAGCACGCCTCTGGGCTCTACTAAATCAGCTACTGCAACCTCCCTAGCAACCCACGAACTGACTTGATGATTTTGGAATTTTGACACTTTGAAACCCTTATAATTGAACTACGAATTTGAGGCTTGATTGATGATGATTCAGTGGAATGTAGAGGTGTATTTATAGTGTTATTCTCTGGTGTTTCAACAGTAGCGGTTTTGTTTCACTCTTGCCTTGCATGTGTTTCTATTGGGTGAAGAAGTGGTGATAGGAAGTTGTTGTTGTTTTTGGGCGTGGAAGAGAAGAGAGAGTGGGGAGTATTGTTTTCAGATTTCTGAAGTGAAAAACAATGAATGAGTGAAGCTTAGTTGCATGCTAGTTAGTGGATTGAGAGTGAGTGGAACAATGACTCATTGCATGAGTGAGGTGTTGGCCTAAGGATTCAAAATGAAGTGGGTGGAAACATGAGTCATAGAGGTGAGTCATAAGAGGGAAGATTGAATTTGCTTAAGTTAATTAATCATAAAGTAGGTTTTAAAGTACTAATTGTGTAGCCTAGATTTAATTTGAAGTTACTAGCTCACACATAATACAATTTAATCCCATGATTTATTTAATTAACACCACTAATTAATTTAGAAAATTAGGCGATAGCTCTAATTAAAATTAATTAGGTAATTTAGAATGTGGGATATTACAGTTATATTCTCTGTTTCTTGAATCTAAAAATATCCCAACTTATGAAGCGGAGGCAATCTCAACAAATCATAGAATAAGCTTAGTAACCGAGGCGTTGTCCTTGTGGATACGAACTCATTTTACTCAGTAGAGTGTGAATTATTACTCGAAGACAAACTGGTACGCTTGTCAGACCGTAGTCAAGTTTTTGGCGCCGTTGTCGGGGACGGTGTAGACGAAGTTGTTAGGCTAACTTTAGGAAATTGTATATAGAAAAAAAAATATAATTAAAAAAAATTAAAAATCCAAAAATATTTCTTTCTTTATTAGTAGATTTGGTTTTATTTTATGTAGATTTAGTTTTATTTTATTTTTATTTTGTTTGATTATATTTTTATTCATTATAAAAAAAAGATTTGTTTTATTTATAAAAAAAATTTACAAAAAGATTTAGTTTTTTTTTTTAGTAGCTTCTATTATTATAAAAAAAATATTTAGTTTTGTAATAAATAAATAAAAATTTAAAATTTGTTCTTGCAATATTGAACTTACAGACGATTCTGGCTAAGACAAGCCTTGGTATTTAAGCGGTCTATTGTGATCCACCTCCCTTACCTGGGAATCCCTGTGGTGATAGACTTGCAAAAACAACACACAAAAAAAATTTAAAACTTTTTGAAAATCATGTCTTGATATCTGTTTATTATCATTATTATTGTGTTTTACCTCTAATCAAATTCTTTGAGTTTAAGCAATGACACTCAGATGGGAGGACTTTCCAAAGAAATTAAATGAAATTGGTGGCTACATCTTTGAAGTATGTGCAAGCCGTAATATTCGTTTCGGTGAAGCCTCTGAAATTTTCACGGAATTCATCCAAAGACCTAAAAGACACTTACTCTTTGAGGACGACTGGATTGAATTCATGGACGAAAAGGAGTCTAAAGCACAAGAAGGAGCGTCAACTGAATCAGTTACAACCCAAATTGAGCCAGATTCCAAGGGAGATACAGGGAAAGACTCTGTAGTGGAAAAAGTAGTAGAATGGGACAAATATGAACAATTGCATATCCTGGAGACTATAATCAAAGAGGGTGCAGAATACAATACACCCATTGAACTAGCCTGTGAATTATTCAACGAGTTCATCCAAAGACCTCGAAGACACGAATCCTTTTTGGACAATTGGGTTGAATTCAATGAAGAAAAGGAGTTTGAAGCACAAGGAGGAATGTCAACTGAATCAGTTGCCACCCAGAATGAGCTAGAGTCCATAGGCGATGAAAGTCGAGACCCCGAGGTTAATGAAGTACCATCTGAAATCTCAAGGAGTAAGGAGACAGAAACTCCAAAAGAGAAGCTAGAAGCAGGATCACCAAAAGAGGAGCAACCACAAAAGAAACTTCAACAACAGCGAGACGACCCAAGAAGTCTCCCAATACCTTGCTCTATTGGGGAGGTGAATTTTAAAGAAGCACCATGTGACCTTGATTCTAACATAAATTCAATGTCTTTGTACCATGTAGACAGGTTAAAAGAAGCACATGATGAACAAGAAGATCAAGAGAAACAATTGGCTGAAATAGAAACGGACCAACGCAACACGTCAAGTGTTCGGGATGAAGATTTCTATAAGGGAGCTGAACCCCAACCAATGAAGTTTCAAGAGCAAGATCACCAACAAAAATAAAAACCTAGCAACAAAGCCGAAGAAAAAGCAGAAATTGATAAAGTCATAGATATGATTTGTGCTTTGTTTGCTACGATTAAGCTGAAGAGGGTATGGAAGCAATATCCTCTGTTTCTCAAATTCCTAGGATTCTTAACAAAGAAGAGGAAGAAGACGGATGATATATTCCATCTCTCATATAAGACACCCTAACAGTCTTCTGACGTCTAGCTAATGACTTTAAAGAAGCGCTTCCTGGGAGGCAACCCAAGGTATTTTTATTGCTTTCAATTATTTTTCTTGCATTTTAAATTTCTTTTCAAATTAGGTAATTTTCAAAACTACAAGATCTATTTTCAAAAGGGAAGGAATGCAAAATTTTTATGTCCAAAAAAAGAACTGTTCCAAAGCCCATCATGCAACAAATTTTCCTATTGTGCCACGATGAAAATAAAAACTTTTGAAAAACATGGCATTGGAACAGCCATCGTGCAATGAAATTGCTCTTGACATGATGAAAGTTTGGAAGTTACAAAAAGAAACACCGGTTGCAACACTTACACCATCCACCCAATTAATCTCCACTTCTTAACCTTCAAATTCACCACCATCATTTCTTTTCTATTCATTCATCAATCACCACAAAAATTAAAACCCTACACTTTTCCTACCCATCCATTCCCAAAACTTCTATAAAGCCATTAAACCACAAATATTATTCCCATTGCACCAAAGAAAAATAAAAATAACCTCCAGATTCTTATCCAGTCAAGATGGAAGGATGAATGAACGTCTCAAGTCCTAAGTAAAGGAGAGACGGTCTCTTGGGACAGAGACGCAAACATTCTTAACCGAGCAAAAAAGATTACCACCAAATTGAGCAATAGAAGGCAAAATCAACTATCAAACCTGATCAGTCACGGTGCACAGTGGGTGAAAAGGTGAAGTAGCTATGACAACGTTACAAAAGTTCAAAGTTTGGGGTAACAAAACCCATAGCAGCAACATGCTGCATATCAGATTCAGAGCAGGCACAAGCAGGTCAATACTCAGATAACATCATGGACCTGTTGAATAGGGAGCTGAACCCTATATTCTTTATACCTGGTGTATCATCAACTAGGGCGGGCAGTAAGTCATGGAGCATTCCCGTTGTTCCATTCTATCTTTGTAGTTTATCATCTATGTAATGAATGTCATTTGCTGACAGCTCCCTATGCTTACTAAAAAATGCAATAACTGTTTGCTTGTTTATTTTCTAGTGTATGTTAAAAGTTATAGGCAAAGTTCCAGTGACGTAACGACTAGATTTGGATGATTTGAATTTCACGCCTTTATACAAAGAATACCAAAGGTGATTGCTCAGAAAGCGTAGAAGTTCGGGAGACAGCGAGACGAGTGATGAAGCTGATGTCTGTGAGACAAATGTTCAACTTTCAGATATACCTAAGCCATGTGAGGATTTGAGCCAAATATTTCCAAACGGTATTACCACTTTCTTTCGATCTACTATGAGAGTACCATACACTTGCTTATTTTCTAGAACTTGCTCTAATTCTCTGCTGACTGGTTAATTTTGATTTATATGCATTGAGGCAATTGTTTGTTATAACCCAGAGCCTTTTTAAGCCACCCTTATGATTATTATTATCCTTTGCTAGCCAATTTTGAGCCGTAAAAAAATAATATCCCTTTTGTTTCGGTGACAAACCACGATACAAGCCTATAGACCAGAAAAATAATGAAATTACCCTCTTTGGAGTTAAGGTAATAGTTCTCAAAGTCTTGGCAACAAAATAAATTTGGGGTTGCTCATGGAACTAGCAACATCTAAGTTTGGGGTGGGTGTACAGAGAACTATCACTACAAAAAGAAAAAATAAATGAAAAAGAGACGGGAAAACATCAAAAATTCCCTAAAAAAATAGTCTCTTAAAAAAAATGAATGAAAAAGAAAGAGTCAAAGGGCAAAAATAGTGATAGAAAAGAACCACACAAAGACACATTTGGTTCTTAATCTCTGATACCAACACAAAAAAGGCACCCTAAGGAATAAGGTTGCGTACACAAAAAGGAACCAATGTAGAAACTTAACTCCAATGTTGTGCCTGCTTATCCCAAAAATGTCCTACCGTGACCTAAGCCACGTTATAACCCTAGAAAAGACCTCCAAAAATGCATGTTTATTAAATATTGACTGGTTGCTTAGAGTTCTTGCAAGCCTACGGTAAAATGGCAGGTTGTGCGATGATTGATAGATAACCCTTTCAATTATGAGCAAAAAATACAAATGTGAGAGAGAGAAAAGGTTGAACATGGACTCTTGCAGACATTTGTCCGATTTGCTATTATCAACGTCTTTTGAGCCCAAGTGTTAACTGAGCATGATCGCTGAGGTGAAGTTCAGTGGTTCCATTGTTGACAAATACATAAGGTTGTAAAATTCCTGTCATCTATATCTACTTGTTGTTTCACTGACGATTTTGCTTGGCAGGCATGTTACTTGAGGACAAGTAACTGTTTAAGTTTGGTGTTGTGATGACACTAATTTATATGATATTTTTAGTATTAATTATTATTAGTTTAGTATTAGTTTTAGACCAATTACAAGGCAAAAACCTAAAGAAGTGAAGCTACTTGTCCAAGAAGTCAAGAATTGAAGAAAATGCTTAAAAAGAGGCTAAAAGGAAGAAAATGTGCAACTTTCAATCTGCGGACCATAACTTGAGCTACTAGTATCAGAATGAGGTCCGTGACCATGCGTTGGAAAGCTAAGACAAAAATCTACAACTTCCGTGTTGCAGAAAAAACGTAATTTTGATGTCTCATCGCAGTACGATGGCATTCATCGCAGTACGATGGAACTGCTTGTTGGCCAAGACAGCACAAGTTTTATTTTTGAAGTAAATCTGTCCATCGTACCATGATGACATGTATCGTGGTACGATGGCATAACTTGGTGGCTAAGTAAGCTTAGAAATTAAGCAACTAAAATCCTATGGCCATCGTGCCACGATGAGATCCATCGCACCACGATGAGTCTTGCTGCCCAAGTCATAAAAACTATAAATAGAGTTCTTCTCCTTCACAATTATTCATTCAGAAATTTAGAGAACTATTTCTCTATAAGGAGCAAAGGAAGAGGAGCTCTAGGGAAGGAACTTTCCCCTTCAACAGGAAAGGTAACTTCCTCCGCAAGGTAGCAAGGTTATTGGTATGCATTTATTTAATTCATGTAATTTAATTATGTCTATTAGTAGCTAAACTCCTTTAGGTTAGGTGGAGAAGATGAACTCCTTTATGAATGCTGGTATTATGTAATTTGGTTTAAAAGTTATATTATTGTTTATTCAGTTTTATTATTCTTTTGTCTATGTTTTAATTACGTAACCTGACTAAAGTACACAATTAGGGAACGCTTTTAAGGATGGTGATATCTAGCATTGTGCTTTAGGACCAGTGTTTAACACTGACTGGCAACTAACTTATAGGGTTAGTGATCTAGTATTGTGCCTCAAAACCGGCAACCAACCCCTACCAATTAGACAATAGCTTAATCACACTAGTGGTATAAGGGTTAGAGAACTACTGAAACCAAACTTAATTGACTACATATTCAGAATCTAAATAATTAGTATAGGAATGTGACAGGTTTCTAACTAGTAATTAAGGTTCTTTATACTCGTAATTAGGGTGATTACCGTACGTGGTTATTACAAATTATATTAGTTCACCAATATTAAAAAGGAATAGTCAACGATATAACACCAGCAGGAATAAGGGAGGGATTCCAACTACTTAACCTATCTTCTTAATTTGTCTTTCTTTCTAGTTATATTCTCTGTTTCTTGAATCTAAAAATGTCCCAACTTATAAAGCAGAGGCAATCTCAACAAATCCTAGAATAAGCTTAGTAACCGAGGCGTTGTCTCTGTGGATACGAACTCATTCTACTCAGTAGAGTGTGAATTATTGTAACAACCCGTTTTTCAAAGGCCAGAAAAGGCATTACTTTTTTTTTTTTAAACAAAACAGAGTGCGCATACAAATTGTGACAAGCCGGCATTCAAATATAC
Organism: Trifolium repens; assembly: GCA_030408175.1. Taxonomy (NCBI): domain Eukaryota; kingdom Viridiplantae; phylum Streptophyta; class Magnoliopsida; order Fabales; family Fabaceae; genus Trifolium; species Trifolium repens. Next base: position 36,400,532 of record CP125848.1, on the reverse strand, counting down.
AAAAGAACTCATTATCCCAAGGTGCTTCGACAAGCAAAGTGTATTCCTGAATAATTACAATCCAAGTCTAAGTATTCAAATACTTACAACAGCACAAGTTAGAATTCTATGCCTAACCCAAAAAGCACGGTGCACAACCCACACCGGCGCATAGTCTAACTAAGCCAAAGCTCCAACATCTCAATGGGGCCTGGAACAGCCACCTTCGTCACCACGACCTAACCCATCATCTGGGTGGGATGAGCCCGCAAATGAAAGAAAGGGTCACCACAAAATAAAAGTATATATATATATATCCGGTGCGAAAGATGTATACATAACAAATTTCCACAAATACCAACAGAGAAAGCTCTTTAAACACAAAGTAATTCCCACCAACGGCTTATATAAATAATGCACACAAAGCCTAATGCAGACTTCTACAATGAGCGTGACAACCAATCACTGGTTCGCCACATGCATGAATTCCGGAATCGTAGGTCCAACCCACCAAAACCACGAGGGCAGGTGAAGCCACACAGACGCTATCACCGGGTGAAAATAGCCACACAGATGCTACCAGCCACACAGATGCTGTCAGCCACACAGATGCTGTCACCCCCTCAAAAAAAAGCCACAAGGATCAGGTGATGCCACACAGACGCTATCACCAGGTGAAAATAGCCACACAGATGCTGCCAGCCACACGGATGCTGTCAGCCACACAGATGCTGTCACCCCCTCAAAAGTGTAGCCACACAGATATATACGTACCCGCACTAAAAAGCCACAAAGGGCAGGTGATGCCACACAGACGCTATCACCAGGTAAAAATAGCCACACAGATGCTACCAGCCACATAGATGTTGTCACCCCCTCAAAAGTGTAGCCACACAGATGCTAACACCAGGCGAACATAGCCACACAGATGCTATCGCCAACTTAGAAACGCATATACATAGGGCAGTCACACAGACACAGCCCCGGCGGAGTCACACAGACACATCCACCCGTGTAGTCCCAACTGACATACACGTTCCATCCATGCTCATGCAACAATTACATATCACACAGATATATGTAAATCAAACACAACGACATACATACATTTCCAACCATATGCATTCCAACAACCTGTTCATACATACATTCTCATAATCATATGTAAACAGCGTAATTATTTTAAACACGTTCTCATCACGAGAATACATCAATTAGACATGCCAAACACACAGCAAAGCATTACAGCAGAAATCCAAGCATGTCATAACCAGTTGAAAAGACAGAAATAAAGTGATGCCCTTACCTCGGCAAGCTTCCACAACTATTTCTCGCTCAACTCTACAATTCGCGCTTCCTAAAATAAGCAGCGTAATATCAATAAAATACTCTCACGGTATTCTATTGAAACGAAACCTATTCCCAAAACTCTAGAGGTGTCTAAGGTACATTCTAACATTCTCGGATAGTGATTACGAGTTCTCCCTATAGTGATTAAAAATTCCCGAAATTAAATACACTATTTTTCGCTACACGAAAATATTTTCGTTTCAAAACAAACTACGAACCACTTTTGTTCCCAACACCAAAGCAATCAATTCCACACACCAAAACCATTTGAAAACAACATCCAAACTCTTCGAGAAAATTTCACAAAAATAAAAGTTTACTTGCGCCGCAAGTTACAAGTTTTTCTTCTCAAATAAAATGGCCATAACTCATTCAATTTTTATCCGATCGAGACGAGCCCTACACCGAAATCTTCGTCTCGAAAAGACGGATCAAATAGTTAATTTTCCAGGTCACAAAAACAATTTTAAAAGGACCTAAATACCCTTAAAGATTTCGGCCAGAATTGAAATCACACCTAAAACATTGTTTTCAAAAATCAAACATAGTTTATAATACTCAAACCATTATTAATTTCTCAAATGAAACTCAAAAGTGATCAAGCTCCTACACCAAAACCATTTCAAATCAAAGCATAACACTTTTCAAAACTTTACCAATTAACTTGTTTACTTAGAACACAAGTTACTAGTTTTCTTTCAAAACAAAACCACATTAATTATTCCAAAGAAAACCATGATCATGCCTTCCCAATTATGGCTTAAAATTTAGAAATCTCATGGACATATACATAATATGCCACGGCCAAATTCTAAAAACAAGGCTAGTTCCCATTTTTTTTCATTATAAAACCCTAGTAATAATCAACTAGTTCCCAAAATCATTGTTTTGAACAAACAAAGCATTTTCAAAACACAATCCACAATCAAAATAGTTTTCACAAAATTCTCAAGAACACTAAAATATTTTCATCAACTTTATCCAAAACAAAACCTAAAATCAAACATCCATTTTGCCCAAAGGCTCAAGGACAACATCATTTTCACAAAAATATAAATTCTATCTCATATTCTTGATCAATAAATTTTCTTTCCAAAACCCTAACTATCTTTCTCATGAGATTCTCACCAACTCATGAAAAATTGAAATAACAAAGCCTAGCATGCTTACTAAACTCTCATGAACAACTTTCATGAAACAAGAATCAATTCCTAACAATTTCTCACAAAAATTTCTCAAGAACATAAACTAAAAATCCAACAAACTCCATGAGTTTGACCAACTAAGAGGAAAGGAGAAGTCTAGTTACCTTAGAGAAGATACTACTTGCAATTCCTATGGTTCCAACAAGCTTGAAATGGATCAATTTGGTGAAGAAATGAGATTTTTCTCAATGGTGAAAGAGAGAAAGAAAGCTCACGGCAATGAGAAGAGAATGAGAGAGTTGTGTGATATTTTTCTAAGTCAACAAAAGCCTAACCTCCTTACTATTAACTTGTCTTGTTGCCTAATGGCCTTTGGATCAAATAGTAAAAAGGTTGTAAGACTTAATCCTAGCCATTGGATCAATTCTAAGCTTATCCTTCCAAGATATTTTCTAAGCTTCCTCACATCTCAGCTCTCGCGTTCGCTCGTAAACGAGTCGTACCTCGCTAACAGACGGAAATCACAAAAATATAAAATCTACCAAATAAACGTCCGTCGTAAACCGTTTCCAAATATTATCGCTAAATCTTTTTCCCCGACTGTAATTTTCTTTCACACCCTCGAAAATTATTCTGACAATATATCCTAACTCACGCCGATATATAAAACTCCCATCTAAATTTCTACGGAATTCAGACATCGTAAAAATTTCCAACAGCGGGTAAAATTCCTACTCGTTTTTCCAAAAAACAGAATAAACCAAAACTCGCGATTCTGACTACACATAAACCTTCTTATACTCAAAAGAAGACTACGACCCAAAAGTCTGTGCCTTTCCAGCGCACGAGCACAAAACAGGCTCCATTTCAGCAAAAATTCTATTAACGCGACAATACTCACGAAACCGCTTCACCAAAAACCCTAAAACTTAGCCGACACTAAAGTTCCTTAGAAAAACTGTACAGTGGAATCTTGGGTCTTACATTACTACCCACCAAAAAGAAGTTTCGTCCTCGAAACTAAAGGTAAGAGTAACAACTCAACTAGTTATTACCATCACCAACACAACAAAATCCCTCAGGATTAGGTGCAGCCACACAGATGCTAACACCGGGTGAAGTCACACAGATACTCTCACCAACACACTGGCACACCCGTGCACCAACCGCAACTCTCAACGAGTTCACCACTCAAAAATTTCCTAGGGTCCACACACAAAATTTCCAAAGTCACTTCTTTTGCCTCCGCGACATAGCCTATTCCACTAGGCTCACACAAAGGGGTGACGGCTACCCTCCAAAAAGAAACACTGAAACTCTCTGCGCACCACCAAAGCTAGCAAAACTAGTCAATTCCAGTCAACATGATTCCGTCTATTATTAACAAGAGATTAAGGGTGATCAGTTCCTCAATTTGTTAACAGATAGTCGACAATCTTGATGGTGTCTTAGACCATTTTTACCTAACTTTAATAATGGTCCCTTCCAATTGTGCTTCAGGTCATCCGAGGCACAATGGTCCAACAATTTCTTCAAGGTTTTCCCACACGTTTCCCTCAATCTCTTACGAATTTCGATCTCGTCAATGAGACCAATTTGCCCAAAACACGTTACTTGGACTCTCATGCTTTCACTTAACTTTGCCATTAGCCAATTGTTTACCCTTTTTATATCCACATTCCACACACACACCGCCATGACATCCATTTAGGTGGTGCCTTTGAATCCTTACTACTCTCGCACAATCATAATTTTCCAAATTATGTGTGAGTCAATTCCTTTCGCCAATCCTTAATTGACATAAGCCACATGCTCGTGTGCTTCTCTCTTACTTACTCTTAACATAGCTTTCCAACGACTAACATTCCCTTTCAACCTTGTATTCGTAAGACACAACACTCAAAACACGTCGCTCAAGCTCTCATGATTCCACTCATGAAACATCCGTGGAGTATCATCCAATAGTAGTACAGTGCCACCACGGCAATTACCACCAAAACTATTACACTCCGCAAAAGTTGTCTTCTCTATCGAAGAACTTCACACTTCCCAAAAATTGGTTTCTTACACGTCCATATTACTTCCAAAATGGCACTATAATTTACTTCAAAATCAACATATCTTATTCATCCATCAAGCCATTGAATACATATCTCAAATCTTAATGCTTGACCTATCAAGAACAGCTACCAATGCACAACGCTTCACTATGATTTTATCCTTAGTACTTTGATACCCAAATCAAACTCTTAAACCTACTCTTCAAGAACTCTAAATACTCGTTGTACCATCCATTTAATCCTAATATACAATAAAGTTCCTTTCCACTATCAACTTTCATTGTCTTAGTATTCTTACTAACGGACTCCCTTTCTATTCAAACACAACATTTCTAGAAAATTGCCAAACATTGTCGTCCATGACCTGAATTTTTTTAACGTTTGGTTACATCAACTCCTATAATTCCGTAATTTCAAGGTACTACTTGGTCCTACAACCTCTTGGTCGATCAAAATCATTAACTTATATGCCTATCCACACAGGATCTCTACTCAATCTTGACTAATCTTTTCAAACTACTCCATAAGTTTACTTTCTCTTATGGTTTACCTGCCAATAATTAATAATTCTAGCTCACTATACTAAAATTCTCAAGGTATTTCCATACTATACACCTCTAGCATCACCTATCAGCGATGTGCAACTCACTTTCTAAGGTTGAACTCCTCGTTCTTTACCTTAATGTCTCTCAAAATACACAATTATCCAACAATCAATTTCCTAACGTTGTATCTCACATCGACATTAATACTTACTATCTCCCGAACTACGTATAGATTGTCACTTATCAACGTGATACTTGGTCTCCTACCTTTAATCATCACGAGATTCATCCTTACAATTCATAGTTTCGAATCTAATTCATCTCGCACACTTAAATTAAACCCTTAAGATATCCACCATTCGTATAAATGTCGATTAACGCCACAAGGTTTTTGCTCCCTCTTGACGTACAACGTCCTTTAATTCCAATACATGTCACTCCAATGATTATCCAAACATCCTACTTGATCCCAATTGACATCTCTGCATGCTCCACTATTCCACAGTGGTAACCTCTTCTTGACAGTCGAATGACTTCATCAAGTATCGTCCGAACTTACCAGAACGGATATCCAGCACCTTCTTCAAAAGGTATCCCAATCTGATCCTTACTTGCAATCCTTTATCAGTCGACGTCCACACGTCCGTACTCAACACCTCCGGGTGACAACGACCCATGCAAATTCAAGTTCATCGAATTTCTTCCAAGAATCCTTTGTGGTTCTCGTCGCCTCAAGTCCATCCTCCTCGGACCACTCTGTCCAAGGGATTCAGAGACACTTGTCGACTAAATTCGACCAAGGCTCGGGGTTTCACAATTCCACTTACTGAAGCCTCACTCCCTGCATTACTTCGGTAAGACACAAACAAGTGTCTAAGCATATCCCATGCTAGACTCAAAACAACCAACCACATAACCCACAACACAACAAAAACAACCGCTAGAACTAACACAACTCTAGCTATGTTCTAACCGACTCTGGACTAACGACTCAAGTATACACTTTCCCTTTGAAGATTTAAAGCCGTGCTCTGATACCAATTGTAACAACCCGTTTTTCAAAGGCCAGAAAAGGCATTACTTTTTTTTTTTTTAAACAAAACAGAGTGCGCATACAAATTGTGACAAGCCGGCATTCAAATATACAAAAGAACTCATTACCATAAGGTGCTTCGACAAGCAAAGTGTATTCCTGAATAATTACAATCCAAGTCTAAGTATTCAAATACTTACAACATCACAAGTTAGAATTCTATGCCTAACCCAAAAAGCACGGTGCACAACCCACACCGGCGCATAGTCTAACTAAGCCAAAGCTCCAACATCTCAATGGGGCCTGGAACAGCCACCTTCGTCACCACGACCTAACCCATCATCTGGGTGGGATGAGCCCGCAAATGAAAGAAAGGGTCACCACAAAATAAAAGTATATATATATATCCGGTGCGAAAGATGTACACATAACAAATTTCTACAAATACCAACAGAGAAAGCTCTTTAAACACAAAGTAATTCCCACCAACGGCTTATATAAATAATGCACACAAATCCTAATGCAGACTTTTACAATGAGCGTGACAACCAATCACTGGTTCGCCACATGCATGAATTCCGGAATCGTAGGTCCAACCCACCAAAACCACGAGGGCAGGTGAAGCCACACAGACGCTATCACCGGGTGAAAATAGCCACACAGATGCTACCAGCCACACAGATGCTGTCAGCCACACAGATGCTGTCACCCCCTCAAAAAAAAGCCACAAGGATCAGGTGATGCCACACAGACGCTATCACCAGGTGAAAATAGCCACACAGATGCTACCAGCCACACAGATGCTGTCAGCCACACAGATGCTGTCACCCCCTCAAAAGTGTAGCCACACAGATATATACGTACCCGCACTAAAATGCCACAAAGGGCAGGTGATGCCACACAGACGCTATCACCAGGTGAAAATAGCCACACAGATGCTATCAGCCACACAGATGCTGTCACCCCCTCAAAAGTGTAGCCACACAGATGCTAACACCAGGCGAACATAGCCACACAGATGCTATCGCCAACTAAGAAACGCATATACATAGGGCAGTCACACAGACACAGCCCCGGCGGAGTCACACAGACACATCCACCCGTGTAGTCCCAACTGACATACACGTTCCATCCATGCTCATGCAACAATTACATATCACACAGATATATGTAAATCAAACACAACGACATACATACATTTCCAACCATATGCATTCCAACAACCTGTTCATACATACATTCTCATAATCATATGTAAACAGCGTAAGTATTTTAAACACGTTCTCATCACGAGAATACATCAATTAGACATGCCAAACACACAGCAAAGCATTACAGCAGAAATCCAAGCATGTCATAACCAGTTGAAAAGACAGAAATAAAGTGATGCCCTTACCTCGGCAAGCTTCCACAACTATTTCTCGCTCAACTCTACAATTCGCGCTTCCTAAAATAAGCAGCGTAATATCAATAAAATACTCTCACGGTATTCTATTGAAACGAAACCTATTCCCAAAACTCTAGAGGTGTCTAAGGTACATTCTAACATTCTCGGATAGTGATTACGAGTTCTCCCTATAGTGATTAAAAATTCCCGAAATTAAATACACTATTTTTCGCTACACGAAAATATTTTCGTTTCAAAACAAACTATGAACCACTTTTGTTCCCAACACCAAAGCAATCAATTCCACACACCAAAACCATTTGAAAACAACATCCAAACTCTTCGAGAAAATTTCACAAAAATAAAAGTTTACTTGCGCCGCAAGTTACAAGTTTTTCTTCTCAAATAAAATGGCCATAACTCATTCAATTTTTATCCGATCGAGACGAGCCATACACCGAAATCTTCGTCTCAAAAAGACGGATCAAATAGTTAATTTTCCAGGTCACAAAAACAATTTTAAAAGGACCTAAATACCCTTAAAGATTTCGGCCAGAATTGAAATCACACCTAAAACATTGTTTTCAAAAATCAAACATAGTTTATAATACTCAAACCATTATTAATTTCTCAAATGAAACTCAAAAGTGATCAAGCTACTACACCAAAACCATTTCAAATCAAAGCATAACACTTTTCAAAACTTTAACAATTAACTTGTTTACTTAGAACACAAGTTACTAGTTTTCTTTCAAAACAAAACCACATTAATTATTCCAAAGAAAACCATGATCATGCCTTCCCAATTATGGCTTAAAATTTAGAAATCTCATGGACATATACATAATATGCCACGGCCAAATTCTAAAAACAAGGCTAGTTGTAACAACCCAATTAAAAATTAATAAGAGATTATTAATTTAAGTGAACTAATTGGGACAAATTGGAATGAGTGAATTGAATTTGTCACCTAAATAAGCAATATGACTAGTAAAACCCATGTACTATTAATCAAGACCAAGAGATAACCAAAGTGGGACCCACATATTTAGTTATAAGCCACAAGACTTGACTAAATAACTCATTTCTCATGTTCTACTTCCTGAAAGTGAAAGTCAGGAAGCAAAACCTCTTTCTCTCCTTCTTTCACGCCACCACCATCACCTTGGCACTAACCCATAAATTCTCATCCTCTCAAGTTGAAGTTTCTTACCTTAGATTCATTATGCTTCAGTATATCATGACCCAAGCAAGCTGAATTCATGTTCTTCTTCTTTCTAACCCTCCATGGCCAAAAAGTTAACCCAAGGGTTCAATCTCTAAAATTTCTTCAAATTACTTCATGCATGTGAGCCTTTCCTCTTAATCAAGGACGAAATTGGTGATTGGAGCTGTGTAGTCTCAAAAGATCAAAGATTAAGTTGTGGGTAGTGAGAATTAAGGTATGGTTTGGTTCTTAGCTTTTCCCTTTTCTAAGTTTAACCTTTAAAATTCATTTCCTAAACCCTTTCTGTATTGGTACTGCATGTGTGGGAAAAACCTTCGTGGAAGGCTAGAAGAAGCATTAGAAACCAGAGAAGTGAAGGTTGGGTTGCTGCTATAACCAAACTGAACGATTTTGATGCTGAATCGCGCTACTCGCTCAGCGAATGAGTACTCGCTGCAGCGAGTATATCAGAAACCTCACCTGATGATCTGTTATGTCTTTCTCAGGACTGTAGCTTCTTTCAACCATTGGTAAGTATGCTAACTCTTCCTTTTTCCTCTCAGAATGTAAGGTCTGATCCATTCTCCTTAACCATTGATAAGCCTCAAACATTTATAAATCCTTTTCTTGTGTTGCATGAGAGTTATGTGGACTTTGGACAAAGGAGTTGGAACCTAAGGATTTCATAGACAACTCAGCAACACTTCAAACATCCTAGAAGATTTTTCCACCACTTTCTCATTCCTAGAGCATTTGGGGTTCATGTGAGTTTGATGCAGAGAAGGTTGTAGCTATAGCTGAGCCTTATGTCATATAAAGCTTCTTATCAGGTGGGTTCTTTAGGATAGTGTAGTTAGTCCCCCAAAAATTATGATTTGTTGCATGTTAATATAGGATTAGGAATAAATGTTGTGTGAGGAGGATTAAATCCCAAATCCACCTCCGTTATGTTTTATATTATATAAATTTTGTTGCTGCACTGGTTAAATGAGGATTGTAGGTGTTTCTTTGAAAAACTATGATTTCTGACAAAACAGGGTAAACTCTGCATGAACTCGCCGTAGCGAGTAGTCAGCGAGTATTCATAGCGAGCTGGGTTTTGGGCTGATGATACTCGCCGTAGCGAGCTTCTGCTCGCCACAGCGAGTTGATTTAGGTCAGGACCTATAATCTCGCCATGGCGATCTGATGACTCGCCACAGCGAGCTTGTACAGAACCTGCCTACATTTTCTATTTTCTAATGAAACTCCACACACTCGTTTTATATCCTCATCAGAGCCAGATAGTTTGCAGTAATATAATTAATATAATGTCGAACAGAATGTTAATCACAGATAATTATTAGGGAATAACTTAGACTATTATTAGATTGTATGCTCCCCGGGATTTGGGAAATATTGGTAGCAAGAACTGAATTAGTTTCAGTCAATTATGAGCGATTTTGTGATATCGCGCTATGGACTCCCAATGGGATAATCCATTAGGATAAGTTATTGTGAGCTGCATGCCGTGACCGAATCGGTTGACGGATATGGCAGGCCTCTGAGACATGCTCACCTCAGAGTGTCCTTGTGTTTAAAATGAATAAGAGTTTATTAATCTGTGATACACCTTTATATTATGCTATCATGTTATGTTAGTTAAGTTAGTATGTTACGACTGATTTTAGGATTCCCCGGTGTAGTCACCTCTAGGAGGGTAGTAGGACTCACTGAGGCTTAGTAGTCTCACCCCATTCCAAACAATTATTTTTAGGTAAACAGGATATTCGGAGCAAGGACCAGGTAGGAGGCTGACAGTTGGAGCTGAGCTGGATTGTCTGCCTTGAAGATTTTATTTCTTCTTCTTGCTTTCTGTTTATTATGTTTACTCAGAATACTAGCTACTTCCGCTGTATTTTATTCATTAGTTATCTTGTATTTGAAACAGGCTGTATCTTGTTTATTTAATTCAGAAATTTATTTGTACTCAGATCCCATTATGTATGTCTCGACTAAATATTCTAGGTATTTTAGTTGGGGCGTTATAATTGGTATCAGAGCAGGTCGATCCAGTATCGGACCTTGCCATGAGTCAGAACAACTCTTTCCTAAGTAACACAGACCCTTTGGATCTGGACTGTTTACGCTGAAACCATCGCGTGCTGAGCCTGATCAACTCAGTATTGTGTATGGTAGGCAGGGTATTATGGTTTAGAACTGAAGTGGACTCTGGAATTCCAGCGTTAAGATCGTAGTGAAGATGCAATCGCGGAGCAGTCGTTGAAGGAAACTCTTATAAGAGAATAATGGAACAGTGGCAGATGGTGCCACAAGAGTAAGTTGTGTACGCAAACAAGGAATGCAAGTGTATCCATATACTGAATTGAGTAGTACACAACAGTATTCAACTGACAAAGTGTGTCAGGTAAACTCCCTGAACCTGTAAGTAACCTTATCCTAGCGAGAGCCTAAATTCAGCCAAGTTTGCGAGCCAACCAACACCCAAGAACAATAGGCAGTAAACTAAAACTCATCCAAAATTCAAGACAGTATATAACCAGGAGTTATGGTGTTGTACAAAGTAGGAAATTGGACGAACCACATAATCCTTCCCCTTTCACTCTGCTTCACTCGCTTAGCAATGTAAAAACACGCTGCAGCGAGCTTAGCAGGCTGCTGCTGTTGCTTGTTGCAGCATGGTCCTCTGTTCAGTCATTTTTTGACATGGTGAACAGTCTCAAGCCCTCTTTATTTATCTTATCATTTTACTTTTGAGTTTTATTATAGACCATCCCAATCTACCTTGTGAGCATAAGAGTTGTTAAGGAGTCACGTTGGAGATGATATTAGAATTTGGAGACAATCAGAAATTGGACTGAGTGTACCCTTCTATTAGAAACCAATAAGTATAGTGGCACTATTAGGAGCTTAATCGTAACTGAAGCAACCATTAGGATCCTTGTAGTCCTTATCCGTACTCGAGAAGACATATTAAGTTCAATCATTCATAGGATTCTGAATTAGCAACCCAACATAGTGAACCTGAAAGATATCACCGTATTAGAGGTTCAAATCTCACCGTCCGTATTAGAGGAACCCGATTAGAACGGAAGCACATTCCATTACCTCCTCGAGTCACCTTATTAGGTTATCATTTAGAATGCCCTTAACTAAGTTACTCTTACCTTCCAACTCGTAAGAACATTTCTATCTTACCACTGAGAGTCAGGTTACAATTGGTAAAACAATTAGGGATTTTTCTTTCCAACCACACCAGTCTTTAATAGTACACCAGTAAACCTTAGAGACCCAGACCTAAACTAGGTTAACAATTAGGAGTCTTATAGTATCTTAGAAACTCTTCAGTCAAAATTCCTAGAACATCATCGCCAAACAGTTAGCAACCAAACCGATGATAGAACCTTGTCACACAAGTATAACCTTGACTCCCATCAAAGCTAAATTCTTCCTTAGCAATACCGTCATTTAAATAGGTTTATTAGAGACTGTTAAATTAAGTATCCATAAACTAGTAACCCAGCACTTCTGACCAGTTAATTATCTCGATAAGAATAGTGAAATCGTGGTATCTCTACCTTAACATTTCTCAATTTCAAACCTATTAAGTTAAAACTTGCGACAACTACTTTTAGATGCCAATAAAATAGGACAGTCTGTCACTTAAACTGGAAATTACACCGAACCATTATAGGTTAAGTTTTGATTAGTAATAACAATTGAGAGTTACCTTTAGTACGATCAGACGCCAGAGTCGAACCGTAGTTGCCTTGTCATTAAATAGTTTAGAGACCGGCGATTTAGTTCCATACTAGTTTGACTACACACTACACGGAATCAAGCACTAGGACCTGACAGCTATAAATTAGTAGAATCATTAACCGTACATTGAGAGTTGTCAATCCGATATCATTAGGCTATTACTACAGTATCGTAGACCAAGTAGACACCCAGTCTGAAGATTAGGATTAAACTGTCATATCTTAACACAATCCGGACGCCAACCAGTCTTATTGCAACTTAGGATATTAGTACTGGAAGCCAACGACATAGAAACAACATTAGTGCCAGGTAGTGGGAGACATGACTCGATTAGATTAGCAAGTAGACGTCCTTATTAGAGACATCGGCCACCCATGACCAATCTTTCTAGTACACACGATTAGTTAACCAGACACAGACAAACAAGTTAGCTTCAACTCAGGTTAGCCAATTGATACCTCCATACATTCAGACCTTTCAGCTAATAGAATATTAGAATCAGTAGACGGTCTAGCGGTGAGACTTTGTCAGCAAGAGAACACTGAGTGGGAACGTAGTTGTCCTACCCTGAGAAAACTGATAGAAGAATTAGAATTGTAGAATATAAGTGTAAACCAGTAGAAGACAAATCTTCAATTGTCTACGTATCTCCAGGGATCCTAACTTAGCAGAGCCTTTGAACCGAACAATGCTCAATTCAACTTTCGTAAGTCTTGGAACACCAAGGACGTGTGTATTCTCTAACCCATCCAATCATGCCTCAATTGGACAAATTCTTCTCGTGCCTTAAGGGCTTGACAACCACGGGTTATACCTAAATTCAATTAGGGTGCAAACTTTTCAAATTTCTCGAAACCAATTGGTTACATCAAGAGTGATGAAGACACGCTCGAGCAACCGCATTAAGTGTTTTCAGTTTTCCAGTTAAGTTATTATTAGCAGAAATCTATCTGCAGAAAATAACTAATCTTGAGAAGGACAAGAATATTTTCAGTTTCATTTCCTACTCGCTCGGTTAATCTGTCAATCAACATACTTCAAGCCACCCCGGTAAAACTTGTCCAGCTCAGCATCAGCAAACCAGTTGAACTTCGTGCACTCAAAACCAGTAATCTGTCCTCCCATAAAAGTAGTTATCTATTTTTCTCGCAGCCTTATCAGTCGAACTCAGAATTAAGTTATACCAGAGAAAGCTGTGTTAAGGATTCAAACTTGCTAACTCCGTACTCCTAACCATGTCCTGTCAGTGTGTTAACCCTGAGTGTCTCAGCCCGAACATTTCGACCTTCCAAAAAAAAAAAAAAAAAAAAAAAAAAATTCAATTCCTGTAAGCTCGTGAGATCAAGCGCTGAAGCCTGAACGCCTGAACTAGAGCTTTCCAAATTCCAAGTCTAGTTGCCGGTAATTAGTTAGTGTAGGTGTAAGAATTAATTACTCGCTTGGAGTAATGTGTCATCCTCATTTGGAAACCCCTTTCCTAACCGAGTGATCCGTTAAGATAATTCAGTTAACCGTTCTAAAGCCAAACCATTCGATTCAGTCTTAGCGATACAAATCCAGACCTTATGCTTCCAACTAGCCGAGTTCCATACATTAGTTACCAGCGAAGGACTTCGAACAAGTTTGACCTGTAACCCCGAGAATGATCTGAACCTAAGTGCGTTCGCATGTTAAATGTACAACTCGATCATCGTGTTGTGTCGGGGTGGATAGAGATTGTAGGTGGGATTTTATCGGATAACTATAAGTTCGTCTACGGATGAGTCCAACTCATTGGTAGAAGGACCAGTAGTGTCTGGACAATTTTCCACTCGTTTTATATTTCGAACGATTCCGGAGTAATTGTACAACACGTGATACAGAAGTACATATAACATGTCAAGCATGGTGGTGTTCAGAAAGGAGAACGACAAATGACTGAGAGAATTTGGAAATGACAATATCAACACCAGGCCAGATACCGACCTTCTAAACCAGTTGGAACTGGAATTAATTCCATTGGGAATGGAATATATATAATGGTAGTAAGTACTTAAATCAGAGTGCGCAGCACTGGAACATTTGAGAATGTGAGGACAACCCTAGCCAGTAACCTTCGGAGAGGAAAGTTTTATTCCAAGGGATTGGATATTTTGACCGGTGAATAAGTGAAGCACAGCGTGGATCCAACTGATTGACGATTTACCCCGATGAAGGATGAAGAGGCGCTGAATTTCGAGGACGAAATTCTTTAAGGGGGGTAGATTGTAACAACCCAATTAAAAATTAATAAGAGATTATTAATTTAAGTGAACTAATTGGGACAAATTGGAATGAGTGAATTGAATTTGTCACCTAAATAAGCAATATGACTAGTAAAACCCATGTACTATTAATCAAGACCAAGAGATAACCAAAGTGGGACCCACATATTTAGTTATAAGCCACAAGACTTGACTAAATAACTCATTTCTCATGTTCTACTTCCTGAAAGTGAAAGTCAGGAAGCAAAACCTCTTTCTCTCCTTCTTTCACGCCACCACCATCACCTTGGCACTAACCCATAAATTCTCATCCTCTCAAGTTGAAGTTTCTTACCTTAGATTCATTATGCTTCAGTATATCATGACCCAAGCAAGCTGAATTCATGTTCTTCTTCTTTCTAACCCTCCATGGCCAAAAAGTTAACCCAAGGGTTCAATCTCTAAAATTTCTTCAAATTACTTCATGCATGTGAGCCTTTCCTCTTAATCAAGGACGAAATTGGTGATTGGAGCTGTGTAGTCTCAAAAGATCAAAGATTAAGTTGTGGGTAGTGAGAATTAAGGTATGGTTTGGTTCTTAGCTTTTCCCTTTTCTAAGTTTAACCTTTAAAATTCATTTCCTAAACCCTTTCTGTATTGGTACTGCATGTGTGGGAAAAACCTTCGTGGAAGGCTAGAAGAAGCATTAGAAACAAGAGAAGTGAAGGTTGGGTTGCTGCTATAACCAAACTGAACGATTTTGATGCTGAATCGCGCTACTCGCTCAGCGAATGAGTACTCGCTACAGCGAGTATATCAGAAACCTCACCTGATGATCTGTTATGTCTTTCTCAGGACTGTAGCTTCTTTCAACCATTGGTAAGTATGCTAACTCTTCCTTTTTCCTCTCAGAATGTAAGGTCTGATCCATTCTCCTTAACCATTGATAAGCCTCAAACATTTATAAATCCTTTTCTTGTGTTGCATGAGAGTTATGTGGACTTTGGACAAAGGAGTTGGAACCTAAGGATTTCATAGACAACTCAGCAACACTTCAAACATCCTAGAAGATTTTTCCACCACTTTCTCATTCCTAGAGCATTTGGGGTTCATGTGAGTTTGATGCAGAGAAGGTTGTAGCTATAGCTGAGCCTTATGTCAGATAAAGCTTCTTATCAGGTGGGTTCTTTAGGATAGTGTAGTTAGTCCCCCAAAAATTATGATTTGTTGCATGTTAATATAGGATTAGGAATAAATGTTGTGTGAGGAGGATTAAATCCCAAATCCACCTCCGTTATGTTTTATATTATATAAATTTTGTTGCTGCACTGGTTAAATGAGGATTGTAGGTGTTTCTTTGAAAAACTATGATTTCTGACAAAACAGGGTAAACTCTGCATGAACTCGCCGTAGCGAGTAGTCAGCGAGTATTCATAGCGAGCTGGGTTTTGGGCTGATGATACTCGCCGTAGCGAGCTTCTGCTCGCCACAGCGAGTTGATTTAGGTCAGGACCTATAATCTCGCCATGGCGATCTGATGACTCGCCACAGCGAGCTTGTACAGAACCTGCCTACATTTTCTATTTTCTAATGAAACTCCACACACTCGTTTTATATCCTCATCAGAGCCAGATAGTTTGCAGTAATATAATTAATATAATGTCGAACAGAATGTTAATCACAGATAATTATTAGGGAATAACTTAGACTATTATTAGATTGTATGCTCCCCGGGATTTGGGAAATATTGGTAGCAAGAACTGAATTAGTTTCAGTCAATTATGAGCGATTTTGTGATATCGCGCTATGGACTCCCAATGGGATAATCCATTAGGATAAGTTATTGTGAGCTGCATGCCGTGACCGAATCGGTTGACGGATATGGCAGGCCTCTGAGACATGCTCACCTCAGAGTGTCCTTGTGTTTAAAATGAATAAGAGTTTATTAATCTGTGATACACCTTTATATTATGCTATCATGTTATGTTAGTTAAGTTAGTATGTTACGACTGATTTTAGGATTCCCCGGTGTAGTCACCTCTAGGAGGGTAGTAGGACTCACTGAGGCTTAGTAGTCTCACCCCATTCCAAACAATTATTTTTAGGTAAACAGGATATTCGGAGCAAGGACCAGGTAGGAGGCTGACAGTTGGAGCTGAGCTGGATTGTCTGCCTTGAAGATTTTATTTCTTCTTCTTGCTTTCTGTTTATTATGTTTACTCAGAATACTAGCTACTTCCGCTGTATTTTATTCATTAGTTATCTTGTATTTGAAACAGGCTGTATCTTGTTTATTTAATTCAGAAATTTATTTGTACTCAGATCCCATTATGTATGTCTCGACTAAATATTCTAGGTATTTTAGTTGGGGCGTTATACTAGTTCCCATTTTTTTCATTATAAAACCCTAGTAATAATCAACTAGTTCCCAAAATCATTGTTTTGAACAAACAAAGCATTTTCAAAACACAATCCACAATCAAAATAGTTTTCACAAAATTCTCAAGAACACTAAAATATTTTCATCAACTTTATCCAAAACAAAACCTAAAATCAAACATCCATTTTGCCCAAAGGCTCAAGGACAACATCATTTTCACAAAAATATAAATTCTATCTCATGTTCTTGATCAATAAATTTTCTTTCCAAAACCCTAACTATCTTTCTCATGAGATTCTCACCAACTCATGAAAAATTGAAATAACACAGCCTAGCATGCTTACTAAACTCTCATGAACAACTTTCATGAAACAAGAATCAATTCCTAACAATTTCTCACAAAAATTTCTCAAGAACATAAACTAAAAATCCAACAAACTCCATGAGTTTGACCAACTAAGAGGAAAGGAGAAGTCTAGTTACCTTAGAGAATATACTACTTGCAATTCCTATGGTTCCAACAAGCTTGAAATGGATCAATTTGGTGAAGAAATGAGATTTTTCTCAATGGTGAAAGAGAGAAAGAAAGCTCACGGCAATGAGAAGAGAATGAGAGAGTTGTGTGATATTTTTCTAAGTCAACAAAAGCCTAACCTCCTTACTATTAACTTGTCTTGTTGCCTAATGGCCTTTGGATCAAATAGTAAAAAGGTTGTAAGACTTAATCCTAGCCATTGGATCAATTCTAAGCTTATCCTTCCAAGATATTTTCTAAGCTTCCTCACATCTCAGCTCTCGCGTTCGCTCGTAAACGAGTCGCACCTCGCTAACGGACGGAAATCACAAAAATATAAAATCTACCAAATAAACGTCCGTCGTAAACCGTTTTCAAATATTATCGCTAAATCTTTTTCCCCGACTGTAATTTTCTTTCACACCCTCGAAAATTATTCTGACAATATATCCTAACTCACGCCGATATATAAAACTCCCATCTAAATTTCTACGGAATTCAGACATCGTAAAAATTTCCAACAGCGGGTAAAATTCCTACTCGTTTTTCCAAAAAACAGAATAAACCAAAACTCGCGATTCTGACTACACATAAACCTTCTTATACTCAAAAGAAGACTACGACCCAAGAGTCTGTGCCTTTCCAGCGCACGAGCACAAAACAGGCTCCATTTCAGCAAAAATTCTATTAACGCGACAATACTCACGAAACCGCTTCACCAAAAACCCTAAAACTTAGCCGACACTAAAGTTCCTTAGAAAAACTGTACAGTGGAATCTTGGGTCTTACAATTATTACTCGACGACAAACTGGTACGCTTGCCAGACCGTAGTCACCTACTTATCCCAAAAATGTCCTACCTTGACCTTAGCCACGTTATAACCCTAAAATACCTCTAAAAATGCATGTTTATTAAATTCTGACCGGTTGCTTAGAATTCTTGCAAGCATATGGTAAAATGGCAGGTTGTACGATGATTGAGAGTTACCCTTTCAATTTTGACCGAAAATGTGAGAGAGAAAAGGTTGAACACGGACTCTTGCAGGCATTTGTCCGACTCGCTACTATCAACGTCTCCTGAACCAAGCAGGACTGAGCATGAACGCTGCACATGTTACTTGAGGACAAGCAACAGTTTAAGTTTGGGGTTGTGATGACAGGAATTTCTGCAGTATTTTAGGTAGTATTATTAGTAATAAATTGACCAAGTGACTACAGTCTGGCAAGTGCACCAGTCTGTCGTCGAGTAATAATTCACACTCTACGAGTAGAATGAGTTCGAATCCACAGGGATCGTGCCGAAGCTTCACTAGCGTTATTTAAGTTTGTGATAGTTTGCATTCGCTTTGGTTTTTGAAAAGGTTTTTATAAAAATAGTGTAATGCTTTGCAGAAATATAAATTGCAGAATGTATAAATAATAGATTCAAGAAATATAGAGGCTAGGCATGGTGGTTGGACTCCCTCCCTTCTTCATATTTTGCATGATCGGTGTATAACATAGTTACTTAGATTATGTTCGGCGGTGAATTCTCCTTGTTGTAGTAATACCTTACTATTACACTATGTTTATTAAAGTTTCCCTACATTCATAACTAAGGTACCTACGAGAGCCTAACCTCGCTGTGTCACATACCCTAATTACTAAGTGAGTTGTTTATAAACATGCATGCATTATTATCTTCACCAATTAACCTCTAGATCGTAATATCGGGCTGTTCATCTTCTAAATGCTCAACTCACACCTAGTTCATGATTCCTCCTCTAAAAGCTCATTCACGACTAGTTCAGGATGTTACCGTCGCTATACACCTAGCATTATTTACTACTAGTTCCAGACCATATCAAGTCAAAACCTGATATCAATTCTATGGGCGCTCCCACTTATCCGGCCAGATTACGAGAATACGTTATTAAAGTGCAAGAAAGTAAATAACAAACATAATTACTAAATATGATTTATTATAACTTAGACTCAACCACATACTCCAAATATTCATAGGGGAGTTCATCTTCTCGACCACAACATAAGACATAAATTATAAAGACTACATATTTAAATTACAAGAATTATAACCTAAATACAAAAGCCTAAAGAAACAAAATAAATAATAAAAGTTAATAATATTGTCAATCAATAAATCAAAAGCATATTCCTTTATCCATCTTATAAATTCCGTTCAATAGTACTAGCAATATTAAATTCATTTTAATTTTGTAATATTCTTAATTTACTTACTTCAAAAGTGTATGAAAAATTAATAGAAATAATTAAAAAATATTATTTTAGTTAAACTATTATAATTATTAGTATTTCAACTACGTACAAATATATATTCATCCTAAACACACACACAAAAAGAAATGAGTAAAAATTAATTTAATATGTGCCTAATTTAATATGTATCAATAATAAGGTTACATATTTTATTTTATTTTTCATAATTTTAAATTTATATAGGGTCACGTAATACTGAAAAATTCAATCACGATTTTTGTTTAAAAAAAATATGCCTTTTAGTGATATTCCTTAATCCTTAATTTAAAATTTAAAAATATAATGGAATAATTGTGTCAAAAAAATATAATGGAATATGCTTATTGACTTTTATGTTCTTAAAATTAAAAATGGAATCAATATATTTGTATTTAATGACTTTAATTTCACATTAAAGATAATTTCTCCTATTTGTCCATTTTTTTCACTATATATATGACCTTTGTCTGAGCACAAAACTCACTTTTTTTCAAACATTTTCTCTTTAGTTATAGTTATTTATCTTTAGTTATAATTCAATTTTTGAAATGACTCATTCTAACCTTTTTTGTGTGTGTTTGTTTTTAGGGTGAAAACATTCATGCCACAGTTCGACAAACATTAATATGCAAATAGCAAAAGGAACTCAACGAGGGTCATATGTATTCCATAAGTAATTTTAATGTTGTCCCTAATGTGGCATCATATATAGCAGTGTTTTACTTTTTTAGGACAACTTTATCTTATTAATTCTAATAGTTTATTTGTATTTTTCTTTTATTGTTTATTTTTTATATATGTATTTAAAGGTAATGTTATGAACATATATATGTTCACACTTTTTATTTGTCTTTTGAGTTTAAGTATAATGAGTATGCGAGTGTGGTTTATTTTCTCTTTAATATGGTAAATCCCAAGCCACCATTAGTTTTTACGGAAATCTCAATGATTCGGATAATATATAAAAACGTGCTCTAATGATGAAGTATTTGTATACGTTTATGTTGGAGATCATGTTGTAATCGTGGATATAATAAAAATGGAGAAGTAATTTTCACCGTATCATCTATATTCTTACATAAAAATAATCTCCCAAGTTTCAATTGAATAATTTTATCATTTTTAAATGTCCGTTCATTTTATGTCCATATAAAATTCAAAATGAACTTTAACAACTTTATAATGGATCTCACACAAAACGTTCTAATGAAATTACCTCAACTTTTAAATTAGGCTAATAATAAAAAATATTTTTTCAATTGTATTTTGTATAGTGCAATATTAAAAAAAATATATTCATTTGAAACTTGGTATTATCCTGTTTGCTAAATTCATGTGTTTTTGATGAAAAAAATTATTATTTGAATTTAAAATTATATCTAATATCAATATCAATAATGTGTCTACAAACATAATCAATTTTTGGCTTAAATGATCTTTTGGTCCCTGTATGTTCACGAATTTTTGGTTTTAGTCCCTGTATATTTTTTTGTTGCAAATTAGTCATTGTATGTTAAAAATTTTTGGTTTTAGTCCCTTAAAACAAAAATCCGTAGGAAAATCTGCAGGAAACCAGCGAATTTTCCTGCAGATTTTCCTGCGGATTTTGGTTTTAAGGGACTAAAATCAAAAGATTTGAACATACGGGGATTAATTTGCAACAAAAAAAGATACAGGGACGAAAACCAAAAAATTACGAACTTACAGGGATAAAAATGACGTTTAAGCCTCAATTTTTTAATTTGAATTTCAAATTATAACTAATGTCAATGTCAATAATATGTTTACAAACGATATCAATTTTATAAAATCCTAGAGATGCAATCTTGCCCACTACCCTACCCACTGCTGAATGATAATAATGGCTACATATATAAAAGATTCTCAACAATTACATCATATCATTGTTTACCAATTAATTGGAAAAACTCTAAGATCTATGTTTGGTACATCAGCGGCTAAGTATCCACATATTACTAACAAAATAATCCTTTTAAATTTTTTTCTCTACATTATAAGCATTTAATTGATTCAAAACAAAATGATTCAGATTTTATGAGAGACTTGATTTTTTTTTATCATACATTATTAGCATTAAATTGATTATGATTTTATGAGATTTTTGCCCTTTATTTTTTTAAGTTTTTATATTAAATATTGATATTGATTATGATTTTATGAGATTCTTTTCTTCTTTTAGAAGTATTTATATTAATTATTGACTTACTCTAAATTGAACATTTTTTGTTAAACTGAACTATAACCAAATAAATATCAGCAAAGCAAGCAATATAACACATTTGTCCCTCTCAAAACTAACAAGAATTAAAGATGATCATTTTTTGTCAAAACTAATGTTTCTTTCGTATTTTTTGTGAGGGATCAAACTTTTTTTTCAATGGTATAATATTAGCGAGCAATATATTTTTTTAAATAAATATAACATTTCATCAAATTAATATACCAAGTAAACTATTAGCGAAAGCAATTAACAAAAGATACATTCTAGATCGAGCTACTCACCAAATAAACATATGAAATAAAGTTTGTCTATGACATTTTTTCGGTTCTACATATTTTTTTCTATTTTTATTTATATTAATTTGAGATATAAGTATAGGATGAGAGTGTTTAGGTGTGCCGACTCAGTTGGAATGTCTATTCAATCCTTGATGTCTAGATGCTTTTAATTTATAAAAAAAAATAAAAAATTTGCTAATAATTATAATCGCAAATACTTAGACGGTAAGCTTCTTGACTTCCTTAAGATTTTGTTGTACACTAATATTATACATCACACGTATTTGTACGTGGATATGTCTTATAAAGATCTATATAGTTTTTATGTATATGTAATATTAAGCAATGCATCTGTTTTTTCTCAAACAAATCTTATATAAGACCAGCTTTTTTTTATAATATATACGGGGCCTATATTTATACTCACAAATTAATTTAGGGGACTTTTTTTATAATTTATACGTGGCTTATATTTATAATTATTTTAATATAGGGTTTTTTTTAAAGGATTTACTCATATTCTACTCATGACTCAATAACTCAATTTCATATTTTAATGGCATTTTAGATTTTACTGTTATTGTTTCTCAAGTTCAATGCAAAGGGTTCGCTGATATTATTTTCAAATACATGATTCAAGCCTGATGAGGATTTCATTTTTGGTCTAGCATTATTTCTTTATGTTAGTACATCTGTATAAAATATTTGTGGTATTATTAAGTGGTTGTTTAATGTCACTAGATTTACCCTATGTGAAGTTGCTTTTCCTATTGAAGTAGTATATATCATACGAAAACTACATATTGGAATGTCTCTGCATATATTATTATTTATTTATAATAAAATGGCTCATGTCTCACTTTCTTTTTTTGAATAAAGCTCATGTCTCACTTCAATTGAATAATATACTACATTTTAATCACTTGGGATGAGAAAACAATAAAAACTCAATTACAAAGTTAGCATTTTAGAGAATTCATGATTTTCAACTATGTCAAAAAGTCGTTCAGTTACAAATGTGAAATTAAAATTTTTTGAATGTAACTTTTTAATAAAAAAAACTATCATTTGTCCATATTTTTGAAATATGATGTGATGTCAATTATTTTGAAATGGGATTTTTGTTCAAATGAAATTAAGAATTTCAAAAGAGATTTTAGATGATAATAAGGATCAAACGATAGGAAGATGAAATTAAAAGAATTAAATAAGACCATTGATGCATGAATTATTTTGTGTGGTACATATTTTAAACACTAAATACAACAAGATTGATCGTTCTTTTTTTTTTTTGTATTGACCTTCTAATGATTTTGTTTTGAAATTATAGCTACCAAAACATAGTACAATTAACATCACAATGATAATAATTTGAGCATTATAAATTCACTATAATATATATTTTTTATTTGTAGGTGAAGTCTCAGACTCACGGTTATTATTTGAAATGTGTTAAGCTATTTTTATAATTAAACTTAATTTAAATGTATATCTGATCTTTATATTTTCATCAACGTAAAATTTCCATTCTCCATTCTAAAACTGATATTTTGGTTCGAAATTAAATTTTGTTTGAAATTTTGAGTTATTGTTTATTTAAACACATTTTAATTTGTATGTAAATTAAAAATTGGCATTTCAAAAGAAAAAAATTCTTCAATGACTTATTAAGAATTTTTATTTGATAATTATGAAAAATTTAATATTAAAATGCTTATTTGCAGTCTCATTTTTATCCGTGCTTGGCACGGGTCAGGGACGGATCTATGTTGTGGCCATGGCCACACCAAAGTTTGCAACTTTTTCTATATACATATGCTTATAGTATATAGTTAGTTAAATATATTTTATCTATATGAGTTTAACTCAATTGGTTGAGACATCATATATTATTTAGGAGTTGAGGTTTGAACTTTGGACACTCTATTTACTCACTTTTAAAGTGAAATTACTAGACACTGGACTGATAGACAAAAAGAGTTAAATATGTTTTGGTCTCTATAAAATAGCGACATTTTAAATTTAGTCTTTACTTAATTTTTATTAAATTTTTAATCCTTAAAAAATTATCATGCACTCAATTTTGACCTTTACCATTAAAAAACCTAAAGTACAGTTAATGATATTTTACCCTTTGTTCCTTTATAAAAACTAAAAACATCTATTAAATAATTTTTTTAAATAAAAAGTAAGAGTAAAAATAATACAACTTTTTAATATTTATTATTTCTTAATCTATGTGTAAAACTCTAAAATAACCAAAGATTTGAGAGAGGTAGAGTATATGTTTCATGCTTGAATTCAATATTATTATTTAAATTTTTTTATGCTAATAAATTTTGGCCTCACCATAAAAACTATCCTAGATCCGTCCCTGGCACGGGTCCGAACACTAGTTTATATATATGGCAAGTGATGGCGTAAGAAAAAAGAGTGAATAAGAAAGGATAGATTCCAAAAACATGCATGTTAGTTTTATTAAAAATACTATTTAAAATGTACAAATTTTAAAAACAAACAATACTTTGGCCGGCCTTAATTTTAGCTTTTTTTCGCGTTAATGTAGAAGTAGGGCCATGCAGTTTTTTATTAAAGTTCTTTTAATAAAAAGTCACTTATTATTTTTTATGAATAAAAATTGAAATTAAGCTGCTTCCAACAAAGTTATTTTCACCAGCTTCTGTACATTAACGCGGGGCTTTTATCTTGCAGCCACCCTTTGCATCTGACGCATGCCAAAATATTGCATCTTGTACTTGTTAGTGTTTTTTTTTTTTTTTTTTATAGATTCGTTTAGTTTTTTTCTTTGTTTTCACTTTTTCTATTTTACTTTACAGGAAAATCCTATTGTTCCCATATGACACAATATACCACTGAATACATAAATGAATGTATATATTTTATTATTATTATTATTATAAAGTTTAAAGGACAATGTTTCATCGTCATTTTTATTTTTTTTTACAAACATATGTGTCAAATATTTTTTAAAGTTAATTAGTGACCAAAATTTTACTTATTAATGGAGACAAATGAGGATTTTCGTGTTCGAATTCTAACCTCTATATATTACAATGTTTGTGCAAATGAGTTAAACTCATGAGAACGATCATGAGTCGATCAATTCTATTAAACAGAAAATAGATAATTTGGTGCTACAATTTATTTAGTAGAATAATTTTTTATTAGACATTTAGCAAAAAAAAATTATTAAATTTTACTTACCCAATCAAATTTCAAATTACCAGCATCTTCTTTCCCTGAGAAACGAGTAGTAATACACAAAAAATTCTCTTACCTACATTTCGTTTTATGTTTCATAAATGTTAAAAATATATACAACTTTATTAAAAATTTATATATAAAGAATAATATAAAAAAATTATACTTTTTTTTGTACATAAAATTCATTTCTTCCGTTGACATACATGTTAAGAATAATTCACTTAACATATCATAAAAGAATCTCACTTATTATGTGTGTATAAAGATACACTTTAATAATTTATAATTTAGAAGAAATTTTAAATAAAATAATAGCTTTTTAAATATTTTATCAAAGTCAAACAATTATTTTGAAAGTAGCTTTTATGTTAAAAAAAAAATTTAAAAAACCAAACAACTTTAACTTTATTTTTGAAGTTATATTTTTTTAACTTAAAGTTGAAAGTAACTTTTAAGTCTAATGATCCTAGAAATGAAAATGAAAAGCATAATGACTAGGGACGAGCTTCCTTGTTGGTCCACCGACCTTAAGAGATCGATGCTTCTTGACGTTCTTGCACTTGTCAATGTAAGGGGTGACCGTTTACGAATGGGATTCCTCCTTTGAAACTCAACTAGTTGTCGTCGATTAGGTCTTGGAGTCAGCATGGTATTCACATCGAGAATTCTCATCATAACTGAGAGGATATGGACGAGGAGGGGGATCAAGTGGTTTTGGCTCCACTGGAGAACATTTAGCTAGTGATTAAGTAGTCTACCATAAAGCATAATAAGCGGATCAAACCTCCTTGGTGGCGGCATTTGTCTCCCTTTCTTTCAAGCATACATATTTGGTTCGTAAGGTCGTTGATGCTTCTGAAAATGTTGTTGTTGATGTGGGGGCATCACCCATGGTTGTGGTATTTGAGGCACTGGTAGTCTTGTGGCTAGTACGACAAAGGGTTGTCTTTTCTCCTTAATAGGACTTGTATGATCAAGTCCATTTGATTCTTCAACTGGTTGACCTCCTCTTTTAACAGTTCCTGGCCTCTCTCGAGTTCCTCCGTAGTTTCTTGACACATGCTTCAAGCTTGTTTCCGAGTATCGAGAAACTTGGCAGAGGGAGTACGATTGGAGGTGGAAGAAGGTAGAAGAAATATGAGTTTCATGTTTTGAAAATGTAGGTGCATGTATGCAGATGCATAAAGATTCATGGGTATGCAGAAAGTTTTTTTTTTCTTCATTTCTAAGGTATGCTAAAAGGTTTTAATGATATGTCATGATGTGATGGTACTAAGGAAGTTCAGAGTACGTGTGACCTCAAGGGCAAGTTTTTGAGGTAATTGAAAATTGACAATAAGTAATTCATTACATAACCTATATAGGGAGCTCCCTATGATAGGTCGGTATACACTTTTTTTTACCCAACCTCTCACAAGGAGAACGGATCCTCTCAAAAAAAAATTCCTCAATTTTTACATCTCAACCATCAATCAACTTTTCTCAATTTCTTTAAGATTTAAATATTGTTTTATATTTATGATCCAATGGTCTTTAGTCCACATTATTTCCTCAATTTTTTTCCACTTGAGAGAATCTATTCTCCTCTCACAAGGATGGCTCTAGGGTTTTTGTTTGTTTAAGGGCAACAACCAAGGTCGCGGACCTCGTTTGAAACTTCCCCATGAGACTAGGATAGCCAATTTATGGTGAAATCTCAAGGGGTCTCCCTTAGGTGGAGTCATTGGGTTCTAGACAAGGTCCCTAGAGTCATTGATCAAGTTTATAACTCCGTCGAGCGAATGGGCTAGCCAATTCCCGACAAGCGTTTTAAATACATCTACTCTAGGCGAAGTCTTTGTATATCACTCATCGGGATATACATTTCATAGGCCAATACCACGCAACATCCTTACGTAACTTATGTTTTTCTCAAGCCCAGGTGTAGGGCCTCCCTCAAGTAACCTACATAACCCACAATTGATATATATATGCGCAAACAAAATAAAGCATAAATATATAAAAGTAAAAGATGAAGAAGAAAAACATAGGAAAAAGATGCAAACAAACAAATAACACTCAACTCTAAAACTAACAAGTAGACATGTCCCCAACGGAGTCGCCAGTTGTCGTTCTGTGAAAAATTCCCTAGCGTACTAACGCCTGAATGACTATAAAGTAGTCGCCGATATTTCCCTTTAAAAATAAAACTTCGATGGCGACTTTGTAGTCATTCGGACGTTAGTACGCTCGGCTATTTTTTGCGGCGCAACATAGAAGGATATTATTTTGAATAAATTTGTTTCTCTGAAGGTGTCATTATTTGTATGGCAATTTCTAAATAAAAGATTGCTAACTAAAATGATCTTAGTTTGTCGCAGAATGCTTCATTTAGACTCCTTATTGTGTTGGTGGTTGTGCGATAGATGAAATATCTAATCATCTATTTTTTTACTTCAATTTTTCTAGTAGCTTATGGTTACATTGTTTAGGTGATAGAGGTATGTTATCCAATGAGGTGCGAGATCATGCTGCTTAGTTTCTTTTATAAGGCAAAAAGCATATAGACATCAGGGGACAAAGCAGGATTTATACCATTCTTTGTCTATAACTCCTTATTATATTAACATATATATATATATATATACACACACACACACACACAAAATTTGGGGAGCATAAATCTAATCCAGTGAGTCCACAAAAAAGCGCATAGAACAATAAAATAGACCAACTTCTAGTTAATCCTAAAACAAAATAGAAGTCCCTAAAACTAATGAATAGCAGTCCTATGTCACCAAATTTTAGGCCCACTAAGAAGTGTTCATTAGAGTGCTTAAATGATATAACATAAGTCTTTCTAACTTAACCAAGGTTTTGAGTTCGATCTTTGATTTAGGCATGTGACAACGTCAAAATTTAGGGAGAGTTTGACATCTATTTGTATAACACCCCACGTAAAATTGTCTAGAATATAACGTGAAATCTTATTAATTGATACATAAGTCATTAATTTATTACAACACGGAATTATGGAAATGCACATTCAGGTGCTGAATACACAAATACTAGAACAAGCACAAAGGTTAAACTGAATTTGAAAACTGAAATACAACTAAATTATTGGAATTAACAACATGACAAAGAAATTAAACATAAAGGTCTCCAGAAAATATCCAAGCTAACTCCGAGCTTACCCTGCCACCTGCTTATCTAGAAAAAAATTAAGGAGTGGGATGTACTACTAAGCCTCAGTGAGTACTACTACCCACCTAAAGGTGACTACACCGGGGGAACTAGAGTGTGTAATAACTAAGTCAAACTGTTTTAATACAAATGTATTATTAATAAATAAGGTGTGTCACAAAATTATTATCTTATCAGGTTACTCTTCAAAGGTCACACTGAGGCAAGTCGGTCTCGGGTGCCTGAATCTGCGTACTACCAATACGAAGATCGAATTCCGACGTTGGCTCACATAATAATAACAGAATTCGAGGAATTCTTTAATATGGTTATAATTTACCATTTAATTTAATGAGTATAGCAATTCTAACCAATATATCCCCCCAAGGTATCCTAAGCATGTTACTGATACATGTATAAATATATGTCTCATTCTCTGACTATATAATCGATTTAATACTATTAAACAGGTTCATGAAAGCCAAGTTGCATTCGGACATAAAACGAGTGATTTAGAAATTTTCTGAAAATTATGCAGGTTCTGACCTGCTAAGCTCGCTACGGCGAGCTCACTCTCACCACAGCGAGGGTTCATGTCAGGAGCTATACAGGGCACGAACCTCGCTACGGCGAGCATGTGCTCGCTACGGCGAGCCATAGCAGAACAGCCCCTGTTTTGCTGCAAAAACACGTTTTTCAATTTTTCACCTACAATCTCCATGCAACTTGTTACAAACATGTCATACAGTATTAAAAGGATTATATAGGAGTAGGAATTGGGAATTATTCCTTCTCATTCATAATTTTTTATCCTAAAACCTATGTTTGCATGCAAAATCACATATTTGAGGAATTCTAAGTTTCTAGTGATTAAACTAAGTTAGTACCTAAAGAACCCACCTGAAATGAGCTTTAAACTCTGACTCTAAGCTCAACTTAAGCCACGAATTCTTTTCCCCAGAACTGACTTGAAACCCCAATTTTCTTCAAAAACACGAAAATGAATGGAATGGAGTTTAGAAGTGTTTGTTGTGTTTGATTTCTGATGGCTTAGTTTACTGAGGTTAGGGAGGTATTTATAGTAGTTTGGGGCTGAGTGGAAATAGAAATGGGTTTGTCTTGATGTTAATTTGCATGCAATTTGGTTGGATGAGGGTTTTGATGGAAATTGAAGTGTTGGATGCTTGCTACATGGCTGAGCTCGTGAATGAGGAGTGGAAGGAAGGGAATCAAATTCCTTGTCTCTGATTCTTGCATGTGAGTGCAAAAGGTTTTGGAGAAATTTGTTTGGAAGTTACATGTAATGGGTTTGGAACTTGAAAGTTTGGATTGTTGTGCATGTTGTTGTTGTTGTTGTTGTGTGGAAGAAGAGAAATGATAGGAAATATTACTGATTTTTGCATTGTCTTGGATTGCATGTCCTTTTATTAGAATAAATGGAACAATGGGGGTGGAAGAGAAAGAGAGGGAGGCGTGGGAGTGAAGTAGGTGAGTGGAGGGAAAAGAGATTTTGTTCTATTGTGTCTTAGTGGTAAGCACTAATTTAATTAGTAGGATTAGGATTGGTTTAATTGAGGGTAATTCTCTTATATTATGACTACACCACTTAATTAAATAAATACAATTTTAATTAATTTTGTGGGATGTTACAATTTGAGTTCAACAAAACTCAAGAATTAATCTTTACAGTCACGCACAAAGGTACCTGATTTACGGGAAGAGGAAAAAAAAATGATCATTAGACAGACATAATATAATATTAGCTGTTTTCATCACACCAAATCAAGAGAGTAATTGGCAGTATTGAAAACTTTTCAACGACCACAAACTAATAAAAGAAGAAAAAAATGACAAAGTATATAAAAGAAGTTTAATTTGACCACAAGCATTTTTTTTAGCCACAACAGTTGTCACATTAAGATAGGGCCAAGAAAATAAATAGCAATTACACTTTAAGGTTGTTTGTTAGTTAATACTAAATTAAAACGTTATATTTATATACAAAATTTTAAATTAGATTTACCATTTGTGTAAGAAAATATGCCAAATGTCGTTATGGTAGTTACATATGCAAAAATAGTAAGAATAATAATGTAAGGAGAAAGATATGAAGAGGAAAGATTGAAAGGGTTGAAAGGGTTTGTTGTGTTTTAGAAGAAGTGGGAATATTTACGGTGGGAGTGGGAGTGAAAGTGGAGTTTTATTTCGATATTACTCCGGCGACGGTCTGATTCTCTCGCGCTCCCGTTGCTTCTTGTTTCCCTGAATACCTTTTAACGGTGTGTTCAGGGTACGTCTCTCTCTTGTTTGGTTTGAAAATATTTAAAATGGTTATGGTGTCGTGATTGTTGTCGCGACATTATAGATTTTGTTGTCTTTGCAATGACATTGTGATCACAATTGTTGTTGTAGTCGTTGTATCCAGTATCTTGATGTATCCGGGAGCGCATTGTGATCACAATTGTTGTCATATCAATTATATTTGATTGCAATATCAAACATTGTCTAATTGTGTTCTACGAGTAAAAGATGATGTGCGAATAGTTTTTCCAACATTTGTTGAATTTGTCTTGAACTTTTTGACAAAGGATAGTAAGAAAATGATTTTTTTTTAATTCTCAATATTTTAAAATTGATCTAGAAGGCGTTCGATAAAATGCCTTCTAGATCTCGTGGTGTTTGTAAGTTATTTGATTGTTGAATCGGTTTGCGTTTCATGATTTCACAGAGAAATATTTTACTAATGTCCACTTCAAAGTTTTGTTTCAATTATGTGTTTAAATTGTGGCTTTGTCAGTATTACATGATCTATGGTTTTCAAAATTGTGGTGATTTATGTGTGGAGCAGAGAGGGATACATTATTTTCCTCTGTATTTCATTAAATCAATATGTATGTGAGATATAAAATTGTTGATTTTTTGTTTGTTTACATTTTGTGGTTTGGAAATTGCAGGTTATAAGGGATTCAAGAAAAAATATGCTGAGTTTGCCTGCTCTTCTGTTAATCTGTATCCAGCAAGCATTTGATTTTTACCCCCTAAAGCCAATATAGACAGTAAGAAATTTAATTATTTATTGGTTTGATTTCTTAACCATATTCCTTTTGTTGTTGTTGTTGAAGTTCTTGTATGATAAGAAAAATAAACACCTATGAATTATAGACACTTGTACATGGCACACGCATTAACACGTCGGCATTGGTAGTAATTTGAGAAAATTGAATGATCAAATGCAATCACATACGTTGGTGTCTATGGAATTGTCGATGTCCGTGTTGGACACCAGACATTCATATAATCTAAATTGTCACTATGAAGCACTGAGACACAGATAACAAACATGACACATGCACCAGGAATAATTTGAGAAAATGACATAATTGAATATAATTACATTGACACATGTTTAACATCAAACACGTCTTCAATCAGAAGTGACAGAGCACTACATAGATAAATACAAATTCTAGTAGTACTTCTTCATAAATTGACACCTAGATTGTGTACAAACACATATAGATACTATTTTAGAAGAGAGGTTAAAACTTGAATGTTTGTTTTGAACATTGCAGATGTCATCATTGCCTTCAGAAAACTAACATTGTTGTGAGGGGATTTGGAATGCACTGCTGCTATTCTTACCTGGATGAGATTGTTCGAAATGGCAGTTGCCATTGATCAACAACACCATGGATTTAAGCCATTTAGTCGATCCCAAAGATGCAAACTCCAATCCTTTGGTCACCTAGATTACAACAACATTCTTGAACTCAACCAAACTACTTTTCTAGCATTTCAAGCCGATAATATTCACCGCAGTTTCTCCACTCCATGTCTACCCTTAACCGGGGTAGAAGATCTCAATCGTCCTCATCCTAGGATTGAGATCGTTCGTGGAAGTGGAGCTCCGGTACATGCACTAGTTGTCGAGGTTGCAGTTGCTATGGCGTCGGGTATTCAACCTATTCCACTCCCTAGTGGACTTGGTGGTGCTTATGTTTTCCATAACCAAAATGGTAACAACATTGCTGTAGCAAAGCCAGTAGACGAAGAACCTTCTGCCTTAAACAATCCGAAAGGCTTACAAAGTACTAATCATCAAATGCTAGGCCAATCTAGCTTAAAGCGTTCCATTCGAATCGGAGAAACTGGTATTAGAGAATTAGCTGCTTATCTACTTGATCATGGAGGATTTTCTGGGGTGCCACCAACTGCTTTAGTTAAATTTTGTCATGCTAGATTCTCTGATTCTTCTGCCACTGTTAAACTAGCTTCACTCCAACGCTTTGTTGGTCATGGTTTCGATGCAGGAGAGTTAGGCCCTTCTCTCTTCTCAGTTGATTCTGTTCACCAAATTGGTATTCTAGACATTAGGCTTATGAATCTTGATAGACATGCAGGGAATATGCTTGTTATGAAACATGATCACAATAGTTTTGTTAATGGCAATGTTGTCACTGATCTTGTTCCGATTGATCACGGCTTTTGTTTACCTGAGTGGCTAGATGATCCATATTTTGAGTGGCTGCATTGGCCACAAGCTTCAATTCCTTTCTCTGAATCAGAACTTGAGTATATTTCAAAACTTGATCCTTTTAAAGATGCTGATATTCTAAGATCTGAGGTTCCTTCGTTGAGAGAATCGTCTATTCGTGTTCTTATCGTTTGCACTGTTTTCTTGAAACAAGCTGCTGTTGCTGGCCTTTGTCTTGCTGATATAGGCCAAATGATGACAAGGGAATTTTGCCGTGGCGAGGAATCATCAAGTGAATTGGAAAATATTTGTTTGAAAGTCAAGGCTAATATTAACAATGAGAATGGAAAAGAAGAAGATGAAAGAGAGACTAATTGTGGAATTGGTGGCATTTCTTTTGGAGACATGAACAAAGGTGAATGGGAATTGTTTTTGGAGAATTTTGATAAGTTTGTGATTGGAGTTTTTGAGGATAAGAAGTGTAAGAATTGAAGAAGTTGGAAGAACATCAAGGAAAGTTGATGAATGTTATAAGGAAGATAGGGTACCAAAGCTAGCTGATGAATCATATGAATCACTGTTGCTTATAAATAATTGTATATTATTAATATTGTCAACAAAAAAATTATTAGTGTGTTAGGTTGTGTAGATATGAAGTACCATATGACAAAGATTGGAATAGTGATTGGTGAGGTTCTAATGCCATCCATTCCATTTTGCAACTATGTTGCAATTGTCTTTTTCTATATCAAAGATAGATTTGTACACTATCTAAGTGGTTATTATGTAAATTTTTTATTTCGGTGATTCAAAATTGTAATGGGATCAATTGGTTATGTAAATTCTTCCCAATGTGTACTAGTTGTTGATGTTGATGTTACTTAAAAATATACGCTTGTGCACATATTTTCATAACTCTATGCATGATCTTACAATTTTATGTTAAGAGTGATACAGTATTAACAATCACATGTAGCATATCTTAAATATAATAAAAAGGAAAAATAAACCAACAAGTACAGAAATATGGGGTGGGAGGCAATAACAAAACTCATGATGGGAAAGCTAATAAAATTGATATATAGGACCTAGGCCTAGCCTATTTTAGTAAACATCATCTCTGATAAACTTATGACATACTAATCTAAAAATCGATGAATATTTACATTTAGTTAATGCTTTGAATTTTTTTAAACCATTGAGTTAAGTTTTATAAATTCGGTGTGTTTTATACAATCTTTAACACAACAGTTATATTAAATGTTTAGATACTTGTTGTTTTGGATTGGGTCAAGAGTCCATTTGCATCCTGAACTAGACAACACCTGTTAGAATCATAGGGTGGCCAGAAGAATATTTTAGTTCTTTATAACCATAATCGTTCCTTATATAATGTTGGTCAAAAGACTACTTTAATAACAACAAAAATATGAATATTATTCTGCTCAATAATATTTAAATATAATTGGTATAGGGATAATTATGATGCAAAAAATAATTTTTATATTGTCGTATATATATTGAAGAACCGGAAGATTCTTCAATCCAATAATTTGTGTTACTAATTCCCAAAGAAAGTTGAAAATTTGAAAAACCGAGTTTCTCACAATTTGAGAATGTATATAAGGTGTTATTTGTAAATCAATTCACCAAATGCCATTTAGATATTTTATGACTTTAATTGATTCATCAACTAAATGGTCAGTCAACTCAAAACCAGAAGTTTGTGAAATTGTTTTTCTCAACTGATTTGACAAAATGCTCATTTTCTAAATTTTTCAAAAAGTATTTGATAAGTATCATATGTAAATCAAAATTGATATTGAATATTTTGCAGTATATGCTAATTAAAAAAAAAAAAACCAAAAGACCCATTCTTTAGATGTCTAAAGTTGAATGTGCGACTGAAATTTATGAAATCATAACTTCAAATTCTATTTTGGGAACATGCGATCATTTATATTGAATTTTTGCTTCGCATAAATCCAATAAATTATTATATGAAAATCCTCCCCTTAATTTGCAATTCAGTTTATGTTTATAACATAATATTTTCATATAAGCATTTTTAGATGTGTTGGTATGTTCCAATTCCTCTAATATAATGCACTAAGATGAATTATTAAAGAATATTGGAAAAATCAATTTGATATGAATCTCTATAAAGTATTTTAAATTGGAGAATTATCTATAGCCTTGTAGGCTGCAATTGATAAATTAATTTTTCTAATATTAGGAGGAGAGAATAAACAGCTAAAAAATATAAACCAGAAGTTCAAATAAATCACTTGAAATAAATTATTGTTATTATCTCACATTGATCCTCGTGTAAAATAGTTTGAACCAGATGTTCAAAAGATAAATCATTTGTAAAGTTTATAAAATCAACTATCAGCTACTAATGCTCCGATCAAAATAGATGTCCATATTGGACAGTCTTATATTGCAAAGGTGGATTCTAGGGTGGGTAAGTGACTTAGGTCTCCCACCATAGGCAAATCACCTCAATCGTTGGATGAAAGATGATATCATGTATCATCAGTACTTTATAATTATTTTTTCTCTCTCTTCCCATCATCTTTCATCTCTCTCGGCTTTCTTATTTTTGTGTTTGGTTTCCTTCTACCTCATAATCACATCCTCTTTATTTTATTTAGGCTTAATTGCAGTTTTGGTCCCCCTATTTTGCAAGTTTTGCAATTTTGGTCCCCCTATTTTAAAATCAAACAATCTTGCCCCCCTATTTTGATTTTTTTTGCACTTTTGGTCCCCCTCCCTATTTTCTACCCAGTTGGCATAGAAACTGCTGATGTGGCAATACATGTGACAAATTAATATTACACGTCATCACATTTTTTTTTTAAAAAAAACAATTTAAAACATTACATAATACATTCTTATAAAAACAAAATTAATTAAATAAAAAAGAAAAGAATCTATTAAGGTATAACATATATTGATGGTCACATAACTAGAAGATATAACATATACTCTGATAACCATTTGCTTGTTTCTCTATAACTCCTTCCATTTTCCAAAACTTCATTTGCTACAGAATTATAACATATATTTGTTGCAATATGCCATAAAAGAATGCTTTGATAAAACTCTACCTCCACACTCCACCTTATTGTCTCTAGATTTATTTCCAATTGTAGCATTAGCTTTAATCCTTCCAAAACTTTGCTGCCCCAAATTTTATTTTTTTCAAACCCACCTTCTGCCCTTTTTTTTCCTCTTTTATTTTATTCACAAAGTGCTCAAAGATTATTGTAGCAAGACCAAGCACCTGTGATCATTGTAGCAAGACCACTCTTTGCTGCTTTCGTTTTGAATGTTTTCCCAGAATTGAAACCACACATGCCCGTTATTCAAGCATACCTTGTATAACCTACTTAACCATTGAACCTTCGCACTCGAACAGAAATTCGATGAAGATGAAACGATTAAGAAGTATAGCAGAAATTCGATGAAGTTGAGATGATGAAATCGTATTCTCGATTTGGGTAGGATGAAGATGAACGCATCAATCGCTGGTGGTGATCCTGAATCAATTTGGGTACGACGAAGTTTTTCTAATTTTGACCTAACCCCCTTTCTATTTAATTATTATCATAATCAGTTTTATAATTATTTAAAAATTTATTTTATTAGTTTTATAATAACTTAATTGTTTAAAAAAAATGTGATGACGTGTAATATTAATTTGCCACATGTATTGCCACATCAGCAGTTTCTATGCCAGTTGGGTAGAAAATAGGGAGGGGGACCAAAAGTGCAAAAAATTCAAAATAGGGGGGCAAGATTGTTTGATTTTAAAATAGGGGGACCAAAACTACAATTAAGCCTTTTATTTAATTTAAATCAATAATAATACACAAACGTCCCTGATAGATTTTATGATGGTTTGGCTTCTACTAGGGGTGGCAAAACGGGCCGAGTCCGCGGGGGCGACCCGTTTGGCCCGCCATTTAGGGCGGGCCGGGCTGAGGTTTTCAGCCCAGTACCTTAAGTTGGTCCGCACCGTCTAGCCCGCTTAAAAAATGGGTTGGGGGCGGGTCAGGCCGGACATGCCCACGGGCTTTGTTATATTTATTTTTCCTTTTTTTAACATGAAAATTTGTCATCTTAAACTCAATCCATTATATTTTTTTCTTGTTTTTGATAAAATAAAAATATGATTGTTTATTATTACTTTATTTCCTTTAAAGAGTTCATTCTTCCTTTAATACTAGGGTTCTATTTGTTTATTTCCTGTGACTCTACATGCATCTTCTTCCCGCCGTGTGTGCTACTGCATGCTGTGTACTCTACGTGGACTGTCATATTGTATTTTTTTTTGCCTCTTAGTACTACTTGTACTATGAAGTGCCTTATAATAAATCTATTTGCAGTACCAAAAGAAAAGTCTTTTAGAGTTTCATGTGAATTTCATCTACCTTATAATAAGTCTGTGTTGTTTGCTTATTTTAGAGTTTCATGTGCAATACCATTCTAAAACAAACTAGGCCACAAAAGCATCAAACGAAATTAAATAAGCCTTATGCACTTACAATTCTTTTCTAATTTGAATAACTTGATATATCATTATATAAGATTTAGTATATATTATTGTTGAGAAATTTAGGTGGGTAAATGTTTTAAGTCCAAATTTATATGGTTGAACAAATTTAAATGTGAAGTTATAATTCAAATTGTAAAAAAAAAAAGTATTTGGCGGACATGCCCGCCAACCCGCATCCTCACCAATAAACGGGCGGGCTTAAATTTTGAGCCCGGATAATTAAGTTGGCCCGCCCTGCTCCGCCCCACTTTTGAACGGGCTTAAATGGGGCGGGCTTAAACGGGCCGGGCATGCCATTTTGCCACCCCTAGCTTCTACTGTAGATATTGAACCAGGGTATTCTGGTCATAATCACTTATCAACATGGTTTTGTTTCAAGAACTTTAGGTTACGCTACTTTTTCTTCTAATAGATCAAGTAGATTTTATGATGCTAGATTTGAAGATCATCATCCTCATTTTCTTTAAAGCTTGTTTTCTTTGCAAGAAGTCTCTTGGAAATAATAAAGTTATCTTCATGTACATGTAATAATTAATTAATTTCCTTAATTTGTAGATTTAGAATTTTAATTATAATTGAAAATTTCCGATTTTGGTTTCTGATTAGGGTTTTGATTTTGATTAGATCTATTTTTTGTTTGTTTTTGTTATTGCAGAGGAGATATACCTTTTTGTAGTGAAGAGTGTGTTGGAACAAAAGAGGTTCTGACATGATCCAATTAAGTTTTGATGATAACAAAAGTATTAATATACAATAGGGTATACTAATTATTTAATCCAAGTGTGCAGATATTCAAGTTAATTTTTATATTCATTTTAAAGCACATTGGAAGCTCTGATATGACAAAGCAAACTCTGATCAGAACTTGAAGACATCAGAAGATGCATATGTGTTTCATCAGAGGATGCAAATTTTATTCATCAGAAGATGCATATCAGACTCTGATAAGAGCAGTGAGAGCCGTTTTGTCAGAAGAACATTCTCTGCATAAATGATTATACTCTGACATTTCAAAAGCTGATGGAATCAATCTTATCCACAGAATTGTGACGTTTGTACTATTGTACGAACTCTTTACCTGATTTGGATAAATCTTTCTCTCCAAGATTGATCGCATACAAGGTTACCTGATTCAAATCAAACACGCTCCACCTTCATCTATAAATTGGAGCAAGTTTGAAGCTTTTGGAGATGACACTTGAACAATTTGAAAAGAGCTGTTACTCTGCTAAATTCATCCAAAAGCACAAAACTGCAAATACAACTTGAACTCATATTCAAAATCCAAGACTTCAGTTTCAGCTTCTGTTAATTCATTAGTTAAACCTTAGAATTTTGTATTAAGATTCTAAGTTAAGTCTTGTATAAAAAGTTGTATTTATTCTGTAACTGAACATTGATCTTTATATCAATTGTTCAGACTCTGTTTTTTTAAACTTGTGTATTGAAGTCTCTTGCCTGCGTGCTTGAGCATTAGGAAGTCTCTTGTTTGTATACTTGAGCATTGGAAGTCTCTTGCTTGTGTGCTTGAGCATTTGTAATCTTTGGTGATTATAGTGAACTCTCTTGGAAGTACAAGAGGACTGGACGTACTCTCGGTTTGTGAGGGGAACCAGTATAAAAATCTCTGTCTCTATCTTTCTCTCTTTCTCTCTACCTTCAAAGTTATTCTTAATTGTGTTTTGTTTTCTAAACCGCTGCAAACTCTGATAAGTTCTCTGTAACTTAGAAGAAATTTTTAAATTACCCAAAACACAATTCAACCCCCCCTTCTTGTGTTTTTCACACCTTCAATTGGCATCAAGAGCCCGGTTCTGTTTTTAATCACCTAACAGTGAGACAGTTTTCTGTTGAAAGACACTATGACTGAAACTCCAAGTGATAGCTTGAAAT
Source organism: Trifolium repens (assembly GCA_030408175.1). Taxonomy (NCBI): domain Eukaryota; kingdom Viridiplantae; phylum Streptophyta; class Magnoliopsida; order Fabales; family Fabaceae; genus Trifolium; species Trifolium repens. Next base: position 36,360,851 of record CP125848.1, on the reverse strand, counting down.
CAGTTCCACATGACTATGATGTTGAAGAAAAGTCAAGCAACAAAGCACCATAGTTCAATGGAGATGCATCTACCTTTTCCTGGTTGAAAGATAGAATCTACAGTCATCTTATTGGTTTAGATGATGAGCTTTGGGACTTGGTTGAAGAAGGGGTAACTTTCCAAGGACTAGATGAAAAGGGAAGGCTATCTGTTGAAGAAAGAAAGAAGTTCACTCCTACAGACAAGAAACTTTACAAGAAGCATCACAAGGTTAAGGATCTTCTCATTGGGTGTATAACTCATGATGAGTACCTCAAGATTACAGACAAATCCACTGCCAAGAGCATCTATGACTCCTTGTGTTCCACATATGAAGGGAACAAACAGGTTCAAGAGGCAAAGGCTACTCTTTTGATCCAACAGTATGAACTCTTTAGAATGAAGGATGATGAGAACATTGAATCAATGTATTCTAGATTCAAAATTCTTGTGGCTGGTCTCCAAGTTCTAAAGAGAAGCTATACAACCTCTGATCATGTAAGGAAGATTTTGAGAAGCTTACCTTCAAGGTGGAGGCCTAAGGTAACAGCTATCCAAGAAGCTAAAGATTTGGACAAACTTGGCTTGGAAGAATTGATAAGTTCACTCATGAGTCATGAGATTGAACTATCTTCTGATGAGCCTCAGAAGAAGCTAAAATCTGTGGCCTTACCATCTATTTCAGTTTCATCTAAGGCTCTGAAAGCCAAAGTTGTAGAATCTGAAGCAGTGGAATCTTCCATAGATAATCAAGAGGAAGGATCAGATGATGATTTCTTTGCACTCTTGTCCAAAAACTTTCAAAAGTGGTCACTAAGGAAGGGCAAAAATTTTCAAGGCAGAGGATCTGGATCAAGAAACAACACCAGCAAAGAGAAGAAGGATGACACAAAAAATTGTTTTAATTGTCATAAGCCTGGACACTTCATGGCTGATTGTCCTGAACTCAACTCCAAGGGTAAAGGAAGAAAGAGTATGATCAAGAACAAAGCCAAGAAGAGTCTGATGGCAACATGGGAGGATATTAATGAACTATCTGAGGATGAAGACTCTGAAGAAGCGAACCTAGCGCTTATGGCCATTGGTGAATCAGACAATGAAAATGATTCAGAGTCTGATACTGACGACATTGATGAGGTAATATCTAAAATGTCTAATACTCAAATGACCAAAGCTTTGAAAGATGTAATGGTGAAGTACATGGGAAAATTGAGTGAGTTAGATTTTTGCAAACAAAAAATGAAGCTCCTCAATGAAAATCTCACCCAGACTCAAGCAAACTATCAAAAATCTCTTAAAACAATTAAGGTGCTTGAGACTGGATGCAGAACATGTCACAAACCTTATGACGAGTATGAAATCTCTCTACAAGAGTTTGTGCACCATAACATAGATAAGACTAGGGTAACTTCTGTAATTCATGGTGGACTTAGCAACTATTATAAAAGACAAGGACTTGGTTCTCTTACATGTCCTGATGTGAGAAAATTAAGTAAACCTGTCTTGTTGAGCAAGTCACCATCAGAATCTTATTCAAACTTTACTAAGGGTACATCAGAACCTCTGACTGTGTCTGGTACTCTTGTGAGCTTGGAACCACAAGATAAGGTATCAGAAGAGGACTCATCTTCTGAACCTAAGTCTTCTAAAACTAAGGTTCCCCTCACATCAGTACCCATGTCTACTCAAGTTAAAGCTGTTAAAGTACCAAAGCCTGTTGATAAGCGGGGCACTAGTACTTCTAAGGCAAACTTGGTAACTGGTTCTCTGACACACTCAAGAGGAAAGTCTCAGAGACAACATAAGCCTAAACATTTTTCTAAAGGCTCAGTTGACTCCAGATCTTCTGATTATTCTAACAAGAAGGATAAGATTCTCAAAACTAACCAAAAAGGACCCATCAGAGTATGGGTACCAAAATCTGAAATAGTGTATGCTGCAGGTATGCACCCAAAGAAGAAAAGAAAGCTCATGGTATCTGGACTCTGGCTGCTCACGTCACATGACAGGAGACAAGCTCTTATTCCACACCCTGAATCAGCAAGAGGGAGGAACAGTAGGGTTTGGTGGCAACCAGAAGGGAAGGATCATTGGTATAGGTACAGTTGGTAATTCTTCTTTGTCAATTTCTGATGTTTGGTTAGTAGATGGACTACATCATAACTTACTTAGCATAAGTCAATTGTGTGATAGTAATTATGATGTTATGTTTAATAAGGATTCATGTACTGTAATTAGAAACTCTGATCAATCCATTGTTTTCAAGGGAAATAGAAAAGGCAATGTGTACAAAGTAAATTTTTCTGATTTAAAGGAACAACAAGTGCTTTGTCTTTTGACACTGAGTGATGAAAAATGGATCTGGCATAAAAGATTGGGTCATGCTAACTGGAGATTAATTTCTAAGCTTAGCAAGGACAATCTTGTCAGAGGCCTTCCAAAAATAAAATATCACTCAGACTCACTTTGTGGTTCCTGTCAAAAAGGAAAAATTGTCAAAAGTTCTTTTAAGAACAAGAACATTGTCTCTACTACTAGACCTTTGGAACTCTTACACATTGATCTTTTTGGACCAGTTAGCACTGCTTCAATCAATGGTAAGAAATATGGATTAGTCATTGTAGATGATTATAGTAGATGGACTTGGGTTAAATTTCTGAGAAATAAAGATGATACATATGAAGTGTTCAGCATCTTCTGCACCCAGATTCAAAATGAAAAGAATTCAAAAATTTTGAAAGTAAGAAGTGATCATGGTGGTGAATTTGAAAATGAACCTTTTTAAAAAATTTGTGAAGAACATGGAATTCTCCATGAATTCTCTTCTCCTAGAACTCCACAACAAAATGGAGTTGTAGAGAGAAAGAATAGATCTTTACAAGAAATGGCACACACCATGATGCATGAAAATAATTTAGCAAAATTCTTTTGGGCAGAAGCTGTTAACACTGCTTGTTATATTCAGAATAGAATCTATATAAGACCTATGTTGAACAAAACAACATATGAACTCTTTAAGGGAAGAAAACCCAATATTTATTATTTTCATCAATTTGGTTGTACATGTTACATTCTGAATAACAAAGTCCATCTTGAGAAATTTGACTCTAAAGCCTGTAAGGGTATCTTCATTGGATACTCTGAACGCTCTAAGTCATACAGGGTGTATAATTCTGAAACTAATATAGTGGAAGAATCAATGCACGTAAAGTTTGATGATAAAGAGCCTGATGATAAAAAGTCAGATTAACAGGCTCTGATAAGTCAGAAGATGAAGCTCCAGAGTATGATAACAACATAGAATCTATAGAAGACTCTGAAGCTCAAGAAGATGCACCTTCTGATGCCGCTCAAGAACATCAAACTATTGATGATAACTCTGAAGAATCTGATATTCCAAGGAACACATTCAAATACAAATCATCACATCCTGAAGAGCTCATTCTAGGAAACAAAAACTGTCCAAGAAAAACAAGATCAAACTTCAGAGTTGAAGAATCATTGTTTGGATTAGTTTCCTTAATTGAACCCAAGACAACAAGTGAAGCTCTATCAGATGATGCTTGGATAGTTGCAATGGAAGAAGAGTTAAATCAATTCAAGAGAAATGATGTGTGGGATCTGGTACCCAAACCCAAGCATAAGAACATTATTGGAACAAAATGGGTATACAGAAACAAATTGAACGAACAAGGTGAAGTCACTAGGAACAAAGCAAGACTTGTTGCACAAGGATACAGTCAACAAGAAGGAATTGACTTCACTGAAACATATGCTCCAGTAGCAAGACTGGAAGCAATCAGGTTACTTTTATCTTATGCAGTCAATAATGGTATTACTCTATATCAAATGGATGTGAAAAGTGCATTTCTAAAAGGTGTCATTTCTGAAGAAGTGTATGTCAAACAACCTCCTGGTTTTGAAGATTTGACAAACGATGATCATGTGTTCAGACTAAAGAAGTCACTCTATGGACTCAAACAAGCTCCCAGAGCTTGGTATGAGAGATTGAATACTTTTTTGGTTGACAATGGTTTTGAAAAAGGACAAGTTGACAATACACTTTTCAAAAAGACCCTTAAGAAAGATATTTTGATCATTCAAATATATGTTGATGATATCATTTTTGGATCAACTAATGCCACTCTTTGCAAGAATTTTTCTAAGCTTATGCAGGATGAGTTTGAAATGAGTATGATGGGAGAATTGAAGTTTTTTCTTGGTATTCAAATAAATCAAACAGAGAAAGGAACATTCATTCATCAATCCAAATATATAAAGGATCTTCTGAAGAAGTTCAACTTAGAAGATTGCAAACCCATGAATACTCCAATGCATCCTACATCAAGTCTAGGCAAAGAAGAGTCTGAAGGCAAGGTTGATCAGAAGCTGTATAGAGGTATGATTGGATCTCTTCTTTATCTAACTGCCTCAAGACCTGACATTTTATTCAGTGTGTGTTTGTGTGCAAGATTTCAATCAGATCCTAGAAAATCTCATCTCACTGCTGTGAAGAGAATCTTTAGGTATTTGAAAGCTACTTGTAACATTGGATTACTGTATCAGAAATCCAATGACTACAAGCTGATTGGATTCTGTGATGCTGACTATGCTGGTGATAGAATTGAAAGAAAATCCACCAGTGGTAACTGCCAGTTTATTGGTGAGAATTTAATTTCATGGGCTAGTAAAAGGCAAACCACCATAGCTATGTCAACAGCAGAAGCTGAATATATATCAGCAGCTAAATGTTGTACACAACTACTTTTGATGAAATATCAATTGGAAGATTATCAAATCAGCAGTAACAATATTCCTTTATATTGTGACAATACTGCAGCTATTCACCTTTCTAAAAACCCTATTTTACATTCAAGAGCTAAGCATATTGAGATTAAACATCATTTCATCAGAGACTATGTTCAAAAAGGTGTAATTGATCTCAAGTTCATTGAAACTGAAAATCAATGGGCTGATATCTTTACAAAACCTTTACCTGTTGAACGTTTTGATTTTATCAAAAAGAATATGAACATGATGGAAATCTCTGATTAACTTAGACTCTGATGAAAAATTGAGTTTGTGAGAATCTAATAGTAATCAGAAGATGAAGTCATCAGAACCTTCTGTATCAGAAGTTGTGATGAGAGTATCTTCTGACATACTATCAGAATCTGATTAGAAGGTAAATGGTTCTGGCGCGTAAGTAAAAATCTTCAGTAAAAACCCTTTCGTTTTCTCAAACTTACGTGTCAGTTATTTAACAATCTTCTAATACACATGTCTTGTTGCAAGAGGATAAAGAAGTTGGTTAATGATGATTAGCATTTCTAATTTTCAATTGTGGTAAAATACTCTACTACCCCTATGTATGTGTACTTGTTTTTTGCGCGTAAGTTTCTATTTAAACACACTAACTGTTCACATTCACACTCTTGCACTCTCACAACCTACACTTTCAATCTTCTAAAACACAGAGCAATTTTTTTTCTCCCTCTTTAGAAACCCTAAAATTCCATATTTCATTCATGGCATCCTCATCAACTTTCCTGAATAGATCATGTTTGATCCTACCAAATGAATCCAACCCTATAGAGTTCGCAAAGGATCAACGCCCATATAAGTATGACGAACTAAATGTGGCGATTGAGAATCCCGTTGATCTTGAGAGCATTAGGGTAAACGGTTTTGCTGAAGTCGTTCATCTATACAAGAAGCAAGGTTTGGAATATTATTTTGATCTTCTCAATGGACCAACTCATACTGATGAAGCAGGTCCTGATGTGGATGAATATCTATTCAAACCTAAGACCAACCCTAAGGACAAGTTTGAATGGACAAACAACTGCAAGATCATCTACAGGATCTTGATTGATAGTGTTCTGCCCAAATTGGGAGGCACTGATCAAATATCAAGTGTTCAGAAGCTGTTTACGTTTAATGTTGCAAAAGGAAATATTGTATATATTGGAAGGCTTATCTTTGATCACCTGTGTCTGTCTATTATCTCTAGCAAAGCTATTGTTAGACATTCAAGACTACTGAGCCACATGTTTGCACAGTGTGGTCTGTTGGATGCTATTACTCCATATCTTCCTGGCTTAGGTACCTTTTTGCTTAGTTCTAAGATTGTAAATAGTAATACATTAAGATACTTAAAGCTGGTGAAGAATAATGAAATAGTTCATCCAACACATCCTGTGTTACTCAGAGAATCTGAGAAAGGCATTGGTGAAAGTTGGCTTGTACATGTCAGAGATAGTGAAGCAAAGAGAGTGATAGAAGCACATGCTGAATTCATGAAAAAGCTGGGTGCTGATGTAGGAGATGGAGAATCTACAAAGCTGACTGTAAGACAATCAAGGCTTTTGGAACAACCTCTTGGAATTGAACCAGTCAAGAGGAAAGCTGCCAAAAGTCCTACTGTTAAGAAAGCTGCTAAGATTCCAAAGACTACAAAAACTACAGCTCCAAGATCCTCAAAACCAAGGGCAAAGAAAGTGATACTGGAGGATCTTACTGAGGAAGAAAAGGAAGAAGCTGTGGTACAGGCAGCTTTGGCCAAGGTTGCAGAGTTTAATAAGAAGCAAGAAGCTCTGAAGGATGGCTATGACTGTGGTATTGATGAAGCTGCATTTGATGATATGCACAAGAAGCTCCCAAAAAGGAATGATCCTCACAATCTGCTGGAACAGCAGACTCTGTATGGTAATGAAACTGGTAAGTTTTCTAATTTTCTTGGAGGCGGCAAAGGATCTAGTGATTATTTCAGAAGATTTCAATTCCCTTCTGAAATTAGAGTTAAACATGCTTTTGATAAGATTTTAAAAGGAGTTAATTCTGAGAAAGTCATTGACCTTTCTGAGAATCAACCATCATCAGAGCAGTTTAACCTCATCCTATATCACCCATCAGAATCTCAGGCTAATTTTATATGCAATAATGCAGCGCAAGCTTCCACAAGCACTGCACCTGCTATTCAACTTTCTATTGATGATGATTCTGATAAAACCCCATCACCTCCACCTGCACAATCCCCCAACCATCAAGAAATACCTACCACAACACCACAACAAGATGAACCACAAAATGATCCCCAACCAAACTCTGAGATTGTTCATCATGTGAACACTCAAGAACAACCAAAAACACCTCAACCAGAAAATACTGAACCAGAGACTACCCAACCAGAAAATCAAATCCCACCAGAGCATAACCCATCAGAACATGATCGCCAATCACCAGAATCTAATCAAGATCAAGCCTCAGAAACTCTTCATGCTGACGAACATGTTCATGAGAAATCCCCACAACATGTGGCTGTGGACAACTCATGCGATTTACCTACACCAATCAAGACACATGTTCAACATATAAATGAGACTATGAATCTTGAAATCCTACAAAAAACTCCTCCTGACCAATCACAACATCTCCAACACCTTTTGCAGGATCTCTCTATGGACTGCATATTTTTCCCCCCTCACCTACCCTCAAGAATTATCAATGAACCTCTTGACCAAACTCAGGATGACATCACTAACCTGCTGCAAGCTGTTGACAAGAATCTTAGGAGAATGTCCAGTGCCATTCCACACAGGTCTATTGACACAACACACATTGACAAAGAGTGTGACCTTATGAAACAAAATCTGGTACTCATGATTCGTTCTGTCAGAAAAGCTTATACTACAGACTTGAGTTTGAGGAATGAAATAGCTAGGAAGGAAGAGGAAGAGAGGCGTGAAAGGGAAAGATTGGAAGCTTAGGAGAGGGAAAGAAAAAGATTGGAGGATGAGCGTATAGAAAGGGAAAGACAAGCTGCTGAGCAAGCCAGGCTAGCAGAAGAAGCTAGAAGAGCTGCTGATCAAGCAAGGCTTGAGCAACTTGCTAGAAATGCACCAGAGTATGCTCAGCACGTATTGGAAAATCAGGATAATTTTCAAAGAAGGCTTGATGAGCATTCGTCTATGCTGGATGCTATTATGGAAACTCTTCAGAGCATCAATGCAAGATTGCCTCAGCAACCTGATCAACCTTAACCCCTAGGATTCTATGCACATGTTCTGATTATTTGTTTAATGTTTTATCATGTTCTGATATCTGTTTTGTAACTTGCTGAATATTATTTTCTTATTAAGTACTCAGTTGCTTATTTAATTATCTTCTGCGTTCATTATTTATTTCTATGTTTATTATTTGTTGATTATTTTTTTATGAGTTCATAAATGATTTTGAGACAAAAATCAACACAAAGATTTGAAAGCTAAATAATGAGTTTATTCAATTGAAAATTGTTGATTACATAAGTTTCTATCCAACTTTTCACTTGGATCCTACATAAAACAGCTAGTCCTAAATCTAGCTTATTTGAATCTAAGGGAAATGGAAGAGTTCACGACATTCTCTTCACTTCCTTATTGGGAAATCAATGAAAAGTGATCTCATTGATTATGAAGAGGGGTATTCTTCCTTGGGAGGAACATATGTACTCAAGAATTCCTTCCAATCAGAATCCCATTCAGATTCTGACTCAGATAAGGACTCTTGTTGTTTAGTCTTGGATCTCGTTTGATATTTGACTCTGACAGGAGCAGAAGTTGATGCCCTCATCTTTTGAAGTTTCTTCTTAGACTCTGGATCGTGTTGAATCTTCACTTTCTTCTTCTTCTTCTCCTGCACTCTCTTACTTTTGATCACTTTTCTATCCTTCTCCATTGTTGATCTTTCACAATGGAATGGAAGTGTTGAGTGAAATGACAAAGTTCATGGTCCTTATATAGTAGTTTCAAAATAGACAAGTTCTTGGTTTTTACGACAAGCAATTTAATTGGAGTAGTTGTAACCACCTTGACTGCATTGAAACTCTACTTTTGACCATTTTTTTTTCAAAATTGTCATTTATTTCTTGTCAGTTTTATCTTTTTGTTTAATGACAAAAGGGGGAGTAAGAGCTGTTATTAATTTATGAGATGCTAAACTGAAACCAAATTCCAAAAATTTTATTTTTCAGTTATGTCTATATACAATATAATTTTGAGGAAAATATTAGTTGAAATTTGAACTTCTGATACATGGTACATATAAAAGAAAATTGCACTTTTCTTTCATAGGTATCAGACTTAGGGGGAGAGCTTGCAAACCTGGCCTCTGAAAGTCTAGTGTATTAGTTTAAGTTCAAAATTCAAATGAATATTTTTAAACTGATTTAATTAATCATTGCTGAACATAGGGGGAGCTTGCAAAACTCATCAACCTAAGAGATGCTTGATAAATTTTATCAACAACCATTGTAAATTAATACTTGGTTTGTCATCAATCAAAAAGGGGGAGATTGTTGGAACAAAAGAGGTTCTGACATGATCCAATTAAGTTTTGATGATAACAAAAGTATTAATATACAATAGGGTATACTAATTATTTAATCCAAGTGTGCAGATATTCAAGTTAATTTTTATATTCATTTTAAAGCACATTGGAAGCTCTGATATGGCAAAGCAAACTCTGATCAGAACTTGAAGACATCAGAAGATGCATATGTGTTTCATCAGAGGATGCAAATTTTATTCATCAGAAGATGCATATCAGACTCTGATAAGAGCAGTGAGAGCCGTTTTGTCAGAAGAACATTCTCTGCATCAATGATTATACTCTGACATTTCAAAAGCTGATGGAATCAATCTTATCCACAGAATTGTGACGTTTGTACTATTGTACGAACTCTTTACCTGATTTGGATAAATCTTTCTCTCCAAGATTGATCGCATACAAGGTTACCTGATTTGGATATCAAAGGTACTATCTACAGCTGGCGCAATCTCACCGTATCAAATTCAAATCAAACACGCTCCACCTTCATCTATAAATTGGAGCAAGTTTGAAGCTTTTGGAGATGACACTTGAACAATTTGAAAAGAGCTGTTACTCTGCTAAATTCATCCAAAAGCACAAAACTGCAAATACAACTTGAACTCATATTCAAAATCCAAGACTTCAGTTTCAGCTTCTGTTAATTCATTAGTTGAACCTTAGAATTTTGTATTAAGATTCTAAGTTAAGTCTTGTATAAAAAGTTGTATTTATTCTGTAACTGAACATTGATCTTTATATCAATTGTTCAGACTCTGTTTTTCTAAACTTGTGTATTGAAGTCTCTTGCCTGCGTGCTTGAGCATTAGGAAGTCTCTTGTTTGTATACTTGAGCATTGGAAGTCTCTTGCTTGTGTGCTTGAGCATTTGTAATCTTTGGTGATTATAGTGAACTCTCTTGGAAGTACAAGAGGACTGGACGTACTCTCGGTTTGTGAGGGGAACCAGTATAAAAGTTATTCTTAATTGTGTTTTGTTTTCTAAACCGCTGCAAACTCTGATAAGTTCTCTGTAACTTAGAAGAAATTTTTAAATTACCCAAAACACAATTCAACCCCCCCTTCTTGTGTTTTTCACACCTTCAGAGTGTAGACAATAACAAATTGAAGAAATTGATGAAGCGAAAGAGAAAAATAAGTTCCTTTACTACCTGCGTTTTTCGTAGTAGTAGTTGTTGAAACTGAAAGTTAAAGTTTCAACTTTTAATTTCAAGTTAATTTGCTTGAATTTATAATGTGTGCTCCTTGTGTATTATTATTGATTTAAATAAAATAAAGAGGGTGTGATTGTGTCACAGCAATCCGTTATCATAAATATTAGTTTGTTTTTAATTCATTAGCTTAGTTAATTAGTTATCTTAGTATTAGTTTGTTGCTATTTTAATTTATTATCTTAGTAAATTAGTTATCTTTGTGATTATCTTAGATATCTTAGATAAAATTAGTTACTAGTTTCCTATCTTTATGCAATGATTGGTAGAGTTTGTTACCAACTTGCCTCTATATAATAACATCTAAGTGAATGGATAACACACAATTAAATTCATAATAAAATTACTTTCTTAAATCCTCTCTTTGCACCTTTGATTCTTAGCCATCGAGTAACATTCATAGAAAAAAAGGACTAACATCCCTAGTAATCCAAACACCTTTTCTATCAATCTACTATAATTCTATTTCAATTGGTATCACCCTGTCATCTAGACCATGACAACACGCTCTCAATCTATCCCAGAGCTAGAAAAAAAGTTTGAGGACCGTCAGGCCGACCTAGAAAAAAAGGTTAACGACCATCACGCTGATGTACATGTTCGATTTGATCAACTTGGGTCCCAGATGGAAAACAGCATGGCTGAATTACGCGCCATGATTTTAACTTCTTCCAACCATTGTGATAACCATGGATCGCCGGGACGAAATTTAGGCAATCATACACCGGAAAACAACCAAAACTCTTATGTGACTTGTATATCAAAGGTAGATTTTCCTCGTTTCAACGGGAAAAACATTCGCGATTGGCTCTATAAGTGCGACCAATTTTTTCTGCTCGATGCTACTCCGGCAAATTCCATGGTTCGTCTAGCATCAATTCATCTTGATGATTTGGCTTTACAGTGGCATATGAATTACATGCGTCAAAAATTCAATATTTACCCCACTTGGGAACAATACGTCGCTGATATTACTGCTCGATTCGGCGATGCTTTTGAAGATCCTTTGTCCTCTTTGTTGCAAGTCAAACACTCTGGTAAGGTACAAGATTATATAGATCAATTTGAATTAGCTTTAACCCAAGTCAACCTCATCCCCGAACATTCCCTTAGCATATTCTTGGCTGGCTTAGAATATCACACACAAATGCATGTCTGGATGTTCAACCCGTCATCAATTGCACACGCTGCCAATCTGGCCAAACTCCATGATTCTTCTAAAGAAACATTTCCCAAAAACCCTTCACGTTATATGAATTCTTCTTAACCAGTCACTAGAACTCCAAACCAAACTTCTACTCCCACACCAATAAACACTAATTCAACTCTCAACCCCGGCAAACCTACCTTTGTTCGAACAACTCGTTACTCTGCTGCAGAAATGGAAGAACGTCGCGCAAAGGGACTTTGTATGTTTTGTGATGAGATATTTACCCCCGATCACCAAGTAAAACACCGACGTACTCAGTTAATGTATATGGAACTACACGGTGACGACTCCCCGTTAATCGCTGACAGCCCTATATCAAACGTATCTGAAACTGAGGATTCTACAACTTTTGATACCACTTTTGACAACCCTCAAATTTCTCTTCAAGCTCTAACCGGAGTTTCTAATTACCAAACTATGCGTATTTCGGGTTTGCATGATAAGAAATTGCTTCACATTTTACTTGATAGTGGGAGTACTCATAACTATTTAGACTTGAATATAGCAAAGAAGCTTGGGTGTAAATTAGAAGCTATACCACCCTTACCTGTCACGGGTGGTGGAGGCCATAAACTAGAAGCTGCCTTTACCTGTCGAAATTTTAAATGGGTGCTACAACAATCTGAATTCACGGCTGATGTTATTGTACTTCCCTTGGTTTGTTGTGACCTCATCCTGGGCATTCAATGGCTAAAATCATTAGGTCCAGTCCTATGGGATTTCGAAAAATTACAAATGGAATTCAACATTCATGGCAAGAAGTTTGTCCTGCGAGGAGCTAAGGACACTGGAATTAAACTCATCAACAACAAGACCTTATCACAAGCCGTTCACCAAGGAGCAGAATTATGCTTTCTTTCGATGGAGTCTCCATCCAACAAGTTCATCATTCCTACATGTCATCTGTTACACACTCAGGAGAATACTCCTATTTTACATTCTGATTTTGCATCCTTAATAGATACATATGAAGATATATTTGCGGAACCTACTGCTTTACCATCGGCTGGAGTTGGGTTTGACTATAAAATTCCCCTCAAAGACGATGTTGAACCTTTTAATTTGAGACCCTACAGGTATTCCGCTGTTCAGAAAACCATTATTGATAAATTGGTTCAGGATATGTTATCTCAAGGCATCATCCAACATAGTAACAGTCCCTTTGCATCCCCTATTGTTTTAGTAAGAAAAAAGGATGGTTCTTGGAGATTATGTGTTGACTACAGAAAGTTGAACAAAGGCACAATTAAGGACAGATTTCTTATTCCTCTAATTGAAGATTTAATGGATGAGTTAGGAGGTGCCACAATCTTTTCTAAACTTGATATGCGGTCAGGGTACCATCAAGTTAGAATGGCCACAAGAGAAGAACATAAAACCGCATTTAAAACCCATAATGGTCATTTTGAGTACTTAGTCATGCCCTTTGGACTTACCAATGCTCCAGCATCATTCCAATCTCTTATGAACCATGTATTTCAGCCATTTCTCAGGTAGTTTGTGATCGTTTTCTTTGATGATTTGTTAATTTATAGTCGTTCTCATCACGAGCATGTTGATCATCTAGCATTAATATTTCAAACTATTAGAGACAACAACCTATTCCTTAACAAGTCTAAGTGCTCGTTTGCTTCTCCTAGAGACACTTTATCACCAAAGAGGGTGTGTCTACCAATCCCTCTAAAATCATGGCTATTAGCAATTGGCCTCAACCTCAAAACCTGAAGCAGTTGCGTGGGTTTCTTGGCCTAGCTGGATATTATAGACGCTTTGTTAAAGACTTCGATAAGATTGCCAAACCTCTAACTGATTTGCTCAAGAAGTATAACTTTGTATGGAACGAGGAAGCAACTTCTGCCTTTTCCTTGTTAAAACAAGCCTTAATTACCGCACCTGTCTTAACTCTTCTGAATTTTAGCAAGAAATTTATAGTCGAGACCGATGCTTCAGGAAAAGGTATTGGAGCAGTACTAATGCAAGACCACCATCCCATTGCCTACATAAGTAAATCCTTGGGTCCTAGGCAACAAGCTTTATCTGTTTATGAAAGAGAGCTTCTTGCAATTGTCTACGTGGTTCAGAAGTGGGGTGCATATCTATCACACGCCCCTTTTATAATCAAAACATATCAGAAGAGTATTAAACATATTCTGGAGCAACAATTGAATACACCATTCCAACAAGTTTGGGTAGCAAAACTTATGGGTTTTGAATTTGAAATCCATTACAAAGAGGGAGTCTCTAATGTAGCAGCTGACGCGCTTTCAAGGAAAACTGGTGCTGAGCTGTTAGCAATTTTGCTGGACAATGGATAAACTGATCTGTTAGGTACGATCAAAGCTTCCTGGTCTGTTGATGCTTACTTACAACAAGTTATACGTGCATTAGAAGTAAATCCAAGCTCTTATCCAAAGTTTTCTTGGGTTAATGGCGAGCTCCGTAGGAGAGGCAAGTTATTAGTGGGTAATGTTTCATCCCTCAAGGACACAATCCTGCAATGGCTTCATGATTCCGCATTAGGAGGCCATTCTAGTAGAGATGTGACTGCAACAAAAATTAAATCATTGTTTTATTGGAAAGGGATGAATAAAGACATTCACCATTATGTGAGAAATTGTGGTGTTTGTCAACAAAGTAAACCTGACCTTGCTGGTTCCCCAGGTTTACTCCAACCTCTTTGTAACATCCCAACTTTATTTAACATAAGGAAAAATTAAATAGAGTTAATTAGTGGAGCAAACTCTCACAATTATTCATGTGTAGGATTAAAACGAAAATTAGTGGCTATGGAGACCACTAGGTGTGGCCCACATTTTGGATTAAGAAATGATATAAATAAGTGGAGGGGGATGTTGTAGTGTACAATCAGTAAACAAAAGCAAACAAACACTCCCTTTGAGCTCTCTTTCTCTCCCACGAAGCTACAACAACAACAACTAGAAAACAATTCCAAAACCTCCCCTTCATATCAGAAGCTCCAGCTCTTCAACCTTGTGCCTTCCAACCTTGCATGTACGAACTTCTCTCTTCAAACATCTCACTTGAAGCCACAAGGAAGTTAGTTCCTCCCTTCTCCTTAGTTTGGCCGTGCACCACCTGTCATACCCTAATTTTGCCCCATACATTTTTTATTACCCTTTTGCCCCTCATATTTTTTATTTATTCCAATTTTGCCCCCATGGCATTTTTGCACTTTTTAAAATAAGTCAACAAAATCTTTTTTTCAATTTAAAAATCAATGTTGACACAAAACACATGGAACTATTTTTTCTTGCATGATCATAAGAGATAAAATTTTACCATTTTTGCCCTCACATTTTCTTTATT
Organism: Trifolium repens; assembly: GCA_030408175.1. Lineage (NCBI taxonomy): Eukaryota > Viridiplantae > Streptophyta > Magnoliopsida > Fabales > Fabaceae > Trifolium > Trifolium repens. The sequence continues at coordinate 36,345,715 of CP125848.1, read as the reverse complement.
TATTTATCTTTAATTAGTTACTTGCATTTCAAGAAACCTTTTAAAAATCAATTTTCAATTCTTTTTTTTCTTCCATTCTTGATCCATAAATATTTCACATAATCATATCTCATCATGCATATTTTTATTTCTTGACATATTTATTTTATTTTCATATATTATTTTTAATTTGTTTTATTCCAAAAAAAAATCAAAAGAGATACAAAAATTTCCCCAATCATTTGACACCTCATCATGGAATAGAAGGTTCCATTCCTTCTCACCACCTCATCACTTGGTACAAAAAAATCAACAAAGGATAGTACAAAAATCATCAAAGAATCAATTTCCATTTTACCCTCAACAACTCTCACAAATCACCATTTCTTTAACCTAATTCATTCCTATAAATAGAAGCATGAAATTCAGAGCCCTAGGTTAGCCAAGAACCTCAGAAACGGCGCAGCTAGCATCTGACCCAAAAGCTCCATTTTTCCATTTTTTCTCAAAATCCAAAATCCTTTAAAACACCTTCAAACTTCAATCTCTTCATCAAATAAGCTTCTAACAACTTCCAGTAGCAAGAAACAATCATAAATCGCAAGCTCTAACCCACAATTCGAGAGAATCAAAACCTCAAGAACTCAAATAAAAAAGGTGTTAATGGAACGTGAACTTCCAGCCTTTGTTTCACCCATTTTTCAACACCATTCATCATCAAATAACACATAGATCCTTTTCCAATCATTAATCGAACTTAATTCCACTCAAATCGCGTTTTTCCCAATTTTGAGTTTGAACTTTTTCTCGTTATTTTTCACAACTGAGACGCTTATTGAGGAAACCAAGAGTAGATTCATGATCTACGTAAAATTCCGAGCAAAACCATATACTCACTTTCCATTTTTGGTGGAGTTTTGAAACTCCGGTGAGAAGCACCGTCGCCGGCGTCATGTTGTTTCAACGAGGAAGAAGAAGATGTACCGTGGTCCTTCACGTTCCCAGTTTCATCAACAGCCGTCAGATCAAGATATTATGTCGCGTCCGTTGGATCAACAGCTTAAGTGAGGAGCGTTGGATGGATTAATGAGCAGATCTGACGCTCTTCAACGCGCTTTCCACCGTGTTCGTCTTTTTCTGCGACGTACAGGATCCCTTTCTGTTTGACTTTCTTTATTTATTATTTTTTCTGCAGACTTGCTATTTGCACCCCCGTTTTTTTTGCTATTCTAAGTTATTTGCACCCCCCTCCTGATTATGATTTAAGTGATTTTTTAGCTTATTTGAAAAAGCACTTATGTGACTTATTAGCTTATTTAAGCTCATTGAGTCACTGCTTATGCTTATATTATATTATTTTCCACTTGTGATTTTTTCTTTCAGTCTTATTTTCATAAGTATTTTTTCAATTAAGTTGTTTTGTGCATAAGTGCTTATTTAGGGTTACATTAAGCTCTTTAGCTTATTCGTCCCTAATTCTTGCACAACATTAATTCATATACAGTAGTCACTGTATACAAACTTTTACAACTTTTTTTCAACTTATTTTCATAAGTGATTCTCAATTAAGTTGTTTTGTGCATAAGTGCTTATTTGGGGTTTCAAAGAGCTCTTTAGCTTATTTGACCCTAATTTTTGCACAACATTATTTTAAATACAGTAGTCACTGTATATGAATTTTATTTTGCTTTCTTAGCTTATTTTCATAAGTCCTTTTTCTAACTTAAGTTGCTTTTAGCTTATTTAAATAAGTGCTTAAGTGATCCAAATTACTTCTCTAAGTACTTTTGGGTCATTTTCTCTTGCACAATATTTTGTTCAACCCTAATTAGCTTAGGTTAATCATGTTTGCTTATGTTAAGTTATTTATTTACCTTTACACATATTTATTTAATTGCTCGCAACTGTATTTTTGCACCATATTTAATTTATTGTTTCATGCATGATTATTTAGTATTGCATATTTGGATTACCCATTTATATCATATTGATTCATGCATTTGCATTTATACTTTGCTTATTTTGAGATTTGCTTCATTATTATTATTACTTGTATTCTGCTATTCTGTCTGCTCTGGTTCTCTTGCTCTTTTCTTTTGGACTTTTGTTTTCATAATCAAACATAATCAAACTTTTTGCAATAACTAATGGATGAAAAAGGGAGAACCTGGCAGTTGCCTCGTTCTTCCCCGAGTTGTCTTGGTGACCGGACAGTTGACTAGTCGCTCAAGCTGCTCTCATTCTAGAATGAATTCTAAAATAAACCAACAATCGTCTTTCTTTCAGACATCATTTCTTAATAAAGTTAATTAAAGGCTTTTCATAAGAACTAAAGAATGAAAAGGAGAGAATCTGGCAGTTGCTTCTTTCTTCTCTGAGTTGTCTTGGTGGCCGGACAGTTGACTAGTCACTCAAGCTACTCTCATTCTAAGATAAGCTTTAAAATAAACCAACCCCCCGTACTTCTTTCAAACACTATTTCTGAATAAACTTAATCAAAGGATTTCACGATAATGAATGAAAAAGGGAGAACCTGGCAGTTGCTTCGCTCTTCCCCGAGTTGTCTTGGTGGCCGGACAGTTGACTAGTCACTCAAGCTGCTCTCATTCCAAAAACAAGCGTTAAAAGTTAACCTTTACACACCTAAACTTCTTTTCAGAAAACATGGATATATGCTTTATCCATTCCTCTGACACATATACAGCTTAAGCCTCCAAGTGGAGCACACAAGCGTCATTGTATCAGCGGAATGCGAGTTAAGTCACATCCGTTAATCAAACTTTCTTTTTTAACAATGGATACGCGTTTTATCTATTCCTCTGATACAGACACAGCTTAAGCCTCTAAGTTGAGCATACAAGCGTCGTTGTATCAGCGGAATACAAAATAAACGATATCCATTTAAAATCAACCAACCACACAAACATTTTTTACCAAAACTACGTGAGTTTTGAGTTTCCCATTGCACCGGGGAATACGTAGGAGCGGGCTCCTACAACCGTCAAACTCAATTAATAAAAACCCTTATTTTCTTTTAATTTATTTTGGAAACGAAGTAGAGATTAGGTAAGAGATAAAGTAATTTAATTCAAACCTGCGCAAACAAACCCCAAACCACCTAAACGGTTCCCATCGAGTACGATGGATGCGAGGGGTGCTAACACCTTCCTCTCGCATAACCAACTCCCGAACCTAAATCAAAGGTTTTAGCGATATTTCCCTTTCCCCCCACGGGATAAATAAACGTCGATGGCGACTTCATTGTATGAAAAATGGAAGTGATTTTCCAGCCCGCTACAGCTGGCGACTTCACTGGGGACGCTTGAGAGTTAAGCCCAGTTTAGTTGGTTTGTTCGTTTGTTTGCTTTTTCAGGTTTGCAGTATCTTGCTTTATCTTTTATTTTTCTGTCAATTATATCTGCTTGGTTGGCTGTTTCTCTTCTTCTACTCCTTCTTTTATTTTTCTTTTGCCCTTGAGGCGTGGTTACTATGAGAAGCTCTACACCCGAGCTTGAGAAAAGCTTAGGCTAAGCTAGGGGTCTTTATGTTGGGTCACCGGACAGTTGACTAGTGACTCCGGCATAATCACCTCGCCTAGAGTAGATTCTCGTGAGAATGTCAGGACACGGGACAGTTGACCAGTGTCTCTGATGTTTTCTTGGAGAGTCCATGACTCTAGGGACCTTTTATTATCCGGTCTAGAACCAAACCTGTTGTTAGAGACCTCTGTTTAGAACCCGTGTCAAGGTTGCTCAACGACCTTACCTAGAGGAGATTTCCTTTTGGACAGGTTTGTCGTGAGCTCCGCAATAGCGACATCGTTTCCAAAGGGGCAATCCGTGATTTTAGGCACTTTATCAACCTTAGAACAACATGTGAGAGGGATGGGTTACAGGTAACTTTGAGCCTTCCAACCTCAGAAATGATGTTCAAACCTATGCTTCATTGTGACAGAATCTGCTACAAAAGTGCATTCATGCATCCATGCACTCATGCATTCATTCATAAAAAAATCATGACAAAATATTTTTGCATAACATTTGCATAAAAAAATAAATTGATAAAGCATAAAAGACTTTTACATGCATTTGCATTCATACAAAAATCATTATCTCATCCTCACCCGTTCACATCAACAGAGTCATATCCCTGACACCGACACCGGACTCAAAGCATTTCGAGGAAATCATGGAAAATATGCAGAAGCAGATTGATGCTTTGAGAGGCGATGTGGACCAAGTGACCGACAAGTTGGACCGTGTTTTGGAAATGCTAGCTAGTCTTGGCTTGCCTTCACATCAAGTTATAAGAGTGGATGATGCAACAGTAGGGGCAAATTTTTCAATTGACCCCTCATTGTCAAAGGTGGTATGGCCTTCATGCGGCTCATCTTCCGGACATACTTCTGCAGTTGCTCAAGTCACCCAAGAGCCAATGGTGACCAACAATGAATTTCTGATTGGCCAGCCAAGAACTCATCAGGTCCAACCCAGTTTCGCTTTACCTCAAAGTCTAGATGACCACAAGAATGCTCATCAAGGTGATAACTCTAAGGGAAAGTCTGTTGTATCCCCAAGTGAGGAGACTCGCCAAAAGTTCAAGGCAATGGAGGACAAGCTAAGGATGATGGAATCATTCTTGCCCAGCAATGTCAGCCCACCTCACTCTCACTCTCGCTCAACGGTGTCTGCTCGCACCCCTTGCTTCAAGCGTCAGTATCCAGTAACTGTTCGACACCAACAATCCCAAGGGTTTCCAAAACAGGCAACACGGACGCCTTTGAAACATTCTCAGTCAGGACGGTTCACGCAGAACTTGGGACATCAACAGAATCAGCCAAATGCCGCTAAAAAGAAAAAGGTCTTTGATTCCATCCCAATACCTTATAGTCAGCTTTTTCCACATCTGGTGAGCAATGGGATGGTGGTGCCAATAGCGTCATTACCAAGGAATCCACCTTTCCCTGCTTGGTATAATGCAAAGGCTAAATGTGAATATCACGCTGGGGCAAAAGGGCATACTATTGAAAATTATAGAACCTTCAAGCAGGAAGTTCAGAAATTGGTTGATCAGAAACTGTTGATTTTCAAGGAAGATGGGGCAAATGATGTCACTCCCCAAAATGGTCTGACATCACCAACGCAAGTCCCATACCTAGCAGCTGCACAACATCAGCAACCTCATGGGTACTCTGTCCAAGTGCCTGTGAATCTTGTGCCACAAAGAAATCAGCATGTACAACAGACTCAACAGCAAGCTAAAAAGGTCTTTGATCTGATTCCTGTGTCATACAGTCAGCTTTTGCCATATCTGGTGCACAATGGGATGGTGACCCCAGAAGCTTTAAGGCCAATGACTGCGCCATTCCCTGTTTGGTATGATACCAAGGCTAAATGTGAATACCACGCTGGGACTGAAGGTCATTCTACGGACAATTGCAGGACATTCAAAAACAAGGTTCAAGAGCTCATTGATCAGAAACTTTTAACTTTCAAAAAAAGAGAGCCCAATTGTGAAGGATAGTCTGTTGTCCAGTCATGCAAACCCATTTGTGGATGCTAATCAAGAGTTCTAGGACTGAATCAAGCCATGAAACTATTTTTATGCTGTCCTGTTTTAATTTCCTTGTTTGTTAAGCTTTATTAGCATTTTAACTTTGTTTGTTTGCAATGGTAATCTTAATGAAATAATAATGCATGTTTTGAATCCATTCTTTCATGTTCATTCACTTTTCTTTCTTACTCTTCACAAAAGCAAAAATATATATCAATATTTCTCATTTCAATTCTTTCTTTATCATTTCTGTTTGAACGAAGATTGGAGAGAGGATGATGAAAAACGAAATAACCAAGTTGCTACAGTATGCTTTCAAATAAAACTTTGCTGATGATGTAAGGCATTGTTTCAAATCCCCAAACACCGGAGAAATAAGGGAGATAATCCGTAGTCACCCCCTTTGAGCCTAGAAGTTGGTGTTTCTTTCTATACGAAAAACCCGCAATCTTAACCCGGGACAGGGTAGTGTTCAATTAACTCGACCTTGCGTTCGAGTTTCAAGAGAAAAGCAAAACTCAATAAGGTGTTCCTCATCACCCATCATCAAGGCAGTCACAATTCGCCAAACAAAATACAAAAAAAAAAGAGAAAGAAAAGCCCGCTAAGTCAAAACCTCAAAATGGCTTAGGCAAAAATTAGGGTATCCCGCTAGACTAAAAATGCAAAAGAACAGTCTAGGCAAAAGTTAGGGATTTAAAAAAAATATGATGAGAAAGTGAATGTCACCAAGACTAACGACAAAACAGGATCATGTGACCAAAACAAAGGCAATGTGACTGCCACAATAAAAAGGGAAACACATCCTCTGTTCCCGAGCCATCATATTTTCACCATCACAATCTCAAAAACCTCTTGGGACTTGAATACATGAGTGGAGTTAATTGAACTTAGGACTGAAGATCATCACGAAGAAGAGGGACGGGTTAAAATCAAACTTTGAGCCTTATATCCTTTTATTCAGAAACCGTGAACCAGGCCACGTTACAACCTTCAAAAGACCTAATTGAAGCAAGGTTTAGCTTGAAAGCATACGGTAGCAAGGTTGTGTTAACCTGACTCCCAAAAATCTTTTGTTAATATCATACTCTCACACTTTCTTCCACAATATACATCCATTGTACATAAATACCATCTCAATTTCAATTTCAAAACTTGCATTAAAATTGCATTAGAATTACTATTCCAAGCAAACATGTTTATCTGCAAGTCAGCACTTGACAATAAGGAAGTTCCAAACTCTGAGCTGTTACCGAGCAATCAAGAAGAGCCTTGGGCTAATCAGGGGCAGTTATCTCAGGACTTCACTTAATCATGGGGCACATCCCTTAGAAAAGTCATTTGGCATGGACAGAGTGTCATAAGGTCGCATCATGGAAAGCGGTATCGGAACCCAGTTTTCAAGGACCTAACAAATCAGTTTAGAACGCTCTTAATCAGGGGCAAATCACCTTGGGATTCTGAGCAAACTCTAATGACTAGGGGAAGATCACCTGAAGATCTTGTTGGCCCGGCCAAACATGTTCCAAGAATGGATCAATCTAGGGGCAAACCTCTATGAGAGGGAGAACCAATATCAGTAAGTTGGCAAAAATCAAGGGAAAAAGCAAAATACTTCAAATGCCCAACAGACTGGGGCAAGATATGATACACAGGGGCAGGTTCTCCCTATACCTTCAAGCTACTCAAGCAAAGTCTGGTAGATATCTGCAACCATTAAGTCCGGAACTGGTGTCGGGAATCAACATCAACCACCAATCCACAAAAGGCCTTGATACAAGAAACACTCACCACCCACCGTAGGGGCACTAATAATTGTCATGCATCAGTCATGTCATTTCATTCATGCAAGCAAATAATTGTCATGCATTAGTCATGTCATTTCATTCATGCAAATAAGCGTCATGCATTAGTCAGGTCATTTCATTCATGTAAATCATTAGCATGTATTGATCATGTCATTACATTCAAGCATCAGGTATGCCCCATACCACAAATCCAATAACCTCATAACCAAGAAGTCAAATCAAACATCCACAATCAAGAACCTGACCTTGTATTGGCACACCTTCAAAGTCCAATGATTATTGGCAAACACCTTCAAAGTCCAATGATTATTGGCAAACACCTTTAAAGTCCAATGATTATTGGCAAACACCTTCAAAGTCCAATCATTATTGGCACACCCTCAAAGTCCAATCTTTATTGGCACACCCTCAAAGTCCAATCATTATTGGCACCCCCTCAAAGTCCAATCATTATTGGCACCTCCTCAAAATCCAAAATTCATTGGAACCAAAATAAAACCCAGTGTTCATTAACAGCCATGTTGAAACCCGATTTCCAATAGCACACAATCATTTCGTGTCATCATATATATTAATCATGCATTTCATGCATAAATAATCATGGTAAACATGCATTCATAAAGCAGGCTCGAAAGTTTTTCCTTGCAGAATACAGCTTTTGGTCACTTAATCACAAGAAAGGCAGATTAACCTTTTTTCCTAGCAAGTCGGTTGGTAAACTGTCTCCCCAGCAGACTAGTTGAAAAATCACCTCCCCAGTGAATGGCAAATTTTCTGGAAATTCTCTGCTACAGGATAACCGCAACAGTTTGCATAAACACGAAATCTACTTAACTTCAGAGGGATCTTCAGTGAGAGCTGGATATGATCTACTTAACTTCAGAGGAATCTTCAGTGAGAGCTGGATAAGATTTACTCAACTTCAGATGGATCTCCAGTGAGAGCTGGATAAAACCTTCACAACTACAGATTGACCTTCAGCGAGAGCTGGACAAAATCTCTTCAACCACATATTGACTTTCAGTGAGAACTGGATAAAATCTTCACAACTACAGATTGACCTTCAGCGAGAGCTGGACAAAATCTCTTCAACCACATATTGACTTTCAGTGAGAACTGGATAAAATCTTCACAACTACAGATTGACCTTCAGCAAGAGCTGGACAAAATCTCTTCAACCACATATTGACTTTCAGTGAGAACTGGATAAAATTTTTTCAACTACAGATTGACCTTCAGTGAGAACTGGACAAAATCTCTTCAACCACAGATTGACTTTCAGTGAGAACTGGATAAAATCTCTTCAACTACAGATTTGACCTTCAGCGAGAGTTGGATAAAATCTCTTCAACTACAGATTGATCTTCAGTGAGAGCTGGATAAAATCTACTCAACTTCAGAGGGATATTCAGTGAGAGCTGGATAAGATTTACTCAACTTCAGAGGGATTTTCAGTGAGAGCTGGATAAAAACCTCAACTTTAGAGAAATTTTCAGCGAGAGCTGGATAAGACAAACTTCAGATTGAATCTTCGGCGAGAGCTGGGTAAAATCTTCATCTACACAGATGGATTGCCAGCAAGAGCTGGGTAAAGTCTACACAGATGGATTATCAGCAAGAGCTGGGTAAAGTCTACACAAGATGGATCGTCAACGAGAGTTGGGTAAAGTCTACACAGATGGATCGTCAACGAGAGTTGGGTAAAGTCTACACAGATGGATCGTCAACGAGAGTTGGGTAAAGTCTACACAGATGGATCGTCAACGAGAGTTGGGTAAAGTCTACACAGATGGATCGTCAACGAGAGTTGGGTAAAGTCTACACAGATGGATCGTCAACGAGAGTTGGGTAAAGTCTACACAGATGGATCGTCAACGAGAGTTGGGTAAAGTCTACACAGATGGATCGTCAACGAGAGTTGGGTAAAGTCTACACAGATGAATCGTCAACGAGAGTTGGGTAAAGTCTACACAGATGGATCGTCAACGAGAGTTGGGTAAAGTCTACACAAGATGGATCGTCAACGAGAGTTGGGTAAAGTCTACACAGATGGATCGTCAACGAGAGTTGGGTAAAGTCTACACAAGATTGGACGTCAACGAGAGTTGGGTAAAGTCTACACAGATGGATCGTCAACGAAAGTTGGGTAAAGTCTACACAGATGGATCGTCAACGAGAGTTGAGTAAAGTCTACATAGATAGATCGTCAGCGAGAGCTGGATAAAATCTACGCAGATGAATCTTCAGCGAGAGCGAGGAAAATCTACACAGATGAATCTTCAGCGAGAGCGAGGAAAATCTACACAGATGAATCGTCAGCGAGAGCTGGATAAAATCTACATAGATGAATCTTCAGCGAGAGCGAGGAAAATCTACACAGATGAATCTTCAGCAAGAGCGAGGAAAATCTACACAGGGGAATCTTCAGCGAGAGCTGGTTAAAACCTCTACAACCACAGATCGACCTTCAGTGAGAGCGGCTGGATAGAATCTCTTCAAACATCACCAAGTTTTTCAGCATAGATGGCTGGTTAAGGTTAGTATCAGTAGTCCTATTTTAGAGTTACTCGTTTCCACAAAAAGAATAACAACAGGTATACTCGATCCACTTATCACATCAACATTCACTTCCTGGCAAAATTAGGGCATTCTGTATTTAATTATCTTCCACCAAAAGAATACGAATATCAGGGCTATTCGCATTCTTATGGTTTAAGCTAATTAAATAGGGGCAGCTGTCATACCCTAATTTTGCCCCATACATTTTTATTACCCTTTTGCCCATCATATTTTTTATTTATTCCAATTTTGCCCCCATGGCATTTTTGCACTTTTTTAAATAAGTCAACAAAATCTTTTTTTCAATTTAAAAATCAATGTTGACACAAAACACATGGAACTATTTTTTCTTGCATGATTATGGCTTAGCATGATCATAAGAGATAAAATTTTACCATTTTTGCCCTCACATTTTCTTTATTTATTTATCTTTAATTAGTTACTTGCATTTCAAGAAACCTTTTAAAAATCAATTTTCAATTCTTTTTTTTCTTCCATTCTTGATCCATAAATATTTCACATAATCATATCTCATCGTGCATATTTTTATTTCTTGACATATTTATTTTATTTTCATATATTATTTTTAATTTGTTTTATTCCAAAAAAAAATCAAAAGAGATACAAAAATTTCCCCAATCATTTGACACCTCATCATGGAATAGAAGGTTCCATTCCTTCTCACCACCTCATCACTTGGTACAAAAAAATCAACAAAGGATAGTACAAAAATCATCAAAGAATTAATTTCCATTTTACCCTCAACAACTCTCACAAATCACCATTTCTTTAACCTAATTCATTCCTATAAATAGAAGCATTAAATTCAGAGCCCTAGGTTAGCCAAGAACCTCAGAAACGGCGCAGCTAGCATCTGACCCAAAAGCTCCATTTTTCCATTTTTTCTCAAAATCCAAAATCCTTTAAAACACCTTCAAACTTCAATCTCTTCATCAGATAAGCTTCTAACAACTTCCAGTAGCAAGAAACAATCATAAATCGCAAGCTCTAACCCACAATTCGAGAGAATCAAAACCTCAAGAACTCAAAAAAAAAAGGTGTTAATGGAACGTGAACTTCCAGCCTTTGTTTCACCCATTTTTCAACACCATTCATCATCAAATAACACATAGATCCTTTTCCAATCATTAATCGAACTTAATTCCACTCAAATCGCGTTTTTCCCAATTTTGAGTTTGAACTTTTTCTCGTTATTTTTCACAACTGAGACGCTTATTGAGGAAACCAAGAGTAGATTCATGATCTACGTAAAATTCCGAGCAAAACCATATACTCACTTGCCATTTTTGGTGGAGTTTTGAAACTCCGGTGAGAAGCACCGTCGCCGGCGTCGTGTTGTTTCAACGAGGAAGAAGAAGATGTACCGTGGTCCTTCACGTTCCCAGTTTCATCAACAGCCGTCAGATCAAGATATTATGTCACGTCCGTTGGATCAACAGCTTAAGTGAGGAGCGTTGGATGGATTAATGAGCAGATCGGACGCTCCTCAACGCGCTTTCCACCGTGTTCGTCTTTTTCTGCGAGGTACAGGATCCCTTTCTGTTTGACTTTCTTTATTTATTATTTTTTCTGCAGACTTGCTATTTGCACCCCCGTTTTTTTTGCTATTCTGAGTTATTTGCACCCCCCTCCTGATTATGATTTAAGTGATTTTTTAGCTTATTTGAAAAAGCACTTATGTGACTTATTAGCTTATTTAAGCTCATTGAGTCACTGCTTATGCTTATATTATATTATTTTCCACTTGTGATTTTTTCTTTCAACTTATTTTCATAAGTATTTTTTCAATTAAGTTGTTTTGTGCATAAGTGCTTATTTAGGGTTACATTAAGCTCTTTAGCTTATTCGTCCCTAATTCTTGCACAACATTAATTCATATACAGTAGTCACTGTATACAAACTTTTACAACTTTTTTTCAACTTATTTTCATAAGTGATTCTCAATTAAGTTGTTTTGTGCATAAGTGCTTATTTGGGGTTTCAAAGAGCTCTTTAGCTTATTTGACCCTAATTTTTGCACAACATTATTTTAAATACAGTAGTCACTGTATATGAATTTTATTTTGCTTTCTTAGCTTATTTTCATAAGTCCTTTTTCTAACTTAAGTTGCTTTTAGCTTATTTAAATAAGTGCTTAAGTGATCCAAATTACTTCTCTAAGTACTTTTGGGTCATTTTCTCTTGCACAATATTTTGTTCAACCCTAATTAGCTTAGGTTAATCATGTTTGCTTATGTTAAGTTATTTATTTACCTTTACACATATTTATTTAATTGCTCGCAACTGTATTTTTGCACCATATTTAATTTATTGTTTCATGCATGATTATTTAGTATTGCATATTTGGATTACCCATTTATATCATATTGATTCATTCATTTGCATTTATACTTTGCTTATTTTGAGATTTGCTTCATTATTATTATTACTTGTATTCTGCTATTCTGTCTGCTCTGGTTCTCTTGCTCTTTTCTTTTGGACTTTTGTTTTCATAATCAAACATAATCAAACTTTTTGCAATAACTAATGGATGAAAAAGGGAGAACCTGGCAGTTGCCTCGTTCTTCCCCGAGTTGTCTTGGTGACCGGACAGTTGACTAGTCGCTCAAGCTGCTCTCATTCTAGAATGAATTCTAAAATAAACCAACAATCGTCTTTCTTTCAGACATCATTTCTTAATAAAGTTAATTAAAGGCTTTTCATAAGAACTAAAGAATGAAAAGGAGAGAATCTGGCAGTTGCTTCTTTCTTCTCTGAGTTGTCTTGGTGGCCGGACAGTTGACTAGTCACTCAAGCTACTCTCATTCTAAGATAAGCTTTAAAATAAACCAACCCCCCGTACTTCTTAATCAAAGGATTTCACGATAATGAATGAAAAAGGGAGAACCTGGCAGTTGCTTCGCTCTTCCCCGAGTTGTCTTGGTGGCCGGACAGTTCACTAGTCACTCAAGCTGCTCTCATTCCAAAAACAAGCGTTAAAAGTTAACCTTTACACACCTAAACTTCTTTTCAGAAAACATGGATATATGCTTTATCCATTCCTCTGACACATATACAGCTTAAGCCTCCAAGTGGAGCACACAAGCGTCATTGTATCAGCGGAATGCGAGTTAAGTCACATCCGTTAATCAAACTTTCTTTTTTAACAATGGATACGCGTTTTATCTATTCCTCTGATACAGACACAGCTTAAGCCTCTAAGTTGAGCATACAAGCGTCGTTGTATCAGCGGAATACAAAATAAACGATATCCATTTAAAATCAACCAACCACACAAACATTTTTTACCAGAACTACGTGAGTTTTGAGTTTCCCATTGCACCGGGGAATACGTAGGAGCGGGCTCCTACAACCGTCAAACTCAATTAATAAAAACCCTTATTTTCTTTTAATTTATTTTGGAAACGAAGTAGAGATTAGGTAAGAGATAAAGTAATTTAATTCAAACCTGCGCAAACAAACCCCAAACCACCTAAACGGTTCCCATCGAGTACGATGGATGCGAGGGGTGCTAACACCTTCCTCTCGCATAACAAACTCCCGAACCTAAACCAAAGGTTTTAGCGATATTTCCCTTTCCCCCCACGGGATAAATAAACGTCGATGGCGACTTCATTGTATGAAAAATGGAAGTGATTTTCCAGCCCGCTACACCACCCTTCACACCTTAGTAGGATTATCTTCTCAAATTGGAGTTTGATTGTGTGAGATTCAGACAAGCTGAAGCATAGGAGTCTCAAGGATTAAAGATTAAACCATGGGTAGAAAGAATTAAGGTATGTTATGACTCTTAAAATTTTCCCCTTTTCTAGAATCAAATCCCTCAAATCCTAACCCTTATTCAAAATTCATGGTTGCATGTGGTTGGAACACCAAAAATACGAATTATGAGACATTGGGTATGTCATGGGTGAAGTAGAAGGTGAAGTTTCGAAGGATTTGGCAGAGCTGCATACCTGCAACCTGGTAAGCTCGCTTAGCGAGCAAACCACTCGCCCTGGCGAGTAGTGCAGAGCAGCATGCACTGAATGCATGTCCTTCCAATTCGTGCTACCATTCTCTCTGTTTCTGGTGAGTTGTTCCTAACCCTTTTGATTCCTTCTCAGTTGTATTAGGACAACATTCATTCTCTAAACCATAAGCAAGCTTTAGAATATACCTAATTCCATTCCTTTCTATTTTGTTCAAGAACACAAATGGGGTTTCAGTGAGTTCTGAATTGCAGAGGACTTTGTGGCTGTAGCTGAGCTTCGATTCAGTGATAAAGCTTCTAAACAGGTGGGTTCTTTAGGATAGTTTAGTTAGTTTTTCCCCAATTATGAATTTTGCATGTTAACTTAGGAAAAATTAGGAATTAATTGTGTGAGGAGATATAACTCCCAATTTCTCTTCTATTCTGCTCTATATTAATTATATTATGTTTCTGCACTTTCTCAGAGGATGATTGTAGGTGTACACTTTTAAAATTAATGATTTTTCGTAAACAGGGTGTTTCTGCATGAACTCGCCATAGCGAGCTACTAGCGAGCATTCATGGCGAGCTGGGCTCTGAGCTGATGAAACTCGCCATGGCGAGCTTTTGCTCGACACAGCGAGTTGATTTAGGTCAGGACCTGTAATCTCGCCATAGCGGACTGGTGACTCGCCGTAGCGAGTAAAGTGCAGATTGACTCGTATTTTCAATTCCTAAAATATTCCTAAAGCACTCGTTTTATATCCTCATCTGAGATAGATAGCTTGCAGATATATAATGTACTTAATGTTAAACGGAAAGTCAAGCACAATTCTGGATCTTAGCGCATAACTTAGTTATTATTAGGCTTGTATGCTCCCCGGGTTTTGGGAAATTATGGTAGTAAGAACTAAATTAGTATCAGTCAATTAGGTGCGCTTTATGATGTCGCTTTATGGACTCCCAATGGGATAATCCATTAGGATATGTAATGTGAGCTGTATGCCGTGATCGATTCGATCGACGGACATGGCAGGCTTCCGAGAGATGCTCACCTCGGAGAATCCTTGCGGTTAAAATGAATAAGAGTTTTTTTATCTGTGTTACACCTTTATATGATGCTATTATGTTATGATTAGTTATGCTAGAATGATTCGACTGATTTTAGGTGCCCCCGGTGTAGTCACCTCTAGGAGGGTAGTAGGACTCACTGAGGCTTAGTAGTCTCACCCCATTTCAAACAATTTTTTTTTAGGTAAACAGGATATTCGGAGCAAGGACCAGGTAGGAGGCTGACAGTTGGAGCTGAACTTGGATTGTCCGCCTTGAAGATTTTATTTCTTCGTCTTGCTATTTGTTTATTATCTTGTTTACTCAGAATACTAGCATTTACCACTGTATTTTGTTTGTTATTCCTTCTGTATTCGAAGCAATTTGTATCTTGCTAATTTAATTAGAAAATTTTATTTGTACTCAGATCCATATTATGTATGTCTTGACTAAATATTCTAGATTTTTTTAGTTGGGGCGTTATAATTGGTATCAGAGCAGGTCGATCCAGTATCGGACCTTGCCATGAGTCATTCCAATCCTCCCTAATAAAACAGACCCTTTGGATCTGGACTGCTTACGCTGAAACCATCGCGTGCTGAGCCTGATCAACTCAGTATTGTGTATGGTAGGCAGAGTATTATGGTTTAGAACTGAAGTGAACCCAGGAATTCCAGCGGTAAACCCGTAGCGAAACTGCAATCGAGGAACAATCGTTGAAAGAAACTCTTATAAGAGAATATCGGAACAGTGGCAAATGGTGCCACATGAGTAAGTCGTGGAATGCAAGTGTATCCTTATACTGAAGTGCGTAGTACACAATAGTATTCAACTGGCACAGTGTGTCAGATGAACTCCCTGAACCTATAAGTAAACTTGTCCTAGCGAGAGCCTAATTTCAGTCAAGTTTGTGAGCCAATCAACACCCTAGGCCAGTAAGCGGTAAATCAAACTCACCCAAAATTCAAGTTAGCGTAGGATTGGGAGTTATGGTATTGTGCAAAGTAGAAGATTGGACGAACCACATAATCATTCTCTTTCACTCTGCTTCACTCGCTTAGCGAGTAAAAAAACACGCTGCAGCGAGCTTAGCAGGCTGCTGCTGTTGCTTATTGTAGCCTGGTCCTCTGTTCAGTCATTTTGCCATGATGAACAGTCTCAAGCCCTTTTTATTCATCTTATCATTCTACTTTTTGAGTTTTAGTATAAACCATTCCAAGCTACCTTGTGAGCATAAGAGTTGTTGAGGAATTACGTTTGGAGACGTTATTGAGATTTGGAGACGATAAGAAATTGGACTGAGTGCATCTTTCCGTTAGAAACCAATAAGTATAGTGACCCTACTAGGAGCTTAATGATAACTGACGCAACGATTAGAATCCTTGTAATCTGCATCCGAACCCGGGAGAACATATTTAAGTTCAACCACGTGTAGAATTCAGAATTAGCAACCCGGCATAGAAATCCTGGTAGATATCCCCGTTATAGAAGTTCAAGTCGAACCGTCCGTATTTGAGTAACCCTTTTAGCACAAAAGCACATTCCATTATCTTCTCAAGTCACCTTATTAGGTTATCCTTTAGAATACACTTAACTAAGCTGCTCATACCTTTGAACTCGTAGGAACGTTTCTACCTCACCACTGAGAGTCAAGTTGCATATAGTACAACAAATAGAAATTTCCTTTCCAACCACACCAGTCTTTAACAGTATATCCAGCAAACTTTAGAGACCCAAACATAATTAGATCAATAGATAGGAGTCCATATGACATCCTGTGAGCCTTCGATCAAATTCCGGAAATACTAGTACAGAACAGTTTAGCAATCAAACCAATGATAGAACCTTGTCACATAAGTACGACCTTGACTCACATCAAAAGCTAAATTTTCTCTAACAATACCATCACCTAAACAGGTTTGTTAAGACCGTTGCAATTAAGTATTCATAAACTAGTAACCCAGCACTTATGGCCAGTTAATTATCTCGATAAGAATAGTGGAATCTTAGCATCTATACCTTGATATTTCCTCAATTGCAAACCTATTAGGTTAACACCTGCGACAATTACTTGTAGATGCCAATAAATAGGACAACCTGTCATATATACTGGTAATTACACCGAACCATCATAGGCTAGATTTTGATTAATAATAGCAGCTGAGAGTTATCTTTAGCACAATCAGCCACCTGAGCCAATCCGTAGTTGCCTTGTCATTAGATAGTTTAGAGACCGGCAATTTAGTTCCATACTAGTTTGACTACACACTACACGGATTCAAGCACTAGGACCTGGTAGCTATAAATTAGAAGAATCATTAACCGTACATTGAGAGTTGTCAGTCAGATATCATTAGGCTATTACTACAGTATCGTAGACCAAGTAGACACCCAGTCTGAAGATTAGGATTAAACCGTCATAATTTAACACTATCCGGATGCCAACCAGCCTTATTACCGCTTAGGATATTAATACTAGAAGCCGAAGACACAAAAACAACATTAGTGCCAGGTAGTAGGAGACATGACTGGATTAGATTAGCAAGTAGAAGTCCTTACTAGAGACATCAGCCACCCATACCAATCTTTTAGTACACATGATTAGTTACCCAGACACAGGCAAACGAGTTAGTTCCAACTCAGGTTAGCCAACCAATACCTCCATACATTCAGACCTTCCAGCTAAGAGGATATTAGGATCAATTAGACGTTCTACCGGTGGGAAATTATCAGCGAGAATCATTGAGTGGAAACATAGTTACCCTAACCTGAGAGAACTGACAGAAGTATTAGAAATTATAGAATATGAGTATTAACTCGTGGAGGACAAATCTCCAATTGCCTAATCATCCCTAGAGATCCTAATTCCGTAGAGTCCTTGACCCGAACAATGCTCAATTCAGTATTCACAAGTCTTGAAACACCATGAACGTATGCGTCCTCTAGCCCGTCTTGTCATACCTCAGTTGGAAGAATTCTATTCCTCTCGTGCCTTGATGGTCTGACAACCACGTGTCGTACCTAAATTCTATTAGGGTGCAAATTTTTCAAATTCCTCGAAGCCAATTGGTTACATCAAGGGTGATGAAGTCACACTTGAGTAACCGCATTAAATGTTTTCAGTTTTCCAGTTAAGTTATTATTAACAGAAATCCATCTGCAAAAGTTAATTATTCTCGAGAAGGTCAAGAATACTCTCAGTTTCATTTCTTACTCACTCGGTTGATCGGTCAATCAACATACTTCAACTACTCCGGTCGAACTTATCTAGATCTGTAGCAGCAAATCAGTTAAACTTTGTGCACTCAAAACCAGTAATCTGTTCTTCAATAAAGTTAGTTATCTATCTTTCGTGGCC
This sequence comes from Trifolium repens, assembly GCA_030408175.1. Lineage (NCBI taxonomy): Eukaryota > Viridiplantae > Streptophyta > Magnoliopsida > Fabales > Fabaceae > Trifolium > Trifolium repens. The sequence continues at coordinate 36,327,435 of CP125848.1, read as the reverse complement.
TTATCAGTTGAACTTAAAATTAAGTTTGGACCAGCCCCTAAATCTGTGGAATTAAGTTACACCAGTGAAAGCAGTGTTGAGGATTTAAATCTGCTAACTCCGTGCTTCTAACTATGTAAGATCAACGTGTTAACCCTGAGTGTCTCTGCCCGAACATTTCAACTTTCCAAAACTCAATTCCTGTAATCTCGTGAGATAAAGCGTTAAAGTTAGAACGCCTGAACCAGAATATTCCAATTCCAAGCCTAGTTGCAAGTAATTAGTTGGTATGAGTGTAAGAGTTAATCACTCGTTCGAAGTAATACATCAATCCCTTTTTGGAAACCCTTTCTCCTATTGTTAGTGATCTGCTAAGATAAATCAGTCAACCGTGCTCAGCCAAACCATTCAAATCAGCCCTAGCGTTACAAACTCGGACCTTATACTTTCAGCTAGCCAAGTTCCATACATTAGTTACCAGCGAAGGACTTCAAACAAGTTTGACCTGTAACCCTGAGAATGATCTGAACCTAAGTGCGTCCACGTGTTAAATGTACAACTTGATCATCGTGTCGTGACGGGATAGATAGAGATTGTAGGTGGGATTTTATCAGATAACTATAAGTTCGTCTACGGATGAGTTCAACTCGTTGATAGAAGAACCCGTAGTGTTTAGACAATTTTTCACTCGTTTTATATCTCTATCGATTCCGGAGTAATTACACAACACGCGATACAGAAGTACATATAATATGTCGAGCATGGTGGTACTCAGAAAGGAAAACGACAACATGATTAAGAGAACTCGGAGCTGACAATATCAATACCAGGCCAGATACCGACCTTCTAAACCAGTTGGAACTGGAATTAATTCCATTGGGAATGGAATAAGCGTATTGGTAATAAGTATTTGAGTCAGAGTGCGCAGCACTGGAACTTTGAGAATGGATGAAGTTAGATCTTGGATGTAGATGTGGACAATCTACTCTGATATAATTATAGAAGACTGAATTTCGAGGACGAAATTCTTTAAGGGGGGTAGATTGTAACATCCCAACTTTATTTAACAGAAGGAAAAATTAAATAGAGTTAATTAGTGGAGCAAACTCTCACAATTATTCATGTGTAGGATTAAAAAGAAAATTAGTGGCTATGGAGACCACTAGGTGTGGCCCACATTTTGGATTAAGAAATGATATAAATAAGTGGAGGGGGATGTTGTAGTGTACAATCAGTAAACAAAAGCAAACAAACACTCCCTTTGAGCTCTCTTTCTCTCCCACGAAGCTACAACAACAACAACTAGAAAACATTTCCAAAACCTCCCCTTCATATCAGAAGCTCCAGCTCCTCAACCTTGTGCCTTCCAACCTTGCATGTACGAACTTCTCTCTTCAAACATCTCACTTGAAGCCACAAGGAAGTTAGTTCCTCTCTTCTCCTTAGTTTGGCCGTGCACCACCCTTCACACCTTAGTAGGATTATCTTCTCAAATTGGAGTTTGATTGTGTGAGATTCAGACAAGCTGAAGCATAGGAGTCTCAAGGATTAAAGATTAAACCATGGGTAGAAAGAATTAAGGTATGTTATGACTCTTAAAATTTTCCCCTTTTCTAGAATCAAATCCCTCAAATCCTAACCCTTATTCAAAATTCGTGGTTGCATGTGGTTGGAACACCAAAAATACGAATTATGAGACATTGGGTATGTCATGGGTGAAGTAGAAGGTGAAGTTTCGAAGGATTTGGCAGAGCTGCATACCTGCAACCTGGTAAGCTCGCTTAGCGAGCAAACCACTCGCCCTGGCGAGTAGTGCAGAGCAGCATGCACTGAATGCATGTCCTTCCAATTCGTGCTACCATTCTCTCTGTTTCTGGTGAGTTGTTCCTAACCCTTTTGATTCATTCTCAGTTGTATTAGGACAACATTCATTCTCTTAACCATAAGCAAGCTTTAGAATATACCTAATTCCATTCCTTTCTATTTTGTTCAAGAACACAAATGGGGTTTCAGTGAGTTCTGAATTGCAGAGGACTTTGTGGCTGTAGCTGAGCTTCGATTCAGTGATAAAGCTTCTAAACAGGTGGGTTCTTTAGGATAGTTTAGTTAGTTTTTCCCCAATTATGAATTTTGCATGTTAACTTAGGAAAAATTAGGAATTAATTGTGTGAGGAGATATAACTCCCAATTTCTCTTCTATTCTGTTCTATATTAATTATATTATGTTTCTGCACTTTCTCAGAGGATGATTGTAGGTGTACACTTTTAAAATTAATGATTTTTCGTAAACAGGGTGTTTCTGCATGAACTCGCCATAGCGAGCTACTAGCGAGCATTCATGGCGAGCTGGGCTCTGAGCTGATGAAACTCGCCATGGCGAGCTTTTGCTCGCCACAGCGAGTTGATTTAGGTCAGGACCTGTAATCTCGCCATAGCGGACTGGTGACTCGCCGTAGCGAGTAAAGTGCAGAATGACTCATATTTTCAATTCCTAAAATATTCCTAAAGCACTCGTTTTATATCCTCATCTGAGATAGATAGCTTGCAGATATATAATGTACTTAATGTTAAACGGAAAGTCAAGCACAATTCTGGATCTTAGCGCATAACTTAGTTATTATTTGGCTTGTATGCTCCCCGGGTTTTGGGAAATTATGGTAGTAAGAACTAAATTAGTATCAGTCAATTAGGTGCGCTTTATGATGTCGCTTTATGGACTCCCAATGGGATAATCCATTAGGATATGTAATGTGAGCTGTATGCCGTGATCGATTCGATCGACGGACAAGGCAGGCCTCCGAGACATGCTCACCTCGGAGAATCCTTGCGGTTAAAATGAATAAGAGTTTGTTTATCTGTGTTACACCTTTATATTATGCTATTATGTTATGATTAGTTATGCTAGAATGATTCGACTGATTTTAGGTGCCCCCGGTGTAGTCACCTCTAGGAGGGTAGTAGGACTCACTGAGGCTTAGTAGTCTCACCCCACTCCAAACATTTTTTTTTTAGGTAAACAGGATATTCGGAGCAAGGACCAGGTAGGAGGCTGACAGTTGGAGCTGAGCTTGGATTGTCCGCCTTGAAGATTTTATTTCTTCGTCTTGCTATTTGTTTATTATCTTGTTTACTCAGAATACTAGCATTTACCGCTGTATTTTGTTTGTTATTCCTTCTGTATTCGAAGCAATTTGTATCTTGCTAATTTAATTAGAAAATTTTATTTGTACTCAGATCCATATTATGTATGTCTTGACTAAATATTCTAGATTTTTTTAGTTGGGGCGTTATACTCTTCCAGTACCACAGAGAATTTGGGCAGACATCAGTATGGACTTTATCGAAGGTTTGCCAAATTCCTCGGGTAAACAAGCTATACTTGTGGTTGTTGACAGGTTAAGTAAATATGCACATTTTATCTCGTTAGCTCATCCTTATACTGCTGAAGATGTAGTAAGGATCTTCATGGATAATATTTTCAAATTACACGGTATGCCTGACACTATTACAAGTGACAGAGATCCGATCTTTGTTAGCCGTTTTTGGAGTGAATTTTTTAAATTACAAGGCGTAGCACTGAATAAATCCACCGCATACCATCCTCAATCTGATGGCCAAACAGAAGTTGTTAATAAGTGTTTGGAAACTTATTTAAGGTGCATGTGTTCAAGCCAATGAAGTGGAAGAAATAGTCACAAGAAAGGTGGGGTTTGAATTGTGACCCTTTTAAAATTTAAACCTGCACTCTACAAAATTAATCTCAAGTGTATGCTTGGATAAATGTTAGTGAAATATAAAACTACCAGTTCGGAGAATGTTCTCTGAATGGTCTCTGCTGCGTGAGAATTAAAAATAAATGTAAATAAAGTGGTATGTGTGATGTGTGTATACAGTAAATAAAGAGTTAAAGGTAAGAGAGATGCACACACAACAGTTATACTGGTTCACCCAAATCCTGGGCTAGTCCAGTCCCCACGCCTGTGAGTTTTCCACTATGATCTTTGAGATACTACCGATCTCAAATACAAATCTTCTTTGATCTAAACCGAGATCAAAAACCTTAAGCCCTACAAGCTTAAATCTACCCCAGCCCTACAAGCTAGTAAGGGTGAATAGTTACGTATTGACTTGAGCCAATCTTTCTTTTACAAAGGAATTGGTTTCGGATCTAAGCTTAAACACAAACTCAAAACTAGTTTGAGAAGCTTATACAAAATACACTCAATAATATTTGATCAAAGAGTTGATAGAGAGTTGGAGTGTGAGTGGTAAAATGAAGAGACAAAGATACAATCACTTAAAAGTGGATTGTATTGAAAAGTGGTCTCTTGATGTATTTGCTTTTTGAAACTCAAACGTTAGTTTGAGAAGCAAATAAAATTACTCAATAAACTCAGAAGTGTTGATGAGAATGAAGATCTTGAGTGTGAGTAATAAAAGAAGAGTTTTGTGACTTGTTGAGAAAAACAAGTGGTTGATGATTTGTAGCTTCAACTCTTACTCTTCAAATGATGCCAACCATGCTATTTATAGATGGAGAGGTTCTTCTGATATTTGAACTTCAAATATGACAGTTGGAAATAGCTGTTGTGAGATGGGCAAAACAGTCCATTCAAATTTGTACTTTAAGTTAGCCTGGAGACCATTCTTCTTATGGTCTCTCAAATGTGGAGATGTAAGAATATCAGAGATATTATTTATGCCAACTGTAATGAGCTGTTTATGATGATATATCTGTTGCAAAACAATAGCCCATGTGTGGAAATAGCTTTTGGATAAGAATGTAGCTTGTAGGCAAAATCTGGGAGACCATTCTCCTGTCTGCTGGAGACCATTCTCCTGACTGCTGGAGACCATGCTTCTTGTGCAAGAAAGGAAGCCAACGAATTTCTCTAGCTGTTGCAAGCTGTATGACAGTTGTAAAACACTATTTGAAGCCTAGCATAGTAATTATTCATGAGTCCTTGCAAGGACAAGTGAATAGTAAAGTTTAAACACTTGTATGGATAAGAATTGTTTCTTTTGTGATTCCTTTTGTACTTGGATCAGATTTGAAGCTTCTTTGCAAGCTGTAGAATCTTCTTGTCTACTTCTCATTGGTCTAAATTATTTCTCTAATGATTTTCTTGGAGACCATAAATCCTTATCATTCATATGTGAGCTTAATATCCTTAAAAGAACTTCCAAGAATCAAAATGTATTCCTTGCCTTAAGTGACTTATTCTTGCTGTTGTGATTCTTGAAATAACTCCCATATAAAAATTCATTCATGTCTTGTACCAAGTTGACTTATGGAAAACTGATTATCCTTGAACACGCAAACTTGGGAGACCATCCTGAGAATGTTCTCCTGACTTGTAAATATTTCAACTTTTGAAATGATTTCTTCTTCAAACTTGATTCTTGTCATTTTGCTGAATTGATATGAATGCTCTTGAGCGAAATAGACATGTTCATGATGAGAACATTATTTCATAAGAGTTGATAATGTTTCTTTCTTTGGTTAATCAACTTTGAAATATTTTATTGTTGCAAAACATTCCATAATTCTTCTTTTATGTTTTGCACATATTGTTGTTTGTTCATTTAGTATCTTTGATATGATATAGTGGAGGCGTGAGAGTACTCATCTTGAGGATTATCATTTTCTAGTTTAGAGAATGATAAAAACATTTATACCTTGTACATAAACTCCTTTGAAAACTCACGGAAGATAATTCTCAAACTTTCTCATCTTGAGAAACTTTGATAAGATAAAACTTTGAGTAGGTTTTGACGATCTTCAACATATGCATCATTCCCATTGTTGTTAATTGTTGATGTAAATCTTCACAGCATGTAACAAAACTCAATGTGAGTTTTGACATAATAACATCAAATATATTCTTGTGTAGCTTGTGATGCAAGTTTTCCCATCTTGATTCTTCAACTATGATCTTCATATTCTTCCTTGAATCTTCAATACTCATTGTGAACTTTGTGATGATAGAAGACTATTAATCATAAAAGTCACTTTGTTGTTAAACCTTCCCATGAAACCTTTTATGCTTCAAACAACATCCTTTGAAAATCTTCATGAAGCTTGTGATGCTACTTTTTGTTGGAGTAAGCCCTAAGAGCCAATCTATTTTCAGAGTATTTGCTTTAGGAGTTTGAATATAAATATGACATTTCTTTATTATGTTTGTAAGTTTACAAAATAATAAAGTCCCTAGAATAGATAGTCCGTTTAATATTAAGTGTGACTTAATCATGAGATTACATTAAACATAAGGACACTATTCTTAAATATCCGTAGTCGAGCTTTAAGGTAAAAGGGATAACCTTAAAGGTATAAAGACTATTATGAAGATAGACCGATAATCGCATCTCATGGATCATAGGATAAGGAGTTATCAAGTCTTGACATAAGTATAAATATTAAGAGTAATATTTATACTGGATTGACCCGCTATGAGAGTAATACATGAATGTTATGCAAAGTGTCATAAGTTACTCTCATGGTGATAATGGTGTATACCACCCTTAGACCTGAAACCACTTTGTACCCTAGATGTGGAGTCAAGTACTTTGTTTCTGATCTAACGTTGTCCGTAACAGGATAACTATAAAGGCAGTTGATGGGTACTTCACGAAACATGCTGAGGGACAGTAGTGACCTAGATGGAATTTGCCAATCCTGCATAACAGGATAAATGTCACGGGCCCAATATTGAACTGGACAAGGATGACACCATGTATGCCTTGTGTTCAATATAGCCATAAGGGCAAAGGGGTAATTATACACACTAGTATTATCACAAAGGTTATGTTTAGATCACATGATAATTTCTCGTAACTTGAGTAGCAGTGATGTGTTGCTAGATACCGCTCACTGTTTATTATAATAAATATATGATTTAATATAATTGTCAAACGTTACGGAAACCTACAAGGGTCACACACATAAGGACAGTCTAGTGTGAGATTGGAACACCGTAAGGTACGGTGTACCTCAGAGAAATATGGAAATATGATAAGGGTATCACGGTAATTAAATAAGCAGTACACCAAAAGGAATGGTGAGGGAGCACTCATGTGTACATGACACATGGGGCATGCACCCCCCTTTAGCTTGTTTAATGAAATGGGCTTTAGTGTAGTTGTAGCCCAATGACAAGAGTTTGTCTTGGTGCACAAGACAAGTGGTTCTATAAATAGAACCCTTGTGGTAAAGAAACTACACTTGATGCAAACCCTAATCCTTATTTCTTGCCTCCTCTCACTTGAGGCCTTCATCTCTTGGAGCTAGCACTCCTTTGAAGGTTACTGTTCGTGTGGACTGGCTAGAGGCGTTGTTCTTCGTCATCAACGCTCGTGATCATCTTCCGTTCGTGATTCAAGTATTGATAATTCCCGGTTCGTGATTCAAGTGTTGATCATCCACCGTTCGTGATAGAAAAGAATTTTACAACAAGAGGTAAAATCCTAAACACAGATTCATGCTCATTCGTAAGGATCATTAAAGGAAAATTTTATATTCCGCTGCTTTTCAATCACTATTTTCCTTCACTTTTGTTATCATCTGATGCTACTCCAATTCTTTCATTGTTTGAGTATATAAAGTGCACTTGTTGATGTGAGTGACCTCTAGCTCATCCACTTTTGTCATTATCTATCTTTCAACAAAAACTCAAGTGCAAACATCAGTAGATCACCATTCATAAAACTTAACATTTATTCCATAAGGTTTGTTGTCATTAAAACACATATCAAAAATGGGTTTTGCCTCAACAATCTCCCCCTTTTTGATGATGACAAACCTATTGAATAAATCTTATGTTTTATGGATGGATATAATAACAAATGCAAGAATGTTCATAGATATGCAATTAAGCTCCCCCTAAACACATGCTAGAGTTTAATGTTTATCATTCTAATTAAACTCCCCCTAAATACATGCAAGAGGTTAATTCATAACATTCTTCATTAATTAGTTTCATCTAACATTTCTCTCTCATTCTCTCCCATCATATATATATCTCTCCCCCTTTTGTCATCTATCAAAAAGTATTGGGGATTATTTAAAATATGAAGTGCAATGATAGAATCAAAGAGTAGAAATGTATTGCGCATAGAAATCATGCAATTTAGAAGTTTATTCACATATCACACTTTTCAAGTTTGCATTTAAACATTTAAAGCACATATCATGTATGATGATTAATAATCATTTCAACTAATATTTCAATCATATCATGAATAAAGATTAAATCATATGTAAACACATGCAAGCATTTGATTTTAAAAAAGATGCAATACACTCTCAATTTTTAGAAAAGGTGGTTTTGACCTCAATGACAATGTAAGTTGTAAGGAAACACACATTCTTAAATTTAGAAAACTTACCCTAAGTCTTATGAGATGAATATTCTCTAAAAGTTTCAATTTACTTGGATAGAGGTAACATTTTCCTTTAAAACAATATCATTTGCAAAAAGATGGACAAGACTATATGTAGTCATTTGAAGAATAAAAGATCATTTGAAAATTGTCCATGAACTTCAAAATCAGAGAGAAAATTACGCATATTAGGAAGCTATGAAATCAGAGCAAAAACAAATTTCTCCTTTTTTTTTAACATTTTGAAGATGATTCTTTTTCAAAGAAAAATATTCAGAGGAATATTCTTTGCAAAATTATTTGTTCACATTTCAATTTTGAGAAAACTACATATTTTTATATTGAGAAAAAGTTAAATCTGAATTTAACAATACAATGTGCAAGAATCATTTTTCTTGGATCAAATTCTAATTCTATGAAGACTAGACACAAAATTATTTTCATGAAGACCAATAATATATTCTCTAGTTAAAATTCTTCAAAGAATAAATCCAACAAACATGGATATTCATTAAAACCTTTTGAAGAAGGATCTTTTACATAAGCTATAACAAGATCTCAATTTTTGGAAAACCATATTCAAGGAGTTACACTTGCATCAAGCAAAATATATACTAATCAAGATGTGTAACAAAAAATGGTTTTATTCAAAGCTTTATATTGAGGTAAGTGTATATAAAAGACTTATAGAAGAAATGTTTTTCATAAAAGATGTGCTATAAGTCAGGCTTATGTAAGAACAAAATATGACATATAATTTGATTATCAAAAAGATGAGTTTTTGTCATTTTTCTTGTTCTAAAATTTTTGGTCTTTATGATGGATAATTGAGAGACTAACTCCAAAAATTATTCATTGATCATTAAAAATAAATTTTCATTAAGCACATAACATGACTTGCACTAAAAAAAATATTGATCAACAATGTGAACAATGCATTTTTAAAATATTTGTCAAAAGACCATAAAAACGAATTAGGACAATCGTTTTTGTCTTGTCAAATTAAAATTGATCATTGAAAAAATGTGACCAAAAATATGGAGAAAATATAAGCTAATAAAGTTGAACAGCCTTTAAGAAAATTTTGATAGCAATACAAGTATAGCATTTTTGAAAAAATATTTCTTACAAAGGTGTAAAAGGTGATTTTGCACAACAATGATGTTCAATCATTTCACACTTAACATGATGATTGACAAAAAATAAATTTATTTTGCAAAGTGTGAGCAAAAATCACAAAGAGTGTCTGAATCAAGAGTGCTACACTTAATACATTTAAGCTATGAATTTAGCATATGCATATATAAGCCATGACAAAAAAAAAATGATGTATCATTTAAGCTTTAAAGTCATATATTTGCATAAAGAAAATTAATAATACATTCTAGATTTCAAAATCATCCAATCAATCACCTAATAACATTGCATAAATATATTCAAGTTTATTATAATGCAAATATTAATTTAAAATTTTTTGTACCTCATTTGATGGATTTTCTTACTTGAGATTCAATAATAAGAACATCTTTAATTGTTTTGTAATTCCACCGCATGATCATCATTGTAAAGAGAGGACACTTGATTGGTGGTGGAGGAGAGAAGTTTTATCCTTTGATGCATTCTCCTATGTTGAGTAAGTTCATCTTCTTAGATATTCTCTAAGACTTATCATCCTTGTAGAGTAACTTTAGGTAATAGGGATGAAGATAGCATCGTGTTTAGAACATTTTACTCATGACTTGTAGTCAAAACATTATGATTTCATCATCATTTGATTTTTCATGAGACCATTATTAGAACGTTATGATCTTTCAAGAATGACATCCACATTCATATTCATCCTTAATTTTTTTTAAAAAGAATTCAGAACTTAACAAGGATTTTAGAGATCCTTGGGTAGAATTCATCAATGGTGAAAAGAGTGGTTTGTTGGTTGGGTTGTGAAAGTAAAACCTTCAAATGTTATAATAGAGATTTGAGAAGAGGTTAATCCAAGTTTAATGCCAATGTTTGAATCAAAATCAGTGAGGTGTAAAGATAAAAGAGTGGTAGGACTGAAATTGGTTATCTTCAAGTAAAACTTATTTGCCTTTGCAAGGAGAACATTCTTTGATTGGTCTCCTGGATTCAACGCAACTTCAAGTAACTCATTCAAGCTACTTTCTTTCTCAAAATTCTTTTCTTTTTCTTTTGTTCCCAACCTTGGTAACATAGTCCTCAAGATTAACAATCTCATTTTTCATATGATGGACATTTTTTTTAAGTCAAAGGTAGTGAAAGAGTTGACAATTTTCTCCTTCTTGAAGTCAATCTTGTAGATAGAAAAATTATTGGTTAGGACCATTTCATAAAGAAAAGTAAGTTCTCTTTTCCATACCCTGCTTTATTGATAATATGTTGCAAGATGAGAGATTCATCTTCAATCTTTTATCAAGGTGATACATTGCAAACATATCATTCTCATAAACCTTTTATTTGCTTCATTTTCTTGGAAATACACAATGTTGACATATGTTGTGAAACAACTTGTATTCTGTTGGAACAAAGTGGGTCTGACATGAACCTCTAATGTTTTAAGTGGTTTTGATGATAACAAAGTATTAAAATTACAATTGGAATTACTAATGGTTATTCTAGTGTGCAGAACTACAAGTTAAAATTCATTCAGAAGCACTATGAATAATAGCAGAGAAGCCAGTCAAAACAAGCTCTGAAAGCACATCACTGTTCATCAGAAGCTTAAGTTTTGTATGTTAAAGAAAGTGCCTCTGAGGACAAAAACAAGGCTCTGACGGACTCAGAAGCAAAAAGGGCCTCAAGAAGCATTGATAACAGCATCTGAAGCAAAAGGAATTTACGTCACTCAAGAGCTGACATATTCAGAACCAATGATTGAAGAACAATCTACTTCAAGGATCTGTCACGTCCACAGGAAGGAATATTCGTTGGTACAACGGTAACCTTATCCATATGTGGAGCGCAATTGAGAAACGTACTATTGTACTATTATTACTCAAAATGGATGAGTGATAATTCAAATAGCAAGGTAGTGGAATTGGATATCTTTACCAAAGAAGGTAACTACAGCTATCACAATTGTACGAATAAATTCCAGCTGGCACCTCTCTCTCTGCAACGGTCATCATCTTCCTCCAAGTATAAATAGAAGACTCAAATGGAAGAAATGACTACTGTTCGAACAACCATTCTACCAACACTGTTCAAAGACTAAGAAGCATTCTGACATCATAATTTAAATCTGTCATTCTAAGTCTTAGAACAATTTGAGTTGTATTTTGTAAACACCTCTGATAGTATATCAAGTGTTCCTTAACATTCATTCTTATTCTTAAGTTTGTTTGAGAAGTCTCTTGTTAAGTTTAACTTGAGCATTTGAGAAGTCTCTTGTTAAGTTTAACTTGAGCATTTGAGAAGTCTCTTGTTTAGTAAAACTTGAGCACCTGAGAAGTCTCTTGCAAGTGTGATTGAGCAATTTGTAATCTTAAGTAGATTATAGTGAAAATCTCTTGTTAGTAACAAGGGGACTGGAGTACTCTCGATTTGTGAGGGGAACCAGGATAAATTCTGTGTCTTTCTTTCTCTCTCTCAGCACCCTCTTTTTATTTTGTGTTTATATCCGCTGCATACTTAGTTTTATTTTGAAAAACTTTTAATTCTCAAAACACAATTCAACCCCCCCCTTCTTGTGTTTTTCCACCTTCAATTGGTATCAGGAGCTGGGCTGTTGCCTAACTCTCACCTATCAGTGAAACAGTTAAGATTCAGGGAGGAAAAACATGTCTGCTGAGAATAATCTCAATGAAGTTCCTTTTGACTATGATTCTAATTCTAAAGACAGAAGGTCTTCTGACAAAATTCCCTTTTTCAATGGAACTGAGACTGGTTATCCATTCTGGAAAACCAAGATGTACAGTCACATCATGGCGATTGATTGTGATCTGTGGGACTTGGTAGAAGATGGAGTGAACTTTGAAAATATGGACTTAGAAGGCGTTGTTAGCTCTAAAGACAGAAAGGCTTTTACACCTACTCAAAAGTTGGAATATAAGAAGCATCACAGTGTAAAAGGGATGATGACAAATGCCATCTCTCATGATGAGTACTTGAAAATTGGAGATAAGAGAACGGCTAAGTCTATCTGGGATTCTCTTAAATCCAAGTATGAAGGAAATAAACAAGTTAAGGAGGCTAAGGCCAACTTGTTAGTACATCAGTATGAATTATTTAAAATGAAGGACGGAGAGGACATTGAGACAATGTTCTCTAGGTTCCAAATTCTTGTTTCGGGACTTCAAGTTTTAGATAAGAGCTATACTGAGGCTGATCATGTAAGGAAAGTACTCAGAAGCTTGCCGCCAAAGTGGAGACCAAAAGTGACAGCGTTTCAGGAATCTAAGGATTTAGATACTGTGTCTCTTGAAAGCTTGGTTAGTTCTCTAAAGAGTCATGAGATGGAACTCATGACTGATGAAACGACTAAGAAGCTAAAAGGGATAGCCCTGAGCACCAAAAGTTCCTCTAAGGCTCTGAAGGCGAAGGTTATAGTATCTGATGAAGAAGCTTCTGAAGAAGGTCACGAGATGGACTCTGATGAAGAAGAAGAAATGGTTCTGATGGCTGCAAGAGTATCGCAATGGGCTAAGAGAAGCAAGAAGTATGCTGGTAAGTTTGGAGGTTCTTCCAAGAAGGTTGGTACTTCTAAGGATAAAAAGGAAGAACAAAACAAATGCTTTAAGTGCAACAAACCAGGACACTTCATTGCTGACTGCCCAGAGAACCTGAGTAAAACATCCAAGAGAACCTCTAACAAAGAAAGATACAAAAGTAAGCTCAAGAAGGGGTTCCTTGCCACTTGGGATGATTTGGATCAGGAATCAGATTCTGATGGGGAAGAAGAAGCAAACCTAGCCTTGATGGCAACCGCTTCTGACCAAGAGAACTCTGAGCACGAAGCTGACTCAGATTCAGAAGATGAAGATGAGGTACTTGCTAAACTTTCTCGTTCTGAATTAATAGATTCCTTAAAAGATGCCTTAAAACTTTTAACCAAAAAGGCGGGTGAGTGTAAGGTCCTTAAAAAGGCCTATAACAACCTGACCGAAAAGGCAAATGAAATAATTGAACAAAATGAGTCTCTAAAATCAAGAAATGAATTTATGGAAACTCATTATGTTCTTGATGATAAGGTTCCTCCAGAACATGAATTTGCTCTTCAGGAATTCCTTATCAATGGAATGAAAAGAAGTAAAATAGCCTCTTTGATTTATCATGTAAGTAGAAATAGAGGAGAAGGTCTTGGATTCTCACGTTTTAAAGATAATCCATTATCTTCAAAGTCCTCTAATATAGATAAATCAAAACCTAAGGTTGTCTTTGTAAAGAGTCAATCAGAAGTTCTAAATGAGTCAGCCTCTAATAGAACATCAAAGCCAGAGGCTCAAGAGTCAAAGGCTCAGAAGGATAAAACCTCAGAACCTAAGATTTTTAAGCCTCAAACTAATGTTAAATCTAAAGAAGCTCTGACACATTCAAGAACAAAGCTCAAGAGCTATACTAAACCCAAAAACTTTTCAACAAGGGTGGTTAACTCTAGAGGCTCTGATAGGTCTTTCAAACAAAGACCACCTAGACCTGTAAAGACTAACACAAAAGGACCCATAAAGATATGGGTACCAAAATCTCAAATAATATTTGCTTCAGGTTTGCACACTAAGAAGGCCAAAGCAGCAATGCTGGTACCTGGACAGTGGCTGCTCACGACATATGACGGGAGAAAGGCATATGTTCCAAACCCTGACTCTGAAAGAGGGAGGTACTGTGGGGTTTGGAGGAAACCAAAAAGGGAAGATCATTGGTACAGGTATAGTTGGTAACTCTTCTCTTTCAATTAAAAATGTTTGGTTAGTTGATGGCCTCAAACATAATCTGCTTAGCATTAGTCAATTTTGTGATAGCGGATTTATTGTTAAATTTGATAAAGAGGCATGTACAGTAATCAATGACTCTGACAAGTCCATATTGTTTAGAGGATTAAGAAGAGGTAATGTTTATAAGGTGAATCTGTCAGAACTTACTGAGCAGAAGATAGTTTGTCTTCTATCTCTGAATGATGAAAAGTGGGTCTGGCACCAACGCTTAGGTCATGCTAACTGGAGATTAATCTCTAAGCTTAGTAAACTAAAGTTGGTTAAAGGCCTGCCAAATCTTAAATATCATTCAGATGCTCTGTGTGGTCCTTGTCAGATTGGCAAAATTTCAAAAACTTCTTTTAAACCTAAAAACATTGTCTCTACCTCAAGACCCTTAGAACTACTTCACATTGATTTGTTTGGTCCAGTAAGTACTGCCTCAATCAATGGGAAGAAATATGGATTAGTCATTGTTGATGATTACAGTAGATGGACTTGGGTAAAGTTTCTAAGAGTGAAAGATGATGCATATGATGTGTTCAGCATCTTCTGCACTCAAGTGCAAAATGAGAAAGGTCTCAAAATCTTAAAGGTAAGAAGTGATCATGGTGGTGAATTTGAAAACGAACCATTTGCAACTTTTTGTGAAGATCATGGCATTGTCCATGAGTTCTCTGCTCCTAGAACACCACAACAAAATGGTGTTGTAGAGAGAAAGAACAGGTCTTTACAAGAAATGGCAAGAACCATGATGCATGAGACAAAACTTGCTAAGCACTTCTGGGCAGAAGCTGTAAACACAGCTTGTTATATTCAAAATAGGATCTATATAAGACCTCTATTGAATCTAACAACATATGAACTCTTCAAAGGAAGAAAGCCCAACATCTCTTACTTTCATCAGTTTGGATGTACATGTTACATTCTAAACAACAAGGCCTACAAAAGAAAATTTGATGCCAAAGCTTGTAAGGGAATCTTTATAGGTTACTCTGAACGCTCAAAGGCATACAGAGTGTATAATTCTGAAACTAACACAGTGGAAGAATCTATACATGTTAGATTTGATGATAAAGAGCCTGACAGTAAAATGTCAGAGCAAGATAATAGTTATGCAGGTGTTCCATACCAATACATCGATTCAGAACCTGAAAAAGCATCAGAAGCTGTTGAAGCTTCAGAAGCTGTATTGGAAGAAGATGCTGAAGAAGCATCTCAATTAGAAGCATCACAAGAACATGATGACACTTCAGAAGAAGACACTCAACCAAGTGCTGATGTTGATGAAGCTCCAAGAAGGAAGTTCAAATATAGATCATCACATCCAGAAGATTTAATTCTTGGAAACAAAGAAAGTCCAAGAAAGACAAGATCAGACTATCAACAACTTGATTCACTTCTGGGACTAATCTCAATGATAGAACCAAAGAATGTTGATGAAGCACTTACTGACGATGGATGGATTGTAGCTATGCAAGATGAGCTCAATCAGTTTCAAAGAAATGATGTATGGGATTTAGTGCCAAGACCAGCACATAAGAACATCATTGGAACTAAGTGGGTATTTAGAAACAAGATGAATGAACAAGGTGAAGTGGTAAGAAATAAAGCTAGACTGGTAGCACAAGGCTACAGTCAGCAAGAAGTTTTTCAAAGCTGATGCAGGATGAATTCGAGATGAGTATGATGGGTGAATTGAAGTTCTTCCTTGGAATCCAAATTAATCAAGGAAAAGATGGCACTTACATTCATCAAAGCAAGTATACAAAAGAGCTTCTGAAGAAGTTCAACCTTGATGACTGCAAGATAATGTCTACACCCATGCATCCTACCAGCAGCTTAAGCAAAGAAGAGATAGGAAGCAAAGTAGATCAGAAGCTGTATCGAGGTATGATTGGTTCTTTACTCTACCTTACAGCATCTAGACCTGATATTTTATATAGTGTATGCTTGTGTGCTAGATTCCAGTCAGATCCTAGAGAACCTCACTTAACTGCTGTTAAGAGGATCTTTAGATATCTGAAAGGAACTACTAATCTAGGACTTCTTTATAAAAAATCCCTAGATAGTAAGCTAGTTGGATTCTGTGATGCTGACTATGCTGGTGATAAGATTGAGAGGAAATCCACTAGTGGAAATTGCCAATTCATTGGTGAGAATCTCATATCTTGGGCCAGTAAGAGACAAACAACTATTGCTTTGTCTACAGCAGAAGCAGAATACATCTCAGCTGCTAAATGCTGCACACAGCTTCTCTGGATGAAATATCAGTTGGAAGATTATAACATAGCTGAAAGTAGTGTTCCACTATATTGTGACAATACTGCTGCTATTCATTTGTCTAAGAACCCTATTCTACACTCTAGAGCTAAACATATTGAAATAAAACACCATTTTATAAGGGATCATGTTCAGAAAGGTACAATAGATATTCAATTCATTGATACTGAACATCAATGGGCTGACATATTTACTAAACCTTTAGCTATTGAAAGATTTGATTTTATCAAAAAGAATTTGAACATGCACTATATCTCTGAAGAAAATTAGCTCTGAGAAGTAGAATAAAATTAGCATCTGAAGCTCTATCAGAACCTCTTATAATTTAGAGTATCCCTTGGGAAGCTCTGAATAATTTAGGCTCTGAAGAGTAATAGGTTCTGATGAGGTGTCAGATACAAATGAGTGAGGCTCTGAACCTTTTGGAAATGAAACGTTCAGTACGAGTAAGTGTACAACAGTTGTCTATACACGCGTCAGCTATGATTAAACTTTTACAACACGTGTCTAGATCCTGACGGGCAGAGAACAGTTAATGATGATTATGGCAGTTAAGTATATTATTTAATTTTTAAAACTGCTCGCGCTCCCTCCCAATGTTTATTTTCTCTGTGTATGTGTGCTAGTTACTATTCATAAGTCACTTCACTCACTTGCACAACTTTTTACACAAAATCACTACCTACACAACCCTAGACCTTACAGAAATTCCCAATCTTCATCTTCTTAATTCTCTGCAACTATGGCTGCTCGTTCATCAAACGAAATCGTTCAAGAACCCTTTAACCCTACGTTACCACCCATCATCGATCTTAATTCAAAAGATAATCTAGTCTACGAACATCATCAAACCGACGCTGGACCAGACTCTTATGATTTCTTCACTGAGAAGTTCGTGGATTTTGAAAGTTTGAAAGCGAATGGGATTGACATTCAATACTTGTTCTACAACCAACAATGGCAGAATTATTTTGAGATGCTTAATGGCTTCGTATACTACGACATAGTGAAGTATTTCTGGCAGAAGGCTAAAGTGTACGATAGAGCAAGTGCTGATAAAGAATACAAGGATATGGTTGAGAAGAACAAGGAATTACGAGGGAAAACAAGAAAGGAACTTGGTCTTAAACCTTATAGAGAAAGGGAAATTAGGTCAAATATTTTGGGAATCAATGTTGTGATAACTCAGGCACACATTGCTAAGATTCTGGGTTTAGACAACAAAGGAGAAGATATAGAAGTGTATGATAAGAAAAGCAAGCATTTGGATTCAATTCATCAGGACCTCTTTAAATCTGGATGCACACAAAAGGATTTTGGAAAAGTAATGCACATGAAGCACACATTTGAATTTGCTTTTAGAATGTGTTTGTCTACCATCTTCACCAGAAAAGGTGGATTGGATACCATCTCCATTCCACACAAACATCTCATCTGGTTCTTATACAAGAGGGTGAAAGTTAATTTGGCTAAGATTCTTTTTGAGCACATGTGCTTTACCATCAATGAGGGTAGAACTAAAATACCATCAGTCATTCATCACCCAAGGTTAATTTCAGAACTGATAAGGCAAACCAAACTCATAGATATTGTGAGTGCCAAAGAAAAACTTAGAGTTTTCCAAACTGCTAAGTATGATGCATCAGTTCTGGTCAACATGAAGAGAAAAACCAAGGAAGAAATCATTCAAGTGAAAACACCTCTACAGCAAGTGTACGAAAAGTACTTCTGGTGTGATGGGTTTCCCACCATATCAGAACATGATAATGATGAGGTCATCAAGAACTTTCTCCCATGAAACCTTTTATGCTTCAAACAACATCCTTTGAAAATCTTCATGAAGCTTGTGATGCTACTTTTGTTATCATCTGATGCTACTCCAATTCTTTCATTGTTTGAGTATATAAAGTGCACTTGTTGATGTGAGTGACCTCTAGCTCATCCACTTTTGTCATTATCTATCTTTCAACAAAACTCAAGTGCAAACATCAGTAGATCACCATTCATAAAACTTAACATTTATTCCATAAGGTTTGTTGTCATTAAAACACATATCAAAAATGGGTTTTGCCTCAACAGTCAACCCACTAGTTGGTCACAATGGTTATCTCTTGCTGAATGGTGGTACAACACCAACTACCATACAGCCATCCGCACCACACCATATAAGGTTGTTTATGGCCAACCACCACCAGTGCACCTTCCTTACTTACCTGGGGAATCAACTTCCATTACTGTAAATAGATCACTAGCGGCACGAGAAGACACTATCAAGCTTCTCAAATTTCATCTCTTACAAGATCAAAATCGCATGAAGCAACAAGCAGATAGGGGACCATGTTTATATTAAACTTCATCCCTACAGGCAAGTATCCATGCGTTCTGCACACTATCACAAGCTTCTTCCCAAATTTTATGGTCCATTCAAGGTCATGGATAAGATGGATCAAGTAGCTTATCAGTTAGACCTACCTTCCGGTTCAAATATTCATAATGTCTTTCATGTGTCTCAGCTCAAACTTTGCCCCAACCCTACCGTTGTGACTACCCAGCACTTACCTGCGGAGGATCAGCTCTTTCCTCCCACTCCTGAAGCTATTGTGGATCGAAAAATGGTTAAGCGTGGCAATGTGGCAGCCACCAAAGTCCTAGTTAAATGGAAGGATGAACCTGTGGAACAAGCAACTTGGGAGTTTTACGATGTTCTACTTCATCAATTTCCAAATTTTCATCCTTGAGGACAAGGATGTGGTTGAAGATGGGGGTATTGTCACAGCAATCCGTTATCATAAATATTAGTTTGTTTTTAATTCATTAGCTTAGTTAATTAGTTATCTTAGTATTAGTTTGTTGCTATTTTAATTTATTATCTTAGTAAATTAGTTATCTTAGTGATTATCTTAGATATCTTAGATAAAATTAGTTACTAGTTTCCTATCTTTATGCAATGATTGGTAGAGTTTGTTACCAACTTGCCTCTATATAATAACATCTAAGTGAATGGATAACACACAATTAAATTCATAATAAAATTACTTTCTTAAATCCTCTCTTTGCACCTTTGATTCTTAGCCATCGAGTAACATTCATAAGTTGTTGCTCCTGGTGAGAGTTGTGATTATTATCGGACTAATATCCCTAGTAATCCAAACACCTTTTCTATCAATTTACTATAATTCTATTTCAGATTGTGAGGTAGAAGAAAGGAATGAGGAATCCAAACACAAGAACAAGAAAGCAGAGAGATGAAAGATGATGGGAAGAGAGAGAAAAAAAAATTATAAGGTACTGATGGTGCATGATATCATCTTTCATCCATCGGTTGAGGTAATTTTCTCATGGTGGGAGACCTAAGTCACTTACCCACCCTATAATCCCCCTATTGCAAATGAGTTTTAACCGTCCTGAAGCATGGTAGGTCAGTCGGTTCCAAAAATAAAAATCCTCAAATTAAAAAAATGAGGTAAAATGAAAGATGATCCAATTGAGGATATGAAAAGAGTATTTGACATTATTAATTTCAGAAGAACTTATCAGGTATCTGAAATTTATGAAAATATAGAAATTTCGACAAATTATGTCATGAATGGAATACAATGGAACCGAAAGAAAGTCAACATTGACGATATTTTTATATATATTTTATAGCGCTATATTTGATAAGAAATAATGAAGATCGTGAACAAAATCTATAGAGAATTATAGACAATACAATGATTGTCTAAATGAAAAGACGCAATTGTTACATAATTAAAGTTACTTTGTAAAGTGAAAGAATTTTGGACCAGCAGTCCGTACACATGAAGATGTGAAAATGATGAGTGATCAGTGCATTTTAATGCACATTCTTCTACTATTGTACTCATGTATTCCTATAGTTTATTTTACTATTTTTACTATTTTAGTATGTTTTTATATTTAAGATTATTTATATCCTTATTTTATTTTCGCACTTATTTTCTGAATAAATAATAAATTGACACCTTCTCACTGCGCAGACCATAACTGGAGCTAGGAATATCGGATTGAGAGGCGGTCAGTTGCGTTGGAAAGCTAAGACGAAGAGCTATAACTTTCATGTTGAAGTCGAAAGCTAATTCAGAGCGCAAGGGAGTCATATTTACTCGTCAATATTCTAGACTTACAAGACTTAATTATTTTCAGCATAACTTATAATTTTCGGCCCAATTGTTATGTGGCCCGTTTTTGCTTGCTGTGTTAAAACTAAAATCTGACCTAAGTCAGAATTCATTCGGTATTCACAATTGAGAACCCTTATTGTGCCACCGTGATCATGAGCAACTAAAAACTCTAGATCAATTTGTTGGTTAAGGCACTTCAATTCATAATCTTGAGGTTTGGATCTTAATGCAATTACAATTCATGTTTCTAATTCTTTCTCTTTCAATTTCGCTGCCTCTTTGATCATATTGAATGCAATTCGTATTTATCTATATCGCTTGATTGTATGTAATTTCGGATTGAAATTGTAGTGAGGTTATTCGAATTAATTATCGCTTGTTTAATTTAATTCGGATAGAAATTGATAGAGTCTATAACGCTTGTTTATAGGATTGACTGAATTCACGTGATGACTTTAATCATGTTCTGTTACGCTTGTTTACTCTCATGATTAATCGAACAACTGTTTTTCGCTTGTTAATTCAGTCCGAATTCTCGTGAAACTAATGGACGCTTGAAAGTTAGTTTCGCGGTCAATCAAGAATAGAAACAGAAAAGTATGTTTTCTAGAAACCTATGATAGATAATGAATGAAGTTTCCCTAAAACCAACGGATTGGTTGCTTTCATATAAATTAATTCCAATATCTCTGTTACTGTTTTTCTCAATCGAAAAACCCCATTTAATTGTGTTATTCATCGTTCTTAGTTTTGTTAATTATCAAATTAGAGATCCTTGTGAGACGACCAAGGTTACCTTACCTTGTTACTACTCTTTTTAATTACTTATTTTTGATCACAAAACGACGGTAATCAAATTGGCGCCGTTGCCGGGGATCTCTGATTAGGATTAGTAAAATTAAGAACAAACTAACATTACTAACAATTTTGTTTTTTTGAGTTTTTGTCGTGTTTCAGGTTCTGACGTTGAATTTTGCAGTGAAGCTGAAAAATAATTGATTTTCGGTTGATATTTTAGATTGATCCGAAATTTGGTCTACAAATCCAAAACAAATCAAGGAACAAAACTTTCGTATCTTAGATACGAAAATTTAGGCTGAAATTGTGAAATTCCTTCATTTAGACCACTTTTTATTTTTTTTGAATTTTCCATATATTTAAAAAAATCTCAAAAAATTATATTTAGATTTGTTTGATTTTTAGAGATTTTAGGTGGTATTGTTATTTTTTTTTTAGATTTTCTGTGACACGATTTTTTATTTTTCTATTCATTTTTTTTCTAAGCCAAAAAAAAAGTTTTATTTTTTTTTAAGAAAAAAAAATGGGTAACTCGTGGGATGAATTGACTTATATCATTAATTGCTTAGATGCAAGGAAACAACAATCATGCTATCAAAATCATATTCCAACGGTGATGTGTAATAATTGTTCTTCGAGTTTTCATATTAGTGATGCATGTCCTATATTTGTTCTTCGAGTTTTCATATCTTGCTGAGCAGCCTATTTGGTCACATCCACAGTTTCAGCAAATTGATTCATTGGTGGTTGAGCCACAACTTAGTTTGGAAGAAATGATAAAGCAGATGGATGAAAATCATAAGCAAAGGGATGAACAGATTCAATCCTCTCTTCAAAGTTTAGCAGTCCAAGTTAAGCAAATAGTCTCCACTGCCCATCAACTTCAAGAGAAGAAGATGTTCCATGATGATGTACAACCTGTTGCACTATTAGAGGTAATGCAATGTGATACAAGTGTTGATGAAACTCCAGGTGAGCCCATTGAAACAATACTTGTGTCCATTGATGAACACAAAATAAGCAACATAAATTCATGTGAATGCATGGAAGAGATCACACCACAAAATTTCTTGAAATCTCACATAGATGATTTATATACTTCGCTTGGAGTTGATAAATCGTCTGAAATATTTGCTTGTGAATGTGGTGTTTGTAATGTTTGTTGTGAGATTAATGTAGCTATTTTAGGTGAAGATATTTTGATGCCGACAACCACTTGTGCAGAAATTCAAGAAAATCCAATAGTTGTTGAATTTGACACTAAACATGTGGATTTTAACCATAAGCAACCATTGCCTATAGCAGTTTTTGTGGAGCATCTGATTAAGCCACGCAACTTGCAGCTGCCATTCGCCATTTGTGCATCTCTTCCACCTATTTTATCTGTCTCACAAGCTAACTCTGAACTTTCTAATTTTCATACTTTTGTTATTGCAGGTTTACCATATGTTCATGTTATTCCTCCTAAGCCACCAGATTTTTCATTAATATCCAAGTTCACTTGTTATCTTCTTTTCCCCATCCCACGTGTTCGTAGCTTGGAAAGGCCTCCAAGGAAACCACCAGACGTGAAAGACACAATTCCACCTGACCCCTCGGGTGTGTTCCTTCCTTTACTCTCACTTTATGTTTATTTTGACATTGCGGACACTGTCTGGTTTAAGTGTGGGGGAGGGACATTTTACTTTTTGTTTACTTACTTTACATTTTACTTTATGTTTAAAAAAATCAAAAAAAAAATAAAAATTGAACAAAAATACAAAAATATAATAAATGTCATGAGTAGTCACATGTTCTAAGGCTAAGAGCTGATAGTTGTAAGGTTGTTGAAATCTTTGGAAATTCTTGTTTTGATACTTGACATGATAGTCTTTGCTACTTTAATGCACAACTGCTTGAACACTGTTAAACTTAGTAATGTCTAGATAAATTTCTGAAACACACATTCTCTAGACTAAGCTCTCTGAACTTGAATATAATGGAGGGTACGACTAGAACTAAGTGTGGGGGTAAGGCTGAAATAAAGGATAAACTGATCATTGCTATTAATTAAGAAAAAGGGAAACTTCTTGAGAGCCAAAAATAATATTAATATAAAGAAAAAAAAATGAAAAAAAAAATTATGATAATAAGTTCCTGTGCCCGAAACTGGAGGAACAAGTGCTGTGTAGGATGCTCTACTCTAAGTAACAGGTTGGACCTAATACAAGTAGGATCCCGTCAGGTGAAAAGGTGGAGTAGTACCTAAAGCTTTTAAATAATAATAATAATAAGTAAATAAACTTGAAGGAAGTTGCCCTTGTGTTGAAATTGAAAAGCTTTGGATCTCTTGAAAAGAAACAACACCCCTAGACTGAAATCCTAGTTAAATCTAAAATTATAGGAAGAGAATGACAGCTTAGCATTTAGAATGAGTATTTTGGAGAGGGATCTTGACATTACTTTGGTGACAGTAGGAGACAATACACACACACGCAAGATTATCTTTGAAGGTTGATGAATGAGAGTTATGCCAATTTTTGAATTTTAACCTAAGGCGTGAATCTTGAATCCTGGAATGTGTTGATTGCTTGTGACTATTTAAATTTTAATTCAAGTTTTTCAACTCGAGTTTTGCTCGGAGTGCAAAAGTTCAAATGTGGGGGAATTTGATCAGTGCATTTTAATGCACATTCTTCTACTATTGTATTCATGTATTCCTATAGTTTATTTTACTATTTTTACTATTTTTACTATTTTAGTATGTTTTTATATTTAAGATTATTTATAGCCTTATTTTATTTTCGCACTTATTTTCTGAATAAATAATAAATTGACACCTTCTCACTGCGCAGACCATAACTGGAGCTAGGAATATCGGATTGAGACGCGGTCAGTTGCGTTGGAAAGCTAAGACGAAGAGCTATAACTTTCATGTTGAAGTCGAAAGCTAATTCAGAGCGCAAGGGAGACATATTTACTCGTCAATATTCCAGACTTACAAGACTTAATTATTTTCAGCATAACTTATAATTTTCGGCCCAATTGTTATGTGGCCCGTTTTTGCTTGCTGTGTTAAAACTAAAATCTGACCTAAGTCAGAATTCATTCGGTATTCACAATTGAGAACCCTTTTTGTGCCGCCGTGATCATGAGCAACTAAAAACTCTAGATCAATTTGTTGGTTAAGGCACTTCAATTCATAATCTTGAGGTTTGGATCTTAATGCAATTACAATTCATGTTTCTAATTCTTTCTCTTTCAATTTCGCTGCCTCTTTGATCATATTGAATGCAATTCGTATTTATCTATATCGCTTGATTGTATGTAATTTCGGATTGCAATTGTAGTGAGGTTATTCGAATTAATTATCGCTTGTTTAATTTAATTCGGATAGAAATTGATAGAGTCTATAACGCTTGTTTATAGGATTGACTGAATTCACGTGATGACTTTAATCATGTTCTGTTACGCTTGTTTACTCTCATGATTAATCGAACAACTGTTTTTCGCTTGTTAATTCAGTCCGAATTCTCGTGAAACTAATGGACGCTTGAAAGTTAGTTTCGCGGTCAATCAAGAATAGAAACAAAAAAGTATGGTTTCTAGAAACCTATGATAGATAATGAATGAAGTTTCCCTAAAACCAACGGATTGGTTGCTTTCATATAAATTAATTCCAATATCTTTGTTACTGTTTTTCTCAATCGAAAACCCCCATTTAATTGTGTTATTCATCGTTCTTAGTTTTGTTAATTATCAAATTAGAGATCCTTGTGAGACGACCAAGGTTACCTTACCTTGTTACTACTCTTTTTAATTACTTATTTTTGATCACAAAACGACGGTGATCAATGAGATACAAATCAATTTCCTTGCGAAAAGAAAACATCATAGAAGCATCATAGAAGAAAACATCATAGAATCATTTTCCTTTAAAACAATATCATTTGCAAAAAGATGGACAAGACTATATGTAGTCATTTGAAGAATAAAAGATCATTTGAAAATTGTCCATGAACTTCAAAATCAGAGAGAAAATTACGCATATTAGGAAGCTATGAAATCAGAGTAAATAAAGTCAAAAACAAATTTCTCCTTTTTTTTTTTTAACATTTTGAAGATGATTCTTTTTCAAAGAAAAATATTCAGAGGAATATTATTTGCAAAATTATTTGTTCACATTTCAATTTTGAGAAAACTACATATTTTTATGTTGAGAAAAAGTTAAATCTGAATTTAACAACACAATGTGCAAGAATCATTTTTTTTGGATCAAATTCTAATTCTATGAAGACTAGACACAAAATTATTTTCATGAAGACCAATAATATATTCTCTTGTTAAAATTCTTCAAAGAATAAATCCAACAAACATGGATATTCATTAAAACCTTTTGAAGAAGGATCTTTTACATAAGCTATAACAAGATCTCAATTTTTGGAAAACCATATTCAAGGAGTTACACTTGCATCAAGCAAAATATATATTAATCAAGATGTGTAACAAAAAATGGTTTTATTCAAAGCTTTATATTGAGGTAAGTGCATATAAAAGACTTATAGAAGAAATGTTTTTCATAAAAGATGTGCTATAAGTCAGGCTTATGTAAGAAAAAAATATGACATATAATTTGATTATCAAAAAGATGAGTTTTTGTCATTTTTCTTGATCTAAATTTTTTTGTCTTTATGAAGGATAATTAAGAGACTAACTCCAAAAATTATTCATTGATCATTAAAAATAAATTTTCATTAAGCACATAACATGACTTGCACTAAAAAAAATATTGATCAACAATGTGAACAATGCATTTTTAAAATATTTGTCAAAAGACCATAAAAACGAATTAGGACAATCGTTTTTGTCTTGTCAAATTAAAATTGATCATTGAAAAAATGTGACCAAAACATATGGAGAAAATATAAGCTAATAAAGTTGAACAGCCTTTAAGAAAATTTTGATAGCAATACAAGTATAGCATTTTTGAAAAAATATTTCTTACAAAGGTGTAAAAGGTGATTTTGCACAACAATGATGTTCATTCATTTCACACTAAACATGATGATTGACAAAAAATAAATGTATTTTGCAAAGTGTGAGCAAAAATCATAAAGAGTGTCTGAATCAAGAGTGTTACACTTAATACATTTAAGCTATGAATTTAGCATATGCATATATAAGCCATGACAAAAAAAAATGATGTATCATTTAAGCTTTAAAGTCATATATTTGCAAAAAGAAAATTCATAATACATTCTAGATTTCAAAATCATCCAATCAATCACCTAATAACATTGCATAAAGATATTCAAGTTTATTATAATGCAAATGTTAATTTAAAATTTTGTGTACCTCATTTGATGGATTTTCTTACTTGAGATTCAATAATGAGAGCATCTTTAATTGTTTTGTAATTCCACCGCATGCTCATCATTGTAAAGAGAGGACACTTGATTGGTTGTGGAGGAGAGAAGTTTTATCGTTTTTGATGCATTCTCCTATGTTGAGTAAGTTCATCTTCTTAGATATTCTCTAAGACTCATCATCCTTGTAGAGTAACTTTAGGTAATAGGGATGAAGATAGCATCGTGTTTAGAACATTTTACTCATGACTCAATGTTGTAGTCAAAACATTATGATTTCATCATCATTTGATTTTCCATGAGACCATTATTAGAACGTTATGATCTTTCAAGAATGACATCCACATTCATATTCATCTTTAATTTTTTTTTAAAAAGAATTCAGAACTTAACAAGGATTTTAGAGATCCTTGGGTAGAATTCATCAATGGTGAAAAGAGTGGTTTGTTGGTTGGGTTGTGAAAGTAAAACCTTCAAATGTTATAATTGCGATTTGAGAAGAGG
This sequence comes from Trifolium repens, assembly GCA_030408175.1. Lineage (NCBI taxonomy): Eukaryota > Viridiplantae > Streptophyta > Magnoliopsida > Fabales > Fabaceae > Trifolium > Trifolium repens. The sequence goes on along the minus strand of CP125848.1, from coordinate 36,300,075 downwards.
TTAATCCAAGTTTAATGTCAATGTTTGAATCAAAATCAGTGAGGTGTAAAGATAAAAGAGAGGTAGGACTGAAATTGGTTATCTTCAAGTAAAACTTATTTGCCTTTGCAAGGAGAACAATCTTTGATTGGTCTCCTGGATTCAACGCAACTTCAAGTGATAGGCACATATTTGGCCTGGACATTCTAAATTTATTTTATCTTTATAAAGTAAACATCATAGAAGCATAAGGAACTACTAGTGGCATAACATGGATGAACCCTTACTGTTTTCCTTATTGTAGCAAGTTATTTAAATCTGAAATGAAGGACAAGTAAAGTACAATCAACGGACGGCCAAAGGACCCTTTGATGGAACTCCATTAGATTCAGAAGGATGATTGATCTTTTCGCTGATACCAGCAAACTGTTGCTTCTCTGAAACAGCATCTGCTGATGATGATGTTGAGATTAGACTTGCTTCAACTTGTGAGTCCTCTGGAGGAATTGATCTACCACCCCAACGTACGAGATCATTAATGATGGTTTTGAGCTCATTATCTTTCTTCAATGACTCCAGAGTCACATGCGCACCTGAAACAGTTCGGTCATTATAATTAAAACCTCCAGTTATAATTCACTATTCAGCTAACATCACAAATCAATGTAGGACTCTTAACAAAGACACGTAGCACTTACGGTATCTCCAATAGTGCTTTGGATTTGTAGGGTCATTGATTGTCTCTTCTATTGCGGGGCGTGCTGTATATTCTTCTTTTAATGCTAACAAGTCCTGTTCGCCAGATTAAGAGTGGCATGATTTTCATGTGAAGGTAAATAACTAAAATGGAAGAAGTCTGACAGCCATGAACAAACCAGTGCAATCTGCGAGGTCTGTACGAGAAAATTAAACGGAACTTACAAAAATCGTGTCTTTTTATCATGTCTGTCAGATTACCTGAAGAGGGAAAATTGCCCACATCGATGGGGATTCAATATGTTGCCTTATAATAAAATGTGCAACTTCTGGAACGCATTGATCAGGTGGCAACTCATCAGACTCCATCACATTCTTGAAAAATCGTTGTCTTCTTTCTTCATCTTCTTCCCACCAAGCACGCAAGGTGGAACAGTCATGACATGATGGAGCACATACCTGCACATCGGCATGACTTGCTGAATCAAATGACAAATTTTAAAAAGCCCTCTAAATTCAGAAACAGATATTAGTTTTCGATAAAGCTGAATCCGGATTTATGAGGAGCATAAATAAACCATGCAAAACCAGTAACTTTTCATTATTTGTAGCATAAAACCAATAAAGACATTAGAATGTGGTATAGATTTAATACAAAAAAAATAAATAAATTATAGGGTATTTATCATCCCCCCTTGGATGGTTTTATTTAATATGGAACTGTGAAGCCTCAACAACAACAGAAAGAGTCAGCATGGTTCCTTTAGTTCAATCATAGGCACACCAAAGTAAAATAAGGATAAGCAATAGTATATGGAAAATTTACCGTCATGTAGCTGTACTGAGAAGGAATACCAAATTCCAGATCAGATTCATTGGGCATCCGTTGAATACGCAACCCAACTAAACCGAGTTCTTGCATAACCTGCACCAACGAATCTATAGTCAAACCATAATGCAACACCGCCCAAAATGAAATAATTCAAATCCTTTTTATGTGTGTGTTTGTGCTTGGGGAGATGTGCGCAAGAGTGAGAAAGAGGTTCTTGTTTATAAGTGCTTAAGGAATATAATTGACATACAGGATGCACACAAGATGGAATGAGGCCCAAATCTTCCCCGCAGGCCAGCATCTCTGATGAATTTAGAAGTGCAGGTAGAGTCTTCAGCGCATTTTGCCTCCAAAGATCCTCTTGACGATGGAAATAGTAGTCGAAATACAATCTTTTGAGAACATTCTTGCTGTATTGCATGATAAGCAGTAAGATCTCGTAAGATTACATCTCAATGAAGTCAGAAAACAGAATATGAAAGAAAAAAAAAATTGCATTTAGATGGAGAACAGTTTTCAGTGTCAAACAATGGTGAAAAAGCAGCATAACAGTTGGAACCATCCCTAATAGTTTATATCCACACACACACTAATATTAATTAATGTACCTATGATCATCCAAAGCCTGGAAACTTGAGGTATCTTCAAGGTTGAAACGAGGATAAAAATGTTTTGGATTCTCTGGATCTCGGATTAGAACTATATTCTGCAAGACACAATAGCAAATAACATAATGTAGGATTTGCAAGATCAAGAGGAAACAGATCACAATTCAGAAGACAGAAAAAGATGCACCATAGAGTAATCCCTTTAATATGAGTGAATCAAAATTAAGTCAAAATATTTATAGAGACAGATAGTGGGTAAAAGATAATAGGAATATGATCCGTGAAGCAAATTTGATAAAGCTACCTGTAAAAGATCGAACAGACTGCGCCTGATTTTGTCTTCACTCTCCAACAAAAGAGAACTTTCCGCATCAGTTTTCAGTTTGGAAGCAATTTTTTTCTCTGTGTTGCTATCCTCCTTGAACTAAAAGCATTCATGAAAAATAAAATTTCATCATATATATAATGGTTGCATTCGCAGCAGAATTAATTAACAGCAAATTTATGAGAAAGACATAGTGTGAAATAGTCAACATAAGTGTAAATTTCTTTTATATTTTCATATCTTACATGATAAAATCCCTGAACTATCTCAGATCGGTGCCATTAAATAAAGTAAAGGGTTTACATATATGGTTTACTCACGAAATTTAGGATTTAGATACACAGACACAAACTAAAAGGGGAAATGAATTGAAATAGGATAACCAGAAATGATCAGTGGCAGAACTAAATATTCAGAACCAGTATGTTCTCGAGCGTAAGTTGTAATAACAAGCAAAAAGGTAGAAATACATTTTATAACATATATAGAACGCGGAAAAGAATATTAAAAAAGATAAAGCAGGTGATATAACTATAAAAAAAATCTGCGAGTATATAAAATCAATCATGTGTGGTTCATGCTTTCAGTTTGGAATTTCATTCCATCTCTGAAAGACCGTCCATCTTACTGAAGACTCTGTTGAACCAAGCAGAGCTCATTCATGAAAATTTTTGTTCAAATAAAAAGGCAGTGTTTCTCATACACATTATATTAAGTTGTGCCCTTAGCATATGGAAGATATGCTAAATGAGAGCATACATGAAATAATTAATAGTTAAAAAGAAAATCGGCACAGAAAAGTATGATCACCTCATAGCAGTTCTTCTCATATTCGTTCAGAAAAGTTGTTGCAACAAATGCCCAAGCAGATCCAAATTTTTCCTGAAACAAGAATGAAAACATTATAGTATAACTAAGCAGCACATGCATGACATATTAGAAAAAACACTGAAAATTCATCCGTAGCGTAAAAGGTAGACTACTAACCTGTAAAATTTCCTGCCTAATGTATGGTCGGCTCAGGCGATTGAAGTCCCATATTCCTTCTCTTTCAAGTTCTTCCTACAATAGATTTAACAAATTATAAATTGACTAAATAATACTACTTCTGTCTCAAATATAAGCAAATATAGGTCAAATAAAGTTGACATATTTGGTCCAAATTTTAGACCTAATACATCACATTTCTTTGACTAATTCTTACTTATATTTGAGACCAAAGGGAGTAGTTTCTTTTTCCAGTTAGAGCAATTCAGCTCGTATTGACTGAATCAAATGTCCTTTAAATTTAAAAGAGCATAAGGATACCTGACTTAGAGGAATAGATGGTCGGAATTTTCCAACTAGACCTGTAATAGCATGATCTGGAAGTTCCCAAATTCGGAAGAATCCCAATATGTGATCAATCCTGTACGCTGTGAAATATTTGCCCATCTGTCATGGACAAAAAAAGAGACCTAATCTTCAGCCTCTATACTAAAGAGTGCATAGATTATTTACCAGTTAAGAACAGGACAACCAACAATTCAAAACCAAAACCTGCGTCAATCGAGCTCGCCACCAAGCATAGTTGTCTTTTGACATCTCTTCCCAGTTATAAGTAGGAAAGCCCCAATTCTGACCATTTTTATCAAAATAATCAGGAGGAGCCCCAGTAGAAGTGTTCATTCGGAACAGATTTGGATACACCCAGGTATCCACACTGTTTCTGTCAACTCCAATGGGAAGATCTCCCTTTAGGATCACGCCCTTCTTTCGTGCGTATTCTGAAGCTTCAGACAACTGTTAGAATAAGATGAAAGTAAACAGTAAGATACTGTGTTAAGTTATTTTACTAAAGCATAGAACTTAAAGTAGGTTTCAATATAACTAACTTGTAAATGTAGATGGTATTGAACATAGTAGTGGAAGCAAATTATCTCGTAATGCAGGCTTTCCTTGGATACAAGTTTCTCTAACTGTAAAACAATGGGAAATATACAGTTTTAAAAAGAGATATTTCAAAGTTAGAAAGAAAAAAGGAAAGGAAACCTAAGCCATATACCTTATCTTCTGAATAATTAGCAAAACGGCCCCATTGACTTCGTTCTGATGTTTCAAAGAAGTCTCGCAGGAAACAGAAGGCGGCATAGGGTTTCAACCAACCCTATTATCAATAACAAAGCTGAGTCGGTGTAGCAATTTAAATAAAATGACAATAAATAATCAATTATGAAAGTTCATCATAAAGGAAAGGAACAGATTAGAAAGATAAAGCATCTCTGGCCAACATATTAGGCAGTTGTAATGTGCAGTAGTAAAACCTCATTCTCTGAAAAGAACTCCTGAAAGGAACTTGAATTAAGTATCAAGTCTTTCTCTCGATTGAAAACTTTCTTAGCAATTGAGAGTTTAGTAGCCATTGTAGCTTCATAATCAACATCCTGTAAAGACCAAATAAAATCAACCAACCATAAGGAAATTGTCATCCACCAATATGTTTGCATATAAAAATTGTGATGGCAGTAATGATATATTTATAGAAAATAAAGCCAACAACAATCATGTCTTTTTCACTAGGTGGGACCGGCTACATGGATCAATTGACACCATAAAGTCTTAAATGATTTTCCTGTAGTTTTTCTTGGTCTCCCTTTATCTCTAACTACTGGTCTATCCTCAATCTGATCTACTCTCTTCAATGGTGCTGCTACAAGTCTTTCTCGTACATGTTCATATCTATAGGACAAGATTCTACCATCTCTACTACAGGGACTCCTCCGATTTTCTCTCTTATAATTGAATTTCTAATTCTATCTTTTATTTATTGTGTAACCACACATCAAACATATCATTCTCATGGCTTCAACATTAACCTACTTTCTTGTTGGTTTTTTACTGCCCAAAATTCAATTCCCTACAACATTATAGATCGTATAACTATGTGATAAATTTTTCCTTTAAACTTTAGAAGTATTTTCTATCACATATCACACCTAAACAATTCCACCGGTGAACTGTCTCATATTTGGATGAGATATGGCCTGAAAAAGTGTTTATAAGTGGGAGGCCTCGCTCACCTTGTAATTTTAAGGAAATGAAAAATGAGTATAGTGACTTTGTGACTGAACATAATTCACTATCAATCCTCACAAACTTAGTTGTACATCCCCTCTAGTAAACAAATTATAATAAAATTATAATGGTTTTTGTTCATATCTGTTATTTTATTTCAAACAACAGCAATGTTGGAACTGTCTAAGAAGACAGCATTTTATATTATGCATATGTATAAATCAGAGAACATTTACATATAAACATTTCATCATTACCTTCCCATCTAATTGTTGTTTTGCGCTCTCAATCTCTTCCTGTTTAAAGTAGAAACAAAGCATTTCAAATATCAGCATTTCGAAGATGCTTCGGATTTTATACAATAAAGAGTGAAGTTCCTAAGCATAACCTTGATCTCCTCTGGTATGTTCTTAGAAAGTGCCTGTACTCTCAGGTACAATGGATGCAGCGCAAATACTGAAAGTGAGCTGAAAGACGGGCATATGTAAGATAACACTAAGTATCTGAATTGCTTGAAACAACAATTAAACACAAGAAACGGTTTTTCCAACATAAGTGTGGTAATATTAACATCAGAGACATGTAGTCATATGCTGCATGTTTGTATCTTATCCAAATAAAATTTGATATAGTTTCAAAGTAGAACGAAAATATCAAACTTGGAAATCAAAGACATGCCACCCCAAAGCTATAAGGAGATCGACAGGGGCTTAGGTATCATGGGTACTCCATTTGATGGAGAGTACCGGTACCGGGTACGCACCCGTATCAGTACCGGGTACATATCTGTACCTTAATTTATAACCATACACATGTATTTATTTTTCTAAAAATGCCGTACCCCGTACCAGTACCCGTATCGGGTACCGGTACCGTACCCGCACCTAGGCAACACAACAAGTGGCTCAGTGGAGTGCTTAAGTGGCTTAGGTATTTTCTTTTAACCGATTATTTTTAAGGGAAGGTTTCCCATACAACTTCGGTGCTTATCAAAGATCAAAGAAAACCCTTTTAGGAACTTCGAGCAAATTTTTTTAAAAAATAATTTCCCACGACTTTAGTTATTTTTAAGTTTGCTTTCTGTATTTTCTTGTTATTTCACTGCATTACAGTGGGTTACCTTTGAATTAAGGAGCTAGCCTCCATCATTTCTGCTCTATAATACCATGTTCTATCAGTTACCAATAACATCAGTTATTGCAGAGTAAAAATCATGTTTGCAATTATGATATATAAAAGGTGCTTACAAGCTTATCTAATATATACAATGATTTTGAAGGTGCTGCCATACCTGTATGGATAAGAATCCCACCAAGTCTGGTGCACAGATGTATCGTTGATTGGTAAAAGTTGAACTAAATGGAAACCGGATGCTACAGCCCAGTCAACTAGTAATTTAAGGTCGAGAAATTCTCCAACTCCTAGATCGGATTCTGACCTAATAGAGAACATAGGAATAGCTACGCCAGCACCACGCCAGGGTGTTTCCTAGCAAAGCAAAGCAAACCACAACAATTTAGAATCATAAAACAAAATTTTGGAAAACCACAATCTCAACTACCCGTAATGTAAATTTAGCAACTCACACGTATCATGCCATCTGAAAGATAAATATATTTCGCCTCTCTTCTTGAGGCGTTAATGGAGACTTCTCGATTTGGACCATTTTCTATAGAAGCATTCCCAGACCTGCCATATTTACAATATCTATATGTGGAAATAACTGTTAAGGAAGAATGTAAAGCTTGACTAGAATATTGATAGCGGCATATGAAAATAATAACCCCACATTTTCATCTACAATTCAAGACGAAAAGTTCAAAATGGATATCTTATTGGAAAATCACTCTTTTGTATCACAGATTCAGCTAGCCAGACAAATTCACCAGCATAGCTGAGTTTTAGTCCATTTTCAACTTTCCACTGCCCCAACTTTGTATTGCTACCTATCACGTATATCTGCAAAACCACAGGAGAAACCACTAATTTATGGGAAGTGCTTTAACCGCAAATTCTTGAAGTGTCATTAAATGCGAACAAACATTAGTCATAAATGATATATGGATAAAAAGGCCTCACTGATGTGTCTTTCTCAATATTGGGGCAGAAAACTTTGAATTGGACGAGAATGGATTCCGCTGGTCATCAAAAGTCAAAACGCGAGCTATCAGCAAAGGAATAAACTGATACTCTGCACAATTTATATAAGCCCCCAAACAATAGGCTAAACATGTAATTTGCAAAATGCTACCTTCTGGTTCAAGATTGATGCGGTTGACTCCTGTAGTTGTACTGATGCTCGAATCCCAGCTTTGCCGAAAAATGACATCTCTGAAAGCACTTCTGAAAGGGAGAGCATCTGAGCCGGTCTGAACTTGACGATAAAACAAGAAAAGATCTTGAGAATATATTTTAAAAGAGAAAAAACCAACACTTTTATCCTAACAAAAAACCTATCAAATTATATCAGGAAAGATAATTTATGTCCAACTTCTCGAAGTAATTTCAACACTGACAACTTTGAGAAGCACCAAGTGAACCATTTTGGCAAAACTCTGAGCAGAAACAACAAAAAAAAACCGAGATGCAAGAAACAACTTAAGAGTCCCTATCCTTGTATTATACAAAGTACAATACGAAATTAATCATTTCACGCCTACAACTCCAGTCTTACTCACATCAGTGCCCAGCTTCTCCAGCCCTTAAATACTGATTTCGCAAACTATTCTCCATATAAAAATAAAAAAATAAAAAACATCCTGCGTCAAGTTTCTTATTCTTTTAGTGCAAAGTGTGACTTTCGCAAAATCACAAGATTTTAACAAGCAAATTCTGCATATTACAAGCACATTTGTAATCTGATAGAAGGACCCAAAAGAATAGCAATGTGTTACTGACAGATTACAAATGTGCTTGTAATATGCAGAATTTGCTTAATATGATTCGAGCACCATAGTTTTTTAAGAATAAGGAATAATACACTACAAGTATCAACTATTGTACAATTTAACAAAATAAGTCTAATTAAAACTAGGACATATTTCACAGAAACAACGAAAAGCAACCTTATAAAGAATTACATGAAACGTAAAAGAGACAGATAAATGTGGAAAGAGAGAAAGGAAGCAACCTGCCAAAGATCACGGAACTCAACCTCCTGGCCACTCTGAACACCTTCGGGGAGCTTCAGTTCGTGCTTCTTCCCCATCTCCCATCTCACGATATTCTTTTTATCATCCACAACATAATAGGTGTACTCACATTCGAACCCTTTTGGCACTGTGATGCTTCCACTCCAAACAAGCTCAGTCCCTTCATGAAAGGGGGTGAGTAACACACCCTTCTTCACATTCCATGATCCAAGCACTGGCACAGAGCCACACACCAACAAACTCTGACCCCATTGAGTAAGATATGGTAACCGAAAGCTTATTTTCACTGAATTCACCGACTTATTTCCAGAAGTCAATCCCAGATTCACCATAGCTTCAAAAATGAATTGGACACATCAAAAAAACTCAGTTTCAGGTTTAAAAATTCTAACTTTTTTTAAAGAGTTTTTCTTTTTTATTGCAAAGAGGGCTAACGGCTAATGCCCGAAAAGAAAACAACTACACCGCAATAACACGGGGAATAACTACTCTTAACATATCAACTAACAAAACATAACTAAATTTTTTAAAAGAGTTAAATTCATACCACTGAAAACAAATCACAACCATCATACACGTGACTTTAGAAATAATTATGATTAAAGTCAAACATTTTTAATGATCTCACGATTATGATTGATTGACAATGAATTAAATCTTTTTTCAAAACAAGAATGTAATAATCATGATGATGCAACATTAGAATAGTCCACACAATATAGAAAAAGCAACAAAGTACTAAGTTTGAAGCTAACATCCTCTTGCACTCAACAATAAAAATAAAAATGAAACAACTACCTTAAACAAAACAACATAAAAAAATGGTCTTTTTAGGATATTAAATAAAACAGCACATACCCATTTACAAGAATTGAAGTAAACTTATTAATTTGAAAGACATAATGCAGAAAAAGAAAATGGGTGGATGAAATTAAACTCACCTTTGGTTGAAAAGAAGTGATAGAGAAAGAACTAGTGCTCACTGTTGTGTGATATTTTGAAGACAAGAAAGAGAAGAGAGACGTTTCTGGCTATATCAACAGAAAGAAAAAGTGATGAAATCATGAAATATTCAGATTTTATTTTTGGCTAAAAAAATATCAGATTTTTATTATTGTATTAATTAATTTGGACCGTCCATAGAAGCAAATTGTTTTTATGTTGCTTTCACATTTCCAAGGAAAGTGATATTGTGATTGTGATGATTGATTTTTTATTAATAAAAAACTAAAATATATATTGTCCTTTATTTTTTTCCTTAAAATTTTTTTATGAGAACCTTAAAATTAATTTTGATGGATATTTCAAAAAAATATATTATTCATTTTGATTATTATCTTCACAACTTTTATTCATATTGTTTGTTGAAAAATAAAAAAATCAGTTAAACGTGAGCTAAAATTGTGTCTATTCTATTTATTTTTTTCAATAAGTTACAATCTCTAATTTTAGTAAGTCTTTATCGCACTTTAAATTTCTTCAATCATAAGTAACAATAATATAATAGTAATAATGTCAATCTAAATCAAAATGATATCAATTATTTTCACTAGCCGCCTTGCGTGCCCGTTTGTGTGATCGATATTTTCTATTGTGCAAATATAAATAACTACTTAATCTATTTTTATGTGGAAGTTATTTTTCAACATATACAAATAGTATTTAAATAGAGTGAAGGGCAAAAACGACAATAACAAAAGTCCGTGCGAAAGAGGTATTCTCTTTATATATTGATATAGATAATAGTAATAGATAATAGATAACAAATCATCTCTATTAATTTGGTGATTTTATTCATCAATTGTTCTAATAATTTGGAACTATGGTTACTTTATTTTTTTGGTAGTTTTTTTTAAGGGTAAAATAGGAATAATGAAAAAGTCATCCTAAAAATTTGTATCATTTGTCTGATACTATATATATAGTTTTCAATCTGAGGCATGTTTTTGCATCCAAATAAATAAATAAATATATGAGGCATGTTTCCCTCACTTTGTATTTTTCTCTTCTCTCTGCTATCAAAATTGAGGAAACACTCAGTAGGATTTTTGCATTGTTGTTTACAATCTTTAATTTTCCCATTTATGTATTGTTTGGTAAGATTAAAAAAAAGTGATTTTGTTTGAGCAAATATGTAAGTTTGCATTTAAGATTATAAATTATGTGCAATTGCAGAGACTAATTCTTTGAATTTTGTGGGACTTAAATGGATGGTAAGTCAAATTCATAATAACTATAGTTAAGTTAGAAGAGACATGTGTCATCTCATATAAGTGTACATGGCAATTCAATAATTCTAATTATGTGTTTCAGTTTTAGAATTTCTACACAAACTAGTGTTTTTAGTATTCTAGGTACAAATTCATGAAACCCAAATAGCAAAGTTAAGATTAAAAGTTAATATTTCTATCTATTTTCCTACATCATGTAATACTCTTTTAATCTATCAGACAAAAAACCAATTGATGAAAATAAAACAGACGCAGTGAGCTGATTCTTCTTTTAATCTACTTTTCATGTTATTGCTCTCTCATAAGTTATTCTTTTAATCTACTTTCCATGCTTTTGCTCTCTGATAAGTTATTGGCATCCCCCATGTACATGTTAATATTAGTTGTTTAATTTAGTAATTCAAACATTCAATAGAAATTTTTTTCCTAGTGCTCTGCTAGGGTTTGGCTTTTCTTCTCCAAGTGAGAAGCTTTGTTTCTTATTTTACTATTCACCAAGTTTTTTTCTACAACACAGAACTTTTGCATAACATCCAATCTAGTGAACTACGATGACTCACCCTAATCTTGAGGACTTATCGTTGCATGATGAGGAGGAAGAAGGTTTTTGTTTCGATTTTGAGGAAGTGGAGGACGAACAAGTGGATCTTCGATGGTGTCTTGTTGGGCGCTTCCTATGTGAAAGATCAATCCATTTTAATTCAATGAAAGTGAGAATGGCGGATCTCTGGAAGCCGGTGAAAGGAGTCACGATCAAGGAGGCAACGGGTGGCAAGTTCTTGTTTCACTTTGCCCACCCAATTGATATGGAAGCAGTACTTAATGGTGGCCCTTGGACTTTCGACAACAACATGCTAATTCTAGAACAAGTCCAGTTGGGGATGCAAATCGAACGAATCCCACTTTTTCATGTCAATATGTGGGTTCAAGTCCATAATCTCCCAATGGGGCTAATGAGGGAGTCAGTTGGTAACAAACTCGCAAACTACATCGGAGCTTTCATGGAGTATGACAAAAACAACCAGACAAGTTTTTGGCGACAATATATGCGGGTTCGTGTTAAAGTCGATGTTAGATTACCCCTGAAAAAAGAAGCGAAAGTCAAAGACAGAGAAGGGAATTGGGGCACTGTGAAGTTTAAGTACGAGAAGCTAGGAGTTTTTTGTTTTGTTTGTGGAATCATGGGACACGCAGAGAACAAATGTGTGGTGCGTTTTGAGATGGAGGAAGACAATGGAGTTCGAGATTGGTCATCGGATATTAGAGCGGAAACTAGAAGGCAAGGGGGGAGACTTAGTTCAAGGTGGTTGAGGGAGGAGAAGGGAGGACGTGAGGAGGCTGTTGGTGGAAACATGGCGGCACAACCACAAGGTCCGACGGCTGGTACTAACAGGGGACACGTAGAAGCTGACGTGGCGTCAAACGAAATCATTCTACACTCTACAAATTCCAATCCTAGTCAGCCGAGAATCATGACCAGATGTTTACCCCGATTTTTAGTAAACAACCGCTAGTCTAATTATTACAAGAAGGATCAACTAGTGAATCCTGGGACATATGGATTGTGCGGAAGATGATGAAAACATATTCATATCTTTGGGTTAAATCGGATAAGTTGATAAAAAGTAAACAGCATTTGACGAAGTCAAATGATTTGGTTTAAAGTAAAATGCTTCAAAGTTTAAATTTGCAGAAAACTTGTAAATGAATTGCAAATAAAGTTTAAAGAAAAGACTTTGAAAAGTAAAACATGCAATGAAATAAATTGCAGAATGTTTAAAGTTGCAGAAAAGCTTTAAATTTGCAGAAAGCTTAAATGACAAATTTTAAAGGAAAGCAAGTAATCAGTACTTGAAAAGTAAATTGCATTTGACAATGTAAAAATGTTTACAAAGATTGGTTACACAGATTCGTACATGTTCCTTTTGGCATTCATTTCGCTCGTTGACATGGGTACTCTGAATATTCTAGGAATTTGCATGTGAATTGTGAACCCGTTTCTCATATGAGAAACTAATATTTATAGACAAACTAACATAACTGCTATAAAACTACAATTTGCCTAACTATGCTCCACGTGTCTTCTGAATTTGAATTCCTTGGACACCTGGCGAACCCTTCGAACGTTACTCACTTTTGAATATTTTGCTAAGTCCAGAGTACGCTTCTTTCGTTCTGCACAGTACGTTAGGCAAACAAACATACACACGTACATATATATACATATATATAATTTTCGACCATTACCAGTTAGTGTCGAAAATATGCTTTTACACAAATAATATCTTGTCGAACTCGACAAGCTTATTCAGACAACACACGTTCTGTCGAATTCGACAGAACTCTAGGCTTTGACAAGCAACTTTGCACATTAAAAGTCTTTGATGTCAAATGCCTTGATTTTCTCTTGATTTATTGCCAGAATCAGTTTCCAAGAGAATATTAAAAGGCAATAATATACATTAAATGAGATTTCATCATCTCATTCCAATTCATTAATGCCTGTCGAAAATACAGGCTAACAAATTGCCCCCTCAAAAATGCCAGTTTCGACTGCGTGTCGGATACTAAAGGAAGAAATGGCAGTTTTGAAAATACTCACCTTTTCCAATTCTGCACGTTTATCAAAGACGGCGTAAACGTCACATCAAGTTATTGTTAATCATGACAATATTTATAACTGTCACCTCAATCCCCACAAACCATGATCTCCAACTTTTTAGCTTAGTAGTGGGACACGTGGCAGAATGTGAACAACTGAGATGGAAGAGTGGTGATGTTTCAGTTACTAGATACATGCCAAATTGGAGTGCCTATAAGTAGCAAACGTATTCCACACTTTCACTTTTCTGAAACTTCAACTCTTCACTTTCTCTCTAAAAACAGAGCTCTACGTATTCCTTCAGGAACCACCGTCAAACAATCCTCAAATCGTGCATTGTTCTTGCGTTTTTGCTGAATCTAAACCAGCAAACGTGATCATCTAGTGATTCCGCTCATTACTGTGGTTCTTGTTCTCAGATTTGAGCAAGAAATAAGTTTGTTTTGAAGCTTTTTACTTTCTCTTTGCTGCTACTACCTGTTCATCACCATCAACCTCAAGAACATCAAGAACAACAAGAACAACAATGGCCTCCTCATCTTCTTCCAGAAACGTGATCATTTATGCTGTTGATGACAAGAAACCTGTTATCATTGATGATTCAGAGTTTGTGTCGGAGCCGGATATGATCTCCGTCGAAGACAACATATGGGGAGAAGAGTTGGTGATTCCCCACAAGCTTGGAGGTAAAACTCTTGCCTTCGCAGGCCCTCTTCCTTCATCCGACAACTTCAATGAAGACATAGGTAACATTTTCCCTCTCTACTCTACTTGCGAACCAAAAATATTCGCCAACTCTTTCTTCGACATGAGCTTCTTCGAACCAGGCTATAGGGCTTTTAGATCTGCCCCTGTGGTTAGTGAGGGCTATTTGAAATGGCTCAACAAAATCGAAAAGCAATATGCTACTTTCTGGAAAGAGAGTGGTATCTTCGACTTGATTCAGCTGTCGAGAGAGGGACCCAAATACAATGCAGAAATGCTCATAGCTGCCCTTCACTTTTGGGAGAGCTCTACCAACACTTTTCACTTTAAAGCAGGAATGATGACCCCAACCTTATTCGACGTTGCTGCCATTACTGGCTTACGACCAACAGGACCCACTTTCGACCCCAAGTACACTACTGTCAACCACCAATTCGACTTCAAAGTTTTATCCTTTTCAGGATTCCTCAAAAATCATCATGATCTTAGCAGTGAAGATGTGTCCTTTGAAGAACATATAGCTTTCCTCACTTATTGGCTATCACATTTTGTTCTTTGCACTAGTTCATTACAAGTGGTGAAGAGACTCGTTCCTCTCGCCATCATGCTTCACCAAGGATTAGATGTAGCTTTAGGAAGGTTCATCTTAGCTTCCCTTTATGACTCTTTGGGGCAAGCTAGTGATATGCTCAAGAAGATTGAAAAAGGGTCAAAACTCGCTTTCTCTGGACCTGTATGGCTTCTGCAACTTTGGCTGAATGCCACATTTGAGTCAAACTTCAAACTCTTTCTCCCCTCTCATATGGAACCATCTGTTGCTTCTCGACAATCAGAAGGCGCTAGGTTAGCCTTATTGAGATATAGAGAGACAAATTTGTCCACTCGACAACTCTTCCTTCACTACTTCAAAACTCTCCTTGAGTTCGACGAAATTACCCCAAAGAATACTCCATTCGTCAAAAGGACTGTCGGGCCTGCTTGGTTTAAAAGGCCATTCCCTGCCACCAATCCAAATGAAGAAGAGGATACGAAAAACGTTTGGACCATGTTCTTGAACCCTACAATCTTATCCTCCAGACAAGGAATTGAAAGAAGGCATTTAGGTTTGGTTGGGTACCAACCTAACTTAGTTGCTCGCCAATTTGGCTTTAGTCAATTCAGGCCAAAAAGTTTGTTCAAGAACAAGGATGAGATCGTCTTGGGCAATTCTGGAATGTCTGTCGAATATTTTGAGCGTCGCTTGAAGCTGGCCGATGAAAAATCTTATAAGCTCACACCTGTTGCTTTTGAGATTTCTCAATTCTGCACTTACGAATTCGCCACCTGGTGGAGCTTACACTATGAGAAGCACGCTAAGAATACTGATGAGGTGCTTCTACAAGCAATAGAGGCGGGATTCGACGCTTTACAACAAAAGACTCCCAAAGGCAAAGGTAGCTTTGAGTGATTCAGAAGTATGGCTTTATAATGTTTGTAAATTTTGTGTTTTTTTGTTGACGCTTAAACTCTCATTGTCTCGACATTAGGTGCTTCCAAAGCCAAGGAAACCACCACTTCGACAGACACCACTACTCCTGCTGCAACTCAAAAGAAATCACTGCCCAATACTGGGGCCAAGGTACCAAATTTCAAAGTAACTTAGTCTTTGAATCTCCATTTTCACAAACATATCTGTGACTCTCTTGATTTCAAATGCAGCTTCGAAAAAGGAATTTAATGGCGGCGAACGAGACTGGAGAGCCCACCAAGAAGAAGAAACAAAAAGCTCTTACCATTAATGAACCCACAGTAAGTCCTTTCGACATTCCCTTAGCACTTTGCCTTGGCTTCGAATAGAATTTTGTGTTAACAATTTCAAATTCTTTTCAGCCTGCTGATGATGTTCCCACCACAACAAATGCTGTTGCTCCTAGTGGAGAAAGCCAAGGAGACAAAGGAAAGGCCAATGTCGAAACTAGTGAAGCAAGCATGCCAACCAAGCCAAAGAAGAAGAAGAAGGTTAAGTCTAAGTCTAAACCTTCTGAAAGTCAAACGAAAGAAGGTGAATCTCCTATCCCAACCGTTCCAGTCGAGAATCAACCACCACCAGCTGTTGAAGAACAGCCCATCACTGATGTTCAGGTAAAATATCTTCTTCGCCTTTTAAGACTTTGCGACATGAATAGATCTTCATTATATCTTCTAAGACTTGATTCTTTTTTGTCTTTAAATAGGGTGGTAATGAAAAGAACACCACTACACCTGTTAACAATGAGGAAAATTCAGCCCAAGACGTTGGCACCAATCGCGTCGAGGTCGATTTAACTGGAAATAGCCAAAGTCAAGAGAATGAAGAAATTCCCACCAATAATCCTGAACCTGAGAAAACCATAACTGCACAACTCACTGAATCTACCCATTCATCAGAAAACACTGATGTCGAGATGGAGACTGACGCTGACGACGATATTATGCCTGAAGCCACTGAAGGAGGCTCTGACATTCTTCCTGTCTCTTCGACATCAAAGTTATCTGCTGACGTTGGAATGTCAGAAATGGAGTTCATTGCTATGAAGGATTCTGATCCTGCTGCAGCACTAAAGATGCTCCTTTCAAGCAAAGGTAATAAAGAACAAAGCAAGGGTGCTTCCCATCACAGCAGTTCGACAGCTTCTGATACAGAAATCAGTTCGACAGTGAGGCAGGATTCCTTGCTCCTCAAATTGCACGCAGATTACATCAATCAGGATGTCTTTGCCTTGATTGAGGCAAACCCTAGCAGTGCATTTTCTCACTTGGGCTTCTTGAAAAAACTCCATAATCCCTTGACAGATGAGGCCACACTTAGTAAGGTTATCCAACTTGAAAACCTCATTGATGGTTTTACTCAAGCCATTCAAAGGAAGAAAATGAATGCCATGAAGCTGGAAGCTCAAACCCATGCTCACGCTGCATTGGTCGAAAAGGCCAAGACTGCTCAGGCTAATGTCGAACGCTTTGAGAAGGAGATCGAGTCGAATGCTGAGCTGACTCAATACAACCAGAACATTGCTGCTTGGGAAGGTGAGATTGCAGAATTGCACTTGAAGATTCAGAGTCTCAATGCTAAGATTGATGCAGAGAAAATCAAACGTGACGAAGCAAAAGCCAATCTTACTACTGCTGTTAAAGCCTGGATTGACAAAGAGGCTAATGAGGGCATCAAAGCCTTTAGTGCCTCAGCGGCAGTGGAAGAAGAGATTCAGAATCTGGAGAAGTCAAGCAAAGTTCTCGACAAAGAGGTTTCTTCGTTCAAGAGTTTGTATGAAGATTTGAAGAAAAATTTCAACTTGTAATAATTTTAGTTTTACTTTTTGAACAATTTGTCGAAGTTTTTGGTTTGTAATTTGACAATGCCCATTTTGTGGCGAACAACTTTATGATCACCATTGTTTATCATATCTTAAATTTTATTCTTCGCCAATTTTTATTTCTTGCAACGCTGGTTTATACTTCTTCAAGTATTTACCATTTATACCCAAAGTGCGTTTCTCAGGAGTTAACTCCTCAATTTCATATGCACCATTAGAATAAACTTGAACGACTTTAAATGGTCCTTCCCAATGTGGTGACCACTTGCCTAGGACTCTGTCTTTTTTATCCATTGGCAGAATAACTTTCCAAACCAAATTTCCAACATTAAAGGTTTTAGATTTAACCTTTTTGTTATAAGCTCTAGCAACTCTTTCTTTCTGTCGAGTTAACATCTCTAAAGCTTTTATTCTCTCTTCATCTAAATCAACTAGTTCGTCTAACATCATATCCCAGTAATGATCTCTTGGGATTTCTTCCTGCCTTTGGATTCTAACTGATTGCAGGTGAATTTCGACTGGCAAGACTGCATCATGCCCATAGGTTAGTCGAAAAGGTGTAGTGTTAGTTGATTCCTTTGGAGAATTCCTGCATGCCCATAAGACTTGATCTAAAGTCTTGTTCCAATTCCTAGGCTTTTGGGCAATATGCTTTTTAATCAGACCAATAATGATCTTATTAGCAGCTTCCACTTGACCATTTGCTTGTGCATAATATGGTGTAGAAGTCAAAAGTTTAAAACCAGTTTGTTGAGCAAACTCGACCATTTTTCGTCCAGTGAAAACTGAACCTTGATCTGTAGTAATAGACTCAGGTATACCAAATCTATAAATAATGTGACTTTGTATAAAACTAATCACTGCTTCTTGGTCAACATTTGGTAATGGAATTGCTTCTATCCATTTGGTAAAATAATCTATACCAACTAGAATATAGCGTTGGTTTTTGGACGAACTTGGTTTAATTTCACCAATTAAGTCTAAAGCCCATCCTCTAAAAGGCCAAGGTTTTACTATTGAATGGAGTTCACTTGCAGGTACATGTTGTATGCCTGAATGTCTTTGACATTCTTGACAACCTTTAGCAAACTCTATACAATCCTTTAAGATTGTTGGCCAATACATACCTTGTCGAAACAACAACCATTTCATTTTATGGCCTGCCTGATGGGATCCACATGCACCACTATGCACGTCAGATATAGCCAAGTAGGCTTCAGTTTCACTTAGACATTTTAGCAAAACTCCCTCAGGTGTTTTCTTCATTAGTTCATTTCCAATGATGACATAACTCAAGGCTCTATATTTTATCTTTCTATTGGTCGTTCCATTTGGATCTCGTAAATATTCAACAAGTTGTTTTCTCCAATCATTATCAGATAAATTGTCAATGGCAAAAATTTCAAAAATTTCTGAATTTTCGTCAGAGTTATAGGTGGTATCTTGACCATTATCTTGTGGTACATCTGCCCCCACAAGTTTTGGCATTGACAATTCCATAGAAGGAGGTTGATCAACAATGAGTTTATCTTTAATCTCAATCAACTCCTCTAGTTTTTCACTAGAAATTTTATAACCAGAAGCTATTTGAGCCAAATCATTGGCTTCTTGATTTTCTATGCGAGGTACATGTTCAAAAATAACTTGGTCGAAACGTTTTAACAAAGAAATTGCTATGACAAAATATTTCATCAAGTGCTCTTTTATGCACTTATATTCCTTTGTCAATTGTTTCAACACCAATTCTGAATCGCCTCTGATCAAAATATTTCTTGCCCCCAAGTCCAATAAAATTTCTAAGCCTGTTATCAAAGCCTCATATTCTGCTTCGTTATTTGAGCAGAACCCATTAATTTTATATTTGAACTTGGTGGGAATTCTGGAGGGAGAAATGATTAAAATCCCAATTCCAACTCCATGTTTATGTTTAGAACCATCAAAATATAATTTCCAAGGTTCTGAATCTACATAGTTTTGTGGAGTTTCTAGTGCAGAATGATCTGCTATGAAATCAGCCACAATTTGGCCTTTAACTGCCTTTAAAGGCTTATAAGTTAGTGAATATTCTGTCAAGGCTAAGGCCCATTTTCCAATTCGACTATGCAGAATAGGTTTGGATAACATATGTTTGATGATATCACAATGAGAATAAACAAAAACATCAACGGGCTTTATATAATGCTTGAGTTTCATACAAGAAAAATACAAACATAAGCATAATTTTTCAATACTACTATATCTAGTTTCAGCATCATTTAAAACCCTACTTAAGTAATAGATGGCTCTTTCTTCGCCATTTTCATCTTCTTGGGCAAGCATGCTGCCCAACGTCGAATCTGATGCTGAAATATACAACTTCATGAATTTGTTCCTTATTGGAGGCATTAACATTGGTGGCTTTGACAAATAACTCTTGATTTCGACAAAAGCTTGTTGTTGTTCTTGCCCCCAAGTGAAAACGCTTTCTTTCTTGAGTCGAAGCAGTGGTGAGAATGGTTGAGCTTTACCACTTAAGTTTGAAATAAATCTTCTCAAGAAATTGATTTTCCCAAGTAAGGACTGAAGTTGCTTTTTTGTAGTTGGAGATTTGGTCTCCTATAATAGCCTTCGTTTTGTTTTGATTTATTTCAATGCCCTTTTTGTGCACAACAAACCCAAGGAAATCTCCTGCATTAACACAAAAAGCACATTTTAATGGATTCATTTTTAATCCATATTTCCTCATCTTTTCAAAAGATTTTCTCAAATGATCTAAATGATCTTCATTTGATGAGGATTTGACAACTATGTCGTCAATATACACTTGCATGAAAGCATCTATGTATTCATGAAAAATTAAATTCATTGCTCTTTGATAAGTAGCCCCAGCATTTTTTAGACCAAAGGGCATAACTACCCATTCATATGTGCCTAATGCCCCTGGGCATCTAAAGGCAGTTTTGGGTACATCATTTTCAGCAATGAAAATTTGGTTATATCCAGAATAACCATCCAACATACTTAAATATTCAAATCCGGCTGCAGAATCAATTAACATTTCTGCCACAGGCATAGGATATTCATCTTTTGGTGTAGCATTATTTAAGTCTCTAAAGTCTATGCATACTCTAAGAGAACCATTTTTCTTAATTACTGGCACTATATTTGCTAACCATTCGACATACCTTGCAGTTCTGATGAATTTGCTCCTCAGCAGCCTTTCAATTTCTTCTTTGATCTTTGACATTATTTCTGGTGCAAATCTTCTAGGTAACTGTTTCACTGGCTTTTTGTCTGGTCGAACTGGGAGTTCATGTTCCACCAATTTTCTGCTCAAACCTGGCATTTCATTGTAGTCCCAAGCGAAACAATCTTTGAATTCCATCAAAAGTTGCACCACTTTTGCCTTCAGATCTGGAGGAATGTTTGCACTAATATATGTTGGTCTTTTTGTCAGACCATCTCCAAGGTTAATTTCTTGCAAAGGATCCTGTGCTTGCATCTTGTGACATTGATTGATTGGATCTTTCTCAAACCCTAAGGGTTCGTCATCATAGATACAATCCAGTTTTTGCAGTTCTGGCTTGTGTTGGCCAAGTCTCATGTCATTGGCTGCAATAGCCATATTTTCTGACACTGCATTGGCTTCCAAAGCCATTTTGATTCTGTTTTCAGCCATGTAGGCCGTAATCTTTGCCCAAGTTTGGGACTCAGACATAGTAATCCTCTTTGACATCCCACCCAGTTGGGTAGTTGTGGCTTTCATATTCGCCATCCTCGCTGTTTCCATCTTCTCTCTCCCACAAGAAACCATGTGTGGGATCCAGTTTGATTGCATGGTGACCATTTCCTGCTAGACGATATGCAAAGTCTTTCTCAGTGCATGGTGAAATTGTTGCCAATTTTTTGTCAAAGGAGTGCTTTGTCAGATGATGGACTTCAGTTTTGAAGTAGCTTTGATCTGCTTCAATATTTTCCACTATTCCATCATCTCGCCAGATAATGAGGCGCTGGTGCAGGGTAGATGGGACTGCTCCTACTCCATGAATCCACTCTCGACCTAGAAGTAGATTGTAATTTGCCTTAGAGGCCACAACCAAGAACAAGGTTGGCCTTACAGTGCTTCCAACAACCACTTCTAACTGGATTGCTCCCAAAGAAAACCCAGTTTCACCCTCATAGTTTGAAAGTACTATGTTGTGAGGATGAAGATCCACCAAAGATTTACCAATCTTTCTGAGCAGAAATTCTGGCATGAGGTTAACAGCAGCACCACCATCAATTAGCACTTTGTTAATTCCTACATTATTCACCTTCGCCTGTATGAAGAGAGGCTTCAAGTGACTTTTCATGCCTTCGTCTGGCCTCTCAAACGTAGCCATTTGGTCTTCCAAAGCACCATTGCTCGTCACATAGTAACAAACTGGCCTATGTAGAGCCATTTGCATCCCAGATTCCTCTTCGTCATCTGTCACTTCAGAACAGACGTCGAACTCCCTTGGCAGAATTGACACAACATTTACTATTATGTCGAGATCAGGTTCAGAATCCAGAAAGTCATCTGCTTCCATGTGGTCATCTTCGACATTATCAGCAACTGAAGACTCCATTTTTGATTCGCCTAACCTTTCTTTCATTGGCTTCTTTGCCAATTCCAAAGGCCTTTTCCCATTACCATCAGCAGTAACTTGTGATTTTTGAGCAGCCACTTTTTTCTGGCGTTGATATCTACGCCATTGGGATCTTGTCATGGGATTTTTCCCTTTGTAATTATTCCTGTAATCATACTTCCTTGATTCAGGATCTTTTTTGGGATTGTTGTTACTGGAGTTCCCTTTCTCCATATTCCTCCGACCATAGCCCATATTCTTTCCATGGACCCATTGGTTGACAGGTGTCCTATTTGAGGGGACAAATGATTTTTGTGGTCCCAACCTCTGATGTACAGGTGCTTGTTGGCTATTCAGAACATTGGAATAAGTTGGCCTCTGACTTGGCCAATTGTTTCTGTTCTGACTGTGAGGCAAAAACTTGTTAAGGCCTGCAGCAGCCTTCTTGTCGAACATGGCACTACAATGAGGACACAGTGTAGCTTCGCCATCATTTTCCTTGCAGCGTTGAAGAAAATCTAGTAGAGTTTCTCCAGCTTGTGGATATACCTCCTCCACTTTGTTTTCATACTCCTCCTCAGGAATGGAAACCAATTGCCCTCCCTCAGTGAGGTTCAATGCTTCTATCATTAGGCACTCAAAGGGCTCTGTGTAGGCAGCATCGGCAATCTGCAATGGATTCTCGTCCACCTGCTGTTTGGATTTTGGCTTTTCGTCAAATTTGAGTCTTCCCTCCTGTAGGGCTTTCTGGACCAGATCCCTGTAAAGAACACATTGTGAGGTTTTATGACCCAAAAAATTATGGTATTTACAAAAACCTCTTTTATTACGTTGTTCCAGAGGTGGAATTTTCAAACCCTTTGGTACAATTATTTGGCCATCAGCAACCAATAAGTCAAAAATTTCATCACACTTAGTAATGTCAAAAGTATATGTCTTAGAAACAAATCTATCATTTTTTGGTTCGACGGGATTTTTCCCATTTGATGGTTTTAACATTTTACAAGTATAGGGAGGTCCTGGTTTCAATTCAGCAATATTAACCTCATTGTTTTCCATGTACTCCTGATCATCGTCGAACTCATTTTCACTTCCATAAGTTTCTATGTATGCCACTTTTTCTTTTTTGTGGAACTTAGAATTTCTGGCTTTTTCAGCCCTGAGGCGTTCGACCTGTCGAACACGATCTGCTAATTGAGCCATATCTCTTAAATGTTGAGTATCTAATTTTTTCCTAATGGAATAGTCAAGGCCACCAGCAGCCATCTCAACCAATTCATGTTCAGGCACTTGAGTAAAGCACCTTGCCTTAAGGAGGCGAAACCTGTTCAGATAGTCATCAATGGCTTCCGCAGTTTTACGTTTCATACTGGCTAATTCTTTGAGACTAATCCTAGATTGTCCCATGTAAAATTGTTCATGAAATAGCCTTTCTAATTGAGTCCAGGTATGAATTGAATGAGGGGGAAGTGTGGTAAACCACGTAAAGGCATTTTTAGTGAGGGAATTGGGAAAAAACTTCATTTTTAAATCTTCATTATTTGCCAAATTCCCTGCCTCTGCCAAATATCTGGCAATGTGTTCGACAGTAGATTCATTAGTATCACCAGCAAATTTTGTGATTTTGGGAATTTTCCATCCCCTTGGCAATTCTGCCTGCAATACATATTCAGACAAGGCTGACACAAAATTTGGCCTATGCAATCCTATATTCAAACCATTCTGGGCTAAGATATTTTCCACCAAATTGGCCAAGTTATTTTGCCCTGCGACATTTTCTTGTCGAACATTCCTAAGAACATTATCAGCATCTTGGTTTCTATTAACCAGAATTACTTCCGGTTCTGGCTGTTCTCTCTCAATGCGCACGGGTTGGGCTTGGACTTCTGTTTGAGTCTCCGGGTTTGCACGAGGAACTCTTTGGTTATTTGGAGCATCAGGGGCACCAAAAAAGTCTGCCATCCTTCCCATTTGATTGGCTAACAACAAATAATTGTCATTGGCTGTTTGTAACACAGGATTGAAGATTGTGCCAATCTGTTGGGTCAACGCGTTCACCATGTCATGGTTACTTTCGTCCATTTGTTGCCTAAGTACATTCATAGAATTATTTGTCAAGTTCAGAGAATTTCCCCTATTTCCCATCGCAGAAGACGAGGGAGAACTTTCTATCGAAGGCCAATTATACAGGCTTGCCATCGTCGTTGTTGGCATTCCAAATTGTGGGTTTCTGGGCAACCATGGGGGTCTTGACGGTGTTCCACCAACTTGACTACCGTCTGTGTACCCATGCATGTGTGATACATTCGTTGGCATGGATGATGCATTCATTTGTGTCATCATTGCACCATTCGTATTTGGAGGAACAAACCCTCCTGCCATACTTGAAGTAATGGCAGACATTGTTGATCCACTGGCGCTTGCACCAACGGTTCCGGAATTTATCATAGGGTTTGTACCCCCACCATTAGGATTATTGCTTGGGATACTTTCAGAAGTTGTAAAATTCAGGGCAGGATTTGTTGACCCACCAGTAGGATTGGCGCCAGGATTGCCAGATACTGGTTGATTTAGTTGCCCTGTCGAATTTGGAACAGGATTGGTTTCTGCCCCATTATTGTTATTATTATTATTATTGTTGGGATTAGGATTGTTTGGTGGTCTCACCATTCTGGAACGAGGACGCTTTGGTATATTTGAAAAAACTGGAAGGGACTTACCACTCCTCAAACGCATATACAAATATACACACAATCAAAGTACAAACACCAAACAACAAATTTTGTAAGAAAAGTTTTCAAAAACCACTAAATAAAAATACACAATCCAGACGTCCCACTGGGCGTGCCAATTTGTTTACCCCGATTTTTAGTAAACAACCGCTAGTCTAATTATTACAAGAAGGATCAACTAGTGAATCCTGGGACATATGGATTGTGCGGAAGATGATGAAAACATATTCATATCTTTGGGTTAAATCGGATAAGTTGATAAAAAGTAAACAGCATTTGACGAAGTCAAATGATTTGGTTTAAAGTAAAATGCTTCAAAGTTTAAATTTGCAGAAAACTTGTAAATGAATTGCAAATAAAGTTTAAAGAAAAGACTTTGAAAAGTAAAACATGCAATGAAATAAATTGCAGAATGTTTAAAGTTGCAGAAAAGCTTTAAATTTGCAGAAAGCTTAAATGACAAATTTTAAAGGAAAGCAAGTAATCAGTACTTGAAAAGTAAATTGCATTTGACAATGTAAAAATGTTTACAAAGATTGGTTACACAGATTCGTACATGTTCCTTTTGGCATTCATTTCGCTCGTTGACATGGGTACTCTGAATATTCTAGGAATTTGCATGTGAATTGTGAACCCGTTTCTCATATGAGAAACTAATATTTATAGACAAACTAACATAACTGCTATAAAACTACAATTTGCCTAACTATGCTCCACGTGTCTTCTGAATTTGAATTCCTTGGACACCTGGCGAACCCTTCGAACGTTACTCACTTTTGAATATTTTGCTAAGTCCAGAGTACGCTTCTTTCGTTCTGCACAGTACGTTAGGCAAACAAACATACACACGTACATATATATACATATATATAATTTTCGACCATTACCAGTTAGTGTCGAAAATATGCTTTTACACAAATAATATCTTGTCGAACTCGACAAGCTTATTCAGACAACACACGTTCTGTCGAATTCGACAGAACTCTAGGCTTTGACAAGCAACTTTGCACATTAAAAGTCTTTGATGTCAAATGCCTTGATTTTCTCTTGATTTATTGCCAGAATCAGTTTCCAAGAGAATATTAAAAGGCAATAATATACATTAAATGAGATTTCATCATCTCATTCCAATTCATTAATGCCTGTCGAAAATACAGGCTAACACCAGACAGAACCAATCATTAGCAATCAATGCTAACCAGGCCCACACGAATCCCACGCCCAACCACAACAGTTCAGCAAGCAAGTTTCAAATCAACCCATCGTTCCAGTCCCTGATCGCACGTTTCAATCAAGATATTCCTTCAACATTTAATTCGGCCGACAGCTTTCATGCACAATTACCCACAATTAATATCCCATCAAGCCCAGTATCTGATCTGTCCCTTGCCATTACCCAACCAGAAACGGAAAACTTTAACTCCAAATTATTACCTAATCAAGCATTTACTTTCACCAGCCAATCAACCTTTCATGCCCAGCCAACCATTAACCCCAGCCAAACAAAACATCTGCAAGGATCTACCCTGAACCCATTCGACCCACTACCCCTTCCCAAACCCGTAACCGACCCAAAATTGACCCGACCCAAAAAATCAAAAATCAACCCGAAAAAAATAAACCCGACCCACCATCCAAACCAGAAAATTCCCAGGCAGAACAGGAGGATATGGTGATTCAGAGTGAAAAGAAGAGAAGAAGGGAGGTGGAGTCCACCAACAATTCATCAACGACAGAAGCTTCGGAGCATTTTTTAACGGCAGGTCCTGGCAGCCAGGCCTGCCGGGACCAATGAAGATCCTTAGTTGGAATTGCCGGGGATTGAGCACCCCGAGTGCAATTCCAAACCTCCGAAGTATTGCTCAACGGTACCAGCCCGATATATTATTCTTGTCTGAAACTCTATCGAAATCACATTCAATGTAGCGTATTCGTGTTAGCTTGAATTTCAGTTCTTGTTTGTCAATAGATGTGGAGGGTAGAAGCGGAGGTTTGTCCGTCATGTGGAGAAATTCCATTAACTGTAATATTGTGAACTATTCCCGGAACATTATCAATTTGATGGTGGAGGATGAGGAGATGGAAGAATGGAGGTTAACTTGTTACTATGGGTATCCGGAAAGGGAAAGAAGGCGACAAGCGTGGGATTTACTACGCGAGCTTCGGGATATGTCTGACCACCCTTGGTGTATCATAGGAGATTTCAATGATCTCTTGTCACAAGAAGATAAAAATGGTACTAACCCGCATCCAAATTGGTTGTGTAGTGGCTTCAGAAGTGCAGTAAGTGACTGTGATCTTACAGACATTCAGTTAGAAGGCTACCCTTATACGTGGACCAAAAGTAGAGGTTCGGTTAATGTTATTGAGGAACGTCTTGATCGTGCCATGGCTGATTCAAAATGGCTCATGAATTATCCCAATGTTAAATTGATGAATCTTCTCACTTCTCATTTCGATCATAGTCCTATTTTACTACAAACTTCTCCAACAGTCCGGCATGGGAGAATTCACTCGTTTCGTTTTGAAAATGGGTGGTTGAAGGAAGATGACATACACGAAGTGGTGGAGGACGGCTGGGGCAGTGAGAGGAATGGTGATATTATAAGCAAAACGACGAGATGTGCTGAGAAGCTAACCGGGTGGGGAAGGAGGAAACGTATGAGATTTAAGCAGGAAGTTGCCGAATGCAGTGAAGAATTGGAAAGATTAAGGGGACTTCATGATGCAGCAAACTCAGGGAGGTACAAAGAAATTCAGGAGAAGCATGCACGGTTACTAGTCCAAGAAGAAGCATATTGGCGTCAACGGGCAAAGATGCACTGGTTGAAAGATGGAGACTTGAACACAAAATTCTTCCATATGTCAGCCTCTTCACGACATAAAGTAAAGAAGAATGAGAAGCTTGTTAATGATGATAATATTGTTGTTACCAGTCAACCGGAGTTGTGTGAAGTTGCGCTACATTACTTTGATCATCTATTCAAAGCAAATACTACAATGCATGAACCGGTACTTTCCTTGATAGCTCCCAAAATTACTCAAGTTGATAATGACAAGCTGTTGGCGCCTATTACTAAGGATGAATTAAAAGAAGCCCTTTTTGAGATGCATCCAGACAAAGCTCCAGGTCCAGATGGGTTTAATCCGGCATTCTATCAACATTTTTGGGAGTTGTGTGGCGATGATATTTTTGTGGCAATGAAGGAGTGGCTTGAAAGGGGGTACTTCTCATCTTCATTGAATGACACCAACATTTGCTTAATTCCTAAGTGTGAAAGACTGGCATCCATGAAGGATTTGAGACCGATTTCTTTATGCAATGTACTATACAAAATAGTTTCAAAGTTGTTGGCTAATAGATTGAAGGGTTGCCTTGCGAAGTGTGTGTCGGAAGAACAATCGGCCTTTCAGGAGGGTCGTTCCATTCTAGATAATGCCTTAATTGCAATTGAGGTTGTCCATGCTCTAAAAAGAAAAACCCGCGGCCGAAAAGGGAGTTTAGCCTTGAAGATAGACATTAGTAAAGCTTACGATCGAGTTGATTGGGGTTTCTTGCGCGGTATGCTTGAGAGGTTGGGTTTTGCTAATTAGTGGATACACAGGATGATGTTATGCGTTAGTTCTGTCAATTATTCTGTCTTGGTGAATTTTGAGAAAGTTGGGCCAATACTTCCAGGGAGAGGGCTAAGGCAGGGGGATCCTCTCTCTCCTTACCTCTTTATCTTGGTGACTGAAGGATTGACCGCTCTTGTCAAACAGGCGGTAGCTCGGGGAGACCTACATGGAGTACAAATTTGTAGAGGGGAACCGATAGTGTCCCACCTTCTTTTTGTTGACGATTGTTTCTTGTTCTGCAGGTCGACACTAGATGAAGTAAATTCATTGATGGCAATCCTCAAAACTTACGAACATGCGACGGGCCAAGAAATTAATTTAACCAAATCAGAAGTGTACTTTAGTAGAAATTTGAGCCTTGCAGCCCAGGAGGATCTTTCAAGGATTATGGGGGTTAGGCATGTGCTTGGAACAGGTACCTATCTTGGGCTTCCTTCCATGATTGGTAGAAAAAAGAAAGATATGTTCGCTTACATCAAGGATAGAATATGGAGGAGAATAAATTCGTGGCGTGGAAGAGCTTTATCAAGGGCCGGGAAAGAGATAATGATAAAATCTGTCCTACAAGCAATCCCTTCTTATGTCATGAGAGTGTATCTCTTACCGGAATCTATAATCAAAGATATTGAGAAGATGATGAACTCTTTTTGGTGGGGTGGAGGATCAAATAGGAAAGGAATTAGGTGGCTTGCTTGGGATCGTATGACTAGTCCAAAAGGTGTAGGAGGAATGGGCTTTAGGGACTTACATACCTTTAATTTGGCGATGATAACATAATAAGGGTGGAACATCATGACAAAGCCACACACTCTTGTAGCTAAGTTGTATAAAGCTAGGTACTTTCCAAACTCTTCTCTTTTTAATTCTAAACTTAGCCATAATCCTAGCTATGCTTGGAGAGGCATTTGGAAAGCCCGCCAAATTCTCATACAAGGTTGTAGGTGGAGCATAGGGGATGGCACTAACATCAAAGTTATGGGGGAACCGTGGCTAAGAGGCAATAATGAGACTTGGGTTCCTTCACTGCAAGAGCAAGGTGTGTATAATATTACGGTACATGAGCTTATGAATTCAAATGAAAAGGTGTGGGATAAAGAAAAAATTGAGTCCCTTTTTCCTTCATATATTGCTAAGAGTATGCTTAATGTCCCGTTATTTAATATGATTGAGGAGGATAAATTGGTTTGGTTTGATAACATTCATGGGGAATATAGCGTCAAAAGTGGATATAATTTAATGCTGAATTTTTCAGGGGAATTCAAAGTTTGGAAAGTCATGGAGATTGGAATAGTCTTTGGAAAATTCATGCTCCACCAAAGGCTAAACATCTCTTATGGAGGATATGTAGAGGTTGCTTGCCAACTCGCGCTCGACTTCAAGAAAGGTGTGTACCATGTCCTCTATCTTGTCCGCTTTGTGATCATAGCAATGAGGATGATTTGCATGTGGTGTTTAACTGTGATGTTAGCGTGCAAAGCAGACAAACTGCGGGGCTGCAGCAATTTCTTCTTCCGTGGCTGCAAGACGGTCGGAATTTGTGTGAAATTATACTAGATATATGTGCTTCAAGTGATAAACAAGCAGCTGGACAGTTTGCTACTCTTGTTTGGGTGTTATGGAGTAACCGTAATAATAGTATTTGGAATGAAACTAAGGAGCAAGGAATGGCATTAGGATACAAAGCAAGGCATTTATGGGAGGAATGGTTCACTGCACAACAGGTACAACACGGACAACAAGTACCTGTACAGCAAAGCGCATCGCTGCAGTGGCAAAAACCACCAGAAAGCTGGTATAAATGCAATGTAGACGCGGGATTTCACCGAGAATATAATAAAACAAGCGGAGGTTGGTGTTTACGTGACCATACGGGTATGTTCGTAGAAGCAGGTACATCATGGTTGGAAGGGAATTGCTCCGTAATCGAAGGAGAAGCGATAGCCTTATTACACTCTATGAACGAAATGGTACAACGAGGTGTTTCTCATGCTATCTTCGAGACGGATTCCAAAAGCCTTGTCGATGCTATCAAACATATTCATGCTGGAGTTTCAAATTTTAGTCTTATTGTTCAACAAATTAATAATGTTCTTTCACTAAATCCAAACTTTATGGTTAGGTTTATTAAGCGGCAAGCGAACTTAGTTGCTCACACTTTGGCTAGGGCGGCTTTTTCATGGCCTTGTCACTGTAATCTTGATAGTTTACCACATTGTATTTCCGCTTTTTTGCATAATGAAATGATATAAGTTTTTGGTTGTCAAAAAAAATTTTAGTAATTCAAACTATAAAAACCAAAAAAAAAAACAAATAAATAAATTGATGGGCCGGTCCGCCAACTCGCCAATAAATGGGGAGGGTTTGAGTTTTGCCTGTACACCTAAGTTGGTCCGCCCCTCTCTGCTTTTGGGCGGACCTAAATGGGGTGGGCCTGCCACTTTGCCACCCCTAGGGTGGGGGTAGGGGCGGTGAGAGAGTTTCACACTTGAGACGATATGTTGAGACATATCATGTGTTTAAAGATCGTATTGATAAATTGCATAAGTGGAGAGTCTCACATTTGAGGGATATGTTGAGATATATCTAGTGATTTAAAGTTTAACATTTGATTAAAGAGTTAATGTTGAGCAACATATGATAAAAGAGTTAATATTGAGCATGAGCAACATATAAGTGGGAGAACACATAAACTTCATGCCTTAAGATGTGGTGTCCAAGTAATTTATGTAGTTATTCTTAGTTCAATGGATTGATCCAACTCAGAGAGACTTCCCCTTATGTACCAATAAGTTAATGCATTTTCATCACAACAAAACCATGTTGGTATAGGTATTAGTATCAGAGATGCAAATGGAAAATTTGTGCATGCTAAGACAGTTTGGCTTTCTCCAATCTGTAATTTTGATATCGGTGAAGCACTATGATTTTTCAATGCATAAAAAAAAACTATATATCCGTGTTTGAATCACGTCCCTTGAAATTACAATATCAAACTATTACCTTCTCATAGATACATCGTGGAAAAATTTCTCAATTCGCCCCACTTTATGCCTATAGGTCCCCCCTGAATTCTTATTTTACCTCTTATCGGAAAGCCACTTTTGAATGCATTTTACTCAGATTGACCCTTATGGTAACAACATATTTATAACAATAAGATGCCTTATGTTCTTCCTCATTTTCGTTTTCTCCAAAACAAACATCCAAAATACCAAAACTCCAAAAAATTAAAATGTTCTTATTTTACCTCTTACCATAAGGACATTTTTGAATGCATTTTACTCAGATTCACCCTTCCAGACAGTAACAACATTTATAACAATCAAATGTCTTATGTTCTTTCTCGTTTTCGTTTTTCTCCAAAATTAATCATCCAAAATACCCAAAGCTCCAAATCCTATTGGATTGACCCTTCCAAACATGAATTTTTTATCATACCAGAATGATCCTTTCGGTACAATCCCGCACTAGTATAACAAAGGAAATGCATCGAATAAATAATGACGAGTAGGGGTGCTCAAATGCAAAGCAACCAAACCGCAAACCGATCCAAAAAAAAATCAAAAACTGCAAAAACCGAATATTTTTTGATGTGTTTGGATGTCCTTTTGTAAAAATCGCATGATCGGATTGAATTTCGGAGATTGATTTTTCAAAATCGATCCAAACCGAATCAACCGCACGCATATATTAATATTAATACTTATTTTTTTTTGTTAGTATGAATATATATTGCATTAACCTATTTTTTGTTCATTTGAAATTTTGTTAATACTATTTGTTTGTTTAATTTAGTCTATTTTTTTACTTTTTGACATGTTTCAAATATAATTGATAATTGTCAATTTAAAATATTAATTATTATATACGTATATTATATGTTGCATTTTACATCAAACTTAATATTTTTTTTTGTCAAAAATGTCAACTATTATTTTATACTTTCTTTATAATATTAATAATTAATAAAAAAATTATAATTTATAATTTGGATATCCAAAAAATGATCAAAATTAAACTATATAAATTTGGATCGGATTTTTTATTTGTCATCCAAAACCGAACCAAACCGCAAATAAATTTACTTTCAGATTGGATGAATTTTTGTCGCAAATCCGATTTAAACCGAACTACAAACACACTTAATGACGAGAGTTTTAAAGTTATATTATCTTTTCTTTTAGACAAAAATGGTGTCGATAGAGTCGATGGATGGTAGGATTGTGTATTGAAAATCAAATTATGAAAGAAGAAAAAAAAATGGAGTATGTTTTGGAGTGGTTTTGAGTTAATTAATGTGTCAGAGAAGTTTTGTGAGTTTCAAAATTTTGATCACACTTATACATAAGAAAAAGTAAAAATAAATTGTATTCAGTATCAAGCTTTGAACCAAATATATTTTACCTTTTGCTTATACTAAATTTTGGTGGGAGTAAATAGCTATTAGAAGGGTCGATCCGGAGAAAAATTTGTTCAGGAAGATCCTCCCGATAAGGGATAAAATGAAAATTCATGGGGTCTTCTAAGCATATAAGAGGGTCGAATGAAAAAAATTCTTACTCAATCCATAAACTAATGATCAATGAACATGGCCAACTTCTAATGAGGTATCCTAGTTGAGCCTTAACGTAACAATACAATTTAAAACTCGATCAAAGGTCATGGTAACAAATGTCTTGAAGGCACTAGTTATTAGTTAAGAATGCAAAAAATAGAAACTTTCTTTTGGTAATGTGAATTTTTAAAATTTGAAAATATTAAATACACGTTTTTTCATCAATTTTGACCTCAATATGTTTTTATTTGTTTCTTAAAAAATGCCCTAAGGGCCATCTTTAATGTTTTCCTTATTTTTGAATACTTGCATGTTTGTCAGGACAAAGTTAATATTAAAAAGTTCAAAATATTTCGAAGGTTGGCAATAGACTTAAATAGTGTTTTAACCCCTGAAATTGTCACTCATTTTGAAAACAGCCCCTGTTAAAAAAAAATTGATTTTAGTTCCTGCAAAATTTAAAAGTATTGAAAAGAGTCCCTGAATAGGAATCCTTGATGCCATGTCACCATTTTAATGACATGGCAGTTGTTGACTGTGCTGAATAGTACATGTGTCAATGACTTGCTGACGTGGCAATACACACTCATTAGTACATGTGCTGAAAATCACACAGTCGCCAACCAAATCAAACGACTAACACGGCCGCCACCTTTTTTCAATCTAGCCAAATTACCAAACAACAAAAAATGGTTCCAGCATGCTATCCCTGTAATAATATTTTTTCCTATCCAATTGGCAATTTCATTCCATAGTCCTTTACTAAATTGACATGTAAGGAATAGGTGGCTACTGTCCTCATCATGTAAAGAGCAAAACACACATAGCAGATCATTAGAGTTGTGTAAGATACCTCTACGATGTAGTGCAGATCGAGTCGGGAGTCTATCAAGTAACAAGCGCCATCCAAGAACAAGTGCTTTTGAAGGGGCATCAATCTTCCAAAGTTTAGTGATGGCAGCCTTCACGTTGGTATCTAGCTCTTCAATCGGTCGCACCTCATTCAACCGGGAGTAGCAGGACTTAACCGAGAATAAACGCATAGATCCATCCTTCCATTTCTATCTATCTTCGCTGTCCTGATTTATAGTGAAACCAATCAGCAGCTCTTGTAAAGCTGTAAGTTGTTGAGCCTCACTATTGGTTAGCGGATGTTGCCAATTCCAATTCCACACGCGATTCAAACCATTACCCTGCATTCTCTCGACAATCAGCACATCTTTAAAAGTCTCCTTAGCAAAAAGTTCAGGGAATAACATATTAAAAGGTTGGTCTCCAAACCATTGAAATTTCCAGAAACCGACATTTTTTCCTTCTCCCACACAACATCCTATATTAGACATAAACCAGTTCTCGGATATACCTCTCGCGATACCGACGGTGTCCCTCCACCACAATGAGGATTTAATATTATACGCCGAAGCATTACCAACCAACAATTGAGTCGGTAAGTGGCCATACCTGAAGCGTAATAGCTCTGCCCAAACTGCGTCACCTTCAGTTAACAGTCTCCATTTCCATTTACCCAACAGCGCAAATGAGGGTGTATTGCCATGTCAGCAAGTTTTTGACACTTGTACTATTCAGCACAGTCAGCAACTGCCACGTCATTAAAATGGTGACATGGCATCAAGGATTCCTGTTCAAGAACTCTTTTCAAAACTTTTAAATTTTGCAGGGACAAAAATAAATAAAAAAATTTAACACGGGCTCTTTTCAAAACAAGT
Organism: Trifolium repens; assembly: GCA_030408175.1. Taxonomy (NCBI): domain Eukaryota; kingdom Viridiplantae; phylum Streptophyta; class Magnoliopsida; order Fabales; family Fabaceae; genus Trifolium; species Trifolium repens. The sequence continues at coordinate 36,265,341 of CP125848.1, read as the reverse complement.
GACAATTGCAGGGGCTAAAACACTATTTAAGCCTTGTCAATATTAAAATTAAGGGTCTTGCTAACATGTGCCCTATGGGCACATGTTTAGGTGCATTAAATTAGCTATGGTCCCACTTATTTTATTTTAAAAGAAACAATAGTCAACTTTAATAATTAAGTGGATTGGTAAGACCAAAAAATTGTATACTCCCAGTTTTAATACACGCACCCCTATGTAACTATCCATATGCTATATTTGTTTTAACGTTTTTAATTTTTTTAAAGTTTTTTTTGACAGTCTAATTTTTTAAAGTTGGAAATAAAAATTAAAAATTAAACTACAAATTATATATAATTTCAAAAAGGGTCTTGCTAACATGTTTAGGTGCATTAAATTAGCTATGGTCCCACTTATTTTATTTTAAAAGAAACAATAGTCAACTTTAATAATTAAGTGGATTGGTAAGACCAAAAAATATTATACTCCCAGTTTTAATACATGCGCCCCTATGTAACTATCCATCTGCCATATTTGTTATAACGTTTTTAATTTTTTTAAAGTTTTTTTTGACAGTCTAATTTTTTAAAGTTGGAAATAAAAATTAAAAATTAAACTACAAATTATATATAATTTCAAAAATTGTCACCATCTCAACATGATATCATCCATAATACTGAGAAAAAAAAAACCCAACCAACATCAATCCAAGTTAATATATCAAATACAAAGCACTCAAATTTTTAATTAAATTTAAAAATAAAAAAAACTTAAACAAAACAAGATTAAATCTACTTTATGCTTGGTATTTATAACGCCCCAACTAAAATACCTAGAATATTTAGTCGAGACATACATAAAAGGATCCGAGTACAAATAAGTTTCTGATTAAAATAAACAAGATACAACTTGATTCAGATACAAAGCAAATAACGGATAAAATACAGCGGAAGTTGCTAGTATTCTGAGTAAACACGATAACAAACTAAAAAGCAAGATGAAGAAATAAATTCTTCAAGGCGGACAATCCAAGCTCAGCTCCAACTGTCGGCCTCCTACCTGGTCCTTGCTCCGAATATCCTGTTTACCTAAAAAATATTGTTGGAGTGGGGTGAGACTACTAAGCCTCAGTGAGTTCTACTACCCTCCTAATGGTGACTACACCGGGGTACCTAATCAGTCGTATCATACTAGTATACATAACATAACATAACAACAGAGTTAAAGGTGTAACACAGATCAATAAATCTTATTCATTTTAAACACGAGGTCACTCTGAGGTGAGCAGGTCTCAGAGGCCTGCCATATCCGTCAACCGATTCGGTCACGGCATGCAGCTCACAATAACTTATCCTAATGGAGTATCCCATTGGGAGTCCATAAAGCGACATCACAATCGCACCTAATTGACTGATACTAGTTTAGTTATTACTACCATAATTTTCCAAAGCCCGGGGAAACATGTAATCTTAATTCTAAGTTATACCCTAAGATTCGGAATTATGCTTGACCTCCTGTTTAACATTAAATACATTATATAACTGCAAGATATCTATTTCAGATGAGGATATAAAACGAGTGCTTTAGAATTATTTTAGAAACTGAAAATGAGTCATTCTGCACTTAGCTCGCTACGGCGAGTTACCAAGCTCGCCATGGCGAACTGCAGGTCCTGGCCTAAATCAACTCGCTAGGCGAGCAGTTGCTCGCCATGGCGAGTTTCATCAGCCCAGAACTTGGTTACTCGCCATGAATGCTCGCTAGCAACTCGCTATGGCGAGTGCATGCAGAAAACACCTGATTTGCGAAAATCATTAATTTTAAAATAGTACACCTACAATCATCCTCTGAGAAAGTGCAGAAACATAATATAATTAATATAGAACAGAATAGAAGAGAAATTGGGGGTTGTTTCTCCTCACACAATTGATTTCCTAATTTCCTATGTTAACATGCAAAATTCATGGTTTTGGGGGACTAACTACACTATCCTAAAGAACCCACCTGATAAGGAAGCTTTACACTGGCACTAGCTCTGCTACAGCATCACAGCTCAACTTCCATGACTCACTTGAAACCCCATAGTCCTTGAGAACAAAGAAATGGAAAAAGAATGGTTTGATAAGTGTTTGATAACTTGCTGAGGTTAAGACCATGGAACAATCTCCACATAATTGAGAAAGGAGCAAAGAGGGTTTTAGACAACTTACCAAGACTGGAAGTGGATTACAGAAGCAAGAACAAATGTTGCTGCACCTGCTGAACTCGCTGGGCGAGTAGCAGCTCGCTGGGGCGAGTTAACACAGTAGCAGAAAATGCAGGTTTGCTGACAAGCTCGCTGGGGCGAGCTACCCTGCGCCAGGGCGAGTTGTCACAGTACTGAAACGCAATTCTGCGATTTCTGCATCAATTCCGGCCTTTAATCCATCTTCCCACCCAAACTCCAGCCAAGAATTGAGTGTTTAAACATACATGCAGTACCAGAATAGTGGTTAAGAGATTTAGGTTCCAAAACAATTGAATTTGAATCAAAGAGAATGATTAAAACCCTAGGACTTACCTCAGAATTTCTTAGTATTCCATAGTTTGAACTGAAGCATATCATCCATTCTCATGCAGCCATCCACTTCCAATTTTCACAAAACTTCCCAAGAGATAAGAAAATGGGTGGAATTCGGCCAAGAGGGAAAAAGGGATGAAATTGAACCTTTGGCTTGGCTAATGCTTAATCAAAGGTTAGGATTTCTTGCTTGCATGTAAGATTGAGTGATAGATGAGTGTTGTTGTTGCTGAAGTGAAAGAAGGCGTGAGAGGCAAAGAGAGGAAGAGGAAATGTTCTGTTACTGATTTGTGAAAAATGAATTGAAGTAAGTGGTATAAGGCTTGGTCTTATATAGTGTCAACACATGCCTTGATTTTAATTTCCAATTTTGTCCCTCCATTTACTAACAAAAGCAATTGTGTTTCTCAACTAATGCCCTTTTATAATACTATTAATTAATATTCTTCTATTAATTAATTCGGGGGTGTTACAATCTACCCTCCTTAAAGAAATTTCGTCCTCGAAATTTAAACTTCTCCATTCACATCAGGGTAGGTTGTTTATATCTGTATCTGAAACTACACTTCTTCAGCTCTCCAGTTTATAGCATTCAATCCCTTGGAATAAAACTTTCCTCTCTTACGATTATTGGTCAAAAATTATCCTCACATTCTCAAAGGTTTCGCGTTGCGCACTCTGATTATCACTGTTACCTTCTGACAGTGTCGCTACTATCTTAATTCTGTCTCTTACTCCCCTACTTCAACTACGGTTATGCTTCTTTCACATCTAGTGACACAGCTCCAAACACCTTACTGTCTTAGAAGGTCGGTATCTGGCTTGGTTGATACACTTGTCTTGGGGTTAAAACTGAGGGTTCGCAAGGGTACAATTCAGGTTAGTCCTTCTACAGAGGTTCTTCCTTCCCGAATACCTTAATGCATAACACGTCGTATGCACATCTGTACCACGGTGTCGCCTATTATTCCAGGATCGATTTAAATATAAAACGAGTGGAAAATTGTCTAAACACTACTGATTCTTCTGCCAACGAGTCAGACTCGTTCGCAGACGAACCTATAGTTGTCCGATAAAATCCCACCTACAATTTAATCCACCCTGGCCCGACACAGTGATCAAGTTGTACTTCCAACATGCGTATGCACTTAGGTTCAGATCCTCTCTTGAAGTTAAAAGGTCATTCTCGTTCGAGGTCTTTCGCTGCCAAGTATTGCGCGAAGCTTGCCTAATCGGTCGGGTTTGATTAATATGAAACATTACTCTAATGAGTAATTTAATTCTTCCACTTATGTGAACTGGCTGAAGAAGTCTAGGCTTAGAGTCGGAGTATCCGGGTCAAGTTACTCAGGCTTAACACTCACACTTGAGATCAACACGCTAATCTATCATGAGTTTAGGAAAAAAATCGAAAAGCTTGGATTCTCAATACTAGTGTCGTTAGAGCGGCTGAACCTCCCTGAATTGGAATTAACTCTGAATTTTGCTGAAAGGCTCCGATGGATACGGTTAACCACTAAATTAAGAAATCCAGTTACATGGTTCGAGCATACGGAGTTTAAATGATTTGCTGACACTAGGCGAAGTCATTAGTGTCAGAACAGTTGAGGTTGCTACTTAACAGGTCAACTAACGAGTGAGAGTTGAACTGAAAACTATCCGTGGTTCTTCTGGAGCAACTGATTTCCACGAACACGAAGGAGTTACTTAACGGCATGGTCGGAAGATTGAAAACATTGAGTAAGACCACTTAAGAGTGTTGTTTCACGAAATCCGCGCGACTGACTGATGTCGACAAGTTCGGGTAGCTACATCTGATTTAGATTTGCGTGAAGTACCTGGCTGACAGGCAGTTTTAAATACGAGAAGATAAATGCGTCTGGAACGTAACCTTGACAAGCTTGCGCGGATACACGTTCCTAGTGTTCCAAGAACTACGGACGGAGAGTTTGAACATTGCTCGGTTCGAATCAAAGACTAAAAGAGGGTCCAAGTGTATAAAGGTAACCGTTGTTTGGTCTCCTTCTGAGTTCAAACTTATATTCTACAAATTCCCTCTTCTAATTCTCCCAGGCTGGGACACTAAGTCTTTACTCAAGTCTTTGGCTGGAAAAAAATCTCACAGGAAGTTTTACTCTACTTGATAATCTCCCAGCTGACAGGTGCTGGAATAGTTAAGGTTGTGGGTGTCTAACGGGAACTAACTTACACTCAATTCTCCTTTTTCCTGGGTAAGTAATATATATATATATCCGTCTAAAAGACTGGCCTAGGTGATTGATGTCGCTAATAGGGTCTCTCATTCGTTTTACTCATCAGAACGTGTTTCCTACGGTTTGGCACTAAAGCATTAATAAAGATGGTTGGTTAAGTCTAATCCTTGAACTGGGTAACTAGTTGTTTTCTAATACGTACTACAAATCTAACGACGACTTAGTGGTAGCTCTCATGGTATGGTTTAACTATACTACTGATTTCCCAACTAACGGGTGCGAAGGTTTGAACTCGTTTAGAAAAAGGTCAACCTAATATGAAACTGAGTTTCCGGTCTCTACGCCATTTAATGACAAGGTAGTTACAAGTCAACTCGGCAACTACTTGTGCTAATGGTAATACTTAACGGTTACACTAACTAAACTTAATTTACAAGGTCTGGTGTGACTACTGGTATTCGGTAATAGGCTGGTCCAATTTATTGTTATTTTAATGGTAGTTATCTTAAGTGTTTACTTAATGGGATTGCGGTAAGAGAATGTAAAATATAGGTATTCTAAAGGGTAGTCTAATAAAGCGACCTTGAATGGATACTAAAATGTGCTTATGTTCTAGTCCTGGGTTCTCTAATTTGTGTGGTCCATCTTGAAGTCCTTATTGCTGGGAAAGTCTAACAGGTTAACTACAGTGGGTTTCCTAATTTAGGAACATATGAGTGATGGTATCTAACGCGTCATCTTAGGTACAGTATTGTCTAACGAGGATTCCTAGTCTTGATGGGAGGCATGCTTATCTTACGTGATAAGGTGCTATTATCGACTCCTAATCGTTCGATGATAATGTTATAAAGACTATCTTAGGTGGTTTGTGAGGTTACAAGAGGTTTACTAGCTGTCACTCTAGTCAACGTTTGTTTTCTTAAAATTACGGAATTATGTGGGGAGTCTATCAAAACTTTCTTAACATAGGAGAGTTCCTCGCTTGCACTGCTTAACTAGATGTTTAGGAAAAACACGGTTATCAATTCCTACTGTTTGAATGTTGCTATCGCCCAATTTTGAATCCTATTACGATAGTATATGTCAGGTCTACTATGCTAGGTTTGTTTATTGTAGTTACATGCATGTGCTAATACTTAGTGCGTCTCGTTGGATATGATACCACTAAAAGGAAATTCTAACTGTTGAAGCTAGTTAAAGTTGCGTCTCTAAAGGTCCAATTCAGTTATATGTTTCTAAAAGTTAGTAGAGTTTGTCTAGGGTTACCTAACCCTTTAAACATGTAGGAGTTTCTCACTTACTCTGGATAACTAGACATTTTAGCAAGGGCTCGGTTTATTAATTCCTATCTCAAGTGTTGGTTCAAAAAGGGAGTGCGTCCTCGTTCCATTGAGAGCATCAAGGTTGGAAAATCTTGGAATAGGCTAGCTAATTAGGGATCTCAATTAATTGAACAGGTATGAAGTCTAACTAAGTTTTCCTAATACAGATGAATCTTTCTCACTTGTGCTGTTCAACTCTTTATTCTGGAAGAGTTAAGTTCCGGGTAGCTTAGTAGGGTCATTGGCTTCCCTCTTCTGGTGTTATGTCCAAATGCATTTTCTCTATGGTCTTTACGCACACGAGGTAGTTAAGAATCACTTACCCTAAGACCAGAAGGTATGATTGTAAGTTTATGAAAGGGCTGGAGACTAACATCAAGGCCAAAACAGTTGGACAGGAAATGAGGCAGTAACAAGTGGCAGTTGCAGTCTGCTAAGCTCGCTGCAGCGAGTGATTACTCGCTAAGCGAGTGTGACAGATTTGAGAAAGGTTATTCTGTGGTTTCCAGATTTCTACTTAGTACAACACTCATACGTCCCAAGTATTAACTAGATTGATTGACTGCCTACTGGTATAGATTGTTGATGGATTCCTAAACTTGGTTGGACATAGCTCCTGATAGGGTAGGGTAATTCTAGGCTTAGAAAATTCACCTGACACACTGTGTCAGTGGAATACTGTTGTGCACTGCGCACTTCAGTCTTAAGGGTATACTTACTTTCCTTCAAGCTACAACCTTTACTCCTGTCTTGTGTTACGCAACTTACTCCTGTGGCACCATCTGCCACTGTCCCAAAATCCACTTATAAGGTTTCCCTTCGACGACAGCTCTTAGATTGTGCTTCACTACAATGTTAACACGGAAATTTCAGAGTTCACCTCAGTTCTAAACCATAATACACTGCCTACCATACACAATACTGAGTTGATCAGGCTCAGCACGCGATGGTTTCAGCGTAAACAGTCCAGATCCAAAGGGTCTGTATTGTTTAGGAAGGAATTGTTCTGACTCATGGCAAGGTCCGATACTAGATCGACCTGCTCTGATACCAATTATAACGCCCCAACTAAAATACCTAGAATATTTAGTCGAGACATACATAAAAGGATCCGAGTACAAATAAGTTTCTGATTAAAATAAACAAGATACAACTTGATTCAGATACAAAGCAAATAACGGATAAAATACAGCGGAAGTTGCTAGTATTCTGAGTAAACACGATAACAAACTAAAAAGCAAGATGAAGAAATAAATTCTTCAAGGCGGACAATCCAAGCTCAGCTCCAACTGTCGGCCTCCTACCTGGTCCTTGCTCCGAATATCCTGTTTACCTAAAAAATATTGTTGGAGTGGGGTGAGACTACTAAGCCTCAGTGAGTTCTACTACCCTCCTAATGGTGACTACACCGGGGTACCTAATCAGTCGTATCATACTAGTATACATAACATAACATAACAACAGAGTTAAAGGTGTAACACAGATCAATAAATCTTATTCATTTTAAACACGAGGTCACTCTGAGGTGAGCAGGTCTCAGAGGCCTGCCATATCCGTCAACCGATTCGGTCACGGCATGCAGCTCACAATAACTTATCCTAATGGAGTATCCCATTGGGAGTCCATAAAGCGACATCACAATCGCACCTAATTGACTGATACTAGTTTAGTTATTACTACCATAATTTTCCAAAGCCCGGGGAAACATGTAATCTTAATTCTAAGTTATACCCTAAGATTCGGAATTATGCTTGACCTCCTGTTTAACATTAAATACATTATATAACTGCAAGATATCTATTTCAGATGAGGATATAAAACGAGTGCTTTAGAATTATTTTAGAAACTGAAAATGAGTCATTCTGCACTTAGCTCGCTACGGCGAGTTACCAAGCTCGCCATGGCGAACTGCAGGTCCTGGCCTAAATCAACTCGCTAGGCGAGCAGTTGCTCGCCATGGCGAGTTTCATCAGCCCAGAACTTGGTTACTCGCCATGAATGCTCGCTAGCAACTCGCTATGGCGAGTGCATGCAGAAAACACCTGATTTGCGAAAATCATTAATTTTAAAATAGTACACCTACAATCATCCTCTGAGAAAGTGCAGAAACATAATATAATTAATATAGAACAGAATAGAAGAGAAATTGGGGGTTGTTTCTCCTCACACAATTGATTTCCTAATTTCCTATGTTAACATGCAAAATTCATGGTTTTGGGGGACTAACTACACTATCCTAAAGAACCCACCTGATAAGGAAGCTTTACACTGGCACTAGCTCTGCTACAGCATCACAGCTCAACTTCCATGACTCACTTGAAACCCCATAGTCCTTGAGAACAAAGAAATGGAAAAAGAATGGTTTGATAAGTGTTTGATAACTTGCTGAGGTTAAGACCATGGAACAATCTCCACATAATTGAGAAAGGAGCAAAGAGGGTTTTAGACAACTTACCAAGACTGGAAGTGGATTACAGAAGCAAGAACAAATGTTGCTGCACCTGCTGAACTCGCTGGGCGAGTAGCAGCTCGCTGGGGCGAGTTAACACAGTAGCAGAAAATGCAGGTTTGCTGACAAGCTCGCTGGGGCGAGCTACCCTGCGCCAGGGCGAGTTGTCACAGTACTGAAACGCAATTCTGCGATTTCTGCATCAATTCCGGCCTTTAATCCATCTTCCCACCCAAACTCCAGCCAAGAATTGAGTGTTTAAACATACATGCAGTACCAGAATAGTGGTTAAGAGATTTAGGTTCCAAAACAATTGAATTTGAATCAAAGAGAATGATTAAAACCCTAGGACTTACCTCAGAATTTCTTAGTATTCCATAGTTTGAACTGAAGCATATCATCCATTCTCATGCAGCCATCCACTTCCAATTTTCACAAAACTTCCCAAGAGATAAGAAAATGGGTGGAATTCGGCCAAGAGGGAAAAAGGGATGAAATTGAACCTTTGGCTTGGCTAATGCTTAATCAAAGGTTAGGATTTCTTGCTTGCATGTAAGATTGAGTGATAGATGAGTGTTGTTGTTGCTGAAGTGAAAGAAGGCGTGAGAGGCAAAGAGAGGAAGAGGAAATGTTCTGTTACTGATTTGTGAAAAATGAATTGAAGTAAGTGGTATAAGGCTTGGTCTTATATAGTGTCAACACATGCCTTGATTTTAATTTCCAATTTTGTCCCTCCATTTACTAACAAAAGCAATTGTGTTTCTCAACTAATGCCCTTTTATAATACTATTAATTAATATTCTTCTATTAATTAATTCGGGGGTGTTACAGTATTAGCTTCCTTCTTTTTTTTGACAAAAGCTTCCTTCTTTAAACTCTAAGAAATATCACTCCATGCTTTTTGCAAGAACATTGTGTAAGAACATTGTGAGCTTGCTCTTGTAAGGGTGACATCATCTTCATAGTTGATCCCTTGCATTTTTCTAACATTATTGCTCTTCTTTTTGCTTGATATCATCAATTGCTATTTCAACCTGAAATTATTTTAAATTAATTATCAAATAATTAGTTTTAGAAATGAAGAATAATAATATGCGATTGAAAAATAGTAATACACCATACCTGTTTTGCAAAATCAGTTAAACTTGTGTGAGAATTGATGAATCTTTTGATAAATTCATTAATACTCTCTGATCTTCCGGTAGTTGTCATCCCACCAAAAAAATAGTCACGAAGATAAGCAAGTGCCCAATAATTTCTAACATCATACAACCCTTTCACATGTTTATTTGATTGCAAATTGTACTTGGCAACAACTCCTCTCAAATTCTTCTTGTGTCTCTAACCTATACAACGCATAAAAATCAGAACACCATTGTGCATATTTCCCTCGAAGTATAGCATTAAACCAAGAACTAAACTTGAAAGTGATGTGCCATATGCAGAAACTATGTTTTGTTGACGGCAATTCTTTTGAGATTGCTTCTTTCTGAAGGAAAATAGTAATAATAAAGCAGCGGAATTTAAAAATTTTCCTTTAGAGATCCTTATGAATGGGCATGAGTTTGTGTTTAGGATTTTTACCTCTTGTAGAAAATCCTTTTTTTTCTTTTCTTTTCACGAACGGTGGCCGGTCAATTCTTTGATCACGAACCGGATTGATCACGAGCGTTGATGACGTAGAACAACGCCTCTATCTAGTCCACACGAACAGGAACCTTCAAGAGAGTGCTAGCTCAAGAGGATGAAGGCCTTTTGTGAGTGGAGGCAAGAAAATAAGGATTAGGGTTTTCTGTTTCTTAAGAAATCACTTAAGTGTATTTTTCTCAATCATAAAGGTTCTATTTATAGAACCAAGTGTCTTGTGCACCAAGACAAACTATTTGTCTTTGGGCCATAATTATACTAAACCCTTTTAATTAAATAAATCTTTTAAGAAACGCACCCCCCATGTGTCATGTACACATGAGTGCTTTCTTTTCATAACAAATTATGATATGCTTATTTAATTACCATGATACCCTTATCATACTTCCTTAATTCTCTGAGCTGCACCGTACCTTACGGTGTTCCAATTTCACACTAGCCTGTTCTTATGTGTGTGACCCTTGTAGGTTTCCATAACGTTGGCAATTATATTAAATCCTCTATTTAATATAATAAACAATGAGCGGTATCTAGCAACACATCATTGCTACCCAAGTTATGAGAAATTAACATGTGATCATAACATAACCTTAGTGATAATATATGTGTGTATAATTACCCCTTTGCCCCTTATGTCTATATTGAACACAAAGCATACTTGGTGTCATCTTTGTCCAGTTCAATATTGGGCCCATGACATTTATCCTGTTATGCAGGATTGGCAAATTCCATCTAGGACACTACTGTCCCTCAGCATGCTTTGTGAAGTACCCATTAACTGCCTTTATGGTCATCCTGTTACGGACAACGTTAGATCAGTAACAAAGCACTTGACTCCACATCTAGGGTACATAGTGGTTTCAGGTCTAAGGGCGGCTTACACCATTATCACCATGAGAGTAACTTATGACACTTTGCATAACTTTGCATGTAGTACTCTCATAGCGGGTCAATCCGGTATAAATATTACTCCTAATATTTCTTATACCTATGTCAAGACTTGATAACTCCTTATCTTATGATCCATGAGATGCGATCATCAGTCTATCTTCATAATAGTCTCTATATTTTATCATTATCCCAATTCATGATAAAACTCGACTACGGATACTTTAAGAATAACGTCTTTATGTTTAATGTAATCTCATGATTAAGTCACACTTAATATTAAATAGACTTTCTATTCTAGGGACTTCATTATTTTGGACATACAAACATAATAAAGAAAAATGCCTTTTATTATTAATAAAGAAACAATAATTTATTAATAATTTATTCGATACAAGTACTAAAGTCATTGGCCTCTAGGGCTTACACCAACACTTTCATCCAAGGATCTTGATCAGTTAATATAGTCTTAGGTGGCTTCTTCATCAAAGATACAAAATTCTATAAAAAAATTAATTAAAAATTAGAACCATATGTATACCATAAAAAAATCAAATTATATAAAGCAAAAAAAAAAAATAATGTAAACATTAGAAATTACCTTCATCAACCACCCAAATGTAGCCATTGTTTCATTACGTAAGAGTGCACATCCAAAAAGTATGGTCTTTCCATGACCATTCATACCCACAAAAATCCCAAACGGCATTTCATAAGAATTGACCTTGTATGTAGTATCAAATACAACAACGTCACCATATTTTTGGTACCAATCAAACAAGAAGCAGAAGACCAAAAAATATTCTCTAACTTGTTTTCTTTATCAACTGTATAATCATACTGAAAATTAGAACTACTCTTTTTTGTATCCTTGCAATACTTTAGAAGATCCATAACATCACTTCTTTCAACTTGTTTATTGGCTTTCAAAAAAAGATTGCGAATGTCCTTTTCAATAAATAGAAGATAACCATGCTTCACATTTTTCTCTAGTTCTATGACACGCATTATTTGTCTAACCGAAAGTCCTGCTTCTTTTAATAAAAAAATGCGTTCATGATCTTCTTCTAAGATAGTTCGATAAGCCGGTAAAAAACGCACCTCTGATTGAGTTAGCAAACAATGGTTATGTTCAGGAACAAACTTTGTAACTCGCCACTCACTTGGAAATATATCATGAGACTTTTGTAATGAAACTCGTAAATGAGCTTTACAATCACACCTTGTCGATTCTCTTTTTCTCTGTTCTTTTGACGGGTCTATGATTTTTAAGGACACGCTACCTTCACGGTGACAAAAAAAATCACGCCGGCTAGCAATCCCATTTTGTTTGATGAATCTACCTTTTCGAATTGAGAACCCATGATGATATGCATATCTCTTATAAAAGGCATATGCTTCTTCTTCGCTAAGAAAAATTTGACCAACAAAAGGGATAATATTTGTCTCACTACAAGTTCCATCTTTATCAACTTCTTCTAAAAATTCATTTAACTGAATATTCTCACTAAAAGGTACCAGGTTTTCTTTCTCGAGACTTCCAATGTCATCAACGTCCACAATAGCATGATCAGAATGCTCAACAATTGTTTGTGAGTAACCACTGTCATGAGACATATCATCTATTGGACATTCATTCAAATCAAAATTCATATCTATCACATTGACACTATCCATTATGCTATTTATCATCTACAAATAGAAACAATAAATAAAAAGTATCTTTTTAAAATTCTATTGCAAGTGTTAATATAAGCAGTATAAGAAAAGGTATACATATATGTACCTGTTACGCAACTATGCAAGTGTTTAAACAAAAACATTAAATTAAGGTTTGAGAACAAGTGTAACTGCAGTTAGAGAAGAAGGTATACAATCTTTACTTTGAGTCCCTCCATGAATTTTACATCTCCATATTTTGCTTAACACTCTCCTAGAAACTTTACTGTAGAAGAGGAATATGGAAAACTTCTTAAAAGTCTATGTTTTAACTGCATGATTCCCGCTAAAAAACGTTTTGTCTTCCTCTTTATTTTTATTTTTTGGGACTTTTTTATTTTTGTTTTCTGTTTTATGAAAAAAAAATGGCATTTAATGGCTTTGGGAAGTCTGAAGTGGAGAGGCGTGTAGTATACATGCTTTGGGAAGTTGTGCTGACATACTATCACTATAAACAATTAAATACTAGCTTTTTCCTTTAATTATTAAAGTGGGACCATAGCTGATTTATTGCACCTAAACATGTGCCCTTAGGGCACATGTTAGCATTTGCCTAAAATTAAAAGGTCATGAAACCGTCACCAAAAGAGAGTATGCAAAAGGCCTATATTCGAAATTAATGGGCTTGATACGGTCGTAACAAGCAAGCCAGAAGCAAGTTATCCAAAATGTCATAGGCTTGTAGCAGTGTAAAAGTCAATAATTTGTCGGTTCCCTCTCTTCGTTTTATGCATTGATGTACTTAAGTTGTAATAATGCCCTTGTGGGTATTGATTTGTAAGAAATTAAGGTCATTTAGGTTATAAATAGGATCATGTGCTTAAGGTCAAAATCATCCTTCACTTTTGTAATTCATTCCATAGTTTTTGCAATATTATAAGTTTTTTTATTATTATTTTCTTGTCATTAGTTTACTATTTTATTTTCATGTGTGAGAGTAGTTTTCTTTCATCTTAGGATAATGAAAAGTAATCCAAAAATATATTTTCCATAGTCTATTCGTTTATGCTTTTCTTGAAAAAATTTCTAGAAGTTTTCTTTCCCCACCCCTGTCTCTTTTAAACCCCCCATAAAATCCAAATTTACCCTTGGAATTTCAAAAATTTTGAACACAAAAGCTCGGTAAATGCGAATCGAGAATCCTAAATTATCGGTTTACGAAACCCGAGCGCTATGAAGATCCTAAAGTTCGGTACACGAAACCCGATGTTCATTGTTATATACCACCAGAACTGCCTTTCCCTCTTCATTTGTTCATCTTCTCAAACACACTAACAAAAGTTCCACACATTTTTCTTGCGCGATTCCGTCCATTGGAGACTTGAAATCAAGATTGGAACCTTGGCTAACCGTCTCTACACGCATTGAAGCTCAAAAAAAGGTAAATTTCAATCTCTACCGTTTAATTTACGCACACCTACTTTCTAGCTTACTAGGTTTCTGACACATGATCGCTCGGTTTTTGTGTACCAAAATGTTTTGAAAATCCTCGATAAACGCGTACCGAAATTGTCTGTGTGTGAAATTTTCTGCATAGCTCACTGCACTGGCAGAGCTTTGGTTTGTAATGGCATAGTTATGGTTTGCAATAGCTTAGAAATGAAGTTAGCTTATGACTCAACTTATTTTGTTTTAATTTTCTTCATTTGTTTCGTAATCATGGTTTGCATTGGCTTATGACCTAACATGACTTAGCATGATTAAGATAAGTGTAAATGAATAATTGTTTGTAAGTTAAAACTTATTATTGATTTGTTGTGTTATTTTGTAGTTATGGCCGACAAACCTAAACCTCCGGACGAGTGCAAAACCATTGTATTCAAAGCTCCGACAATAAATATTGATGTATCTTCTCATTTTGTGACGGATCAAGTTTTTGAAACAAAAGAGATGTTGCTTAAATGGGCACGCGACAGAGCAACCCCTTTACGGTTTTCAATTGTAGTTGAGAGATCCGACAACGGTACCGCTAAGAGAAAGGCGTTTATTGTGTTGGGTTGTGAAAGGGGCGGTGCATACAAACCGACGGGGAATAAGTTAAAGAAAGATGGGTTGGGATCGAGGAAATGTGGTTGTCCGTTTCGAATTCGAGGCTACTTTCATGCAACAAGGGAATGGCATGTTAGGGTTACCAATGGCACACACAACCATGATCTTGACAAAGCGCTACACGGTCATCTAATTGCTGGGCGCTTGAAATCGGACGAAAAGGAGTTACTAGAAGAATGGACAAGGAATTTGGTTGCGCCTAAGAATATTATTTCCGCGATCAAAGAGAGGGATCCGGATAATGTCACGGATGCCAAGCAAATTTACAAAGCCCGGTGGAGATTAAAACAAAGAAGTAGGGCTACAATGAATGAAATGCAACACTTGATGAAGTGCCTTGACGACAACAACTACTTTTTTAAGGCTCGAACCAATGGTGAGCCCGAATTTGTGCACGATTCCAACCGTTTTGTTGATGGATTCAACTTATAAAACGAACAAATACGGTATGCCATTGTTCGAAATTGTTGGTGAAACCTCATGTGAAGAAACATATAGCGTGGGGTTTGCGTTTATGAGTAGCGAAAAGGAAGAAAACTTCACATGGGTGTTGCAACAATGTATGGCTCTTTTGAGGAGTAAAGAGGGGAAACCGAAGGTTGTGGTAACTGACAGGGATGCTGCATTAATGAATGTGGTTGCCATGGTTTTTCCGGAGTCGGCCCATTTAGTTTGTTATTTTCATGTGAAGAAAAATTTGACATAGATGATGAAGCCACATTGCAAGATCAGAGATGGTGAAAATGTTACGGCAAAACAAGTATGGGCTCAAATTGAGAAGGCTTTTGATGACATATTGTTCTCGCGTGAAGAAGATGATTATGATGAATCTGTTTTAAAGTTTAGGAAACTATGTCGTAGGTTTCCACGATTCCTCAGATATGTTGAAGAAACTATTTTGGATACCAATAAGGAGAGGTGTGTAAGTGCTTGGACAGATAGAGTTATGCATCTCGGCAATACTACTACCAATAGAGTCGAAGGTGCACATGGTAGGTTGAAGGGTTATTTGACGGACGGTCGTGGTGATTTGGCCAAGGGTTGGGTAGCGATCAACAAAATGTTGATTCTTCAGTTGAACGAAATTCAAGCAACCTTTGGTAGGAATATGTCAGTTTTAGAACACACCTTCAAGGATCATTATCTCTATCCGTTGTTGGTTTATAAAATATCGAGAAATGCCTTGAATCACATTCGTGGAGAAGAACTAAGAGCTGAGGAGTGTCGCATGGATAGCAAGAATTGCGGTTGTTTGATGCGGATGATTTATAGATTGCCATGTGCATGTATCATTGCTCGAAAAATGAAAAACAAGTTACCTATCCGACTGGATGAGGTGAATGCACATTGGAAGAAGTTATGTTTCCTAGTTGATGAAGGCGGTGAATCCGAAGACGATGATTATTCTTGCTTGGCTAAGTGGTAAGCAATACAGGTACATTTTAATTTAATTGACTTGCTAAAATATAATTTATGTTGTTAAATTTATGTTACATTGACATTTAATTGTTTATCCTTTGTAGAAACGCCTGAAAAGAGTTGATGTTAGTATGAAGGGTGCAATAAGAGATCAACTTCGTGAAATTGCGTTTCCTGAGACGACTTCGTTGAAAGAATGTGGTTCCAAAGGGTGGAAAAAAAAAGGTTTTTAAGGGTATGTCTCGCGTCACTAGATCCAAGAATCAATCCACGATTCAAGAACCGTCCGGTTGGGAGCATGTCCAAATCAATGCCTAAGGTGAGCGAACCTTCTCCTACTCGCATCATACCATGCATTGGAGAGATGCCGAAGTTTATGCATCAATATATTGATGATATAGTTGATGTGGTCGGTGACAACTTTTGTGGATATCGGTGCATGGCTTTGGATTATAGTGGTAATGAGGACGATTATGAGTTGATCAAATTCCACATGCTTAAGGAGTTAAATTTGCATAAGGAATTGTATATGAGAGTTTATGCCACTGAGAAGCGTTTTAACTACATCAGAGATGCTTTGTATCCTCCTAAGCGAAAGATACTACCGGGTCATGTTGCACTCATGGAGAAGTGGTGGCATTCCCGGATATGGGACACATTCTTGCTACTCACTACAACAAGGTGGTTGTTGAGTTGACAGAACCTGGTGAACGAATTTCTGAGACCTTTTTCCCCTTACGTGGTAAGCCACCGTCAAACCCCGATAAAAATCTTGTTTGCCTCGGATTGGTTTCTGGCCATTTCTTCCTAGTGAAGTTAAAGTAAGGTTGTCCATTACCACCAACTTGTCTTGAATGGAAAAATCATCAGTCCGAAGAAGCTGTTGAGTGGGAGTATCTTTTCATGGATCGACAAAGCACATATGCGGAGCTTCTTGCACATCAAATGAAAAGCGTGAAGAGGAAAATTCTCACAGGAATTGGATCGAGCAAGAACGAACCTTTCATTTTCTAATTATGTTATGTTTAGAACAATTGTAATGGACTTGTTTCTAATTATGTTTTGGTGGCATGATCATTATTTTGGTGGCATTGTATTTTGGTACAAAACTTGTAATTTGAATGTCCGAATCTTTTTCTAGTTGTATGATTATGATCATGATTTTGGTGGTATGTAAGATTTACCTAACTTGTAATTCAAATCATCAGATATGCTTTGGTTATATGATAATCAATGTTGGTTACTTTAGGTTTTTATGTTTTCATTTTGAATTGCGTTGAGATCATTTAGAAATGTCATATTTGCTGGTTGAAACATATTTTGAAACTCATGCACAAAATGAGTTGGTATATGTATAATGTCATTTTGTTCTGGTTTATGGTAAACACGGTTCGGTAAACGCGTACCAAAAGTTTCCTTAAACTCGGTATGCATTTACCGAGGCTACCTTTTTTTTTACAAAATTTGGTATGCGTTTACCGAACAAATAAATGTTATTATTTACAACAAAATCACATATTGATCTTTGATTAATAAGGTTATTATTGTTATTATTATTATTAATATAAGTTTTTGTTACTATTAAACGTAAAAATGACTTCCACATCTTGAACGGACGAGATTTTGCCGACAGTTTAAATGGACAAGATTCCACCGACAATTTATGTGGACGATAACGCTTTACAAATTCGTTAAATACACACATCGAGAAATTTGTAAACACACAACACCATTGTAATGGATATCTCTCTCACTTACCGAAGAGACAATCATATTGCAGCAGTTTACTTCGACGCCGGAACGCCGAACATGTTTCGGATTGATGTTGATTCTACGTTAAGCGATCTTAAGCAGCAACTAGATAAAATTAACTGTTGTTGCAACAATCGGAACGATGACAGAAATGTCACAAGCGTCGACTATCGAAAGCCTTCAATAACATC
This sequence comes from Trifolium repens, assembly GCA_030408175.1. Lineage (NCBI taxonomy): Eukaryota > Viridiplantae > Streptophyta > Magnoliopsida > Fabales > Fabaceae > Trifolium > Trifolium repens. The sequence goes on along the minus strand of CP125848.1, from coordinate 36,247,153 downwards.
TGACGGGAGCGTTACGTTCAGCAAAATGCAGCCTAAGAACGACGATGATGTCCGTACTATGTTTTCAATTTACTCCCAACACAGTACAAAAGAGCCTATCGACTTAGATGCAAAACTCACAAGATTCGTTGATGCAATCTTAGAGAACTTGAAACATCAAGAAGATGAAGATTGGACTGTTAACTTAGCGGATCCATAGCTATGTTTTATATTTCGTGTATCGTTTTTATTTCCAGTGTATCGCTTTTATTTCCGGTGTATCGTTTTTATCTCTCATGTAATGTTTTTATTTCCCGTGTAATGTTTTTATTTTTAGTAACACTTATGTTATTTTCATGTGTTGGTTGTTGTTGTATTTTATTGTGGATTTTAAGTGTTTTCATTTTTCGTATAATATCATTAATGTACATGTATCGTTACGCATGGTCAAGATTCCACCGACAGTTTGCATGGTCAGGATTTTGCCGACACTTTGAACGTTCAAGATTCCACCGACACTTTGCACGGTCCAAAATCCACCGACACTTTGCAAGGACAGTTTTAAAATTTATTTAAATACATTCAGGTTGACTGAGGACTCTGCAATACTTTATTTTTTAACAATGGCAAAAACATATGATTTTCCTGTGGAGTTCCAAGGTATCGACGAGGTTTCAAGCGTAAAATTGAAGAGTAGCCTCAGTTATCTTGAATCGTTGAAATTCAGTGTTGAATATGCGTATGCGCAGAAATATGCCAAAGTTATCAAAATTCACAAAAAAAATTATTATGAATCATACATTGATCTTGCAGGTGAGAGTGTTGGGTTTGACGACGCAGAAAAGAAACACCATTGGAGAGAGATACAGAGTGACGGCTATGTGCAATAAATGTTTCGCACCATTGAGGATGATCCATCTCAAGCTCGTTTGTACACGACCTTATCTACCGTGTAACCCTTTAATTTTCTGTGTATTCGACTTTTGTATCTATGTTTTAGTTTTATCCATCTTTTAATCATCTTTAGTTTCCATGATAAATGTATTGTTGAGTTGTTAAGATTAAGTGTATAAGTATTTGTTGTGTTTGAATGGAAAAAAAATATGTTGTGTGCAATGTTCATCTTTACCACGAGTATGCCAAGGCAAGCCAAGTGCCCGCAAGTTCCTGCAAGGTCCCGGCAAGTCCCAGCCAAGTGCCCGCAAGCTCCCGCAAGTCCCAGCCAAGTGCCCGCAAGTCCCCGCAAGTCCCAGCCAAGTCCCAGCCAAGTGCCCACAAGTCCCCGCAAGTCCCAGCCAAGTGTCTGCAAGTCCCCGCAAGTCCCTGCCAAGTCCCCGCAAGTGCCCGCAAGTATACCCGTCAAAACCTTCGGTACGCATAACCCGAAATGCAGTTCGGTTAACGTTTACCAATTTTTTTTGCAATATTCATATATTTCGGTATGCATTTACCGAACGTTAAAGTTTTATAACCTGAAAAATTTACAAGTCCCATAACCAACTCAGAACCAAATTATGAGTTTAAACCTGCATAAAACAGATTGAGTTTAACATAACAAGTGCCAAAAAAATTTAGTACAAATTCATAATAATTTCAAGCTATCAAAAATAATCAACGAAATACGGAATTATATTACATATCCAAGTTCACAAAGTCACCAAAACATAACAAGCGCTAATCAATGTTCACAAAGTTTAAGGTACAAAATGACGCGCTCAAAGTTACATAATATGCGTTCAAAGTTAACAAAATATGCCCTCTAACAAAATAAGCCTAATGAACCCACACAAAGTCTACTGAGTCGCTCTAATTCGACCTCTAGCTCCCGGTTGTCGACGCCTGGTACGCGTATACAGGAATGTTGGCTCAACAAAGCCTAGGATGCGGGTCAAGGTTGCATGCACCAACATTCCCTCTGGCGCCTCACCAGCATCAAGTGACCTCCGCATCTCTCTTCTCACGTCTTGGCAAATCTCCCATGTATCCGCCAAATCGTTTCAAGCCTTCTCCGCAATCAACACCTCTAAATTAGGTGGCCTAGGTGGTTGCTGCTCTGCAATAACCGGTCGCATAATAGGATGCGACACTCTATAGAACCATGCAATATATCCCGGCTCACAATCTCATGGGTTTGTTACGACTCGCCCCCGCATGTCTTCATCGATCATCCGCATTTCCAATTCCTCCAACCACACCCGGTCAATCATAGCATGTCTCATGCCAGATGTAGCATACACTGTTGGGTCTCTCGGAATGCCTTGTACATGTCTGAATTGACGAAGCACTCGTTTTGGCAAGTGTTTACCCAACACTTTTCCACTCCTTAACCAGCCAGAAAAAAAAACACTCATTAATCAACGATTGAACCCCGTGATGGTTATCATACGGGGTGAAAACAACATCTGACATCTGAAGGTTATACAAACTAAGTCTATAATATGGTGGATCCTTGTGACCTTGTCCAGCGGAATACTTGGCACATCGTGGCATGGTCTCGTTCCAGTTTTCTGCGTAGGTCCACACTCCGAGAGTCGGGAAATGCTCAATTATTCATCCCAGAAAATTTGTAAATTTAAAATTAAGTATACGCGTAAACGTAAATCGCAAACTACCTAAAAATAGATACAGTGTATAATTATAACATGAATGATCTAAAAATCAATTTACACATTTGAATTTTAATTTATTTTTTACCTGGACTAAGGATAGGTATCCAGCCATCTGACCTGTGTCCGCATCAGATGCATCGTCCATATACTCTTGCATATAAGCAAGTGATGCAGCACCCGAATTCCATTCATGGGTGGTTGTCAAATCTTGAAAGAACTGAAGGTAAGAAGCATCGACGTATCAAGCACTTTTGTTGGAAAATATTGTACTGCAAACCAAGAACAAACAGAAAGCCCTGACACACATCTCCCTAATAGGCGTCATCTCATCTACCGACTCTTGGTCATCCTCCATTTTCCGACATTTCTCCAACAACTCGACATATACATGCTGCATGCAGTTGAACCTCAGGTGTATCCCACTCGTCTTACCAAATTCATATTCAACATTTTCCTTTGCCATAACCAAGTAGGTAGTGACCATATCAACCGCCTCACTCTTCCTCATCTTTTGATGGTTCACAAACTTCCCTTTAATCGGTAGATGCAATAGGCATTTGACTACGGTCTGGCAAGTGCACCAGTCTGTCGTCGAGTAATAATTCACACTCTACGAGTAGAATGAGTTCGAATCCACAGGGATCGTACCGAAGCTTCACTAGCGTTATTTAAGTTTGTGATAGTTTGCATTCGCTTTGATTTTTGAAAAGGGTTTTATAAAATTAGCGTAATGCTTTGCAGAAATATAAATTGCAGAATGTATAAATAATAGATTCAAGAAATATAGAGGCTAGGTATGGTGGTTGGACTCCCTCCCTTCTTCATATTTGGCATGATCGGTATATAACATAGTTACTTAGATTATGTTCGGCGGTGAATTCTCCTTGTTGTAGTAATACCTTACTATTACACTATGTTTATTAAAGTTTCCCTACTTTCATAACTAAGGTACCTACGAGAGCCTAACCTCGATGTGTCACATACCCTAATTACTAAGTGGGTTGTTTATAAACATGCATTATAATCTTCACCAATTAACATCTAGATCCTAGTATCAGGCTGTTCATCTTCTAAGTGCTCAACTCACACCTAGTTCATGATTCCTCCTCTAACCGCTCATTCACGATTAGTTCAGGATGTTACCGTCTCTATACACCTAGCATTATTTACTACTAGTTTCGGACAATATTAAGTCAAAACCTAATATCAATTCTATGGGCGCTCCCGCTTATCCGGCCAGATTACGAGAATACGTTATTAAAGTGCAAGAAAGTAAATAACAAACACAACTACTAAATAATATTTATTATAACTTAGACTCAACCACAGACTCCAAATATTCATAGGGGAGTTCATCTTCTCCACCACAACCTAAGGCATAAATACAAAAGACTATGTATTTAAATTACAAGAACTATAACCTAAATATAAAAGCCTAAAGAAACATACATTGCTGAGTTAGTTTTCACGTAAGGGGAGAAAACTATGTCCAATAGAGCTCCTCTGAACCTCTCCTTATAGTAGAGAGTGTTCTACTATTTCTGAATGATTTTAACAATGAATGGGAGGCTATATTTATAGTTTTCGAAATGGGCTCAATAAGGTCATCGCAGTACGATAAAGCCATCGTGCTGCGATGTGAAGATTCAGTTTAATTTTATAACTGATCCTGTGCATTTCATCAGCTTGGGCGCCAAGTTACATCATCGTGCTGCGATGGCACACATCGTGCTGCGATGAAAGATTTTTTGTGGATTTATTTCTTCTGATTTCTTGGCGAGCAAGCAGCTCCCATCGTGGCACGATGGGAGTCATCGTGCTGCGATGGAATGCTCATTTTCTTCACTTTTTGGGCTTTTTCTTGTCTTTTTGCATCTTGGACTCTGTCTTGATGCTTTTTCCTGCTTTTGTAGGTTTTCCTTCGTATTTGGGTCTGTCTTGGTCATTTTACTACTAATACTAATACTAAAAATACCATAGAAATTCCTGTCATCACAACCCTAAACTTAAATTGTTGCTTGTCCTCAAGTAACATGCTGTCAGACAAGATCGTTAGAAAAATAAGAGATAAATAAAGATGATAGGAATTTCACAACCTTGCTTATATTTCAGCAATGGTACCGTTGATTTCTTACCGCCGCGATCATGCTCAATCCTGCTAGGCTCAGGAGACGTCAATAGTAGCAAATCGGACAAATGCCCACAAGAGTTCATGTTCAACTTTTTCTCTCTCTCACATTTGTGTTTTTCGCTCATAATTGAAAGGGTTATCTCTCAATCATCGCACAACCTGCCATTTTACCATAGGCTTGCAAAAACTCTAAGCAACCAGTCAAAATTTAATATACATGCATTATTGGAGGTCTTTGCAGGGTTATAACGTGGCTTAGGTCAAGGTGGGACATTTTTTGGGAATAGTAGGCTAAACATTGGAGTTAAGTTCTACTTTGTTGTTCCTTTTTGTGTACGCAACCTTTGTTCCTTAGGGTGCCTTTTTGTGTTGTATCGGAGATTAAGAACCGGATGTGTCTTTGTACGGTTCTTTTCTATCACTTTCTTTTGCCCTTTGGCTCTTTCTTTTTCATTCATTTTTTTTAAGAGACTATTTTTTTAGGGAATTTTTTATGTTTTCCCGTCTCTTTTTCAGTTTTTTTTCTTTTTGTAGTGATAGTTCTCCGTATACCCACCCCAAACTTAAATGTTGCTAGTTCCATGAGCAACCCCAAACTTATTTTGTTGCCAAGACTTTGAGAACTATTACCTAACTCCAAAGAGGGTAATTTCATTGTTTTTCTGGTCTATAGGCTTGTATCGTGGTTTGTCACCAAAACAAAAGGGATAATTATTTTTTACGACTCAAAATTGGTTAGCAAAGGATATAATATATAATAAAGGGTGGCTTGAAAAGGCTCTGGGTTATAACAAACAATTGCCTCAATGCACATAATATCAAATTAACCAGTCAGCAGAGAATTAGAGCAAGTTCTAGAAAATAAACAAGTGTACGGTACTCTCATAGTAATTCGAAAGAAAGTGGTAATACTGTTTGGAAATATTTGGCTCAAATCCTCACATGGCTTAGGTATCTGAAAATTGAACACTTGTCTCACAGACACCAGCTTCATCACTCGTCTCTCTGTCCCCCGAACTTCGCACTTCGGAGAAATCACCTCTGGTTTTCTTTATGAAGGTGTGAAATTCGTCTCATCAAGATTTATAACTTACTTCGCCGCAATCTTACCTATAAAAGTTTATCATGCACTAGATAATAAACAGCAAACAATTATTTAATTTTTTTGTAAGTTTGAATAAGGGCTGTTTACAGATGAAAATGACATGCGGAATTCTAAGCATACTTTATTGAATTGAAAAACTGAATTGAAAATACTGAAATTGAAATACTAAATTGAAAATACTGAAATTAAATACTTATCCTTGGGTTGCCTCCCAAGCAGCGCTTGTTTAGCCTCTCATTAGCTTGAGGCATTTCCTCCATTACAGAGGATAGGTTCGCATGTCTCTCTCTTCTGTAGGAGCTTTCGCCTTAGCTCCTCCCTCTTTCTTGTTACTTTTCTCATACCTTTCTGGGTCCTATTTTTCTTTGAAAGTGGCAAAACAGAGTCGTCCATCATCATCTGAAGATGCAGTTTTTATAATGGACTTCCCTTTGCCTCTCGATGGATGTTCCTTCTTTTGTTCTTTTTTAGCTTTGACCATGTTGTTCTTTCTTCCTTCAGCAGCAGGCTTCTTCATATGTGGCGTATTAACCCCAAACTTAGATTTTCTGGCCACTTTTCTGTATCTACCCCATACTTTGACCCATGTTGCTCGGACATCTACCTCAATAGTTAGCCTCTTCAATTAGTTGGTTAGTTCTTCGGGTTCCTCCTCTTCCTGAGCTGTCTCTAAATCTAGCTGCGCCATTTCATTCTCCAGTTCTTCTATCTCTATCTTTACCTATACTTCTTGAGTTGGAGTCGGTGGTGCAACTTCTCTATCCTTCCACTCAAGCATGAAGCACTTGTCTTTTCCTGTATTAGAAGTTTTAATGGTTGTTGTTTTTACTCCCATCCTTAGTGTTATCTCGGCGAGGTCCATATCGATGAGTGCCCTGCTGGTTGCTAAGAATGGTCTTCCAAGAATGACAGGATGTTCTTCGTCTTCTCTGATATCTAGGATCCTGAAGTCTACTAGAAATTCTAGGTCTTTGACTTTCACCAAGACGTCTCTGACTGTGCCTACTGAATGGATGGATGACTGATTGGCTAATATGAGTTCTCGAGCTGTTCCTACAATAGGTAATGCGAGCTTGAACTTATCTGCCATAGATAATGGTATTACGTGTTAGACTACTAGGCTTATCACTTAGAAGGGGGGGTTGAATAAGTGATCCTTGAAACAATGGGGTTTTAAAAAAAAATTCAAATTAATCAAGCGAGCGGAAGAGCCACCGAATCGGTAGTCTACGCACCGATTGACCAAAAGAAAAGTAGTATTAAGCCTTGAACGAATTTGTGAAAAGTTACGAAAATGTTTGAGTTCAAAATTATTTGAATGTAAACAATATAACTTCAGTCCCAAGCAAGTTACAAATCAATATTCAAATCAATCACAATCAAGCAAGAACCAATTGAATTTTTGTGAACCAATACGAACAACAAAAATTCAATCGATTAACAAATTAACGAACTTAACGAAATTAAAAGAGAGAGATAAAGAGAGACACACGATGTGATTAGGGAGTTCCCCGGATTGCGCGTCGTCCACGCGTTTATCCGAGTACGTCTCCCCCCAAATAACCAAACGGGTTATTTGAGAGTTTATAGATCAAAAACTTGATGAACAAAAAAGTGCACAGTTTACAATTGAAATCTATAATCCTATAGCAAGACAAAATGTAAACTAGTGCGAAAAACCTCGACACCCAACGGAACTTCGCCCTCTGATTCCAATGATTCACCTTGTGCCGAACCGCACCCAATCGTCCAGCTGAGTCCTTCGTTCCTTGTTGTCGAATCCTTCAAGACACGCACGATCTTGAATCCGTGAGAGAAACCAAAACCTTCAACGCAATTCAACCCGATCACGATTCTGATTCACCGCGAACCGAATCGAACGTTATCACACAAATCTGCAGTTTCTATTGAATTGATCCCATACTCAAATCCAATTTTGATTGCAAACTTGATGAAGATGATGAACTTGTGTTGAATGAAACCTTTGATCCAAATTTTCACTCAATTTGAACTCCAAAGCGTTTTCTAATCTTTCACAATGATTTCTCTTTTTTTACAATGACACAACACATTGCTATTTAAAGAGAGAATAGAATTGAGCAAATTTTTGCAAAATTTCACAGACATGTATCGATACAACTGATGATTTGTATCGATACAAAACCTTTGACCAGCGTTAAAAATGAAAGATTTGACCTATGTATCGATACAAACACGGGTATGTATCGATACATACATCAGTTTCTTGAAATCTTGACTGATATGTATCAAATCATGCAAGCATGATTCGATACATCATGATGTTTCTGGATTTCTGAGAGACATAGGTGTGTATCGATACATGCAAGTATGATTCGATACACAGATAACTCTCTGCCTCTGAGAAACCACTTTTGTATCGATACAAGTGATATATGTATCGATACAAATTGCACAAAATCAGTCTGAAGTAATTTCAGGACATTTGTATCGATACACATGTTTATGTATCGATACATAATACCTAAAAACAATTTTTCAAAATGTTAAAAACAGTTTTTCCCTGTCAAGTCATTTGTAATGTTTGCCAAAATATGTTCTACTCTATTTTCATGTGTTTTGACAATTATTAAAACATGAGGATGAACTGGTGCACTTACATTCTCCCCCTTTTTGATAATTGTCAAAACTATGCATAAGCTAACTAAGCCTATACCTAATATGCAATAAAATAGCATTATGTATACAGACGCAATTAAAACACCAAGGCTAACAATAAGCACGCTCCCACTGAGTTGATGCCATAATGCGATTGTCATATAGTAGATAATATTCAAGACTCTTTTAGCTATTCATCCTTAGCTTGTGCATCCAAATCTCTCCCCCTTTGACAATATCAAAAAGAAGAAGAGGGTCTATTAGAAGTATCATGTTCAAAAAGTTTCAATCCAAAGTCATATTGTGCACTTACATTTGTGGAAATGCACATATATGATGAAAGTTCCTAATCAATATAAATACATACAAAGATATGCCAAAATATATCAATGACGAATACCAAATTTCATGACAAATATGGAATGTATAACAACAAACCAAAGCCAACGCATGAATATCGTAACATATCGACATTTTTTAAATCAATCAACATATCAAAATATGGGACGAGAATAAACAAAACAATGCAACAAATGCATAAACATAAGAAATTATCCATACACACGAAATTATCCAAGATATAAAGTCATACATAATCCAAAGTGAAAGTTGTCCAAAAATGACAACATTAAAAATAATCCGTACAACCAAATCGAAATGAGCAAAGTCATAAGAAATAACAAGAAATTTGTTCATGCGGAGAAAGAAATAAAATGCATAAAAACAACAAGCATCATTGTCATCATTCATCCATATTGTCTTGGTTAGGAGGAGGGTTAGGGTTATAGTAACCATGCATCTGAGCCTGCATTTCATCAAATCGGGTGGTCACATAGGTTCGGAGGTCATTGGTGGTGGTGTACAACTCTTCAATCCTAGCATTTTGAGTTTGATAGTTTTGAGTGTACTCATTGTAGAAGGTAGTTTGTTGCATGCTCATATTTCTCATCAAGTCCATCATTTCATTCCAATTACCACCCTCTTCACCTTGACCCTCACCTTCACCTTCACCTTGCCTAGCATTCCTCCTTTGTCTCCTACCTCTTGGAGCAGCAGCTTGACCTTCATTCTCATCATCTTGACCATGGAAGACATACACATTGTCAACATTTAATGCCCAGTTCATCTTGGCCATTTGTGTCTCACTGAATTTTTGAAATCTTCCAAGAGTAGTGTACTCAATTGGAAGATTTTGGCCAATTTTGAACTTCTTCAAGATGCTAGCAATCAAGCTACAGTACCCAAAGCTTTGATCCCTACTAGAGTTCCTTAAGTCAAACATCCTACTCACAATATAGAACGGCCAATCAACTCTCCGGTCCTCCATCAGTAAAAACATCAGATCAATGTCTTTTCTATCCATTCTAGAACTAGCACTTTTCGGACGCAATATGTGACTCACAATCCAGTAAACCACTCTAGTGTTTACATTTAATTTTCTGGTTCCCATGGTTTCCGGAATATTGCCATTTCTAGTAATAGAGGAGGTGAAGACATTTGAGTCATAATCAACCTGACTCGTCTCAGAATATGTCAGGAGATCTTCCCCGGTTATCCTACTACCGGTACTCATTCCGAATAAGTCAAACCACATATTAGCACTAAACCAATAAGTCTTACTTCCCCAACGAAATTCAAACTCAGCACCATTTCTTTCCTGCAGTCCAGCATAGAAAATCCTAACCAAAGTATCATTGTATTTGGTTTGCAAATCACAAAATGTGTCAAGTTGTTCATTTTCTAAAATCTCCGCAATATCATTCAAATGCAGATTCTTAAGAGTTTCAATACTAACAGATTTCTGAGGTAACACAGTCCTAGTTCTACAATATTGAGTGTAAGTAGTAATGCAATCTTTATGAACATATTCATCTTCCCTAAGTCCAAAATTAGGAATCTCACCACCACTACTTCCAATTTCCTTTCCACTTCTAGATTTCTTTGGTGCCATTCCTAGGAGATTAAGAAGTAGAATGAATTACCTTGAATTTTTGACGAAGAACTTGAAGAATTTTCACAAACCCCAAATTGATGAATCCTTTGAATTTGAAGAGTATGCAACTTTGAACACGAAATTGATGAGGGAAAATGAGTGGGTAATGAATTTGAAGTGGTTTGGTGTTAATTTTTGTGGAATTTGGTTAAGTTTTGAAGGAGATTTGATAATTGGGGTTGAGGGTTTTATGGGCTTTTGCGTGTGGAGAAGAAGAAGTTTTGATGGTTTGATGAATGAATGAATGAAAATTAATACTTAAAACCGTTTTTACGCGTTTGTATCGATACAAAGTCATGTATGTATCGATACAAGTTGGTTTTACTGAAGCATGTATCGAAGCGTGCAAGCATGTATCGATACATGAGTCAGTGTCTGTCCAAACTGAAGAGTTATGTATCGATACAAGCATATATGTATCGATACATATCAGTTCATTTTGAAATTTTGAAAAATAACCAACATGTATCCATGCAATTTTTATTTGTATCGATCCAAAATGCATTATTTTCAAATTTTCTCAAAATACATGAACTTATAAGTTTCAAAAATAATTTTTATGACTTCCAAATAACATGTATGTATGAAACACATATAACCAATAAGGTACACTTTTATGTATGTGAGCAAAACAAAATATCAAAGCACATTATAACATGAGAACACTTGTCAAACCATATATGCATGATAAGGCATTCACATAAATGAGTCAAAATACCAAAATCAATCATATGAGAAGTATATCTATGAAAGCATACAAAGTTGCATATAAAAGAGTCAAACAAACATATACAACCAAGTAGAACTTAATATTACAATTGTAATGATTTTTGTCAAATCCCCATTTAAGACGTATGAGTCTCAAAAACTTATAAATATTTTTGAGCAAAATTCTTGGAAATGGAGGATTAGACAACCATCAAAGCAACTATAATATTTAAGATGAAAATTGTATGTATATGAACCAAAGTACAAATGCTAAGTAAAACAAAATATAAAGGAAAAGGTAGAGAATAGAATCTTCCCTTGAGTGTTAGGTAGAGGAAGTGATCAATTTCCGCACCATTGTAAGTGTCGAGTTGAAGCTTTTCTCATCACTTTCCATGTTTGTAAGTCTTGAACTCCATTGTTGTCGGTGTCTTGTGTCAATGGTTTCAAGACAATTCCCTACATACTTATACATTTGAAATAGGTTCCCAACTCATGTTGGGTCCTAGTTGGTTAGTAGCACCATTATTGCCTAACTTAGGTAACCATTTCAATTTGCCTTTTGGTACCAATACCTTTCTAGCATGACATTTTGCAATAGTATGACCCTTGTCACAACAATAATGACAAACGATGTGAGGATTACTTTTCTTAGGATCCTTTTCAACAAATTTATACTTTTTATTTCTAGGTTTCAAAGATTTGTTGAATTTAGATGGATCAATCGCAAAAGTAATCTCCGGCTTGGATGGTTCTTTTAGCTTATCTTGTAACTTTCGTAAGTCTCTACGTAAGTAAAAACATCCATCACATCCGGTCCTATCGTTACCATAACTATCAAAAGTCACAAGAGGTTTTTGAATCAAAGACTCTTTGAGGGCTTTCAACTCAAGCTCCGTTTCCGAAACTTTTGCCTCAAGGTATTTATTAACTTCCATTAAACCTTTTAATCGTTGAAAAGCCTCTTTAGTTTCTTTGTGTAACTTTTCAAAAGCAACTTGCAACTCATGATATTCTAAAAGTGTATATGAGCTAGAGGGATTTTGATTTACCTTTTTAGGAGCAAGTTTCTTGTGATCATCGGATGTTAAGCACACATTAGCCAATATATCTTCACCACTTGAGCTAGAGCTTGATGATGAAGAGGAAGATGAGCTCCCACTTTCCCATGCAACATAAGCTTTCTTTCCTTTGTCCTTGCTTCCCTTTTTGAATGAAGGTGACTCATTCTCTTTTCTCTTGAGCTTAGGGCAATCCGGCTTGAAATGGACAACTTTGCCACATTCATAGCATGCCCCTTTCTTGGAGTACCTATCATCTTCATTCTTCCGGCGGTAACCACTATCTTTCCGAAACTTCTTAAGATTGTCATCGGAATGTTTTATCCCATTCTTTCTCACATACCTATTGTAGCGTCTCACGAAGAGTCTCATTTCCTCATCATCGGAATCGTCTTCGCTTGAGCTACTTTCAACATGCTCAACATTTTTGGACTTTGACTTTGAGGCTTTTAGAGCAATTGACCTCTTGTCCTTTTCTTTTTCTTTTTCATGGTGTTTTTCCTTTTTCTCACCTTTTTCGTGCTTTTTCAACAACCTAAGCACTTGTTCATGTTCCGTTAGCTTACCAAACAAAGTCGTGAGGCTCAAGGTAGTAAGATCATTCGCCTCTTTGATCGCGGTGACCTTAGGTTGCCATGACCTATTAAGACACCTCAAAATTTTGTTAGTAGCATCTTGATTTGTGATTGGTTTGCCTAAGCCATGTAACTTGTTTGTGATTTTAACAAATCGTTGTTGCATATCCGCGATGGTTTCACCATCTTGCATATGGAACAACTCAAATTCTTGGGTTAAAGTGTTTATTTTCGAAATTTTGACCTCATTAGTTCCCTCAAAGTGAGTAACTAATGTATCCCACATTTCCTTAGCCGTAGAACAATGCGACACATGATAAAATTGTTCAATCCCAAGGGATGAAATAAGTATGTTTTGTGTCTTTGCATCGTAATTGACTTTTTTCTTTTCATCATCCGTCCATTGTGCCATAGGCTTAATAGTGACAATGCCATTAGGATCGGTGATTGTCGGAACAAACGGACCGGTCTCAATAGCATTCCACACTTCTCCATCAAAAGAATTGATGTGAATCCGCATACTACTTTTCCAATAGTCAAAATGATCTCCATTGAATATAGGAGCCCTATTATACGCCCCTTTCGGTGCGAAAGCCATGTTTTCTAATAATTGGCACAATCCTCCGAATTTTGTAAACAAAATTTAACCGGACTCGTGATACCACTTGTTAGACTACTAGGCTTATCACTTAGAAGGGGGGGTTGAATAAGTGATCGTTGAAACAATGGGGTTTAAAAAAAAAAATCAAATTAATCAAGCGAGCAGAAGAGCCACCGAATCGGTAGTCTACGCACCGATTGACCAAAAGAAAAGTAGTATTAAGCCTTGAACGAATTTGTGAAAAGTTACGAAAATGTTTGAGTTCAAAATTATTTGAATGTAAACAATATAACTTCAGTCCCAAGCAAGTTACAAATCAATATTCAAATCAATCACAATCAAGCAAGAACTAATTGAATTTTTGTGAACCAATACGAACAACAAAAATTCAATCGATTAACAAATTAACGCACTTAACGAAATTAAAAGAGAGAGATAAAGAGAGACACACGATGTGATTAGGGATTTCCCCGGATTGCGCGTCGTCCATGCGTTTATCCGAGTACGTCTCCCCCCAAATAACCAAACGGGTTATTTAAGAGTTTATAGATCAAAAACTTGATGAACAAAAAAGTGCACAGTTTACAATTGAAATCTATAATCCTATAGCAAGACAAAATGTAAACTAATGCAAAAAACCTCGACACCCAACGGAACTTCGCCCTCTGATTCCAACGATTCACCTTGTGCCGAACCGCACCCAATCGTCCAGCTGAGTCCTTCGTTCCTTGTTGTTGAATCCTTCAAGACACGCACGATCTTGAATCCGTGAGAGAAACCAAAACCTTCAACGCAATTCAACCCGATCACGATTCTGATTCACCGCGAACCGTATCGAACGTTATCACACAAATCTGCAGTTTCTATTGAATTGATCCCATACTCAAATCCAATTTTGATTGCAAACTTGGTGAAGATGATGAACTTGTGTTGAATGAAACCTTTGATCCAAATTTTCACTTAATTTGAACTCCAAAGCGTTTTCTAATCTTTCACAATGATTTCTCTTTTTTTACAATGACACAACACATTGCTATTTAAAGAGAGAATAGAATTGAGCAAATTTGGGCAAAATTTCACAGACATGTATTGATACAACTGATGATTTGTATCGATACAAAACATTTGACCAGCGTTAAAAATAAAAGATTTGACCTATGTATCGATACAAACACGGGTATGTATCGATACATACATCAGTTTCTTGAAATCTTGACTGATATGTATCAAATCATGCAAGCATGATTCGATACATCATGATGTTTCTGGATTTCTGAGAGACATAGGTGTGTATCGATACATGCAAGCATGATTCGATACACAGATAACTCTCTGCCTCTGAGAAACCACTTTTGTATCGATACAAGTGATATATGTATCGATACAAATTGCACAAAATCAGTCTAAAGTAATTTCAGGACATTTGTATCGATACACATGTTTATGTATCGATACATAATACCTAAAAACAATTTTTCAAAATGTTAAAAATAGTTTTTCGCTGTCAAGTCATTTGTAATGTTTGCCAAAATATGTTCTACTCTATTTTCATGTGTTTTGACAATTATTAAAACATGAGGATGAACTGGTGCACTTACATTACGTTCACACTAGAGCCTACATCACATAGTGCATTGACTCATGCTTTCCCAATCTGGCAGATGATGGTGACGCTTACAGGATCCTCCTTCTTAGGTGGCAGCCGTGATCTTTTTGCTAGTCTTCCTCGGAACTCGCAATCAGCTTCTTTCTCATGGTGTTTACGCTTTTTGTCTTTAAGTGCCATACACTCCTCATTCTGATTTCTCTCTAGTTCTTGCATCATTCCCTCGACTGCTTCATTGTTTGTGTAATCTTCCTCAAAGACTTTGCCGGACCTGTGCAACCATTCACGGACCACGTGTTTCTGGTATTCTATTATCCGAATTCTCTTGGCTGAGTATGGTCTTTTTGCATAGAACTTGGATTTTGGTGCCAAACTCATCCACTTATTCATCCACTGAAAATGCTCTTTCCACTTGCTATCTAAAGGTATTGTGGGTTTCCAACTGTCTTCCTTGCATGGCTTTGAGACATCAGAAAAATTGTCCCCTTGAGATTCCATTTCTATATCTGCCAGGTCATCCCAAAATATTCCTTCAGAATTGTTGTCGTAGTGAGGTGGTGTCCATTCTGTTTCTTGCTTAATGCTGACCTTTCCGCAGTAATCCCTTCCATTTGGTTCGTCTCCCATGGCTTTGGTGGGAGGCTCTTCTTTTAGGTTACTGGATTCTGCGAGCTTTTGTGCTCTCCTTCTTCTCCAAAACGTTCTTTCGGGTTCAGGGTCGTACTTAAACTCCAGAATACTTGTTATCAAACACAACAAATGAATACCTTTAGTAGCACTGAAAATTAAATTGTAAAACTATTTTTGGTTTGTCTCATGTGTCTTTGTCACCATGAAAATTCCCAGGTAAGTGAGGTGGATCACAACGGATCGCTTAAATATCAAGACTTATCCTTAGCCAGAATTTTCACAGATCAAAATCCACAATCATCAACAAGATTTTTGATTTTTTAATTTTTTTGTATTTTTGAAATTTTTTGACAAACTTAAATAAATCTAGTAACGCTTTGTAAACACAATCCCCGGCAACGGCGCCAAAAACTTGACTACGGTCTGGCAAGTGCACCATTCTGTCGTCGAGTAATAATTCACACTCTACGAGTAAAATGAGTTCGAATCCACAGGGATCCTGCCGAAGCTTCACTAGCGTTATTTAAGTTTGTGATAGTTTGCATTCGCTTTGGTTTTTGAAAAGGGTTTTATAAAATTAGCGTAATGCTTTGCAGAAATATAAATTGCAGAATGTATAAATAATAGATTCAAGAAATATAGAGGCTAGGTATGGTGGTTGGACTCCCTCCCTTCTTCATATTTGGCATGATCGGTATATAACATAGTTACTTAGATTATGTTCGGCGGTGAATTCTCCTTGTTGTAGTAATACCTTACTATTACACTATGTTTATTAAAGTTTCCCTACTTTCATAACTAAGGTACCTACGAGAGCCTAACCTCGATGTGTCACATACCCTAATTACTAAGTGAGTTGTTTATAAACATGCATTATAATCTTCACCAATTAACCTCTAGATCCTAGTATCGGGCTGTTCATCTTCTAAGTGCTCAACTCACACCTAGTTCATGATTCCTCCTCTAACCGCTCATTCACGATTAGTTCAGGATGTTACCGTCTCTATACACCTAGCATTATTTACTACTAGTTCCGGACCATATTAAGTCAAAACCTAATATCAATTCTATGGGCGCTCCCGCTTATCCAGCCAGATTACGAGAATACGTTAATAAAGTGCAAGAAAGTAAATAATAAACACAATTACTAAATATCATTTATTATAACTTAGACTCAACCACAGACTACAAATATTCATAGGGGAGTTCATCTTCTCCACCACAACCTAAGGCATAAATACAAAAGACTACACATTTAAGTTACAAGAATTATAACCTAAATACAACAGCCTAAAGAAACATACCTTGCTGAGTTAGTTTTCCCGTAAGGGGAGAAAACTATGCCCAATAGAGCTCCTCTGAACCTCTCCTTATAGTAGAGAGTGTTCTATTATTTCTGAATGATTTTAACAATGAATGGGAGGCTCTATTTATAGTTTTCGTATTGGGCCTCAACAAGGTCATCGCAGTACGATAAAGCCATCGTGCTGCGATGTGAAGATTCAGTTTAATTTTATAACTGATCCTGTGCATTTCATCAGCTTGGGCGCCAAGTTACATCATCGTGCTGCGCTGGCACACATCGTGTTGCGATGGAAGATTTTTTTGTAGATTTATTTCTTCTGATTTCTTGGCGAGCAAGCAACTCCCATCGTGGCACGATGGGAGTCATCGTGCTGCGAAGGAATGCTCATTTTCTTCACTTTTGGGGTTTTTTCTTGTCTTTTTGCATCTTGGACTCTGTCTTGATGCTTTTTCCTGCTTTTGTAGGTTTTCCTTCGTATTTGGGTCTGTCTTGGTCATTTTACTACTAATACTAATACTAAAAATACCATAGAAATTCCTGTCATCAGCATTGCACATCATCCAATGTGATGGCAAGCTCTCCTACGTGAAGGTGGAAAGAACTGGTTTCTGGATGCCATCTTTCAGGAAATGCCGTTAGGAGTCCATGATTCAGCTTACCGAAGCTGGTATGGCAAAGCGGCTCCAATCCAGTTGCCTTCAAAGTATCCCAAAACCACAACTTTTTCTTACCTGGTTTTGGGATATTTACAATTTTTTTCCATTGGCGATGGAACGCATGCCTTCCTTTAAAAGCTGTAAAATACAAAACATAAATTGTGTTAGTCATTTTGAGTTTAAAATTAAAATACGGACAATAAATTTAACTAAATAAATAACCTAATAATTTGTAATAATTTAGTTTTATACCAAGTCATTGGGCCGTGCATTCCAAATCAAAATTTCCCTATGCTTATGGTAAAGCGATAATAGGGACAAATCAGTCGGTCCTTCTCCGTAGACATCATATTGCGCTTGTTGTTCAGGTAGTTGAATTTCTTCTTGTTGCTCAGGTGGTTCTTGCGCGGGCTCAGGTGGTTGTTGTTCTGGTTCAGGTGGTTGTTGGAATGCATGTTCCGGTTGTTCTTGCTCCAACCAATCTGCATTCTCATCTAGGTACTGATTCGGGTCATACACATCGTCATTGACATGTTCATGAACCTGTGATCGGCGTGTGCGGGATACTGAGCCACCTGTTTCAGCCTTATGGACTTTCTTGCGACGAGTTCTTTTTGGCGCAGGAGGAATTTCTCTACGAGAAGAACCATGCGTCCTGCTATCCCTACCATGCGGCCTCTACCAATATTTTCGTTCATACCTAAACAAACAAAAATAAATTCATAATCCATAAGCTAATACAATTGGTTTCAATCCGTAATCGAACATAATTCGTAACTAATGTGAAGCAATTTTTAGCATAAACTTACGTTATATCTCTAAAGAGATCAAAATTAAGAATTTAACCAAAAACTAAACCTATTGAAAATTAACATTACAACTAACCTACATTCATCATAACAACCAGTAATCTACAACATAAACAACATAATTCAGTATATAAACATTCAACCTAACAAGCATTCATCCCAAACCAAATCAAAATTGAAAATTTCACCAAAACCTAAATATAATAAAAATTCACGTTCAAACTAACATGCATTCATCCTAAGAACCACTAATCAACTATTTGAACTACATAATTTACAATTTTTCGCAAATCAGAGATGATGATTGAGATGAAGAAATAAAAAATTATTTTGCACTGAGATGAAGTAAGAGGAACACAAATTAGGAACTAAAATCGAAATTAACTTACTTGATGGAGTAGGAGTTAATGAAATTTGTGGATTCCGGACTCAAAACGAGTTGTTGATGAACATTGGTGAAGATTTTTCCCCTTAGGGTTCTTTTGTTTTCAAAAACGCAGAATGTTGAAATGGGAGGAGGAGTTACGTTCTGTTTCTATATACATCCACTTCGGTACACCTTTACCGAGATTTTTAAAAATTTCGGTATGCCTTCACCGAATTAATTGATGTTATAAGGGGTGTAAATGGTGTGTAACTGCACAAAATCTTTGGTACGCATTTACCGAACCTATTTTTTAGGGGTAAAAAGGGAAACCCGGGGGGTAGAAAAGAGTTAGGGGGTGGGGAAAGAAAACTTCAAATTTCTAAACAAATCTTATTTCCTTCTTTTACAAAATCTTAGAGCATTAGATCGAATGACCGAGAGGTGAAAGTGTCGATGTTCCGAACCATATACTTTAGCCATGTACCATGTCCTTGAATTGACATAAATATTTTATTTTATTATTAATTATCCAGAGATGAGAGATGACGCTCGACAATCCTCGTATCCTATCTGGCGATGATTCCCGGAAGAACCTCTTGCGGAGAAATTCTTGCATAGTCTTCCCCTTAACACTTAATCCTTAGGTTCATCCAATCAAAATTGGACACATCATTTAATTAGAAATACATGGAATTTATATGAATATATCAAAGGAAAGATTTCATTCAAATTAAATGTGATTGATATCCATAAATGCAACTTTATTTTATAGGTTTAAATTAATGTGCATGTACACTTTTTTTTTTTTTATATAAAATCATGTACACATGTTTTTCACCACGAAACTTCATGTCATAGTGTATTTAATTCTTCTAATTAAAAAGGAAATAATTAAAATTTTCATATTTAAATTAAATTACTATTATTATTTTAAATTCAATTAATTCAAATAAATTATTATTTTCGAATTTAAATTACTATCATTATTTTATATTGAATTAATTTTAAAATTAAAATTAATATATTATTTTCGTGCAAAACCTTTTTCAAAAGATAAAAAATTGATCAACTTTAAATAATTTATATATATAAATTACCAATATAATAAAATATTATAAGAAATCTGAAAATAAATTTAAAAAAGTAATTGTATCAAAAGAAATAACATGAACATGAAATACTCATTCGATTGGCAACAAAAAGAGGGAATATTATATGAATATATTAGGTGCTAATAAATGTTAATGATTTTCTAAAAAAAAAAGTGTCAATGATTTGCATTTATGAATATCAATCACATTTAATTTGAACGAAATCATTCCTTTTATATATTCATATAAATTCCATGTATTTCTAATTAAATGATGTGTCTAATTTTGGTTGGTTAGACCTAAGAATTAAGTGTTAAGGGTAAAATTATGCAAGAATTTCTCCCTCTGGCAACTAAGGGATGGAGTTATGAGCACGGACGCCACAGCAATAACTGCTAGTCATATTTCCTATCTCATCTTAAGATTTGTTTCTAAAAATTGATTTTCCATAACAAAATTAAAAAAAAAAAGATTTTAAATTATATTTTTGTGATGAAATCTATAATTTTATGTATTTTTTTTAGACTTAAATGTAGTTTTTACTCTAAAAATTTCACAATGGCTCAATTTTGACTTATCAAGTTTCAATTGCTCATTTTGTAATTATGTGATTGGTTGTGTCTAACCATTAATGCTTAGGTGTAGACTCACCTAAGAATTTCTCATTATACGATTGCAAATGCTAAAATGTGTCATAACAGCACATAATAAACAACTTAATGTCAAAATATCTCTTATCTCTTATCTCTTATCTCTTATCTCTTATCTCTTATCTCTTATATTATAAACTTATTACGTTTCGCAAATTCCTAACCCTAATTACTTCCCTCTCATTTTCCCTCCCATTTTAACCATAAATTAATTCACATAAAATGTTAAAAAATCTACTTCAGTAAGAATCAAACTTACATTCTTTAAGAGTATGTAATGCATTTACCACTAAACTACAACAATCAATTTGATATAATTTGACAATCCACATATAATAAATATGTAATTATTGCCTAATCCTTAATTTTATAAATTTATTACATTAGCAAACCTAAATCTAATTACTTAACCTAATTTTTTCCCTCATCTTTTTAGCAGCCTACATTCATAATTTTGTTATCAATTAACTTTAATATATGCGTATTTGTTAATGTATGGTTGCTAAAAAAAAAAATATTTGCGCCTATAATATATATGTTAGTCCACATTCTTAATTTTGCTATCAATTAACTTCAATATATGCTTATCAATTAATGTTTGGTTTCTAAAAATAAATATTTGTCCTGTTATATAAGTCAGACCACATTTTTAATTTATGTGTGTCAATCAAACCTTAATATAGAATAATTTTTACGGTATCTACGTATTTCTTAATTCAAATCCAAAATAACAGTCAATTACAAATAAATTTAGACGAAATAAATGCAGTTACAAAAAATAATCATTTTTTAATGTGAAAAAATATAACGAAATGCGTATGTAATTTAAAAATTACAAAGCAAACCACATTCTTTTTTTTCGTTACCACTATTCTTTAGGCCAAACAAATCATAATTCAATTAAAGAAGACAATGTGAAATTTTGTGGTGAAAAACATGTTTACATGAAGTTTTGTGATGTTTCAATTATTATATTTTTTAATGCAATATTTTAAATTTTGGTTTCTCAACATGTTCCTTAAAAAGACCCTTATAAAATAAAGTACAATTTAGCCAATGTTATAAATGTATTTTGTTAAAAATAAAATTAAAAATTAAAGTTGTTTCAAGTTTCAAGCCATCCCACGGCACAGTTACAATGGAGTAGAATTATCCGTGATTGCGGAACAACAAGTGGAATAACATCATCCCATTACGCATTCAAATCAAAAGTGACTTCATTCATTCAATCGTCCTAAAAAGTCTGAGCATATTCACATGACAGTATCTTTTGCCTTGGTGTCATATCTTTTCTAAATTAGGCATCAAAATTATTACTACATATTGTATTATCATTTTTTATTCTTCACCACCACAAATCATGTGCAATTCACTTCACCCTTCACATGAAAAGGTAGGAACCTAGTAGGATCAGGTTGGATCATAATACACCTCCTTAAAAAAAAAGTAATATATGTACAAAAATTATGAATAATCCAAAAAATTAAAAATAAAACCTCTGTTAAATTAGTACTTTTGAATTAGTCCCAATTTAACCTATAAAATTTTCCAAACAAAAAAAACCATAGTGGTTCAATCTTTTTTTATTTTAGAAATCATTTTAAAATATGTTAACTAAGAAACCAATTTGATGTATCAAAATAAAAAAAAAAAACCAATTTGTCTAAACTAAACACTATACCCCAAAACTTGTTTGGATACTGATCCATGTAGACAAAAATCAATATTATGTCTTCTACCCAAAAACTGCAATTAAGCCAAATCAATATTATGTCATATTTTTATATTAATTTATTTTAAAATTACATTCAAATTCTGAATTAATTATACGCAACCAAACTTTAGGTGCCTAATAATTTACCCTTGTCTAAACCATACATCATACTAAAATAGTGATCTCCAAAATGTATATTAAGGAAAAGTATGTTCTTTGGCAGTACTTACAAGTTGTCTATTAAGCTCGTGAAGATAGAAAAAAAATAGGGAAATTGTGAACTAAAAGCATTAACATTACAACAACAAAAACCGTGACTTCCATTGCCATCATTGGTGGAACAATTTTCCTTGTCAACCTCATCCAACAGAGAGATTTATTGAAAAGGATTTGTTACTTTTCTTCATTTTTTTCCTTTCATTTTTTTTTTTTGTTTTTCATCTTACATCACAAAACAAAGGTAATATGCATGTAATCAAGGCCTGCCAATTATGAACTTTGACCTGAAAAAGCATACATACACCATCTGGATATTTTGAATCAACTATTTACACACATCATGATGACAACTTATATCCACTCATATATGTGCAGCTCACACTTTGCGTAGCTCACATTCATAGTAATGTTTGTCTTCCAAAATGGTACAAGTTTAGCACTTTGTCACACATGTAACACAAGTACAAGAAATATTAAAGATGTCCATTTAACAGTTCTAAGACAGCCTGCAGAAGCTGCAAAAACAAGATATCAGTACACAAGAAAAATACTGAGAACAATAAGCTGTAATTAGAATTTGAATTTGTAACTCGAGTATTGGTTACCCTTCTGGAGGTTTTTTGTCTAGTGTAGCGTACTCAAGGCCATTCGTATTTGTAATGGAAGAAAAATAAATATACCATAAATCAAAACAGAAAGAAAATGATAGAGCAACTTTCATGTTCTTACACATGAGAGAATTTTTTAGGGGGATGTTTAGGGTCCATAAAGAATGTGAGATTTGTCCTTTTCAACTTTACATTAAGCCGAAATTCATTAGCTCACTATTTATAATTTAATTTTGTAAACCGAGTCACCACTAACCACAACCAATTTTAATATTACTAATAGATGATGAATGGTTTAAAATATGCGTGCGAAAAAATTGTAAAACAAGTTGTCTCTAGTTTACCACTAACAAGTAATAACACATTAGCATTGAACGAAAAACTATGTTATATCATTAAACAAACATACTCACATGAAGATATTGATTGCCCATGAGGTTGTGTGGGCGGTTGTTCTGCAGCTGGTTCCCGCTTAGGTGGAGGCTCAGCATGAGCAAAAGCTACATTTGGCAAAGGACTGAAAGCAGGTACTGAATGAGAAGCATGTGTAGGGGGTTCAACCTGTGGTTTTGGTGATGAAATAGGAACAGGATGATGATGTTCAATACTAGGGGCAACAGCAGGTGTTAGATAAGTATGTCTCCCAGCACTATGCTTAGACCTTTTTCTACGCTCGAATGGACAATCAGGAGGCTGAGCTTGAGAATTTTTGTGTGGTGTAGGTGCACCTTTTGTAGTAGCAGGAGAGCCAACCTCAGGTGGAGTCACACCCTCCCCAGTTTTAGGTGCAGGTGCAGGTGCAGGTATAGGAGAAGTTGCAGGAGTTAGATGAGTATTGTGATGGTGATGATGATGGTGGTGGTGATGGTGGTGATGGTGATGGTGGTGATGGTGTGAGGAATGAGGAACAGGAGCAGGAGAAGGTGATCTCGCAGTATCACTGCCATTAAGGGAGTGCTGCAAGATGGATGAAAGTCTGACATGCTTAACCTTGCCAAATTCAGTGTTATTTAAGCCAAGATTATGAGGTCCCATGATGGTTTGTGCCAATTGCTTTAGCCTCTGTTTTGATGAAGGAATCCCAACCGCAAGTAGAACAGAGGATTGAATAGTAGTAGGAGCGTCTACTGTTGAACCTTCGGAATTTGATAAGATGACATGCAAGTTCTGCAACCAAAATCAGTAAACACAATCAAAATCAGTATGGCATAGCCTACAATTAACATGTTATCAGAAATTGTCTGGAAAATCTCGATAACAATGCACAGCAGCACCTTAGTAAGGTAGACAAAGAAGCCTTATAGAAAGTAAATGGTGTTTTTCTAGAGTTTTCCTTAAAGAGTTTAGGAGAAAAGATTTGACAAACCTCATAGGATGTCAGACGTAATCCTGACTTTAGCTGACTTGTCAGCTCGTTGTAATTTGATTGTATTTGATAAATGGGAAAATTCAAAGAAAAGTTGAATTTTGTTTGCACTGTCTGCAGAGGAAATGCATTCTGTTGTGGAATTATAGTAATTCCTCCTTTAAATTTCAGCACTTCAAAAAAATAGGGATCTCCGAACAAGAAGGATGAAGTGAGCCGAAGAACTGATTGGCGTATTACCAAGGACGTAAACAATGATTTTATCAAACTAATGGCAGGCAACGGCGTTTCTGAGTTTTCACCATCAGGATCGACTGCAAATACCACTTTTGTCGTGTTTGGCCGAGGTAACGGATCTAAAGACAAGATGGTCACCTGGTGTTTTTAAGAAGAAAAAAAATGAGAATGACATCAATGTGCAAATATCATGATAGGGCATGAAAGGAAACTATTAAAAGAGAGGTGTACTTTAGAGGGAGCTTCTATCTCTTCAAGAATTTCAGCCTCGAGCTGCAATTTGTTATCTTCTAGCACAGCGACCGGCTTATGAACAATAAAGCTTGCAACAATATCATAACCTGCAAAATTAATAAAATTATCATTAAGCAAATAGGTTTTACAAATTTTCATCATTAAAAGAGTTTGATTTTGACAGTAATTGTTGGTATGATCAAACTCTTTTACTACTGCAACAAACTAGCAATGTACAGACATCTAAGTGATAGAACTTTAACACTACAATGGATCAAAATTTATTCATAAAATGAGACAAATAGGAGCATACAAGCATGAGGAAATTCAGATAAATATTTTAAACTTGGTGCTGACAACATGTGAGAAGATACTGAATATAATTTTGTCTAGATAAAGGAATAGAATTTAACAATGAGATTTGAAGAATAATGTTACGCAGAGGTATAATGCAAGGTGCATATTATTAAGGAAATATATATATTGAACTACCATTATCACAATTACCAACAGCTCTATCCAATATTGCACCTTTTACCATTTCTATTTCATTTTGTCGCTTAAATTCTTGTTATACTTTAACCAATCACTTACAAGTTAAAATATGTTTGCTGACTCTACATTTGTAAGAAAAACTGTGTAGCAGTTGGACATTCTGAATCTCTTATGGTGAAAAAATGTGTTGAGTGCAACTGACATAAAACGAGGTAGAAGTTTGTAATGAATGGAATAACAATGAGAGATAGCGGCTGAGCATATGATATCACAATGTCGCAGCAATGCAATTGGCATAATAATGAAAATTCTCCCACGAAGCATCGATTTTCAAAATTGTAAGACTACAGGATTTAAGTTCAATGTCGCATTCCTAGCTCAACCACAGCAATGCATATGATAAAAAGGACAACACGAAGCTATAAAGCTCCCGCTATTTGGGGTCCAAGAAAGGTTAGATCAATTATCATTGTGTATCTATTGTAAAAAAATCTGCACAACTCAAAATCCGTGGCCTTCTAATCACATGGAAATAACTACAACCGCTGCACCGTAACCCTGATAAGTATTCAAGCACTTGGGGGAGTCTGCCTATCAATAGCATCCTATACTACTCAATGTGGGACTTGAGCACCCTATAATACCCAAGTCTCTATCATAGCACCGCCCCAAAAAGCTAACGCCTCGGCTGCTACACTCTACAATGCTTTATTCGGCCTTTTCCTCCTGTCAGCCCCTCCGCAATTAGCCCTTTCCAAGACACTAACAATCAGTTATGATACCAATTGATAAGTATTGAAGCACTTTGGCAAGGGGAAATAAACAAGCCACTTAGATACTCCGCCAAGCACCCCGTAATACCCAAGTCTTCTTCTCCGCGATGCATAATACATAATAAATGATATCCGACCTAATTTTCTACAGAAAGCCTAATGCTGTGATAGACTATGACACAACACAAATGACAATATTCCGAGGGATAGACCACAAACTAGTTACCTGATTCATGTCAGAAGCCATAACTTTGTGTCACACCCTAAAACAGGAAAACTATTCTACTCATAGGCGCCATTAACATAGAGAATATATGTATATATAATTCATAACCAAGATTGATTTCAAACGTCTTAAAAGTATAAAAATGTAAATCACCGAGTTTGTGAATAATAACATTGTCAAAATAAAATCACCAAATAAAGCAAATAATGCTAAAAAAAACAAATATAGAAGCTTGATTGAAGTCCATTATGCAATGTAGTCCCAAAACAATTTACAAAAGTGCAAAATCAAAATCACCAAAACCTTACTAAAAATAGGTAATAATAAAAGTAATTACCAAAATAGAAAAGTAATAAAAAAATTAACAAACTTGATCCGACAAACAAGTTTACCTCTTTAATTAGCTAATAAACAAAACCAATCATAGTTTAAAAAAATAAAAATAAACCACTCATTATTACTTAAAATGCCCAATTAAATTAACCATAACTTAAAAAGCAAAATTATTGCGTTACAAATTGTAAAATTAACAGAACAAAAAAAAATTACAAGCTAAATTAGTAAACTAACCACAAAATTTATTATTTTCCCAATTTTTTTAAGATGCCCACAAATCACAACCACACAGAATCTACACACAAAAAATCTAAACTTTAATTCTTGTAAAATCCAAAACAGAAACAGATCTATATCATTATCCACAAAACAATGCAGACACCTTCAAATCCAATAAAAATAGGTAAAAATTGAAATGGGTTTGAAATTGAAAAGAAATAAAAACCCACCTTTATATTTGGAATCATCGTGCAAATTGTTCTGATCTACGAAAGGGGGTAACCAAAACAAAGCAGAGAGGAACAGAGCAAGAGAGAAGAGGAAAACGAGAATGCATCTGAAACCAAACAGTTTTCGAATCCGAGAATAACTGCACCGACACTCTGTTTCCGCATTTTGCGGTTGATCCGATGATGTAACGCCACGTGGCAGGTGTTGTTCTTCTTCGGCTTTTCCCATTGGAAGAACAATGCTGAAGAAGAAGTGAGTGAAGAATTTTTAGTGTTCATTCTCTTGGGGTGTGTTTGGTTCACCCATTTTGGAATACACTGAGAAAGTGTTGCTAAAAAAAGTGGGCTTTTTTTTGTGTGAATTTTTGTTTAGAGATGAAAATTTTGAGGATTTTTTTAGGGTTTGAAGAGGAAAGGAAGAGATAGTGGTGAAGTAACTCGTGCTGCAAGATTAACAACAAGTGTCATTTTCTCTAGGGAAGAGACAGTGCATTTATTCATTTTTGCTTTTTTGTTTTTATTTTATTTTTCATTTTTTTGAAATTGAAGCAAAGAAGGGAGAAAAATGTTTAATATTTAGGATTATTAATTGTGAATGTGAAAGTGTGTCCACTGGCATAGCACTAAGGTGTAAAAAGGACAATATATTGTATGGTGTCATGTGGAAAAAAGAAATTGTGGGGTGGGGGGTGATCGCGGTGCGGATTGGTTCGGTTTTAAACATAAAAGTCATCCTAACCGCGAGATAAAAATGCATGCGGTTCGGTTTGGTTCGGTTGGTTTTAAAAAGTCATCCAAACCAAACCAAACCAATGCGGTTAGGATCGGTTCGGTTGTTGCGGTTTACAACGTAATATTTCGGTACCAAACAATTTTAAACATAGCAAAAAAAACTTGAATTTCCTAAGTAATATTAAAGTACCAATAAAAGTTGTTTATCCAAAATAATATTACAGTACGTTACAATTTTAAATATACAAAAAAAGAATTTAAAGTTCCAAAATAACATTATAGTATCGATAAAAGTTGTTGATCAAAAATAATATAACAACACCAAAATAATATTACAGTACAAAAAATAACTACAACTTGAAGTTCCATTAATTTGGTGGACCGAGTTGGTAATTAGGCTATGTATATTTGAATATAATATAAACTTCAAGTGGTATTGGAATATAATAGAAGTTTAATGCGGTTTTAGCGGTTAACCGCGGTGTTTGCGGTTTTTGCGGCTCGCGGTTTTGCGGTTCAATAAAAAAGTCATCCAAATACATCCAAACCAAATGCGGTTTTTGCGGTTTTCGGTTTGGATTGGTTCGGTTTGCGGTTTTACTTTTGGTTTGGTTCGGATATGATCACCCCTAGGTGGGGTGGTGAGGTAAGGTAAGGTAAGGTTTGATGAGTTTGACTCTTTTGCTAAGTTGATAGTCACCACGTTTTCTTCTTTATCATGTTTTATTACTTTGAAAAAAGCGATAATAAGGACAATTATTATTTTTTTCTATGTAAAAGAGGGTAAAATCTTAGGAAAGGAAGACCAACTGTAGATTTTAGGGGATAACTATCATCAATTAGTACCCATGCGAATACCAAATAGTACTGCTTTCGCATGGGTCGTACGTTTCATTATGTGGGGGTTCATGGGTCGTCGAGAGAGTATGATATTGGAGAGGAGTTTATTTGTTTTAAAATATATATATATATGAGAATGATAAGAATGAATTTCAACAATTAGAGTGAAATATACGGTTAAGATTAAAAGTTACTTCATGCACATTTCCATAGTCTATCATTTTTATTCAACTTTAATTTCCATCTTCTCCCATTCAACAACTACCGCAACAGTTCAACCGGTTGTCTTCCTCCACATTGATACCATGTTTAATGTTTATTCCACTCTTATTCTCATGGATGTTTTCGGATTAAAGCAAAACAAGTATGTGGATCCAAAAAATAAGTACTCCAAAATTCGTCTTAGGATATGTTTGGTTCAACAGACGGGAGGGGAGAGATTTTAATGAAGGGGTGGAGAGTGGATGGGAGAGGAGGGGAGATATCTTTATCTTTAATCTTTAATCTTTAATCTTTAATTATACTAAAAGTTAGACTTGAAACCCTAATTCCCAAGCCAAAACCCTAGCACCCTATGTCATCTTTGACATCATCTTGCTTGGATTGGCCATTGGAGGCTTGCCAACATGAATTTGAAGACCAATCCTTGCATGACATTTCTTGACAATTGGCATTTGCCAAGTATGTGGGATCCATTGGTTGATCTAGATGACTTGGCTTTGGTGGTGGAAGGTAGTTTGTGACAAGTGGATTGTACTCCATGTACAAGCATACATATAGCATCCATCATCCCATTTTTCTACATGTGTCATTGGCTAATCTATCCATACCACCATTCATCTTTCATTATGCATTCATTCTTTGTGAACATGTCATGCAAGTGTAGCATTGGTGACATGCATGGTATTATCCAATGGTGCAAGCAACCTTCTGAGCCAAACAAGTGTCCTTCTTCATTTGGTGCTCACTCCCATTCTTTCTCTATATAAACCACTTCTGGCCTGCTCATTGTCCACACTATTCTCAATTCTGAACCACCTTTCTCAAGCAGCTGGTCTCATCCATCTTGAGCCACCTCTTTCAAGCTACTAATCATCCATTTCATCCTCCATCTTGGATCATCTTTGTAATGACATTCACTCTTCATAAGCGTAAGAAAAAAGATGCACCTTTGCTTGCTCCTCGCGTGCTCAAGCAGTCTGATCAATGTGGCCACAAAAATGTCTCCCTTGATGAATGCTACAAAAAAAAACGTCCATCCTTTCTTTGTCCTAATCCTTTTCCAAAGCATGTTGATCAGAAAAATAGCACCATTTTGCATGGTCCAAGTTTGGTTGATTCATTTAATCAGAAAAATGGTTCATCATTGGTCTATCCTCATCCTGTGGATGAAGTTCTTGCTTTGATTCAATCATATCAAATGGAGTTTCATGTGGAAAACGTGAGTCACAAGTTGTCTAAATTTTTGGTTTTTCTTCTTTCATTTTTTTTTAAACTTTCTTTGTGATGCACATATTTAGTGGTTTGATTTGTTGTTGTTGTTTTTCTGCTTAACTGTATTGGTCTACTGTGAAATTCAGACAATGGGGAGGCTACCTGGATGTTTTGCTCGAGAGTTTGGTGAAACAATATCTGATTATGTTATTCTTAGGGATCCTTTTCATAATGAATTTGAAGTACAAGTGGTGAAGAAGGATGGTGAGGTGCTTTTGGGTGATGGATGGCATTCTCTAAAGTCTGTATATGATATTTGTTTTGGTGCTTGGGTGACTATTACATATGTGAACTCAAACCTACTAATCATAAAACTTTTTACTAGATGGGGTGTTGAGTTTAGGTATCCTTGCTATAATCCACCCCTACGACACTTGCTGTTTAGAGGTGAGACTCACTGTAAATTTGGTTCGTCCGTAGTGGAAGCATGCTCTGCTGCTTCTACTCGATCAAAGTCTTTTGTGCGTTCTTATGTGAAGGAGTTGACTCTATATGATCTGCATTCTGGCGCTTTGGTAATTTTTTTTACTTATTGTCTATTTTGATGTTCTTGCTTTCTTATAAAATTGTCTTGGTTTTGATTTATTGTTTGTCATGTTTTTGCAGTTCCTTCCTTGGTGTGGCTTTGGTGAATCTGCCTTTGCCCACGTATTTTCTGATTTGATTTTGGTGGACAATGCTGGAAATCAATATATGTGTGTTTTGAAGATTGATGTGGACTCCAGTGGAGAATTGGCTTTTAATCTTTCTGGTGGTTGGAACGATTTTTGCACAACTCACGGCGTAGTTGAGGGGGATAGGGTGAAGTTTAGTGTTGCTCAGTACATTGCTAGCAATGTCATGTATGCATCTGTTTATGCAAGAGTTAGGGTGGAAGACTATTTGAAAATTAGTAATGGGAAAAATTAGGATTGCTACATGTAATGTAGCTTATTTGGACTATTGTTCTTCTTGGTAATAGTTGATCCATTTGTTGTTGCAGTTATAATGTATAATGATCTTTGAACTTTGGTGTAATCAAGTTATTCTCATAATTATATAATCTGCACATTTTGTTTGAGTGTTTATACAACTATTATTTACTGCTAACCTATATTTAATTATTAGCTCTAAAAACTCTTGGTATTCTGACATTGGTTACATAAATTATGCCATTCATGTGTTGTTACTCACTAAAAAGCAATGTCTTTTTAGATCATATCAAGATTTTACTGCTGTTCTTCTTACTAATTGTTGATCTCTTTGAGCTTTGATGTTAAATATATAATCTCCACGTTTTCTTAGAGTGTTTATTCAACTAATAGCTACTACCAACCTATATTTAATTATTAGCTCTAAAAACTCTTGGTATTCTCATATTGGTTACATAAATTTTGCCATTCATGTGTTGTTGTGTCATGTAAAAATTTTACATTGAAGCTAAAGCGTTCCTTTTTAGGGAGGGGTTATGCTTTATTAGTTGCAGGGATTTGTCTGTCTCATTATTACTGTAGGCCTAATCTCCCACCTCATATCTGTAGTCTTTTCCCTCACGTTTCCTGCTCTTCATTCTCATAATCATCTTCACACTATTTATTCCATATTGACTTTATTATTATCTTTTATTACAAAGAAATCCCGTCACATTTACTATCCTTTTCTTCTTAGTCATGCATTCTACTTACTTTAGCCAATACACTAAATCTCTTTTTGATGAAGCTGATGCCACTATTGTTGCATATCGTGTCTATGATCTTTTGAAAGGTAATAATTTTCTGTTTTATGTTCAACCATTGGTTCTGCTAAGCTGTGCATGTTGTTGTCTTTGATGGTTGTCTTATATTAAATTTTATGTTTTGTGGGGTTAGGCATGCTATTTTCTTATATAGTATATCTGTTATGTAAGGATAGTCAGAGTCATGCATGAATTAGATGTTTGTATGATGGTCTTCACCTTATTTTTCATTCTGTTTTTGTTTGTACTGTGTAGACCCTATTTATAACGCCCCAACTAAAATATCTAGAATATTTAGTCAAGACATAAATAATTGAAACTGAGTACAAGAAATTTAACGAGATAAAACACATGAATTACAAATAATTCATTACAACAGTTGATGAGCTTAAATAATACAGCGGACATTAGAATTAAATTCCTCGATACACAGATAAACTAAAAACAAGGGAAGACTAAGTCGTCTAATGCGATGATCCAAGCTCAGCTCCAATCATCAGCTCCATCCTGGTCCTTGCTCCAGTTAACCTGTCTACCTAAAAAAAATTGGTTTGGAGTGGGGTGAGACTACTAAGCCTCAGTGAGTCCTACTACCCTCCTAGAGGTGACTACACCGGGGGCACCTAAATCAGTCGTATCATTCTAGCATATATATAATCATATCCTGAACTGAAAGTAAATGTGTAACACAGAAATTAACTCTTATTCATTTTAAACACAAGGACACTCTGAGGTGAGCATGTCTCAGAGGCCTGCCATATCCGTCAACCGATTCGGTCACGGCATGCAGCTCACAATAACGTATCCTAATGGATTGTCCCATTGGGAGTCCATAACGCGATATCACAAAATCGCTCATAACTGACTGAAACTAAATTAGTTCTTACTACCAATATTTCCCAAGACCCGGGGAGCATGCCACCTATTTTTATTTCTAAGTTATACCCTAATGATTATCTGTGATTAACATTCTGTTCGACATTATATTAATTACGTTACTGCAAGCTATCTGATTATAACGAGGATATAAAACGAGTGTAGAAAACTTCATTTAAAAAATGGAAATATAGGCCAATCCTGTACAAGCTCGCTACGGCGAGTTACCAGCTCGCTATGGCGAGATTATAGGTCCTGACCTAAATCAACTCGCTGTGGCGAGCAGAAGCTCGCCATGGCGAGTTTCATCAGCTCAGAGCCCAGCTCGCCATGAATGCTCGCCAGCTACTCGCTGTGGCGAGTTCATGCAGAACTTACCCTGTTTTGCAGAAATCGTAATATTTCAAGTAGCACACCTACAATCCTCATTTAACCAGTGCAGAAACATAATTTACATAATATAAAAACAGAATGGAGTGGAATTTGGGATTAATTCCTCTCACACAACAATTCCTAATATTCCTAAGTTATCATGCAAGTTTTGATTTAAGGGAAATCTAACTAAACTAGCCTAAAGAACCCACCTGGTAAGGAGCTTTACACTGATGCAATGCTCAGCAACAGCCACGAACCTTCCAGCAATAGAACTCACTTGAACCCCAATTGGGTACTTGAATAAAATGGAAAAGAAATGGGTTAAAGAGTGTATTGGGAGCTAAATGAGATCAAAGCAATGGGATGATATTTACTGACGCTGAAAAAGGTATTGAAAGATTAGGAATGACTTACCAATGGTTTGGATAAAGATTGCAAGAGGGGGGGAAAAACACATGCAGCAGCAGATGCTGAACTGCAATACTCGCCGCGGCGAGCATCAGCTCGCGAGGCGAGCGTGACAGAATGAACATGTTAGTTCTGTCGTTTTGCTTCAAAAGTCCGGTTTCTCACGCACCCATAGCCTTCCAGAACCATGGTAGTGCCTCACGACTCATATTGAAGGAGGTAAGTACACATGCAATCAAGAATTTCATGTTTAGGGTTAGGATTGAGAGTTTTAAACCAAAAGGGAAGTTTTCATGAACTTAAGAAAATTAGATTTCTTACCTCATGATTTTCTGAATATCAAGTTTCAAAATGATGTCCACTTGCAGAGAAAAGGTGATTACTAAGCTTCCAAGTCCCATTATTGATGATGGAGAAATTTGAAACTATGAGAAGAGTGCTAAGAAGGGTTTACTTGATCCCAAAATTCATGGGAATGGTAGATTTGGTATTGCATGTTGATTAAGAGTTTGAGAAAGTGAAGTTTGAAAGCATTGTTGCTGCTGTGCTTGAAGTTGGCGTGAGAAATAGATGAATGGGAAGGAGAAGTTACTGAACCAAAATGCTTCCTCTAGACTTAGCATATCCTTTTATAAAAGAATTGAGGAGTTGGGGGTTTGAAAGTAATGGAGGGGGCGTGGGAAGGAAAATGTGAGTGGAGAGAATTGGTGTGGCTCTATCTTTGTGACATAAAAATAATTACAAGAGTAGCTAGTAGCATTGACTTGGTCTACTAGATTAATTTTGGTTCCTACTAATTAATCACTTAATTTCCGAATAAACTCCAATAATTAACTTTATTTAATTTTCTTCTATTAAATAAGGTTGGGATGTTACAATCTACCCCCCTTAAAAAGAATTTCGTCCTCGAAATTCAAAACTCCTTCATTCCTCATCAAGGTAGATCGTTATATCTGCATCCAATACTACCCACTTTACCTTCCTCCGGTTAGTATACATTTCCTTGGAATAAAACTTTCCTCTCTTCGGGGTTACTGGCTAAAGGTTATCCTCACATTCTCATAAGTTTCAGTGCTGCGCACTCTGATTTGAATACTTGTTGTCACCTTCTGACAGTGTAGTCATTACTATCTTGGTTTATAATCCCTTGGCACCTTTACTAAGATCAGTCTTCCTCCATTACTACTGGTATACAACTCCAACTTCATTGGACTTGGATGTCGGTATCTGGCTTGGTTGGGTACAACTAGAACCTATGGTATAAGCTTGGGTATCGTTACGGCAATTTCTAAATCCTCCTTTCAAGGTCGTTCCCTTTCGAACGCTATCATGCATTACACGTCAAATGTACATCTGTACCACGTGTAGTCTAAACACTCCAGAATCGATTGAAACTTAAAACGAGTGGAAAATTGTCTAAACACTACTGATTCTTCTGCCGACGAGTCAGACTCGTCCGCAGGCGATTCTATAGTTATCCGATAAAATCCCACCTACAATTTTAATCCATTCTGGCACAACACGGTGATCGCATTTGCACATTTAACCTGCAAGTGCATATAGGTTCATACTATCTTCCAAGACTAACGGTTCATCTTGTTTGAAACCTTTTTACCGGTAGCTGTTGTGTGGAATTATGGCTCGAAGGATCCGATTCTAAACTTGGCTGACAGCCCACGCAAAGCTTGAATTTGTGAAGCTGAAGCTGAAATGAATATACTCGACTTAAGATGATTTACTGAAATAACTAGCCGATTACTAAGGACAGGAGGTAGTCCCAAGGACGACGATACATCAACTTAAAAGGGCAGTTAACACTCGCACTTATCTGAGCCGGTTGTGGATAACTAAACTTGAGGTTTGGAAAGCTCTAGTCAAGGTGTCCGAGTGAGAAACTTGGTCTTACGAGGTACAAGAACTGAATCTGGAAGGTCGAAAAACTCGGCATAAGTGTTCGAGGTTAAACACGGATCTAACATGGTTGCTGAGTACAGAACTTTGAAAGGCAACGAACACGGATAGCATTTATTCTCTTGGTTTCCCTTAAGCTGATGGATTTGAAACTTATCCTGATCTTCATTGGTGAAGCTTGGTAGAGAAGGGTTATCTAATTCAACTGGAATAATGGATTCGACGAATGTGACAATGGAAGTCTACAGGGTTTACTGACACTAGGCTAGGTAAGTTCTACTGAAGTAGTTTTGAAGTATGTGGATCAACAGATCAACTGAAACGGGCACGAATTTGAATTGAAATTATTCTTGACCTTCTCAAGAATAATTGACTTCTGCAGATAGGATGGAGCCACTGATAACACAACTGAAAGAACTGAGAACAAATGTTAAGATTGCCTAGGAATGACGTTGTTTACCGTTAGTTTAACTATCTAACTCCGAGAGAATTTGGAAAATTGCATCCTAATCGATTTTAGGCATTGCACGTGTTTTACCAGTTATTACGGCACGAGAAAAATTTTCTTATCTGGTTCGTAATCAGATAAATTAGAGGGTACATACATCCATAGTGTTTCAAGACGTATGAACGTAAGATTGACCAACGCTCGATCCACGAGTCGGCTGAAAGAAAATCCAGAACGAATGGAGGTTAGGATAACTAGGCTTACACTCAAGCTCTCTTGCTGACAAGTTCTTACTGGTAGATCTAACTGACTCTATTAGTCTTCAAGCTGAAGGGTTTGAATATGTATAAAGTGTCGACGGTTGACTAAGGCTAGGCTGATCTTAACTACTTGTCTCTGGTTAACTAATGCATACCTAAAAGGTTAGTCCAGGTGATATGTGTCATTAATAGAGTCTCTTATTTGTTATTCCCATCAAGTACTGGTTTCCTACTTTCGGGCACTACGGCAGTGGTAAACTATGGCCGGCTAGATCTGAATTTCAACTGGTTAACTATTTAGTCTATAAGATTGAATGTCTAGTTTAAGGATGACTGAGTGACATCTCTCAAGGTATGGTCAACTGATCCTATGGATTTACTAGCTGGCTGGTTTATATGTACGAACTTGTATAGTGGGTGGTCTAACTGATATGGAACTGATTTACTGGTCTCTAAACAGCCTAATGATGGGGTATCTATGGTTCGGCTTTGGGGACAGATCGTGCTAAGGGTAACTCTCAATTATTGTTACTAATCAATCTTAACCTATGATGGGTTGATGCAATTACTAGTGTAAGTGACAAGCTGTCCTATCTTATTGGCATTCTAGAGTAGTTGCCGTAAGCGTTAACTTAATAGATTTGGGATGAGCTAATATTAAGGTAGAGATGCTAAGGTTCCATTATTCTTATCGATGTAATTAACTGGTCAGAAGTGCTGGATTACTAGCTTATGGATACTTATTTTAACAGTCTTTAGTAAACCTATTTGGTGATGGTATCGCTAAGGAAGAATTCTGCTTTGATGTAAGTCGGGGTTATACTTATGTGACAGTGTTCTATTAGTGATTTGGTTGCTAAACTATTCGGTGATAATGTTCCAGGGATTTGACTAAAGAGTTCTAGTGTTGGGACCTAACTGTTAATCTAGTTGTATATATGGATCTCTAAAGTTTGCTGGGTCTACTATTAGAGACTGGTGTAGTTGGAAGATGATTGCTAATTGTTGTACTAATAGTAACTTGGCACTTAGTGGTGAGATAGAAGTGTTCTCACGAGTTGATGGGTCGAAATAACTTAATTAAGGACATACCAGGGTAGTTCTAACAGGTGATTTGCAAAAAGTGGGAATGTGTTTGTGCTCTAATTTGGTTCATCTATTCTAGGAAATTTGGTTTGAGTCTTAGTAACCAGGGTATCTTTCTGGCTCACTAAGCTTGGTTGGTATCTCAAAACCCGTGGGTGGTTTGAACTCATTGTGTTTTTTTTTTTTTTTCGTGCACGGGAGCAGACTATAAGGATTCTAATCGTTGAACTAGTTACGGCTGAGTTTCTAATGGTTTCAATTTAGTCAGTGACTTCTAATAGGAGTGGTATACTCATTCTAATTTCTTGTTGTCTCCAATTCCGATATTACCTTGGGGCACTCTCTTAACAACTCATAACGTACAGGGTAACTTAGTGTTCACGTACGATAATCCTAAAAGCTGGAATGATGAGAATTATAAGATAGGGCTGAGTACAGTGCATCATGGTCAGAATGCCTGGACAGAAGACAAGATAGCTTTAAGGGTTAACAACAGTCTGCTAAGCTCGCTAAGCGAGTTAGACAGAAGGTGAAAGAATAATTATGCAGTTCATCCTATAAGGGTGAGGTTACCTCTGGTCTTAGGAAGTCTAGCTGACACTCAGTGTCGGTGGAACTATGTTTATGTACTACACATTTCAGTATAGGGTACACTTGCTTTCGTCACTTGTTTTACTACAACTTACTCCTGTGGCACCATTTGCCACGTTCCAAAATCCACCTAAAAGAACTTCCTTCGACGACTGCTCCTCGCTTGTAGTTTCACTACGAATTTAACGGTGGAATTCCAGAGTTCACTTCAGTTCTAAACCATAATACCCTGCCTACCATACACAATACTGAGTTGATCAGGCTCAGCACGCGATGGTTTCAGCGTAAACAGTCCAGATCCAAAGGGTCTGTATTACTTAGGAAAGAGTTGTTCTGACTCATGGCAAGGTCCGATACTGGGTCGACCTGCTCTGATACCAATTATAACGCCCCAACTAAAATATCTAGAATATTTAGTCAAGACATAAATAATTGAAACTGAGTACAAGAAATTTAACGAGATAAAACACATGAATTACAAATAATTCATTACAACAGTTGATGAGCTTAAATAATACAGCGGACATTAGAATTACATTCCTCGATACACAGATAAACTAAAAACAAGGGAAGACTAAGTCGTCTAATGCGATGATCCAAGCTCAGCTCCAATCATCAGCTCCATCCTGGTCCTTGCTCCAGTTAACCTGTCTACCTAAAAAAAATTGGTTTGGAGTGGGGTGAGACTACTAAGCCTCAGTGAGTCCTACTACCCTCCTAGAGGTGACTACACCGGGGGCACCTAAATCAGTCGTATCATTCTAGCATATATATAATCATATCCTGAACTGAAAGTAAATGTGTAACACAGAAATTAACTCTTATTCATTTTAAACACAAGGACACTCTGAGGTGAGCATGTCTCAGAGGCCTGCCATATCCGTCAACCGATTCGGTCACGGCATGCAGCTCACAATAACGTATCCTAATGGATTGTCCCATTGGGAGTCCATAACGCGATATCACAAAATCGCTCATAACTGACTGAAACTAAATTAGTTCTTACTACCAATATTTCCCAAGACCCGGGGAGCATGCCACCTATTTTTATTTCTAAGTTATACCCTAATGATTATCTGTGATTAACATTCTGTTCGACATTATATTAATTACGTTACTGCAAGCTATCTGATTATAACGAGGATATAAAACGAGTGTAGAAAACTTCATTTAAAAAATGGAAATATAGGCCAATCCTGTACAAGCTCGCTACGGCGAGTTACCAGCTCGCTATGGCGAGATTATAGGTCCTGACCTAAATCAACTCGCTGTGGCGAGCAGAAGCTCGCCATGGCGAGTTTCATCAGCTCAGAGCCCAGCTCGCCATGAATGCTCGCCAGCTACTCGCTGTGGCGAGTTCATGCAGAACTTACCCTGTTTTGCAGAAATCGTAATATTTCAAGTAGCACACCTACAATCCTCATTTAACCAGTGCAGAAACATAATTTACATAATATAAAAACAGAATGGAGTGGAATTTGGGATTAATTCCTCTCACACAACAATTCCTAATATTCCTAAGTTATCATGCAAGTTTTGATTTAAGGGAAATCTAACTAAACTAGCCTAAAGAACCCACCTGGTAAGGAGCTTTACACTGATGCAATGCTCAGCAACAGCCACGAACCTTCCAGCAATAGAACTCACTTGAACCCCAATTGGGTACTTGAATAAAATGGAAAAGAAATGGGTTAAAGAGTGTATTGGGAGCTAAATGAGATCAAAGCAATGGGATGATATTTACTGACGCTGAAAAAGGTATTGAAAGATTAGGAATGACTTACCAATGGTTTGGATAAAGATTGCAAGAGGGGGGGAAAAACACATGCAGCAGCAGATGCTGAACTGCAATACTCGCCGCGGCGAGCATCAGCTCGCGAGGCGAGCGTGACAGAATGAACATGTTAGTTCTGTCGTTTTGCTTCAAAAGTCCGGTTTCTCACGCACCCATAGCCTTCCAGAACCATGGTAGTGCCTCACGACTCATATTGAAGGAGGTAAGTACACATGCAATCAAGAATTTCATGTTTAGGGTTAGGATTGAGAGTTTTAAACCAAAAGGGAAGTTTTCATGAACTTAAGAAAATTAGATTTCTTACCTCATGATTTTCTGAATATCAAGTTTCAAAATGATGTCCACTTGCAGAGAAAAGGTGATTACTAAGCTTCCAAGTCCCATTATTGATGATGGAGAAATTTGAAACTATGAGAAGAGTGCTAAGAAGGGTTTACTTGATCCCAAAATTCATGGGAATGGTAGATTTGGTATTGCATGTTGATTAAGAGTTTGAGAAAGTGAAGTTTGAAAGCATTGTTGCTGCTGTGCTTGAAGTTGGCGTGAGAAATAGATGAATGGGAAGGAGAAGTTACTGAACCAAAATGCTTCCTCTAGACTTAGCATATCCTTTTATAAAAGAATTGAGGAGTTGGGGGTTTGAAAGTAATGGAGGGGGCGTGGGAAGGAAAATGTGAGTGGAGAGAATTGGTGTGGCTCTATCTTTGTGACATAAAAATAATTACAAGAGTAGCTAGTAGCATTGACTTGGTCTACTAGATTAATTTTGGTTCCTACTAATTAATCACTTAATTTCCGAATAAACTCCAATAATTAACTTTATTTAATTTTCTTCTATTAAATAAGGTTGGGATGTTACACTATTGATTGGAATAATTCTCGTCATGGTGAAAATTATCTTGATATGGTTAAGGTTAAGTATAGGACTTTCGAAATGGAATATCCCAACACCGAGGTACCTGCATTGCACGTATTATTTGTTCTTCTCCTGTATTTCAGTCAATGTTTATTTTATTTTTATGTTTGGATTAGGGTGCTGGAAAACTACCTTCCATGTTCACAGAAGAGTTTGGTCCTGAGTTATATAAGTACAACAGATTGGTTGATCGTTATTGTAATGAATTTGAGGTCATTGCTGAGAAGCGTGTTGATGGCATTTATTTTACTCACGGATGGTCGAATATTCGTACCTGTTACGTGGATGCTGTGGGTAAGGGTGGGTGGGCTTCCATAACTTATATCAAGCCTAAATTGTTTGTATTAGTTCTAAAGGACAGGTATTACAAGGATTTAATTGTTAAGCAGTTGTACCCTCATGTGTGTTTGAAGCTCTCCCGGTTTTTGTTTGGTCCCGATGAAAACCCTGGCTGGGGTGGCAGCGTGTTTATGCCTTATTGTCATGACAGCGAAAATTTTGCACACTCTTTTGTAGTGATTTTATCCGAGGCTGAAGTTAGCTCTCAATCATTGGTATGCTGTTTTGAATCATTTGTTG
The DNA here is from genome assembly GCA_030408175.1 of Trifolium repens. Lineage (NCBI taxonomy): Eukaryota > Viridiplantae > Streptophyta > Magnoliopsida > Fabales > Fabaceae > Trifolium > Trifolium repens. The sequence continues at coordinate 36,205,957 of CP125848.1, read as the reverse complement.
TATTTTATGAATCAGTCAATGTTACTTCATGTTTTTAAAAGTGATTTTAAGATATGTTCTAATATGTGTGTTTTGTTATCTTCAAGACTGTGTACTATGGGAATTTTGCTAGCAAGGTATTTTCTACAGAGGGAGGAAGTGTGAAGCTAATTGATGAAAAAGGAGTGGAGTGGACCTGCACTGTTGAGTACAGTGCACTTCCTTATCAGCATGTCAAGGTTATTGGTGAGTGGAGATCTATGGTGAGGGCCAGGAATTACACAGAAGGAGCTCACATAATGTTTGGATCTCCCACGCTCGGATATGTTCGCCAGCTATTTGTTAAGAAGCGATATTAGTACTCTTTATGTTAGTTGATTAATTTGTGGCTTTTTATCCTTTTTGGTTAACTTTCTTTAATTAGTTGTATTAAACTGATAAAGACATTTGTATATGTAGTACTATTTCTGTAATTCCTTATTATATGTAAGTGCTAAATGTGTTCTTTATATGCTTGCTATATGTTTAGGGTTTATATAATGTTTACATACTTTAAAGCATGAATTTTTATGTAATGCTACTAATTAGCTATGTCTCATAACATACTACAGATAATTTGAGACATATATAAAAACATATATATAATTAAAAATTACACTATTTATATAGAGCCACATTATGATATAAATTATGCAATTGAGATATGTCTATGGTTATCTTAAATTCATAGGCATAATTTGATGGAAAAAATTGTTGACCTTTTTGATAACACATCATGTCATACAAGTTGGTCTAGAGCTATTGCCAAATAAAGCATTCTATTTCCACTGGGAAAAAATGTGTAGTTGTAGCAGTGTTTGGAAGGAGGTTACTTATTGTGCTTACAAATGTCATCTTTGACATCATCTTGCTTGAAATGACTATTGGAGTAAAATGTGTAGTCACATTATGGAAGGTGCTTTGTGACAAGTGGATTGTACTTCATCATTGTTTGATCTTTCATCTCCTCCATGGAAGGATATATTAAAAGTTTCTTATACTGCCCATCTATAACATATTGTATTATGATATTATTAAAGATTGTTTATCTATTTTGATTCCATTTACTAGAAATCTCAATTGGAAACTGAAATAATATTGATAGGGCATATTTGTCTTATGTGTCTTAAATTTATTGATTGTCAGAAATTTGTTTCTTTCCATCCATGTCTTCGTGTGATTGATATCAATGTTGCATCATTATTATTTGAGAGGATTCAATAAGCAACTGATACATGTTTTTGGTGTGACACGTGGATGTTTTTTCACATGCACCCAATGGAGATTATGGCAGTTGATGCTAATCAGCAATCTCCTATGCAATTGCTGTACAGAGTTTTGGAGAAGAGTGTACTCTAATTATTTTGCATATAGTTGCAGAAAGTTTGCTATTGTCCTTATTGGTTTAATTGTACTGTCCCTCTTAGGTAGGAAGGTTCAACAAGCAACCCTTAACTGCTATAATCTCATTGGACATGCATCCAATGGAGATGATGAGAATATATCTTGATGATTATTTTTTTGTGCACTCACTTCACACGCTTAGTCTAGCTTCAATTTATTTCTTGGAAATCTTTACTACATAGGAGTACATTCTGTTTGTCTTGCAGCGTGTCTTCTATCTATTGTTTTAGTTACACTTTTTTCTTTATCACAGATATTTCAGGAAGTTATGTATCACTGATGCATGTTTGTATATGATAGGTGGAGGAAAAAATATGCAAATGATGATGTTAGTCTTGAACTGATACTCATCATTGTTTTGCCTTGCATCTGTGTTTTTTGTATGATTGTATCACTGCTTGCACGAAACTTCCTATTATGTCCATTGATTGAGTTATACTGTCACCTCCATTTTCACAAGCAAACTCTTACTGCTGTTTGTAAGTTGCATGACAATGGACATAAAGGACTTATCTGATACAAACGTAAAACTTAAAGGACCTATTTGATACTTAAAAAACTTAAAGGACTTATCTGATACAAACGTAAAACTTAAAGGACCTATTTGTCACTTAAAAAACTTAAAGGACCTATTTGATACAAACATAAAACTTAAAGGACCTATAGATGCATTTTGCCTAAAATTTATCAAGCATCTCTTAGGTTAATGAGTTTTGCAAGCTCCCCCTAAGTTCAACAATGATTAATTAAATCAGTTTAAAAATAATTATTTGAATTTTGAACTTAAACTAATACACTAGACTTTCAGAGGCTAGGTTTGCAAGCTCTCCCCCTAAGTCTGATACCCATGAAAGAAAATTGCACTTTTCCTTCATACGTACCATGTATCAGAAGTTCAAATTTCAACTAATATTTTCCTTAAAATCATATCATACGAAGACATAACTGAAAAAAAATTAAATTTGGAATATTGGTTTCAGTTTAACATCTCATAAATTAATAACAACTCTTACTCCCCCTTTTGTCATTAAACAAAAAGATAAAACTGACAAGAAATAAATGACAATTTTGAAAAAAAATTGGTCAAAAGTAAAGTTTCAATGCAGTCAAGGTGGTTACAACTACTCCAATTAAATGGTTTGTCGTAAAAACCAAGAACTTGTCTATTTTGAAACCACTATATAAGGACCATAAGCTTTGTCATTTCACTCAACACTTCCATTTCATTGTGAAGAATCAACAATGAAAAAGGATAGAAAAGTGATCAAAAGTAAGAGAGCGCAGGAGAAGAAGAAGAAGAAGAAAGTGAAGATTCAACAAGACTCAGAGTCTAAGAAGAAACCTCAGAAGATGAGGGCATCAACTTCTGCTCCTGTCAGAGTCAAATATCAACCAAGATCCAAGACTAAACAACAGGAGTCCTTATCCGAGTCAGAATCTGAATGGGATTCTGATTGGAAGGAATTCTTGAGTACATATGTTCCTCCCAGGGAAGAATACCCCTCTTCATAATCAATGAGATCACTTCTCATTGATCTCCCAATAAGGAAGTGAAGAGAATGTCGTGAACTCTTCCATTTCCCTTAGATTCAAATAAGCTAGATTTAGGACTAGCAGTTTTTATTGTAGAATCCAAGTGAAAAGTTGGATAGAAACTTATGTAATCAACAATTTTCAATGGAATAAACTGATGTTTTGAGTTTTGAAATCTTTGAGTTGATATTTGTCTCAAAATCATTTATGAAAATATAAAAAATAAAATAAATAATAAACACAGAAATAAGTAATGAACACAGAAGATAATCATCAAACAACCAAGTACTTAAAATGAAGTAATATTCAACAGGTTACAAAACAAATAACAGAATATGATAAATAAATAAACAGAACATGTGCAAAGAATCCTAGGGTTTAAGGTTGGTCAGGTTGCTGAGGTAGTCTTGCATTGATGCTTTGGAGAGTATCCATGATAGCAGCCAACATAGACGAGTGCTCATCAAGTCTTCTCTGAAAATTATCTTGATTTTCCCTTATGTGCTGAGCATACTCTGGTGCATTTCTAGCAATTTGTTCCAGCCTTGCCTGTTCAGCAGCTATTCTAGCTTCTTCTACTAGCCTAGCTTGCTCAGCTGCTTGCCTTTCCCTTTCTATACGCTCATCCTCCAATCTTTTTCTTTCCCTCTCCTCAGCTTCCAATCTTTCCCTTTCACGCCTCTCTTCCTCTTCCTTCCTTGCTATCTCATTTCTCAAATTCAGGTCTGTAGTGTAAGCCTTTCTGACAGAACGAAGCATGAGTACCAGATTTTGTTCCATAAGGTCACACTCTTTGTCAATGTGTGCTGTGTCAATAGACCTGTGTGGAATAGCACTGGACATTCTCCTAAGATTCTTGTCAACAGCTTGCAGCAAACTAGTGATATCATCCTGAGTTTGGTCAAGAGGTTCATTGGCTATTCTGGAAGGTAGGTGAGAAGGGAAAAATATACAGTCCATAGATAGATCCTGCATAAGGTGTTTGAGATGCTGTGATTGGTCATGAGGGGTTTTTGGTAGGACTTCAAGATTCAGAGTCTCATTTATTTGTTGAACATGTTTCTTGATTGGTGTAGATAAGTCACATGAGTTGTCCACAGCCACATGATGTGGGGATTTCTCATGGACATGTTCATCAGAGTGAAGAGTTTCAGAGACTTGATCTTGATCAGGTTCTGATGATTGTTGGTGATCATGTTCTGATGGAATTTCATTTTCTGGTTGGGTATTTTCTGGTTCAGTATTTTCTGGTTGAGTGTTCACAGGTTGAACAGTCTCAGAGTTTGGTTGGGGATCATTTTCTGGTTCTTCTGGTTGTGGTGTTAAGGTAGGAATTTCTTGATGGTTGGGGGATTTTTGAGGAGGTGGGGATGGTGTTTTATCAGAATCTTCATCAATTGAAGGTTGAATAACAGGTGCAGTGCTTGTAGAAGCTTGAGCAGTTTCATTTCCATACAGAGTCTGTTTCTCCAGCAGGTTATGAGGATCATTCCTTTCTGGAAGTTTTTTGTGCATATCAGCAAATGCAGACTCTTCAATACCACAATCATATCCGTCCTTCAGAGCCTCTTGCTTCTTATTAAACTCTGCAACCTTTGCCAGTGCTGCCTGTACCACAGCTTCTTCCTTTTCTTCCTCTGTAAGATCCTCCAGTATAACTTTCTTTGTCCTAGGTTTCTTTGAGGATCTTGGAGCTGTAGTCTTTGGAATCTTAGCAGTTTTCTTCCCAGTAGGACTTTTGGCAGCTTTTCTCTTGACTGGTTCAAGTCTAAGAGGTTGTTCCAAAAGCCTTGATTGTCTTACAGTTAGCTTTGTAGGTTCTCCATCACCTACATCAGCACCTAGCTTTTTCATGAATTCAGCATGTGCTTCTATAACTCTCTTGGCTTCACTATCTCTGACATGTACAAGCCAACATTCACCAATGCCTTTCTCAGAGTCTCTGAGTAACACAGGATGTGTTGGATGAACTATCTCATTATTCTTTACCAACTTTAAGTACCTTAAGGTAGTACTATTTACAATCTTAGAACTAAGCATAAAAGTACCTAAGCCTGGGAGATAAGGTGTGATAGCATCCAACAAACCACACTGTGCAAACATGTGGCTCAGTAGTCTTGAATGTCTAACAATAGCTTTGCTAGAGATAATAGACAGACACAGATGATCAAAAATAAGCCTTCCAATATCCACCACATTTCCTTTAGCAACATGAAATGTGAACAACTTCTGAACACTGGATATTTGATCAGTGCCTCCCAAGTTGGGCAGGACACTGTCAATTAAGATCCTGTAAATGATCTTGCAGTTGTTTGTCCATTCAAACTTGTCCTTAGGGATAGCCTTAGGTTTGAATAGATATTCATCCACATCAGGACCTGCTTCGTCAGAGTGTTTGATTAACACACCATCACGCTTGAGCTTCAGAGCCTCAAGAATGTGGCAGAGTCTGATAGAGATTCTGAATCCAGCCACGAAAGATTCAATCTCTGTAGAGACAAAGGATCTCAATCCCATTTCCTCTGGGGTTCTATCTTTCAATTCAGGGTTTTCTTCAATCTTTTCCCTGACTTTCTTGTTATAAACATCCCTTGTAATAACAGAGGCTTTCATCCAGAATTCCTTTACCATTTACCTTCTAATCAGATAGTGTGTCAGAAGATGTTCTCATCACATCTTCTGATACCGAAGGTTCTGATGACTTCATCTTCTGATTACTATTAGATTCTCACAAACTCAATTTTTCATCAGAGTCTAAGTTAATCAGAGATTTCCATCATGTTCAGATTCTTTTTGATAAAATCAAAACGTTCAACAGCTAAAGGTTTTGTAAAGATATCAGCCCATTGATTTTCTGTTTCAATGAACTTGAGATCAATTACACCTTTTTGAACATAGTCTCTGATAAAATGATGTTTAATCTCAATATGCTTAGCTCTTGAATGTAAAATAGGGTTTTTAGAAAGGTGAATAGCTGCAGTATTGTCACAATATAAAGGAATATTGTTACTGCTGATTTGATAATCTTCCAATTGATATTTCATCCAAAGTAGTTGTGTACAACATTTAGCTGCTGATATGTATTCAGCTTCTGCTGTTGACATAGCTATGGTGGTTTGCCTTTTACTAGCCCATGAAATTAAATTCTCACCAATAAACTGGCAGTTACCACTGGTGGATTTTCTTTCAATTCTATCACCAGCATAGTCAGCATCACAGAATCCAATCAGCTTGTAGTCATTGGATTTCTGATACAGTAATCCAATGTTACAGGTAGCTTTCAAATACCTAAAGATTCTCTTCACAGCAGTGAGATGAGATTCTCTAGGATCTGATTGAAATCTTGCACACAAACAGACACTGAATAAAATGTCAGGTCTTGAGGCAGTTAGATAAAGAAGAGATCCAATCATACCTCTATACAGCTTCTGATCAACCTTGCCTTCAGATTCTTCTTTGCCTAGACTTGATGTAGGATGCATTGGAGTATTCATGGGTTTGCAATCTTCTAAGTTGAACTTTTTCAGAAGATCCTTTATATATTTGGATTGATGAATGAATGTTCCTTTCTCTGTTTGATTTATTTGAATACCAAGAAAGAACTTCAATTCTCCCATCATACTCATTTCAAACTCATCCTGCATAAGCTTAGAAAAGTTCTTGCAAAGAGTGGCATTAGTTGATCCAAAAATGATATCATCAACATATATTTGAGTGATCAAAATGTCTTTCTTAAGGGTCTTTTTAAAGAGTGTATTGTCAACTTGTCCTTTTTCAAAACCATTGTCAACCAAAAAAGTACTCAATCTCTCATACCAAGCTCTGGGAGCTTGTTTGAGTCCATAGAGTGACTTCTTTAGTCTAAACACATGATCAGGATTTGTCAAATCTTCAAATCCAGGAGGTTGTTTGACATACACTTCTTCAGAAATGACACCATTTAGAAATGCACTTTTCACATCCATTTGATATAGAGTAATACCATTATTGACTGCATAAGATAAAAGTAACCTGATTGCTTCCAGTCTTGCTACTGGAGCATATGTTTCAGTGAAGTCAAAAATTCTTGTTGACTGTATCCTTGTGCAACAAGTCTGGCTTTGTTCCTAGTGACTTCTCCTTGTTCATTCAATTTGTTTCTGTATACCCATTTTGTTCCAATAATGTTCTTATGCTTTGGTTTGGGTACCAGATCCCATACATCATTTCTCTTGAATTGATTTAACTCTTCTTCCATTGCAACTATCCAAGCATCATCTGAGAGAGCTTCATTTGTTGTCTTGGGTTCAATCAAGGAAACTAATCCAAACAATGATTCTTCAACTCTGAAGTTTGACCTTGTTTTTCTTGGACTGTTCTTGTTTCCTAGAATGAGCTCTTCAGGATGTGATGATTTGTATTTGAATGTGTTTCTTGGAATATCAGATTCTTCAGAGTTATCATCAATAGTTTGATGTTCTTGAGCAGCATCAGAAGGCACATCTTCTTGAGCTTTAGAGTCTTCTAGAGATTCTATGTTGTTATCATACTCTGGAGCTTCATCTTCTGACTCATCAGATCCTGACAAATCTATAACAGGCTCTGACTTTTTATCATCAGGCTCTTTATCATCAAACTTTACGTGCATTGATTCTTCCACTGTGTTAGTTTCAGAATTATACACTCTGTATGACTTGGAGCGTTCAGAGTATCCAATGAAGATACCCTTACAGGCTTTAGAGTCAAATTTCTTAAGATGGACTTTGTTATTGAGAATGTAACATGTACAACCAAATTGATGAAAATAAGAAATATTGGGTTTTCTTCCCTTAAAGAGTTCATATGTTGTTTTGTTCAAAATAGCTCTTATATAGATTCTATTCTGAATGTAACAAGCAGTGTTAACAGCTTCTGCCCAAAAGAATTTTGCTAAATTATTTTCATGCATCATGGTGCGTGCCATTTCTTGTAAAGATCTATTCTTTCTCTCTACAACTCCATTTTGTTGAGGAGTTCTAGGAAAAGAGAATTCATGGAGAATTCCATGTTCTTCACAAATTTTTTCAAAAGGTTCATTTTCAAACTCACCACCATGATCACTTCTTACTTTCAAAATTTTGAAATCCTTTTCATTTTGAATTTGGGTACAGAAGATGCTAAACACTTCATATGTATCATCTTTATTTCTCAGAAATTTAACCCAAGTCCATCTACTATAATCATCTACAATGACTAATCCATATTTCTTACCATTGATTGAAGCAGTGCTAACTGGTCCAAAAAGATCAATGTGCAAGAGTTCCAAAGGTCTAGTAGCAGAGACAATGTTCTTGTTCTTAAAAGAACTTTTGACAATTTTTCCTTTTTGACAAGAACCACAAAGTGAGTCTGAGTGATATTTTATTTTTGGAAGTCCTCTGACAAGATTGTCCTTGCTAAGCTTAGAAATTAGTCTCCAGTTAGCATGACCCAATCTTTTATGCCAGATCCATTTTTCATCACTCAGTGTCAAAAGACAAAGCACTTATTGTTCCTTTAAATCAGAAAAATTGACTTTGTACACATTGCCTTTTCTATTTCCCTTAAAGACAATGGATTGATCAGAGTATCTGATTACAGTACATGAATCCTTATTAAACATAACATCATAATTACTATCACACAATTGACTTATGCTAAGTAAATTATGATGTAGTCCATCTACTAACCAAACATCAGAAATTGACAAAGAAGAATTACCAATTGTACCTATACCAATGATTTTTCCCTTCTGGTTGCCACCAAACCCTACTGTTCCTCCCTCTTGCTGATTCAGGGTGTGGAATAAGAGCTTGTCTCCTGTCATGTGACGTGTAAGAGAACCAAGTCCTTGTCTTTTGTAATAGTTGCTAAGTCCACCATGAATTACGGAAGTTACCCTAGTTTTATCTATGTTATGGTGCACAAACTCTTGTAGAGAGATTTCATACTCGTCATAAGGTTTGTGACATGTTCTGCATCCAGTCTCAAGCACCGTAATTGTTTTAAGAGATTTTTGATAGTTTGCTTGAGTCTGGGTGAGATTTTCATTGAGGAGCTTCATTTTTTGTTTGCAAAAATCTAGCTCACTCAACTTTTCCATGTACTTCACCATTACATCTTTTAAAGCTTTGGTCATTTGAGTACTAGACATTTTAGATATTACCTCATCAATGTCGTCAGTATCAGATTCTGAATCATTTTCATTGTCTGACTCACCAATGGCCATAAGCGCTAGGTTTGCTTCCTCAGAGTCTTCATCCTCAGATAGTTCATTAATATCCTCCCATGTTGCCATCAGACTCTTCTTGGCTTTGTTCTTGATCATACTCTTTCTTCCTTTACCCTTGGAGTTGCGTTCAGGACAATCAGCCATGAAGTGTCCAGGCTTATGACAATTGAAACAATTTTTTGTGTCATCCTTCTTCTCTTTGTTGGTGTTGTTTCTTGATCCAGATCCTCTGCCTTGAAAATTTTTGCCCTTCCTTAGTGACCACTTTTGAAAGTTTTTGGATAAGAGTGCAAAGAAATCATCATCTGATCCTTCCTCTTGATTATCTATGGAAGATTCCTCTGCTTCAGATTCTACAACTTTGGCTTTTAGAGCCTTAGATGAAACTGAAATAGATGGCAGAGCCATAGATTTTAGCTTCTTCTGAGGCTCATCAGAAGATAGTTCAATCTCATGACTCATGAGTGAACTTATCAATTCTTCCAAGCCAAGTTTGTCCAAATCTTTAGCTTCTTGGATAGCAGTTACCTTAGGCCTCCACCTTGAAGGTAAGCTTCTCAAAATCTTCCTTACATGATCAGAGGTTGTATAACTTCTCTTTAGAACTTGGAGACCAGCCACAAGAATTTTGAATCTAGAATACATTGATTCAATATTCTCATCATCCTTCATTCTAAAGAGTTCATACTGTTGGATCAAAATAGTAGCCTTTGCCTCTTGAACCTGTTTGTTCCCTTCATATGTGGAACACAAGGAGTCATAGATGCTCTTGGCAGTGGATTTGTCTGTGATCTTGAGATACTCATCATGAGTTATGCACCCAATGAGAAGATCCTTAACCTTGTGATGTTTCTTGTAAAGCTTCTTGTCTGTAGGAGTGAACTTCTTTCTTTCTTCAACAGATAGCCTTCCCTTTTCATCTAGTCCTTGGAAAGTTACCCCTTCTTCAACCAAGTCCCAAAGCTCATCATCTAAACCAATAAGATGACTGTAGATTCTATCTTTCCACCAGGAAAAAGTAGATGCATCTCCTTTGAACTTTGGTGCTTTGTTGCTTGACTTATCTTCAACATCATAGTCATGAGGAACTGCTTTCAAGCTATCACTTGGAGTTTCAGTCATAGTGTTTTTCAACAGGAAACTGTCTCACTGTTAGGTGATTAAAAAACAGAACCAGGCTCTTGATGCCAATTGAAGGTGTGAAAAACACAAGAAGGGGGGGTTGAATTGTGTTTTGGGTAATTTAAAAATTTCTTCTAAGTTATGGAAAACTTATCAGAGTTTGCAGCGGTTTGGAAAACAAAACACAATCAAGAATAACTTTTAAGGTAGAGAGAAAGATAGAGACAGAGATTTTTATACTGGTTCCCCTCACAAACCGAGAGTACGTCCAGTCCTCTTGTACTTCCAAGAGAGTTCACTATAATCACCAAAGATTACAATTGCTCAAGCACACAAGCAAGAGACTTCCAATGCTCAAGTATACAAACAAGAGACTTCCTAATGCTTAAGCACGCAGGCAAGAGACTTCAAAACACAAGTTTAGAAAAACAGAGTCTGAACAATTGATATAAAGATCAATGTTCAGTTACAAAATAAATACAACTTTTGATACAAGACTTAACTTAGAATCTTAATACAAAATTCTAAGGTTCAACTAATGAATTAACAGAAGCTGAAACTGGAGTCTTGAATTTTGAATATGAGTTCAAGTTGTATTTGCAGTTTTGTGCTTTAGGATGATTTTTGCAGAGTAACAGCTCTTTTCAAATTGTTCAAGTGTCGTATCCCAAAGCTTCAAACTTGCTCCAATTTATAGATGAAGGTGGAGCGTGTTTGATTTGAATTTGATGCAGTGAGATTGCGCCAGCTGTAGATAGTACCTTTGATAACCAAATCGAGTAACCTTGTATACGATCAATCTTGGGGAAAACGTTTTATCCAAATCAGGTAAAGAGTTCGTACAATAGTACAAACGTCACTATTCTGTGGATAAGATTGATTCCATCAGCATTTGGAATGTCAGAGTATAATCATGATGCAGAGAATGTTCTTCTGACAAAACGGCTCTCATTGCTCTTATCAGAGTCTGATATGCATCTTCTGATGAATAGGACTTGCATCCTCTGATGAAACACATGCGCATCTTCTGATAGCTTGAAGTTCTGATCAGAGTTTGCTTTGCCATATCAGAGCTTCCAATGTGCTTCCAATGAATAAAAATTAACTTGTATATCTGCACACTTGGATTAAATAATTAGTATACCCTATTGTACATTAATACTTTTGTTATCATCAAAACTCAATTGGGTCATGTCAGAACCTCTTTTGTTCCAACAAAGTTAGTGGTCCAGTAGTACTCAGTGTTGCTGATGATCTATTGCAGACACCAAAGATGACCATTGAGGATCTTATTGAATCTACTGAGGTTGTATTCAAATGTTGGGGTGATCTACTTATAGATGTAGTTTTTTATTTGGCGCTTCATGATTGATCGTTAATTGTTTTATAACTCTTATTATTGCAGAAGTGTGTTGGTTCTGTGCTGGCTGTGGCATGTGAAATTGACACTGATTCGAGCTGGTTTTATCAGGCCTGTAGTAGATGTGCATCCAGGATCAATTACATAGGGGGTCAACTTTACTGCGAGAAATGCAAAATGCCTCGAACTGTTATACCTAGGTATGAGTTTCAAAGGCAACTCATGTGTGTTTTAGATGGTTGTGATTTGGATCTATAGAATTGGATGACATGCTTGCTTCCCATCATCTTTCAGGTTCAAGGTCCACCTGCAGGTGATTGATGATACTGGATCCATAACTTTTGTGATGTTTGATCGGATTGTTTCTCAGGTTTTAGGCCGGACAGCACATGATCTGCTGGATGCAATGAATAATGTGCAGCCAATAATCCCATCTACTCTAATGGTCTTTATTTAATGATTTACAAGTCTCATGAACTTTTGATGATTTTGGTTATAGGAGGAGGCCTCTAATGCTTACCCCCAGGAACTTGACACATTCGTTGATAAACGAATCCTCTTTAAAGTTGAAGTTACAGATGCAAACTTATACCGCAACTGGCGCGGCTATACAGTGAAGAAGTTGTCATTTGATGATGACATCATTAACCGATTCACAGCATTGCATGGGATCAATGTATAATTTATAGTTTTATCACTTGGTTTACTACATTTTTATGTTACGCTCTAAACCTTGCTAACTTCACTTCCATCTATGGCAGTCTGGCGATGTGTGTGATGGTGCTGATTACACTCGGTTTGTATGTGATTTGGATGGTGATGCATCATTTGAGGGTGGTGGTTCAAGCAACCATGAGGAGTCCATAGCTAGCAAGGCAACTGGTAAGAAGGGTTCTAATGTTGATGGAGTTCGTTCATCTACCACCGAAGGATCCTCTCCACCCACTGTGGAATTGGTTGGTGCTGATATAAGTCAGGTTTCACCCCTCAAACAGGCCACATCTACTACTCCAACAAGCAAGATATCTGGCAAAAAAGCTGATAATGTAGCTATAATTGGTGCATCTCCTCCCAAGGTCCCCTCTCCTTGCACTAGATCAATCACTAGATCAATGGTGTCTACTGAAATAGATCATGTTTCACCACCCAAACAGGCTGGTAAAAGATCTGCTAATGTTGATCAGGGTGAAATTGCTGCGACAAAGGATACGAAGATGCTATGTGTGAAGATGGAACTGCTTGAGTGATTGATCCAGTAATAGTTTGCTTGATCTTTGTAGTGACTGGTCTCTTTGAATAAATTTGTTGTTGTGCTAGCTTTCCCTGTATCCATATTCCTTTTGTCTCCATGTTTGTGTTGGGCCGATGTTGTTATGTTTTAGTATTCCCTAAATATGTATCAGATATCTAATGATATATCTATGGTCAAGTTGTATGTATTGTTCGTATTAATAAAAGTTTCTGACTTAGTGCTATAATTGATATTCTTTATCTTTATGATTTTTGGGTGAACCCTTTGCTAATATGACTTCCATCTAAATATACATAAACCAGTTCCTAAGTAATTAAGCTAATTAAACTAATGGACAAATCGCGTATCATTTGAGGATTCAGAAGTTTACATTGATATAGCTGTTGGATCATCGCTAACCTCTACCTTCTCCATTACTGTTTTCCCATAACAAATATCCATCAAATTTATATATAATGACGTGCATAGATAAAGAACCATCACATGATCAAAGCTAAGTAATAGAGACTATAGTGTTGTACCTAATAATAGAAATACAGTAATGATATAACAGTCTAACCATGCCATCTCTGCCCTATTGTCTACTAATGATGTCACTAAATTTCCATCAAGTAGCAATCAAATTATTTCTCTATAAGTAATCAATTTACTTAGGCTATTTATGTAATGGATTATTTATTTATCTTATTTTGACTTATGATAAGGTGTGACTATGTCTTGATATAAATGACCAAGGTTCTATGTAACAGTCTAATCATACAATATATATCCTAATCTGTGGTTATTGAGCTCTTTTCCTATCTGCACAAGTTCCCTCTCAATTTTTAGCATGGACTTAACAAATATCCCCAGTTCCTCTAGGAGGCCTAGATCTTATGGAAGTTACTGCTTTGATGGTATTAGTTTGGTTTTATATTTATTAGGCTGTTTCTTTAGAGAAACTGTATATTTTTTACTTCCATATTGTTTTGCTCATCCACCAGAGTCAATTTTGTAGATCCTCAATCTTCATCTTCCATACATAGCTATGTTAGGGGTATGGTGCATGCAACTGGTGCACATGAACTTCATATGTTATCTTATTCTGGTATTAATTCCTGATAATCTTATTTAGTCTTGCATGTGGTTCATAGTAGGTGCTGATTCTTTTGTTCATGTGTTTTAGAATTTTTAAAACAATTTCATTTAAATTAGATATACCTTCTAAGATAAGTTAGAAGGTATATCTCCTTCTAAGATAATATTTGTATTTTCAAGTCACTTGCATTTCAAACAACTTATTCTTTGTAGGTGGTTCTGGTCCAGCTAACATGCATTGTAATAGCACTCATATGGTGTGTTCAACAAACGCTGAGGATTTAGATATACCTTCTAATGTTGACGAGTTTGGTATAAGATGCAATTCTGTTGCCGTTTTTTAAATATCTTATTCACTGTTTGATCATTGGTGTCATCTGCAGGCTACAACCACTAATAGATTTCTTTAAGTTGGATGTGTCAAGCTATAAAATGCTTATTTATTTCATCCATTCGCTGTAACAATATGAAATTTACAAATGGTTTCAGATCATGTTGGTGGTCAAAACATATGTGCATTTAATACTGAGCAATTTGAGGTGCCATTTGACTCCGGTATAAGCTCATAGACCTGTTGTTTCTTAATAAGTAAACCTCCCTAACTTCCATGGTTCATTATATATTTTGTGTTCATAAAAGATGTAGGTGATGATATTAGTATTGAGAGTGATGCTGAATTTGATGATGATGATGCTGGCGATCCAACAATCAATCCAACAATGCGCACATCCAATAACAGTATTGATTTAAAGTGTTCTTTATGTGATTATATAGAGTTATTGTCTTTTTTATATACAGTATTGTTTCCAAGCAATTTATGTACATTTTTGTTATGTGCGCAGTTCCTGGATTTACTCAATATTCAAATATTGGACAACCAAGTTCCAGATGTCCTTCCTGTGGTGCATTAATGTGGTTTGAAGAGCGTGTTAAAAATAGTTCAAAAAAGAATCCTAGATTTTCATTGTGTTGTAGTCAAGGGGATATTGAAATTGTACCATGTAGGCGCCTACCAGAGCTGCTCCACAATTTATATCATTCTCACGATAGAAGGAGCCGGTTTTTCCTTGATAATATTAGATCCTTCAACAGTATGTTTGCATTCACATCTGTAGGTGGCAGAATTGACAGCACATTGAATGATGGAAATGGTCCTCCAGTATATGTCATGAACGGTGAAAATTACCATCATATTGGAAGTTTGCTTCCAATGCCGGGCGAGTCGCCGAAATTTGCACAGCTGTACATCTATGATACCGATAACGAGATATCCAATAGGATGGCGTCTGTAGGGTAGTTCTCTACTTTGTTATCCATACTTATAAATTCTTATATATGTGGTTGTAAGAGTATAAATGTACATGTTAATTTTATTTGACAGGATGGAAGATGATCATCAGTCTATCAAGTCTTCAATTGTCAAGGACATAAGGGAAGCACTCGATACCTGTAACAACTCATATGTACAAGCATACAATGTGGCGCGTAATGCAATACATTCGCAGGGCGCTACTAATATTAGGATGAAAATTTTAGGCAAGAGGGGGCGCGACGGTAGGAGGTATAATTTGCCTACTGCTTCGGAGGTAGCCGCTCTTATTGTTGGTGATTTTGATGGCACCGCTGCTGATAGGGATGTGATTGTTGGGTTACGGTCTGATCTTCTAAAGCGGGTTTCAACTTTTCAGCCATCTTACTGGCCCTTGCAGTATCCACTATTGTTTCCCAGGGGAGAGGATGGGTATAGAAAGGATATTGAGTTCAGGGAAAATGAGAGGAAAGAGTCAAGGAAGAGAAAATTTATATCTCATCTTGAGTGGCTTGGATATAGGATACAACATAGGCAACTGGATGCATCAACTATTGTGTTTTCGCGGAGACTTTTCCATCAATTTTTGGTAGATTCATTCAGCACTGTGGAATCTGCTCGATTGAAATACCTTAAGGATCATCAAAAGGATCTTAGGGCTGATATGTACAAGGGGCTGACAGAGGCCCTACTCAGAGGAGACGCCGATGCAACTAACACAGGAAAACGGATAGTCCTACCAGCGAGCTTTGTTGGAGGAGCAAGATACGTGGTGCAGAACTACCAGGATGCTATGTCGATATGTTCTTGGGCTGGATATCCAGATTCATTTATCACTTTCACATGTAACCATAAATGGCCTGAAATTGTTGATTATTTGAAAGCTCATCACCTATCATCGGGTGATCGACCTGATTTGGTGAGCCGGATATTCAGGTTGAAACTTAAAAGTCTCATAAAGGATATAAAGAATGGCTATCTTTTTGGCAAGGTGAAGGCAGGTATTGTTTATTCCCTGCTTGGGTGCTGATGATAAATTTGTTTTGTTGTTTTTTTACCGTTATTTGATTGTGTACATGTCTTTTCACTACAATGGTCTATACAATTGAGTTCCAGAAGAGAGGTCTTCCCCATGCTCATATATTGGTTTTTCTGCAACCCGCTTAAAGAATTATTCATCCTCACAATATTGATAAGATAATATGCGCTGAGATTCTAGATAAAGATCGCGTCCTGAGTTATTTGATATTGTGACTTCACTCATGATACATGGTCCGTGCGACCCCCCAAACAAAGATCCTCCGTGTTTGCAAAATGGAAGATGTGTCAAGTACTTTCCAAAAAAGTACGTCAATGCAACCATGATTGATTCAGACGGTTATCCTGTGTATAGAAGACATGACAATAGAGTGGCCATTCCAAAAGGCAAATCTTTTGCTGACAACAGATTTGTTGTACCATACAATAGACATTTGTTGTTGAAATATAACGCTCACATCAATGTGGAGTGGTGCAACCAATCACCTTCTATAAAGTATTTATTTAAGTATGTCAATAAGGGCCATGACAGGGTCACTGCTGGTTTTTTCCAAAGCAATTGTGATAGAGACGATGGTCAGCTGGTTGATGAGATTAGGATATATTATGATTGTAGATATTTATCAGCATGTGAAGCTGTTTGGAGGATCTTTGTGTTTGATGTCAACTATAGGGAACCATCCGTTGAAAGGCTAAGTTTCCACTTAGAGGATGAGCAGTCTGTTGTATTTCCCGATGATGCTTCAATAGAGGATATTATTGATAAGCCATATGCTAAATACACCAAATTTTTGGCATGGATGGATGCAAACAAGAAATATCCTGATGCACGAAGTCTTACTTACTCTGAGTTCCCAACAAAATTCGTGTGGAAGAAGGACAAGCGCGAATGGAATCCGCGTAAGCGAGGGTTCTCTATTGGAAGGTTACACTTTGTTGCTCCTGGATCTGGTGAAAAATACTATCTGCGAACATTGCTCAATTATGTCAGAGGTCCTACATCTTTTGATGAACTCAAGACTGTTAATAATGTTAAACTCAACAGTTTCAAGGATGCATGCTTTGCGATGGGTTTGATGAATGATGATACGGAGTTTATTCAGGGGATCAAGGAGGCCAGTGATTGGGGAAGTGTGAATTATATGCGTAGATTATTTGCAGCTCTGTTGGCTTCCGATCAATTACATCGGCCAAATTTGGTTTGGGATAGCAGCTGGATGGAGTTGAGTGATGATATCCAGCAAAGACAGAGGCGCATTCTACGTATTCGAGTTAATTGTTCCTTTCCCTATAAGCAATTGTTTGTATTGCATATTATTTGGTTTAGTTCGTTGCCTTTTTAATTGTTTGCAGCATTGATACTTGCAGATTTGCAGCTGACCGATGATCAGATAAAAAACTATGCACTGGCAGAAATTGAGATTATTTTGCAGGGATGTGGAACAAGTTTGAAAGATTATCCTTGCATGCCTCAGCCAGATGCAGGATTGTTGCCAGATTTAGGGAATAAATTAATCTACGATCAATTAAATTATAATAGAGAAGAGCTTGCTAAAGAACATTCTGCCCTGATGTCTACTATGACAGGTGAACAAAGGGGGATATATGATAAAATAATTGCAAGGGTTGAAAGGAAAAAGCCTGGATTTTTTTTCCTTTATGGATACGGTGGTACTGGCAAGACGTATATTTGGAGAGCATTGTCAGCAGCATTGCGTTCAAAGGGTGAGATTGTTTTGGCGGTAGCATCAAGTGGTATTGCTGCCTTGCTAATTCCTGGTGGTAGAACTGCCCACTCCAGATTTGAAATTCCTATCAACATTAACGAATGTTCCACCTGCACAATAAAACCGACAGATCCACAGGCTGAATTGATACGCCGTGCGAAGCTCATTATATGGGATGAAGCACCTATGATGCATAAACACTGTTTTGAAGCTGTTGATCGCACTTTTAAGGATATAATGAAGCAGAACGAAATTCCATTTGGTGGAAAAGTTGTTGTATTGGGTGGGGATTTTCGCCAGATTCTGCCCGTTATACCTAAGGGAACAAGAAATGAGATTGTACAGTCAGCAATAAATTCTTCTCATTTGTGGCGTCATTGCGAGGTACTTACTTTGTCCACTAATATGAGATTGCTGGCCGGGAGCACAGGGGCTGATCTTGAGGAGAGAAGGAAATTTTCGGATTGGATTCTAGGCATTGGTGACGGGAGTATTGGAGATGCAGATGATGAGTATATTAAGGTTAAGATTCCCCGGGATTTGTTGATTTTTAGTTCTGGTGATCCTCTTGCTGCTATAGTTAAAAGTACTTATCCAAATTTGCTCCGCAATATGCGTGATACATCCTTTTTTTGCGACAGAGCTATATTAGCACCCAAGAATACTATTGTTGACGCTGTTAATGAGTATGTCTTAAATCTTTTGCCTGGGGATGAGAAAGTCTACCTGAGCTATGATTCACCGTGTGAGGGTGATTCAGGTGTAGATGCGTTTGACGCTGTGCATACACCTGAATTCCTAAACACTATTGTGACATCAGGAGTTCCAAATCATAGATTAAGGTTAAAGGTTGGAGTACCGGTTATGCTAATAAGGAATATGGATCCATCTACAGGGTTGTGTAATGGAACACGGTTGACAGTTACAAGGGTGGGGATTCATGTTGTTGAGGGACGAATTATTTCTGGCAGCAATATTGGCGAAAGAGTTTGTATTCCAAGATTGTCACTCACTCCTTCGGATAAAAGACTACCCTTCAAATTCCAGAGACGTCAATTTCCTTTGAGTGTGTCCTTTGCTATGACCATAAATAAAAGTCAAGGTCAGTCTCTCAAATATGTTGGGGTGTATCTTCCTCAACCCATTTTTTCACATGGACAGTTGTACGTGGCGCTGTCTAGAGTTACTTCTAGGGAAGGTTTGAAGATGCTGATAACCAATGAGAAGAATGAGTTTTTGGATTGTACTGATAATGTGGTTTACAAGGAAGTGTTTCGGAATCTTTAGTGTTTTACAATTAAGTTTTATATTGCAGTTTGTTGTTATGTGTTTTGTATAACTGTAAGTTAAGTTATGCTTCCACTATCCATGTATTGTCTAATAATGTGTTTTTAATGATAAGCATTACACAAACTTATGCATTATGTTTTTCACGTCAATATAGTGGTTAAACTGAATTGTGAGAAGGTATAAAAATTACCAGTAGATATTGAGGTTGATTTATTGGAATAAATGTATGAATATTGCACCCTTATTGCATTGAGATTAACATAAACTTTTATTCATTTATCCAACATTCACACATACATTACATTGAGATTAAAACACCATATATTAAACAGTCATATTAATCCAACATTTTAAAGACACCAAATAACATAACATTGATTACAGAAAGGAAATAACAAACAGTCGATGTTGGGCAAAGGAAGCTCCCCATTCATGGATACAATCTAAAGCATAGCAGCTGCATCAGTAGCAGTTTTCCAGTGATCACGGATGTTTTTTTTGAAAACATCCACTGTCTTTAATCTATCCATTAATTCCGATAAATCTTCTCCCAGGTCCTTCATTTGAGCTTTAAGCTCAAGGACTCCAGTAAAACCTTTTAGGAATGGCATGTAAGCATTTCTTTATATAATTTATTCTCTTCTTCTGCCTAATCATCAAATGTCATACATCCAAAGTTTCTCTATCTCTCAAAGGTATACTCAATTAGAACCATAAATATACATAAGCTTATTGGAGTTGGTTTCTATAACTTAAACACACCTTTAATCTCAACTATTTCATAATGTGGGGAAAAAAAAATGCATATGCATATAGAGATTAGTTAAAATTGGTTTACCCATATCCCATCCTCCCTATCTCATAAATAAACAATTTGTTGGTTCATTTATATATAAGAATATATGCACCATTTAGACAATTTAGATAACATGTACACCTGTTTTAAATAATAAGGGAGGTCAAATAGATATACACTTATATCTAAAATCTGAGAATTGGGCTAACAGAATGAGGTTGGATAATTAGGCCCAATAAAGTTCTCTTCAAAGCTATTATTCAAACACAACTTAAAAAAAGAACCTGACGTTCAAAGTTCATGCACCCAGATTTTTTCACATAGTTTCTCTATTTTCATCAAGGCTTGTCTTGACTGTTCGTTTACTTATTAACTTAAAGCAAATCTGTTACCATTGCAATCATGTTTACGAAATTAAAGGTTTATGATTTTCTGAATTTGAGTTGTTGTATTAGGTAATCTAGGTTTAGTTAGCCACCCAGTGTTTTTTTCAATTTCTTACTGATTTTCTCAATTGTGCCCCATCCATCAACGTCTGATTTGTTGTTTTTACTTTGTCTATGGGTGTGATATTTGAATGGAAATTATTGCTGCAATAAACTGTTGTTGTTCAAATTCTTAAATTGCAATTTCTATTATTAGGTGCAACATTATAGTCTCTATTAGTTAGCCTTGATTATGTGATGGTTCTTTAACTATGCATGTCATTATATATAAATTTGATGGATATTTCTTATGGGAATACAGTAATGGAGGAGATAGAGGTTAGTGATGATGCGCCAGCTATATCAATGGAAACTTCTGAATCCTCAAATGATACACGATTGACAACCTTTTTCTCAGAATTTAAAGAGCAGATGCTGATACATAGAGTGGTAAGTTAATTTGTTAAACAGGGATTGGATTTGTTAATATAAATATAACTGATCTAACTATAATCTTATCTTGAATTTTTTCCTGCAGGTGTTAAAAAACGATTTCGCTAAATTTATGATGGATTGTACCCACGAAATCGTATTTTTTAGTGGGACTTATAGAAAATTGATGCGTTGTAGGTTGGTTAAAGATAATGGTCAAGTCACATTTAGACGTGGCTGGAGGAGATTTTGTCGCAAGAGTAATTTCAGAGCCGGTGACATTTTGATTTGGGAATGCAAGGATGTGTATGAAACAGGGGTTATTTATGTCTCCAAGTTCTAATCTTAGCTGATTGTAGCTTTATTTGAACTCAACAGATTATGTTAATCATTGCTTTCTGTTTTGAATTTCAAGCTAGAATTTGTTACAATTCTGTAATATTAGGCCACTCACTTTGAACTTCTGTTAGTCATTGTTTCTGAGTTACCAAACAATATTCTAACTATCAATTTGTGTAAGCAATGACTGTTTTTTAATTGTGGCAAAAAATGTAGATCAATTTTTAACTTATGAAATACTTTCCTTTAATGTATGATGTGTATAAGTTAAAGACATGGTCACCCCATATTAGATGAGCAGTGCTGTACAAAGCCTGCAAGGAGTCTTCTATAGATAGATTGTGATCAGTTCCTCATAAATTGAGTTTGAAGTAACAGTAATATGTGCTAACCAATTGTCAATTGCATATCTGCTCTTTATTCTTATTGGTTGCATGTATTTCACACTCAATATACAATGAGCAACTGGCCTATCATTTTCTTTGTACACTCATTCAAGCAATGCAGCACTCAATAACTCTATACTTCCTGCATAGCTAATCAGCCAAATGTCATGCATTAAGCATCCCTACCTCTCCCCAAAAAATAAACTCTACTTAAATATCTAAAAAAAAAAGGAAAAAAAAATCATACATCTATGGATTGGTTCAATTTGGTTTTCATATCTTAATCAAGGTATAAAGTATAAAGATTTTGCATACACTGCAGAAAATTTATAGATATATTTTGGATAACATCTATATATTATAACATAACTATTATATTGATTGCAATTATTGGAGTTACAAAATGAATACATGGTACTAAGTATGGTAATAATTATTGATTTATTATTAACAGTTCCCATTCCCATTTTCTCTATTTCATATCTCAACTTCATTCCAACTTTTTTCTCTCCAACATTTCTGCTCCGGAAATTTGCTTAGAATGGCTTCATCATCCAGATTAAGGTTTGAAATCATCATCCTTATCCCCATAAACTTTGTGGTATGGAGCTCTAATCACTGCAATGTTTTCATTATAGTTATTTGTTTTCTGTTTGTCTTGATTGCATCGTTTATTGTTGATTTCATGTATCAGGGTTGTCAACCAATAGATTACCCATTGATTAGTTTCAATTTATCTTTCATTGATAAATGAATGTCTTATTGTAGTATGTTTGTTTTATATAGAATGTCTTATTGTAGAATAAATGATTTTTGAGGATTAGGGTTTGGTCTCTGTGTCTCTATATCAGATGTGCATGAAATAAACTAAGCATGGTTCTGCTGTGTGGAATGCATGAGATTTTGTATAAATTTTGATTAGTTTACATTCATTCCTCCTAATTGGCATTTTAAAATACATTATATATTCAACTTTACATGAGGTATAGGGTGTATGATTAAAGTTTATCTAATTCTGGTTTAATTTATGTAATTTTCTAATGGCTGTGATTTCAAAGTTTTGTAAAAGCACATGCTGAGGGAAAGAACACCAAATCATTTCAGACTTGCATTTATCCAGATAAGGTATTGCGGTTTCACACTATTAACGGTATATTGTATACAATCATTGAGACTAATGAACTTATTCAAATCTGTCCAAGGTTCAAAGCAGCTTGGATTAACCAGCTTCAAAAGACATCAATTGGATCATTGCGGCATCCCAATGGAGTGAGGGCGAAGGTTGCTCTCTATGTTAATGGCGATGGTTGCTACATGGTCAATGGCAGGTTTGCCGCTGCATGTTTTGGGTTCCGAGAGCCAACTAAGGTTATCTTAACATATGAAGTATCTGACAATATCTTCAAAATGACTACTATCAAAAATGAATCTGTCGAAATGTGGTCGTTCGATGGATCTGATGATGAGAGCATAATTATTCCTAATCCTAAGGATTCCTATCAATATGTGGAAACAGTTGGTCCAAGTGAGGAGGAGGATAATGCCAGCAACTGTGACATGCCTAAATTTCGAAATGACCGTGTATTTGGTTGGGAACTTCTCATCACCAGGGCTTATGCAAGCTTGAAAAAACAGCAGGTTTTGGTGAGGCTTCTGCATTATTCTTCATACATTTCTTATGTTTTTTGTTAGTTTTTAATTCTTAATGTATTTTTTCCCTGATAGCATGTACCAAATAAGTGCTTCAGGCGTGTTCTTAAGCGTAGGGATAGTATTGTAATTAAAACTCAGCACAATGGAGACAGTATCAGGTGCACTATGATAACCTATGAAAGAAAGGAAGGCAAGCAGGAAATGTACTTGAGTAAAGGATGGTTCGATGTTAGTGTTAACAACCTTAAGAGGGGAGATAAGTTACGGTTCCAACTCTCAAATCCACCCGATGTTATGTTTGTGGAGATTATCCGAGGAAAACGGTCACGAAGAAATATATCTAAGTAGGGTGTGGTTTGAATTCGTTTGTTGGTGTTATTGAGCTGGAAAAGAGATATAAGTTGTAGT
This sequence comes from Trifolium repens, assembly GCA_030408175.1. Lineage (NCBI taxonomy): Eukaryota > Viridiplantae > Streptophyta > Magnoliopsida > Fabales > Fabaceae > Trifolium > Trifolium repens. The sequence continues at coordinate 36,182,159 of CP125848.1, read as the reverse complement.
TCTAATAGTTGGATGCTTTGTAGATTTATGATTCTAGGTTAATGTTTTGTATTTTATCATCTTCATGGTAGGATGTGTTTGTATGGATTGGAAGACTAATGTATTAACTTTGAGTTGATATGGTTCCCTTCTTTTTTAAGTTTATTGCTTTGCAACTTGATGGTATATTTTTTGTTTGTCTTTATTTAAACTTATATTCTATTAAATTTATATTAATTTTTTAGACAAAGTGAAACTTGGAGGTAATTTGATGGATCCATTGTCATTACCATCAAATTTATATTCTTATAAATTGTTAGACTACTAGGCTACCACTTAGAAGGGGGGTTGAATAAGTGGCTTCTTTAATCAACAGCAATTTTAAAAAAAAAATTATTTGATTAAAAACAATGCGCGGAAGCACCACCGGATCGGTAGTCTACTTTGCACCTTTTGACCAAAGGAAAGATAGTATCGCCTTGAACGAATTAGGAAAATTATCGGAATGATTAATGCAAGATATTCAAATTTAATTTGATTAGCAAAAACAGTCCCAAGCAAGTTATATGGTTTGATATTCAAATTCAATCACAATCAAGCAAGAACCAATTGAATTTTTGTGAACCAATACGAACAACAAAAATTCAATCGATCAATCAAATTAACGAAATTAACGAAATTAAAAGAGAGAGATAAAGAGAGAGACACACGATGTGATTAGGGAGTTCCCCGGATTGCGCGTCGTCCACGCGTTTATCCGAGTACGTCTCCCCCCAAATAACCAAACGAGTTATTTGAGAGTTTATAGATCAAAAACTTGATGAACAAACAGTGCACAGTTTACAATTGAAATCTATAATCCTATAGCAAGACAAAATGTAAACTAATGCGAATAACCTCGACACCCAACGGAACTTCACCCTCTGATTCCAACGATTCACCTTGTGCCGAACCGCACCCAATCGTCCAGCTGAGTCCTTCGTTCCTTGTTGTCGAATCCTTCAAGACACGCACGATCTTGAATCAATTGAGAGAAACACTAGAACCTTCAACGCAATTCAACCCAATCACGATTCTGATTCACCGCGAACCGTATCGAACGTTATCACACAATTCTGCAATTTCTATTGAATTGATCCCATACTCAAATCCAATTTTGATTGCAAACTTGATGAAGATGATGAACTTGTTTTGAATCAAACCTTTGATGCAAATTCTCACTCAATTTGTACCCAAAGCGTTTTCTGATCTTTCACACTAGTTTTCTCTCACTTTACAAAGACACAACACATTGCTATTTAAAGAGAAAATAGAATGAGCAAATTTAGGCATAATTTTTCATACATGTATCGATACAAATGATCATTTGTATCGATACAAATGCTTTGACCAACGTTAAAAAATGGAAAAATTGACTTTTGTATCGATACAAACACGGGTGTGTATCGATACAAATATCAGAATCTTGAAATCTTGACTGATATGTATCGAAGCATGCAAGCATGATTCGATACATCATGAGTTTTCTGGATTTTGAGAACATACAGATGTGTATCGATACATGCAAGCATGCTTCGATACACAGATGATGTTCTGTCTCTGAGAGACCACTTTTGTATCGATACAGACAATATGTGTATCGATACAAAATGCACAAAATCAAACAGAAGTAATTTCAGGACATATGTATCGATACAACTATGTATGTATCGATACAAAATACCTAAAAGTCAGTTTTTCAAAGTTTAGAAAATAGTTCTTTGTTGTCAAGTCATTTGTAATGTTGCCAAAATATGTTCAATCCTATTTTCATGTGTTTTGACAATTATTAAAACATGAGGATGAACTGGTGCACTTACATTCTCCCCCTTTTTGATAATTGTCAAAACTATGCATAAGCTAAGCCTATACCTAATATGCAATAAAATAGCAATATGTATACAGACGCAATTAAAACACCAAGGCTAACAATAAGCACGCTCCCCCTGAGTTGATGCCATAATGCGATTGTCGTAGATAATATTCAAGACTCCTTTAGCTATTCATCCTTAGCTTGTGCATCCAAATCTCTCCCCCTTTGACAATATCAAAAAGAAGAAGAGGGTCTATTAGAAGTATCAAGTTCAATCAATTTTGATCCAAATCATATCGTGCACTTACATTTGTCGAAATGCACATATATGATGAAAATTCCTAATCAATATAAATACATACAAAGATATGCCAAAATATATCAATGACGAATACCAAATATCATGATAAAACATGGAATGTAGAACAACAATCCATAAACCAACTCATGAGTATTGAAACACATCGACATTATAAATCAACCAACATATCAAAATATGGGACGAAAATAAACAAAATAATGCAACAAATGCATAACCATAAAACAAATAATCCAAACATACGAAATAATCCAAAATAAAGTCGTACATATCCAAAATGAATGTTGCTCAAAACACGGCAACCTTCCCTTCCTCCATAAGCAAAAACATCACGTCAATATCCTTCTTATCCATCCTAGAGCTAGCACTTTTAGGACGTAAAATGTGACTCACAATCCAGTAAATCACTCTAGCATTAACATTCAATTTTCCGGTTCCCATGGTTTCCGGAATATTGCCAGTTCTAGTGATGGAAGAGATAAAGACATTGGAGTCATAATCCACCTGACTTGTTTCAGAATAAGCTAATAGATTCTCCCCGGTTATCATACTTCTGGTGCTCATCCCAAACAACTCAAACCACATATCAGCAGTAAACTTATAAGACTTATTTTTCCAACGGAACTCAAATTCAGCCCCATTTCTTTCCTGTAATCCAGCATAGAAAATCCTAACCAGAGTCTCATTGTATTTTGTTTGTATGTCACAGAAATTATCAAGTTGTTCAGTCTCAATTATCTCAGCAATATCATTCAAATGTAGATTTCTAAGAGTATCCATATTGACAGATTTTTGAGGAAGTACACTCCTAGTCCTACAATACCTAGTGTAAGTAGTAATGCAATCCTTATGAACATACTCATCTTCTTTAAGACCAAAATTAGAAGTTTCACCTTTATCAGTTGCTATTGCCTTATCTGTTCTAGCCTTCTTAGGTGCCATTACAAGAAGATAAAGAAATAGAATGATTTACCTTACACTTTTGATGAAGAACTTTTGAAATTTCCACAAACCCCAATTTGACGAATTCCTTGAATTGAAGCAAATGAGACTTGGACCACGAAATTGATGATGGAGATTGAGTGGGTAATGAATTCTGAGCGAATGGGTGTTAATTTTGTGAAATTTGCTTGAGTTTTGAAGGAGTTTGAAGATTTTGGGGTGAGGGTTTAAGGAAGAAACCGTATGAGAGTTTTGAGTTTTTGTTTGAATGATGAATGAATGAAAAATAGACATATAATCTGTTTTTACGATTTTGTATCGATACAAATTCGTGTTTGTATCGATACAAGTCAGTTGTTTTGAAGCATGTATCGAAGCATGTAGGCATGTATCGATACATGAGTAACGTTCTGTCCAAACTGAAGAGCTATGTATCGATACAAGCTCATATGTATCGATACATATCAGTTCATTTTGAAAATTTGAAAAATAACTGACATGTATCTATGCAAAATTTATTTGTATCGATCCAAAATGCATAATTTTCAATTTTTCTTCAAACACATGAACTTATAAGTTTCAAAAATGATTTTTATGACCTTCAAATAATACGTATGTAAGAAACACATATAATCACAAAAGTACATGCATATATATGTGAACAAAAGCAATACCAAAGCATATCTTAACACGAGAACACATGTTAAACCACAAATGCATGATAAGGTAATCACATAAATAAATCAAAGTACCAAAATCAATCATATGAGAAATGTATGTCTATGTATGCACACAAAGTCACATAAAAGAAAAACATATACAACCTAATATGAACTTAATAAGATAGTTGTAATGATCTTTGTCAAATCCCCATTTAAGACGTATGGGTCTCAAAAAACTTATCAATATTTTTGAGCAAAATTCTTGGAAATGGAGGATTAGACAACTATCAAAGCAAATATCATTTTAAGGTGAAAGTTGTATGTATATGAACCAATATACAAATGCTAAGTAAAAAAAATATAAAGGAAAGAGTAGAGAATAGAATCTTCCCTTGAGTGTTAGGTGGAGGAAGTGATCAATTTCCGCACCATTGTAAGTGTCGAGTTGAAACTTTTCTCATTGCTCTCCTTGTTCGTAGGTCTTGAACTCCATTGTTGTCGGTGTCTCTTGTCAATGGTTTCAAGACAATTCCCTACATACTTAGACATTTGAAATAGGTCCCCAACTCATGTTGGGTCCTAGTATGTTAGTAGCACCATTATTGTCTAACTTAGTTAACCATTGCAATTTGCCTCTTGGTACCAATACCTTTCTAGCATGACACTTTGCAATAGTATGACCCTTGTCACAACAATAATGACAAACGATATAAGGATTACTTTTCTTATGATCCTTTTTAACAAATTTATACTTTTTATTTTTAGGTTTCAAAGATTTGTTGAATTTAGATGGATCAATCGCAAAAGTAATCTCCGGCTTGGATGGCTCTTTTAGCTTATCTTGTAACTTTCGTAAGTCTCTACGTAAGTAAAAGCATCCATCACATTCGGTCCTATCGTTACCATAACTATCAAAAGTCACAAGAGGTTTTTGAATCAAAGATTTTTTGAGGGCTTTTAACTCAAGCTCCGTTTCCGAAACTTTTACCTCAAGGTATTTATTAACCTCCATTAAACCTTTTAATCGTTGAAAAGCCTCTTTAGTTTCTTTGTGTAACTTTTCAAAAGCAACTTGCAACTCATGATATTCTAAAAGAGTATATGAGCTAGAGGGATTTTGGTTTACCTTTTTGGGAACAAGTTTCTTATGATCATGAGGTGTTAAGCACACATTCGCCAACACTTCTTCATCACTAGAGCTAGAACTTGATGATGAAGAGGAGGATGAGCTTCCGCTTTCCCATGCAACATAAGCTTTCTTTCCTTTATCCTTGCTTCCCTTTTTAAATGAAGGTGACCCTTTCTCCTTTCTCTTGAGCTTGGGACAATCCGGTTTAAAATGACCGATTTGTCCACATTCATAACATGCTCCTTTCTTAGAGTACTTAGCATCTTCATTCCTCCGACGGTGACCACTACCTTTTCGATACTTTTTAAGATTCTCATCGGAATGTCTTATCCCATTCTTTCTCACATACCTATTGTAGCGTCTCACGAAGAGTCCCATTTCCTCATCATCGAAATCGTCTTCGCTTGAGCTACTTTCCACATGCTCTACCTTTTTGGACTTTGACTTTGAGGCTTTTAGAGCAATTGTCCTCTTGTCCTTTTCCTTTTCCTTATCCTTGTCATTGTGCTTTCCCTTTTTCTCACTTTTCTCTTGCTTTTCTAACAAGTTTAGTACTTGTTCATGTTCCGTAAGCTTGCCAAATAAAGTTGTAAGACTCAAAGTAGTGAGGTCGTTCGCCTCCTTAATCGCGGTGACCTTCGGTTGCCAACACCTACTAAGACATCTTAAAATTTTGTTAGTGGCATCTTGATTTGTGATTGGCTTTCCCAAACCATGTAACTTGTTGGTTATTTTGATAAATCGTTGTTGCATATCCTCGATGGTCTCGCCATCTAGCATATGGAACAACTCAAATTCTTGTGTCAATGTATTAATTTTGGATATCTTTACATCATTGGTACCCTCAAAGTGAGTTACCAATGTGTCCCACATTTCCTTAGCCGATTGACAATGTGACACATGATAGAATTGATCAATCCCAAGGGATGATATTAAAATATTTTGTGCCTTTGCATCGTAATTGGCCTTTTTCTTTTCCTCTTCCGTCCATTGTGCCATAGGCTTATTGGTGACAATGCCATGAGCATCGGTGATTGTTGGAACAAACGGACCGTTCTCAATAGCATTCCACACTTCACCATCAAAAGAATTGATGTGAATACGCATACTACTTTTCCAATAGTCAAAATGATCTCCATTGAATATAGGAGCCCTATTATACGCCCCTTTAGGTGCAAAAGCCATGTTGTCTAATAATTGGCACAAACTTCCGAATTTTGCAAGCAAAATTGAACCGGGCTCGTGATACTACTTGTTAGACTACTAGGCTACCACTTAGAAGGGGGGGTTGAATAAGTGGCTTCTTTAATCAACAGCAATTTTAAAAAAAATTATTTGATTAAAAACAATGCGCGGAAGCACCACCGGATCGGTAGTCTACTTTGCACCTTTTGACCAAAGGAAAGATAGTATCGCCTTGAACGAATTAGGAAAATTATCGGAACGATTAATGCAAGATATTCAAATTTAATTTGATTAGCAAAAACAGTCCCAAGCAAGTTATATGGTTTGATATTCAAATTCAATCACAATCAAGCAAGAACCAATTGAATTTTTGTGAACCAATACGAACAACAAAATTTCAATCGATCAATCAAATTAACGAAATTAACGAAATTAAAAGAGAGAGATAAAGAGAGAGACACACGATGTGATTAGGGAGTTCCCCGGATTGCGCGTCGTCCACGCGTTTATTCGAGTACGTCTCCCCCCAAATAACCAAACGGGTTATTTGAGAGTTTATAGATCAAAAACTTGATGAACAAACAGTGCACAGTTTACAATTGAAATCTATAATCCTATAGCAAGACAAAATGTAAACTAATGCGAATAACCTCGACACCCAACGGAACTTCACCCTCTGATTCCAACGATTCACCTTGTGCCGAACCGCACCCAATCGTCCAGCTGAGTCCTTCGTTCCTTGTTGTCGAATCCTTCAAGACACGCACGATCTTGAATCACTTGAGAGAAACACTAGAACCTTCAATGCAATTCAACCCGATCACGATTCTGATTCACCGCGAACCGTATCGAACGTTATCACACAATTCTGCAATTTCTATTGAATTGATCCCATACTCAAATCCAATTTTGATTGCAAACTTGATGAAGATGATGAACTTGTGTTGAATCAAACCTTTGATGCAAATTCTCACTCAATTTGTACCCAAAGCGTTTTCTGATCTTTCACACTAGTTTTCTCTCACTTTACAAAGACACAACACATTGCTATTTAAAGAGAAAATAGAATGAGCAAATTTAGGCATAATTTTTCATACATGTATCGATACAAATGATCATTTGTATCTATCGATACAAATGATCATTTGTATCGATACAAATGCTTTGACCAACGTTAAAAAATGGAAAAATTGACTTTTGTATCGATACAAACACGGGTGTATATCGATACAAATATCATAATCTTGAAATCTTGACTGATATGTATCGAAGCATGCAAGCATGATTCGATACATCATGAGTTTTCTGGATTTTGAGAACATACAGATGTGTATCGATACATGCAAGCATGCTTCGATACACAGATGATGTTCTGTCTCTGAGAGACCACTTTTGTATCGATACAGACAATATGTGTATCGATACAAAATGCACAAAATCAAACAGAAGTAATTTCAGGACATATGTATCGATACAACTATGTATGTATCGATACAAAATACCTAAAAGTCAGTTTTTCAAAGTTTAGAAAATAGTTCTTTGTTGTCAAGTCATTTATAATGTTGCCAAAATATGTTCAATCCTATTTTCATGTGTTTTGACAATTATTAAAACATGAGGATGAACTGGTGCACTTACATAAATCACATAAAGGAGAAATAGATTTATATATATCACCCCAATTTTAAAAAACATTAAATATATAAGCATTTTAGTCTTTACACCTATATGCTCTCTACTCTTTATTACCAATGTATTATAATATTTCAAATTATTGGTGGGAATTTGATAAATATGAATTAGCTTTTAAAGTCCCAAAAAATTTTAAACAAAACAAAGGAAGCTCCATACCAAAAATCAGTTAATGCATTTTAAGATTCTATCATTATCCATGGAGTGATTTGAGGTGGCTTTGGCATGTGTGCTCTTAAGTACAGTGCTATGATTAACAGGTGTAGTCTTTTGAAGTATTTTACTGCACTTCTCCCAAGGCTCCATTCAGATAAAAAAGAGTATTGGAGTTTATAAACTTTCTGTCTTCTGCTCTCTTGCTCTGTATCCACATTCCACGCCCAATGAACTTCCATGCTCTGTCTCTTGGTGAATCTTTCTTGCTTGATGCTAACACTGCGCATGAAACTGACCCGGAACATAACACACACATAAGTGATTTTCTCTCAAACATGCAAACATACACAATGGAATTTGACGTTGAAAGAGTAAGTGTTTTTCATCTCTTAAGTTCATTAAGCTCATAATCTATCTTATTGATGGTTTTTTATTGTTCAACTTCAAATTCTGTTGTGCAGCCTATAGGAAAGCCTCCACGCTGTTTTGTTCGAGAGCTTGGTGATTTGATTGCTCACAGAGTAATTCTGCAAGATCCTAATCATAATGAATTGGAGGTCCGTGTTGTGAAGAAATATAAGAAGGTCTATTTTGATGATGGGTGGTGTGATCTCAGAGATATATATCGTATTCCCTTTGGTGCTTGGGTTGTTCTTACATACATTGAGCCTAAACTATTGCTGATAAGGCTCATTAACAGGTTTGGTAGAGAGATTGAGTATCCACAACATAATCCTCCTCTAAGGCGTTTGTTAACTGACCCTGGTTCCTCTACCATTCCTTTGCCTAATATCCGTGTTAGACCCCTTACCTTTGTTCGTACTTATGTCAAAAAAATGACATATGATGATATCCACTCTGGAACATTGGTATTATTTTTATTTTGCTTACAATTGTTGATATTGATAATTTTTGTTTGTTACTGCTGTACTTACAATTATCATTTGCCTTTGAAACAGACTTTGCCTTGTTGTGGATTTGGTGAATCTGCATTTTGCTTCGCGTCTTCTGGGTTGGAATTGGTTGATCATAAAGGGACTCATTTTCATTGCAAGCTGACTTTTGGTGTTGATCGTGCCGGTGAACTATGCTGCAAAGTTTCTAATGGTTGGATTGATTTCTGCAAGTATTATGCTGTGGCTGTAGGTGGCAAAGTGCGATTTTGTGTTACTGAGGTTGCTCATGATTTAATGATGTACGTGTGTGTATATCCTCAATTAGGAATAGAAACAACTATTGACTATCCTTTAACTGATGGCAGCCGAATCCCACTCTACATTTCCCAAAGATACTTTGTTGCACATGGTTGATTCTATTTAGAGATTAGTAATTGAATTTGGTATTTTTTTGGTTTAGTTTTGGAGCCACTTTTGTATTTGTCTATATATATTTGTACGATGAACCGATGTGTAACTCTTGATAAATGATATGTTTTATATAGCTATGTTTCGGAGTCTCTTTTATCCATGTATTTATTTATATTTAAATAATTACAGTTAATTGTAGTAAATGTTTAATTTCACTATGCAACTCTTAAGACAGTATTTTTCCAAGAGGCTTATTATGTGTGCATGCGTTCACCCTATCAGTGTTCCTGTAAGCAATCATTACGTTTTGGTGAGAGATTAAGTTAACCCAATCAACCATCTTTCCTTCTACTACTCTCCAAACTATGACTTTTTTTTTTTATTTACCCCCTTCTATTCCTATTTAATCCTTTACTCATTTACTCCCAAACTCTCTTTCTTAAACACTCCCATTTTCTCAAAAAAATGGCTAGAGTCCAGAATATCCTTCGGTTGGTTGAGCAAGCAATACAAAGTTACAATATTGCAGATGCTTCAGATACTGTCATGAATTTATAAGGTACTCTTACTGTGTTTGTATGTTTATTGCCTCTGCTTGCATGTTTGCTTTATGTGTTTGCATGTCTGAATCTAAGTTTTGAATATATTATTTTCATTGATTGATATATATTTGATACTACGGCATTCCATTGAATGGTATGATGGAAAAATATGTGGTGGACATGAAACAGCAATGGCAGCACATCTAAGAGTTAGGTGGATAGGTGAATTTGGAAATCATATTTGATTGATTACTTGAAGTATTTGTGTTTTGTTGTGTAGATATCCACCGTGATGTGCAGCCCTATGCAGTGATGACAAAAACATGCTACCTTGAATTCGATCCAATGAGCGTATGTTAGCTATGTATTAGCATACTATTTACTCACTATTCATATTGTCTTTTGTCCAGTGACTATTCTATGTATTGTGCAGGTCCGCGCGAAACTTCCAGCGTGCTTCACAAGAGACGTTAGTGCATTCATTGGCAGCTATGTGATTTTGCAGGATCCTAATAATAATCAGATTCAAGTAACTATTGAGAGAAAAAAAACAAAATATATCTAAGTCATGGTTGGACTCGACTCAAGGACTTTTATGATCTTGGTCTTGGTGGTTGGTTGACTGTTTTATATATGAGCCTTTTTCTCTTCCACGTAAAAGTGAGAAAAGTAACTGGTGTTGATGTGGCCTACCCCCAAAAAAACCCTCCCTATAGACTGATGTTATCTCAACAGCCCGATCATGGTTCTTGGAGTGGACCTATACCCTATTTTGTAGCTCCAAGGACATTTTGCAATACACTTGAAACAACATTGACTGCATCTGATGTTGAGTCTGGAGTATTGGTGTGTATATGTTAATATAGTAAAAATATGTAATTAATCAATTTTGTGTGTACTAATCTGTTGAGGCAATGTGTAACAGGACCTCCCTTGGAATGGATTTTGTGAGAATGCACTTACAAGTGACCATCATGAATTGACAGTCATAGATTGGTTTGGATGTACTTGGAAATGCCAAATGGACCGTCATGATGGTCTTCCCATGATCTGCAGGATTCAAGGTGAATGGCGTGCTATATGCAAGGCGCGTTGTTTGGTGGAGGGTGTGACTCTGAAGTTTGGTGCTAGGAAGCCAAGTGCTAATACAGTCGTTTATATCAAGATCTCACCTTTTATTGGTGTTCGTACAACATTGGTTGCACCTACACGTAAGGGAGGACACAAAGTTTTCTATCAAGCAGAGCAGTATTTTATGTTGTAATGCTTTAATCTTATAATATCTAGCTTACCTTACCAACCTATAATATTATTATTTTGTATGAATTTAAACTTTGTTTGTTTTGGTGTATTGTATGAATTTGACTTCTAATCCGATAATCTTAATGTTTAATCTAATGTTTTTGCAATCTTTATTGCCATTGTGTCTTGGCATAGCTTTTGATAATAATTGGGAGATAACATTTAATTTTAAAAACAACTGCATAATTGGCGGTAGAAATTAATACGCATCTGGAAATTGGACAAACGTGACTTTCTTGAACACAAATTGAATAAAACACAGTTGACATTACTAATAAGCGTAGTTCAAAACACGGGGAATATAGACATACATTAAACAGACTTAGCAACTTTTATAGCCATATGCCAAAGGTCGCAAATAGATTGTCTGTAACTCTCAGCAATCTTAGCTTTCTCCATCAACACAGATAGATCTTCTTCCAAATCCTTCATTTCAGCTTCAAGTGTTTTGAGGATGATTGTTTTGATCACAAGATTGGCCGTATCTTCATGGATGCTATTTTTGATTTTTTTAATCTTCTCTTCAAGTTTCCCAAGGTCACAGTTGATTTTGGTGGATTGACCATCCATTACTTTATATTCATGAATGTATCCAGCAAGGTTGTTGTGATACATACGCATGCCTTCCTTTACAGATGACATCTCATCCAACAGAGCTGCCACTGCTTTTTGGTTTTTGCTCAATGCTTCTTCAACAAAAAAATTAAAGGAGCACGTATCTTCATTTCATTTTGAAATAGAGATACACAATTAAGGAAATTAAACTCTTTGGAGGACAAACTCCATGAATGAACATGAAGATGATGGACAGCTAATGAAAACTTCCTAATCTTCCTAAAACAGTATAGATGACCTTTCTTTAGCATTTTTTTTATCTTTTTGATCATCTTAGTTTCTATTCGCTCCATGATACTCTAACCAGATAATTGCTTGCCTATAACTTGAGTGTGTCACAGAATATATAATGTGAATCCTTCTGCAAGCTAATTAAGTTTCTCATTGGACAGTTGAGCAGTAAATAGCAGCCAATCCAACTTAATATGGAACCATGCACAAGTACATCTTATTGGCTATAGTCTGCTTCGTTTAAATGCAGAGAATCTTAGAGAATTGAGCCAGCCATTTTCACACGCCATTGTTTTAAACACGTGTCATTTAGCAGATTATATAGCCAATCAAATAACATGCAAAGAGGATGTTGTAGCAGTGCGACACATGGCACTGGACATGTCTACAGAAATTTCAAGAGAGCCATTCCAGCAGTATGAGGAAAAATTATACATTTCCCATTTTATTCTTTGCCTCACAGGGAAAAGGTCACTGCATATGGCTAGCATGCACCAAGTCCATAGTGCTTCAACTGATCCACCTGCTTCAATAGGTACTATATCCATTTTCGTTATATGTATGTTTTTATTTAGATTATTGCTAGGCTATCAGATTTGTAAAGTAGAGCATCACACAATAATTTTAATAGTACTCTTAGAAGATCAAAACTTAGAAACAATTTATGTTGCATAGTATAACCATGAAAGATTGTGGTTCTTAGATGTTTTGAAGAATTCCTCCTTTTGTTTCTCACATAAAATTCTAAAGAATGTGTGGAGTTATGAGGTGATACTTTGAAAGATTGGTTGAGTAGTTGGTACAATGAAAAAACTTTGTAAAATTGTTCCTCTACACATGCTTGATTTGTCTATTTGCTATCATAGTATCTCCCATAGTCAGTTCTACATAGAATCTCATTAGTATCTGAACTCTTTTGGGTGTTATCATAGATCCTCATGCTGAGATTGAGCCTTATTTTATAATAGCAAGGAGCTGCTACATGGAATTCGATCCAATGAAGGTAAACTTAGTCATACACTTCCTAGCCCTTTGTATATAGATTTAGTTTTGTATGCTGACACTTTTGAATTATTCCATAGTCTCGCGCAAAGCTGCCTATGTGTTTCGCCAGATCTGTTGGTTCATTCATCCGCAATTACGTAATATTGCAGGATCCAAACCGGAATCAGATTAAAGTGAATGTTGAGAGAAAAAATAGCAAAATTTATTTTACTGCCGGTTGGTCACGCTTGAGAGATTTCTATAGCATTACTGTAGGTGGTTGGGTGACTGTTTTGTATGTAAGCCCATTGCTTTTCTATATAAGAGTTAGGAGAATTACTGGGCTTGAGGTGATCTACCCCGAGAGAAATCCTCCTTATAGACTGGTGCTCAACCATCAATGTTGTCATAGTTATGTACATGGCCCTGTGCCTTTTTACCTGGCTCCAAGCACATTCTACCATAAACTTGAGAAATCATTGACTTCATCTGATGTTACTTCTGGTGTTTTGGTGAGTATCTATAGACAATTCTCATTAAACTTTATTTGTTCTCTCCAATTATTGATCTCTTAAAATGATGTAAAATAGGAACTATCTTGGGATGGTTTTTGTGAGCGTGCTCTACCAGACAAGGAAACGCATTTAACTTTGGTTGATTGGCTTGGATTTTCGTGGAAGTGCCGTCTTGGATTTCAACAACATCCTACAAAAATTTTCCAAACATCCGGTGATTGGCTTGCCATATGCAAGGAGCGCAATTTGACAGAAGGCACTGTTTTAAAATTTGGAGCTCTTAATGTCTCCAATAACAGAGTCATCCATTTTAAGATTTATCCTTTTATAGGTGTTCGTAGTACCTTCATTGAACCTGCAACCAGTGCACACCATGGTGCTTTTTATCAAACTGATGAATACTTTCTCTTATAAGTATTACATATTGGACTTTTCTATTTCATGTTTACGTTAACTATGGCCTGCTTCTTAATATTATGTCAATGTATCATAGTACACGCCATGTTATTCAACATACTTCCTGATTGTTTTTTTTTTAGACATAAAACATAATACTTAGATTAAATTCATATATCCTTAACACAGCTTCTTATATATATGACATCTAAGAAACATATCAAATTTGAAGCAAATAATATCTCCGTTCTTGAAACCATTATTCTCGCATAGCATGTTCCAGTGATGTCCCAACTTCATCGTAGTAGTGTTTTTCTTCGTAATCACGCAAAAAGCATATGTTCGTCCATCATCTGTTGAGACTAAGATCTCATCCAACTTCTTCTCATAGATAAATTCACCAAAGCATCCGCTCATTGACTGAAACAGATTTGATATAATGAGAACCTATTAAAAATATCAGTTTAAATAATACAAATGAAAATACTCACTAATGTTTTCTTCTTGATGTTTTCTGGAGTCATTTGAATTTCAAATAGTGCTACATTGGGTCCATGAATATCTCTGCTGTGAAATGGAAGGATTTCATCGCATGAAGTTATACGCTCTATGGACTTCACCCCAAAACATTTAGATCCATGGTAGCTGAAAATGATACAGACATTTCCAGGTAGGTGATAAAATCTTGCAAATGTATTCCACCCATCTGTTAGCAGTGGAAATATTTTATGGGAGTTAAATTTCAGCAAATGTTGGGCACCATGTTCGCTCAGTATCATCCAGTCACCAATTAAGTCATTGTAGTATTCCTCCACAAACCATGGTGCAACTTCTGTGAAGTTCTACAAGAACATCAGTTAATTGATGAGCAACAAATATTTGATAAATTATCTCTATTGAAAAAAGCATAAATATTAGACACAAACCTGGTAGGATAGTCGAATAACTGGAAAAGTTGCAATTGGTTTTGAATCAATGATTTGACATGAATCATAATTTGCTTCAATGTCCATCTCTATCAGTTCTAAATACTCACACACGAACTCCTCTTTATATAGTGCTGGAGCTTCATTCATGACCACCCACCAAATGATGTTACCTCAAATCAATTTACATGCAAGGGTACAGGTGGACTGCATGCAAACCATGGATATCAATCCATTCAACAATTTTACAACACATGTTACATATCTAGAAAAGTTGCCTTTGGTACAAGGCATGGACATTGATCCCAAAAGTTTGCAGCAGATGCCCCAACAAATTCATGAATTTAGATATCAATTTGATGAATTTTGAGGGACTTGGTAGTTTGAAATATTCAATCGCATGTGCTACCCTATGGCTCTTTATTCTGAAATTCTCAGCATAAGTTCAATTAAATCAAGTAAATTCAATCCTGCATTGTTCCAAGTGAGGTATTGTCCTGTATATTATATTGTATCAGTAGCTGTACATTATAGTGATAAAAGTCTATAAACAAGAAGTGTTATTTTATCTAATTATAAAATGTACAAGAACATTTAACTGTCCAATATTTTAAGCTGTTTGGATATAAGCACTTAGGAAAGATAGCTTTGGATATCTTGGGTATGAAAATGGACAGCCCTTCCTCATAACCTTCTTCCTCTCTGACACCAGTTATCAGGGTCTAGGAAGCAATGCAAAAATAATAAATCCATAAATAGTGATAAAAGAAAAAGGACATTATCCAACATATTATACATTTATTTACTTTTCACACCTAAGCTTTTAATTGCATAACAACAGTTTAAACAACTTCCCCAGCATTGGTTACAAGGACTACTGCCTTCTCAACAATTACTGTATTGATAGGTACTTGAGGTTCTCTATAGTCTCCCTAATATTCTCAACAACAAATGCCTTTTCGCCTAGCATAGAGCATTCCTTACTCAACTCCGACAATTCAGCATGGTACTTCTTAAGGGTCTCTCTTGCATCCAATATATTAACTATGCCAAATTGAACATCATACTTAAGCATGTTGAAATTATCTTCAAGTATGCCATAGCTCTCCCAATCATAGCTGTGTGGATTTCTCTCATGTATCCTCATGCATTCTTTTACATACTCCATTGCTTCCATCACATCAGACAGGGTGGTTGCATGTATGCTGATCCTTTCTTCCATGCGATCCATTTCTACCAGCACATCAGATGTTCTTTTGTAATTTAAGCTTAAAGATTCTTCTGCTGCAGAGATGAATGCAGCATTCACATCCAACTCTTTTTTAAATTCAATCAAGCAGTTGAGGAAATGAGATTGGTTTGGTGATAACCTAGATGAATGAGAACTCAGTTCATCAATTAATGATGAAAATCTGCTTATTTTGGCTGCACAGTATTCAAGACCTATGCCAAGCATTTCACTGATTTCATTGAAGGAATCACTTACTATATCACCCATAGTGGTTTAATTGTTGATGAGCAATGTGGAATACTTGAGTTTATAAAGAGCATGCAGCTCTTGATCATTTAACAAATGTACAGCTGAGATGAATGACAGATTTATGCTTAGTCTAGCAAGCAAAACTTTCATCTCACCAATAACATAGCATGCAAAAGAATACATCATGTATTTCATCCATTGGCCTAACCTATGAGAATCATCAGAATCCCTTTGGTGTTTGTTATCTTATTATCTCCATTATTAGTTTGTTATATAACATTCACTATCAATTAAAACTCTTTAACTTCAAACAATAATTTGAAATAGTTTAGAAATGTGTTTAGCCTTTAAAGCTCTACCTTTGTTTTATTTGATGCTTTCTAGAACATTAGCAAGTTTTAAAATACATATAACACATTTTAGACTTTTAGTTTGACATTTTCAATAAACTAAAGATATCCACCAAAGAGGGCTTTAACAAAAATATAATATGATTAATAAGCTAATTTATAGCAAGTTTTTACTTTTTATATCAAATTTAACTATTGTAATTAGACATAACATTTTTAACTCTAAGCAACAACCATAATTGGTAGCAACCATGATTGATATATGTATGAAACTCCGTCAAACCCGTGCAGCGCACGGGTCGGTGTCTAGTTTTAATTAAACATATGTTTGGTTCAAATGAGGGAAAGGGAGGGAAGGGAATAGATTTTAATTAAATATATGTTTGATTCACAATGGGAGAGAGGGTATTTTAAAATTAATTTACTTTTTTACCCTTAGCACAATACAAATGTCACACGAAAGAAAATTTGAATAAAGTTTCACCCCCTTGTAACAAATTACTAGTCTGATGCCCGTGTGTTGCACTGGTTCGCTGGAACACTAAGCCATATAAATCAAAGCCATAAAAATCAAAGTTGCGTATATCAAAATTATCCAATTTAAGATATATGGAATTAAGACAACAAAGTCTACAATTAAAAGTAAAAAGTATAGAAATAGATATAACATAATAGGATAATAAAGTTGATAGTAAAACCAAATGCTAGGATAAGAGAGTCCAAATGCATACAAAGAGAGAACAAAAATTATAACATAAAATATTGCTATGCTTGATAAAATTTCATATCAATAATAGTTTGTAATAGTGATTTTAAATTTTTTATAGGCAATACAAATTATCATCTCCCCGTGATTTTTAAAAAAATTTAGTGATAACTTATAATAATGATTTTAAAAATTTTATTGCTGTTAAAAAATAGTCATCTACCCGTGAATTGAAATTTTATTAGTAATAACTTATAATAGTTATTTTAATTTTTTTACCAAGATTAAAAATGTCATCTCTCCGTAAATAAAAATTTCATAACAATAATAGTTTGTAATAGCGATTTTAAATTTTTTATCAGCAATAAAAATTGTCATCTCCCCGTGAGTTTTGAAAAAATCTAGTAATAACTTATAATAGTGATTTTAAAATTTTTATTGTTGATAAAAAATAGTCATCTACCCGTGAATTAAAATTGTTGATAGGGTTAATTCAAATGAAAATACATGTAAGTGATGAGGATAGTTTCTGCAAAAAAATGATGGCTTTTAAGTACATTTTAAAAAAAATATTGCAAGTCCATTAATCTCCAATTAATACATTTGTAATTCTAAAGTTGATACACAAACATAATCAACCCACATCCAATTCAAGTGTCTCGTGTTAGATGTTTTGGCTTGTGAAACTAAACCATGTAACTTTTTTTTATTAGTTTAAGTTGTTCATTTTAATGATAAATAATAATGATGAAATAAAGAACGAAAAAATAGATTTTTTTTTTTCCTTAAGAATTTGTTGCCATTGAATGGAAAATGGAGTAATTGGTGCACTACCCAATTTGGAAAAGAAAATAATTGAAACCTGCTAATTAATACACTAAGATGATGAAATTCAAAACAAAAAACTTCATTCATATAATCATTGATAATAGGATCAAGAAATACATTACCTAATTGTCACATCTAAAAGAGCAAAAAAACTTAAAAACCAAAACATAATAGCTAATAATCTCATACTAATAAAATTTTAGATAAAAGACCACATAGTAAACAACTTATATAAAAAATTGTTCAATCATATAATAAGGTTTTGCCTTGAAATTTGGAAGTGGTTCAACCAAACTTGTTCAAAGACCCAAAGAAGGCACAAATCTGAGATGAATGACCCGTGTATTAAAAGGTTCAAATACACCAATTTTTATGGTCATTCCCTCAACCAATTGTTTTGCTTTGAATATCTCTTTCCATTCACCTGAAAATTTGCATGTCATATGTTGATCATTACCAAAGTCCAGCATACATATCCAACTAATGACCTATAAAATCCACAACAATGAACTCACAGTTAACATCGGGCAACGCCTTTTGACAAAAAGACAAACAAATTTAAGTTCATAAATACTAACCAAAATTCCATAAGTTACATCATCTGTCGTCAATATTTTTTCATATAAATGATAAAAGCTGATACAATGGAGCTTCTGTATACAATAGTGATAAGAGATGCTAATATTTGGAATGTGTATGCATTTAAAAAAAGCTGCTCGTATTAATTTTCTATTAGTCATTTCCTATCATATATAATCTACCTAGCCTAGCAATTAATTGATACAATAGAGCTTGTGTATAACATACTTAAGTGATAAGAGGTGATAGACTTTGAAATGTGTATGCATTTAATAAAAGTTGCTCATATCATTTGCTAGTGGTCATATCATTTGCTTAGAATGCATCTGATCTTCTTGATTCTTAAAATCAATAATAAAATGCTCAAAATTAGTTATTTGCATCACTCAAGATGTAGAGAAACCAAAGATTTTGATGGGAGGTTCATCTAAGTGTCTGTTAGCAAGAAATGCTTTGAATCATTATTTAGAAAGAAAAGAAATATAGTGGAAAATGAATACATTCTAACATTCCCAAAACTGTAAAGCTAGTAGTAATCTGATATCACAAAGCCTAATTCTGGTAAGTTGATTTTAGTTAAGAGTTTAAGGTAAAATGATTTATGTTTGAACAGTAGGTAAATTGATTTTAGTTAAGAGTTTAAGGTAAAATGATTTATGTTTGAACAGTAGGTAAATCAAACATGCTCTTGAAAGAGATCATTATTATTCCCAATACTAATTTTTTATTCAAGATACAAATTGAACAAAAAAGTGAGTCAATTAAGAGATATAGGTAAATGGTTTGCAAAACCAATAAATCCAAAAGAGTAAGAAAATCACTAATAATTTGTAATAGTAAATTTAAAACTTTTATCAGCAATACAATATGTCATCTACCCGTCAATTATAAATTTTTATTAGTAAGAACTTGTAATAGTGATTTTAAAACTTTTATTAACGAAAAAAATTGTCATTTCCCCGTGAATTATAAATAACATGTAATAAGCAATAAAATGTGCCATCTCCCCATCAATTATAAATTTTTATCAGTAACAACTTTTAATAGTGATTTTAAATTATAAATTTTTATCACTAATAATTTGTAATAACGATTTTAAAACATTTATCAGTGATAAATTTTATAATAGTTATTTTAAAAATTTTATTAGCGATAAAATATGTCATATTCTTGTCAATTATAAATTTCTATCAGTAATAACTTATAATAATGATTTTTAAACTTGTATCAGCAAAAAAAAAAAAAAGTATCATCTCCCCGTGAATTATAATTTTGACCAGCAATAATTCATAATAGTGATTTTAAAATTTTTATCATCGATAAAAAATGTCATCTCCCCGTCAATCAGCGATCATTCGAGAATCCTAATTTATTAAGAAAAATGTATTTAATGTTAATTGATTTAAAAGAAACAAAATTAGAATGAATATTTTTAAGTTTTATTATTTAATTTCTTTATATTAGATTTAGATTGAATATTAAAATAGATTAATTAAAATAAATATGTAACATCCCAAATTTGAATTGTAGAAATAACTCTACTAATTAGAATAGATAGTTATGAAGAATAACTTAAATTAGTAGTGAGTGGAAGGACATTTTGGGAATTGCTCATTTAACGGGTTATATAAGGAGCTAAAGCATTCACCCACCTCATTTTTCCACTTATAAGAAACTTGGAACCAAGAAGCTACACTTTCTCTTCTCTCCTTCTCTGCGTTAACAGCAACAACAACACACACACTCCTTAGCCTCAATCTTTGATCTCACATCACCAATCTAGCATGCAATCAACACTTGATCTTGAGCCCAATCCCTTCTCACTTTCATACCTCCTCACGACATCTCTCTCTTGCAACCATGGATAACATGCATGTTCAGCCTCTCACTTGGATACAAGTTCTGGAATGGAATATTAAGAACCTAAGGAGTCTCAGAGATTGAGGATTAAGTCTTGGGTAGTAAGAATTAAGGTATGATGATGGTTCTTAACTTTCCCTTTTCCTAATTCAATTCAAAATCCAAAACCTAACCCTTGCTGAAATGGTGATGCATGTGGGTGGTTAACCTTCGTGGATGGCTAGGAGAAGCATTAGGAACCAAGGATGAAGCTTGATGTTGCAGCAGCAAGCAAACAGAGGTGTTTCTGGCAAAATCGCGACGCTCGCTTAGCGAGCATAACCGCTCGCCACAGCGAGCTTAGCAGAGCATCACCTGTTGCTGCATGTGTTGAGTTCCCTTTCCTGTGCCTTGTTCCAAACTCTTGGTAAGTCATTCCTAATCTTTCAATACCCTTCTCAGTGTCAGTGAAGGTCATTCCTTTACCTTAACCTCATTTAGCTCTCAAACACCCATTAATCCATTTCTTTTCCATTTTTGTTCAAGCACTCAAGTTGGGGTTCTTGTGAGTTCTGGTGTTGAGGGCTTTGTAGCTGTTGCTGAATTGGAATTGGTGCTAAAGCTCCTTAACAGGTGGGTTCTTAGGCTAGTGTAGCTAGTGCTCCACAATTAAACTTTGCATGTTAATATTAGGAAAATTAGGGAAGTTATGTGTGAGAGGAATTAACTCCCAAATTCCTCTCCATACTGTCGTATTTTATGTGTATTATATGATTGCACTGGCTTCGAATGAGGATTGTAGGTGTTACTTGAAAAATTATGATTTTTGCAAAATAGGGTATATTCTGCATGAACCCGCCGTAGCGAGTAGCTGGCGAGTATTCATGGCGAGCTGGGTTCTGGGCTGATGATACTCGCCATGGCGAGCTTCTGCTCGCCACAGCGAGTTGACTTAGGTCAGGACCTATATGTTGGAACAAAATAGGTTCTGACATGATCCAATTAAGTTTTGATGATAACAAAGGTATTAATATACAATAGGGTATACTAATTAATTAATCCAAGTGTGCAGATATACAAGTTAATTCTTTAAATTTACTAGAAGCACATTGGAAGCTTTGATATGTCAAAGCAAATTCTGACCAGTTTTCTAAAGGCATCAGAAGATGCAAATTATGTTCGTCAGAAGCTAGTATCAGACTCTGATAAGAGCAGTGAGAGCCGTTTGTCAGAAGAACATTCTCTGCAACAATGATTGGAAATCATCATCATCCTCTGATATTTCAAAAGCTGATGGAATCAATCTTATCCACAAGATAGTGACGTTGGTACTATTGTACGAACTCATTACCTGATTTGGCTAAAACGTTATCCCCAAGATTGATCGCATACAAGGTTACCTGATTTGGTTAAAAATGGTACTATCTACAGCTGGCGCTATCTCACCGCATCAAATTCAAATCAAACACACTCCACCTTCGTCTATAAATTGGAGCAAGTTTGAAGTTCTAGGATACGACACTTGAACATTTGAAAAGAGCTGTTATTCTGCCAAAATCATCCTAGAGCATTAAGAACTTCAAATACAACTTGAACTCATATTCAAATCCAAGACTCCAGTTTCAGCTTCTGTTAATTCATTAGTCGAACCTTAAAATTTTTGTATTAAGATTCTAAGTTAAGTCTTGTATCAAAAGTTGTATTTACTTGTAACTGAACATTGATATTCATATCAATTGTTCAGACTCTGTTTTCTTATATTTGTTTTGGAAGTCTCTTGCCTGCGTGCTTGAGCATTAGGAAGTCTCTTGTTTGTATACTTGAGCATTGGAAGTCTCTTGCAAGGTTGCTTGAGCATTTGTAATCTTTGGTGATTATAGTGAACTCTCTTGGTAGTACAAGAGGACTGGACGTACCCTTGGTTTGTAAGGGGAACCAGTATAAAATCCCTGTCTCTATCTTTCTCTCTTTCTCTCTATCTTCAACGTTCTGATCAAATTGTGTTTTGACTTTTCTAAACTGCTGCAAACTCTGATAAGTTTTTCATAACTTAGAAGAATTTTTACACTACCCAAAACACAATTCAACCCCCCCTTCTTGTGTTTTTCACACCTTCAATTGGCATCAAGATCCCGGTTCTGTTTTTTATAACAGTGAGACAGTTTTCCTGTTGAAAAACACTATGACTGAAACTCCAAGTGGTAGCATGAAAGCAGTTTCTCATGACTATGATGTTGAAGACAATAAGACAAGCAACAAAGCACCGAAGTTCAATGGAGATGCATCTAACTTTTCCTGGTGGAAAGATAGAATCTACAGTCATCTTATTGGCTCAGATGATGAGCTTTGGGACTTAGTTGAAGAAGGGGTAACCTTCCAAGGACTTGATGAAAAGGGAAGGTTATCTATTGAAGAAAGAAAGAAGTTCACTCCTACAGACAAGAAGCTTTACAAGAAACATCACAAGGTCAAGGATCTTCTCATTGGATGTATAACTCATGATGAATATCTCAAGATCACAGACAAATCTACTGCCAAGAGCATCTATGACTTCTTGTGTTCCACATATGAAGGAAATAAACAGGTTCAAGAGGCAAAGGCTACTCTTCTGATCCAACAGTATGAACTCTTTAGAATGAAGGATGATGAGAATATTGAATCCATGTATTCGAGGTTCAAAATTCTAGTGGCTGGTCTCCAAGTTCTAAAGAGAAGCTACACAACTTCTGATCATGTATGAAAGATTTTGAGAAGCTTACCTTCAAGGTGGAGGCCTAAGGTAACAGCTATTCAAGAAGCTAAGGATTTGGACAAACTTGGCTTGGAGGAATTGATAAGTTCACTCATGAGTCATGAGATTGAACTATCTTCTGATGAGCCTCAGAAGAAACTAAAATCTTTGGCCTTGCCATCTATTTCAGTTTCATCTAAGGCTCTGAAAGCCAAAGTTGTAGAATCTGAAGTCGAGGAATCTTTCGTAGATAATCAAGAAGAAGGATCAGACGATGATTTCTTTGCACTCTTGTCCAAAAAATTCCAAAAGTGGTCACTAAGGAAGGGCAAAAATTTTCAAGGCAGAGGATCTGGATCAAGAAACAACACCAGCAGAGAGAAGAAGGATGACACAAAAAATTGTTTCAATTGTCATAAGCCTGGACACTTCATGGCTGATTGTCCTGAACTCAACTCCAAGGGTAAAGGAAGAAAGAGTACAATCAAGAAAAAAGCCAAGAAGAGTCTGATGGCAACATGGGAGAATATAAGTGAACTATCTGAGGATGAAGACTCTGAGGAAGCAAACCTAGCGCTTATGGCCACTGGTGAATCAGACCATGACAGTGATTCAGAGTCTGACACAGACGATATTGATGAGGTAATATCTAAAATGTCTAGTACTCAAATGACCAAAGCTTTGAAAAATGTAATGGTGAAGTACATGGAAAAGTTGAGCGAGCTAGATTTTTGTAAACAAAAAATGAAGCTACTCAATGAAAATCTCACCTAAACTCAGGCAAACTATCAAAAATCTCTTAAAACAATTAAAGTGCTTGAGACTGGATGTAGAACATGTCACAAACCTTATGATGAGTATGAAATCTCTCTTCAAGAGTTTGTTCACCATAACATAGACAAAACTAGGGTAACTTCCGTAATTCATGGTGGACTTAGCAGCTATTACAAAAGACAAGGACTTGGTTCTCTTACATCTCCTAATGTGGGAAAATCAAATAAACCTGTTTTGTTGAGCAAGTCACCATCAGAATCTTATTCAAACTTTACTAAGGGTACATCAGAACCTCTGACTGTGTCTGGTACTCTTGTGAGCTTGGAACCACAAGATAAGGTATCAGAAGATGACTCATCTTCTGAACCTAAGTCTTCTAAAACCCAGGTTCCCCTCACATCAGTACCCATGTCTACTCAAGTTAAAGTTGTCAGAGTACCAAAGCCTGTTGATAAGCGGGGCACTAGTACTTCTAAAGCAAACTTGGTAACTGGTTCTCTGACACACTCAAGACACTCAAGAGGAAAGTCTCAGAGACAACATAAGCCTAAACATTTTTCTAAAGGCTCTGTTGACTCCAGATCTTCTGAGTATTCTAACAAGCAGAATAAGATTCTCAAAACTAACCAAAAAGGACCCATCAGATTATGGGTACCAAAATCTAAAATAGTGTATGCTGCAGGTATGCACCCAAAGAAGAAAAGAAAGCTCATGGTATTTGGACTCTGGCTGCTCACGTCACGTGGCAGGAGACAAGCTCTTATTCCACACCCTGAATCAGCAAGAGGGAGGAACAATAGGGTTTGGTGGCAACCAGAAGGGAAAGATCATTGGTATAGGTACAGTTGGTAATTCTTCTTTGTCAATTTCTGATGTTTGGTTAGTAGATGGACTACATCATAATCTACTTAACATAAGTCAATTGTGTGATAGTAATTATGATGTTATGTTTAATAAGGATTCATGTACTGTAATCAGAAACTCTGATCAATCTGTTGTCTTTAAGGGAAATAGAAAAGACAATGTGTACAAAGTCAATTTTTCTGATTTAAAGGAACAACAAGTGCTTTGTCTCTTGACACTGAGTGATGAAAAATGGGTCTGGCACAAAAGATTGGGTCATGCTAACTGGAGATTAATCTCTAAGCTTAGCAAGGATAATCTTGTCAGAGGCCTTCCAAAAATAAAATATCACTCAGACTCACTCTGTGGTTCCTGTCAAAAAGGAAAAATTGTCAAACGTTCCTTCAAAAACAAAAACATTGTCTCTTCTAACAGACCCTTAGAACTCTTACACATTGATTTATTTGGACCAGTTAGCACTGCTTCAATCAATGGTAAGAAATATGGATTAGTCATTGTAGATGATTATAGTAGATGGACTTGGGTTAAATTTATGAGAAATAAAGATGACACATATGAAGTGTTTAGCATCTTCTGCACCCAAATTCAAAATGAAAAGGATTCCAAAATTTTAAAAGTAAGAAGTGATCATGGTGGTGAATTTGAAAACGAACCTTTTGAAAAATTTTGTGAAGAACATGGATTTCTCCATGAATTCTCTTCTCCTAGAACTCCACAACAAAATGGAGTTGTAGAAAGAAAGAATAGATCTTTACAAGAAATGGCACGCACCATGATGCATGAAAATAATTTAGCAAAATTCTTTTGGGCAGAAGCTGTTAACACTGCTTGTTATATTCAGAATAGAATCTATATAAGACCTATTTTGAACAAAACAGCATATGAACTCTTTAAGGGAAGAAAACCAAATGTTTCTTATTTCCATCAATTTGGTTGTACATGTTACATTCTGAATAACAAAGTCCATCTCAAGAAATTTGACTCCAAAGCCTGTAAGGGTATCTTCATTGGATACTCTGAACGCTCTAAGTCTTACAGAGTGTATAATTCTGAAACTAATATAGTGGAAGAATCAATGCACGTAAAGTTTGATGATAAGGAGCCTGATGATAAAAAGTCAGAGCCTGTTAAAGATTTATCAGGTTCTGATGAATCAGAAGATGAAGCTCCAGAGTATGACAACTACATAGAACCTGTAGAAGACTCTGAAGTGCAAGAAGCTACACCTTCTGATGCTGCTCAAGAACATCAAACAAATGAGGACAACTCTAAAGCAACAGAGATTCCAAGAAATACATTCAAATACAAATCATCACATCCTGAAGAGCTTATCCTAGGAAACAAGAATAGTCCAAGAAAAACAAGGTCAAACTTCAGAGATGAAGAATCTTCGGTTAGATTAGTATCCTTGATTGAACCAAAGACAACAAATGAAGCTCTCTCAGATGATGCTTGGATAGTTGCTATGGAAGAAGAGTTAAATCAATTCAAGAGAAATGATGTATGGGATCTGGTACCCAAACCTGAGCACAAGAACATTATTGGAACAAAATGGGTATACAGAAACAAATTGAATGAGCAAGGTGAAGTTACAAGAAATAAAGCAAGACTTGTTGCACAAGGATATAGTCAACAAGAAGGAATTGACTTCACTGAAACCTATGCTCCAGTAGCAAGACTGGAAGCAATCAGGTTACTTTTATCTTATGCAGTTAATAATGATATCACTCTTTATCAAATGGATGTTAAAAGTGCATTTCTTAATGGTGTTATTTCTGAAGAAGTATATGTCAAACAACCTCCTGGATTTGAGGATTTAGCAAATCCAGATCATGTGTTTAGACTAAAGAAATCACTCTATGGACTCAAACAAGCTCCCAGAGCTTGGTATGAGAGACTGAGTACTTTCTTAGTCAACAATGGTTTTGAAAAAGGGCAAGTTGACAATACATTATTAAGAAAGACACTAAAGAAAGACATTTTAATTATTCAAATTTATGTTGATGATATCATTTTTGGATCAACTAATGCCACTTTGTGCAAGAATTTTTCTAAGCTTATGCAGGATGAATTCGAGATGAGCATGATGGGAGAATTGAAGTTCTTTCTTGGAATTCAGATAAATCAAACAAAGAAAGGAACATTCATTCATCAATCAAAATATATAAAAGATCTTCTGAAGAAATTCAATTTGGAAGATTGCAAACCCATGAACACTCCAATGCATCCTACATCAAGCTTAAGCAAAGAAGAATCTGAAAGCAAAGTTGATCAGAAGCTCTACCGAGGTATGATTGGATCTCTTCTTTATCTAACAGCATCAAGACCTGATATTTTATTCAGCGTATGCTTGTGTGCAAGATTTCAATCAGATCCTAGAGAATCCCACTTCACAGCAGTGAAAAGGATTTTCAGGTATTTGAAAGTTACGTTAACATTGGATTACTGTATCAGAAATCCAATGATTACAAGCTGATTGGATTCTGTGATGCTGACTATGCTGGTGATAGAATTGAAAGAAAATCCACCAGTGGTAACTGACAGTTCATTGGTGAGAATTTAATTTCATGGGCTAGTAAAAGGCAAACCACCATAGCTATGTCAACAGCAGAAGCTGAATACATATCAGCAGCAAAATGTTGTACACAACTACTTTGGATGAAATATCAATTGGAAGATTATCAAATAAGCAGTAACAACATTCCTTTATATTGTGATAACACTGCAGCTATTCACCTCTCTAAAAACCCTATTTTACATTCAAGAGCTAAGCACATTGAGATTAAACATCATTTTATCAGAGACTATGTTCAAAAAGGAGTAATTGATCTCAAGTTCATTGAAACTGAAAATCAATGGGCTGATATCTTTACAAAACCTTTAGCTGTTGAACGTTTTGATTTTATCAAAAAGAATCTGAACATGATGGAAATCTCTGATTAACTTAGACTCTGATGAAAAATTTGTGTTTGTAAGAATCTAATAGTAATCAGAAGCTGAAGTCATCAGAATCTTCTGTATCAGAAGTTGTGATGAGGACATCTTCTGACAAACTATCAGAATCTGTTTAGAAGGTAAATGGTTCTGGCGCGTAAGTTAAAATCTTTTATAAAAACCCTTTCGTTTTCCCTCACTTACGTGTCAGTTATTTAAATAATCCTTTGATACACGTGTCTTAGTGCAAGAGGATAAAGAAGTTGGTTAATGATGATTAGCATTTCTAATTCCCATTTGTGGTAAAATACTCTACTACCCCTATGTGTTTGTACTTGTTTTTGCACTCTCACAACCTACACTTTCATCTTCTAAAACTCAGAGCAATTTCTTTCTCCCTCATTAGAAACCCTAACCCCCCAAACTCCATCAATGGCCTCAATCATTCCAAGGGATTGTATAATCGACATTGCTAACTCCAAACCTACCAAGTTTGCTAAAGATCAACGTCCGAATAAGTATGACGACCTAAATTTTGCGATTGAAAATCCGGTTGATCTAGATGGGTTAAGAGTAAACGGATTCGCCAATGTAGTCAATCTGTTCAAAAGACAAGGTATGGAATACTATTTTGATCTACTGAATGGTCCAACGTATACTGAACTGGTGAAAGAATTCTGGATGAAAGCAACAGTTATCGCCAAAGATGTGCATATTCAGAGAATCAAAGATATGGTTGAAGAAAATCCTGAACTTCAAGGTAAAACTCTAGAACAAATGGGTTTGAAACCTTTCACATCTACTGAGATTGAATCGTTTGTGGCTGGATTCAGAATCTCCATCAGAGTATGTAATATTTGTGATGCTCTGAAGATAGATCGTGAAGGCCTTGTCCTTAGAAACTCTGATGAGGTTGGTCCTGATGTTGAGGAATTCATATTCAAACCTAAGGCTGATCCAAATGAAAAGTTTGAATGGACCAACACATGCAAAGTTATCTACAAGATTCTGATTGACAGTATTTTGACCAAGTTGGGAGGCACTGATCAAATCTCTAACCTTCAGAAGCTGTTTACTTTTCATATTGGTAAAGGAAACTTTGTAGATATTGGTAAGCTTATCTTTGATCATCTTGCCAATTCTATTCTCTCTTCCAAATCTATTGTGCGACATCCAAGGCTACTTAGTCATATGTTTGCACAGTGTGGTTTGTTGGATACAATCACTCCGTTTCTACCAGGATATGGTTCCTTTCTACTCAGTTCTAAATTCGTAAATAGCACTACGCTAAGGTATATGAAACTGGTGAAAAACAATCAGATTGTTCATCCAACACACCCACTGCTGATCAGAGACTCTGAGAAAGACATTGATGAATGTAGACTTGTGCATGTCAGTGATAGTGCTGCTAAGAGAGTTATAGAGGCACATGCTGATCTATTGAAAAAGCTAGGCGCTGATGTAGGAGATGGACAACCTACAAAATTAACCATCAGACAATCTAGGATTCTGGAGCAACCTACCAGAGTCCAACTTGTCAAAAGGAAAGCTGTTAGGAGTCCTGCAGAGAAGAAGGTTGCTAAGACTCAGAAGACTACAGCTCCTAGATCTCAAAAGAAACCAAGGGCTAGGAAAGTTTTACTGGAGGATCTCACTGAAGCAGAGAAAGAAAAAGCTGATTTGGAAGCAGCTTTGGAGAAAATTAATCGTTTCAATAAGAGGCAGGAGGAACTGAAGGATGGATATGAGTGTGGTATTGAAGACTCAGCATTTGATGATATGCATAAGAAGCTTCCTAAAAGGAATGATCCTCATAATCTGCTGGAACAACAGACTCTGTATGGAAAAGAAACTGCACAAGCTTCCATATGTTCCACCTCACTTACCTTCCAGAATTATCAATGAACCCCTAGAGCAAACCCAGGATGATATCACTAATTTTCTGCAACCTGTTGACAAGAACATTAGAAGACTGTCCAGCGTCATTCCTAACAGGTCTATTGAAACGGCACATATCAACAAAGAGTGTGACCTTATGGAACAGAATCTGGTGTATATGATCAGATCAGTGAGAGAAGCTTACACCAGGGATTTAAACGTCAGGAATGAGATTGCTAGAAAGGAAGAGGAAGATAGGTTGGAAAGAGAGAGATTAGAAGCTGAGGAAAGGGAAAGGAAGAGGTTGGAAGATGAGCGCATTGAGAAGGAAAGGCAAGAAGCTCAAGCTAGAGAGGAAGCTAGACTAGCAGAAGAGGCTAGAAGAGCTGCTGAACAAGCAAGACTTGAGAACATTGCTCGAAATGCACCAGAATATGCTCAACACATTAGAGAAAATCAAGAGAACATTCAGAGAAGAATTGATGAGCATTCATCTATGTTGGCTGCAATTATGACTACTCTCCAGAGCATCAATGCCAGACTACCACCTCAACCTTAAAACCTAGGATTCTATGCACTTTGTCTTTAATTTCAAATATTATCTTTTGATGTTTTGCTGTGTAACTTTAATTGAATCCTTGCTTATTTAAGTACTCTGTTATTTGTGGTTAATCTCTTATGTTTGGTTATTATTTATTTATTTTTTTTGCTTTCATAATTTTTTTTAACAAATATCAACACAAAGATTTCAAAGCTAAATAAAGAGTTTATTCAATTGGAAATTGTTGATTACATAAGTTTTTATCCAACTTTTCACTTGGATTCTACATCAAAAACAGCTAGTTCTAAATCTAGCTTATTAGAATCTAAGAGAAATGGAAGAATTCACAACATTCTCTTTGCTTCCTTTTGGAAGATCAATGAGAAGTGATCTCATTGATTATGAAGAGGGGTATTCTTCCTTAGGAGGAACATATGTACTCAAGAATTCCTTCCAATCAGAATCCCATTCAGATTCTGACTCGGATAAGGACTCTTGTTGTTTGGTCTTGGATCTTGTTTGATAATTGGCTCTGACAGGAGCAGAAGTTGATGCCTTCATCTTATGAGGGTTCTTCTTAGACTCCGAGTCTTGTTGAATCTTCACTTTCTTCTTCTTCTTCTCCTGTGATTTCTTACTTTTGATCACTCTTCTATCCTTATCCATTGTGTTGTTCTACAATGAAATAGAAGTGTTGAGTGAAATGACTATATAGTGGATTCAAACCAGACAAGTTCATGGTTTTACGACATATCATTTAATTGGTATAGTTGTAACCACCTTGACTGCATTGAAACTCTACTCTTGACCATTTTTTTTAAACTTGTCATTTAATTTCTTTTTTCAGTTTTATCTTTTTGTTTAATGACAAAAGGGGGAGTAAGAGTCGTAATTAATTTATGCAATGCTAAACTGAAACCAAATTCCATTTTTTATTTATTAAAATTATGTCTTCGTATGATATGATTTTGAGGAAAATATTAGTTGAAATTTGAACTTCTGATACATGGTACGCATAAAAGAAAAGTGCAATTTTCTTTCATGGGTATCAGACTTAGGGGGAGAGCTTGCAAAACTCTAGTGTATTAGTTTAGTTCAAAATTCAAATAATTATTTTTAAACTGATTTAATTGATCATTGCTGAACTTAGGGGGAGCTTGCAAAACTCATCAACCTAAGAGATGCTTGATAAATTTTATCAACAACCATTGTAAATTAATACGTGGTTTGTCATCAATCAAAAAGGGGGAGATTGTTGGAACAAAATAGGTTCTGACATGATCCAATTAAGTTTTGATGATAACAAAGGTATTAATATACAATAGGGTATACTAATTAATTAATCCAAGTGTGCAGATATACAAGTTAATTCTTTAAATTTACTAGAAGCACATTGGAAGCTCTGATATGTCAAAGCAAATTCTGACCAGTTTTCTAAAGGCATCAGAAGATGCAAATTATGTTCGTCAGAAGCTAGTATCAGACTCTGATAAGAGCAGTGAGAGCCGTTTGTCAGAAGAACATTCTCTACAACAATGATTGGAAATCATCATCATCCTCTGACATTTCAAAAGCTGATGGAATCAATCTTATCCACAAGATAGTGACGTTGGTACTATTGTACGAACTCATTACCTGATTTGGCTAAAACGTTATCCCCAAGATTGATCGCATACAAGGTTACCTGATTTGGTTAAAAATGGTACTATCTACAGCTGGCGCTATCTCACCGCATCAAATTTAAAATCAAACACGCTCCACCTTCGTCTATAAATTGGAGCAAGTTTGAAGTTCTAGGATACGACACTTGAACATTTGAAAAGAGCTGTTATTCTGCCAAAATCATCCTAGAGCATTAAGAACTTCAAATACAACTTGAACTCATATTCAAATCCAAGACTCCAGTTTCAGCTTCTGTTAATTCATTAGTTGAACCTTAGAATTTTTGTATTAAGATTCTAAGTTAAGTCTTGTATCAAAAGTTGTATTTACTTGTAACTGAACATTGATATTCATATCAATTGTTCAGACTCTGTTTTCTTATATTTGTTTTGGAAGTCTCTTGCCTGCGTGCTTGAGCATTAGGAAGTCTCTTGTTTGTATACTTGAGCATTGGAAGTCTCTTGCAAGGTTGCTTGAGCATTTGTAATCTTTGGTGATTATAGTGAACTCTCTTGGTAGTACAAGAGGACTGGACGTACCCTTGGTTTGTAAGGGGAACCAGTATAAAATCTCTGTCTCTATCTTTCTCTCTTTCTCTCTATCTTCAACGTTCTGATCAAATTGTGTTTTGACTTTTCTAAACCGCTGCAAACTCTGATAAGTTTTTCATAACTTAGAAGAATTTTTAAACTACCCAAAACACAATTCAACCCCCCCTTCTTGTGTTTTTCACACCTTCACTATAATCTCGCCATGGCGAGCTGGTGACATGCCATAGCGAGTTAGTACAGGACTGGCCTGCATTTTCCATTTTCTAACAAAGTCGCACACACTCGTTTTATATCCTCCATTTATGCCAGACATTTTGCAAGTATAAGATTAATATAAAATATGTACAGTATGTTAATCACGGTGTAATCCTAGGGTATAACTTAGGAACTTTAGTTTGTATGCTCCTCGGGTTTTGGGATAATTATGGTAGTAAGAACTAAATTAGTATCCGTCAATTATGAGCGATTTGTGATGTCGCGTTATGGACTCCCAATGGGATAATCCATTAGGATATGTTATTGTGAGCTGCATGCCGTGACCGAATCGGTTGACGGATATGGCAGGCCTCTGAGACATGCTCACCTTAGAGTGTCCTTGTGTATAAAATGAATAAGAGTTAAATTTCTGTGTTACACCTTTATTCCTGATATTATGTTATATATGTTAGTATGTTACGACTGATTAGGTACCCCGGTGTAGTCACCATTAGGAGGGTAGTAGGACTCACTGAGGCTTAGTAGTCTCACCCCACTCCAAACCAATTTTTTTAGGTAGACAGGTTAACTGGAGCAAGGACCAGGATGGAGCGGATGATTGGAGCTGAGCTTGGATCTATTCTGAACAATATAAAAGGGTTCAAGCGTAAGTTTTTTAATTTTCTCTTTTCTTGTTTATTCTGTTTTTTTTTTCCTTTCTTTCTCTGACTATTTCTTCTTTCTTTGATGCAAGTGCTATTTTTGATTCGGAGGCAAAGGGAAGTAATTTAGGGTTTATGCTCTACTGTGTTATTTGTATCTCCAGACTTTCTTTTCTTTGGTTTTATTTTTGTCTTTAAAACAATGATGTAAAATCCTCCTTTAATTTTAAATCAGTTTGTGTATTTTTTTTCGTTTTTTGGCTGAAGTTTTTTTTTCTTCTTTCTAGATCTAAAATTTTGTATAAATTCCATTTGATATTATTTTTATTTATTATATTGTTAAATACGATCTAACTAACAAATTAAATTGAGAAAGAGAAACATTAGCAGAACATCCCCTTGAAAACTCACCAGATTTGTGTCATTTTTGCCAGTGGGAATTTGTTCTTGTAAAGACTCATAGAAAATCCTAAGAGGGTCTCTCAGAAACATAAGAAAAAGATTACTTGAAAATATAATAAATAAATAAAACCATAAACATTAAATAAAAAACAAATGCATTATTATGAAAACCTATTCAGGTGGATCTCGTTTTTGGCCAGGTAAATCATAAACCTTTCTTTCTTTATCTTCTTCTTTTCCTCTGTAACAACCACTTTCTCTTCCTTCTTTACCTTCTTTATCTTCTGCACTTCCTTCACCACCTAACACAACACACGCAATTTTTTTTTAATCTTATAAATTGTGATTTTATTTTATTTTATTTTTAGGCTAACATTTCTCTGGTCCACCCTTTGCCTAGATCAGGACAAGAGGCAGATTGGAATATCCTTTGTTAGCTCTCTGCAATTATCTAGTTGATATTCTTATTTGTGTTCGTTTAATTGTCTAAATTTATTAATTGGTTGTAAAATAAGTTTGGCTTTTGGATTGTAGAAGAGACTTTATCCTTACCTGCATTTTCATGAAGTTAAGTTTGTTTCATGCATGTTTATTTTTGGTTCTAGTTTTCTAGTCTAATAATTTATTATTTTTGTTCATTTTATTTTTAATCTGAATTAGGAGGGACAACTTTTTAGTCTAATTTAATTTATTTCATCTCATCTTCTAGTAATTTATTCAAGATGAGTAAAATGAAAAGTACAAAACATGATTTCAAATGTTTATTATATTTTTCTGGGATGGTTTGTTACATTTTGGGATTTAATAAATTTATAAGAGAATACATGTAAATTGGAAAACATGAATTCAAATGTTGCATATACAGGAAAACAAATCCATAAAAAAAGAAATTGTATAGTATAAGATTTGTAGCCATTTTTTCCATCATTCTTTACTCAGGCTATTGAAAAAATACAGTGATGATACTCTTAATACTTCTTCTCTGTAGTGACTTCTTTTGTACTTCTTTGTAATGACTTCTCAAACTATCTTTTGTTCTTTCTTTCTTAATACTTCTTCTTTGTAGTGACTTCTTCTTTTGTACTTCTTTGTAATGACTTCTCAAACCATCTTTTGTTCTTTCTTTTTTGACAGAGTTTTTTATTTTCTTGGTTATACAGAGTTTTTATTTATTTTCTTCTTTATACAGAGTTCTTTCTTTTTATGCATCCTGGAAAAAAAACCACAACATTTGTTAATAATATTATATAACATATTAAATGAAAATAATATTGCAGTAAGAAGAATTACCAACAAAGAAATGTAATGCAGAAAATAAATTGTTGAAAGTGAGAGATAAGAGAATGAAGGTAAATGAATAGAGAGGAGAGAAAAATTAGAATTTAAAAAAAGAAAAAAGAAAAAAGATAGAGGGAGTGTGTGAGTTGAAGGAGAGAAAGTGAAAATGAAGTGTGTGGGTTGTGTAGTTTTAGGAGGAGATGATTTATATAGGATTAATAGATTGATTTATGTAAGACACTTGTTCATTGAGATACATGCATACTGACACTTGTCTTTTGCTTTTCACACAATTGTCATTTAGGGCTTAAGTATAGAAAAATAATTAAATGAGAGAATAGTTACTCTCATGACATGCATTGGCCGTTGTATTTTTCCATTACATGACTTATGGTGTTAGCAAACAAAGTCCAATATGTTGCAATAAGAATCTTCCATTACCATCATTGTGTGATGTCACAATAGTAACACTATCAATGTGGAACCATCTACATGACATGAAAAAACATGACCAATAGAAGCAATTGAAAAGTGATGATGAAAGAAAGTGGTAGAACTAAGGGAGCATATGTGATGGTGTAGGTTCCAATTGTAGGACATGTAACCCAAGTATTGGCCAAAGAAAAAATAGGGCTTATGTGGATTCCACATGCAACTTATGCATTGGTCAATTGTAAATTAGGGCTGTAAGTGCACCCGTTCATCCTCATGTTTTAATAATTGTCAAAACACATGAAAATAGAGTAGAACATATTTTGGCAACATTACAAATGACTTGACAGCGAAAAACTATTTTTAAACCTTGAAAAATTGATTTTTTAGGTATTATGTATCGATACATAATCATGTGTATCGATACAAATGTCCTGAAATTACTTCAGACTGATTTTGTGCATTTTGTATCGATACATATATCACTTGTATCGATACAAATATGTCTCTCAGAGGCAGAGAGTCACCTGTGTATCGAATCATGCTTGCATGTATCGATACACACCTGTATCTCTCAAAAAACCAGATGGTGCATGATGTATCGAATCATGCTTGCATGATTTGATACATATCAGTCAAGATTTCAAGAAACTGATATATGTATCGATACACATACGTGTTTGTATCGATACATAGGTCAAATTTTCATATTTGAACGTTGGTCAAAGGGTTTGTATCGATACAAACCAGCATTTGTATCGATACATGTCTGTGAATTTTTGCCTAAATTTGCTCAATTCTATTTTCCCTTTAAATAGCAATGTGATTTGTCATTGTACATGAGAGAAAACCTGTGAGAAAGTGAAAGAGCTTTGAAAAACACTTTGGGATTCAAATTGGGGAAAAATTTGGATCAAAGGGGTTATTCTTCTCAAGATCATCATCTTCCATCAAGTTGCAATTAATTGAAGATTGAGTATGGGATCATTCGAATAAAGATTGCACATTTGATCGATAACGTTCGATACGGCTTGCGGTGAATCAGAGACGTGATCGAGTTGATTTGTGAAGAAGGTTTGGGTTTCTCTCAAGGGTTCAAGATTGTGCGATATCTTGAAGGATCAACAACGAAGAAGCGAGGTACTCAGCTGGACGATCGGTGCGAGGATTTGCGCACGGGATTGGATCGTTGGAATCAGAGGGAGAAGCTTCATTGCTTGTTGAGGTTTATTCGCATAGTTTACATTTGATTCAATATAGGGTTATTGGAGTCGTTTGTAAATTGTGCACAAGTGTTCATCATTTTTAATCAATATACTCTCAAATAACCCGTTTGGTTATTTGGGGGGAGACGTACCCGGCCGACCGCGAGGACGACACGAAAGCCGGGGAACTCCCTAATCAATCGTTTGTGTCTTTCTCTCTCAATCTTTTATTTTACGCAATTGCTTTGATTTTTGAGTCAATTGAATTTTCGTGTTCATACGTGTGCACCAAAATTCAATTGACATATCTTGATTGTGATTGGATTAGATTCAATACTAGTAACTTGCTTGGGCTGTTTTAATTGAAGCGTTTAAATTCGAATAATTTGTACACGATCATTTCTAAGTCTTTTCATACGTTCAAAGGCTATACTACTTTTTCAGTGATCAATCGGGTGCAAAGAGACTACCGATCCGGTGGTGCTTCCGCGCGTATCTTTTAAACTAAATATTTTTAAAAACTGACATTGATTAAAAGGGCCACTTATTCAACCCCCTTCTAAGTGGTAGCCAAGTAGTCTAACAAGGGCTTGGTTAGATTCCATGTGAGCCCTAATAAGAAAGATGTTGGTAATTGATTGGTCCACATAATAAAATTGCATCATGCTTGCATAATCCATTACATAACAGATTAGGGTTTTGGTCTTGCATAGTGAAAAAGCAACTCATCTTTTGCATAGTGAAAAAGCAACTCATCTTTTAGTATTATAGAGAGATATGTAAAATCTATCGAGCAACAAGAAACCATACAACAAATAGTAAGCAAGAGAATTGAATAGAAAATCTAACCCTTTAATTTTCAACAAGGATAATTTAGGATTATAATAAAATAATGGCAAAATTACATATTTGGTCTTTTATCTTATTTTTTTAACACTTTGGTCGTTTATCTTTCATTTGTAACACTTTGGTCCTTTATGTTATATATTTGTAACCCTTTAATCCTTTATCTTTTATAACATTCACATATAAACTCTTTTTTTCATATTTTTTTTAATTAAAAAAATGCTAAATTTTATTTGTTAAGATACCTTTTTATTAAAATTAAATAAAACTCATAATTTTGATGAATATGTTCATCGTCTTCATCAATTCATTTGTATCTTCATGTTCTTTAAAGGACCAAAGTGTTACAAATAAAAGATAAAAGACCAGAATGTTAAAAAAAAGATAAGATAAATGACTAAAGTGTTACAAATGAAAGATAAAGGACCAAAATATTACAAAAAAAAAATAAGATAAAGGACTAAATGTGTAATTTTGCATGAAATAATTAAGGGTGACCCTGTACTCGAACGGCGGAGAGCCTATTCTTAACCCACGGACGACGACAACAACAAGAAGGAAGAAGATGAACGACAGGAATCAGTGGCGGAACAATGCTTAATAGGTAGGCGACGGCAAGGATGGAAATAAATTTTGACTCATTCTCTTTCTTTTATTTAAATTGATTTCAAGAATTGGGAATTTTTTTAAGAAGATGAATTGGGATTATTGCTTTGTGTGTTGCAATTTGTTTTGCGTAATTTACCCACTGTGTTCGGTTTTTAGATTAGATGAGAATCGGTGATCAATCAATGACGAATAATGGCAATGGGTGAGCAATGAAAGAAAATGAGAAGGTTAAACAATATTGGACTAAGTGTGGACAACACACATTAAATAAAGTTAGTTATGATCTTATTGAATAAGATATTTTTTTTATTCTTCATATAATTAGATTTGATCTTATCTAGTTATTTTAAATAAATCTCAACTAACTCCACTATAAGATGTGTTTTCTCAAGTTAGTTATGACTTACAATCATATCTAACACATAGGCTTGATAACAAATTTTGTTATCTAACCTTTTAATAGTTGTTAATCGTATATTAGCGTCTTGTAATAAACTTGGAGAGATTCACGCTCTTGAATAAGATTCGATTTAACATCTTCAGTTATGGGACAAGATGTCCTACACAAATGTTTGGGACATCTTGTTTCAACATGTTGTTCAGAACTTGTCTTTTACCTAGTATCAAGAAGTCTGACACATACTGTTCAACATGTTGCACCTGCACAAGTTGTTTTAGCTTTATAATGCAGTCAATCTCAAAGGAACTACAATCTCTCCATTTGGCAAAATATGTCTAAAACAACCACTTACCAAATATGCACTCTTCAATCGTCAATTTAAGCTTGATGGTGCAACTCTTTAGTCTTGAATCTGTGATCTTCAATTCTTTAGTTTCATTGATCTTCAGATTTGTGTCTTCAGTTTTTCAAAATCTCTCAAGGTCTTGATCTTTGATCAGTGCATTTTAGCACATATTTTCTAGTATTATAATTTAGCATTTTAATAGCCTTTCTACTATAATATTATGTTTTTACTATGTTTCTAAGTCTTGGATCACAATTGAGCCTTAATGAATTTATTTGATTAATTTTCGGATTTAATGACTAAATGACACCTTCTCATTGCGCAGACCATAACTGGAGCTAGGAATATCGGATTGAGGCGTGGGAAGATGCGTTGGAAAGCTAAGAGAGAGATCTACAACTTTCATGTTGAAGTCGAAAGCTAATTCAGAGCGCACATGTGTCAAATAATTGCGTCAATGTTCCAGACTTTATGCATTTTAATTATTTTCGACCCAAACTTATGTTTTCGGCCCAATTATTTTAAGGCCTGTTTTCCTTGTACTTTAAATAGAGAAAACGCAGCCTAAGAAACCCTATTCAGTATTCACGAACAGAAAAATAAGGATTGTGCCGCCGTGATCATGAGCAACTAAACACTCTAGATCAATTTGTTGGTTAAGGCATTTCAATTCATAATCTTGAGGTTTGGATCTTAATGCAATTACAATTCATGTTTCTAATTCTTTCTCTTTCAATTTCGCTGCCTCTTTGATCATATTGAATGCAATTCGTATTTACTTATAGCGCTTGATTGTATGTAATTTCGGATTGCAATTGTAGTGAGGTTATTCGAATTAATTATCGCTTGTTTAATTCAATTCAGATAGAAATTGATAGAGTCTATAACGCTTGTTTATAGGATTGACTGAATTCACGTGATGACTTTAATCATGTTCTGTTACGCTTGTTTACTCTCATGATTGATCGAACAACTGTTTTTCGCTTGTTAATTCAGTCCGAATTCTTGTGAAACTAATTGACGCTTGAAAGTTAGTTTCACAGTCAATCAAGAATAGAAACAGAAAAGTATATTTTCTAGAAACCTATGATAGATAATGAATGAATTTTCCCTAAAACCAACGGATTGATTGCTTTCATATAAATTAATTTCAACATCTCTATTATTGTTTTTCTAAATCGAAAATCCCCATTAATTGTGTTATTCATCATTCTTAGTTTTGCTAATTATTAATTTAGAGGTCCTCGTGAGACGACCAAGGTTAACTTACCTTGTTACTACTCTTATTTAAAACTTATTTTGATCGCAAAACGACGGTGATCAATCTTGTGATGATTGTCTTCAATATTAATCTTGGTTTTTAAGTGCATGAGA
This sequence comes from Trifolium repens, assembly GCA_030408175.1. NCBI lineage: Eukaryota > Viridiplantae > Streptophyta > Magnoliopsida > Fabales > Fabaceae > Trifolium > Trifolium repens. The sequence goes on along the minus strand of CP125848.1, from coordinate 36,141,959 downwards.
CAGTCCTAGTCTTGTCTTCATACAATCCACAACACAACAATTAATCAAAGTGATCAAGGCTAGGCTAAGTGCTCTCTAGACACACACAGATTCCTCAAATATTTTCATCCACATCCTATTAATACTACTCCCCCTTTTTTTAGCATAATTTGACAAAGGTAATTAAAAAGTAAATGCTTTTTTTTTACAAGGAGCATACATTTGATAGACACCCATTTGTGCAGGATGATTTGGAAGATGTGTGGAACATGTTATAGGATATTATGCATTACACCAGCAAAGATATCTTGCCCATTTGCATCAATTATGTCCATCTTCAGCTTGAAGGATTAGCTTCATCACTCCAAGCTTTTCCTTCTTCTCTTTCTTCAACCTCAAGTTCGTTGGTCATTAAGTTGATGAGGCTGTCCAAATTCATCTTTTTTATGGTTTCACCAAGTGCTTTAGATACTTTTTTGAGCTAAGTACCTAATTTCTGAAAGTTTTGGTCAATGAGGTGGATGTTCCAACACCTTCTTGTTTTTGAGCCTTGGCTAACACAATGTCTGAGATATGTGATCAAACATCCTTACCCATGATTTGTGGGTGCCCAGTTGGCTGCACCAATCCAATTTAGAATGGCATACTTCACGCTTAGATTTCCAGTAGACAGTAGCCCTTTCATAGACCAATGTTTTACTTGCCCTCCAATAATTTCTTTAGTAACCTCTGACGTAGACATTATCTGAACTCTTCATTGCCTTCACTACAATTATTAGTAATGTTGATAATGTACTCCTTGACAAGCTTTTCATAGCACCTTACCGGATTTGTCATGGTCATCATCAATCCAACAACTTCCAAAAGTTTCATGACCTTCTTGTAGTTTTAGAGCTTTTTGGCTTAACTCTCTCTTTTGATTGATCCTCCTTTGATAGACATGCTTACACTTTTAGACACTTTCTTTATAGTGGAATTTGACATTGTCCATTGGAGCAAGAGGAATATTCACTTGAATCTTTTTTCCGACTATTTTCTTATCCCCATATGTCATAATATTTTGGGCATCTGCTTCGACATCTGTTTACAGAAATACTTGGTACTGTCACTTGCTTCTTCTTTGATGTTCTTTTCCAAGTAGTTGGCTTTTCAGCCTTTTGTTTCTTCTTCAACTCCTTTATTACTATCAATGCTCTCGCCCATTTCCACTATTTTTGTAAGGGAGCATTATCCTTCATTTTTTATTTTGGATCTTGGCAATATGGATTTCATCCTCATGATCATGATCATTCTTCTCCTAACTTGGTACTTCGCGATCCAGATCTTGAGTGGTTATAATACCCAATTCTTCATGACTTTCTTTCACTTGCATGTTAGTTGGATCATTTTGAGCACTTGATGTTCCAACATCTTTTGTAACATCTTGTTTAGATGGTTCTTCAGGAGTTATAGTATGCATTTTGGTGGAAGGGTCATCTTGTTTCTCAAGAGTTTCTGTTGAGAAATGTGTAAGGTTTCCTTGTTTCTTGTGCAGATTTAATCACGTGAAAGTTGTTCATTCCTTCTGCACACCACTTTTGGCATGCAAATTCTTGGAGTGCCCTTGACTTTGTTAGCTTGGGTTGAAACATATTCCTTTGACATGCACAAATGTTGAACCATCCTGTGGGACATCTTCGTATCACCTTCCTTGACTGACAAGCATGTTATACCTGACGTTTGTTTTGAGGTGTCCACATATAGAATTTGTCCTTGGATTTTGTGCTCCTCATTACTTCTTGATCTTGATTAGAGACTATGCATTTTGATTTGTTGAAGTGCACATTGAAGCCTTGTTCACATAGTTGTCTTATACTTATCAAGTTTGTAGTCAATCCTTCTATTAGTAATACGTCATCTAGGCTTGGGAGACCTGGACTGGCTAGTTTACCAATGTCTCTTTAAGATATTTGAGTAAGATTTGACCTCTTTAAGATATTTCTTATCTCTAGTCATGTGTTTGAAGCATCTATTGTCAAAATATCAATCTTCCTTTAAGGAGACTCTTAGATATGTATGAGATATCAGATTTGATGTTGTAGCTTTAGGATTCCATACTCTCTCAGTTTGAGTATCCTTGGATTTTCACACCTTCTTTCCTTGATTTTTCCTTTTTTTTTTTGCCTTGGTGGATTGAACTTATGAGGAAACCCATAAAGTTAAAGCATTGAGACCTAGCATGTCCATATCTTCCATAGTGGTGACATGTTCTTGCTGGATTCATGTAACCTCTGTGTTGGGGGAACTTATGTTGTACATGATGCTGAGACATGTTGTCATACTTCTGGTACTTCAGTTGAGCACGACATTGGGGCACGTGGTCTGGCTTCTTGTGCTTGTGTTGAACCAGATGTTGGGACATGTGGTCTGACATCTATTCCTGAGATTTCTACTTTAGGGGAATTGTCTTCTTAGGAACAATATTGATTTCTTCATTAATATGGTTGTCAAACCCCCAATCCCTTTTTGTCATTGGACCTTTTTCCAATTTCAAGGACTTCTTCTAACATATTAGTCCCCTTGTTTAACATTCTCACAAATTTTGTCATGTTTGTGAGCTTTGATTTTAACAAAGTGACTTCCTCCCTTAAACCGGCGGCAGGAGATGTCAGTTTATCCTTTTCTCAAGCAATCTTCTTTATGATCTTCTCTTGTTGTTCTATGACTTGACAATATTGCTCCCACTTGGAGGTTAGTTGTTTGTGAGCTTCAATCAATTCTTCATCTATGAAATCTCCATTACCGGTGTCACTACTAGTTTCAAACATTCTAGTAAAGGCTTTATTGGTTGTTTCTTCATCATTCTCTTCTTCCGAACCAGACAATTTAATTGTCATTTCCTTCTTTTATTTTCTTAAGAATGTAGGGCATTCAGATTTACTAATCCATAAATAAAACATATAATGGTTTATCAAATAAAGTAATATAACTTAGTCAAAAAAATAAATTGAAATAACAAACAAAAAACACTTAATTAAAACATAAATAACTAACTTGACGTTTAAAACAATAAAAAAGCTTCATTTATCTATAAAGAAAAAAAAAGACCATCATGCAAATTTGCCATCAATTTCTTTTTGTCGCAATAAATAAAAATAACTTGAATAAAAACTAAATTTGAGACGTATTTAATTGTAGAAAAATAAAATATTTTGAATAAGAAAATTTTATGATACTGTGGATTTTAAGCTTGTATCTAGAATTGAACAAAATAGAGTTCAAGAAATAATACAAATTTTAAAATTCTTGTCTACCACCGATTTACACTACAATATTTTGTCCAAAATACAAATTATCTAAAATAGTAAAATTATTTTTTGTCTATTAAATATTTTATAAGATAGTACTAGTACGTAGTAGTATTAATATAATAGTACTCTCTCCAGTCATTTTTATAAAAAAAAACATTTTGAAAAAATCACATAGAACAAGAAAACATGTTATAAATAGTTCTTTTTTTTAATATTCTTATAAATTTAAACTTATTCCATCTATATCCCTGTTTAATTACTCTTCATTCAATTAACTTAATTATTTTTAATATCCTCTCCCATAATAATAATAATTAAGGGCATAAGTGAAATTCAATATTTAAAATATTTAAAATTAGTCAAAATTTCTTATAAGAAAAATCTCTATTATATACATTACGAGATTCCCACGGAGCTCTCTCGTGCATTCTCAAAAACCAAATCCTACATGTCATCTGCTTACAATATATTAAAAGAAACTACTATTAAAAATCCAAGTTTGTCCATATTACTTTTAACGGTGTTCCAAGTTTTTTTTTTGACACAAACGGTGTTCCAAGTTTTACGCCCTTAAATGTAGGAAAAAAAAGAAGATAAGCATCATAATAAATATTCCCATAAAAATTTAATTAAAATAAATTTACATATAAAAATATGAACAAAAATCACTATAAAATATACGCTTCAAAAATAGTAACTTTTTTTTAATGAAAAAATAGTAACTCAATCTAACATATAAAAACTTATAAAAAAAATAAAAATAGAATAACATAATAAAAGAAGATACTTATTTATGAGCTTAAAAATAAAATAACAGAAAAATAGAAACAAAAGCACAATCGACCCGTATGGATTGACTTATTTATGAGTTTATGCGAAATAACTTATGCAAATAAATAAGTTTTTATGTATTACTATAAGTTTTTTAAGGTAGTTCATGAAAACAATTTATAAAGATATAATTTTTGTTAGTAAAAACTTATGAATTAACATGCGTAAAAAAAACTTATGAATTAACATAAAAGTTTATTTATAAATTATAACCATAAACTATTTTCATAAGTTTAAAAATAAGCCAAATTCAAACATGTCCAATATATTAAAAGGTATTACCACTAAAAATTCTAATTTATCCCCATCAATTCTTAAAAATATTTCAAATCTTCTATTTCGTAAAAAAAAAATTATATTTTTTAATTTAATATATTATTATATAATAGTTAAATTTTACTCTATTTTTATTATAAAAAAATCTCCTCTATTTTTGTTTACTCTTATATAAATATAGAACAAGTGCATTATTGATGAATATATATTATAATAATTACGGGGTAAATATTTGTCATTGTACTTAATACATTGCAGGACAAGTGTTGATCAATAATTTTTTCAAAAAAAAAAAGAAAGTATTGATCACTAACATATAAAAAATCATACATGGGACAATTGTTCTAATAAAAAAAATTAATCATACACGGGGCAATTGCTTTAATAAAAAAAATTTAATCATACATAGGACAATTGTTTTAATAAGAAAATGTTAATCATACACGGGACAATTGCCTTAAGAAAAAAAAATTAATTATACACGGGACAATTGCTTTAATAAAAAAATTCAATCATACACGGGACAATTGTTTTAATAAAAAAATTTTAATCATACACGGGACAATTGCTTTAATAAAAAAAATTAATTATACACTGGACAATTGCTTTAATAAAAAAAATTAATCATACACGGAATAATTGCTTTAATAAAAAAAAGAAATTGAATAGTAAATATTTTTTATTATTAATTTTTTTTTTGAACAGCTAAATTTTATTAATAACGTAACTAAGCTCAAGACGAGCATAGTTCACAAAATTAGGTCATACAAAATCACTTCACACAAGGACGAATTTCAATGACACCAATGACAACACCCTTAAAACCATCCATACAATTCAACTAAAACAACACTTAGAACAATAACAAAAAATCGCCCCCAAAAGCCAAAACAAAAGCAAATGCAACAAATGCCATCTCCCACACCCATCATACTCTAACTCCATAACAAGAAGAACCAAACCGGCAGCCCCCGAAGCCAAGCACCTCACAGGACGAACAAACCCAAAACTAGCACAAAAGTCGCGGTGTAAAGGGCTAAAGTCGCGGATCCATTGAGTAGAAAAGGAAATACGTCCAACACGAGGACACCAAGGCAGAGGAGGCCGCCGAAAGCACATCACCAATATCCAAAGGTGCAGCGACCACCGGAGAACAGCGGAAACACAGTGGCAGCCACAACTACTACCCAAAAACCAAGCCAACGACCAACCTCAGCTGCTCACCACCACAACCCCACCTCATCATCTCCAACCACCCCCATGACCCCATCTCAACACCAACTATCTGAAGCAGAGCACACTATCCGAACCGAACACCATCTAAACAGAAACTCACCGTAATTACCACCGGAGTAACAAAACTCCTCCAACACCATAAGCCAGCACCACATCTGCCGCTAAACCACCTCCACCCATTATCACCATGTCTACTCAACACCAATACCACCACCAAATCAACACCTTCAACACTACCCTGTGTAACGCCCCGAAATTTAGAAGGAAGTTATTTAGATATTAATTAATTAATTCCGTTAGAATTATATGTTGAACCAATTAATTAAAGAATATATTTAGCAGAATAATTAAGTGGAGAAAAATAGAGATATTTATTTTAGTATAATTTTGGAGAGATATACTTAGAAAATAAAAGTAGAACCAAATTATTGAGAGATATGATCATAATTTTAAATTGAAACAAAATCTCATGAGATTTACTCTTTCTTAAGGAAAAAGAAACCTAGACTCTTTCCTTTTATAAATAGGTAAAACATAAGACCAAAAAAGAATTAGGATTGCCACTTTTCATAAAATTGAAAATAAAAATTAGAGGGAGTGCTTGGAGGGGAAAGCGGTGAGGGCGAGGGTGAAGGAGATTAAGGGAAGGAGAACAACTTCATCACACTAGGAGAAGAGATCACTGCTACTAACAAGTAAGGGGGTTTTAACCAACTCATTTAAAGATTCTGATTGTAGATAGTGTTACATATGTGGCCTTTTCTCCCTTTTCCCTTTTTTTTCTCTTCATTGATGTTCATGATTTTCTATTAATTTCTCTTAGTTGTTGTCATTTAAGATGCTGAATTTTAATATATTCATTAGTATAGTTTCTGTTTATATTCATCGAGTTTTGATTTTGAATCATGCTATATATATGTTTTGGTTCATGTCTATGTACTGTATTTGACTTTGATTTGTCATAGTATGCTGATGACAGGAATTTCTATGGTATTTTTAGTAGTATTATTAGTAGTAAAATGACCAAGACAGGCCCAAATACGAAGGAAAACCTACAAAAGCAGGAAAAAGCATCAAGACAGAGTCCAAGATGCAAAAAGAAAAGAAAAAGCCCAAAAAGTGAAGAAAATCAGCATTCCATCGCAGCACAATGTGTGCCATCGTGCCACGATGAAAGTTCCTTGCACGCCAAGCAAACAAAATAAATAAATCTACACAAAATCTTCCATCGCAGTACGATGCAGCACAACGCAGTACGATGGAGTAACTTGGCGACCAAGTTGATGAAATGCACATGATCAGTTATAAAATTGAACTGAATCTCCACATCGCAGTACGATGGATCTATCGTGTTGCGATGCCTTGCTGAGGCCCATTACGAAAACTATAAATAGAGCCTCCCTGTTATTGTTTAATTCATTCAGAAATAGTAGAACACTCTCTACTATAAGGAGAGGTTCAGATGAGCTCTATTGGGCATAGTTTTCTCCCCTTACCGGAAAACTAACTCAGCAAGGTATGTTTCTTTAGGCTTTTGTATTTATGTTATGAATTCTTATAATTTAAATATGTAGTCTTTATATTTATGCCTTAGGTTGTGGTGGAGAAGATGAACTCCCCTATGAATATTTGGAGTCTGTGGTTGAGTCTAAGTTATAATAAATGATATTTAGTAATTATGTTTGTTATTTACTTTCTTGCACTTTAATAACGTATTCTCGTAATCTGGCCAGATAAGCGGGAGCGCTCATAGAATTGATATCAGGTTTTGACTTGGTATGGTCCGGAACTAGTAGTAAATAATGCTAGGTGTATAGAGACAGTAACATCCTGAACTAGTCGTGAATGAGCGGTTAGAGGAGGAATCGTGAACTAGGTGTGAGTTGGGCACTTAGAAGATGAATAGCTCGATACTAGGATCTAGAGGTTAATTGGTGAAGGTTATAATGCATGTTTATAAACAACTCACTTAGTAATTAGGGTATGTGACACATCGAGGTTAGGCTCTCGTAGGTACCTTAGTTATGAATGTAGGGAAACTTTAATAAACATAGTGTAATAGTAAGGTATTACTACAACAAGGAGAATTCACCGCCGAACATAATCTAAGTAACTATGTTTGTAATATCCCAACTCCTAAAATTATCTAACTAATTTTAATTAGAGATGGTCTAATAAAGTTAGAATTTATTTTAGATGGTTAATTAATTAAATCGTGGAATTAAGTGTATTATGTGTAAATTAGTAATTTTAATTAAATCTAAGACTACACTAATACGACTTAATAGATACTCTTGTGATTAATTAAGTCCAGAATTTCAAACTCCCTCCCATTCTCCCTCTCCCTCGTGGCCTCTCCCTCCCATTCTCATATGAGTCATCATCCCACTCAAAATTAAGAACATGTGGAACCAACACCTCACCTATAACACCCCACATGAAATATCTAGAATATCCGTGAAATATCATAACTGGTACTGAGTCATTATTATTACAACTTTGAAAATTCAAAGCACACGCAGGTGCTAAAGTACAATACGGATAAAGGAACAACGGAAGCGAATTAGAATACAACGATACAACAATAAGATTATTGAAATGCAACGAGACAAGGAATAAAAGAAAGCATGAACGAGTGCAATCCTCCAAGCACAGCTACTAGCACACCAACGAGCATACCTTAGCCAACCTGTTTATCTGAAAATAATTGTTTGGAGTGGGGTGAGACAACTAAGCCTCAGTGAGTCCTACTACCCTCCTAAGGTGACTACACCGGGGAATCCTAATCAGTCCTACATACTAACATATTATCATAAATCATAAGCATAAATAAAGGTGTGACACAAAGCATATCTTATTCATTTTAACACTAGGACACTCTGAGGTGAGCAGGTCTCAGAGGCCTGCCATATCCGTCAACCGATTCGGTCACGGCATGAAGCTCACATAGTCATAACCTAATGGATTATCCCATTGGGAGTCCATAGTGCGATACAATTCGCTCTTAATTGACTGATTCTAAATTGAGTTGTTACTACCATGAGTTTACCAAGTCCCGGGGAACATGCATTTCTAAATTCCCTAAGTTATACCCTAAGTTTATCTGTGATTAACATACTGTATAACATTATATAATTGTGCTACTGCAAGTGTATTCAACTTAGTTGAGGATCTAAAACGAGTGTTGAAGGTAATTTACAAAAAAACAGAAAAAAAGCTGCTGTACTGTCAAGCTCGCCTGGCGAGTTGTCACTCGCCAGGGCGAGTTGTTACAGGTCATGTTCTGTGTAAGCTCGCTGTGGCGAAGGGAAGCTCGCCATGGCGAAATTATAGGTCCTGAACCAATTCCGCTCGCCTCGGCGAGTTGTTACTCGCCAGGGCGAGGTTCATCAGTCTGAAGAACCCAGCTCGCCATGATTGCTCGCCCTGAGCTCGCTGTGGCGAGTTCACTCAGAACCTGCCCTGTTTTACGAAAAATCACATTTTAACAGTTTTAACACCTACAATCCTCATTCTAAGTCATGCCATTACACAATGTATATAATATAGAACAGAATGGAGAGGAATTTGGGAGCTAATTCCTCTCACACAACAATTTCCCTAATCTTAAGTTAACATGCAAAGTTTTGGTAATTTGGGAAATCTAACTAACTAAACTTAAGAACCCACCTGATTGAAGCTTTAAACCTTTGCTTTAAGCTTCCTAGCAGCTACTGAAACCTTTCCTAAAGCCCCACGAACACAGAACCAGAATTTGGAAACTTGACTCTTGAATACCCTTATTTTGCTCTAAGAATTTGAGAAGTGTTTGATGATCAGGACTGAGGTAGTTAGTGGTATTTATAGGGAAGTTTTCTGAGGTATGAACAGTACACGAATTGTTGGTTTCTTGGGTGCATGCAATGAGATTGGCTCAAATGGTGTGAGTGAGGTTTTTGTTGCTATGCTTCATGTGAAGCTTTGGAATTGTAAGGCTTCAGTTCAGATTCTATCAATGGTTCAGCATGAGTGATTCTCTGTCATGGGTTGTGTGTTTGTGGTAGAAATGGACAATTTCATGTGATAAGTAAAATTGATGATTTTGGTGCTTTAGGGATGTTGTTGTTGTTCACGTGAGGGAGAGAAAAAGAGAGGGAGCATTGCTTCAGATTTTTGCTGAAGTGGTTTATGAGAAAAGAAAGCTTGTTTGCATGCTAAGGAGTGGTTTCTATGTAGTGGAAACATGACTCATTACTTAAGGAGAGGTGTCATGTTAATGGAAGAGTGAGTCACAAGAGGGAAATTTGAATTCTTAAAGTTAATTAATCTTAAGTGTAGTATTAAGGTATCAATTGTGTAGTTTTAAATTGATTAAAATCACTAACTCATACACATAATACGCTTAATTCCACTATTTAATTAATTAACCTTCTCTAAAAGATTACTAATTTTATTAGACCACTTCTAATTAAAATTAGTTAGATAATTTAGGAGTTGGGATATTACAATCTACCCCCCTTAAAGAAATTTCGTCCTCGAAATTAAGAAATTTACCTCGAAAACAGATAAGATAAGGATAACTCTTTCGCATGTCCGACTCCAGTTCCCACGTGAATTCACCGTCAGGAGACTGAGCCCACTCAACTTTGACAATTGGAATCCTCTTGTTCCGAAGTATTTTAGCATCACGTTCAACAATCCGAACAGGATCCGGCTGATAGGTTAGATCCGGCTGGAGATCGATTTGTTCAAGTTCCACTGGCTGATAAGGATCAGGAATGTATTTGCGTAGCTGAGACACATGAAACACGTCGTGCAACCCTGACATAGATGGAGGAAGAGCTAACTGATAGGCTGCAGGACCGACGCGTCGAAGAATCTGATAAGGTCCAATGAATCTTGGACAGAGCTTCTTAGTTTTGAAAACACCTCGCAAACCCAACTTAGGTGTAACTCTCAAGAACACATGATCACCTTCCTGAAATTCCAAAAACCTTCTTCTCCTGTCGGCATAACTCTTCTGCCGACTCTGAGCGACTTTCAGCTTATCCCGAATAGACTTAATCTTTAACGTGGTCTCTTGGACAATATCTGGTCCCAAGAAACTACGATCACCAACTTCCGTCCAACACAACGGGGTCCTACACTTCCTGCCATACAAAGCTTCATAAGGTGCCATACCGATACTGGCATGGTAACTGTTATTGTATGCGAACTCTATTAGGTGTAAGTGATTACTCCACGAACCACCATCTTCTAATACACAAGCTCGAAGCATATCCTCAAGGGTCTGAATGGTCCTTTCTGACTGACCATCAGTCTGAGGATGATGCGATGTACTCATCTTCAGTCGAGTCCCCATCGCATTCTGAAATGCTTTCCAAAACCTTGAAGTGAAAACCGGGTCTCTATCTGACACGATACTCAAAGGTACACCATGCAGCCTTACAATCTGCTCCATGAAGATGGCTGCATATTGCGGGGCCTTGTAGGTGGATTTCACTGGAATGAAATGAGCTGACTTCGTCAACCTGTCCACGATTACCCAGACCGAATCTTGACCTCGCTGGTTACGTGGCAGTCCTCCTACAAAATCCATAGTGATGTGTTCCCATTTCCACTCTGGAATATCCAACGGCTGTAACAGTCCTCCAGGTTTCTGATGTTCAATCTTCACCTGTTGACAAACAATACACCTGGACACGAATTCAGCAATCTCCGCCTTCATGTTAGGCCACCAATAGTTCTCCTTCAAATCGTGATACATCTTGGTGGATCCAGGGTGAATTGAAAATCCACTCTTGTGTGCCTCTTCTAGAATCAACCGCTTCAACTCATCATTCTGAGGTACACAAAGTCTGCCTTCATAGAGAATAGCACCGTCCGTGGCTACTGAGAACTCCGGATGGTTTATCCTCTTCTGTAACTCTACATCATCCTGCTGAGCCTGCACAATACTTGGGCGTAACTCACAGGACACTTCGATTCTGTTAATGCGAATACCGCTCTTACGATATATCACATTCAGATTAAGATCTCTAAACTTCTCATACAGACCGCACTGTTGCATCAGTAACTCCGATGCATACAACGTTTTTCTGCTTAGAGCATCTGCCACAACATTGGCCTTTCCTGGATGGTAGTTGAGATTGAAGTCAAAATCTTTGAGGTACTCCATCCAACGTCGCTGCCTCATATTCAACTCCTTTTGATCAAACAAGTACTTCAGGCTCTTGTGATCACTGAACAGATCAAACTGTACTCCATACAGATGATGTCTCCAGATTTTGAGTGCAAAGATAATGGCTGCTAACTCCAGATCATGGGTAGGATAATTCTGCTCATGAGGTTTTAGCTGCCTTGATGCATACGCTACAACCGCTCCATCTTGCATCAACACACATCCAAGTCCCTTGTTGGACGCGTCACAGTATACCACATACTTGCGGGTTGGGTCAGGAATTACTAATACTGGTGCTGTGGTTAGCTTTTCCTTAAGGGTTCTGAAACTCCAATCACAAGCAGCATCCCAATCAAAGTCTGCACCCTTTCGGGTTAGACGAGTTAATGGTAAAGCAATCTCCGAAAATCCTAAAATAAATCTCCGGTAATAGCCCACCAAACCAAGGAAACTTCTGACTTCGGTAACACTTCTGGGTCTTTCCCAATTCAATACTGCTTCTACCTTGGATGGATCAACAGACACACCGCCTTGCGATATGACATGACCCAAGAATTTAACTTCAGATAGCCAAAATTCGCACTTGCTGAACTTGGCATACAGTTGCTTCTCTCTAAGGATGCTCAACACGATTCTCAGGTGCTCCGCATGCTCCTGTGAATCTTTAGAATAGATCAGAATGTCATCAATGAAGATAACAACAAACTGATCAAGGTACGGCTGGAAAATCCGATTCATATAATCCATAAAAATGGCTGGAGCATTAGTCAGACCGAACGGCATGACCAAGAATTCATAGTGTCCATAGCGAGTCCTGAATGCTGTCTTGGAAACATCCGAGGACTTGATACGGATCTGATGATATCCAGAACGAAGATCAATCTTGGAAAAGACAGTAGCACCTCTGAGTTGATCTAGAAGGTCATCAATTCTTGGTAAGGGATACTTGTTCTTGATGGTGACCTTGTTGAGTTGACGATAATCAATGCACAAGCGCATCGTACCATCTTTCTTCTTTACGAGTAACACCAGTGCTCCCCAAGGTGAGACACTGGGTCGGATAAAGTGTTTCTGAAGCAACTCTTCAAGTTGAGATTTCAGTTCATGAAGCTCTAAGGGAGACATCCTATACGGGGCAACTGAGATTGGCTGGGAACCAGGAACTAGATCGATGGAAAACTCCACTTCCCTTTCGGGAGGTAAATTCATGATGTCATCTGGAAAGACGTCTAAAAACTCACTAACAACTGGAATATCACTGGGGCTTAAACTGGGTTCCGGATCAATGGTGAACAAGACACTGAAACACTTAGTACTGGCACCTAAGTACTGAATCATCTGATGAGTATTCTGGAGTAAAGCGGTAAGAGCTCTACTTTCTGGTGAAGCTTCGGTTGGAATGAAGAGATTCTTCTCGGCACATCCAATGTACACAGTATTGGCGGATAGCCAATCCATGCCTAGGACCACATCTATATCCTTTAGAGGTAGACAAATCAGATCTATATGATAGACCTTGCTGCCCACAAGAACAGGACAATTCTGACAAACACGTTTAGAAGTAACCTTGCCTCCTGTGGCAACAGCCACAGTCATAGGGGGAATTAAAGGCACAGAGGGTAATTGTAGTCGCTGAACACAGTCAACGGCTATAAAGGAGTTAGTAGCTCTACAATCAAACAAAACTAACACTTCAGACTGTCCTAACATGCATACATCCATAATCAAGGCATTATTAGATTTGACTTTCTCACCATCAAGTGAAAATACCCGACCTTTGCTTTTAGAAGCGCCGCTGGAATCGCCCTGTCTCTTCAGCTTAGGACACTCGTGCTTGTAATGGCCAGGCTGCTTACAATAGTAACACATGTTCTTCCCCTGCATGCATTCTCCACTGTGAGGGAACCCGCACTCTGCACAATTCTTTGGTGAACGTTGAGAGTAACTCTGCTTTCCCTTACTGGTAGTACCTTTAGTCCTCACTTGCAGGTTGAATTTTCCAGAATCCTTCTTCTTCTGAAAAGCTTCACTGCGCTCCTTGTGTATGTTACCCAGATCAGCTTCAGCATGATAGCTCTTTTGCACCAAATCACCAAAGGTAGTGATATGCTGCATAGAGACATCGTGGGCTATGTCAGCTCTCAGCCCGAACCTATACTTCTTCATCTTCCATGATTCACTGGGAGCATCATTCCCATCCATCACATATCTGACCAGCTCATTAAACTTCATGGTATACTCCGCTACTGACATACTTCCCTGCTTCAGCTCCGTCAGTTCACGTTCCATCTGGAATTGGTAGCTCTCTGGGATATAATGTCCAACGAAAAGACGTCGGAAATTTTCCCAATTCACCTCCATCTGACTGGCCTCCATATACGCCTTGGTTCCATCCCACCAGTGACACGCGTCGCCCCTAAAGAAGCGGGAGACGAATGTTACTTTGTCAACTTCAGTGCAATCCATTGATTCAAGGATTCCGCTCATTCGTTGAATCCATTCCCTGGCTTTCGCTGGATTGTATTCTCCGTAGAACTCCGGCGGACTCATTCGGCAGAACTCTCTGAATGCAGTGCTAGATCCTTGCTGCTGAGGGGGAGGATTGTTCATATGCTGTTGAAACATATTCATGAATTCTTGATGCTGCTGGGCCTGTTGAGCTTGGAACTGCTGCTGCTGATGCATCATCTCAGCAGCGTTCCTTCTAGGCCTTCCAGGTCCTCGTCTTGCTCCTGACATAGTGCTCTAACTGCCAATATCAAGTCAAGTTAGCTAGGCTTAAAGTGACATGACACCTAGAACAGATGTTAGAAATCCAGACAAATACTGGGATTCGGATAGTAATACTAATGAACTCTGGCACGATCTGAATCGACCTGCTCTGATACCAATTATAACACCCCACATGAAATATCTAGAATATCCGTGAAATATCATAACTGGTACTGAGTCATTATTATTACAACTTTGAAAATTCAAAGCACACGCAGGTGCTAAAGTACAATACGGATAAAGGAACAACGGAAGCGAATTAGAATACAACGATACAACAATAAGATTATTGAAATGCAACGAGACAAGGAATAAAAGAAAGCATGAACGAGTGCAATCCTCCAAGCACAGCTACTAGCACACCAACGAGCATACCTTAGCCAACCTGTTTATCTGAAAATAATTGTTTGGAGTGGGGTGAGACAACTAAGCCTCAGTGAGTCCTACTACCCTCCTAAGGTGACTACACCGGGGAATCCTAATCAGTCCTACATACTAACATATTATCATAAATCATAAGCATAAATAAAGGTGTGACACAAAGCATATCTTATTCATTTTAACACTAGGACACTCTGAGGTGAGCAGGTCTCAGAGGCCTGCCATATCCGTCAACCGATTCGGTCACGGCATGAAGCTCACATAGTCATAACCTAATGGATTATCCCATTGGGAGTCCATAGTGCGATACAATTCGCTCTTAATTGACTGATTCTAAATTGAGTTGTTACTACCATGAGTTTACCAAGTCCCGGGGAACATGCATTTCTAAATTCCCTAAGTTATACCCTAAGTTTATCTGTGATTAACATACTGTATAACATTATATAATTGTGCTACTGCAAGTGTATTCAACTTAGTTGAGGATCTAAAACGAGTGTTGAAGGTAATTTACAAAAAAACAGAAAAAAAGCTGCTGTACTGTCAAGCTCGCCTGGCGAGTTGTCACTCGCCAGGGCGAGTTGTTACAGGTCATGTTCTGTGTAAGCTCGCTGTGGCGAAGGGAAGCTCGCCATGGCGAAATTATAGGTCCTGAACCAATTCCGCTCGCCTCGGCGAGTTGTTACTCGCCAGGGCGAGGTTCATCAGTCTGAAGAACCCAGCTCGCCATGATTGCTCGCCCTGAGCTCGCTGTGGCGAGTTCACTCAGAACCTGCCCTGTTTTACGAAAAATCACATTTTAACAGTTTTAACACCTACAATCCTCATTCTAAGTCATGCCATTACACAATGTATATAATATAGAACAGAATGGAGAGGAATTTGGGAGCTAATTCCTCTCACACAACAATTTCCCTAATCTTAAGTTAACATGCAAAGTTTTGGTAATTTGGGAAATCTAACTAACTAAACTTAAGAACCCACCTGATTGAAGCTTTAAACCTTTGCTTTAAGCTTCCTAGCAGCTACTGAAACCTTTCCTAAAGCCCCACGAACACAGAACCAGAATTTGGAAACTTGACTCTTGAATACCCTTATTTTGCTCTAAGAATTTGAGAAGTGTTTGATGATCAGGACTGAGGTAGTTAGTGGTATTTATAGGGAAGTTTTCTGAGGTATGAACAGTACACGAATTGTTGGTTTCTTGGGTGCATGCAATGAGATTGGCTCAAATGGTGTGAGTGAGGTTTTTGTTGCTATGCTTCATGTGAAGCTTTGGAATTGTAAGGCTTCAGTTCAGATTCTATCAATGGTTCAGCATGAGTGATTCTCTGTCATGGGTTGTGTGTTTGTGGTAGAAATGGACAATTTCATGTGATAAGTAAAATTGATGATTTTGGTGCTTTATGGATGTTGTTGTTGTTCACGTGAGGGAGAGAAAAAGAGAGGGAGCATTGCTTCAGATTTTTGCTGAAGTGGTTTATGAGAAAAGAAAGCTTGTTTGCATGCTAAGGAGTGGTTTCTATGTAGTGGAAACATGACTTATTACTTAAGGAGAGGTGTCATGTTAATGGAAGAGTGAGTCACAAGAGGGAAATTTGAATTCTTAAAGTTAATTAATCTTAAGTGTAGTATTAAGGTATCAATTGTGTAGTTTTAAATTGATTAAAATCACTAACTCATACACATAATACGCTTAATTCCACTATTTAATTAATTAACCTTCTCTAAAAGATTACTAATTTTATTAGACCACTTCTAATTAAAATTAGTTAGATAATTTAGGAGTTGGGATATTACATCACCTCTTGTGATGAGTCACTAATCCACTACCTTAAACACCTTTCAATTGCATGCAAGCAAACCTCATTCCTTCATTACTCAACTTCAGAAAATTGAAGCCTTAAGCTCCATTTCTATCTTCTCCCTCGTGAAACAACAAAACAACCACATGACTCCAAATTCCTCAATCTTGATTAACAATAGACTTTGTCTTCTTATCTCCATCATTTTCCCAAGCTACTGAGATGTTTCACATGCTTCAGAACCTCTGATCATCATCACTGTTCCACTTAAACCCTAAGCTTCACATGTCACAAAACAACAACCATCACTCACACCAATTGAGAACCAATGAGAAGACATGCAAACCAAATTGAGACAAATTCGTGTACTGTTCCTTCACCTCAGAAAACCACTATAAATACCTCCTATTTTCAGCTGAATCACTCATCAAAAACAACTTCCAACTCTTAGAGCTAAAGGAAAAGGGTTTCAAGTGTCAAGTCTCAAATTCTGGTCTGGGGGTTCGTGGGGCCTTAGGAAGGATTGCAGTAGCTGTAGTAGAGCTCAGAAGCAAGGATTAAAGCTTCAATTCAGGTGGGTTCTTAAGTTTAGTTAGTTAGATTTCCCAAATTACAAAACTTTGCATGTTAACTTAAGATTAGGGAAATTGTTGTGTGAGAGGAATTAGCTCCCAAATTCCTCTCCATTCTGTCTTATATTATATATATATTGTGTAATGGCATGACTTAGAATGAGGATTGTAGGTGTTAAAATTATTAAAATGTGAATTTTCGTAAAACAGGGCAGGTTCTGAGTGAACTCGCCACAGCGAGCTCAGGGCGAGCAATCATGGCGAGCTGGGTTCTTCATGCTGATGAACCTCGCCCTGGCGAGTAACAACTCGCCGGGCGAGCGGATTTGGTCAGGACCTAAAATCTCGCCATGGCGAGCTTCCCTTCGCTGCAGCGAGCTTACCCAGAATATGACCTGTAACAACTCGCCAGGCGAGTGACAACTCGCCAAGCGAGCTTGACAGTACAGCAGCTTTTCTGATTTTTTGAAAATTACCTTCAACACTCGTTTTAGATCCTGATTTAAGTTAAATACACTTGCAGTAACGCAATTATATAATGTTATACAGCATGTTAATCACAGATAACCTTAGGGTATAACTTAGGGAATTTAGAAATGCATGTTCCCCGGGATTTTGGTAAATTCATGGTAGTAACAATTCAAATTAGTATCAGTCAATTAAGAGCGAATTTTATCGCACTATGGACTCCCAATGGGATAATCCATTAGGTTATGACTATGTGAGCTTCATGCCGTGACCGAATCGGTTGACGGATATGGCAGGCCTCTGAGACCTGCTCACCTCAGAGTGTCCTAGTGTTAAAATGAATAAGATATGTTTTCTGTGTTACACATTTTATTATGCTTATGATTTATGATAATATGTTAGTATGTATGACTGATTAGGATTCCCCGGTGTAGTCACCTTAGGAGGGTAGTAGGACTCACTGAGGCTTAGTTGTCTCACCCCACTCCAAACAATTATTTTCAGATAAGCAGGTTGGTTAAGGTATGCTGATCGGTGTGCTTGCAGCTGTGCTTGGAGATGTCATTTCTTTCATGCATTTCTAGTTGTTGTGTTGTCTGTTTCTAATCAATAAATGTATTGTTGTTTCTTTTCCGTTGTTTCCGCTGTATTTGAATCTTTGTTGTATTTTAGCACCTGCGTGTGCTTCGAATTTTCAATTTGTAATAATAATGACTCAGTTACCAGTTATGATATTTCACGGATATTCTAGATAATTCTTGTGGGTGTTATAATTGGTATCAGAGCAGGTCGATTCAGATCGTGCCAGAGTTCATTAGTATTACTATCCGAATCCCAGTATTTGTCTGGATTTCTAACATCTGTTCTAGGTGTCATGTCATTTTAAGCCTAGCTAACTTGACTTGATATTGGCAGTTAGAGCACTATGTCAGGAGCAAGACGAGGACCTGGAAGGCCTAGAAGGAACGTTGCTGATGATGATGATGAACCTGAGATATACGGAGATGCAAATGCGAACATGTGGGCGGAAATGATGCATCAGCAGCAGCAGTTCCAAGCCCAACAGGCCCAGCAGCATCAAGAATTCATGAATATGTTCCAACAACATATGAACAATCCTTCCCCTCAGCAGCAAGGATCTAGCGCTGCCTTCAGAGAGTTCTGCCGAATGAGTCCGCCGGAGTTCTACGGAGAATACAATCCAGCGAAAGCCAGGGAATGGATTCAACGAATGAGTGGAATCCTTGAATCCATGGATTGCACTGAAGTTGACAAAGTAACATTCGTCTCCCGCTTCTTTAGGGGCGACGCGTGTAACTGGTGGGATGGAACCAAGGCGTATATGGAGGCCAGTCAGATGGAGGTGAATTGGGAAAATTTCCGACGTCTCTTCGTTGGACATTATATCCCAGAGAGCTACCAATTCCAGATGGAACGTGAGTTGACGGAGCTGAAGCAGGGAAGTATGTCAGTAGCGGAGTATACCATGAAGTTTAATGAGCTGGTCAGATATGTGATGGATGGAAATGATGCTCCCTCAGAATCTTGGAAAATGAAGAAATACCGGTTCGGGCTGAGAGCTGATATAGCCCACGATGTCTCTATGCAACACATCACTACATTTGGTGATCTGGTGCAGAAGAGCTATCATGCGGAGGCTGATCTTGGTAACATTCATAAGGAGCGTAGTGAAGCAGTCCAGAAGAGGAAGGATTCTGGAAAGTTCAACCTACAAGTGAGAACCAAGGGCACCACAAGCAAAGGGAAACAGAGCTATTCCCAGCGCTCACCGAGGAACTGTGCTGAATGTGGGTTCCCTCACAGTGGAGAATGCATGAAAGGGAAGAACATGTGTTACTATTGTAAGCAGCCTGGCCATTTCAAGCACGAGTGCCTTAAGCTGAAGAGACAGGGCGATTCCAGCGGCGCTTCTAAAAGCAAAGGTCGGGTATTTTCACTTGATGGTGAGAGAGTCAAATCTAATAATGCTTTGATTATGGATGTATGCATGTTAGGGCAGTCTGAAGTGATAGTTCTGTTTGATTGTGGAGCTACTAATTCCTTTATAGCCGTTGACTGTGTTCAGCGACTTCAACTACCCTCTGTGCCTTTAATTCCTCCAATGACTGTGGCTGTTGCCACAGGAGGCAAGGTTACTTCTAAACGTGTTTGTCAGAATTGTCCTGTTCTTGTGGGCAGTAAAGTCTATAACATAGATTTGATCTGTCTACCCTTGAAAGATATTGACGTAGTCCTAGGCATGGATTGGCTTTCCGCCAATACTGTGTACATTGGATGTGCTGAAAAGAATCTCTTCATTCCAACCGAAACTTCACCAGAAAGTAGAGCTCTTACCGCTTTACTCCAGAATACTCATCAGATGATCCAGTACTTAGGTGCCAGTACAAAATGTTTCAGTGTTCTATTCACCATCGATCCGGAGCCCAGTTTGTGTCCTAGTGATATTCCAGTTGTTAGGGAGTTCTTAGATGTTTTTCCAGATGATATTATGAATTTACCACCCGAAAGGGAAGTGGAGTTTTCCATCGATCTAGTTCCTGGTTCCCAGCCGATCTCAGTTGCCCCGTATAGGATGTCTCCCTTAGAGCTTCGTGAACTGAAATCTCAACTTGAAGAGTTGCTTCAGAAACACTTTATCCGACCCAGTGTCTCACCCTGGGGAGCACCGGTGTTACTTGTGAAGAAGAAAGATGGTACGATGCGTCTGTGCATTGATTATCGTCAACTCAACAAGGTCACAATTAAGAACAAGTATCCCTTACCAAGGATTGATGACCTTCTGGACCAACTCAGAGGTGCTACTATCTTCTCCAAGATTGATCTTCGTTCCGGTTATCATCAGATCCGTATCAAGTCCTCGGATGTTTCCAAGACAGCGTTCAGGACTCGCTATGGACATTATGAATTCCTGGTCATGCCGTTCGGTCTGACTAATGCTCCAGCCATTTTTATGGACTACATGAATCGGATTTTCCAGCCGTACCTTGATCAGTTTGTTGTTATCTTCATTGATGACATTCTGATCTATTCTAAAGATTCACAGGAGCATGCGGAGCACCTGAGAATCGTGTTGAGCATTCTTAGAGAGAAACAACTGTATGCCAAGTTCAGCAAGTGCGAATTTTGGCTATCTGAAGTTAAATTCTTGGGTCATGTCATATCGCAAGGCGGTGTGTCTGTTGATCCATCCAAGGTAGAAGCAGTGCTGAATTGGGAACGACCCAGAAGTGTTACCGAAGTCAGAAGTTTCCTTGGATTGGCAGGCTATTACCGGAGATTCATCTTAGGATTTTCGGAGATCGCTTTGCCATTAACTCGTCTAACCCGAAGGGGTGCAGACTTTGTTTGGGACGCGGCTTGTGAATGGAGTTTCAGAACCCTTAAGGAAAAGCTAACCACAGCACCAGTGTTAGTGATTCCTGACCCAACACGCAAGTATGTGGTATACTGTGATGCGTCCAACAAGGGACTTGGATGTGTACTGATGCAAGATGGTGCAGTTGTAGCGTATGCATCAAGGCAGCTAAAACCTCATGAGCAGAATTATCCTACCCATGATTTGGAATTAGCAGCCATTATCTTTGCACTCAAAATCTGGAGACATCATCTGTATGGAGTGCAGTTTGATCTGTTCAGTGATCACAAGAGTCTGAAGTACTTGTTTGATCAAAAGGAGTTGAATATGAGGCAGCGACGTTGGATGGAGTACCTCAAAGATTTTGACTTCAATCTCAACTACCATCCAGGAAAGGCCAATGTTGTGGCAGATGCTCTAAGCAGAAAGACGTTGTATGCATCGGAGTTACTAATGCAACAGTGCGGTCTGTATGAGAAGTTTAGAGATCTTAATCTGAATGTGATATATCGTAAGAGCGGTATTCGCATTAACAGAATCGAAGTGTCCTGTGAGTTACGCCCAAGTATTGTGCAGGCTCAGCAGGATGATGTAGAGTTACAGAAGAGGATAAACCATCCGGAGTTCTCAGTAGCCACGGACGGTGCTATTCTCTATGAAGGCAGACTTTGTGTACCTCAGAATGATGAGTTGAAGCGGTTGATTCTAGAAGAGGCACACAAGAGTGGATTTTCAATTCACCCTGGATCCACCAAGATGTATCATGATTTGAAGGAGAACTATTGGTGGCCTAACATGAAGGCAGAGATTGCTGAATTCGTGTCCAGGTGTATTGTTTGTCAACAGGTGAAGATTGAACATCAGAAACCTGGAGGACTGTTACAACCGTTGGATATTCCAGAGTGGAAATGGGAACACATCACTATGGATTTTGTAGGAGGACTGCCACGTAACCAGCGAGGTCAAGATTCGATCTGGGTAATCGTGGACAGGTTGACGAAGTCAGCTCATTTCATTCCAGTGAAATCCACCTACAAGGCCCCGCAATATGCAGCCATCTTCATGGAGCAGATTGTAAGGCTGCATGGTGTACCTTTGAGTATCGTGTCGGATAGAGACCCGATTTTCACGTCAAGGTTTTGGAAAGCATTCCAGAATGCGATGGGGACTCGACTGAAGATGAGTACATCGCATCATCCTCAGACTGATGGTCAGTCAGAAAGGACTATTCAGACCCTTGAGGATATGCTTCGAGCTTGTGTATTAGAAGATGGTGGTACGTGGAGTAATCACTTACACCTAATAGAGTTTGCCTACAATAACAGTTACCATGCCAGTATCGGTATGGCACCTTATGAAGCTTTGTATGGCAGGAAGTGTAGGACCCCGTTGTGTTGGACAGAAGTTGGTGATCGTAGTTTCTTGGAACCAGATATAGTCCAAGAGACTACTTTAAAGATTAAGTCTATTCGGGATAAGTTGAAAGTTGCTCAGAGTCGGCAGAAGAGTTACGCCGACAAGAGAAGGAGATTTCTGGAATTTCAGGAAGGTGATCATGTGTTCTTGAGAGTTACTCCTAAGTTGGGTTTACGAGGTGTATTCAAAACTAAGAAGCCCTGTCCAAGATTCATTGGACCTTATCAGATTCTTCGACGCGTCGGTCCTGTAGCCTATCAGTTAGCTCTTCCTCCATCTATGTCAGGGTTACACGACGTGTTTCATGTGTCTCAGCTACGGAAGTATATTCCTGATCCTTATCAACCAGTGGAACTTGAACAAATCGATCTTCAGCCAGATCTAACTTATCAGCCGGATCCTGTTCGGATTGTGGAATGTGATGCTAAAATACTTCGGAACAAGAGGATTCCAATTGTCAAAGTTGAATGGGCTCAGTCTCCTGACGGTGAATTCACGTGGGAACTGGAGTCGGACATGCGGAAGAATTATCCGTACTTGTTTTCGAGGTAATTTCTTAATTTCGAGGACGAAATTTCTTTAAGGGGGGTAGGTTGTAATATCCCAACTCCTAAAATTATCTAACTAATTTTAATTAGAGATGGTCTAATAAAGTTAGAATTTATTTTAGATGGTTAATTAATTAAATCGTGGAATTAAGTGTATTATGTGTAAATTAGTAATTTTAATTAAATCTAAGACTACACTAATACGACTTAATAGATACTCTTGTGATTAATTAAGTCCAGAATTTCAAACTCCCTCTCATTCTCCCTCTCCCTCGTGGCCTCTCCCTCCCATTCTCATATGAGTCATCATCCCACTCAAAATTAAGAACATGTGGAATCAACACCTCACCTCTTGTGATGAGTCACTAATCCACTACCTTAAACACCTTTCAATTGCATGCAAGCAAACCTCATTCCTTCATTACTCAACTTCAGAAAATTGAAGCCTTAAGCTCCATTTCTATCTTCTCCCTCGTGAAACAACAAAACAACCACATGACTCCAAATTCCTCAATCTTGATTAACAATAGACTTTGTCTTCTTATCTCCATCATTTTCCCAAGCTACTGAGATGTTTCACATGCTTCAGAACCTCTGATCATCATCACTGTTCCACTTAAACCCTAAGCTTCACATGTCACAAAACAACAACCATCACTCACACCAATTGAGAACCAATGAGAAGACATGCAAACCAAATTGAGACAAATTCGTGTACTGTTCCTTCACCTCAGAAAACCACTATAAATACCTCCTATTTTCAGCTGAATCACTCATCAAAAACAACTTCCAACTCTTAGAGCTAAAGGAAAAGGGTTTCAAGTGTCAAGTCTCAAATTCTGGTCTGGGGGTTCGTGGGGCCTTAGGAAGGATTGCAGTAGCTGTAGTAGAGCTCAGAAGCAAGGATTAAAGCTTCAATTCAGGTGGGTTCTTAAGTTTAGTTAGTTAGATTTCCCAAATTACAAAACTTTGCATGTTAACTTAAGATTAGGGAAATTGTTGTGTGGGAGGAATTAGCTCCCAAATTCCTCTCCATTCTGTCTTATATTATATATATTGTGTAATGGCATGACTTAGAATGAGGATTGTAGGTGTTAAAATTATTAAAATGTGAATTTTCGTAAAACAGGGCAGGTTCTGAGTGAACTCGCCACAGCGAGCTCAGGGCGAGCAATCATGGCGAGCTGGGTTCTTCATGCTGATGAACCTCGCCCTGGCGAGTAACAACTCGCCGGGCGAGCGGATTTGGTCAGGACCTAAAATCTCGCCATGGCGAGCTTCCCTTCGCTGCAGCGAGCTTACCCAGAATATGACCTGTAACAACTCGCCAGGCGAGTGACAACTCGCCAAGCGAGCTTGACAGTACAGCAGCTTTTCTGATTTTTTGAAAATTACCTTCAACACTCGTTTTAGATCCTGATTTAAGTTAAATACACTTGCAGTAACGCAATTATATAATGTTATACAGCATGTTAATCACAGATAACCTTAGGGTATAACTTAGGGAATTTAGAAATGCATGTTCCCCGGGATTTTGGTAAATTCATGGTAGTAACAATTCAAATTAGTATCAGTCAATTAAGAGCGAATTTTATCGCACTATGGACTCCCAATGGGATAATCCATTAGGTTATGACTATGTGAGCTTCATGCCGTGACCGAATCGGTTGACGGATATGGCAGGCCTCTGAGACCTGCTCACCTCAGAGTGTCCTAGTGTTAAAATGAATAAGATATGTTTTCTGTGTTACACATTTTATTATGCTTATGATTTATGATAATATGTTAGTATGTATGACTGATTAGGATTCCCCGGTGTAGTCACCTTAGGAAGGTAGTAGGACTCACTGAGGCTTAGTTGTCTCACCCCACTCCAAACAATTATTTTCAGATAAGCAGGTTGGTTAAGGTATGCTGATCGGTGTGCTTGCAGCTGTGCTTGGAGATGTCATTTCTTTCATGCATTTCTAGTTGTTGTGTTGTCTGTTTCTAATCAATAAATGTATTGTTGTTTCTTTTCCGTTGTTTCCGCTGTATTTGAATCTTTGTTGTATTTTAGCACCTGCGTGTGCTTCGAATTTTCAATTTGTAATAATAATGACTCAGTTACCAGTTATGATATTTCACGGATATTCTAGATAATTCTTGTGGGTGTTATAATGTTATACACCGATCATGCCAAATATGAAGAAGGGAGGGAGTCCAACCACCATACCTAGCCTCTATATTTCTTGAATCTATATTATTTATACATTCTTCAATTTATATTTTTGTCAAGCATTACGCTGTTTTTATAAAAACCTTTTCCAAAAACCAAAGCGAATGCAAACTATCACGAACTTAAATAACGCTAGTGAAGCTGCGGCACGATCCCTGTGGATACAAACTCATTTACTCCTAGAGTGTGAATTATTACTCGACGACAGACTGGTGCACTTGCTAGACCTGCAGTCAAGTTTTTGGCGCCGTTGTCGGGGATTGTGTTTACAAAGCCTTACTAGATTTATTTAAGTTTGTCAAAAAAATTTCAAAAATACAAAAAAAATTAAAAAATCAAAAATCTTGTTGATGATTGTGGATTTTGATCTGTGAAAATTCTGGCTAAGGATAAGTCTTGGTATTATATGGAACTATACTTTTTTTTTGTTTTTAGAGAAAACTACCTTATTATTAATATAAGGTCTGTTGTTCGAATCTCATTGACAATAATAATCTAATTTTTATAATATTTTAATTTTATTGAAAGCTACTATCTTTTTTGTAGAAAAAGCAATCTCTTTTTTTTATAATAAAAAACTACCTTATTATTACTTCAATTAACAATCAAAAGAATTTTTTTTTATGTCAATTTTTTTTGAAGAAGCACTCAATTAGAGCTTGTATAATTTTTATTTTTTTATTGTAGAAAATTGTAACATTTCAAATTAATTAATAGAAGAATATTAATTAATTAATACCATTGGGGTCTAAATGGGACTTAAGTGACCAAAACCATTTCCTTTTCATTCCACTTTCAAAAACAAAACAGGAAGCAGACCTTCATCTCTTCTCCCTCACAAACTCATACTCCAATCCAACCTCTTAGTGCTAAATTAACTCCAAACTTCACATGCAATTCAAGAATTAGACTCCTTAGACCTCAAGAATAAAGGTAAGCATGTCACAACCAGATCCGAGAAGATTCAAGAATTAGACAATCAGTGTGGGGTCCAGATGAGGTGTGCTTCTTGGAGAAAGGGAGCTATTACCGACGCCGAGTACGACCAGATCCGAGAAGCCCTGGCCATGCCAGACAAGGACTGGCGCTACTCGAGGTAGGGGGCACGTCAGAGACTACATGGTACGGACATGCTGCATCTGGCAAAGTTGTGGGCCAAGTGGTGGATCCACAACTTTGAGGCATGTTCCAACGAGACGGAGATCGTCACTTCCAGGTGCTTGGCTATCTTCAGCATCTTGATGGGGGAGCCCATCCAGGTTGGCCAGGTGATTGCGCAGAGTATCAAGCGCATGGTCACCTCTTCAGACGCCACCATTGGCCACCCCTTCGCCATCTCTCACCTCTGTGCCTTAGCTGGGGTACCAGAGAAGGACGATGATGAGATCATTGGGGCGGAGATTCCACTCGGTACGAGGTTTCTTTCTCGAGCCCAGCGGGATCTTGAGAGGGTATTAGCCCAGCAGCCACAATAGCCACCACGGCAGCAGCAGGCACACCAACCGCCACCCCAGCATCACTAGTTCTCAGATTATGAGCTGGGGATGGCGGCCACACAGTACGATATCCATGTCAGGATGGATTGGGGACTGCCCAGGTACTCCCCGCACTTGATGGACGCTGTTCAGGGGTACAGAGCTCGGCATCCTCTGCTTTCCTACCGCCAGCAGTATCCGGAGCAGCCGGATTTGACAGGGCACTTCAACAGGCAGATCCAGAACTTGCAGCAGCATCAACAGCAAGTTCAGGACAGATGGGATCTGGCAGTTGCTGAGGAGTTGGCAGCTGAGATTGAGGAGGAGATGGCCAGTGATGATGAGGGCGGACACTAGATCCGCATTTATTTTTAGTCTTTCTTATTATTGTGTACTTTTGTTTTATTTACTTTTTATTTTCTTATTAACTATTGTACTTTGAATTTCCTGATTATCATTTTCATCTATTTAACCCTTATTCAAACTTACAAAAAAATTAAATAACTGTTTGCTGTTTATTATGTAGTGCATGATACACTGTTATAGGTAAGATTGCGGCGAAATGAGTTATAAATCTTGACGAGACGAATTTCACACCTTCATACAGAAAAACCAGAGGTGATTGCTCCGAAGTGCGAAGTTCGAGGGACAGAGAGATGAGTGATGAAGCTGATGTCTGTGAGACAAGTGTTCAACTTCAGATACCTAAGCCATGTGAGGATTTGAGCCAAATATTTCCAAACGGTATTACTAATTTCTTTCGAACTACTATAAGAGTATCGTGCACTTGTTTATTTTCTAGAACTTGCTTTAATTCTCTGCTGACTAGTTGATTTGATATTATATGCATTGAGGCAATTGTTTGTTATAACCCAGAGCCTTTTCAAGCCACCCTTATTATATTATATCCTTTGCTAGCCAAATTTGAGCCGTAAAAATATAATAATATCCCTTTTTTTCGGTGACAAACCACGATACAAGCCAATAGACCAGAAAAACAATGAAATTACCCTCTTTGGAGTTAGGTAAGAGTTCTCAAAAAGTCTTGGCAACAAAATAAGTTTGGGGTTGCTCATGGAACTAGCAACATCTAAGTTTGGGGTGGGTATACGGAGAACTATCACTACAAAAAGAAAAAATAAATGAAAAGAGACGGGAAAACATAAAAAATTCCCTAAAAAAATAGTCTCTTAAAAAAAATGAAAAAGAAAGAGCCAAAGGGCAAAAGAAATTGATAGAAAAGTACCATACAAAGACACATCCGGTTCTTAAACATCCGATACAACACAAAAAGGCACCATATGGAACAAAGGTTGCGTACAAAAAAAGGAACAACAAAGTAGAACTTAACTCCAATGTTTAGCCTACTATTCCCAAAAATGTCCTACCTTGACCTAGGCCACGTTATAACCCTGAAAAGACCTCTAATAATCCATGTTTATTGAATTTTGACAGGTTGCTTAGAGTTCTTGCAAGTCTATGGTAAAATGGCAGGTTGCACGATGATTGAGAGATACCCCTTTCAATTAATGAGCGAAAAACACAAATGTGAGCGAGAGAAAAGTTGAACATGGACTCTTGTGGGTCGAGATCCATATTTCACTTTGTTCTAAGTCCGCGGTGGGCGGATTACACAAAACTCAGTTATTTAGGTAGGAACTCTTTCCAATTGTATCTCATACAATTCTCGAATATCTCAGTTGGGTGAATAACTCCTTATTCTAATTCATCTTATGAATCGTTCCCAACTCTTGCTTCTAAACTCATATAATCTTATTATATTTAGTTTAGTTAAGTTTGACCCTAATTTTAGAAGTTGGATATTACAATTATCCCATCGCACCTTACCAATGTAAAACAAGCACTTCGCGGTGGGCGAACCTACATTGTTCGATACTGGTCTTGATGAGTTCTAAAATTTGGAAAGCATAAACTTAATATCCACATATTTTACTATTAAAGAAAAATATACTTCGCGGTGGGCGAATCCATATCTTCTTTATTAATCTCTTATGTGTCTCTTGAGGGGTTTTAATTAGTTTGATCTCACCGGCTTATTTATCATATAAATCGACACTCACATGCATCAACATACATACAAGTAAACATGCATCAACATACATAAATAAATAAAATGAAACAGTTATGGCCCCTAGCGCATTTGTTCTCCCAAGCCAATGAGAGAACCTAATCTAACCTAAAACGATCTGTACTTCTCCAAGCATGATCTCCAAGGTTGACCTTCATTGTTCTTCTTCTTCATAATATTACATAATAATATAAAAGAATACTCGTTTTACATACGAGGGAGTTGATGAGAAGAGAATATAGAGAATAGAGATAAGGCACGACACGCAGGCCGTATTTAAAAACCAAATGCAATAAAATAAATAAACTAAGGCCATAACCGATCATCAAATATAATAATAACAAAACAAAACTTTATTATTATTAAAATCTCATAATTAATTAAATCCGGTGATTGATCAAATCAGACAACTTTGATTCAAATATTTAATTCACAATTAAATATTTCGAATCAAAATTTGCTAAAATAAATAACATTATTTTAAAGTAGAATCAAATCTTTTGACAATTCTCCAAATATGGAAAATTATTTAATCAAAACCTTTTTGAATAAAATATTTCCAAAATTGTAATATTATCTTTTAAAACAATTTTAAAAGATATTTCTAGAGATTTGAAACGATTTCATAATTAAATATATTTGTCAAATATGGAAAGTTATTTAATCAAAACCCTTTTGAATAAAATATTTCCAAAATTGATGATATTATCTTTTAAAACAATTTTAAAAGATATTTCTAGAATTTTGAAACGATTTCAAAATTAAATATATTTATCATCTACTTTTCGCATCAACACTTGATACGTTTTGCAAATCCTAATTTTAATGACACAACATTTGTGCAACCCTTAATTGATCATCACAAATCATAACAATAAACATATTTATTATTATTATTAACAATTCAGGTCGAGTAGATTAATTAAAATTAAAATTTCGGCGAAACGGTCAAAATTGGAGCTGTGGTCCGCGCCCCGCGCAGACTGTCCTGCGCCCCGCGCAGGTAACGCACCAGAAACCCAATTTTGCCTCTGTTTCCTGCGCCCCGCGCAGATGCTCTGCGCCCAGCACGAGCACGTGCGAAAAACCTAGTTTTTCGCGAATCCTAATGAAAAATTTCGTGCCGTCAAAACCTTTTATGACTGAAATTCGATATGATTGATTAACATGTCATTGCTTCACCATACTAATGTCGGATTCCAAAGCAAATGAACATGAATCAATTCAATATCAAATAACTTTCATAATTTGTCTTATTGAACGAAATTATTAACGGTATATCACATACACCATTTTGCATTACGGTTACTTATATCATATATAAGTTTATGGCCGTTCTTGATTGTGTAACCTTAGGACAATTAACATATCGCATGCTTCACCATACAAGTGTCGGATTCCGAAGCCGTTTCAATGTTAATTTACCCAATTCATACACAAAACTTACATCACATGTAAGTATTGACCGTTCTTGTTCGTGTAACCTTAGGACAATCAACATATCGCATGCTCCACCATACAAGTGTCGGATTCCGGAGCCGTTTCAATGTTAATCATCCAATTTATACACAAACAACCGTCAAATTTTAATTACTCGATTTTAATCTTTTATTAACCGTTTTAATCATATTAAAACTGAATTCATGAATTTAAACAAACATCAATTCATGGTTTCGTAAGTGGCTCTGATACCAATTGAAGGAACAGTCAGAGATTGCGCAGCGGAATATAAAACTTTTTCCTTCGATGGATCCTTACGAATGAGCATAAATTGTGTTTAGGATTTTACCTTTTAACGAAAATCCCTTCTTTCACGAACAATTGATGATTGGCGCTTTTAATCACGAGCAAGATCACCACCACCACGTTGATCACGAGCGTTAAAGATGTAACGCCTCTAGCTAGTCCACACGAACAGATGCCTCCAAAAGAGTGCTAGCTCCAAGAATGAAGGTTTCTAGTGAGAGGTGGAAATAAGGACTAGGGTTTTAGCAATTGATTTTCATCAAGTGATTTTCTTTCTCACAAGTGTTCTATTTATAGAACCACTTGTCTTGTGCACCAAGACAAACTATTTGTCATTGGGCCACAATTATACTAAAACCTTTTAATTAAATAAATCTTTTAAGAAACGCACCCCCATGTGTCATGTACACATGAGTGCTTTCTTTTTCATAACAAATTATGATACGCTTATTTAATTACCATGATACCCTTATCATATTTCCTTAATTCTCTGAGGTGCACCGTACCTTACGGTGTTCCAATTTCACACTAGCCTGTTCTTATGTGTGTGACCCTTGTAGGTTTCCATAACGTTGGCAATTATATTAAATTCTCTATTTAATATAATAAACAATGAGCGGTATCTAGCAACACATCATTGCTACCCAAGTTATGAGAAATTAACATGTGATCTAAAACACAACCTCTAGTGATAATATCAGTGTGTACAATTACCCCTTTGCCCTTTATGTCTATATTGAACACAAAGCATACTTAGTGTCATCTTTGTCCAGTTCAATATTGGGCCCATGACATTTATCCTGTTATGCAGGATTGGCAAATTCCATCTAGGTCACTACTGTCCCTCAGCATGCTTTGTGAAGTACCCATTAACTGCCTTTATGGTCATCTTGTTACGGACAACGTTAGATCAGCAACAAAGCACTTGACTCCACATCTAGGGTACAAAGTGGTTTCAGGTCTAAGGGCGGCTTACACCATTATCACCATGAGAGTAACTTATGACACTTTGCATAACTTTGCATGTAGTACTCTCATAGCGGGTCAATCCGATATAAATATTACCCTTAATATTTATACCTATGTCAAGACTTGATAACTCCTTATCCCATGATCCATGAGATGCGATCATCAGTCTATCTTCATAATAGTCTTTACGCTTTAAGGTTATCCCATTTCACCATAAAGCTCGACTACGGATACTTTAAGAATAGTGTCCTTATGTTTAATAGAATCTCATGATTAAGTCACACTTAATATTTCTTTAAACGGACTATCTATTCTTGGGACTTCATTATTTTGGACTCCTACAAACATAATGAAGAAATGCCATATTTATATTCAAAGTCCTAAAGCAAATACTATGAAAATAGATTGGCTCTTAGGGCTTACTACAACACCACGATGGGAGCTGCTTGCTCGCCAAGAAATCAGAAGAAATAAATCTGCAAAAAATCTTCCATCGCAGTACGATGCATCACAACGCAACACGATGGAGTAACTTGGCGCCCAAGATGATGAAATGCACAGGATCAGTTATAAAAATAAACTAAATCTTCACATCGCAGCACGATGGCTTTATCGTATTGCGATGCCTTGCTGAGGCCCATTACGAAAACTATAAATAGAGCCTCTCAATCATTGTTTAAATCATTCAGAAATAGTAGAATACTCTCTACTATAAGGAGAGGTTCAGAGGAGCTCTATTGGGCATAATTTTCTCCCCTTACGGGAAAACTAACTCAGCAAGGTATGATTTCTTTAGCCTTTTGTATTTAGGTTATAATTCTTGTAATTTAAATATGTAGTCTTTTGTATTTATGCCTTAGGTTGTGGTGTAGAAGATGAACTCCCCTATGAATATTTGGAGTCTATGGTTGAGTCTAAGTTATAATAAATGATATTTAGTGATTGTGTTTGTTATTTACTTTCTTGCACTTTAATAACGTATTCTCGTAATCTGGCCAGATAAGCGGGAGCGCCCATAGAATTGATATTGAGTTTTGACTTAATATGGTCCGGAACTAGTAGTAAATAATGCTAGGTATATAGAGATGGTAACATCCTGAACTAGTCGTGAATGAGCGGTAAGAGGAGGAATCATGAACTAGGTGTGAGTTGAGCACTTAGAAGATGAATAGCCCGATACTAGGATCTAGAGGTGAATTGGTGAAGATTATAACGCATGTTTATAAACAACTCACTTAGTAATTAGGGTATGTGACCCATCGAGGTTAGACTCTCGTATGTACCTTAGTTATGAATGTAGGGAAACTTTAATGAACAGTGTAATAGTAAGGTAATACTACAACAAGGAGAATTCACTGCCGAACATAATCTAAGTAACTATGTAATGACAGGAATTTCTATGGTATTTTTAGTAGTATTATTAGTAGTAAAATGACCAAGACAGGCCCAAATACGAAGGAAAACCTACAAAAGCAGGAAAAAGCATCAAGAAAGAGTCCAATATGCAAAAAGACAAGAAAAAGCCTAAAAAGTGAAGAAAATGAGCATTTCATCGCAGCACGATATGTGCCATCGTGCCACGATGGGAGCTGCTTGCTCGCCAAGAAATCAGAAGAAATAAATCTGTAAAAAATCTTTCATCCCAGTACGATGCATCATAACGCAGCACGATGGAGTAGCTTGGCACCCAAGCTGATGAAATGCACAGGATCAGTTATAAAAATAAACTGAATCTTCACATCGCAGCACGATGGCTTTATCGTACTGCGATGCCTTGCTGAGGCCCATTACGAAAACTATAAATAAAGCCTCTCATTCATTGTTTAAATCATTCAGAAATAGTCGAATACTCTCTACTATAAGGAGAGGTTTAGAGGAGCTCTATTGGGCATAGTTTTCTCCCCTTACGGGAAAACTAACTCAGCAAGGTATGTTTCTTTAGGCTTTTGTATTTTGGTTATAATTCTTGTAATTTAAATATGTAGTCTTTATAATTTTGCCTTAAGTTGTGGTGGAGAAGATGAACTCCCCTATGAATATTTGGAGTCTGTGGTTGAGTCTAAGTTATAATAAATGATATTTAGTAATTGTGTTTGTTATTTACTTTCTTGCACTTTAATAACGTATTCTCGTAATCTGGCCGGATAAGTGGGAGCGCCCATAAAATTGATATTAGGTTTTGACTTAATATGGTCCGGAACTAGTAGTAAATAATGCTAGGTGTATAGAGACGGTAACATCCTGAACTAGTCGTGGATGAGCGGTTAGAGGAGGAATCATGAACTAGGTGTGAGTTGAGCACTTAGAAGATGAACAGCCCGATACTAGGATCTAGAGGTTAACTGGTGAAGATTATAATGCATGTTTATAAACAACTCACTTAGTAATTAGGGTATGTGACACATCGAGGTTAGGCTCTCGTAGGTACCTTAGTTATGAAAGTAGGGAAACTTTAATAAACATAGTGTAATAGTAACATATTACTACAACAAGGAGAATTCACTGCCGAACATAATCTAAGTAACTATGTTATACACTGATCATGCCAAATATGAAGAAGGGAGGGAGTCCAACCACCATGCCTAGCCTCCATATTTCTTGAATCTATTATTTATACATTCTGCAATTTATATTTCTGCAAAGCATTACACTTATTATATAAAAACCTTTTCCAAAAACCAAAGCGAATGCAAACTATCACAAACTTAAATAACGCTAGTGAAGCTTCGGCACGATCCCTGTGGATTCAAACTCATTCTACTCGTAGAGTGTGAATTATTACTCGACGATAGACTGGTGCACTTGCCAGACCGTAGTCAAGTTTTTGGCGCCGTTGCCGAGGATTGTGTTTACAAAGCCTTACTAGATTTATTTAAGTTTGTCAAAAAAATTTCAAAAATACCAAAAAAATTAAAAAATCAAAAATCTTGTTGATGATTGTGGATTTTGATCTGTGAAAGTTCTGGCTAAGGATAAGTCTTGGTATTTAAGTGATCCATTGTGATCCACCTCACTTACCTGGGAATTTTCATAGTGAGAAAGGCACATGAGACAAACCAAAAATAGTTCACAAAAATTTTTATCCCAGTGCTACTGAGGTATTTTGTTAAAAGTGCATGCAGACAGGTACTTAATAGCTAAGGATTACAAGGAGCTGGCAACAACAAAAATTAAAGACAGCATTCTCACAGGAAAACTCTCAAACTGATGAGAGATGGAGCAAAAGTGAAAAAGAGAAGCTGCAACCAAAAAGTCAATGATCAGAAGGATCATTTGACTAAAGCTTCCCCAGGAAGAAAGAGAAAGGGCTGTTACAGGAGTGGTTCGAATATACGGGAACCACTAGAATGATGACAAGAGAGTAGAGAAAGGCGATCAGCGGTATACTACTACAATCAGGAGAATCAATCTGCAAAGTAACCTCAGGGGAACAAACAGAGACATGCACGAATATAAGTTTGGGGTGAAATAACTGAGTTCTATGAAACTGCACCGGTAAAATAGTCGCCAATCGGATAGTTGAGGATATGGTGAACAGACCTGGTCCTGCCTGACAGTAATTAATGAAAAAGAAAGATGGTCAGTGTTTCAAGCTGGAACAAAGAAGCACAATAGAGAGAGACATGCGAACCTATCCTCTATAATGGAGGAAATGCCTCAAGCTAATGAGAGGCTAAACAAGCGTTGCTTGGGAGGCAACCCAAGGATAAGTATTTAATTTCAGTATTTTCAATTCAGTAATTTCAATTCAGTTTTTCAATTCAATAAAGTATACTATGGAATTCCGCATGTCATTTTCATTTATTTAACCCCTTATTCAAACTTATAAAAAATTAAATAACTGTTTCTTGTTTATTATCTAGTGTATGATAAACTGTTATAGGTAAGATTGCGGCGAAGTAAGTTATAAATCTTGATGAGACGAATTTCACACCTTCATATAGAAAACCAAAGGTGATTGCTCCGAAGTGCGAAGTTCGGGGGACAGAGAGATGAGTGATGAAGCTGATGTCTGTGAGATAAGTGTTCAATTTTCAGATACCTAAGCCATGTGATGATTTGAGCCAAATATTTCCAAACGGTGTTACTACTTTCTTTCAAATTACTATGAGAGTACTGTGCACTTGTTTATTTTCTAGAACTTGCTCTAATTCTCTGCTGACTGGTTAATTTGATATTATATGCATTGAGGCAATTGTTTGTTATAACCCAGAGCCTTTTTCAAGACACCCTTATAATACTATATCCTTTGCTAGCCAATTTTGAGCCGTAAAAAAATAATTATCCCCTTTGTTTTGGTGACAAACCACGATACAAGCCTATAGACCAGAAAAACAATGAAATTACCCTCTTTGGAGTTAGGTAATAGTTCTCAAAGTCTTGGCAACAAAATAAGTTTGGGGTTGCTCATGGAACTAGCAACGTTTAAGTTTGGGGTGGGTATACGGAGAACTCTCACTACAAAAAGAAAAAAATAAATGAAAAGAGATGGGAAAACATCAAAAATTCCCTAAAAAAATAGTCTCTTAAAAAAAATAAAAAAGAGCCAAAGGGCAAAAGAAAGTGATAGAAAAGAATCATACAAAGACACATCCGGTTCTTAATCTCCGATACCAACACAATAAAGGCACCCTAAGGAACAAAAGTTGCGTACACAAAAAGGAACGACAAAATAGAACTTAACTCCAAATGTTTAGCCTACTATTCCCAAAAATGTCCTACCATGACCTAAGCCAAGTTATAACCCTGAAAAGACCTCCAATAATGCATGTATATTGAATTTTGACTGGTTTCTTAGAGTTCTTGCAAGCCTATGGTAAAATGGCAGGTTGTGCGATGATTGAGAGATAACCCTTTCAACTATGAGCGAAAAACACAAATGTGAGAGAGAGAAAAAGTTGAACATGGACTCTTGTGGGCATTTATCCGATTTGCTACTATTGACGTCTCCTGAGCCTAGCAGGACTGAGCATGATCGCGGCGGTAAGAAATCAGCGGTACCATTGCTGAAATATAAAGCAAGGTTGTGAAATTCCTATCATCTTTATTTATCTCTTATTTTTCTAACGATCTTGTCTGACAGCATGTTACTTGAGGACAAGCAACAGTTTAAGTTTGGAGTTGTGATGACAGGAATTTCTATGGTATTTTTAGTAGTATTATTAGTAGTAAAATGACCAAGACAGGCCCAAATACGAATGAAAACCTACAAAAGCGGGAAAAAGCATCAAGACAGAGTCCAAGATGCAAAAAGACAAGAAAAAGCCCAAAAGTGAAGAAAATGAACATTCTATCGCAGCACGATGTGTGCCATCGTGCCACGATGGGAGCTGCTTACTCGCCAAGAAATCAGAAGAAATAAATCTGCAAAAAATCTTCCATCGCAGTACGATGCATCACAACGCAGCACGATGGAGTAACTTGTCGCCCAAGTTGATGAAATGCACAGGATCAATTATAAAAATAAACTGAATCTTCGCATCGCAGCACGATGGCTTCATCGTACTGCGATGCCTTGCTGATGCCCATTACGAAAACTCTAAATAGAGCCTCCCATTCATTGTTTAAATCATTCAGAAATAGTAGAATACTCTCTACTATAAGGAGAGGTTCAGAGGAGCTCTATTGGGCATAGTTTTCTCCCCTTACGGGAAAACTAACTCAGCAAGGTATGTTTCTTTAGGCTTTTGTATTTAGGTTATAATTCTTGTAATTTAAATATGTAGTCTTTATAATTATGCTTGGAGTCTGTGGTTGAGTCTAAGTTATAATAAATGATATTTAGTAATTGTGTTTGTTATTTATTTTCTTGCACTTTAATAACGTATTCTCGTAATCTGGCCGGATAAGCGGGAGCGCCCATAGAATTGATATTAGGTTTTGACTTAATATGGTCCGAAACTAGTAGTAAATAATGCTAGGTGTATAGAGACGGTAACATCCTGAACTAGTTGTGAATGAGCGGTTAGAGGAGGAATCATGAATTAGGTGTGAGTTGAGTACTTAGAAGATGAACAGACCGATACTAGGATCTAGAGGTTAATTGGTGAAGATTATAATGCATGTTTATAAACAACTCACTTAGTAATTAGGGTGTGTGACACATCGAGGTTAGGCCCTCGTAGGTACCTTAGTTATGATTGTAGGGAAGCTTTAATAAACATAGTGTAATAGTAAGGTATTACTACAACAAAGAGAATTCACCACCGAACATAATCTAAGTAACTATGTTATACACCGATCATGCCAAATATGAAGAAGGGAGGGAGTCCAGCCACCATGCCTAGCCTCTATATTTCTTGAATATATTATTTATACATTCTGCAATTTATATTTCTGCAAAGCATTACGCTTATTTTACAAAAAACCTTTTCCAAAAACCAAAGCGAATGCAAACTATCACAAACTTATATAACGCTAGTGAAACTTCGGCACAATCCCTGTGGATTCGAACTCATTCTACTCGTAGAGTGTGAATTATTACTCGACGACAGACTGGTGCACTTGCCAGACCGTAGTCACTATGTTATACACCGGTCATGCCAAATATGAAGAAGGGAGGGAGTCCAACCACCATACCTAGCCTCTATATTTCTTGAATCTATTATTTATACATTCTATTATTTATATTTCTGCAAAGCATTACGCTAATTTTATAAAAATCTTTTCAAAAACCAAAGCGAATGCAAACTATCACAAACTTAAATAACGCTAGTGAAGCTTCGGCACGATCCCTGTGGATGCGAACTCATTCTACTCGTAGAGTGTGAATTATTACTCGACGACAGACTAGTGCACTTGCCAGACCGTAGTCATAAACCAAAACTCTTCCCTGTGTTAGCAAAACTTAGTTAGACCTCATCCTTGTCACATTAACTTCTAAGATTCCAACTTGACTAGACTATTCCAAGATTATTGAACATTAATGTTCTCAATGGAACGAGTACACTCCCTCTAATGGGAACCAATATTTAAACTCAACCACTAGAGATTCAGTTTTAGCCTATTGAATAGAATCCTTTATTAGCAATATCGTACCCGAGAAAACGCCTTAAGTGGCACCACTCTTAT
Organism: Trifolium repens; assembly: GCA_030408175.1. Classification (NCBI taxonomy): domain Eukaryota; kingdom Viridiplantae; phylum Streptophyta; class Magnoliopsida; order Fabales; family Fabaceae; genus Trifolium; species Trifolium repens. The sequence goes on along the minus strand of CP125848.1, from coordinate 36,103,281 downwards.
GTTCCTAAAATTATTGACCCAGTGTAGTGGACCTGTCAGACAACGCAGCAATAGAAACTTCAAATCGAACTACCCAAGCTAGCGAAACCAAATTAGAACACGAGTATATTCTATATTTCTTCGAAGTTACCTCATTAGACTACCATTTAGAATGCCCTTAACTAAGTTACTTCGACATTTCAACTCGTAACAACATTCCTACCTCACCACTAAGAGTCAAGTTTCATTTAGTACAACAATTAGGAATTACCTTTTTAACAACATCAGTCTTTAGCAGTGAATCCCCAGATCTTTATAAACCGAACATTGACCATATTAACCGTTAGAGATCACTTGTAACACCATGAGTCACCTAAGCTAGATTAGAGAACACAATCATCGAATAATTAGAGGCCAATAATAGGACCTTATCACATGAGTATAATCAAGCACCGAACCATCGTAGGCTAAGCCTTGATTAAATACCAGTTAAGAATCATCGTTAGCACTATCAGACAACAAAGTCAATCCGTTGAGTCTTATCTCTAGATAGTTTAGAGACCGACAATTCAAATTAATACTAGTTTGACCTTAACCCAACAAGATCATATATATAACTACTTAGCTAAGAAGTTAGTAGAATTAGTTGACCGTACATATGAGAGTTGTCCATCCATTATCCTTAGGTTAGTAAATCAGTATTATAGACCAACTGATTACCCAGTTCATGAATTATGCTTTAGTACCAGACAGTAGAAGACACGACCTGAAGAGGATAACAAATAAGAGACTCTATTAGTGACACTAATCACCTAGACTAATCTTTTAGGTATATATTAGTTAACCAGAGACAAGTAATTAAGTTTAACCTTAGCTTCAGCCAACCGCCGACACTCTCACATGTTCAGACTTGTCAGCCAAGAGACTATTAGAATCAGTTAAATCTTCCTATGTGAGCACTGCCAGCAAGAAACTTGAGTGAAAACCTAGTTGTACTTACCTGAGAGAACTAGAAGAAGTAGAATTGTGGAACATAAGTCTGAACCCAGTAGGAGATAAACTCCCAATCACCTTTAACTCATAAGGATCCTTATTCAGTCAATTCGTCAACCCGAACGCTGTTCAATTCGACGTTCACAAGTCTTGGAACACTAAGAACATGTGTACTCTCTAAACTTGTCTGATTATGTCTCAGATGGGTAAATCTTTCCCGTATTTTAAATACTTGCCCGTCAGGTGCTAAGCACAAATTCAATTAAGATGCAACTTCCCAAATTTTTTGGACGTCAGTCAGTCACACGAATTGTGTAGAATGACACTTCTAAGTAATCATGTTCCTTGCCTTCAGTCTTTCAGTTATGCCGTTAGCAACTCCATCATATTCGTGGGAGTCGGTCACTCTTGAGGAACCACAGGTAAGATAGGCTCAATTTCTCGCTCGTTGATAGATCTGTTATTCAACATTCTCAGTTGTTCTGATACAAATGATTTAGCTCAGTCCCATCAACTCAGTTAAACTTCGTGCACTCGAATCAGGTAATCAGTTCTTCAATATAATTAGTTATCTATCTCTTCATAGACTTATCAGCCAAATTCAGAATTAAGTTCGAATCATTCCCAATTCAGTGAAATTAAGTTATATTAGTAACATCAGTGTTAAGAATTCGAACCTTTCAGTTCCGTTTTCTAGAATCAGGTTAGATCAGTGTGTTAACCTTGAGTATCTCTGCCCGAACGTTTCAATCTTCCAAAATCATTTTCTGTGACCTTATGAGACCAAGTGTTAAGCCCGAATACCTTGACCAGAATATTTCAACTTTAAGTTTAGTTATCTACAACGGGTTCAGGTAAGTGTAAGTGTTAATTGCTCGTTTAGAGGGATATATCATCGTCCTTGGAAACCATTTCGTATTTTAGTGATCAATTAGTTATTTCAGTAAATCATCTTAAGCCGAGCAAATTCGATTCAGCCTCAGCTTTGCAAGTTCAAATCTTACGTGTGCAATCAGCCAAGTTCTCATCTGATTACTTTAGCCTAGTTCCATACATTAGTTACCAGTGAAGGACTTCAAGCAAGATTAACCATTAACCCTAAGAGAAAATCTGAACCTAAACGCATCTGCATGTTAGATGTGCAACTCGATCACCGTGTTGTGCCAGAATGGATTAAAATTGTAGGTGGGATTTTATTGGATAACTATGGATTCGCCTGCGGATGACTCTAACTCGTTGGCAAAGGAATCTGTAGTATTTAGACAATTTTCCACTTGTTTTATATTTCGATCGATCCTGGAGCATTTAGACAACGCACACGATACAATGGTACATATAACGTGTCAGGCACTGTAGTATTCGGAAAGTACTTTAGTAGTTAGTAGTGAGAACAATCATAGGAAAGAGAGATTTTGGATTTGTCAGTATCAATACCAAGTTTATACCCTCTAGTGAATCATAACATCAACCAGGCCAGATACCGACCTACCAAGTTAGTTGATTGTGGAATTAATACCGATAGGAATGGAAGTAGATTAATAGTAGAAGGAATGTAAGATAGTTGCGACAAGATGGTGTAAGACCGTGCTCAGAGATTATATTAGTAAGAAGTGAATCAGAGTGCGCAGCACGAGCTCAATTGAGAATGTGAGTAATCATTAGCCAATAACCCCTAAGAGAGAAAGGTATTATTCCAAGAGATTGAATGCAATTGACATGAGAATAGGTGAAACCTATAAATCGGACGCAGATATAAACAATGGATCTGTTGTTCGAATCTCATTGACAACAATAATCTAATTTTTATAATATTTTAATTTTATTGAAAGCTACTATCTTTTTGTAGAAAAAGCAATCTCTTTTTTTTATAATAAAAAACTACCTTATTATTACTTCAATTAACAATCAAAAGTTTATATTTTTATCAATCAAGAGTTTTTTTTTTATGTCAATTTTTTTGAAGAAGCACTCAATTAGAGCTTCTATAATTTTTTTTTTTTTGTAGAAAATTGTAACATTCCAAATTAATTAATAGAAGAATATTAATTAATTAATATCATTGGGGTCTAAATGGGACTTAAGTGACCAAAACCATTTCCTTTTCATTCCACTTTCAAAAACAAAACAGGAAGCAGACCTTCCTCTCTTCTCCCTCACGAACTCATACTCCAATCCAACCTCTTAGTGCTAAATTAACTCCAAACTTCACATGCAATTCAAGAATTAGACTCCTTGGACCTCAAGAATCAAGGTAAGCATCTCAACAAACACTCCTGCCTCTTTAATTTGTTCTCACGCCCAAAACCCCCTTTCTAACCCTCTCTGCTGCAAATTTCTTCTCATGGACTGCATGTGTAAGATTCGTGGTACTGTTGTGATGGGTTGTTGTTCTGAAAACAGAGATTAGGGGATATTGGACATAAGGTAGTCAATGGAAGTTTTGGAACATTGGAGTTTGGAGGTTCTACTCAAACCATCAATAAGGATGTTTCTCAAGCATGGTTGATAACTCTTAGCTGACAGTGCTTGGATTAAATTGTTGTCGATGCTGATTTATAAGTTGACGTAAGAAAGAAGTCAATCTCCATCTCTAACTCCATGCATGTTCATGAGCCTCCATTTTACTTAACTCAAATATCTATTCTTGCTCTTACTTGAAATTGTCATTTCATGTGTCATTCCTCCTGAGTTATGAGCTTTGAAGTGTTGAAAAAAATCATGGGTACAGATGTGAATGAAGAAACAGCACATCAGCAGAAGCGGCGTTGTCACTGAGTAACTCGCCTAGCGAGCAACTCACTCGCCATGGCAAGTTTGACAGGACAGCAGTGCCAGTTGTGTTGTCTTGCCTTAATTCGTGCTATTTTCCACATGTTGTAAGGTAAGAAAATCAGAGCAATTCCTTGTATTTATGATCATTCCATTTCCTTAAGTGATTAAATGCCTCTCATGCCTTACCATTCTTACTCTTGGAGGTTGCTTTTGAGCTTTCAATGGAGGACATTGGCCAAGAACTGATGCATAGAGACTACATGATTACAGCTTGTTCGAGCTTCTGAGTTAATCTCTTCATGTGGGTTCTTAGGCTAGTTTAGTTAGTTTCCCCAAAACATCAAAATTGCATGATAACTTAGGAAATTAGGGAAATTGTTGTGTGAGGGGAATTAACTCCCAAATCTCCCTCCATTCTGTCGTATATTATGTGTTTTATTTTACTGCACTGATTTAAATGAGGATTGTAGGTGTCTCCATTGAAAAATTATGATTTTCGCAAAACATGGTGTTTTCTGTGTGAACTCGCCATAGCGAGTAGCTAGCGAGTATTTATGGCGAGCTGGGTTTCTAGGCTGATGATACTTGCCGTGGCGAGCTCCTGCTCGCCTAGCGAGTTGATTTAGGCTAGGACCTATAATCTAGCCATGGCGAGCTGGTGACTCGCCATAGCGAGCTGGCGACTCGCCATAGCGAGCTTGTACAGAACTGACCTGCATTTTTCTAACAAAGTCTTACACACTCGTTTTATATCCTCATCAGAGTCAGATAGTTTGCAGTAATGTAATTAATATAATGTCGAACAGAATGTTAATCACAAATAATTTATAGGGTATAACTTAGGAAATTAAATTAGTTTGTATGCTCCCCGGGTTTGGGAATTATGGTAGTATGAATAATTAAGAAATTAGATAGTATCAGTCAATCATCAGCGATTTGTGATGTCGCGCTATGGACTCCCAATGGGATAATCCATTAGGATATGATATTGTGAGCTGCATGTCGTGACCGAATCGGTTGACGGATATGACAGGCCTCTAAGACCTGCTCACCTCAGAGTGTCCTTGTGTTTAAAATGAATATGAGTTTGATAATCCGTGTTACACCCTTATTTTATGCTATTATGTTATGACAAGATTAATTATGTTATGACTGATTAGGTTCCCCCGGTGTAGTCACCTTTAGGAGGGTAGTAGGACTCACTGAGGCTTAGTAGTCTCACCCCACTCCAAATCAATCTTTTTAGGTAAACAGGTTATCCATGGCAAGGACCAGGTAGGAGACTGACAGTTGGAGTCGAGCTTGGAGTGTCAGCCTAGAACATTTTATTCTTCTTTTTGTTTTAGTTTCATCTGTGTTTCTTAGAATCTTATTCTTTTTCCGCTGTATTATTTAAGTTCATCACTTATTGTGAACAATTCTTGTAATTCAGTTGTTTATTCAGTAAATTATTTGTACTCAGATCCATTTATTTATGTCTTGACTAAATATTCTATAGATATTTTAGTTGGGGCGTTATAAAAATGGTGTAGAATGAGAATTGGAAAACACTTCCCACCACCCACTATTAAAAATACATTTTGACTAATTAAAATTTGAATGCCGACTGGGAAAGAAGTTATATTTTGTGTTCATTATTGTAATTACTAGACACTAACTATAACGCCCCAACTAAAATACCTAGAATATTTAGTCGAGACATACATAATGGAATCTGAGTACAAATAAATTCCTGAATTTAATTAAACAAGATACAACTTGTTTCAGATACAATGTAACCGATGAATAAAAATACAGCGGAATCAATAAGGTTTTAAGATAAACAGGATAAGACTAAAACAAAGATGAAGACTACAATCTTCAAATCTGATGAATCAAGCTCAGCTCCAATCATCAGCTCCGTCCTGGTCCTTGCTCCGGTTAACCTGTCTACCTAAAAAAAAATGGTTTGGAGTGGGGTGAGACTACTAAGCCTCAGTGAGTCCTACTACCCTCCTAAGGTGACTACACCGGGGGAAACCTAATCAGTCATACATACTAACATATTATCATAAATCATAAGCATAAATAAATGTGTAACACAGAAACATATCTTATTCATTTTAACACTCGGACACTCTGAGGTGAGCAGGTCTCAGAGGCCTGCCATATCCGTCAACCGATTCGGTCACGGCATGAAGCTCACATAGTCATAACCTAATGGATTATCCCATTGGGAGTCCATAGTGCGATATAATTCGCTCTTATTTGACTGATACTAAATTGAGTTATTACTACCATGAGTTTACCAAATCCCGGGGAACATGCATTTCTAAATTCCCTAAGTTATACCCTAAGTTTATCTGTGATTAACATACTGTATAACATTATATAATTGTGCTACTGCAAGTGTATTCAACTTAGATGAGGATCTAAAACGAGTGCTGAAGGTAATTTACAAAAATCAGAAAAAGCTGCTGTACTGTCAAGCTCGCCTGGCGAGTTGTCACTCGCCATGGCGAGTTGTTACAGGTCATGTTCTGTGTAAGCTCGCTGTGGCGAAGGGCAGCTCGCCATGGCGAAATTATAGGTCCTGAACCAATTCCGCTCGCCTCGGCGAGTTGTTACTCGCCAGGGCGAGGTTCATCAGCCTGAAGAACCCAGCTCGCCATGATTGCTCGCCCTGAGCTCGCTGTGGCGAGTTCACTCAGAACCTGCCCTGTTTTACGAAAAATCACATTTTAACAGTTTTAACACCTACAATCCTCATTCTAAGTCATGCCATTACACAATGTATATAATATAGAACAGAATGGAGAGGAATTTGGGAGCTAATCCCTCTCACACAACAATTTCCCTAATCTTAAGTTAACATGCAAAGTTTTGTAATTTGGGAAATCTAACTAACTAAACTTAAGAACCCACCTGGTAAATGAAGCTTTAGCACGCCTCTGGGCTCTACTAAATCAGCTACTGCAACCTCCCTAGCAACCCACGAACTGACTTGATGATTTTGGAATTTTGACACTTTGAAACCCTTATAATTGAACTACGAATTTGAGGCTTGATTGATGATGATTCAGTGGAATGTAGAGGTGTATTTATAGTGTTATTCTCTGGTGTTTCAACAGTAGCGGTTTTGTTTCACTCTTGCCTTGCATGTGTTTCTATTGGGTGAAGAAGTGGTGATAGGAAGTTGTTGTTGTTTTTGGGCGTGGAAGAGAAGAGAGAGTGGGGAGTATTGTTTTCAGATTTCTGAAGTGAAAAACAATGAATGAGTGAAGCTTAGTTGCATGCTAGTTAGTGGATTGAGAGTGAGTGGAACAATGACTCATTGCATGAGTGAGGTGTTGGCCTAAGGATTCAAAATGAAGTGGGTGGAAACATGAGTCATAGAGGTGAGTCATAAGAGGGAAGATTGAATTTGCTTAAGTTAATTAATCATAAAGTAGGTTTTAAAGTACTAATTGTGTAGCCTAGATTTAATTTGAAGTTACTAGCTCACACATAATACAATTTAATCCCATGATTTATTTAATTAACACCACTAATTAATTTAGAAAATTAGGCGATAGCTCTAATTAAAATTAATTAGGTAATTTAGAATGTGGGATATTACAACCTACCCCCCTTAAGGAAATTTCGTCCTCGAAATTAAGAATTTTACCTCGAAAACAAGTACGGATAACTCTTCCGCATGTCTGACTCCAGTTCCCACGTGAATTCACCGTCAGGAGACTGAGCCCATTCAACTTTGACAATTGGAATCCTCTTGTTCCGAAGTATTTTAGCATCACGTTCAGCAATCCGAACTGGATCCGGCTGATAAGTTAGATCTGGCTGGAGATCGATTAGTTCAAGTTCCACTGGCTGATAAGGATTAGGAATATACTTCCGTAATTGAGATACATGAAACACGTCGTGTAACCCTGACATAGATGGAGGAAGAGCTAACTGATAGGCTACAGGACCGACGCGTCGAAGGATCTGATAAGGTCCTCGAAATTCAGGATTCTTTCATTCCACAGCAGTGTAGGTTGTTTAGATTTGCGTCTGGAACTACACTTCGTCCATTCTTCGGTTTAAGGTGCACAATCCTTTGGAATAAAACTTTCCTCTCTCAGGGGTTACTGGCCAAAGGTTATCCTTACATTCTTAAAGGTTCCAGTGTTGTGCATTCTGATTCGAGTACTCAATGTCACCTTCTAGCAGCGCCATGCTACCTTAGTTTAGTCTCATACTCTTCTACTTCTACTACGGTTAAGCTTCTTTTACTACGTTCAACATCGTTTCCCAGTACCTCACTGTCTTAGAAGGTCGGTATCTGGCTCGGTTGGTACACACTTAACTAGGGGTCAAAACTGCGCGCTCTGATGGGCATCATTCAGATCAGTCCTTCTACAGACGTTTTTCCTTTCCGATCACCTTCTTGCATAACACGTCGTCTGTACATCTGTACCACGGTGTCGTCTACTACTCCAGGATCGATTTAAATATAAAACGAGTGGAAAATTGTCTAAACACTACCGACTCTTCTGCAAACGAGTCAGACTCGCCCGCAGACGAACCTATAGTTGTCCGATAAAATCTCACTTACAATTTAATCCATCCTGGCCCAACACAGTGATCAAGTTGTACTTCCAACATGCGTATGCACTTAGGTTCAGATCATCTCTTGGAGTTAGGGTCATTCTCGTTCAAGGTCCTTCGCTGATATGTATTGCACGAGGCTTGTCTAATCGGTCGGGTTCCATACTTGGCTAATAGAACACTCTGGATTTGCTCTTGTATTACTCAGGCTGAAAAGGTTGGCAAAGCTTAAGACGGTAGGCTGAACTAACCGACGTATCCTTATGATAACAGTACAAATTCGTTTAACATGAATCATTACCCTAATGAGTAATTAATTCATTCACTCAGGTGAACTGGCTGAAGAGGTCTAGGCTTAGAATCGGAGTATCCGGGTCAAGTTACTCAGGCTTAACACATAGTCTCACAAGGTTACGATAGACAAGGCTGAATGGTCGAACATACGGCAGAGACACTATAAATCAACACGATAATCTAATCATGAGTTTTGGAAGGAATTGAAAGGCTCGGATTCTCAATACTGGTGTCGTTAGAGCGACTGAATTTCTCAGAATTGAAATTAACTATGATCTTAACTCTGAATTTGGCTGGAAGGTTCCGACGAATACGGTCAACCAACTAAGTTGAGAACACCGGTTATATGGTTTGAATTGTACGAAGTCCAAATGACTTGCTGACACTGAGCGACGTCATTTATGTCAGAACAGATGAGGTTATTACTTAACCGACCAATTAACAACCGAGAGTTGAATTGGAAGCTATTCGTGGATCCTTAGGAGCAACTGATTTCCACGAATACGAAGGAGTTGCTTAACAGCTTAGCTGAAAGACTGAAAACATAGAGTAAGACTACTTAAGAGTGATGCTTTACGAAATCCGCGCGACTGGCTGACATCGGTAAGTTTGGGTAGCTGCATCTGATTAGGATTTGCGTGACGTACTTGATTGACAGGCAGCTTTAAACACAAGGAATCATATGCGTCTGATGCGTTACTTCAGGCAAGTTAGGGTGAATACACGTTCATAGTGTTCCAAGGACTACGGACGTGGAATAGAACATTGCTCGGCTCGACTCGACGGCTAAATGAAGGTCTGAGTATACAAATGTAACTGATGATTGGTCTCCTTCTGGGTTCAGGCCTATACTCTACAGTTCTACTTCCTATTTTTTTTTTCAGGCTAGGACAATAAAGTCTTTACTCAGGCTTCTAGCTAGCTAAGTCTCACAGGGAGGTTTAACTCTGTTTGATAATCTCTCAGTTGACAGGTGCTGAAATAGTTGAGGTTGTTGATGTCTGGTGGAATTAACTTACACTTAATTCTCCTTTCCCTGGGTAAGTAATATGTATATATATGGCTGGAAGACTGATCTAGGTGTTTATTGTCTCTAGTACGGTCTCTCAGACGTTACATTCTTCAGGACATGTCTCCTACGGTTTGATACTAAAGCTTTGATAGAGACGGCTGATTGTGTCTAAGCCTTGAACTGGTTAGCTAGCAGATTTCTACTACATACTACAAATCTAATGATGACTGGATGGCAACTCCCATGTATGATTTAACCATCACTACTGATTTCTCAACTAACTGGTTCGGAGGTTTGAATACGTTTAGAAAAAGGTCAATCCCAATATGAAACTGAGCTTCCGGTCTCTAAGCTATATAATGACAAGGTAATTACGGATCGACTCGGCAACTAGTAGTGCTAACGGTAATACTTAACGGTTATACCAACTAAACTTAATCTGATGCGACTACTGGTGATCAATGATAGGTTAATCCAAGTCACTGATATCTGAAAGAATAATCTTAGGTGTTTACTTAATAGGTTCACGGTAAGAGAATACAAGATGTAGGTGTTCTAGAGGATAATCTAATAAAATGACATGGAAGGAGTATTGGAATGTGCTTGTGTTCTATTCTTGGTTTCTCTTAACTTATGTGGTTCATCTTGAAGTCTCTTTTGCTGAGATATCTAACAGGTTAACTATATTGAGTTTCTAATCTAGGAACATAGGGTAATGATATCTAATGTGTATCCTTATGTACGGTATTTCCAGAAAGGGGATTTCTAGTTTTTGATGCAAGGCATGTTAAACCTACTTGGTAAGGTTCTGTTGTTAACTTCTAATTGTTTGATGATAATGTTCTATAGATTAGCTTGGTGGCTTGTATGGTTACTAGAGATTTACTATCTGTCAAACTTCTGGGTACCTAAGGGTTCCTGTCTCGCACTAGGCGACTAGTGGTTTAGGGAGAAAGTTTGGATTTTAAACCTCTACTGCTAAATGTTGCTTAAGTCCTTATTTGATTCCTATTACAATGATGTACGTCAGGTCCACTATACTAAGTTTGCTTATTCTAGTTACTTATATATGTGCTAATACTTAGTGTGTCACGTTGGATGTGGTACCACTAAAAGGAAAGTCTAACTGCTGTGATTAGTCAAGGCTGAATCTTCGTTGGTCCAATTCAGGTATGGACTTCTAAGAGTTAAGGGAGTTTACCTAAGGCTACCTAACTTTTAAACATATAGGAGCTTCTCACTTACTCTGGATAATTAGACTTTTAGCAACAGGCTTGGTTTACTAATTCCTATTTCAAGTGTTGGTTTTCCATAAGGAAGTACGTCCTCGTTCCATTGAGAACCTTAAGGTTTGATAATCTTGGGATAGGCTTAGCTAAATAGGGATTTCAAATTAATTGAACAGGTATGAGGTCTGGCTAAGTTTCTCCTAATATCGATGAATCTTTCTCACTTGTGCTAAAACCCGGTAGATAAGATGGTAAGATCATGTAAGGGTTGGAGACTTATCTTTAAGGTTAAAACAGCTGGACAGGGAGTGAGGCAGAAACTTGTAACAGCAATAGCCTGCTAAACTCACTACAGCGAGTGATTACTCGCTAAGCGAGTAAGACAGAATTGGGGAAAGATTATTATGTGGTCTCCAACTTCTACTTTAGCACATCACTCATAATTCCCAAGTATTAACTGGATTGATTGACTGCCTACTGGTATAGATTGTTGATGGTCTCCTAAACTTGGTTGGACTTAGCTCCTAATAGGGTAGGGTAATTCTAGGCTCAGGAAATTCACCTGACACACTGTGTCAGTGGAATGTTGTTGTGCACTGCGCACTTCAGCCTTAAGGATATACTCACTTCCCTTCAATCTACAACTGAACTCATGTCTTGTGTTACGCGACTTACTTCTGTGGCACCATCTGCCACTGTCCCAAAATCCACTTATAAGGTTTTCCTCCAGTGACAGCTCCTTGATTGCGTTTCACTACGATGTTAACGCTGGAATTTCCGAGTTCACTTCAGTTCTAAACCATAATACACTGCCTACCATACACAATACTGAGTTGATCAGGCTCAGCACGTGACAGTTTCAGCGTAAACAGTCCAGATCCAAAGGGTCTGTATTGTTTAGGAAGGAATTGTTCTGACTCATGGCAAGGTCCGATACTGAATCGACCTGCTCTGATACCAATTATAACGCCCCAACTAAAATACCTAGAATATTTAGTCGAGACATACATAATGGAATCTGAGTACAAATAAATTCCTGAATTTAATTAAACAAGATACAACTTGTTTCAGATACAATGTAACCGATGAATAAAAATACAGCGGAATCAATAAGGTTTTAAGATAAACAGGATAAGACTAAAACAAAGATGAAGACTACAATCTTCAAATCTGATGAATCAAGCTCAGCTCCAATCATCAGCTCCGTCCTGGTCCTTGCTCCGGTTAACCTGTCTACCTAAAAAAAAATGGTTTGGAGTGGGGTGAGACTACTAAGCCTCAGTGAGTCCTACTACCCTCCTAAGGTGACTACACCGGGGGAAACCTAATCAGTCATACATACTAACATATTATCATAAATCATAAGCATAAATAAATGTGTAACACAGAAACATATCTTATTCATTTTAACACTCGGACACTCTGAGGTGAGCAGGTCTCAGAGGCCTGCCATATCCGTCAACCGATTCGGTCACGGCATGAAGCTCACATAGTCATAACCTAATGGATTATCCCATTGGGAGTCCATAGTGCGATATAATTCGCTCTTATTTGACTGATACTAAATTGAGTTATTACTACCATGAGTTTACCAAATCCCGGGGAACATGCATTTCTAAATTCCCTAAGTTATACCCTAAGTTTATCTGTGATTAACATACTGTATAACATTATATAATTGTGCTACTGCAAGTGTATTCAACTTAGATGAGGATCTAAAACGAGTGCTGAAGGTAATTTACAAAAATCAGAAAAAGCTGCTGTACTGTCAAGCTCGCCTGGCGAGTTGTCACTCGCCATGGCGAGTTGTTACAGGTCATGTTCTGTGTAAGCTCGCTGTGGCGAAGGGCAGCTCGCCATGGCGAAATTATAGGTCCTGAACCAATTCCGCTCGCCTCGGCGAGTTGTTACTCGCCAGGGCGAGGTTCATCAGCCTGAAGAACCCAGCTCGCCATGATTGCTCGCCCTGAGCTCGCTGTGGCGAGTTCACTCAGAACCTGCCCTGTTTTACGAAAAATCACATTTTAACAGTTTTAACACCTACAATCCTCATTCTAAGTCATGCCATTACACAATGTATATAATATAGAACAGAATGGAGAGGAATTTGGGAGCTAATCCCTCTCACACAACAATTTCCCTAATCTTAAGTTAACATGCAAAGTTTTGTAATTTGGGAAATCTAACTAACTAAACTTAAGAACCCACCTGGTAAATGAAGCTTTAGCACGCCTCTGGGCTCTACTAAATCAGCTACTGCAACCTCCCTAGCAACCCACGAACTGACTTGATGATTTTGGAATTTTGACACTTTGAAACCCTTATAATTGAACTACGAATTTGAGGCTTGATTGATGATGATTCAGTGGAATGTAGAGGTGTATTTATAGTGTTATTCTCTGGTGTTTCAACAGTAGCGGTTTTGTTTCACTCTTGCCTTGCATGTGTTTCTATTGGGTGAAGAAGTGGTGATAGGAAGTTGTTGTTGTTTTTGGGCGTGGAAGAGAAGAGAGAGTGGGGAGTATTGTTTTCAGATTTCTGAAGTGAAAAACAATGAATGAGTGAAGCTTAGTTGCATGCTAGTTAGTGGATTGAGAGTGAGTGGAACAATGACTCATTGCATGAGTGAGGTGTTGGCCTAAGGATTCAAAATGAAGTGGGTGGAAACATGAGTCATAGAGGTGAGTCATAAGAGGGAAGATTGAATTTGCTTAAGTTAATTAATCATAAAGTAGGTTTTAAAGTACTAATTGTGTAGCCTAGATTTAATTTGAAGTTACTAGCTCACACATAATACAATTTAATCCCATGATTTATTTAATTAACACCACTAATTAATTTAGAAAATTAGGCGATAGCTCTAATTAAAATTAATTAGGTAATTTAGAATGTGGGATATTACACTGACCCATGCATTGCACGGTTTAGGTTGAGTGATAGAGATACGATTTAAATTTCTATAATAAAAAATTGCAAAAAGAAAATAACAAAATAAAATGTAAACATAAATTTGGGAATGATAAAGTTGTAAAAAACTATCGACATAGAAATTTTTTAAAAAAAATTTAATTCGGATGGTGTTAATGATAATTTACAAACAAATTGGACATCTTTTCTTTATCTTTTCATTCTCTCTTATTTCATTGAGAGGATTGATATCAACATATAAAGAGTTAATTAATTATTTCAACTTATATACATATTAATCAATAAAAACTACTACTGAAAAGTAAACAAAAAAAAACTACTATTAAAAGATTAACAAACATTTAAAATAACATAAATTTATATTATAATCGATATATACATATAGAACTCTAATACTTGTTTTCCATCAAAAAATTCTAATACTTGGTGAGATAACAACATTTCTCGCTAAATTCGCTAAAATTAGAGACACCATTGTATTATTTATGAAACTCAACTTGACAAACAAATAGTAAAAAAAATAGAAATTAATGCATACTTGATTCTTAACCCGTTTTTTAGATTAAATATAATTCATTCAATCATTAGCTAGTTAATAGTCGTCAAGCCAATAACAATGAGGGCGTTAAGATTAAAAACCGATAAAGAAGAGACATTCCCCATCAAATTAAAGTTCTAGATCCTAACAATTTTTTCAAAGAAACTACATTGTGAACTTAAACACTTAACTCCTAAAAAATTGAGCAAGACATTAGGTAGGCTAATACAATTTAACACATTAGCAGCCCCAAAGTAGATGGTTAAGTCTTCAGCCAAAGCCTGTTCCTAACAATAGACAAAACTTAATAATAATAATAATAATAATAATAATAATAATAATAATAATAATAATAATAGTAATAAACAAAATTCTTAATCATGGATAATAAAATTGTGTACGAAGCAATTAACTGTTGCAATTGAAAGATCTCTTGAGATAGTAAGATACAAGAAGACATAACACAATAATCGATAACCACATGAAAGCAATACTAATAGCAAATAAGTAAAACTAATCAATCAAATAGATAATACAAATGGTGAATTCCATATCATTTGGAAAATCTCACTTATTCTCAAGCCCCAAATCAATTTAGTTGATGTTAAAAAAAAACAATAAAAATTCAAAACATGAAAAAAGGCTCAGGTCATAGGGACAATACATTTTTGCATGAACCAAAATCATAGATTACCTTTGTCATCTAATGGAACTCATACTTACACCTGTATTCCTCCATGAGTAGTCAAAATTTGAATACCTTTGTGCTCTTTAATTATCCTTGTTAGAATAACCAACTTAAACATTTGGATAGCTTCAAAACTACCACATCATATCAGAAAGGAAAATACATCATTGCATACTTTGGATAGCAATAAGGCAATAATTAATAAAAAGACACATAAATTCCTTTTGAATGAAGGAACCTTAAAGCTTATCACATATGCAAACCATTCAGGAGTATTCATTTGGTAAAATTATCTTTAAAAGTTCCATGTCATAAACAATAGGGTAGTTTTAGCACATCAATATATGTTTGAAAGATAACACTTTTTAGTATCTTCTAAATGATTGTATTATGTATGTTGCAATAAGTTCCATACAAAATCACAAGGCTCCATGCACAATAGTAATATATGAGAGAAAACCTATACCAAAAATATCACAAAATAGCCAATGTATCAAGGGTGGCCTCAACCACATATGAATCAATAGAATCAAGCAATATGATGAAAGATATTGTTGCACAATAAAAAAATAACTATAAGTATCAATGTTGATCACACAAAAATTAATTGAAACATAAATATTCCAAGTCACCAAAAAAGATAGAATAAGGAAAATTAGATAAACACTCACATACATGAAGTCAAATTATTCTTAACTCTCATCTTATTAACTTTAAAAAATGGCTAAAAAGATAATATCAAATTAAACCAAATAATCCAACATCAAATTTATAGTTCATGACAAATCATAATGGTTATAAAAGCAAAAAAGTGTTGAGGAACAATTACCATTAATAAGCAATTGATTTAAATAAGCAATAACATGATAGAACAAAATAGTAGCCAATATGAAGTAATTTTCAATATAAAAAAAATGAACAAAAATCCAAAAACTAAATTAGAGAAGTTAACAAAAGTAAGAAATAAAAAACATTCAAATCTTTTGTAACTACATCCACCTTTCAAATAAGCCATAATATAATTGAACAATCAGTAACCAATAGGAAGTAATTTTCAATACAAAAAGAAAAGACGAACAAAAATTCAAAATCCAAATTAACGAAGTTAACAAAAGTAAGAAAAAAAAACATTCAAATTTTATTGTAACTACACTCACCTTTCAAATAAGTAGTAGCATGTTTTGAACAAATCAATAGCCAACAAAAAATAACCTTCTATATAAAAAAAGATGAACAAAAATACAAAAATCAAATTAGAGAAGTTAACAAAAGTAAAAATTAAAAAACACAAAAATTTGATTGTAACCACATGTAACATCCCACAAAATTAATTAACTCTTTATTAATTTAATTAAGTGGTATTGTTATGGTTAAGGGAGAATAATTCCAATTAGCAAAATTTCCCTAAGTTAAGCTAGTATTTTACTAAGCTTAGGTAAGAAAATTCAAAATTAACCCTCCACCCACTCTTTTCTCTCACGCCCCCAACCCCCCCTTCTCACACACATCCCCACTTACTCCCTTTTAACCAATACAATCACATGCACTCCAACTCACAATCAGAAAATCAGTAGCTTCCCCACTTCAATTTCTCTCTTCTCCACGCCAAAACCAAACAACAACATACCAACAAGTTTCTTCATTTCCAACCCTTCACATGTTGCAAGAATCCAAATTTCCATTTCTCAACAAGCGCACTCTAGTCACATGCAAGGATCAGAATCAAGGAATCTGACTCCTTTTTCCCCTACCTCATTCACGAGCCTGACTCCATCATCAAACCAACAACACTTCAAATTTCATCACAAACCCTTACCCAACCAAATTACATGCAATTGGACAAAGAGACAAACTCATTTATGTTTCACTCAGTCCTTAACTGCTATAAATACCCTTCATCAGCTCTGAATCAAATCACCAAACCAGCTTCAATCTTAGAGCAAGCTAGGAGTTCCAAGTTCAACATTTTTCCAATTCTGGTCCTGTGTTTGTGGGTGTAGCTGGGGTTGCAGTAGTTGTTTTAGAGAGCACAGAAGCAAGGTTTAAAGCTTCAATCTAGGTGGGTTCTTAGGCTAGGTAGTTAGATTCCCAAAATTGTGAAATTATGCATGTTAACATAGGAATTAGGGAATTGTTGTGTGAGGGAAATTAATTTGTCTCATATTATACATATTAATTAACTGCACTACTTTGCATGAGGATTGTAAGTGTTTCCTTTGAAAAATTGATGAATTTCGCAAAACAGGGTGCATTCTGCATGAACTCGCCACAGCGAGCTGCTAGCGAGCGTTCATGGCGAGCTGGGTTTTCTGGGCTGATGAAACTCGCCGTGGCGAGCTCCTGCTCGCCTAGCGAGTTGATTTTGGCCAGGACCTATAATCTCGCCGTGGCGAGCTGGTGACTCGCCGTAGCAAGCTTATACAGAACAAACCTGTAAATCTCGCCATGGCGAGCAGGTAACTCGCCATAGCGAGATTGCACAGAACAGACCTGCACTTTTACATTTTCCTAAGAAACTTAAAACACTCGTTTTATGTCCTCATCAAGGATAGATAGATTGCAGTAAAGTAATTTAAATAATATTAAACAGAATGTTAATCACATATAATCTTTAGGATATAACTTAGAGATTGTAGGTTTGTATGCTCCCCGGGATTGAGAAAATTATGGTAGTAAGAACTAAACTAGTATCAGTCAATCAGGTGCGATTTGTGATGTCGCTTATGGACTTTCAATGGGAGTATCCATCAGGATATGTATTGTGAGCTGCATGTCGTAACCTAATAGGTTGTCGGATGGCAGGCCTCTGAGACCTGCTCACCTCAGAGTGTCCTTGCGTTTAAAATGAATAAGAGTTTGTTTATCTGTGTTACACCTTTATTTCAGTTATTATGTTATTATGCTATATGTTATCATGGTATGACTGATTAGGAATCCCCCGGTGTAGTCACTTCTAGAAGGGTAGTAGGACTCACTGAGGCTTAGTAATCTCACCCCACTCCAAACAATTTTTTTCAGATAAGCAGGTTGGTTAAGGTATGATGGATATGGCGTGCTCGTGGCTATGCTTGAGGATTGCATTTTGATTCATGCTTTCTGTTTCTTTGTCTTGTTGTTGTACCTTTCATTTATGTTCTGTTGTTTTTCGAGTTTCGCTTCCGTTGAACTTTGTATCAGTGTTGTATCTAGCACCTGCGTGTGCTCAATTTTCTGAATTGTAATAATAATGACTCAGTACCAGTAATAATATTCTACGTTTTATTCTAGACATAGACGTGGGTGTTATACCACACTTACCTTGATTCACCTTACAAATAAGCAATAATATAATTGAACAAATCAGTAACCAATAGGAAGTAATTTTTAATATATAAAAAAAAATCCAAAAATCAAATTAATTAAAGAAGTTAACAAAAGTAAGAAATAAGAAACATTCAAATTTTATTGTAACTACACTCACCTTTCAAATAAGCAGTAGCATGTTTTGAACAATTCAATAGCCAATAGAAAGTAACCTTCTATATCAAAAAAGATAAACAAAAATACAAAAACCAAATTAGAGAAATTAACAAAAGTAAAAATTAAAGAACACTAAAAATTTATTGTAATCACACTTACCTTTATATTTTAAAGAGTCCCTTTGTGAAAGAAGAATTGCAAAATATTAGAAAAGAAGATGCACAAAGAAAGATGAAAAAGGAGAGAAAAATAAAAACGTGAATAGAAAATTTTTGATAGAGAAAGTGAGAGCTGCCGAGAGAGAGATAAATTGCTTTAATTGTGTTGTGCAAGTTTAGGAAGGAGTTTAAGATAACATTAAATCAGGATTAGTATAAATAACAAAATTAGGTTTAGGGTTAAGTGATTTTAGTAACTTTCCTTTTAATTAAGGATTATTAGTATAGTGGAACATGATATGATTATAATGGAACAAAATAGAATTTTGTGGTTATTTCTACAAAAAAATAAAAAATAGATAAGCTCTAGACCAATAAAATTATTTTATACATACATCCAATTATATATTGACACATCATGTATTGTGTTTTTAAACACATGACGTGTCACATTCATTAATTGACGTGGCAACATAGTATTCAAATTTTTATTGTAGCCGTTGATATAATATATTTTTTTTACGTGTCAAAATCTAGACCATTCATATTAGGGTTAGGGTTTAAAGTGCCTCTAGTTATAATAAAGACATCAAAATAAATCAATATAAATTATGGAAACCCTAAAATAAATTAATACAAATTTTTATTTTATATAATCTATGATTTTTTTTTGATAATTTAAACTTTTAACTTTCTATAAACCTTCGTTCAAAGTATGTTAATATTCATTTAAAAAATAGTATAGAATTTACAATTATTTTTTGTTGATGAAGTCGCTACAAAGTCTTAGGAGACGTAGAGAGAGAGAGAGAGAGAATCTCTTAGTGTTTTTGAACGAGAAACAAGGAATGAAGGCGTACTTTTCCACCCCACTATGTCCCTATAACATCTTTAAACATATATCATATTTTCATACTCAAGTAATGAAAGAAAAACATAGATAACATTCATAATAGTATAATACTCCCTCCGTTCCTTTTTATAAGAGACAATTTACTTTTTAGATTCATTCAATAATTGATGTATTTGGTCTATATTATAGCTAAATACATTCATTATTGAATGAATATAAAAAGTCAACTGTCTCTTATAAAAAGGAACAAATGAAGTATGACATAGACAACCTTCAAAAGAAAAAGAAACATAAGCAAATAATATCATTAAAAAATGAAAATTATCATGTGGGTGATATATAGAAATATAGAGAGAGGGAGAGAGAGAGAGAGAGAGAGAGAGAGAGAGAGAGAGAGAAAATTTATCATTTGTGTAAAATGGAAAACGCATAGCACTTTTCACCCCTACTATTAAAAATGCACCTTGAATAATTAAATTTAAATTCTGATTGCGGGTTATCCTTATTTTGTGTATGTCACAGTTTATTAGAATTACCTTCAGCTGATGAATCTATGAAAAACATAAAATAATTTAATATAATTTTAGTTTTTTATAATATTTTGAATTTTTTTATAATTCTAATTTTACACTTTCCATACACTTTTGTTCAAGCATTTTTAGGGATGTTAGTTTATCAATGTGGCTAGAGATTTACACATAGATTATTTTTTCATTTGAAGCTCACGCGTGAAGATTACTTCTTTGTAATACGGTGACAAGAAAAGTCTAAGAATACGATCAGGGTCAAAGTATGTTAGTATTCATTTGAAAAATAATATATAATTTACAATTATTTTATGTTGATGAAGTCCCTAGAGAGTCTTGGGAGATGGGGAGAGAGAGAGAGAGAGAGAGAGAGAGAGAGAGAGAGGAAATCTATCAACATTGTTGACCGGGGAACGAGGGAGTACTTCACATCTCAATATGCTCATCTAACATTCTAAAACATATATTGTATTTTCATACTCAAATAAACTAAATAAAATTAATCTCATAGACATTTACAAAAAAAAAAAATAGACAACCTTCTAAATAATATAAAATGAAAAAGAAAAAAAGTGTCGGTTGGAGATGATTTAGCAGACAACCATCCTTGAGGGAATTTATCACAATCCAAGAATCTTGGTATATTTTAATTTTATAGAAAAATATGCTGCCAAAAATCTTAAGGCCGTGAAGTTTATAATTATTTTATATTTATAGAGTCCTTATATAGTCCTGAGGATGAAGATGAGAGAAAAAATCTCCTAATAGTGTAGAAAGGGAAGCAAATGAGTACTCATCATCCCGCTCTTTCATGTAACACATCCTTAAACATGTATAATTTAAAAACTATCTCAATTTTATCATAGAATTTTAAACCAAATTATTCAAATAATATTTTAAAACAAACGTACATAAATAATATAAAAAAATAAAATTATCTCGTGCACGGCACGGGCTAAGATACTAGTTACTTTTTTTTTTACGCAAAGATACTAGTTACTTTTATCTATAACTATATATAAAAAGAATACAAATTTTCGGGATGACTTTTTTATTATTCCTATTTTACCCATAAAAAAAACCAACAAAAAAAGTAACCAACTACATATTAAAAAGATACAAATTTTTGGGATGACTTTTTCATTATTCTTATTTTACCCTTAAAAATACTACTATATATAAAAATGATACAAATTTTTGGGATGAATTTTTCATTATTTCTATTTTACCCTTAAAAAAAACTACCAAAAAAAAGCAACCAACTATCACTACTAGAAAATTGGCTTTTAGCAACCGATTTAGAGACTGATATTTTGAATGTAAACTTAAAAAAAAAATCGGTCGCTATATCGGTTGCTACATAATTATAGAGACTGAATTAGAGACTAATAATTAGTGACCAATATTTCGGTTGCTCTTAGAGGCTGAATTAGAGACCAAATTTCGAGCTTCAAAATGAAAAATATTTTGGTCACTAAATCGGTTGCTTTAGAGACTGATTTAGAAACCGAAATTTAGCGACAGCAAAATCTCTCGCTTGAACCTAATTTATTTTTTTCTTAATTTTTTTGAATAGAAAAACTAAAATATTTTAGTGACAAACCTCTCTGTTTTTGTTGAAAAATAAAAATTCAAACTTAATTTTTTAAATCTTATCTAAAATAAAGAAAATAAAATGCAATACTTTTTAATTGAATAAAGAAATAATAAAAAGAAATACTCCGTAAAATAGAAGTAAATAAATAAAATAGAAAGAAATAATAAAAAGAAATAAGGATAAAGGCTTCATGATATTGCGTTTCTGTTTCAGAAAAAAAGAAATAGATTGTGCTTCTTCATCTTTGGTAAAGGTTTCACGAGAGAGAAACAATTCGTTCCTTTCCTTCGACTCCCAGCTATCCAAGTCTGATTTCCTCTCTGTCTATTCTCTCCTTCTTCTCAGCGTTTCACCGAAGGGCACACGAAGCTTCCGTTCGCCGTGTTCGTCGGCCGTCTCGCAAATCCACTCTCTCACGAAGCTTTCTCAGGTAAGCTATACTCTATCTGCGTTCCTCTCTGGTTCCTATTTTTTTTACCAATTTCTTGTTTCACACTTGGGTTTTTCCCTCTTTTTGTGAAGAAGATACAATTAAATTAGGGCTCATCTTATCATCTGTCCAATTTTCTATTTTCAAATTGTTTTCAATGATTTCAATTTCATTTAAAATTATCCCTCTTATTGTAAAGGAGCTATGTACCGTTTTGTTTCCTTAAAATTTAGGGATAAAAAAAGTATGGAAGTTGACTCTTAGGAGTACTAGTACGTTTAGGGGAAGGTTCTGTTTCCTTTGAATTTTTAGTTTTTAAGCTTTGCATGCTTAAACTTGTTTGTTTTCTTGACTTTATTGGTATTTTATTGTTCTTTAATGAATGTTTCATGAATTTTGAGTATTATTTTACTTTTTCAGGATGTGTATACCTAGTATCAATTATTTAATATGTATCAATAAGGTTAGAATAATGTATGAATGATACAAATGTGTGTTTGATTGAGCTTTACTCTCTTTATCCTTAGTTGAATACATATATGTTGTGTTTGCCAAGTCTTAGTCTTACATATTTATGATTTATATTTGATATATGGTGAGTGTCAGTTGGAGTTGTTAGTTTCATTTCTTGGTCGTTACTCATTAGTCATTGCAAATCACCTTGAAATCATTGAAAGTATATTCAGTATTTGACTGGACAAAATAACTGGGCACATGTAGTTAAATTACAATATTGAAAAGAATGTTATAATTCTATGTGTGTTCTGTTAGGCTTAGTAGTTTTCTTAATCTTGTATATTCCTGATTAGAATTATATGAGAAGAGCATTCAAGATCTGAAGAATCTCAAAGAAATGTTGATCAAGTAAGTCTAACCTTCTAATGTATACTTTTCAATTTGTCTTTTTGGGAGTTTTTTCATTGTTGCTTAAACATAACTTGTCCCTTTGTAAGTAGAATATATTATCTCAAGATGTAATTCTATCTTATTCAAAATGTAATTGTTTTTTTATGAAGTTTTCCAATTATTAGGACAGGCAAAAATGAGTCATTGTAGGATTAATCCTCTTTCATTGCCATTAGAGGTTATGAGAATGTTGTTTGGGGTCAAGCACACTCAAGAGACTTGCCAGATTTGGTGGAATATGAAAGCTAATAAGGTAAATATACTTAAGAAAAATTTATTAGTATTTTATGTAATTAGTAGGGAGATATGACATGTAGTCAATAGAAGTGTGATAGATATATTATCAGTTCCCTGATCTGCATAGTCTGACTATTTTAATTAGCATGTGTTGTGTGACTATTTTAATGTATAGTCTGATCTGCATAATTATATATGCACAACTAATTGAGTTCTACCTTTTGTTCTGCAGATTTATGACTTTGGTCTTTAGCTATAACATGCAATTAATTCAATTAATTAATGGTGAAACAAATATTGATAGAGACGCCTAAGAGAGGATATCTTGCTGCTATATCGGCATCTAATTACTAGTATGTTACTTCGCTCAAATTTTCTTCTGTTATATTGCTTTATTGTATTTGTCTTATCTCGGATGCTGTTCATTTTTTTAAAATGATCTTCAATCTCTAATTTTTGCTTTTGAGATGATCATATTTAATTGGGTGTGTAACAATGCCTTAAAAAATTATTGTAGTTGACAATTTTATAAATGTATAATTTAGATTGGATTTAAAGTATGATCAGTATAACATGCTTATTTGCTTCATATGGCATTACTAAGATGTAATGAGTGTATATCATGCACATTTAATTTAGTTTCTATTATATTTTCTAATGGATTACAATTAATTTATAATTAGTTTGGTTTTGGGCATGGCTTTGTAATTAGCAATTTATAATTATAAATTTTTTTCTTAAAAGCTTGAATTTGGCTGTGAAATTGCTAGGAATATGTAGCTAGAGATTTATTGTGAAATTGTTGTGACAATATCCTAGCAATTTAGTTAGGAAACATAAATTTCTCAACAATATTTAACTATGTATTACTTGGGAATTAACTAGGATTTTCAATATATTAGTTGCAAATTAGCTAGGAAATATGCCGCCCAATCCATGCTAGGAAATATTTTCTTGTAGTGTATGTTTAATGTGAAACCTAATTTAGTTGGTTGACGTGAGTTGCTGTAACTTAATGACATTCTTTTAAATTTTAAAATTATATGTGTTCATGTTTATAGTATTGTACATGACATGTGATTAGTTCTTATGTTACTTTCTTTTTAAGTTCTTAACATAAGCTTGAATCATTTTTGTGCTTGTAGATGGTAGAGAAGCCCTCTGGATTTCATCAAGCTGGCTAGACACACTTATGCATCAATTCAAAGGAAGCAGCTGAAGGTAAATATATGATAGTCTAAATGTTCAAATTTTTGGCTTTTAACAGTTTCCAAATGTGTCTTGTTAAAAGAATAGGAACTTTGGTAATAAAATGTCAATCCATAAGTGGATAGGAACTTTGCTAAAAGAATAGGAACTTAGTTTGGTATTATTGTAGTGTGTTTTGAATTTTTCTCATAATATTTTGTATGGCTATTTTCAATGGAAACAAATTCAGATGCAAAGGTGATAGCATTATCTCCCAAGACCCTAATGGCAACAAACATGTATATTTGTGAGGTATGCAACAAAGAATTCCAAAGAGAGCAAAACCTACAACAGCACATAACAGGACACAATTTGCCTTGGAAACTTAGAAGACATAAAAGAGCCTAAGAGAAAGCTTTAATTTATTTTCTATAGGAGATTTATTTTGTAATATTGACTTTGAAGAAAAAAGCATTAGTTAAAAGTCTTGTTTAATACTATGCTAAGTTAGTATAGGTATAGATTTAATGTAATAGCCATACTTAAAGCTTTAATTTATTTTCTATAGGAGACTTATTTTCCATATAATCTTTGATTAAGCATATCTTTATAAGAATATAATTTACTAATGTATTTTGTTATATTTATGTTTTTGTGTGTGTGTGTGTATATATATATTACATGGGCTGCAATTTTTTTTTAAAAAAATATCGAAATTAGTAACCGAATTAGCAACCGATTTGTTTTTTTTTACTAAATAAAGTGGTCACTAAATTAGTTGCTAATAGCGTCGAACAATCTGTCTCTAAACTGTTCTTTCAATTCAGTCTCTTAATTGGTTGCTGAAATTGGTCGCTAATTCGGTCTCAAAATTCAGTTGCTAATCGGTCGCTACAAAATCGGTTTCTAATTTGGTCACTACAGATCAGCGACCAGGGTTTTTGCCACTGATTTTCATTGGTTGCTAAATCGGTCACTAATTGAATTAGCAACAAATTTTGATGAAAATCGGTCGCTAAATCGGTTGTTAAACGCATGTTTTCTAGTAGTGTATACATAAAAAAAAAATATACAAATTTTTGGGATGACTTTTTCATTATTCTTATTTTACTCTTAAAAAAAATACCAACAAAAAAAGTAACCACCAATTATGGTTTACTCTTTCTTAAAAAAGTAACCACAAATTAAATTATGGAACATTTAATACATTTCTATACCATAATACTATTATGTATACATTAATAATTAATAATTTTCTATTATACATAACATTTTAAGTTGAATATTATTAAAATATTGTAAAACCCAAATTGGAATTATGAATGATGGATTTGGATCCTCTCCAATTTTGTCTTCAATGTTTTCTCTCATTTTCTTAATCCAATGGTTGGTAAACCATAAAGAATAAAAAAATACTTAAGAAGAGAGAGAAAATAGGTAAATGAATGGTTAAGGATCAACATGAGAGAAAAAAATTGGAGAGGATCTAAATCCATGAATGATAGCAACATGAATCAGTTTAGGCCAAAAGAACGATTCTATGATAACAACATGAATTATGTAAGTTTGCTAATAGAAATAAATTAAACAGAACAAAAAAATTTACTTATCATAAGTTTGCTAAATTAAATTATGATTTGGATTATTAGTTGAGCCCACATGAAAGACTTAAAAAATAGGAAAACTAAAGATACACACATTTATTTAAATAAAAATCAAATTTATAATAAATCACAATTTACAATTTATATACCTAGTAGAATAGTAGAATAGTTTTATCAAAAAAAAAAAAAAGAATAGTAGAATAGAAAACGCGAATCGAATCCATTTGGCCGCTACTAGTTTCTCGTAAAAGGAGAAGAAATATTATTTTAAGATTGAGCCATGGACAAAATACGAGATGAAATTGGATAATTTAGTCAAATTACTTTCACCTCGCACCCAAAAATAAATAAAAAATTTACTTCAAGTATAAATATTCATTATTCACACAACACAATTCACAACACCGTCTTCTTGTATTGATATATTGATTCTTCACTTGTGTTTGTTTATTAGAAACTTCAAAACTCTCTCGCTTCTATTCATTCTTCTCATTCTATCCCATACCATTCATTCCATAACTGCATCGTTCGATTTCTCTTTTGCTACATCCAATTTTCCATTCTCTCTGCGTTTCAATCATGCCCAGGGGTGTAATTTCTGACGACGAAGGTGAACCCTAGAATTTTCCATTCTTTCTTCGATGTGTTTCTAGGTTTCTTATTGTAACCCTAATTTTTTCGGCTATTCAATGCTTGCAGATGAGGTTGAGGTCGATATGGAGGAGAGAGAGCCTGTTGATGGTGAAGAATTAGAGGAAGGAGGTCGTGATATGGATGACGATGACGAGGATGAAGAAGAGGGTATGAATATGAACTTTGATTCAGTACAAATTTATGTGATTTTCGATATTTGAGTTTTTTTTTTTGGTTTTTTTGTTCTTAGTGGCGGCGTTGTTTTGGTGATTTTTTAGAATACTAGGGTTTCGGCATTCAAATTAGGGTTTTCTTATGTTACATTGTATGATGATGGTATGAACTATGGCTTTTGGTGAGTGCTGGAAAGTTGTTTTCGTTAGATTGATGTGGTGTAAGTTTGGAAACGGAAACAAATTTGCAATTTTGATGTTTTGTATGAAGAATACTGAAAATATATGTAAAATGGACGTGGGTATGTTTGGTTTTTTGTTGGGATGATATATGTTGTATCTGGCTATGAAAGGTGAAAGCTAAGTTACATGCATTGTGCCGAGACTAGTTCGGTATGTGGGGAACTTGTGGGAAACGAAGGGAATTGATTACTTCCATTGGAATCCTCTCTATTTTTCTAAACCAGCAAAGTCAATCTCCATTTTTGTTAATAATTGTATCTCTCTTTCTCTGTTTCAAAATGTTTGAGATTTGCAATTGAGAAAAAAATTGTGATAATTCTAATGGAGAGATCCATCCCCGGGAAGCGATGGTGTGAACTTTTATATATTTTATTTTTCTCTTTGTTCGATGGTAGATAGCTTGTGAGTTGTGATTATGTTTGGGCCGGAAAAATATAAATCTTTGTCTAATATATTCTGTGGTATAAGATGTAATGTAATACTTGCAATTATTTATGGGCTTCCCTCACTGCAATCAAAGTTCAGAGTTGTGTCCGAGCTGGGGGAAATACTCAGATGAACTGAGGTTGATAGTCTGCAGGTTGCTGTTTGGCAGTTCCATATGGAAATAATGATGCTTATTTTTTAGTTTTATTTTAGTTTTATTTTAGTTAGTGCAAATGATGGTGGAGAGTTTTACTGTTTTGTTCCTATTGCAATGTGATTGTTGGTTATGAGTTTGCATCATGCTTTTGATTTTGGTGCTTGATATATTTCATTTTGTTTTTGCTGCTATATGAATTTTTATTCCAGATGGTGTCTTTTTGTGTGGACTGTAGAGCCAGTCATGTGCATGGAATTATCTCTACATGGGGTTTATTTGATGCTATCTTATTGTGCTGATATTATTTTTTCTTTCCCCCTCACTTCAGAAGGGCAGGATGAATATGAAAAGGACGGGTTTATAGTTGATGACATTGAGGAAGAAGAGGAGCACGATGAAGAAGAAAGAGCAGAAAGTGACGAAGAGCGGCAGAAGAAGAAAAAGAGGAAGAAAAAGTTGGTTCTTTATCCTTTATGTTCTTTCCGCCTATGCTAATGGTTGATGTTAACAAACATGTTTTCAGAAAACAACGAACAATGCTTGATAATATGTAGATAATTTTATATTAATCAGCTGTGCGTATAATCTCTCTTGCATCATGTAACTGATAACTCTTTTTAATCTAAACTTTTTGAAGTGTTTTTTGTATTATCTTATTCTTTGTCCTACTATTTATAAGAGCATGTCATGCGTGTGATTGCAATGTGCATGGTCTGGCATCTGCTCTTGTTCTTTTTCTCTCTTTCCCTCTTGGAGCAGATGGACACGTGATTGACAAAAGTTGGATGTATATTTTCATATGCACCTTTTGTTTAAAATTGTAACAAATACATGATGCTAATGTCTTCATTTCATTTTCTAATTGAATTTGTTCCTGCTATTTTAGGGAGGAGTATGTCCTTGATGAAGATGATTATGAGTTGCTGGAGGACAATAATATCAATATTCATCGTCGAAAGGTTTTTTAACTTTCGTATATATTTTTGTTTTTTATTGATGTTGGCCTTTAGGTTGCTAATACTTTGCTTAATGAACATTTTATTGAAAACATTTTCCGTCTTGCCTTTATCAGGACAGCAAAAAGTTCAAGCGACTGAAAAAGGGCCAAAGGGACACTGAGGAGGGGCACTCTGGACAAGATGATGAAGAGGAGTTTTTTCGAAGTGGTAAAGTTGGGCGAACTGCCGAGGAGAAGCTTAAACACAGTTTATTTGGTGATGATGAAGGTATGTCCTAGTTGTGGTCTGTTATTGGTTTTTTATTGACATCATTCGATAGTCGGTGAACATTAGTTCTGTGCTTGATTTGATTTGTGTAGCATAATTTTTAATGTGAAATTACTTGAACGAAATTGGTATAAATTTATTTTGAAAGCATTGCTGAGATTGGATGCTGAAAAATACACCAAAAACAAACATGTTTTTCAGGATCTCATCTTGAAGACATTGCTGAAGAGGAGGAGCAAGTAGAAGAGGAGGAGGATGCCGACATCGGAGAAGAAGATGAAATGGCTGACTTCATTGTGGATGAAGAAGAAGTTGATGAGAACGGAGCCCCTGTGAGGTATTTTAAATGCATGATTTATTCTCTATGATAAGAATATTATCATTATTATTTGATCTAATGTTCTCTTACTGCAATTTCAGTAAGACTAAGAAGCCGAAGGGTGTAAGAAGGATTAGGCAGGCGCCAGGAGTCTCATCTTCAGCTTTACAAGAAGCTCAAGAATTATTTGGTGATGTCGACGAGTTGCTTGAGGCTCGCCATCAAAGTCGAGAAAAGAATGATTATACAGAGACCAGACTTGAAGATGAATTTGAGCCTATTGTCCTCTCTGAGAAATATATGACAGAGAATGATGACCGGATTAGGGAGCTCGATATTCCAGAGAGAATGCAGGTCTTTTGAGATTTCTGTGGAATAAGATAAAAAATTCCTAGTTAATTAGGCACATTCTTGTAAGATGAACTTTTATTTTTCCTTGTAGATATCAGAGGAGAGTACTGGTGCTCCTTCACTGGATGGAAGTAGTATAGATGAAGGGAGTCAGTGGATAGTTAAGCAACTTAAAGATGGGGCAGTTCCTTGGATTTGCAAGAAAGATTCAAAGCTACCAATTAACAAGGATCATATCGTCAGATTTTTGGAACTGCATCACGTGCAAAAATTAGATGTCAGTATTATCTGATCCTTGAGATTTGCATAAGATTTGCATATGGAGCTTACATTACCCTTATTTTCCTAACATGCAATTTTTTTTCTTCTTTTAGATTCCTTTCATTGCCATGTATCGGAAAGAGGAGTGTTTAAGCTTATTGAAAGACCTGGAGCGGCCTGAAGCTGGTGATGAGAATTGGGATAAGAATGACAAGACGCCTACTCTAAAATGGCACAAGGTCTGTTATGATTTATTTTTCTCTCTATTGTTCTGTTAACATATATTGTTCGATACTTATAATATATTTAAAACTCTTCAAATTGATTCCTTGTGCATCTCTTCAGATACTTTGGGCTCTACAGGACCTGAACAGGAAGTGGTTGCTTCTTCAGAAGCGGAAGAATGCCCTCCAACTATACTACAATAAACGGTTTGAAGAAGAGTCTCGTCGTGTATACGATGAAACAAGACTAAACTTAAATAAGCAATTGTTTGAATCAGTTATGAGATCACTGAAAGAGGCAGAATCAGAGAGGGAGGTTGATGATGTTGACTCCAAGTTCAACTTACATTTCCCACCAGGTGAAGCTGGTGTTGATGAAGGACAATACAAAAGGCCAAAACGGAAGTCAATGTACAGCACTTTCAGTAAGGCGGGTCTTTGGGAGGTTGCAAGCAGGTTTGGGTGTAGTTCTGAGCAACTCGGATTATGTCTATCTGTAGTTCAGCTGGTAAGTATGCTTGAATTAAGAACTGCTCTTTATTTTAATCATAAACTTATGGTTTTGTTTTGTCTGCCCTCTTCTACAGCAAGAGTTGGAAGACCCAAAGGAAACACCAGAAGAGGTGGCTTCTAACTTCACATGTGCTATGTACGATACCCCGGGAGAAGTACTTAAATGTGCTAGACACATGGTATGTATCTGTGACTGTTCATAATACTAAAATGCGTCCTTTGTTTGATCATACAGTTATTTTGTTCCAGGCAGCCGTTGAGATAAGTTGCGAGCCTAGCGTAAAGAAATATGTCCGTAGCCACTTTATTGACCACGCTGTGGTGTCAACTTCCCCAACTGCCGATGGAAATATAACCATAGATTCGTTCCATCAGTTTTCTGGGGTGAAGTGGCTGAGAGAGAAGCCTTTGTCTAAATTTGTGGATGCTCAATGGCTCCTTATACAGAAGGCAGAAGAGGACAAACTCATTCAAGTTACTATTAAGCTTCCTGAAGAGCATCTTAACAAGTTAATAGACCAATTCAATGAGTATTATGTTAGTGATAGTGTTAGCAGATCTGCTCAACTGTGGAATGAACAGAGGAAGCTGATACTTCAGGATGCAATTTTTCGATTTCTTTTACCATCAATGGAAAAAGAAGCAAGAGGCGTCTTAGCAAGCAAAGCAAAGCATTGGGTACTTATGGAGTATGGGAAGGCCTTTTGGAATAAGGTTTCTGTGGGGCCTTATCAACAGAAGGAAAATGATCTTAGCTCAGATGATGAGGCTGCTCCTAGGGTTATGGCTTGCTGTTGGGGCCCTGGAAAGCCACAAACAACTTTTGTTATGTTAGATTCTTCGGGAGAAGTGCAAGATGTGCTATACACTGGGTCGCTTACTTTAAGGTCACAGAATGTCCATGACCAACTAAGGAAGAAGAATGACCAGGAACGTGTCTTGAAGTTTATGACAGATCACCAACCACATGTTGTTGTTTTAGGAGCAGCTAACTTGTCTTGCACTCGTTTGAAAGAAGATATATATGAGGTATGAGGTTGTATCTTGGTTTCTATGTTTACATCTATATTATGGTGAATTTTGTGATGTAATTCCGGTACCTATAATTTTAGGAATGCTTGTTGCAATTTCAATCACCTTACCGAACATGGAAATTATATTGATCAGTTGTCAGTCTTATTCCCATTTTCATCCCCATTCTGTTCCCTCCAATCTATCTTTCACTTAGTTGTTTAGTATACTTCTGTGTTGAATTTTAAATTACTTTTTGGGTTAGTATAGGAGTTGGTCTAAATTTATTTCATGAATAAAATCAGTGCATGTTTACTTTTTGCTGGGTAACATGTAATGGTTACTGTTAAGCTGTAGAAAATGGCCTGGTCATGGTGTCCTTAATCGGAATTATGATGAATTTTTTTGCTCCCAGTGAAAAAGACTTCCGCTGTTATTGTATTGTGGGTCTCATCGGTTGGTTTGCTCTTCTGTTAGGTTATTTATAAAATGATCGAGGAAAACCCCAGAGATGTTGGGCATGATATGGATGGGCTCAGCATTGTGTATGGAGATGAATCTCTGCCCCGTCTTTATGAAAATTCTCGAATTTCCTCTGAACAACTTCCTTCGCAGCAGCTAGGTAAATATTGTGTTGGCTGTATGGTACCCCTCTTTAATGAATCCTATACCTTATCCTGTTTTGTTGCTTTGACAGG
Source organism: Trifolium repens (assembly GCA_030408175.1). Lineage (NCBI taxonomy): Eukaryota > Viridiplantae > Streptophyta > Magnoliopsida > Fabales > Fabaceae > Trifolium > Trifolium repens. Next base: position 36,071,085 of record CP125848.1, on the reverse strand, counting down.
TATAGTGAGACGGGCTGTTGCTCTTGGTCGATTTCTCCAGAACCCATTGGCAATGGTTGCGACATTATGTGGGCCCAGAAAGGAAATATTATCATGGAAATTGAGTCCTTTGGAGAGTTTCCTCAACCCGGATGATAAAATTGGGATGGTTGAGCAGGTTATGGTAGATGTGACCAATCAGGCTGGCTTAGACATTAATTTAGCAATAAGCCATGAATGGTTATTTGCTCCGTTACAATTTATTTCGGGGCTTGGTCCACGAAAGGCTGCATCGTTGCAGAGATCACTGGTTAGATCTGGCGCAATTTTTACCCGGAAGGACTTTTTGACAGAACATAAACTTGGTAAAAAGGTGTTTGTCAACGCGGTTGGTTTCTTGCGTGTCCGGCGAAGTGGATTAGCTGCTAGCAGCAGCCAATTCATTGACTTGCTGGATGATACACGAATTCATCCAGAATCGTATATTCTTGCACAGGAGTTGGCCAAAGATGTGTATGAGGAGGATGGCACAGGTGATGCAAATGATGACGATGATGCACTAGAGATGGCCATAGAACATGTGAGAGATCGACCTAGTTATTTGAAAAACCTGGATGTTGAGGAATACGCTGCAGACCATGAACGTCAAGGCAAAATTGAAACTTTCTATGATATAAAAAGAGAATTGATTCATGGTTTTCAAGATTGGCGTAAGCAATATGAAGAGCCTAGTCAGGATGAGGAGTTCTATATGATATCAGGTGAGACTGAAGAGACTCTTGCTGAAGGTAAAATAGTCCAGGTTACAGTTCGCCGAGTGCAAGCTCAGAAAGCAATATGTGGGCTTGAATCGGGAATGACTGGAATCCTTATGAAAGAAGATTATACAGATGACTGGAGAGATGTAATTGAATTATCTGATAGGCTACATGAAGGTGACATGCTCACGTGTAAAATCAAGTCAATTCAAAAGAACAGGTATCAAGTCTTCCTTGTTTGTAAAGATAGTGAAATGAGAAGTGATCGGTTACAGAGCAACAATGATTTTGATCCCTATTACCATGAAGACCGGAGCTCCTTACCGAGTGAGCAAGACAAAACCCGGAAAGAAAAGGAGCGTGCAAAGAAGCATTTCAAGCCAAGGATGATTGTTCATCCACGCTTTCAGAACATAACTGCAGATGAAGCAATGGAGGTTTGATTTTTAGTAAATTTGTATGTTGTGAATTTTTCTTAACTTTGCATGTACACATGCCAATCTGTCCTGCAATATAGCATTGAATCCTTGGTTACAAAAAGCTTATTTGACTCTTAGACTTCAGTGGGTTGATTCATCTTTGTTTGTAGTGCAATATTCTTTTAATACTTGCAACAGATTGGTATTGGTTTGGATGTACCTACTCTATAGATTTACGGAATTTTGAGGAAGAAGCATACATACCACACCTAGGACATTTGCCACTTATTTGTTGCTTGTATTGAAGAATAAGCTGCAATATTTGCCGAAACAATGAATTTTCTTCTCTTGAGTCTTTGTAATTAGATGCCATAGATTTGAATCAATCATTTGTAGTTCTAGCTCCTAAAGTTGGTGTATGTGCTTGGTGAGAACTATTATTATTAATTAATGTACATGATAAAGAATAACAAAACTTATGAAAAACATTTATACAATACTAGGATTTTATCTCTAGAACACTATCTTTTAAGCAGCATGTACTATTTACAAGGAAAAAAGATAAATTGGTCATTGGATTTGTGTTTCATGATTTGATTTTGTGCATGCTTAACTTTACCTCTGTCTTTATGCAGTTCTTGTCGGACAAGGATCCTGGTGAAAGTATTTTCCGTCCTAGTTCCCGGGGTCCTTCATACCTTACTTTGACTCTTAAAATTCACGATGGAGTATATGCCCATAAGGACATAGTTGAAGGTGGGAAGGAACTCAAGGATATCACAAGTTTACTTCGAATCGGAAAGACACTGAAAATTGGAGAGGACACTTTTGAGGATTTAGATGAGGTAAGGTACTCACCTGGATTTCTGGATACCTTTATTGTGACACTATGATTTACTCTTTCCTATTAATTATTGCCTAGGTTATGGACCGATATGTTGATCCCTTGGTGACTCACTTAAAAACAATGTTAAATTATCGCAAGTTCAGGACGGGTATGAAAACAGAAGTTGATGAACTTTTGAGGATTGAAAAGGCCGAGTATCCCATGCGCATAGTTTATAGTTTTGGCATCTCCCACGAACATCCTGGCACATTTATATTGACTTACATAAGAAGTACAAATCCACACCATGAGTACATTGGTCTTTATCCCAAAGGATTCAGGTTCCGCAAAAAGATGTTTGAGGATATTGACCGGCTTGTGGCATATTTTCAGAGGCACATTGATGATCCACAAAATGATTCAGCACCTTCCATTAGATCCGTGGCTGCAATGGTACCAATGCGAAGCCCTGCAACTGGTGGCTCATCAGGGACATCTGTGGGTAGTGGCTGGGGTGGTTCCAACAGCGAGGGTGGCTGGAGAGGTCACTCGTATGATAGGGACCGTTCTTCTACTCCTGGTTCTAGAACAGGTACATGGAATTTTAATTCAGCTCTAGTTTGTTGTTTTACTCTATTATTGGCGAAAATAGTTGGGTGTTGAACCACTGTATGTGCTTTAGCAGCTTTGCTGCTTGAAGTGAATTTAATTATTTTGTTTGGATATCATCTGCTAGTTTTACACCTGCTTTGATATTATATTATATATGATTAGTTATCACAAATCCTCTCTTGTTTATCAACATTGCTGATTTCTTCTGTGAATATTGTTCGTTCTACTTCTACCTTTTTTCCTAGGCTGCAGTTTACATGTCATCCAACTAATTGCTTTCATTTGTCATTTCTCCAGTTCTTTTTATTCAAAATTTTACCCCACTCTTGTTTCTTCATTTTTACAGGACGATCCGATTACAGAAACAATGGGAGTCGAGATGAACACCCTAGTGGAGTGCCTCGTCCATATGGTGGCGGACGAGGGCGTGGTCGTGGTTCTTATAACAATACCAGTAGAGGACACAACTCCAACAATGAAAGGCATGATGGTGCAACCAGATGGGGATCTGCTGCTACGAAAGACAGGGATGATAGTTTGAGCAACTTTCCAGGGGCTAAGGTTCAAAATTCCCCTGGAAGGGAAGCATTTCCCGGTGGTTGGGGTGGAACCGGTGGTTGGGGAGGTGGAGCTAGTACTGGCGACAAAAGTGGCTGGGGAGGTGGAGCTAGTACTGGTGACAAAACGGGCTGGGGAGGTGGATCTAGTACTGGCGACAAAAGTGGCTGGGGAGGTGGTTCAAGTGATGCTGAACATGGAAGCTCTGGCTGGGGAACCGGTTCCAAGAAGGCTGCCGACATCGGATGGTCTGGAAACTGACTGTGGCGATTCTGGCTGGTGAACCTTCAGAACTCGGTTTAGCTTACAGGATGGGTTTGTAGTTTTTTTTTTTGTCATGGGCTGGAAGGGGTTGTAGTTGATTGATTCTAAGGAACAAGGTTGTCAGTTCTCTAATTTTTACGTAACTTGTTTTGGCTAAGTAAAATTGAAATGTAGATTCAACTCGTAAACACAGAGTTTACCTCGTATTAAAATAAACATATAATATATATTTTAACTCATTTAATTTGAACGTAATATTAAATTAATATATATATTTTTTATTTTCGAAATTTTAATTTAAAAGTTTAAGTGTTATGAATATTAATTAAAAAGCAAAAATGATATTTTTTCCACATATTAAATATGAAGGGTAGAGTTTTTAGCCACTAGATTAATTTACAAAAAAAAGACCTTTTCTTTTTGACAGGAAAAAAAAGAAAGACCTTTTGAATCATGCATGTGAGATTGAATACCTATGAAGCCCCGATACTTTAAAATTGGTGAAGTATCGTGTTCGATACGCACCCGATACCGATACTCTTCCGATACGTCCCGATACTCGTATCGGAAGAGTATCGGTTAAATCTTTATTTTTAAATAAAAAAATAATATCCGATACGCGTCCGATATTTCCCGATACTCGTATCGGAAAAGTATCGGTTAAATATTTATTTCTAAATAAAAAATATAATATCTGATATAATCTGGGTTTCCTAGTAAATGTCAAACTATTATGTTTGTTACATGGGTAACTAACTATATCTTTTTTTAGATAGTACTAATGATGCTCTTTTTGTATAATACTTAACTTAAGATGTATAACTTAAAATGTACTGGTGATCATTATTTTTAAGGACAATATTAATGAAACACAAATACTTAACTTAGTATTAATGATTTTAATTTATTATAATTAGTATTTTTCGTCTTTGTCACTGTTCTGAAGTCACTATGGTGTCATATTATATAACAGATTGTTAAGTATTTGGGCTTGTCCCAAAATTCCAGTATAAGAATGGATGCTTTATGCTTTTAATTGGTCAGCTGCAGGACCTATATAATTGTCTGATATTGCTACAAGATGGATGAGTTGAAGAGGCTTGATGTCATAACTATTATATGTTTTTTGAGCTATTATATGTCTTTAGTTAGGACTGTGGGGCCCTTGTATGTTGAACATCAAACTGTTTTGCTTTTGTGCAAACTAATTGGTTTATGTTTACTCTTTGTACAATGAACTGTTGACGTTTATAATAATAATAATAATAATTTTAATAATTTTTTGTTTTTCAAAAAATATTATCATTATTAATATTATGAGTCCTCTAATATTATTGATTTTAGTCATGTTTATATATTGTGCATGTATATATTTAATTTTAAAATTAATTTTTAGTTAACGTATCGCGCCAGTATCGGATCTGAATTTTTTAAAATTTTCACGTATCGGCGTATCGGTATCGTATCGTATCCGTATCGTGTCGCGTATCGGGGCTTCATAGTTGAATACTATTAGTATATGAGATCAAGTATTATGCATGTGACACAGTATAATTTAACCTATATTGTTATATATTTCTCATAAAATAGACAACGATTATTGAGATTGTGTATTATGTGGAGGCTGTGGAGGCTCGGGAGAGATTGTCTTCCAAATAGACAACGATTATTGAGAGTATTATTGTGTAATATGCCAAACTTATAATGAAGATAATTGGCATATCTTTCTTTGATGTACTAATAACACTAGTATCCGGACCCGTGTCAAGCATGGGCTAGAAATGCGACTTAAATATTTTACATTTTAAGATTAATGTTTACATAATTATCAAATTAAAAAATGAAAAAAAATAACATAAATAAAGTATATGCTTAATTAGCCACACTGAATAATTTTATTTTTAAAAATATGTCAATTTTAATTTGTATATAAATAAAAATGTGTATAATTACAATGCGCATAACTAAAATACATATAAAATTAAAATACGTATACTAAAATAATGACTCAAAATTCCAAAAAAAAAACTAATAATTTGGAACCAAAATATCAGTTTCTAGAATGGAAGACATATATTTTACTTGGTCTAAACTTAGTATAATTACAAAAATAATTTAACACAATTCATATTTTTTTCCGCACATGATATATGTTATCTAAAAAATATAACTTAACACAATTTAAAAGAGTCTCACAATATCTAAAAAAACAAACAATACTTCTAGTTAATGTGAGGCTCTCTTAATACTGTACTTTTGGTGATATAAAATAAATTTATAGTTTTGTCAAAAAAAATAAAAATTTATAGTGACTAGCGGCCGTTTGTGTGATTCGCATTTTCTATTCTACTGAGGTATATAAATTGTAAATCGTGATTTATTATAAATTTGATTTTTATTTAAATTAATGTGTGTATCTTTAGTTTTCCTATTTTTTAAGTCCTTCATGTGGGCTTAACTAATAATCCAAATCATTATTTAATTTAGCAAACTTATGACCAGTAAATTTTTTTGTTCTTCTTAGTTTACTTCTATTAGCAAACTCACATAATTCATGTTGTTATCATAGAATCGTTCTTTTGGCCTAAACTAATTCATGGTGCTATCATTCATAATTCCAATTTGGGTTTTACTATATTTTAATAATATTCAACTTAAAATTTGTATCTTTTTTATATGTAGTTGGTTAATTTTTTTGTTGGTAGTTTTTTTTAAGGGTAAAATAGGAATAATGAAAAAGTCATCCCAAAAATTTGTATATTTTTTATATATAGTAGTTTTTTTTAAGCGTAAAATAAAAATAATTAAATAGTCATCCCAAAAATTTGTATCTTTTTAATATTTAGTTGGTTACTTTTTTTGTTGGTAGTTTTTTTTAAGGGTAAAATAGGAATAATGAAAAAGTCATCCCAAAAATTTGTATCATTTTTATATATAGTTATAGATGCATAAGACCTTGGTCAAATGACAAATGTTGATAGTGTTATACTGAACACGTTAATCCATATTTAAATACTAAATCTCATAGTTTTGTGTAAATTTTTTATGATAATTGTTATTTAGTCTATTAATTTATATACACTACCAGTATAAAGTTATTATACACATATGTTCAATAATATACCAACATATCATGTATATTTCGTTTAAAAACACATGATGTGTCACATTCATTAAATAATGTGGCAACACATTATTGGATAAATATGTAAAAAATCTTTACACTGACAGTGTACAACAATTAAACTCAATAAAAAAATACATTACAATGAATTTATAAAGTTCAAATAATAATTATGATATTACAAATTGTTGTTGGTATAATTTCAAAACAAAAATGTGTTTGATATACATACACTTTGTAACTAAAAGAAAATTAGGGGTGTGCAAAATATCCGGTTAGAAGGTCCAAACTCATAACCGGATCCAAATCCGTTTTTAAAAATCCGGATTTTGGTATATGGTTAATAACCAAACCATTTTCATCTGGTCGGTTATCCATCCAAATTAAATTTTCGGATTTGGTTTAAATTGGTTATTATATCCTTTTCAAATTTGTATTTTTCAAAACAAAACAAACAAACAAACAAATATCTTGTTTTTTTGACAAAACAAACAAATATCCTTTTTTTTTGTACAATAAACAAATATCCTTTTAACTTTTATTAAAATTAATTGACGCACAAACCATCACCATGTGCGTGTGATCTCAACAATTATGATTTGCGATGAACCCTACATCCCAAATCTACAATAATCTCTCCAATTGAACCCTAATCGGCAATATTCTCTTTCAATCGAACCACACTCATTCTCTCCAATTGCTTCCAACCGCTCTAATCAGGTATTCTTCCTTTCTCTATTCTTCACAATTAGTTAATTCAACGCGGAAGCAATTTTTCTCCTCTTTATTCTTCACATGTTTTTTCCATCTCTTTCAAACACATATCAGAAGCAATTTGGCTTGAAGCTGATTATTACTGCAAAGAGTAAAAAAAGAAAAGTGTATTTTTTTACGGTTTTTAATATGTTTTTCGTCTGCGTAAAAAAAAATCAGACCAAATTAACCGTTTATTATTCCAGTTTTAAAAATAACCAGTTTAAAACTGGATTTAAAAATTAACCACTTTTAAACCGGTTTTATAAAAATATCCGGTTATGTATCCGTATCCAAAATTATAAATGGTTATATAATCGGTTTATAAAAAATAATGGTTATGGTCATGTATCCAAATCCATATATCTGATTTTGGTTTGGATATAATTTGGTTTGGCAAAATAACCGACCATGCACACCCCTACTCTTACTTTGACCAAAATTATCAAATTTGACTGGAGAATTCAAATTTTATCAATCTGACCATTCAATATTACCTAATTGGACTGACAAACGATTAGGAATCTGAATTTTTACGATCTGACTCCGGATGTATAAGTCGATCGTAATAATTGTATCGTTGGTAAATTAGTTTATATGAAAGTGTCTCTTACTTTGACCAAAATTATCAAATTTGACTGGGGAATTCAAATTTTATCAATCTGACCGTTCAATATCACCTAATTGGACTGACAAACGATTAGGAATCAGAATTTTTACGATCGGACTCCGGATGTATAGGTCGATCGTAACAATTGTATCGTTGGTAAACTAGTTTATATGAAAGTGTCTCATACTTTGACCAAAATTATCAAATTTGACCGAGGAATTCAAATTTTATCAATCTGATCGTTCAATATCACCTAATTGGACTGACAAACGATTAAGAATCTGAATTTTTACGATCGGACTCCATATGTATAGGTCGATCGAAATAATTGTATCGTTGGTAAATTAGTTTATATGAAAGTGTCTCTTACTTTGACAGAAATTATCAAATTTGACTGGGGAATTCAAATTTTATCAATCTGACTGTTCAATATCACCTAATTGGACTGACAAACTATTAAGAATCAGAATTTTTACGATCGGACTCCGGATGTATATATCGATTGTAATAATTGTATCGCTGGTAAACTAGTTTATATGAAAGTGTCTCTTACTTTGACCAAAATTATCAAATTTGATTGGGGAATTCAAATTTTATCAATCCGACCATTCAATATCACCTAATTGGACTGACAAACGATTAGGAATCAGAATTTTTACAATCGGACTCTGGATGTATAGGTCGATCGTAATAATTGTATCGTTGGTAAACTAGTTTATATGAAACTGTCTCTTACGTTGACCAAAATTATCAAATTTGACTGGCGAATTCAAATTTTATCAATCAGACCGTTCAATATCACCTAATTGGACTGACAAACGATTAGGAATCAGAATTTTTATGATCGGACTCCGGATGTATAGGTCGATCGTAATAATTGTATCGTTGGTAAACTAGTTTATATGAAAGTGTCTCTTACTTTGACCAAAATTATCAAATTTGACTGGGGAATTCAAATTTTATCAATCTTAACGTTCAATATCACCTAATTGGACTGACAAACGATTAGGAATTAGAATTTTTACGATCGGACTCCGGATGTATAGGTCGATCGTAATAATTATATCGTTGGTAAACTAGTTTATATGAAAGTGTCTCTTACGTTGACCAAAATTATCAAATTTGACTGGGGAATTCAAATTTTATCAATCAGACCGTTCAATATCACCTAATTGGACTGAAAAACTATTAGGAATCATAATTTTTACGATCGGACTCCGGATGTATAGGTCGATCGTAATAATTGTATCGTTGGTAAACTAGTTTATATGAAAGTGTCTCTTACTTTGACCAAAATTATCAAATTTGACCGAGGAATTCAAATTTTATCAATCTGACCGTTCAATATCACCTAATTGGGCTGACAAACGATTAGGAATTAGAATTTTTACGATCGGACTACGGATGTATAGGTCGATCGTAATAATTGTATCGTTGGTAAACTAGTTTATATGAAAGTGTCTCTTACTTTGACCAAAATTATCAAATTTGACTGGGGAATTCAAATTTTATCAATCTGACCGTTCAATATCACCTAATTGGACTGACAAACGATTAGGAATTAGAATTTTTACGATCGGACTCCGAATGTATCGGTCGATCGTAATAATTGTATCGTTGGTAAACTAGTTTATATGAAAGTGTCTCTTACTTTGACCAAAATTATCAAATTTGACCGAGGAATTCAAATTTTATCAATCTGACCGTTCAATATTGTTTGACTACTAGGCTACCACTTAGAAGGGGGGTTGAGTAAGTGGCTTCTTTAATCAACGGCAATTTAAAAAATTATTTGATTAAAAAACAATGCGCGGAAGCACCACCAGATCGGTAGTCTACTTTGCACCTTTTGACCAAAGGAAAGATAGTATAGCCTTGAACGAACTAGGAAAAATTATCGGAACGCTTAATGCAAAATATCCAAATTTAATCGATTAACAAAAACAGTCCCAAGCAAGTTATACGATTCGATATTCAAATTCAATCACAATCAAGATAATCGCAATTGAACCTTTGTGCACACTTACGAACACAAAATTCCAATTGACACAAAATATAAGCGAATTGCGTAAAATAAGAATTTAAAGCGAATCGACACACAAGAGATGATTAGGGAGTTCCCCGGCTTTCGTGTCGTCCTCGCGGTCGGCCGGGTACGTCTCCCCCCAAATAACCAAACGGGTTATTTGAGAGTATTATTGATTAAAAACAGTTTGAACACAAGTGGACAATTTACAATGAGTCCAATAAACCTATATTGACTCAAAAGTAAAACTATGCTAAACCTCAATCGATGAACGAATCTTCACCTCTGATTCCAACGATTTTACCCGTGCAACTCCTTGCAACAATCGTCCAGCTGAGTCCTTCAATTCTTCTCGATTAATCCTTCAAGATATCGAACAATCTTGAATCCCTAGCGAGCAACCAAACCTCCTTCGCAAATCAACCCGATCACGATTCTGATTCACCGCGAATCGTACCGAACGTTATCGACCAAGCGTACAACTTCTATTGGATTGATCCCATACTCAATCTTCAATGATTGCAACTTGATGGAAGATGATGATCTTGTGAAGGATACACTTTGATCCCAATTTTTCACCCAAATTGTATCCAAAGTGTTTCTCTCAAAGCACTCTTGCTTTCTCACTGGTTCTCACTAGATTTTTCTCAGTTGTGTTACAAACAAAAGATCACACACATTGCTATTTAAAGTAAAAATAGAATGAGCAAATTTAGGCATAATTTTTCATACATGTATCGATACAAATGATCATTTGTATCGATACAAATGCTTTGACCAACGTTAAAAATGGAAATATTGACCTTTGTATCGATACAAACACGGGTGTGTATCGATACAAATATCAGGATCTTGAAATCTTGACTGATATGTATCGAAGCATGCAAGCATGATTCGATACATCATGAACTTTCTGGATTTTGAGAACATACAGATGTGTATCGATACATGCAAGCATGCGTCGATACACAGATGATGTTCTGTCTCTGGGAGACCACTTTTGTATCGATACAGACAATGTATGCATCGATACAAAATGCATAAAATCAAACAGAAGTAATTTCAGGATATATGTATCGATACAACTATGTATGTATCGATACAAAATACCTAAAAGTCAGTTTTTCAAGGTTTAGAAAATAGTTCTTTGTTGTCAAGTCATTTGTAATGTTGCCAAAATATGTTCAATCCTATTTTCATGTGTTTTGACAATTATTAAAACATGAGGATGAACTGGTGCACTTACATTCTCCCCCTTTTTGATAATTGTCAAAACTATGCATAAGCTAAACTAAGCCTATACCTATTATGCAAATAAAAATAGCAATGTAATACAGACGCAATTAAAACACCAAGGCTAGTCATCAAATAAGCTCGCTCCCCCTGAGTTGATGCCATAATGCGTTTTGATCATCTTTAGCTTGTGCATCCAAATCTCTCCCCCTTTGACAATATCAAAAAGAAGAAGAGAGCACATTAGAAGTAACAAGTCCAAGCAATTTTTAATCAATGATCACATCGTGCACTTACATTTGTCGAAATGCACTTTATGATATAGTTTCCTAATCAAAATAAATACATACAAAGATATGCCAAAATATATCAATGACGAATACCAAATATCATGATAAAACATGGAATGTAGAACAACAATCCATAAACCAACTCATGAGTATTGAAACACATCGACATTTGTAAACAAGTAACATACCAAAATATGGGACGAAATAAACAAAACAATGCAACAAATGCATAAACATAAAACCAAACATCGAAACATACGAGATTATCCAAAACATAAAGTCGTACATAACCAAAATAAACGTTGCTCAAAACATGGCAACATTAAGAATATTCGTACAACCAAATTGAAATGATCCAAAAGTCAAGAAGTAACAAAAGAAATTGTTCATGCGAAGAGAGAAATAAAATGCAAAAAAAAACATTTAAACATCAAAGATCCTCATTCATGTCATCCGGGTTTAGGTTGGGGTTAAGGTAGTGGTCAACGGAAGTTTGTTGCTTGATGAGTTCATCCACTTGGTTTTGGAGATGATCAAACCTTGTGACATTGTAACCATGCATATCATCAAGTCTCTTGGTGACTTCATTTTGGAACATTGCTTGCCTTAAGCTCATTTCCTTAAGCATTTCCATGATTGCACCATTGCTAACTTCCGAGGAGTCACCTTCCATGCTTTCACGTCCAATCGATTCCACTCTTAGTCTTTTACCCCTTTCCTCTTTATTACCTTGCATTTGCTCCTCATCTTCATCCTCCTTTCCACAAAACTCATAGTCCTTAATCACATCATTCCACTTATAATCCATCTTTTTCATCTGAGTCATGCTAAAGATTTGATCTCTCTTTGGGCTAGTCCAAGATCCTGCCATGTTAAGGGTTAGTTTGAAGTGTTTCAAGATGGTGCAAATCATACTCGAATATCCGAAGAATTGATCCTTCTTAGAGTTTCTCAAGGCAAACATACGGCTCACGAAGTAGTGTGGCCAATCCATTTGCTTCTTTTCCATCATGACGTACATAAGATCAATGTCCTTCCAGTCGAGTCTAGAGTATGGTCCACCTCTAGGTCTTAGAATGTGATTCACCACCCACAGTAAAACTCTTGGACCTTGCTTGAGTCTACCGGCTTTTCCATTTGGACTTTTACCATTCTTGGTTAGGGTGCTAGCAAACTCAGTCATATTGTACTTAGGACCCTCAACATCAGTGAACTTGGTTAGGTTCGTATCGGATTTCAAGCCAAAAAGTTTAAACCAAAGATTGTTAGCGACCTTGAAAATCTTCCTTCCTATACAAAACTCAAATTCAGCACCATTTTGCTCTTGTATACCGGACTAGAAGATTCTAACTAAGTCCTCTATGTAAGCATCTCTTAGATTGCAAAAGTTAGTGAGATTTTCTCTCCTAATGATTTTAGCAACATCACCCAAATGTAATTCCTCAAGTTTCTCAACACTCACAGCATTTTGGGGAATCACTTTCTTTTCCATGCAAGTTCTAATGAAGAAGTTGAAGTAGTTTTCATGGATAAAATTTTCTCTCTTAAAGTTTTGATCATGAGTAGAAACCTTGATTATCTTAGTCCTACCATCATTCTTCTTTCTATTGCTAGACATTTTTAAGGTGAGAAGTAATGAAATGTTACCTTTGAAAGTTTGAAGAGATGAAGAATGTGTAAACCCAAGTTGAGATACTCCTTGCTTCCAATGTGAATATTATAGACTTTGAACTATTAAATTGATGGAGGATTATGAATGGTTACAAAATTTGAAGTGGTTTGAAGTCAAATGTTGGAAGTTTTGGTTGAGTTTTGAGGGAGATTGAGAATTGGGAATGAGGGTTTTGAGAGTTTTCATGTTGGAGAAGAAGAGGTTTGTGATGATTTGATGCATGAATGAATGAAAATTGTCATATAAAATTGTTTCACGCGTTTTGTATCGATACATATTAATGTTTGTATCGATACAAGTCAGTCGTTTCGAAGCATGTATCGAAGCATGTAGGCATGTATCGATACATGAGTAACGTTCTGTCCAAACTGAAGAGCTATGTATCGATACAAGCTCATATGTATCGATACATATTAGTTCATTTTGAAAATTTGAAAAATAACTGACATGTATCCATGCAAAATTTATTTGTATCGATCCAAAATGCATAATTTTCAATTTTTCTTCAAACACATGAACTTATAAGTTTCAAAAATAATTTTTATGACTTTCAAATAACACGTATGTAAGAAACACATATAATCACAAAGGTACATGCATATATATGTGAACAAAAGCAATACCAAAGCATATTTTAACACGAAAACACATGTTAAACCACAAATGCATGATAATTGATAAGGTAATCACATAAATCACTCAAAGTACCAAAATCAATCATATGAGAAATGTATGTCTATGTATGCACACAAAGTCACATAAAAAGAAAACATATACAACCTAATATGAACTTAATAAGATAGTTGTAATGATCTTTGTCAAATCCCCATTTAAGACGTATGGGTCTCAAAAACTTATCAATATTTTGAGCAAAATTCTTGGAAATGGAGGATTAGACAACTATCAGAACCAATATCATATTAAGATAGAAATTGTATGTATATGAACCAAAGAACAAATGCTAAGTAAAAAAAAATATAAAGGAAAGGTAGAGAATATAATCTTCCCTTGAATGTTAGGTGGAGGAAGTGATCAATTTCCGCACCATTGTAAGTGTCGAGTTGAAGCTTTTCTCATTGCTCTCCTTGTTCGTAGGTCTTGAACTCCATTGTTGTCGGTGTCTCTTGTCAATGGTTTCAAGACAATTCCCTACATACTTAGACATTTGAAATAGGTCCCCAACTCATGTTGGGTCCTAGTAGGTTAGTAGCACCATTATTGCCTAACTTAGGTAACCATTGCAATTTGCCTTTTGGTACCAATACCTTTCTAGCATGACATTTTGCAATAGTATGACCCTTGTCACAACAATAATGACAAACGATATAAGGATTACTTTTCTTATGATCCTTTTCAACAAATTTATACTTTTTATTTTTAGGTTTCAAAGATTTGTTGAATTTAGATGGATCAATCGCAAAAGTAATCTCCGGCTTGGATGGTTCTTTTATCTTATCTTGTAACTTTCGTAAGTCTCTACGTAAGTAAAAGCATCCATCACATCTGGTCCTATCGTTACCATAACTATCAAAAGTCACAAGAGGTTTTTGAATCAAAGACTCTTTGAGGGCTTTCAACTCAAGCTCTGTTTCCGAAACTTTTGCCTCAAGGTATTTATTAACTTCCATTAAACCTTTTAATCGTTGAAAAGCCTCTTTCGTCTCTTTGTGTAATTTTTCAAAAGCAACTTGCAACTCATGATATTCTAAAAGAGTATATGAGCTAGAGGGATTTTGGTTTACCTTTTTGGGAACAAGTTTCTTACGATCATGAGATGTTAAGCACACATTCGCCAACACATCTTCATCACTAGAGCTAGAGCTTGATGATGAAGAGGAAGATGAGCTTCCGTTCTCCCATGCAACATAAGCTTTCTTTCCTTTATCCTTGCTTCCCTTTTTGAATGAAGGTGACTCTTTCTCCTTTCTCTTGAGCTTGGGACAATCCGGTTTAAAATGACCGATTTGTCCACATTCATAACATGCTCCTTTCTTGGAGTACCTAGCATCTTCATTCCTCCGATGGTAACCACTATCTTTCCGAAACTTCTTAAGATTCTCATCGGAATGTCTTATCCCATTATTTCTCACATACCTATTGTAGCGTCGAACGAAGAGCCCCATTTCCTCATCATCGGAATCGTCTTCGCTTGAGCTACTTTCCACATGCTCTACCTTTTTAGACTTGGTGGACTTGGATGTGGAGGTCTTTAGAGCAATGGACCTCTTATCCTTTTCCTTTTCCTTATCCTTGTCATTGTGTTTTCCCTTTTTCTCACTTTTCTCATGCTTTTCTAACAAGTTTAGTACTTGTTCATGTTCCGTAAGCTTGCCAAATAAAGTTGTAAGACTCAAAGTTGTAAGATCATTCGCCTCCTTAATCGCGGTGACCTTCGGTTGCCAACACCTACTAAGACATCTTAAAATTTTGTTAGTAGCATCTTGATTTGTGATTGGCTTTCCCAAACCGTGTAACTTGTTGGTTATTTTGATAAATCGTTGTTGCATATCCTCGATGGTCTCACCATCTAGCATATGGAACAACTCAAATTCTTGTGTCAATGTATTAATTTTGGATATCTTTACATCATTGGTACCCTCAAAGTGAGTTACCAATGTGTCCCACATTTCCTTAGCTGATTGACAATGTGACACATGATAGAATTGATCAATCCCAAGGGATGATATTAAAATATTTTGTGCCTTTGCATCGTAATTGGCCCTTTTCTTTTCCTCTTCCGTCCATTGTGCCATAGGCTTATTGGTGACAATGCCATGAGCATCGGTGATTGTTGGAACAAACGGATCGTTCTCAATAGCATTCCACATTTCACCATCAAAAGAATTGATGTGAATACGCATACTACTTTTCCAATAGTCAAAATGATCTCCATTGAATATCGGAGCCCTATTATACGCCCCTTTAGGTGCAAAAGCCATGTTGTCTAATAATTGGCACAAACCACCGAATTTTGCAAGCAAAATTGAACCAGGCTCTGATACCACTTGTTAGACTACTAGGCTACCACTTAGAAGGGGGGTTGAATAAGTGGCTTCTTAAATCAACGGCAATTTAAAAAATTATTTGATTAAAAAACAATGCGCGGAAGCACCACCGGATCGGTAGTCTACTTTGCACCTTTTGACCAAAGGAAAGATAGTATAGCCTTGAACGAACTAGGAAAAATTATCCGAACGCTTAATGCAAAATATCCAAATTTAATCGATTAACAAAAACAGTCCCAAGCAAGTTATACGATTCGATATTCAAATTCAATCACAATCAAGATAATCGCAATTGAACCTTTGTGCACACTTACGAACACAAAATTCCAATTGACACAAAATATAAGCGAATTGCGTAAAGTAAGAATTTAAAGCGAATCGACACACAAGAGATGATTAGGGAGTTCCCCGGCTTTCGTGTCGTCCTCGCGGTCGGCCGGGTACGTCTCCCCCCAAATAACCAAACGGGTTATTTGAGAGTATTATTGATTAAAAACAGTTTGAACACAAGTGCACAATTTACAATGAATCCAATAAACCTATATTGACTCAAAAGTAAAACTATGCTAAACCTCAATCGACGAACGAATCTTCACCCTCTGATTCCAACGATTTTACCCGTGCAACTCCTTGCAACAATCGTCCAGTTGAGTCCTTCAATTCTTCTCGATTGATCCTTCAAGATATCGAACAATCTTGAATCCCTAGCGAGCAACCAAACCTCATTCGCAAATCAACCCGATCACGATTCTGATTCACCGCGAATCGTACCGAACGTTATCGACCAAGCGTACAACTTCTATTGGATTGATCCCATACTCAATCTTCAATGATTGCAACTTGATAGAAGATGATGATCTTGTGAAGGATACACTTTGATCCCAATTTTTCACCCAAATTGTATCCAAAGTGTTTCTCTCAAAGCACTCTTGCTTTCTCACTGGTTCTCACTAGATTTTTCTCAGTTGTGTTACAAACAAAAGATCACACACATTGCTATTTAAAGTAAAAATAGAATGAGCAAATTTAGGCATAATTTTTCATACATGTATCGATACAAATGATCATTTGTATCGATACAAATGCTTTGACCAACGTTAAAAATGGAAATATTGACCTTTGTATCGATACAAACACGGGTGTGTATTGATACAAATATCAGGATCTTGAAATCTTGACTGATATGTATCGAAGCATGCAAACATGATTCGATACATCATGAACTTTCTGGATTTTGAGAACATACAGATGTGTATCGATACATGCAAGCATGCGTCGATACAAAGATGATGTTCTGTCTCTGAGAGACCACTTTTGTATCGATACAGACAATGTATGTATCGATACAAAATGCACAAAATCAAACAGAAGTAATTTCAGGACATATGTATCGATACAACTATGTATGTATCGATACAAAATACCTAAAAGTCAGTTTTTCAAGGTTTAGAAAATAGTTCTTTGTTGTCAAGTCATTTGTAATGTTGCCAAAATATGTTCAATCCTATTTTCATGTGTTTTGACAATTATTAAAACATGATGATGAACTGGTGCACTTACAAATATCACCTAATTGGACTGACAAACGATTAGGAATCTGAATTTTTACGATCGGACTCCGGATGTATAGGTCGATCGAAATAATTGTATCGTTGGTAAATTAGTTTATATGAACGTGTCTCTTACTTTGACCAAAATTATCAAATTTGACTAGAGAATTCAAATTTGATCAATCTGACCGTTCAATATCACCTAATTGGACTGACAAACGATTAGGAATAGTAATTTTTACGATCGGACTCCGGATGTATAGGTCGATCGTAATAATTGTATCGTTGGTAAACTAGTTTATATGAAAGTGTCTCATACTTTGCCAAAATTATCAAATTTGACCGAGGAATTCAAATTTTATCAATCTGATCGTTCAATATCACCTAATTGGACTGACAAACGATTAAGAATCTGAATTTTTACAATCGGACTCCATATGTATAGGTCGATCGAAATAATTGTATCGTTGGTAAATTAGTTTATATGAAAGTGTCTCTTACTTTGACAGAAATTATCAAATTTGATTGGGGAATTCAAATTTTATCAATCTGACCGTTCAATATCACCTAATTGGACTGACAAACGATTAGGAATCAGAATATTTACGATCGGACTCCGGATGTATATATCGATCGTAATAATTGTATCGCTGGTAAACTAGTTTATATGAAAGTGTCTCTTACTTTGACCAAAATTATCAAATTTCATTGGGGAATTCAAATTTTATCAATCCGACCGTTCAATATCACCTAATTGGACAGACAAACGATTAGGAATCAGAATTTTTACGATCGGACTCTGGATGTATAGGTCGATCGTAATAATTGTATCGTTGGTTAACTAGTTTATATGAAAGTGTCTCTTACGTTGACCAAAATTATCAAATTTGACTGGGGAATTCAAATTTTATCAATCAGACCGTTCAATATCACCTAATTGGACTGACAAACGATTAGGAATCAGAATTTTTACGATCGGACTCCAGATGTATAGGTCGATCGTAATAATTGTATCGTTGGTAAACTAGTTTATATGAAAAGGTCTCTTACTTTGACCAAAATTATCAAATTTGACTGGGGAATTCAAATTTTATCCATCTGACCGTTCAATATCACCTAATTGGACTGACAAACGATTAGGAATTAGAATTTTTACGATCGGACTCCGGATGTATAGGTCGATCGTAATAATTATATCGTTGGTAAACTAGTTTATATGAAAGTGTCTCTTACGTTGACCAAAATTATCAAACTTGACTGGGGAATTCAAATTTTATCAATCAGACCGTTCAATATCACCTAATTGGACTGACAAACTATTAGGAATCATAATTTTTACGATCGGACTCCGGATGTATAGGTCGATCGTAATAATTGTATCGTTGGGAAACTAGTTTATATTAAAGTGTCTCTTACTTTGACCAAAATTATCAAATTTGACCGAGGAATTCAAATTTTATCAATCTGACCGTTCAATATCACCTAATTGGACTGACAAACGATTAGGAATTAGAATTTTTACGATCGGACTACGGATGTATAGGTCGATCGTAATAATTGTATCGTTGGTAAACTAGTTTATATGAAAGTGTCTCTTACTTAGACCAAAATTATCAAATTTGACTGGGGAATTCAAATTTTATCAATCTGGCCGTTCAATATCACCTAATTGGACTGACAAAAGATTAGGAATTAGAATTTTTACGATCGGACTCCGAATGTATAGTTCGATCGTAATAATTGTATCGTTGGTAAACTAGTTTATATGATAGTGTCTCTTACTTTGACCAAAATTATCAAATTTGACCGAGCAATTCAAATTTTATCAATCTGACCGTTCAATATCACCTAATTGGACTGACAAACGATTAGGAATCTGAATTTTTACGATCGAACTCCGGATGTATAGGTCGATCGAAATAATTGTATCGTTGGTAAATTAGTTTATATGAACGTATCTCTTACTTTGACCAAAATTATCAAATTTGACTGGGGAATTCAAATTTTATCAATCTGACCGTTCAATATCACCTAATTGGACTGACAAATGATTAGGAATCAGAATTTTTACGATCGGACTCCGGATGTATATGTCGATCGTAATAATTGTATCGTTGTTATACTAGTTTATATGAAAGTGTCTCTTACTTTGACCAAAATTATCAAATTTGACTAGAGAATTCAAATTTTATCAATCTGACCGTTCAATATCACCTAATTGGACTGACAAACGATTATGAATCTGAATTTTTATGATCGGACTCCGGATGTATAGGTCGATCGTAATAATTGTATCGTTGGTAAACTAGTTTATATGAAAATATCTCTTTCTTTGCCCAAAATTATCAAATTTGATCGGGGAATTCAAATTTTATCAATCAGACCGTTCAATATCACCTAATTGGACTGACAAATGATTAGGAATCAGAATATTTACGATCGGACTCCGGATGTATAGGTCGATCGTAATAATTGTATCGTTGGTAAACTAGTTTATATGAAAGTGTCTCTAACATTGACCAAAATTATCAAATTTGACTAGGGAATTCAAATTTTATCAATCAGATCGTTCAATATCACCTAATTGGAGTGACAAACGATAAGGAATCTGAATTTTTATGATTGGACTCCGGATGTATAGGTCGATCGAAATAATTGTATCGTTGGTAAATTAGTTTATATGAAAGTGTCTCTTACTTTGACCAAAATTATCAAATTTGAATGGGGAATTCAAATTTTATCAATCAGACCGTTCAATATCACCTAATTGGACTGTGAAACGATTAGGAATCAGAAATTTTACGATCGGACTCCGGATGTATATGTCGATCGTAATAATTGTATCGTTGGTAAACTAGTTTATATGAAAGTGTCTCTTACTTTGACCAAAATTAACAAATTTGACTAGGGAATTCAAATTTTATTAATCTGACCATTCAATATCACCTAATTGGACTGACAAACGATTAGGAATATGAATTTTTACGATCGGACTCTAGATTTATAAGTCGATCGTAATAATTGTATCGTTGGTAAATTTGTTTATATGAAAGTGTCTCTTACTTTGACCAAAATTATCAAATTTGACTGGGGAATTCAAATTTTATCAATCAGACCGTTCAATATCACCTAATTGGACTGACAAACTTCTAGGAATCAGAATTTTTACGATCAGACACCGGATGTATAGGTCGATCGTAATAATTGTATCGTTGGTAAACTAGTTTATATGAAAGTGTCTCTTACTTTGACCAAAATTATCAAATTTGACCGAGGAATTCAAATTTTATCAATCTGACCGTTCAATATCATCTAATTGGACTGACAAACGATTAGGAATTAGAATTTTTACGATCAGACACCGGATGTATAGGTCGATCGAAATAATTGTATCGTTGGTAAATTAGTTTATATGAAAGTGTCTCTTACTTTGACCAAAATTATCAAATTTGAATGGGGAATTCAAATTTTATCAATCAGACCGTTCAATATCACCTAATTGGACTGTGAAACGATTAGGAATCAGAAATTTTACGATCGGACTCCGGATGTATATGTCGATCGTAATAATTGTATCGTTGGTAAACTAGTTTATATGAAAGTGTCTCTTACTTTGACCAAAATTAACAAATTTGACTAGGGAATTCAAATTTTATTAATCTGACCATTCAATATCACCTAATTGGACTGACAAACGATTAGGAATATGAATTTTTACGATCGGACTCTAGATTTATAAGTCGATCGTAATAATTGTATCGTTGGTAAATTTGTTTATATGAAAGTGTCTCTTACTTTGACCAAAATTATCAAATTTGACTGGGGAATTCAAATTTTATCAATCAGACCGTTCAATATCACCTAATTGGACTGACAAACTACTAGGAATCAGAATTTTTACGATCAGACACCGGATGTATAGGTCGATTGTAATAATTGTATCGTTGGTAAACTAGTTTATATGAAAGTGTCTCTTACTTTGACCAAAATTATCAAATTTGACTGAGGAATTCAAATTTTATCAATCTGACCGTTCAATATCACCTAATTGGACTGACAAACGATTAGGAATTAGAATTTTTACGATCGGACTACGGATGTATAGGTCGATCGTAATAATTGTATCGTTGGTAAACTAGTTTATATGAAAGTGTCTCTTACTTTGACCAAAATTATTAAATTTGACTGGGGAATTCAAATTTTATCAATCTTACCGTTCAATATCACCTAATTGGACTGACAAAAGATTAGGAATTAGAATTTTTACGATCGGACTCCGAATGTATAGGTCGATCGTAATAATTGTATCGTTGGTAAACTAGTTTATATGATAGTGTCTCTTACTTTGACCAAAATTATCAAATTTGACCGAGGAATTCAAATTTTATCAATCTGACCGTTCAATATCACCTAATTGGACTGACAAACGATTAGGAATCTGAATTTTTACGATCGAACTCCGGATGTATAGGTCGATCGAAATAATTGTATCGTTGGTAAATTAGTTTATATGAACGTATCTCTAACTTTGACCAAAATTATCAAATTAGACTGGGGAATTCAAATTTTATCAATCTGACCGTTCAATATCACCTAATTGGACTGACAAACGATTAGGAATCTGAATTTTTACGATCGGACTCCATATGTATAGGTCGATCGAAATAATTGTATCGTTGGTAAATTAGTTTATATGAAAGTGTCTCTTACTTTGACAGAAATTATCAAATTTGATTGGGGAATTCAAATTTTATCAATCTGACCGTTCAATATCACCTAATTGGACTGACAAACGATTAGGAATCAGAATATTTACGATCGGACTCCGGATGTATATATCGATCGTAATAATTGTATCGCTGGTAAACTAGTTTATATGAAAGTGTCTCTTACTTTGACCAAAATTATCAAATTTCATTGGGGAATTCAAATTTTATCAATCCGACCGTTCAATATCACCTAATTGGACTGACAAACGATTAGGAATCAGAATTTTTACGATCGGACTCTGGATGTATAGGTCGATCGTAATAATTGTATCGTTGGTTAACTAGTTTATATGAAAGTGTCTCTTACGTTGACCAAAATTATCAAATTTGACTGGGGAATTCAAATTTTATCAATCAGACCGTTCAATATCACCTAATTGGACTGACAAACGATTAGGAATCAGAATTTTTACGATCGGACTCCAGATGTATAGGTCGATCGTAATAATTGTATCGTTGGTAAACTAGTTTATATGAAAATGTCTCTTACTTTGACCAAAATTATCAAATTTGACTGGGGAATTCAAATTTTATCCATCTGACCGTTCAATATCACCTAATTGGACTGACAAACGATTAGGAATTAGAATTTTTACGATCGGACTCCGGATGTATAGGTCGATCGTAATAATTATATCGTTGGTAAACTAGTTTATATGAAAGTGTCTCTTACGTTGACCAAAATTATCAAACTTGACTGGGGAATTCAAATTTTATCAATCAGACCGTTCAATATCACCTAATTGGACTGACAAACTATTAGGAATCATAATTTTTACGATCGGACTCCGGATGTATAGGTCGATCGTAATAATTGTATCGTTGGTAAACTAGTTTATATGAAAGTGTCTTTTACTTTGACCGAAATTATCAAATTTGACCGAGGAATTCAAATTTTATCAATCTGACCGTT
The DNA here is from genome assembly GCA_030408175.1 of Trifolium repens. Classification (NCBI taxonomy): domain Eukaryota; kingdom Viridiplantae; phylum Streptophyta; class Magnoliopsida; order Fabales; family Fabaceae; genus Trifolium; species Trifolium repens. Next base: position 36,047,724 of record CP125848.1, on the reverse strand, counting down.
CAATATCACCTAATTGGACTAACAAACGATTAGGAATTAGAATTTTTACGATCAGACTACGGATGTATAGGTCGATCGTAATAATTGTATCGTTGGTAAACTAGTTTATATGAAAGTGTCTCTTACTTTGACCAAAATTATTAAATTTGACTGGGGAATTCAAATTTTATCAATCTGACCGTTCAATATCACCTAATTGGACTGACATACGATAAGGAATCAGAATTTTTATGATCGGACTCCGGATGTATAGGTCGATCGAAATAATTGTATCGTTGGTAAATTAGTTTATATGAAAGTGTCTCTTACTTTGACAGAAATTATCAAATTTGATTGGGGAATTCAAATTTTATCAATCAGACCGTTCAATATCACCTAATTGGACTGACAAACGATAAGGAATCTGAATTTCTATGATCGGACTCCGGATGTATAGGTCGATCGAAATAATTGTATCGTTGGTAAATTAGTTTATATGAAAGTGTCTCTTACTTTGACCAAAATTATCAAATTTGAATGGGGAATTCAAATTTTATCAATCAGACCGTTCAATATCACCTAATTGGACTGTGAAACGATTAGGAATCAGAAATTTTACGATCGGACTCCGGATGTATATGTCGATCGTAATAATTGTATCGTTGGTAAACTAGTTTATATGAAAGTGTCTCTTACTTTGACCAAAATTATCAAATTTGACTAGGGAATTCAAATTTTATTAATCTGACCATTCAATATCACCTAATTGGACTGACAAACGATTAGGAATATGAATTTTTACGATCGGACTCTAGATTTATAAGTCGATCGTAATAATTGTATCGTTGGTAAATTTGTTTATTTGAAAGTGTCTCTTACTTTGACCAAAATTATCAAATTTGACTGGGGAATTCAAATTTTATCAATCAGACCGTTCAATATCACCTAATTGGACTCTCAAACTACTAGGAATCAGAATTTTTACGATCAGACACCGGATGTATAGGTCGATCGTAATAATTGTATCGTTGGTAAACTAGTTTATATGAAAGTGTCTCTTACTTTGACCAAAATTATCAAATTTGACCGAGGAATTCAAATTTTATCAATCTGACCGTTCAATATCACCTAATTGGACTGACAAACGATTAGGAATTAGAATTTTTACGATCGGACTACGGATGTATAGGTCGATCGTAATAATTGTATCGTTGGTAAACTAGTTTATATGATAGTGTCTCTTACTTTGACCAAAATTATCAAATTTGACCGAGGAATTCAAATTTTATCAATCTGACCGTTCAATATCACCTAATTGGACTGACAAACGATTAGGAATCTGAATTTTTACGATCGAACTCCAGATGTATAGGTCGATCGAAATAATTGTATCGTTGGTAAATTAGTTTATATGAACGTATCTCTAACTTTGACCAAAATTATCAAATTTGACTGGGGAATTCAAATTTTATCAATCTGACCGTTCAATATCACCTAATTGGACTGACAAACGATTAGGAATCTGAATTTTTACGATCGGACTCCATATGTATAGGTCGATCGAAATAATTGTATCGTTGGTAAATTAGTTTATATGAAAGTGTCTCTTACTTTGACAGAAATTATCAAATTTGATTGGGGAATTCAAATTTTATCAATCTGACCGTTCAATATCACCTAATTGGACTGACAAACGATTAGGAATCAGAATATTTACGATCGGACTCCGGATGTATATATCGATCGTAATAATTGTATCGCTGATAAACTAGTTTATATGAAAGTGTCTCTTACTTTGACCAAAATTATCAAATTTCATTGGGGAATTCGAATTTTATCAATCCGACCGTTCAATATCACCTAATTGGACTGACAAACGATTAGGAATCAGAATTTTTACGATCGGACTCTGGATGTATAGGTCGATCGTAATAATTGTATCGTTGGTTAACTAGTTTATATGAAAGTGTCTCTTACGTTGACCAAAATTATCAAATTTGACTGGGGAATTCAAATTTTATAAATCAGACCGTTCAATATCACCTAATTGGACTGACAAACGATTAGGAATCAGAATTTTTACGATCGGACTCCAGATATATAGGTCGATCGTAATAATTGTATCGTTGGTAAACTAGTTTATATGAAAATGTCTCTTACTTTGACCAAAATTATCAAATTTGACTGGGGAATTCAAATTTTATCCATCTGACCGTTCAATATCACCTAATTGGACTGACAAACGATTAGGAATTAGAATTTTTACGATCGGACTCCGGATGTATAGGTCGATCGTAATAATTATATCGTTGGTAAACTAGTTTATATGAAAGTGTCTCTTACGTTGACCAAAATTATAAAACTTTTCTGGGGAATTCAAATTTTATCAATCAGACCGTTCAATATCACCTAATTGGACTGACAAACTATTAGGAATCATAATTTTTACGATCGGACTCCGGATGTATAGGTCGATCGTAATAATTGTATCGTTGGTAAACTAGTTTATATGAAAGTGTCTCTTACTTTGACCGAAATTATCAAATTTGACCGAGGAATTCAAATTTTATCAATCTGACCGTTCAATATCTCCTAATTGGACTGACAAACGATTAGGAATTAGAATTTTTACGATCGGACTACGGATGTATAGGTCGATCGTAATAATTGTATCGTTGGTAAACTAGTTTATATGAAAGTGTCTCTTACTTAGACCAAAATTATCAAATTTGACTGGGGAATTCAAATTTTATCAATCTGACCGTTCAATATCACCTAATTGGACTGACAAACGATTAGGAATCTGAATTTTTACGATCGAACTCCGGATGTATAGGTCGATCGAAATAATTGTATCGTTGGTAAATTAGTTTATATGAACGTATCTCTTACTTTGACCAAAATTATCAAATTTGACTGGGGAATTCAAATTTTATCAATCTGACCGTTCAATATCACCTAATTGGACTGACAAATGATTAGGAATCAGAATTTTTACGAACGGACTCCGGATGTATATGTCGATCGTAATAATTGTATCGTTGGTAAACTAGTTTATATGAAAGTGTCTCTTACTTTGACCAAAATTATCAAATTTGACTAGAGAATTCAAATTTTATCAATCTGACCGTTCAATATCACCTAATTGGACTGACAAACGATTATGAATCTGAATTTTTATGATCGGACTCCGGATGTATAGGTCGATCGTAATAATTGTATCGTTGGTAAACTAGTTTATATGAAAGTATCTCTTTCTTTGACCAAAATTATCAAATTTGATCGGGGAATTCAAATTTTATCAATCAGACCGTTCAATATCACCTAATTGGACTGACAAATGATTAGGAATCAGAATATTTACGATCGGACTCCGGATGTATAGGTCGATCGTAATAATTGTATCGTTGGTAAACAAGTTTATATGAAAGTGTCTCTTACATTGACCAAAATTATCAAATTTGACTAGGGAATTCAAATTTTATCAATCAGACCGTTCAATATCACCTAATTGGACTGACAAACGATAAGGAATCTGAATTTTTATGATCGGACTCCGGATGTATAGGTCGATCGAAATAATTGTATCGTTGGTAAATTAGTTTATATGAAAGTGTCTCTTACTTTGACCAAAATTATCAAATTTGAATGGGGAATTCAAATTTTATCAATCAGACCGTTCAATATCACCTAATTGGACTGTGAAACGATTAGGAATCAGAAATTTTACGATCGGACTCCGGATGTATATGTCGATCGTAATAATTGTATCGTTGGTAAACTAGTTTATATGAAAGTGTCTCTTACTTTGACCAAAATTATCAAATTTGACTAGGGAATTCAAATTTTATTAATCTGACCATTCAATATCACCTAATTGGACTGACAAACGATTAGGAATATGAATTTTTACGATCGGACTCTAGATTTATAAGTCGATCGTAATAATTGTATCGTTGGTAAATTTGTTTATATGAAAGTGTCTCTTACTTTGACCAAAATTGTAAGTGCACCAGTTCATCCTCATGTTTTAATAATTGTCAAAACACATGAAAATAGGTTGAACATATTTTGGCAAACTTTACAAATGACTTGACAACAAAGAACTATTTTCAAAACCTTGAAAAACTGACTTTTTGGTGTTTTGTATCGATACATACATTTCTGTATGGATACAAATGTCCTGAAAACTTGTTCTGGTACATTTTGAGCACTTTGTATCGATACACACAGGCTCTGTATCGATACAAAAGCTTCTATACAAAAACAGAATGTTCCATATGATTCGAAACATGCTTGCATGTATCGATACATGTGTATATGTTCTGAAAAACCAGCAAGCTTCATATGATTCGAAGCATGCTTGCATGCTTAGATACATATCAGTCAAGATTTCAAGATTCTGATGTTTGTATCGATACATCCCGTGTTTGTATCGATACAAAGGTCAAGATTTTCAAAATTGAACGTTGGTCAAGGGCTTTGTATCGATACAAACAATCATTTGTATCGATACATCTACTGAAAATTATGCCTAAATTTGCTCATTCTATTTTCTCTTTAAATAGCAATGTGTGGGTTCCTTTGTAAGTAATGAAACAATCACAGTAACTGAACACAACTGAGAAATCTAGTGAGAATCATTGAGAGAGCAAGAAGTGCTTTGGGTAAAACACTTTGGATACAATTTGGGTGAAAAATTGGGATCAAAGTGTTATCCTTCACAAGATCATCATCTTCCATCAAGTTGCAACAATTGAAGATTGAGTATGGGATCAATCATTTAGGAGTTGTACGCTTGGTCGATAACGTTCGGTGCGATTCGTGGTGAAGCAGATTCGCGATCGGGTTGATTTGTGCAAGGAGGTTGGATTGCTCACTAGGGATCCAAGATTGTTCGATATCTTGGAGGATCAATTGAGAAGAATCGAAGGACTCAGCTGGACGATCGTTGCAAGGAGTTGCACGGGTAGGATCGTTGGAATCAGAGGGTGAAGATTCGTTCGTCGATTGAGGGTTTGCATAGTTTTACATTTTGAGTCAATATAGGTTTATTGGATTCATTGTAATTTGTGCACTTGTGTTCAAGTTGTTTTTCATTCTATACATATCTCAAATAACCCGTTTGGTTATTTGGGGGGAGACGTACTCGGACATACGCGTGGACGACGCGAAATCCGGGGAACTCCCTAATCAAATCCTCGTGTGTTGATTGCATTACTTTCATTCTTTATTGCTTTCATTATATTCGTAAACAATTGAATTTGTGTGTTCGTAAGTGTTCACAAGGATTCAATTGTTATTATCTTGTGTTGTGAATTGTTTTTGAAAGAATCGAATAACTTGCTTGGAAACGTTGTTGTTAATTGAATTAGTTTTTGAATATCTTATTCCGATCGACTTTTCCTCAATACGTTTTATCGGCTTAGTTACTTTTTCAATAAGTCAAAACGGTGCAAAGAGACTACCGATCCCGGAGTCGCTTCCGCACGCACGTTTAACCGAACAATTTTTTAAAAACTCAATTGGTTAACGGAACCACTTATTCACCCCCCTCTAAGTGGTTAGCCTCGTAGTCTAACAAGTGGTATCAGAGCCCGGTTGATTTTAAACGATTAAACCGAGTAATTTGTGCCTATTATTAGACAACATGGCTTTTGCACCAAAAGGGGCGTATAATAGGGCTCCGGTATTCAATGGAGATCATTTTGACTATTGGAAAAGTAGCATGCGTATTCATATCAATTCTTTTGATAGTGAAGTGTGGAATGCCATTGAGAATGGTCCGTTTGCTCCAACTATAACGGATGCTCATGGTATTGTCGCAAATAAGCCAATGGCACAATGGACGGATGAGGAAAAGAAGAAAGTCAATTACGATGCGAAGGCACAAAACATTTTAATATCATCCCTTGGGATTGATCAATTCTATCATGTGTCGCATTGTGAATCGGCTAAGGAAATGTGGGACACATTGGTTACTCACTTTGAGGGTACCAATGATGTCAAGATATCCAAAATTAATACTTTGACACAAGAATTTGAGTTGTTTCATATGCTAGATGGAGAATCCATCGAGGATATGCAACAACGCTTTATCAAAATCACCAACAAGTTACACGGTTTGGGAAAACCAATTTCCAACCAAGATGCTACTAACAAAATTTTAAGATGTCTTAGTAGGAATTGGCAACCTAAGGTCACCGCGATTAAGGAAGCTAATGATCTTACCTCATTGAATCTTACAACTTTGTTTGGCAAACTCACGGAGCATGAACATGTGCTAAACTTGCTAGAAAAGCATGAGAAAAGCGAAAAGAAGGTAAAGCACAATGACAAGGAAAAGGAAAAGGACAAGAGGTCTATAGCTCTAAAAGCCTCTACTTCAAAGTCCACCAAGTCCAAAAGGATAGAGCATGTGGAAAGTAGCTCAAGCGAAGATGATTCCGATGATGAGGAAATGGGACTCTTCGTTAGGCGCTACAATAGGTATGTGAAGAAAAATGGGATAAGGCACTCCGATGAAAATCTTAAGAAATATCGGAAAGATAGTGGTTACCATAGAAGGAAGGAAGATGTCAAGTACTCTAAAAAGGGAGCATGTTATGAATGTGGACAAATCGGTCACTTTAAACCGGATTGTCCCAAGCTCAAGAGAAAGGAGAAAGAATCACCTTCATTCAAAAAGGGAAGCAAGGACAAGGGAAAGAAAGCTTACGTTGCATGGGAGAGCTCTAGCTCATCTTCCTCTTCATCATCAAGCTCTAGTTCAAGCGGTGAAGAAGGATTGGCAAATGTGTGTTTGACATCACACGATCGTAAGAAACTTGTTCCTAAAAAGGTAAACCAAAATCCCTCTAGTTCATATACTCTCTTGGAATATCATGAATTACAAGTTGCTTTTGAAAAACTACACAAAGAAACTCAAGAGGCTTTTCAACGATTAAAGGGTTTAATGCAAGTCAATAAATACCTTGAGGTTAAAGTTTCGGAAACGGAACATGAGTTGAAAGCTCTCAAAGAATCTTTGGTTCAAAAACCTCTTGTGAATTATGATAATTGTGGAAATGAATATACCGGATGTGATGGATGCTTTTACTTAAGTAGAGATTTACGAAAACTACAAGAGAAGTTAAAAGAACCATCCAAGCCGGAGATTACTTTTGCGGTTGATCCATCTAAATTCAACAAATCTTTTAAACCGAGAAATAAAAAGTATAAATTTGTTGAAAAGGATCACAAGAAAAGTAATCTTCATATTGTTTGTCATTATTGTTGTAACAAAGGACATACGATTGCAAAATGCCAAGCACGGAAAACCTTAGTACCTAAAGGCATATTGCAATGGTTACCTAAGTTAGACAATAATGTTGATACTAACAAACTAGGACCCAATATGAGTTGGGGACCTATTTCAAATGTCTAAACATGTAGGTAAGCGTCTTGAAGCCATTGATGAGAGACATTGATAACGAGTGGCTCAAGACCTATAAACAAGTAAGGTGAAAAGATACGACTCAACCCAACACAAAACGATGTGGAAATTGATCACTTCCTTCATCAAATACTTAAGGGAAGATTCTACTCTTTAACTTTGCTTTATACATATTTTGTTTAGCATTTGTGTTTGTGATCATATACATGCATTTTCTATCTTAATATGATATAAGTTTTGATATTTGTCTAATCCTCCATTTCCAAGAATTCTTACTCAAAAATATTAATAAGTTTTTGAGCTTTATACGTCTCAAATGGGGATCTGACAAAAATCATTACAACTATCCTATTAAGTTCATATTAGAATGTATATGTTAAGTTTTGCATCTATGTGTAATTTTTGCATACATACATAGATATATATATATTTTTCGCATATGATTGTTTGTGGTACTTTAACTATGTTATGTGATTTCTTTTATCATGCATCTATGGTTTAACATGTGTTCTCATGTTAAGATTTGCTTTGGTATTGCTTTGGTTCACATATATACGCATATACCATCATGATTGTATGTGTTTCTTTCATACGTGTTAATTGAAAATCATCGAAATTTCTTTTTGAACCTTTTGATTCATGTGATTTGAGAAAAATTGAAAATAATGTGTTTTGGATCGATACAATGAATTGTGGATGGATACATGTCAGTTATTTTTCAAAATTTCAAATTTTTCAAAATTAACCTGACTTGTATCGATACATACAAGTGAGTATCGATACATGGCGTGCTGAGAAAAACAGCAAGGCGACCATGCTTCGAAACATACAGGTATGCTTCGATACATGCTTCAAAACAACTGACTTGTATCGATACATATTACTGTTTGTATCGATACAACCGCGTAGAAACAAGTTTTACATGACTTTTTCATTCATTCATTCATCACAACAACTCAACCACTCTTCTTCTTCAAACATGAAACTCATGAAACCTCTCCAAAACCCTTATTCCCAATTTCTCAATCTCTCTCAAAACTTAACCAAATCATCTCAAAATTTAACTCCAAATCACTCAAATTCCTTACCCATTCCTAATACTCCATCAAATTCAAGGGTTCAAGCTACATAAAATTCACATTGGAAGCTTTGAATATCTCCAAATTTGGGTACACACCTTCTTCATCTTCTCAAAATTCAAAGGTAACATCTTACTCTTCTAAACTTCTAGAATGGCTAGCAATAGTAAGAAAAATGATGGAAGGACTAAGATAATTAGGACCACTACTCATGATCAAAATTTTAGGAGAGAAAATTTCATCCATGAAAACTACTTGAACTTCTTCATTAAAAATTGCTCAGAGAAGAAAGTGATTCCTCAAAATGCTGTAAGTGTAGAAAAACTTGAGGAATTACATTTGGGTGATATTGCTGAGATCATTAGAAGAGAAAAACTTAGCACATTTTGCAATTTAAGAGATGCTTACATAGAGGAACTTGTTAGGATCTTTTATGCTGGTATACAAGAACAAAATGGTGCTGAATTTGAATTTTGTATTGGGAAGAAAATTTTCAAAGTATCCAACAAGCTATGGTTAGGACTTTTTGGGTTGGAAACCGGTAAGAAGTTGCAAAGATTCACTGATACTGAAGGTCCTAAGTATAATATGTCTGAGTTTTCTTGCACTCTAACCAAGAATGGTAAGAGTCCAAATGGAAAAGCGGGAAGGCTTAAGCAAGGACCTAGAGTTCTACTTTGGATTGTGAACCACATTCTAAGGCCTAGAGGAGGACCTTACTCTAGACTAGATTGGAAGGATATTGATTTGATGTATGTTATGATGGAAAACAAAAAGATGGATTGGCCTCACTACTTTGTTAGTCGCATGTTTGCTTTGAGAAATTCGAAAAAGGACCACTTCTTCGCATACTCTAGCTTGATTCGGAATATCTTAGAGAACTTCAAGATAACCTATAACCTCGCGGGTCTATGGATAAGTCCTAAGAGGGATCAAGTTTTTAGCATGACACAAATGAAGAAAATGGATTACAAGTGGAATGATACGACTAATGAGTATGAGTTTTGTGGAAAAGAGGATGATAATGAAGAGCCGATGCATGAAATTCAAGAGGAAAGGGGCAAAAGACTAAGATTGGAATTGCATGAAAGTGATAGCATGGAAGGTGAGTCTTCTCAAGTAAGCAACAATGCCATTATGGATATGTTGAAGGAAATGAGTTTGAAACAAGACATGTTTCAAAGTAATGTCAACAAGAGACTTGAGGATATGCATAGTTACAATGTTGCAAGGTTTGATAATCTCCAAAACCAAGTGGATGAGCTAGTAAAACAAAATTCCTCCGTTGACCATTACTTCAACCTTAACCAACAACCGGATGACATGAATGAATATTGATGATGTATCTTGTTTTTATGGCATTTCATTTCTTTTATCGCATGAACAATCTCTTTTGTTATTTCGTGACTTTCTTTATTTCGATTTGGTTGTACGGATATTATTTAATGTTGCTATGTTTTGAGCAACATTTCACTTTGGCTTGTATGACTTCATTTTGAATTATTTCGTATGTTTGGATTATTATTGTATGTTTATGCATTTAATTGCATGGTTTTGTTTATTTTTTTTTTTTTTTTTCGTCCCATATTTTGGTATGTTTTATTACAAAAATGTCGATGTGTTTTAAATAATCATGAGTTGGTTTATGGTTTGTTGTTCTACATTCCATGTGTTATCATGATATTTGGTATTCGTCATTGATATATTGTGGCATATCGTTATATGTAATTATTTTGATTAGGATACTATATCATAAAGTGCATTTCGACAAATGTAAGTGCACGATATGTTTAATAGATGGAAAATTTGCTTGGACTTGTTACTGCTAATGTGCTCTCTTCTTCTTTTTGATATTGTCAAAGGGGGAGAGATTTGGATGCACAAGCTAAAGGATCATCAAACGCATTATGGCATCAACTCAGGGGGAGCAAGCTTTTGTGATTAAGCCTTGGTGTTGTTTTTGCGTCTGTATATCATTGCTATTTTTATTTGCATAATAGGTATAGGCTTAGTTTAGCTTATGCATAGTTTTGACAATTATCAAAAAGGGGGAGAATGTAAGTGCACCAGTTCATCCTCATGTTTTAATAATTGTCAAAACACATGAAAATAGGTTGAACATATTTTGGCAAACTTTACAAATGACTTGACAACAAAGAACTATTTTCAAAACCTTGAAAAACTGACTTTTTGGTGTTTTGTATCGATACATACATTTCTGTATGGATACAAATGTCCTGAAAACTTGTTCTGGTACATTTTGAGCACTTTGTATCGATACACACAGGCTCTGTATCGATACAAAAGCTTCTATACAAAAACAGAATGTTCCATATGATTCGAAACATGCTTGCATGTATCGATACATGTGTATATGTTCTGAAAAACCAGCAAGCTTCATATGATTCGAAGCATGCTTGCATGCTTAGATACATATCAGTCAAGATTTCAAGATTCTGATGTTTGTATCGATACATCCCGTGTTTGTATCGATACAAAGGTCAAGATTTTCAAAATTGAACGTTGGTCAAGGGCTTTGTATCGATACAAACAATCATTTGTATCGATACATCTACTGAAAATTATGCCTAAATTTGCTCATTCTATTTTCTCTTTAAATAGCAATGTGTGGGTTCCTTTGTAAGTAATGAAACAATCACAGTAACTGAACACAACTGAGAAATCTAGTGAGAATCATTGAGAGAGCAAGAAGTGCTTTGGGTAAAACACTTTGGATACAATTTGGGTGAAAAATTGGGATCAAAGTGTTATCCTTCACAAGATCATCATCTTCCATCAAGTTGCAACAATTGAAGATTGAGTATGGGATCAATCATTTAGGAGTTGTACGCTTGGTCGATAACGTTCGGTGCGATTCGTGGTGAAGCAGATTCGCGATCGGGTTGATTTGTGCAAGGAGGTTGGATTGCTCACTAGGGATCCAAGATTGTTCGATATCTTGGAGGATCAATTGAGAAGAATCGAAGGACTCAGCTGGACGATCGTTGCAAGGAGTTGCACGGGTAGGATCGTTGGAATCAGAGGGTGAAGATTCGTTCGTCGATTGAGGGTTTGCATAGTTTTACATTTTGAGTCAATATAGGTTTATTGGATTCATTGTAATTTGTGCACTTGTGTTCAAGTTGTTTTTCATTCTATACATATCTCAAATAACCCGTTTGGTTATTTGGGGGGAGACGTACTCGGACATACGCGTGGACGACGCGAAATCCGGGGAACTCCCTAATCAAATCCTCGTGTGTTGATTGCATTACTTTCATTCTTTATTGCTTTCATTATATTCGTAAACAATTGAATTTGTGTGTTCGTAAGTGTTCACAAGGATTCAATTGTTATTATCTTGTGTTGTGAATTGTTTTTGAAAGAATCGAATAACTTGCTTGGAAACGTTGTTGTTAATTGAATTAGTTTTTGAATATCTTATTCCGATCGACTTTTCCTCAATACGTTTTATCGGCTTAGTTACTTTTTCAATAAGTCAAAACGGTGCAAAGAGACTACCGATCCCGGAGTCGCTTCCGCACGCACGTTTAACCGAACAATTTTTTTAAAAACTCAATTGGTTAACGGAACCACTTATTCACCCCCCTCTAAGTGGTTAGCCTCGTAGTCTAACAAAAATTATCAAATTTGACTGGGGAATTCAAATTTTTTCAATCAGACCGTTCAATATCACCTAATTGGACTGACAAACTACTAGGATTCAGAATTTTTACGATCAGACACCGGATGTATAGGTCGATCGTAATAATTGTATCGTTGGTAAACTAGTTTATATGAAAGTGTCTCTTACTTTGACCAAAATTATCAAATTTGACCGAGGAATTCAAATTTTATCAATCTGACCGTTAAATATCACCTAATTGGACTGACAAACGATTAGGAATTAGAATTTTTACGATCGGACTACGGATGTATAGGTCGATCGTAATAATTGTATCGTTGGTAAACTAGTTTATATGAAAGTGTCTCTTACTTTGACCAAAATTATTAAATTTGACTGGGGAATTCAAATTTTATCAATCTGACCGTTCAATATCACCTAATTGGACTGACAAAAGATTAGGAATTAGAATTTTTACGATCGGACTCCGAATGTATAGGTCGATCGTAATAATTGTATCGTTGGTAAACTAGTTTATATGATAGTGTCTCTTACTTTGACCAAAATTATCAAATTTGACCGATGAATTCAAATTTTATCAATCTGACCGTTCAATATCACCTAATTGGACTGACAAACGATTAGGAATCTGAATTTTTACGATCGAACTCCGGATGTATAGGTCGATCGAAATAATTGTATCGTTGGTAAATTAGTTTATATGAACGTATCTCTAACTTTGACCAAAATTATCAAATTTGACTGGGGAATTCAAATTTTATCAATCTGACCGTTCAATATCACCTAATTGGACTGACAAACGATTAGGAATCTGAATTTTTACGATCGGACTCCATATGTATAGGTCGATCGAAATAATTGTATCGTTGGTAAATTAGTTTATATGAAAGTGTCTCTTACTTTGACAGAAATTATCAAATTTGATTGGGGAATTCAAATTTTATCAATCTGACCGTTCAATATCACCTAATTGGACTGACAAACGATTAGGAATCAGAATATTTACGATCGGACTCCGGATGTATATATCGATCGTAATAATTGTATCGCTGGTAAACTAGTTTATATGAAAGTGTCTCTTACTTTGACCAAAATTATCAAATTTCATTGGGGAATTCAAATTTTATCAATCCGACCGTTCAATATTACCTAATTGGACTGACAAACGATTAGGAATCAGAATTTTTACGATCGGACTCTGGATGTATAGGTCGATCGTAATAATTGTATCGTTGGTAAACTAGTTTATATGAAAGTATCTCTTTCTTTGACCAAAATTATCAAATTTGATCGGGGAATTCAAATTTTATCAATCAGACCGTTCAATATCACCTAATTGGACTGACAAATGATTAGGAATCAGAATATTTACGATCGGACTCCGGATGTATAGGTCGATCGTAATAATTGTATCGTTGGTAAACAAGTTTATATGAAAGTGTCTCTTACATTGACCAAAATTATCAAATTTGACTAGGGAATTCAAATTTTATCAATCAGACCGTTCAATATCACCTAATTGGACTGACAAACGATAAGGAATCTGAATTTTTATGATCGGACTCCGGATGTATAGGTCGATCGAAATAATTGTATCGTTGGTAAATTAGTTTATATGAAAGTGTCTCTTACTTTGACCAAAATTATCAAATTTGAATGGGGAATTCAAATTTTATCAATCAGACCGTTCAATATCACCTAATTGGACTGTGAAACGATTAGGAATCAGAAATTTTACGATCGGACTCCGGATGTATATGTCGATCGTAATAATTGTATCGTTGGTAAACTAGTTTATATGAAAGTGTCTCTTACTTTGACCAAAATTATCAAATTTGACTAGGGAATTCAAATTTTATTAATCTGACCATTCAATATCACCTAATTGGACTGACAAACGATTAGGAATATGAATTTTTACGATCGGACTCTAGATTTATAAGTCGATCGTAATAATTGTATCGTTGGTAAATTTGTTTATATGAAAGTGTCTCTTACTTTGACCAAAATTATCAAATTTGACTGGGGAATTCAAATTTTATCAATCAGACCGTTCAATATCACCTAATTGGACTGACAAACTACTAGGATTCAGAATTTTTACGATCAGACACCGGATGTATAGGTCGATCGTAATAATTGTATCGTTGGTAAACTAGTTTATATGAAAGTGTCTCTTACTTTGACCAAAATTATCAAATTTGACCGAGGAATTCAAATTTTATCAATCTGACCGTTAAATATCACCTAATTGGACTGACAAACGATTAGGAATTAGAATTTTTACGATCGGACTACGGATGTATAGGTCGATCGTAATAATTGTATCGTTGGTAAACTAGTTTATATGAAAGTGTCTCTTACTTTGACCAAAATTATTAAATTTGACTGGGGAATTCAAATTTTATCAATCTGACCGTTCAATATCACCTAATTGGACTGACAAAAGATTAGGAATTAGAATTTTTACGATCGGACTCCGAATGTATAGGTCGATCGTAATAATTGTATCGTTGGTAAACTAGTTTATATGATAGTGTCTCTTACTTTGACCAAAATTATCAAATTTGACCGATGAATTCAAATTTTATCAATCTGACCGTTCAATATCACCTAATTGGACTGACAAACGATTAGGAATCTGAATTTTTACGATCGAACTCCGGATGTATAGGTCGATCGAAATAATTGTATCGTTGGTAAATTAGTTTATATGAACGTATCTCTAACTTTGACCAAAATTATCAAATTTGACTGGGGAATTCAAATTTTATCAATCTGACCGTTCAATATCACCTAATTGGACTGACAAACGATTAGGAATCTGAATTTTTAAGATCGGACTCCCTATGTATAGGTCGATCGAAATAATTGTATCGTTGGTAAATTAGTTTATATGAAAGTGTCTCTTACTTTGACAGAAATTATCAAATTTGATTGGGGAATTCAAATTTTATCAATCTGACCGTTCAATATCACCTAATTGGACTGACAAACGATTAGGAATCAGAATATTTACGATCGGACTCCGGATGTATATATCGATCGTAATAATTGTATCGCTGGTAAACTAGTTTATATGAAAGTGTCTCTTACTTTGACCAAAATTATCAAATTTCATTGGGGAATTCAAATTTTATCAATCCGACCGTTCAATATTACCTAATTGGACTGACAAACGATTAGGAATCAGAATTTTTACGATCGGACTCTGGATGTATAGGTCGATCGTAATAATTGTATCGTTGGTTAACTAGTTTCTATGAAAGTGTCTCTTACGTTGACCAAAATTATCAAATTTGACTGGGGAATTCAAATTTTATCAATCAGACCGTTCAATATCACCTAATTGGACTGACAAACGATTAGGAATCAGAATTTTTACGATCGGACTCCAGATGTATAGGTCGATCGTAATAATTGTATCGTTGGTAAACTAGTTTATATGAAAATGTCTCTTACTTTGACCAAAATTATCAAATTTGACTGGGGAATTCAAATTTTATCCATCTGACCGTTCAATATCACCTAATTGGACTGAGAAACGATTAGGAATCTGAATTTTTACGATCGGACTCCGGATGTATAGGTCGATCGTAATAATTGTATCGTTGGTAAACTAGTTTATATGAAAGTGTCTCTTACTTTGACCAAAATTATCAAATTTGATCGTGGAATTCAAATTTTATCAATCAGACCGTTCAATATCACCTAATTGGACTGACAAACGATTAGGAATCAGAATTTTTACGATCGGACTACGGATGTATAGGTCGATCGTAATAATTGTATCGTTGGTAAACTAGTTTATATGAAAGTGTCTCTTACTTTGACCAAAATTATCAAATTTGACTGGGGAATTCAAATTTTATCAATCTGACCGTTCAATATCACCTAATTGGACAGACATACGATTAGGAATCAGAATTTTTACGATCGGACTCCGGATGTATATGTCGATCGTAATAATTGTATCGTTGGTAAACTAGTGTATATGAAAATGTCTCTTTCTTTGACCAAAATTATCAAATTTGACTGGGGAATTCAAATTTTATCAATCTGACTGTTCAATATCACCTAATTGGACTGACAAACGATTAGGAATCTGAATTTTTACGATCGGACTCCGGATATATAGGTCGATCGTAATAATTGTATCGTTGGTAAACTAGTTTATATGAAAGTGTCTCTTACTTTGACCAAAATTATCAAATTTGACTGGAGAATTCAAATTTTATCAAACTGACCGTTCAATATCACCTAATTGGACTGAGAAACGATTAGGAATCTGAATTTTTACGATCGGACTATGGATGTATAGGTCGATCGTAATAATTGTATCGTTGGTAAACTAGTTTATATGAAAGTGTCTCTTACTTTGACCAAAATTATCAAATTTGACTGGGGAATTCAAATTTTATCAAACTGACCGTTCAATATCACCTAATTGGACTGAGAAACGATTAGGAATCAGAATTTTTACGATCGGACTACGGATGTATAGGTCGATCGTAATAATTGTATCGTTGGTAAACTAGTTTATATGAAAGTGTCTCTTACTTTGACCAAAATTATCAAATTTGACTGGGGAATTCAAATTTTATCAAACTGACCGTTCAATATCACCTAATTGGACTGAGAAACGATTAGGAATCTGAATTTTTACGATCGGACTACGGATGTATAGGTCGATCGTAATAATTGTATCGTTGGTAAACTAGTTTATATGAAAGTGTCTCTTACTTTGACCAAAATTATCAAATTTGACTGGGGAATTCAAATTTTATCAAACTGACCGTTCAATATCACCTAATTGGACTGACAAATGACTAGGATTCCAAATTTTTACGATCAGACTCCGGATGTATAGGTCGATCATAATAATTGTATCTTTAGTAAACTAGTTTATATGAAAGTGTCTCTTACTTTGACCAAAATAATCAAATTTGACTGGGGAATTCAAATTTTATCAATCAGACCGTTCAATATCACCTAATTGGACTGACAAACGATTAGGAATCAGAATTTTTACGATCGGACTACGGATGTATAGGTCGATCGTAATAATTGTATCGTTGGTAAACTAGTTTATATGAAAGTGTCTCTTACTTTGACCAAAATTATCAAATTTGACTGGGGAATTCAAATTTTATCAATCTGACCGTTCAATATCACCTAATTGGACAGACATACGATTAGGAATCAGAATTTTTACGATCGGACTCCGGATGTATATGTCGATCGTAATAATTGTATCGTTGGTAAACTAGTGTATATGAAAATGTCTCTTTCTTTGACCAAAATTATCAAATTTGACTGGGGAATTCAAATTTTATCAATCTGACTGTTCAATATCACCTAATTGGACTGACAAACGATTAGGAATCTGAATTTTTACGATCGGACTCCGGATATATAGGTCGATCGTAATAATTGTATCGTTGGTAAACTAGTTTATATGAAAGTGTCTCTTACTTTGACCAAAATTATCAAATTTGACTGGAGAATTCAAATTTTATCAAACTGACCGTTCAATATCACCTAATTGGACTGAGAAACGATTAGGAATCTGAATTTTTACGATCGGACTACGGATGTATAGGTCGATCGTAATAATTGTATCGTTGGTAAACTAGTTTATATGAAAGTGTCTCTTACTTTGACCAAAATTATCAAATTTGACTGGGGAATTCAAATTTTATCAAACTGACCGTTCAATATCACCTAATTGGACTGAGAAACGATTAGGAATCATAATTTTTACGATCGGACTACGGATGTATAGGTCGATCGTAATAATTGTATCGTTGGTAAACTAGTTTATATGAAAGTGTCTCTTACTTTGACCAAAATTATCAAATTTGACTGGGGAATTCAAATTTTATCAAACTGACCGTTCAATATCACCTAATTGGACCGAGAAACGATTAGGAATCTGAATTTTTACGATCGGACTACGGATGTATAGGTCGATCGTAATAATTGTATCGTTGGTAAACTAGTTTACATGAAAGTGTCTCTTACTTTGACCAAAATTATCAAATTTGACTGGGGAATTCAAATTTTATTAAACTGACCGTTCAATATCACCTAATTGGACTGACAAATGACTAGGATTCCGAATTTTTACGATCAGACTCCGGATGTATAGGTCGATCATAATAATTGTATCTTTGGTAAACTAGTTTATATGAAAGTGTCTCTTACTTTGACCAAAATAATCAAATTTGACTGGGGAATTCAAATTTTATCAATCTGACCGTTCAATATCACCTAATTGGACTGACAAACGATTAGGAATCAGAATTTTTACGATCGGACTACGGATGTATAGGTCGATCGTAATAATTGTATCGTTGGTAAACTAGTTTATATGAAAGTGTCTCTTACTTTGACCAAAATTATCAAATTTGACTGGGGAATTCAAATTTTATCAATCTGACCGTTCAATATCACCTAATTGGACAGACATACGATTAGGAATCAGAATTTTTACGATCGGACTCCGGATGTATATGTCGATCGTAATAATTGTATCGTTGGTAAACTAGTGTATATGAAAATGTCTCTTTCTTTGACCAAAATTATCAAATTTGACTGGGGAATTCAAATTTTATCAATCTGACCGTTCAATATCACCTAATTGGACTGACAAACGATTAGGAATCTGAATTTTTACGATCGGACTCCGGATATATAGGTCGGTCGTAATAATTGTATCGTTGGTAAACTAGTTTATATGAAAGTGTCTCTTACTTTGACCAAAATTATCAAATTTGACTGGGGAATTCAAATTTTATCAAACTGACCGTTCAATATCACCTAATTGGACTGGGAAACGATTAGGAATCTGAATTTTTATGATCGGACTACGGATGTATAGGTCGATCGTAATAATTGTATCGTTGGTAAACTAGTTTATATGAAAGTGTCTCTTACTTTGACCAAAATTATCAAATTTGACTGGGGAATTCAAATTTTATCAAACTGACCGTTCAATATCACCTAATTGGACTGAGAAACGATTAGGAATCAGAATTTTTACGATCGGACTACGGATGTATAGGTCGATCGTAATAATTGAATCGTTGGTAAACTAGTTTATATGAAAGTGTCTCTTACTTTGACCAAAATTATCAAATTTGACTGGGGAATTCAAATTTTATCAAACTGACCGTTCAATATCACCTAATTGGACTGAGAAACGATTAGGAATCTGAATTTTTACGATCGGACTACGGATGTATAGGTCGATCGTAATAATTGTATCGTTGGTAAACTAGTTTATATGAAAGTGTCTCTTACTTTGACCAAAATTATCAAATTTGACTGGGGAATTCAAATTTTATCAAACTGACCGTTCAATATCACCTAATTGGACTGAGAAACGATTAGGAATCTGAATTTTTACGATCGGACTCCGGATGTATAGGTCGATCGTAATAATTGTATCGTTGGTAAACTAGTTTATATGAAAGTGTCTCTTACTTTGACCAAAATTATCAAATTTGACTGGGGAATTCAAATTTTATCAATCTGACCGTTCAATATCACCTAATTGGACTGACAAACGATTAGGAATTCTGAATTTTTACGATCGAACTCCGGATGTATAGGTCGGTCGTAATAATTGTATCGTTGGTAAACTAGTTTATATGAAAGTGTCTCTTACTTTGACCAAAATTATCAAATTTGACTGGGGAATTCAAATTTTATCAAACTGACCGTTCAATATCGCCTAATTAGACTGACAAATGACTAGGATTCCGAATTTTTACGATCAGACTCCGGATGTATAGGTCGATCGTAATAATTGTATCGTTGGTAAACTAGTTTATATGAAAGTGTCTCTTACTTTGACCAAAATTATCAAATTTGACTGGGGAATTCAAATTTTATCAAACTGACCGTACAATATCACCTAATTGGACTGGGAAACGATTAGGAATTTGAATTTTTACGATCGGACTACGGATGTATAGGTCGATCGTAATAATTGTATCGTTGGTAAACTAGTTTATATGAAAGTGTCTCTTACTTTGACCAAAATTATCAAATTTGACTGGGGAATTCAAATTTTATCAAACTGACCGTTCAATATCACCTAATTGGACTGAGAAACGATTAGGAATCTGAATTTTTACGATCGGACTACGGATGTATAGGTCGATCGTAATAATTGTATCGTTGGTAAACTAGTTTATATGAAAGTATCTCTTACTTTGACCAAAATTATCAAATTTGACTGGGGAATTCAAATTTTATCAAACTGACCGTTCAATATCACCTAATTGGACTGAGAAACGATTAGGAATCTGAATTTTTACGATCGGACTCCGGATGTATAGGTCGATCGTAATAATTGTATCGTTGGTAAACTAGTTTATATGAAAGTGTCTCTTACTTTGACCAAAATTATCAAATTTGACTGGGGAATTCAAATTTTATCAATCTGACCGTTCAATATCACCTAATTGGACTGACAAACGATTAGGAATTCTGAATTTTTACGATCGAACTCCGGATGTATAGGTCGGTCGTAATAATTGTATCGTTGGTAAACTAGTTTATATGAAAGTGTCTCTTACTTTGACCAAAATTATCAAATTTGACTGGGGAATTCAAATTTTATCAAACTGACCGTTCAATATCACCTAATTAGACTGACAAATGACTAGGATTCCGAATTTTTACGATCAGACTCCGGATGTATAGGTCGATCGTAATAATTGTATCGTTGGTAAACTAGTTTATATGAAAGTGTCTCTTACTTTGACCAAAATTATCAAATTTGACTGGGGAATTCAAATTTTATCAAACTGACCGTTCAATATCACCTAATTGGACTGAGAAACGATTAGGAATCTGAATTTTTACGATCGGACTACGGATGTATAGGTCGATCGTAATAATTGTATCGTTGGTAAACTAGTTTATATGAAAGTGTCTCTTACTTTGACCAAAATTATCAAATTTGACTGGGGAATTCAAATTTTATCAAACTGACCGTTCAATATCACCTAATTGGACTGAGAAATGATTAGGAATCAGAATTTTTACGATCGGACTACGGATGTATAGGTCGATCGTAATAATTGTATCGTTGGTAAACTAGTTTATATGAAAGTGTCTCTTACTTTGACCAAAATTATCAAATTTGACTGGGGAATTCAAATTTTATCAAACTGACCGTTCAATATCACCTAATTGGACTGAGAAACGATTAGGAATCTGAATTTTTACGATCGGACTACGGATGTATAGGTCGATCGTAATAATTGTATCGTTGGTAAACTAGTTTATATGAAAGTGTCTCTTACTTTGACCAAAATTATCAAATTTGACTGGGGAATTCAAATTTTATCAAACTGACCGTTCAATATCACCTAATTGGACTGAGAAACGATTAGGAATCTGAATTTTTACGATCGGACTCCGGATGTATAGGTCGATCGTAATAATTGTATCGTTGGTAAACTAGTTTATATGAAAGTGTCTCTTACTTTGACCAAAATTATCAAATTTGACTGGGGAATTCAAATTTTATCAATCTGACCGTTCAATATCACCTAATTGGACTGACAAACGATTAGGAATTCTGAATTTTTACGATCGAACTCCGGATGTATAGGTCGGTCGTAATAATTGTATCGTTGGTAAACTAGTTTATATGAAAGTGTCTCTTACTTTGACCAAAATTATCAAATTTGACTGGGGAATTCAAATTTTATCAAACTGACCGTTCAATATCACCTAATTGGACTGAGAAACGATTAGGAATCTGAATTTTTACGATCGGACTACGGATGTATAGGTCGATCGTAATAATTGTATCGTTGGTAAACTAGTTTATATGAAAGTGTCTCTTACTTTGACCAAAATTATCAAATTTGACTGGGGAATTCAAATTTTATCAAACTGACCGTTCAATATCACCTAATTGGACTGACAAATGACTAGGATTCCGAATTTTTACGATCAGACTCCGGATGTATAGGTCGATCGTAATAATTGTATCTTTGGTAAACTAGTTTATATGAAAGTGTCTCTTACTTTGACCAAAATAATCAAATTTGACTGGGGAATTCAAATTTTATCAATCTGACCGTTCAATATCACCTAATTGGACTGACAAACGATTAGGAATCAGAATTTTTACGATCGGACTACGGATGTATAGGTCGATCGTAATAATTGTATCGTTGGTAAACTAGTTTCTATGAAAGTGTCTCTTACTTTGACCAAAATTATCAAATTTGACTGGGGAATTCAAATTTTATCAATCTGACCGTTCAATATCACCTAATTGGACAGACATACGATTAGGAATCAGAATTTTTACGATCGGACTACGGATGTATAGGTCGATCGTAATAATTGTATCGTTGGTAAACTAGTTTATATGAAAGTGTCTCTTACTTTGACCAAAATTATCAAATTTGACTGGGGAATTCAAATTTTATCAATCTGACCGTTGAATATCACCTAATTGGACAGACATACGATTAGGAATCAGAATTTTTACGATCGGACTCCGGATGTATATGTCGATCGTAATAATTGTATCGTAGGTAAACTAGTGTATATGAAAATGTCTCTTTCTTTGACCAAAATTATCAAATTTGACTGGGGAATTCAAATTTTATCAATCTGACCGTTCAATATCACCTAATTGGACTGACAAACGATTAGGAATCTGAATTTTTACGATCGGACTCCGGATATATAGGTCGGTCGTAATAATTGTATCGTTGGTAAACTAGTTTATATGAAAGTGTCTCTTACTTTGACCAAAATTATCAAATTTGACTGGGGAATTCAAATTTTATCAATCTGACCGTACAATATCACCTAATTGGACTGGGAAACGATTAGGAATTTGAATTTTTACGATCGGACTACGGATGTATAGGTCGATCGTAATAATTGTATCGTTGGTAAACTAGTTTATATGAAAGTGTCTCTTACTTTGACCAAAATTATCAAATTTGACTGGGGAATTCAAATTTTATCAAACTGACCGTTCAATATCACCTAATTGGACTGAGAAACGATTAGGAATCTGAATTTTTACGATCGGACTACGGATGTATAGGTCGATCGTAATAATTGTATCGTTGGTAAACTAGTTTATATGAAAGTATCTCTTACTTTGACCAAAATTATCAAATTTGACTGGGGAATTCAAATTTTATCAAACTGACCGTTCAATATCACCTAATTGGACTGAGAAACGATTAGGAATCTGAATTTTTACGATCGGACTCCGGATGTATAGGTCGATCGTAATAATTGTATCGTTGGTAAACTAGTTTATATGAAAGTGTCTCTTACTTTGACCAAAATTATCAAATTTGACTGGGGAATTCAAATTTTATCAATCTGACCGTTCAATATCACCTAATTGGACTGACAAACGATTAGGAATTCTGAATTTTTACGATCGAACTCCGGATGTATAGGTCGGTCGTAATAATTGTATCGTTGGTAAACTAGTTTATATGAAAGTGTCTCTTACTTTGACCAAAATTATCAAATTTGACTGGGGAATTCAAATTTTATCAAACTGACCGTTCAATATCACCTAATTAGACTGACAAATGACTAGGATTCCGAATTTTTACGATCAGACTCCGGATGTATAGGTCGATCGTAATAATTGTATCGTTGGTAAACTAGTTTATATGAAAGTGTCTCTTACTTTGACCAAAATTATCAAATTTGACTGGGGAATTCAAATTTTATCAAACTGACCGTTCAATATCACCTAATTGGACTGAGAAACGATTAGGAATCTGAATTTTTACGATCGGACTACGGATGTATAGGTCGATCGTAATAATTGTATCGTTGGTAAACTAGTTTATATGAAAGTGTCTCTTACTTTGACCAAAATTATCAAATTTGACTGGGGAATTCAAATTTTATCAAACTGACCGTTCAATATCACCTAATTGGACTGACAAATGACTAGGATTCCGAATTTTTACGATCAGACTCCGGATGTATAGGTCGATCGTAATAATTGTATCTTTGGTAAACTAGTTTATATGAAAGTGTCTCTTACTTTGACCAAAATAATCAAATTTGACTGGGGAATTCAAATTTTATCAATCTGACCGTTCAATATCACCTAATTGGACTGACAAACGATTAGGAATCAGAATTTTTACGATCGGACTACGGATGTATAGGTCGATCGTAATAATTGTATCGTTGGTAAACTAGTTTATATGAAAGTGTCTCTTACTTTGACCAAAATTATCAAATTTGACTGGGGAATTCAAATTTTATCAATCTGACCGTTCAATATCACCTAATTGGACAGACATACGATTAGGAATGAGAATTTTTACGATCGGACTTCGGATGTATATGTCGATCGTAATAATTGTATCGTTGGTAAACTAGTGTATATGAAAATGTCTCTTTCTTTGACCAAAATTATCAAATTTGACTGGGGAATTCAAATTTTATGAATCTGACCGTTCAATATCACCTAATTGGACTGACAAACGATTAGGAATCAGAATTTTTACGATCGGACTCCGGATATATAAGTCGGTCGTAATAATTGTATCGTTGGTAAACTAGTTTATATGAAAGTGTCTCTTACTTTGACCAAAATTATCAAATTTGACTGGGGAATTCAAATTTTATCAATCTGACCGTTGAATATCACCTAATTGGACAGACATACGATTAGGAATCAGAATTTTTACGATCGGACTCCGGATGTATATGTCGATCGTAATAATTGTATCGTAGGTAAACTAGTGTATATGAAAATGTCTCTTTCTTTGACCAAAATTATCAAATTTGACTGGGGAATTCAAATTTTATCAATCTGACCGTTCAATATCACCTAATTGGACTGACAAACGATTAGGAATCTGAATTTTTACGATCGGACTCCGGATATATAGGTCGGTCGTAATAATTGTATCGTTGGTAAACTAGTTTATATGAAAGTGTCTCTTACTTTGACCAAAATTATCAAATTTGACTGGGGAATTCAAATTTTATCAATCTGACCGTACAATATCACCTAATTGGACTGGGAAACGATTAGGAATTTGAATTTTTACGATCGGACTACGGATGTATAGGTCGATCGTAATAATTGTATCGTTGGTAAACTAGTTTATATGAAAGTGTCTCTTACTTTGACCAAAATTATCAAATTTGACTGGGGAATTCAAATTTTATCAAACTGACCGTTCAATATCACCTAATTGGACTGAGAAACGATTAGGAATCTGAATTTTTACGATCGGACTACGGATGTATAGGTCGATCGTAATAATTGTATCGTTGGTAAACTAGTTTATATGAAAGTATCTCTTACTTTGACCAAAATTATCAAATTTGACTGGGGAATTCAAATTTTATCAAACTGACCGTTCAATATCACCTAATTGGACTGAGAAACGATTAGGAATCTGAATTTTTACGATCGGACTCCGGATGTATAGGTCGATCGTAATAATTGTATCGTTGGTAAACTAGTTTATATGAAAGTGTCTCTTACTTTGACCAAAATTATCAAATTTGACTGGGGAATTCAAATTTTATCAATCTGACCGTTCAATATCACCTAATTGGACTGACAAACGATTAGGAATTCTGAATTTTTACGATCGAACTCCGGATGTATAGGTCGGTCGTAATAATTGTATCGTTGGTAAACTAGTTTATATGAAAGTGTCTCTTACTTTGACCAAAATTATCAAATTTGACTGGGGAATTCAAATTTTATCAAACTGACCGTTCAATATCACCTAATTAGACTGACAAATGACTAGGATTCCGAATTTTTACGATCAGACTCCGGATGTATAGGTCGATCGTAATAATTGTATCGTTGGTAAACTAGTTTATATGAAAGTGTCTCTTACTTTGACCAAAATTATCAAATTTGACTGGGGAATTCAAATTTTATCAAACTGACCGTTCAATATCACCTAATTGGACTGAGAAACGATTAGGAATCTGAATTTTTACGATCGGACTACGGATGTATAGGTCGATCGTAATAATTGTATCGTTGGTAAACTAGTTTATATGAAAGTGTCTCTTACTTTGACCAAAATTATCAAATTTGACTGGGGAATTCAAATTTTATCAAACTGACCGTTCAATATCACCTAATTGGACTGACAAATGACTAGGATTCCGAATTTTTACGATCAGACTCCGGATGTATAGGTCGATCGTAATAATTGTATCTTTGGTAAACTAGTTTATATGAAAGTGTCTCTTACTTTGACCAAAATAATCAAATTTGACTGGGGAATTCAAATTTTATCAATCTGACCGTTCAATATCACCTAATTGGACTGACAAACGATTAGGAATCAGAATTTTTACGATCGGACTACGGATGTATAGGTCGATCGTAATAATTGTATCGTTGGTAAACTAGTTTATATGAAAGTGTCTCTTACTTTGACCAAAATTATCAAATTTGACTGGGGAATTCAAATTTTATCAATCTGACCGTTCAATATCACCTAATTGGACAGACATACGATTAGGAATGAGAATTTTTACGATCGGACTTCGGATGTATATGTCGATCGTAATAATTGTATCGTTGGTAAACTAGTGTATATGAAAATGTCTCTTTCTTTGACCAAAATTATCAAATTTGACTGGGGAATTCAAATTTTATGAATCTGACCGTTCAATATCACCTAATTGGACTGACAAACGATTAGGAATCTGAATTTTTACGATCGGACTCCGGATATATAAGTCGGTCGTAATAATTGTATCGTTGGTAAACTAGTTTATATGAAAGTGTCTCTTACTTTGACCAAAATTATCAAATTTGACTGGGGAATTCAAATTTTATCAAACTGACCGTACAATATCACCTAATTGGACTGGGAAACGATTAGGAATCTGAATTTTTACGATCGGACTACGGATGTATAGGTTGATCGTAATAATTGTATCGTTGGTAAACTAGTTTATATGAAAGTGTCTCTTACTTTGACCAATATTATCAAATTTGACTGGGGAATTCAAATTTTATCAAACAGACCGTTCAATATCACCTAATTGGACTGAGAAACGATTAGGAATCAGAATTTTTACGATCGGACTACGGATGTATAGGTCGATCGTAATAATTGTATCGTTGGTAAACTAGTTTATATGAAAGTGTCTCTTACTTTGACCAAAATTATCAAATTTGACTGGGGAATTCAAATTTTATCAAACTGACCGTTCAATATCACCTAATTGGACTGAGAAACGATTAGGAATCTGAATTTTTACGATCGGACTATGGATGTATAGGTCGATCGTAATAATTGTATCGTTGGTAAACTAGTTTATATGAAAGTGTCTCTTACTTTGACCAAAATTATCAAATTTGACTGGGGAATTCAAATTTTATCAAACTGACCGTTCAATATCACCTAATTGGACTGGGAAACGATTAGGAATCTGAATTTTTACGATCGGACTCCGGATGTATAGGTCGATCGTAATAATTGTATCGTTGGTAAACTAATTTATATGAAAGTGTCTCTTACTTTGACCAAAATTATCAAATTTGACTGGGGAATTCAAATTTTATCAATCTGACCGTTCAATATCACCTAATTGGACTGACAAACGATTAAGAATTCTGAATTTTTACGATCGAACTCCGGATGTATAGGTCGTTCGTAATAATTGTATCGTTGGTAAACTAGTTTATATGAAAGTGTCTCTTACTTTGACCAAAATTATCAAATTTGACTGGGGAATTCAAATTTTATCAAACTGACCATTCAATATCACCTAATTAGACTGACAAATGACTAGGATTCCGAATTTTTACGATCAGACTCCGGATGTATAGGTCGATCGTAATAATTGTATCGTTGGTAAACTAGTTTATATGAAAGTGTCTCTTACTTTGACCAAAATTATCAAATTTGACTGGGGAATTCAAATTTTATCAATCTGACCGTTCAATATCACCTAATTGGACTGACAAACGATTAGGAATCTGAATTTTTACGATCGGACTCCGGATGTATAGGTCGATCGTAATAATTGTATCGTTGGTAAACTAGTTTATATGAAAGTGTCTCTTACTTTGACCAAAATTATCAAATTTGACTGGGGAATTCAA
Organism: Trifolium repens; assembly: GCA_030408175.1. NCBI lineage: Eukaryota > Viridiplantae > Streptophyta > Magnoliopsida > Fabales > Fabaceae > Trifolium > Trifolium repens. The sequence goes on along the minus strand of CP125848.1, from coordinate 36,019,453 downwards.
ATTTTATCAAACTGACCGTTCAATATCACCTAATTGGACTGACAAATGACTAGGATTCCGAATTTTTACGATCGGACTCCGGATTTATAAGTCGATCGTAATAATTGTATCGTTGGTAAATTAGATTATATGAAAGTGTCTCTTACTTTGACTAAAATTATCAAATTTGACTGGGGAATTCAAATTTTATCAATCTGACCGTTCAATATCACCTAATTGGACTGACAAACGATTAGGATTCAGAATTTTTACGATCGGACTCCGGATATATAGGTCGATCGTAATAATTGTATCGTTGGTAAACTAGTTTATATGAAAGTGTCTCTTACTTTGACCAAAATTATCAAATTTGACTGGGGAATTCAAATTTTATCAATCTGACCGTTCAATATCACCTAATTGGACTAAGAAACAATTAGGAATCTGAATTTTTACGATCGGACTCCGGATGTATAGGTCGATCGTAATAATTGTATCGTTGGTAAACTAGTTTATATGAAAGTGTCTCTTACTTTGACCAAAATTATCAAATTTGATCGTGGAATTCAAATTTTATCAATCAGACCGTTCAATATCACCTAATTGGACTGACAAACGATTAGGAATCAGAATTTTTACGATCGGACTGCGGATGTATAGGTCGATCGTAATAATTGCATCGTTGGTAAACTAGTTTATATGAAAGTGTCTCTTACTTTGACCAAAATTATCAAATTTGACTGGGGAATTCAAATTTTATCAAACTGACCGTTCAATATCACCTAATTGGACTGAGAAACGATTAGGAATCTGAATTTTTACGATCGGACTCCGGATGTATAGGTCGATCGTAATAATTGTATCGTTGGTAAACTAGTTTATATGAAAGTGTCTCTTACTTTGACCAAAATTATCAAATTTGATCGTGGAATTCAAATTTTATCAATCAGACCGTTCAATATCACCTAATTGGACTGACAAACGATTAGGAATCAGAATTTTTACGATCGGACTACGGATGTATAGGTCGATCGTAATAATTGTATCGTTGGTAAACTAGTTTATATGAAAGTGTCTCTTACTTTGACCAAAATTATCAAATTTGACTGGGGAATTCAAATTTTATCAATCTGACCGTTCAATATCACCTAATTGGACTGACATACGATTAGGAATCAGAATTTTTACGATCGGACTCCGGATGTATAGGTCGATCGTAATAATTGTATCGTTGGTAAACTAGTGTATATGAAAATGTCTCTTTCTTTGACCAAAATTATCAAATTTGAATGGGGAATTCAAATTTTATCAATCTGACCGTTCAATATCACCTAATTGGACTAACAAACGATTAGGAATCTGAATTTTTACGATCGGACTCCGGATATATAGGTCGATCGTAATAATTGTATTGTTGGTAAACTAGTTTATATGAAAGTGTCTCTTACTGTGACCAAAATTATCAAATTTGACTGGAGAATTCAAGTTTTATCAATCTGACCGTTCAATATCACCTAATTGGACTGAGAAACGATTAGGAATCTGAATTTTTACGATCGGACTCCGGATGTATAAGTCGATCGTAATAATTGTATCGTTGGTAAACTAGTTTATATGAAAGTGTCTCTTACTTTGACCAAAATTATCAAATTTGACTGGGGAATTCAAATTTTATCAATCTGACCGTTCAATATCACCTAATTGGACTGACATACGATTAGGAATCAGAATTTTTACGATCGAACTCCGGATGTATATGTCGATCGTAATAATTGTATCGTTGGTAAACTAGTGTATATGAAAATGTCTCTTTCTTTGACCAAAATTATCAAATTTGACTGGGGAATTCAAATTTTATCAATCTGACCGTTCAATATCACCTAATTGGACTGACAAACGATTAGGAATCTGAATTTTTACGATCGGACTCCGGATATATAGGTCGATCGTAATAATTGTATCGTTGGTAAACTAGTTTATATGAAAGTGTCTCTTACTTTGACCAAAATTATCAAATTTGACTGGGGAATTCAAATTTTATCAAACTGACCGTTCAATATCACCTAATTGGACTGAGAAACGATTAGGAATCTGAATTTTTACGATCGGACTATGGATGTATAGGTCGATCGTAATAATTGTATCGTTGGTAAACTAGTTTATATGAAAGTGTCTCTTACTTTGACCAAAATTATCAAATTTGACTGGGGAATTCAAATTTTATCAAACTGACCGTTCAATATCACCTAATTGGACTGGGAAACGATTAGGAATCTGAATTTTTACGATCGGACTACGGATGTATAGGTTGATCGTAATAATTGTATCGTTGGTAAACTAGTTTATATGAAAGTGTCTCTTACTTTGACCAATATTATCAAATTTGACTGGGGAATTCAAATTTTATCAAACAGACCGTTCAATATCACCTAATTGGACTGAGAAACGATTAGGAATCAGAATTTTTACGATCGGACTACGGATGTATAGGTCGATCGTAATAATTGTATCGTTGGTAAACTAGTTTATATGAAAGTGTCTCTTACTTTGACCAAAATTATCAAATTTGACTGGGGAATTCAAATTTTATCAAACTGACCGTTCAATATCACCTAATTGGACTGAGAAACGATTAGGAATCTGAATTTTTACGATCGGACTATGGATGTATAGGTCGATCGTAATAATTGTATCGTTGGTAAACTAGTTTATATGAAAGTGTCTCTTACTTTGACCAAAATTATCAAATTTGACTGGGGAATTCAAATTTTATCAAACTGACCGTTCAATATCACCTAATTGGACTGGGAAACGATTAGGAATCTGAATTTTTACGATCGGACTCCGGATGTATAGGTCGATCGTAATAATTGTATCGTTGGTAAACTAATTTATATGAAAGTGTCTCTTACTTTGACCAAAATTATCAAATTTGACTGGGGAATTCAAATTTTATCAATCTGACCGTTCAATATCACCTAATTGGACTGACAAACGATTAAGAATTCTGAATTTTTACGATCGAACTCCGGATGTATAGGTCGTTCGTAATAATTGTATCGTTGGTAAACTAGTTTATATGAAAGTGTCTCTTACTTTGACCAAAATTATCAAATTTGACTGGGGAATTCAAATTTTATCAAACTGACCATTCAATATCACCTAATTAGACTGACAAATGACTAGGATTCCGAATTTTTACGATCAGACTCCGGATGTATAGGTCGATCGTAATAATTGTATCGTTGGTAAACTAGTTTATATGAAAGTGTCTCTTACTTTGACCAAAATTATCAAATTTGACTGGGGAATTCAAATTTTATCAATCTGACCGTTCAATATCACCTAATTGGACTGACAAACGATTAGGAATCTGAATTTTTACGATCGGACTCCGGATGTATAGGTCGATCGTAATAATTGTATCGTTGGTAAACTAGTTTATATGAAAGTGTCTCTTACTTTGACCAAAATTATCAAATTTGACTGGGGAATTCAAATTTTATCAAACTGACCGTTCAATATCACCTAATTGGACTGACAAATGACTAGGATTCCGAATTTTTACGATCGGACTCCGGATTTATAAGTCGATCGTAATAATTGTATCGTTGGTAAATTAGATTATATGAAAGTGTCTCTTACTTTGACTAAAATTATCAAATTTGACTGGGGAATTCAAATTTTATCAATCTGACCGTTCAATATCACCTAATTGGACTGACAAACGATTAGGATTCAGAATTTTTACGATCGGACTCCGGATATATAGGTCGATCGTAATAATTGTATCGTTGGTAAACTAGTTTATATGAAAGTGTCTCTTACTTTGACCAAAATTATCAAATTTGACTGGGGAATTCAAATTTTATCAATCTGACCGTTCAATATCACCTAATTGGACTAAGAAACAATTAGGAATCTGAATTTTTACGATCGGACTCCGGATGTATAGGTCGATCGTAATAATTGTATCGTTGGTAAACTAGTTTATATGAAAGTGTCTCTTACTTTGACCAAAATTATCAAATTTGATCGTGGAATTCAAATTTTATCAATCAGACCGTTCAATATCACCTAATTGGACTGACAAACGATTAGGAATCAGAATTTTTACGATCGGACTGCGGATGTATAGGTCGATCGTAATAATTGCATCGTTGGTAAACTAGTTTATATGAAAGTGTCTCTTACTTTGACCAAAATTATCAAATTTGACTGGGGAATTCAAATTTTATCAAACTGACCGTTCAATATCACCTAATTGGACTGAGAAACGATTAGGAATCTGAATTTTTACGATCGGACTCCGGATGTATAGGTCGATCGTAATAATTGTATCGTTGGTAAACTAGTTTATATGAAAGTGTCTCTTACTTTGACCAAAATTATCAAATTTGATCGTGGAATTCAAATTTTATCAATCAGACCGTTCAATATCACCTAATTGGACTGACAAACGATTAGGAATCAGAATTTTTACGATCGGACTACGGATGTATAGGTCGATCGTAATAATTGTATCGTTGGTAAACTAGTTTATATGAAAGTGTCTCTTACTTTGACCAAAATTATCAAATTTGACTGGGGAATTCAAATTTTATCAATCTGACCGTTCAATATCACCTAATTGGACTGACATACGATTAGGAATCAGAATTTTTACGATCGGACTCCGGATGTATAGGTCGATCGTAATAATTGTATCGTTGGTAAACTAGTGTATATGAAAATGTCTCTTTCTTTGACCAAAATTATCAAATTTGAATGGGGAATTCAAATTTTATCAATCTGACCGTTCAATATCACCTAATTGGACTAACAAACGATTAGGAATCTGAATTTTTACGATCGGACTCCGGATATATAGGTCGATCGTAATAATTGTATTGTTGGTAAACTAGTTTATATGAAAGTGTCTCTTACTGTGACCAAAATTATCAAATTTGACTGGAGAATTCAAGTTTTATCAATCTGACCGTTCAATATCACCTAATTGGACTGAGAAACGATTAGGAATCTGAATTTTTACGATCGGACTCCGGATGTATAAGTCGATCGTAATAATTGTATCGTTGGTAAACTAGTTTATATGAAAGTGTCTCTTACTTTGACCAAAATTATCAAATTTGACTGGGGAATTCAAATTTTATCAATCTGACCGTTCAATATCACCTAATTGGACTGACATACGATTAGGAATCAGAATTTTTACGATCGAACTCCGGATGTATATGTCGATCGTAATAATTGTATCGTTGGTAAACTAGTGTATATGAAAATGTCTCTTTCTTTGACCAAAATTATCAAATTTGACTGGGGAATTCAAATTTTATCAATCTGACCGTTCAATATCACCTAATTGGACTGACAAACGATTAGGAATCTGAATTTTTACGATCGGACTCCGGATATATAGGTCGATCGTAATAATTGTATCGTTGGTAAACTAGTTTATATGAAAGTGTCTCTTACTTTGACCAAAATTATCAAATTTGACTAGAGAATTCAAGTTTTATCAATCTGACCGTTCAATATCACCTAATTGGACTGAGAAACGATTAGGAATCTGAATTTTTACGATCGGACTCCGGATGTATAGGTCGATCGTATTAATTGTATCGTTGGTAAACTAGTTTATATGAAAGTGTCTCTTACTTTGACCAAAATTATCAAATTTGACTGGGGAATTCAAATTTTATCAATCTGACCGTTCAATATCACCTAATTGGACTGACAAACGATTAGGAATTCTGAATTTTTACGATCGAACTCCGGATGTATAGGTCGGTCGTAATAATTGTATCGTTGGTAAACTAGTTTATATGAAAGTGTCTCTTACTTTGACCAAAATTATCAAATTTGACTGGGGAATTCAAATTTTATCAAACTGACCGTTCAATATCACCTAAATGGACTGACAAATGACTAGGATTCCGAATTTTTACGATCAGACTCCGGATGTATAGGTCGATCGTAATAATTGTATCTTTGGTAAACTAGTTTATATGAAAGTGTCTCTTACTTTGACCAAAATAATCAAATTTGACTGGGGAATTCAAATTTTATCAATCTGACCGTTCAATATCACCTAATTGGACTGACAAATGACTAGGATTCCGAATTTTTACGATCAGACTCCGGATGTATAGGTCGATCGTAATAATTGTATCGTTGGTAAACTAGTTTATATGAAAGTGTCTCTTACTTTGACCAAAATAATCAAATTTGACTGGGGAATTCAAATTTTATCAATCTGACCGTTCAATATCACCTAATTGGACTGACAAACGATTAGGAATCAGAATTTTTACGATCGGACTCCGGATGTATAGGTCGATCGTAATAATTGTATCGTTGGTAAACTAGTGTATATGAAAATGTCTCTTTCTTTGACCAAAATTATCAAATTTGAATGGGGAATTCAAATTTTATCAATCTGACCGTTCAATATCACCTAATTGGACTAACAAACGATTAGGAATCTGAATTTTTACGATCGGACTCCGGATATATAGGTCGATCGTAATAATTGTATTGTTGGTAAACTAGTTTATATGAAAGTGTCTCTTACTGTGACCAAAATTATCAAATTTGACTGGAGAATTCAAGTTTTATCAATCTGACCGTTCAATATCACCTAATTGGACTGAGAAACGATTAGGAATCTGAATTTTTACGATCGGACTCCGGATGTATAAGTCGATCGTAATAATTGTATCGTTGGTAAACTAGTTTATATGAAAGTGTCTCTTACTTTGACCAAAATTATCAAATTTGACTGGGGAATTCAAATTTTATCAATCTGACCGTTCAATATCACCTAATTGGACTGACATACGATTAGGAATCAGAATTTTTACGATCGAACTCCGGATGTATATGTCGATCGTAATAATTGTATCGTTGGTAAACTAGTGTATATGAAAATGTCTCTTTCTTTGACCAAAATTATCAAATTTGACTGGGGAATTCAAATTTTATCAATCTGACCGTTCAATATCACCTAATTGGACTGACAAACGATTAGGAATCTGAATTTTTACGATCGGACTCCGGATATATAGGTCGATCGTAATAATTGTATCGTTGGTAAACTAGTTTATATGAAAGTGTCTCTTACTTTGACCAAAATTATCAAATTTGACTAGAGAATTCAAGTTTTATCAATCTGACCGTTCAATATCACCTAATTGGACTGAGAAACGATTAGGAATCTGAATTTTTACGATCGGACTCCGGATGTATAGGTCGATCGTATTAATTGTATCGTTGGTAAACTAATTTATATGAAAGTGTCTCTTACTTTGACCAAAATTATCAAATTTGACTGGGGAATTCAAATTTTATCAATCTGACCGTTCAATATCACCTAATTGGACTGAGAAACGATTAGGAATCTGAATTTTTACGATCGGACTCCGGATGTATAGGTCGATCGTATTAATTGTATCGTTGGTAAACTAGTTTATATGAAAGTGTCTCTTACTTTGACCAAAATTATCAAATTTGACTGGGGAATTCAAATTTTATAAATCTGACCGTTCAATATCACCTAATTGGACTGACAAACGATTAGGAATTCTGAATTTTTACGATCGAACTCCGGATGTATAGGTCGGTCGTAATAATTGTATCGTTGGTAAACTAGTTTATATGAAAGTGTCTCTTACTTTGACCAAAATTATCAAATTTGACTGGGGAATTCAAATTTTATCAAACTGACCGTTCAATATCACTTAAATGGACTGACAAATGACTAGGATTCCGAATTTTTACGATCAGACTCCGGATGTATAGGTCGATCGTAATAATTGTATCTTTGGTAAACTAGTTTATATGAAAGTGTCTCTTACTTTGACCAAAATAATCAAATTTGACTGGGGAATTCAAATTTTATCAATCTGACCGTTCAATATCACCTAATTGGACTGACAAATGACTAGGATTCCGAATTTTTACGATCAGACTCCGGATGTATAGGTCGATCGTAATAATTGTATCGTTGGTAAACTAGTTTATATGAAAGTGTCTCTTACTTTGACCAAAATAATCAAATTTGACTGGGGAATTCAAATTTTATCAATCTGACCGTTCAATATCACCTAATTGGACAGACATACGATTAGGAATCAGAATTTTTACGATCGGACTCCGGATGTATATGTCGATCGTAATAATTGTATCGTTGGTAAACTAGTGTATATGAAAATGTCTCTTTCTTTGACCAAAATTATCAAATTTGACTGGGGATTTCAAATTTTATCAATCTGACCGTTCAATATCACCTAATTGGACTGACAAACGATTAGGAATCTGAATTTTTACGATCGGACTCCGGATATATAGGTCGATCGTAATAATTGTATCGTTGGTAAACTAGTTTATATGAAAGTGTCTCTTACTTTGACCAAAATTATCAAATTTGACTGGAGAATTCAAGTTTTATCAATCTGACCGTTCAATATCACCTAATTGGACTGAGAAACGATTAGGAATCTGAATTTTTACGATCGGACTCCGGATGTATAGGTCGATCGTAATAATTGTATCGTTGGTAAACTAGTTTATATGAAAGTGTCTCTTACTTTGACCAAAATTATCAAATTTGACTGGGGAATTCAAATTTTATCAATCTGACCGTTCAATATCACCTAATTGGACTGACAAACGATTAGGAATTCGGAATTTTTACGATCGAACTCCGGATGTATAGGTCGGTCGTAATAATTGTATCGTTGGTAAACTAGTTTATATGAAAGTGTCTCTTACTTTTACCAAAATTATCAAATTTGACTGGGGAATTCAAATTTTATCAAACTGATCGTTCAATATCACCTAATTGGACTGACAAACGATTAGGAATTCTGAATTTTTACGATCGAACTCCGGATGTATAGGTCGGTCGTAATAATTGTATCGTTGGTAAACTCGTTTATATGAAAGTGTCTCTTACTTTGACCAAAATTATCAAATTTGACTGGGGAATTCAAATTTTATCAAACTGACCGTTCAATATCACCTAATTGGACTGACAAATGACTAGGATTCCGAATTTTTACGATCAAACTCCAGATGTATAGGTCGATCGTAATAATTGTATCGTTGGTAAACTAGTTTATATGAAAGTGTCTCTTACTTTGACCAAAATTATCAAATTTGACTGGGGAATTCAAATTTTATCAATCTGCCCGTTCAATATCACCTAATTGGACTGACAAACGATTAGGAATCAGAATTTTTACGATCGGACTACGGATGTATAGGTCGATCGTAATAATTGTATCGTTGGTAAACTAGTTTATATGAAAGTGTCTCTTACTTTGACCAAAATTATGAAATTTGACTGGGGAATTCAAATTTTATCAATCTGACCGTTCAATATCACCTAATTGGACAGACATACGATTAGGAATCAGAATTTTTACGATCGGACTCCGGATATATAGGTCGATCGTAATAATTGTATCGTTGGTAAACTAGTTTATATGAAAGTGTCTCTTACTTTGACCAAAATTATCAAATTTGACTAGAGAATTCATGTTTTATCAATCTGACCGTTCAATATCACCTAATTGGACTGAGAAACGATTAGGAATCTGAATTTTTACGATCGGACTCCGGATGTATAGGTCGATCGTATTAATTGTATCGTTGGTAAACTAGTTTATATGAAAGTGTCTCTTACTTTGACCAAAATTATCAAATTTGACTAGAGAATTCAAGTTTTATCAATCTGACCGTTCAATATCACCTAATTGGACTGAGAAACGATTAGGAATCTGAATTTTTACGATCGGACTCCGGATGTATAGGTCGATCGTATTAATTGTATCGTTGGTAAACTAGTTTATATGAAAGTGTCTCTTACTTTGACCAAAATTATCAAATTTGACTGGGGAATTCAAATTTTATCAATCTGACCGTTCAATATCACCTAATTGGACTGACAAACGATTAGGAATTCTGAATTTTTACGATCGAACTCCGGATGTATAGGTCGGTCGTAATAATTGTATCGTTGGTAAACTAGTTTATATGAAAGTGTCTCTTACTTTGACCAAAATTATCAAATTTGACTGGGGAATTCAAATTTTATCAATCTGACCGTTCAATATCACCTAATTGGACTGACAAACGATTAGGAATTCGGAATTTTTACGATCGAACTCCGGATGTATAGGTCGGTCGTAATAATTGTATCGTTGGTAAACTAGTTTATATGAAAGTGTCTCTTACTTTTACCAAAATTATCAAATTTGACTGGGGAATTCAAATTTTATCAAACTGATCGTTCAATATCACCTAATTGGACTGACAAACGATTAGGAATTCTGAATTTTTACGATCGAACTCCGGATGTATAGGTCGGTCGTAATAATTGTATCGTTGGTAAACTCGTTTATATGAAAGTGTCTCTTACTTTGACCAAAATTATCAAATTTGACTGGGGAATTCAAATTTTATCAAACTGACCGTTCAATATCACCTAATTGGACTGACAAATGACTAGGATTCCGAATTTTTACGATCAAACTCCAGATGTATAGGTCGATCGTAATAATTGTATCGTTGGTAAACTAGTTTATATGAAAGTGTCTCTTACTTTGACCAAAATTATCAAATTTGACTGGGGAATTCAAATTTTATCAATCTGCCCGTTCAATATCACCTAATTGGACTGACAAACGATTAGGAATCAGAATTTTTACGATCGGACTACGGATGTATAGGTCGATCGTAATAATTGTATCGTTGGTAAACTAGTTTATATGAAAGTGTCTCTTACTTTGACCAAAATTATGAAATTTGACTGGGGAATTCAAATTTTATCAATCTGACCGTTCAATATCACCTAATTGGACAGACATACGATTAGGAATCAGAATTTTTACGATCGGACTCCGGATATATAGGTCGATCGTAATAATTGTATCGTTGGTAAACTAGTTTATATGAAAGTGTCTCTTACTTTGACCAAAATTATCAAATTTGACTAGAGAATTCATGTTTTATCAATCTGACCGTTCAATATCACCTAATTGGACTGAGAAACGATTAGGAATCTGAATTTTTACGATCGGACTCCGGATGTATAGGTCGATCGTATTAATTGTATCGTTGGTAAACTAGTTTATATGAAAGTGTCTCTTACTTTGACCAAAATTATCAAATTTGACTAGAGAATTCAAGTTTTATCAATCTGACCGTTCAATATCACCTAATTGGACTGAGAAACGATTAGGAATCTGAATTTTTACGATCGGACTCCGGATGTATAGGTCGATCGTATTAATTGTATCGTTGGTAAACTAGTTTATATGAAAGTGTCTCTTACTTTGACCAAAATTATCAAATTTGACTGGGGAATTCAAATTTTATCAATCTGACCGTTCAATATCACCTAATTGGACTGACAAACGATTAGGAATTCTGAATTTTTACGATCGAACTCCGGATGTATAGGTCGGTCGTAATAATTGTATCGTTGGTAAACTAGTTTATATGAAAGTGTCTCTTACTTTGACCAAAATTATCAAATTTGACTGAGGAATTCAAATTTTATCAAACTGACCGTTCAATATCACCTAAATGGACTGACAAATGACTAGGATTCCGAATTTTTACGATCAGACTCCGGATGTATAGGTCGATCGTAATAATTGTATCTTTGGTAAACTAGTTTATATGAAAGTGTCTCTTACTTTGACCAAAATAATCAAATTTGATTGGGGAATTCAAATTTTATCAATCTGACCGTTCAATATCACCTAATTGGACTGACAAATGACTAGGATTCCGAATTTTTACGATCAGACTCCGGATGTATAGGTCGATCGTAATAATTGTATCGTTGGTAAACTAGTTTATATGAAAGTGTCTCTTACTTTGACCAAAATAATCAAATTTGACTGGGGAATTCAAATTTTATCAATCTGACCGTTCAATATCACCTAATTGGACTGACAAACGATTAGGAATCAGAATTTTTACGATCGGACTACGGATGTATAGGTCGATCGTAATAATTGTATCGTTGGTAAACTAGTTTATATGAAAGTGTCTCTTACTTTGACCAAAATTATGAAATTTGACTGGGGAATTCAAATTTTATCAATCTGACCGTTCAATATCACCTAATTGGACAGACATACGATTAGGAATCAGAATTTTTACGATCGGACTCCGGATGTATATGTCGATCGTAATAATTGTATCGTTGGTAAACTAGTGTATATGAAAATGTCTCTTTCTTTGACCAAAATTATCAAATTTGACTGGGGATTTCAAATTTTATCAATCTGACCGTTCAATATCACCTAATTGGACTGACAAACGATTAGGAATCTGAATTTTTACGATCGGACTCCGGATATATAGGTCGATCGTAATAATTGTATCGTTGGTAAACTAGTTTATATGAAAGTGTCTCTTACTTTGACCAAAATTATCAAATTTGACTGGAGAATTCAAGTTTTATCAATCTGACCGTTCAATATCACCTAATTGGACTGAGAAACGATTAGGAATCTGAATTTTTACGATCGGACTCCGGATGTATAGGTCGATCGTAATAATTGTATCGTTGGTAAACTAGTTTATATGAAAGTGTCTCTTACTTTGACCAAAATTATCAAATTTGACTGGGGAATTCAAATTTTATCAATCTGACCGTTCAATATCACCTAATTGGACTGACAAACGATTAGGAATTCTGAATTTTTACGATCGAACTCCGGATGTATAGGTCGGTCGTAATAATTGTATCGTTGGTAAACTAGTTTATATGAAAGTGTCTCTTACTTTTACCAAAATTATCAAATTTGACTGGGGAATTCAAATTTTATCAAACTGATCGTTCAATATCACCTAATTGGACTGACAAACGATTAGGAATTCTGAATTTTTACGATCGAACTCCGGATGTATAGGTCGGTCGTAATAATTGTATCGTTGGTAAACTCGTTTATATGAAAGTGTCTCTTACTTTGACCAAAATAATCAAATTTGACTGGGGAATTCAAATTTTATCAATCTGATCGTTCAATATCACCTAATTGGACTGACAAAGGACTACGATTCCGAATTTTTACGATCAGACTCCGGATGTATAGGTCGATCGTAATAATTGTATCGTTGGTAAACTAGTTTATATGAAAGTGTCTCTTACTTTGACCAAAATTATCAAATTTGACTGGGGATTTCAAATTTTATCAATCTGACCGTTCAATATCACCTAATTGGACTGACAAACGATTAGGAATCTGAATTTTTACGATCGGACTCCGGATATATAGGTCGATCGTAATAATTGTATCGTTGGTAAACTAGTTTATATGAAAGTGTCTCTTACTTTGACCAAAATTATCAAATTTGACTGGGGAATTCAAATTTTATCAATCTGACCGTTCAATATCACCTAATTGGACTGACAAACGATTAGGAATTCTGAATTTTTACGATCGAACTCCGGATGTATAGGTCGGTCGTAATAATTGTATCGTTGGTAAACTAGTTTATATGAAAGTGTCTCTTACTTTTACCAAAATTATCAAATTTGACTGGGGAATTCAAATTTTATCAAACTGATCGTTCAATATCACCTAATTGGACTGACAAACGATTAGGAATTCTGAATTTTTACGATCGAACTCCGGATGTATAGGTCGGTCGTAATAATTGTATCGTTGGTAAACTCGTTTATATGAAAGTGTCTCTTACTTTGACCAAAATTATCAAATTTGACTGGGGAATTCAAATTTTATCAAACTGACCGTTCAATATCACCTAATTGGACTGACAAAGGACTAGGATTCCGAATTTTTACGATCAAACTCCGGATGTATAGGTCGATCGTAATAATTGTATCGTTGGTAAACTAGTTTATATGAAAGTGTCTCTTACTTTGACCAAAATTATCAAATTTGACTGGGGAATTCAAATTTTATCAATCTGACCGTTCAATATCACCTAATTGGAATGACAAACGATTAGGAATTCTGAATTTTTACGATCGAACTCCGGATGTATAGGTCGGTCGTAATAATTGTATCGTTGGTAAACTAGTTTATATGAAAGTGTCTCTTACTTTGACCGAAATTATCAAATTTGACTGAGGAATTCAAATTTTATCAAACTGACCGTTCAATATCACCTAATTGGACTGACAAATGACTAGGATTCCGAATTTTTACGATCAAACTCCGGATGTATAGGTCGATCGTAATAATTGTATCGTTGGTAAACTAGTTTATATGAAAGTGTCTCTTACTTTGACCAAAATTATCAAATTTGACTGGGGAATTCAAATTTTATCAATCTGCCCGTTCAATATCACCTAATTGGACTGACAAACGATTAGGAATCAGAATTTTTACGATCGGACTACGGATGTATAGGTCGATCGTAATAATTGTATCGTTGGTAAACTAGTTTATATGAAAGTGTCTCTTACTTTGACCAAAATTATGAAAATTGACTGGGGAATTCAAATTTTATCAATCTGACCGTTCAATATCACCTAATTGGACAGACATACGATTAGGAATCAGAATTTTTACGATCGGACTCCGGATATATAGGTCGATCGTAATAATTGTATCGTTGGTAAACTAGTTTATATGAAAGTGTCTCTTACTTTGACCAAAATTATCAAATTTGACTAGAGAATTCATGTTTTATCAATCTGACCGTTCAATATCACCTAATTGGACTGAGAAACGATTAGGAATCTGAATTTTTACGATCGGACTCCGGATGTATAGGTCGATCGTATTAATTGTATCGTTGGTAAACTAGTTTATATGAAAGTGTCTCTTACTTTGACCAAAATTATCAAATTTGACTAGAGAATTCAAGTTTTATCAATCTGACCGTTCAATATCACCTAATTGGACTGAGAAACGATTAGGAATCTGAATTTTTACGATCGGACTCCGGATGTATAGGTCGATCGTATTAATTGTATCGTTGGTAAACTAGTTTATATGAAAGTGTCTCTTACTTTGACCAAAATTATCAAATTTGACTGGGGAATTCAAATTTTATCAATCTGACCGTTCAATATCACCTAATTGGACTGACAAACGATTAGGAATTCTGAATTTTTACGATCGAACTCCGGATGTATAGGTCGGTCGTAATAATTGTATCGTTGGTAAACTAGTTTATATGAAAGTGTCTCTTACTTTGACCAAAATTATCAAATTTGACTGAGGAATTCAAATTTTATCAAACTGACCGTTCAATATCACCTAAATGGACTGACAAATGACTAGGATTCCGAATTTTTACGATCAGACTCCGGATGTATAGGTCGATCGTAATAATTGTATCTTTGGTAAACTAGTTTATATGAAAGTGTCTCTTACTTTGACCAAAATAATCAAATTTGATTGGGGAATTCAAATTTTATCAATCTGACCGTTCAATATCACCTAATTGGACTGACAAATGACTAGGATTCCGAATTTTTACGATCAGACTCCGGATGTATAGGTCGATCGTAATAATTGTATCGTTGGTAAACTAGTTTATATGAAAGTGTCTCTTACTTTGACCAAAATAATCAAATTTGACTGGGGAATTCAAATTTTATCAATCTGACCGTTCAATATCACCTAATTGGACTGACAAACGATTAGGAATCAGAATTTTTACGATCGGACTACGGATGTATAGGTCGATCGTAATAATTGTATCGTTGGTAAACTAGTTTATATGAAAGTGTCTCTTACTTTGACCAAAATTATGAAATTTGACTGGGGAATTCAAATTTTATCAATCTGACCGTTCAATATCACCTAATTGGACAGACATACGATTAGGAATCAGAATTTTTACGATCGGACTCCGGATGTATATGTCGATCGTAATAATTGTATCGTTGGTAAACTAGTTTATATGAAAGTGTCTCTTACTTTGACCAAAATTATCAAATTTGACTGGGGAATTCAAATTTTATCAAACTGACCGTTCAATATCACCTAATTGGACTGACAAAGGACTAGGATTCCGAATTTTTACGATCAAACTCCGGATGTATAGGTCGATCGTAATAATTGTATCGTTGGTAAACTAGTTTATATGAAAGTGTCTCTTACTTTGACCAAAATTATCAAATTTGACTGGGGAATTCAAATTTTATCAATCTGACCGTTCAATATCACCTAATTGGAATGACAAACGATTAGGAATTCTGAATTTTTACGATCGAACTCCGGATGTATAGGTCGGTCGTAATAATTGTATCGTTGGTAAACTAGTTTATATGAAAGTGTCTCTTACTTTGACCAAAATTATCAAATTTGACTGAGGAATTCAAATTTTATCAAACTGACCGTTCAATATCACCTAATTGGACTGACAAATGACTAGGATTCCGAATTTTTACGATCAAACTCCGGATGTATAGGTCGATCGTAATAATTGTATCGTTGGTAAACTAGTTTATATGAAAGTGTCTCTTACTTTGACCAAAATTATCAAATTTGACTGGGGAATTCAAATTTTATCAATCTGCCCGTTCAATATCACCTAATTGGACTGACAAACGATTAGGAATCAGAATTTTTACGATCGGACTACGGATGTATAGGTCGATCGTAATAATTGTATCGTTGGTAAACTAGTTTATATGAAAGTGTCTCTTACTTTGACCAAAATTATGAAAATTGACTGGGGAATTCAAATTTTATCAATCTGACCGTTCAATATCACCTAATTGGACAGACATACGATTAGGAATCAGAATTTTTACGATCGGACTCCGGATATATAGGTCGATCGTAATAATTGTATCGTTGGTAAACTAGTTTATATGAAAGTGTCTCTTACTTTGACCAAAATTATCAAATTTGACTAGAGAATTCATGTTTTATCAATCTGACCGTTCAATATCACCTAATTGGACTGAGAAACGATTAGGAATCTGAATTTTTACGATCGGACTCCGGATGTATAGGTCGATCGTATTAATTGTATCGTTGGTAAACTAGTTTATATGAAAGTGTCTCTTACTTTGACCAAAATTATCAAATTTGACTAGAGAATTCAAGTTTTATCAATCTGACCGTTCAATATCACCTAATTGGACTGAGAAACGATTAGGAATCTGAATTTTTACGATCGGACTCCGGATGTATAGGTCGATCGTATTAATTGTATCGTTGGTAAACTAGTTTATATGAAAGTGTCTCTTACTTTGACCAAAATTATCAAATTTGACTGGGGAATTCAAATTTTATCAATCTGACCGTTCAATATCACCTAATTGGACTGACAAACGATTAGGAATTCTGAATTTTTACGATCGAACTCCGGATGTATAGGTCGGTCGTAATAATTGTATCGTTGGTAAACTAGTTTATATGAAAGTGTCTCTTACTTTGACCAAAATTATCAAATTTGACTGAGGAATTCAAATTTTATCAAACTGACCGTTCAATATCACCTAAATGGACTGACAAATGACTAGGATTCCGAATTTTTACGATCAGACTCCGGATGTATAGGTCGATCGTAATAATTGTATCTTTGGTAAACTAGTTTATATGAAAGTGTCTCTTACTTTGACCAAAATAATCAAATTTGATTGGGGAATTCAAATTTTATCAATCTGACCGTTCAATATCACCTAATTGGACTGACAAATGACTAGGATTCCGAATTTTTACGATCAGACTCCGGATGTATAGGTCGATCGTAATAATTGTATCGTTGGTAAACTAGTTTATATGAAAGTGTCTCTTACTTTGACCAAAATAATCAAATTTGACTGGGGAATTCAAATTTTATCAATCTGACCGTTCAATATCACCTAATTGGACTGACAAACGATTAGGAATCAGAATTTTTACGATCGGACTACGGATGTATAGGTCGATCGTAATAATTGTATCGTTGGTAAACTAGTTTATATGAAAGTGTCTCTTACTTTGACCAAAATTATGAAATTTGACTGGGGAATTCAAATTTTATCAATCTGACCGTTCAATATCACCTAATTGGACAGACATACGATTAGGAATCAGAATTTTTACGATCGGACTCCGGATGTATATGTCGATCGTAATAATTGTATCGTTGGTAAACTAGTGTATATGAAAATGTCTCTTTCTTTGACCAAAATTATCAAATTTGACTGGGGATTTCAAATTTTATCAATCTGACCGTTCAATATCACCTAATTGGACTGACAAACGATTAGGAATCTGAATTTTTACGATCGGACTCCGGATATATAGGTCGATCGTAATAATTGTATCGTTGGTAAACTAGTTTATATGAAAGTGTCTCTTACTTTGACCAAAATTATCAAATTTGACTGGAGAATTCAAGTTTTATCAATCTGACCGTTCAATATCACCTAATTGGACTGAGAAACGATTAGGAATCTGAATTTTTACGATCGGACTCCGGATGTATAGGTCGATCGTAATAATTGTATCGTTGGTAAACTAGTTTATATGAAAGTGTCTCTTACTTTGACCAAAATTATCAAATTTGACTGGGGAATTCAAATTTTATCAATCTGACCGTTCAATATCACCTAATTGGACTGACAAACGATTAGGAATTCTGAATTTTTACGATCGAACTCCGGATGTATAGGTCGGTCGTAATAATTGTATCGTTGGTAAACTAGTTTATATGAAAGTGTCTCTTACTTTTACCAAAATTATCAAATTTGACTGGGGAATTCAAATTTTATCAAACTGATCGTTCAATATCACCTAATTGGACTGACAAACGATTAGGAATTCTGAATTTTTACGATCGAACTCCGGATGTATAGGTCGGTCGTAATAATTGTATCGTTGGTAAACTCGTTTATATGAAAGTGTCTCTTACTTTGACCAAAATAATCAAATTTGACTGGGGAATTCAAATTTTATCAATCTGACCGTTCAATATCACCTAATTGGACTGACAAATGACTAGGATTCCGAATTTTTACGATCAGACTCCGGATGTATAGGTCGATCGTAATAATTGTATCGTTGGTAAACTAGTTTATATGAAAGTGTCTCTTACTTTGACCAAAATTATGAAATTTGACTGGGGAATTCAAATTTTATCAATCTGACCGTTCAATATCACCTAATTGGACAGACATACGATTAGGAATCAGAATTTTTACGATCGGACTCCGGATGTATATGTCGATCGTAATAATTGTATCGTTGGTAAACTAGTTTATATGAAAGTGTCTCTTACTTTGACCAAAATTATCAAATTTGACTGGGGAATTCAAATTTTATCAAACTGACCGTTCAATATCACCTAATTGGACTGACAAAGGACTAGGATTCCGAATTTTTACGATCAAACTCCGGATGTATAGGTCGATCGTAATAATTGTATCGTTGGTAAACTAGTTTATATGAAAGTGTCTCTTACTTTGACCAAAATTATCAAATTTGACTGGGGAATTCAAATTTTATCAATCTGACCGTTCAATATCACCTAATTGGAATGACAAACGATTAGGAATTCTGAATTTTTACGATCGAACTCCGGATGTATAGGTCGGTCGTAATAATTGTATCGTTGGTAAACTAGTTTATATGAAAGTGTCTCTTACTTTGACCAAAATTATCAAATTTGACTGAGGAATTCAAATTTTATCAAACTGACCGTTCAATATCACCTAATTGGACTGACAAATGACTAGGATTCCGAATTTTTACGATCAAACTCCGGATGTATAGGTCGATCGTAATAATTGTATCGTTGGTAAACTAGTTTATATGAAAGTGTCTCTTACTTTGACCAAAATTATCAAATTTGACTGGGGAATTCAAATTTTATCAATCTGCCCGTTCAATATCACCTAATTGGACTGACAAACGATTAGGAATCAGAATTTTTACGATCGGACTACGGATGTATAGGTCGATCGTAATAATTGTATCGTTGGTAAACTAGTTTATATGAAAGTGTCTCTTACTTTGACCAAAATTATGAAAATTGACTGGGGAATTCAAATTTTATCAATCTGACCGTTCAATATCACCTAATTGGACAGACATACGATTAGGAATCAGAATTTTTACGATCGGACTCCGGATATATAGGTCGATCGTAATAATTGTATCGTTGGTAAACTAGTTTATATGAAAGTGTCTCTTACTTTGACCAAAATTATCAAATTTGACTAGAGAATTCATGTTTTATCAATCTGACCGTTCAATATCACCTAATTGGACTGAGAAACGATTAGGAATCTGAATTTTTACGATCGGACTCCGGATGTATAGGTCGATCGTATTAATTGTATCGTTGGTAAACTAGTTTATATGAAAGTGTCTCTTACTTTGACCAAAATTATCAAATTTGACTAGAGAATTCAAGTTTTATCAATCTGACCGTTCAATATCACCTAATTGGACTGAGAAACGATTAGGAATCTGAATTTTTACGATCGGACTCCGGATGTATAGGTCGATCGTATTAATTGTATCGTTGGTAAACTAGTTTATATGAAAGTGTCTCTTACTTTGACCAAAATTATCAAATTTGACTGGGGAATTCAAATTTTATCAATCTGACCGTTCAATATCACCTAATTGGACTGACAAACGATTAGGAATTCTGAATTTTTACGATCGAACTCCGGATGTATAGGTCGGTCGTAATAATTGTATCGTTGGTAAACTAGTTTATATGAAAGTGTCTCTTACTTTGACCAAAATTATCAAATTTGACTGAGGAATTCAAATTTTATCAAACTGACCGTTCAATATCACCTAAATGGACTGACAAATGACTAGGATTCCGAATTTTTACGATCAGACTCCGGATGTATAGGTCGATCGTAATAATTGTATCTTTGGTAAACTAGTTTATATGAAAGTGTCTCTTACTTTGACCAAAATAATCAAATTTGATTGGGGAATTCAAATTTTATCAATCTGACCGTTCAATATCACCTAATTGGACTGACAAATGACTAGGATTCCGAATTTTTACGATCAGACTCCGGATGTATAGGTCGATCGTAATAATTGTATCGTTGGTAAACTAGTTTATATGAAAGTGTCTCTTACTTTGACCAAAATAATCAAATTTGACTGGGGAATTCAAATTTTATCAATCTGACCGTTCAATATCACCTAATTGGACTGACAAACGATTAGGAATCAGAATTTTTACGATCGGACTACGGATGTATAGGTCGATCGTAATAATTGTATCGTTGGTAAACTAGTTTATATGAAAGTGTCTCTTACTTTGACCAAAATTATGAAATTTGACTGGGGAATTCAAATTTTATCAATCTGACCGTTCAATATCACCTAATTGGACAGACATACGATTAGGAATCAGAATTTTTACGATCGGACTCCGGATGTATATGTCGATCGTAATAATTGTATCGTTGGTAAACTAGTGTATATGAAAATGTCTCTTTCTTTGACCAAAATTATCAAATTTGACTGGGGATTTCAAATTTTATCAATCTGACCGTTCAATATCACCTAATTGGACTGACAAACGATTAGGAATCTGAATTTTTACGATCGGACTCCGGATATATAGGTCGATCGTAATAATTGTATCGTTGGTAAACTAGTTTATATGAAAGTGTCTCTTACTTTGACCAAAATTATCAAATTTGACTGGAGAATTCAAGTTTTATCAATCTGACCGTTCAATATCACCTAATTGGACTGAGAAACGATTAGGAATCTGAATTTTTACGATCGGACTCCGGATGTATAGGTCGATCGTAATAATTGTATCGTTGGTAAACTAGTTTATATGAAAGTGTCTCTTACTTTGACCAAAATTATCAAATTTGACTGGGGAATTCAAATTTTATCAATCTGACCGTTCAATATCACCTAATTGGACTGACAAACGATTAGGAATTCTGAATTTTTACGATCGAACTCCGGATGTATAGGTCGGTCGTAATAATTGTATCGTTGGTAAACTAGTTTATATGAAAGTGTCTCTTACTTTTACCAAAATTATCAAATTTGACTGGGGAATTCAAATTTTATCAAACTGATCGTTCAATATCACCTAATTGGACTGACAAACGATTAGGAATTCTGAATTTTTACGATCGAACTCCGGATGTATAGGTCGGTCGTAATAATTGTATCGTTGGTAAACTCGTTTATATGAAAGTGTCTCTTACTTTGACCAAAATAATCAAATTTGACTGGGGAATTCAAATTTTATCAATCTGACCGTTCAATATCACCTAATTGGACTGACAAATGACTAGGATTCCGAATTTTTACGATCAGACTCCGGATGTATAGGTCGATCGTAATAATTGTATCGTTGGTAAACTAGTTTATATGAAAGTGTCTCTTACTTTGACCAAAATTATCAAATTTGACTGGGGATTTCAAATTTTATCAATCTGACCGTTCAATATCACCTAATTGGACTGACAAACGATTAGGAATCTGAATTTTTACGATCGGACTCCGGATATATAGGTCGATCGTAATAATTGTATCGTTGGTAAACTAGTTTATATGAAAGTGTCTCTTACTTTGACCAAAATTATCAAATTTGACTGGGGAATTCAAATTTTATCAATCTGACCGTTCAATATCACCTAATTGGACTGACAAACGATTAGGAATTCTGAATTTTTACGATCGAACTCCGGATGTATAGGTCGGTCGTAATAATTGTATCGTTGGTAAACTAGTTTATATGAAAGTGTCTCTTACTTTTACCAAAATTATCAAATTTGACTGGGGAATTCAAATTTTATCAAACTGATCGTTCAATATCACCTAATTGGACTGACAAACGATTAGGAATTCTGAATTTTTACGATCGAACTCCGGATGTATAGGTCGGTCGTAATAATTGTATCGTTGGTAAACTCGTTTATATGAAAGTGTCTCTTACTTTGACCAAAATTATCAAATTTGACTGGGGAATTCAAATTTTATCAAACTGACCGTTCAATATCACCTAATTGGACTGACAAAGGACTAGGATTCCGAATTTTTACGATCAAACTCCGGATGTATAGGTCGATCGTAATAATTGTATCGTTGGTAAACTAGTTTATATGAAAGTGTCTCTTACTTTGACCAAAATTATCAAATTTGACTGGGGAATTCAAATTTTATCAATCTGACCGTTCAATATCACCTAATTGGACTGACAAACGATTAGGAATCTGAATTTTTACGATCGGACTCCGGATGTATAGGTCGATCGTAATAATTGTATCGTTGGTAAACAAGTTTATATGAAAGTTTCTCTTACTTTGACCAAAATTATCAAATTTGACTGGGGAATTCAAATTTTATCAAACTGACCGTTCAATATCACCTAATTGGACTGAGAAACGATTAGGAATCTGAATTTTTACGATCGGACTCCGGATGTATAGGTCGATCGTAATAATTGTATCGTTGGTAAACTAGTTTATATGAAAGTGTCTCTTACTTTGACCAAAATAATCAAATTTGACTGGGGATTTCAAATTTTATCAATCTGACCGTTCAATATCACCTAATTGGACTGACAAACGATTAGGAATCTGAATTTTTACGATCGGACTCCGGATATATAGGTCGATCGTAATAATTGTATCGTTGGTAAACTAGTTTATATGAAAGTGTCTCTTACTTTGACCAAAATTATCAAATTTGACTGGGGAATTCAAATTTTATCAATCTGACCGTTCAATATCACCTAATTGGACTTACAAACGATTAGGAATTCTGAATTTTTACGATCGAACTCCGGATGTATAGGTCGGTCGTAATAATTGTATCGTTGGTAAACTAGTTTATATGAAAGTGTCTCTTACTTTTACCAAAATTATCAAATTTGACTGGGGAATTCAAATTTTATCAAACTGATCGTTCAATATCACCTAATTGGACTGACAAACGATTAGGAATTCTGAATTTTTACGATCGAACTCCGGATGTATAGGTCGGTCGTAATAATTGTATCGTTGGTAAACTCGTTTATATGAAAGTGTCTCTTACTTTGACCAAAATTATCAAATTTGACTGGGGAATTCAAATTTTATCAAACT
This sequence comes from Trifolium repens, assembly GCA_030408175.1. Classification (NCBI taxonomy): domain Eukaryota; kingdom Viridiplantae; phylum Streptophyta; class Magnoliopsida; order Fabales; family Fabaceae; genus Trifolium; species Trifolium repens. The sequence continues at coordinate 35,995,440 of CP125848.1, read as the reverse complement.
GACCGTTCAATATCACCTAATTGGACTGACAAATGACTAGGATTCCGAATTTTTACGATCAAACTCCGGATGTATAGGTCGATCGTAATAATTGTATCGTTGGTAAACTAGTTTATATGAAAGTGTCTCTTACTTTGACCAAAATTATCAAATTTGACTGGGGAATTCAAATTTTATCAATCTGACCGTTCAATATCACCTAATAGGACTGACAAACGATTAGGAATCTGAATTTTTACGATCGGACTCCGGATGTATAGGTCGATCGTAATAATTGTATCGTTGGTAAACAAGTTTATATGAAAGTGTCTCTTACTTTGACCAAAATTATCAAATTTGACTGGGGAATTCAAATTTTATCAAACTGACCGTTCAATATCACCTAATTGGACTGAGAAACGATTAGGAATCTGAATTTTTACGATCGGACTCCGGATGTATAGGTCGATCGTAATAATTGTATCGTTGGTAAACTAGTTTATATGAAAGTGTCTCTTACTTTGACCAAAATTATCAAATTTGATCGTGGAATTCAAATTTTATCAATCAGACCGTTCAATATCACCTAATTGGACTGACAAACGATTAGGAATCAGAATTTTTACGATCGGACTACGGATGTATAGGTCGATCGTAATAATTGTATTGTTGGTAAACTAGTTTATATGAAAGTGTCTCTTACATTGACCAAAATTATCAAATTTGACTGGGGAATTCAAATTTTATCAATCTGACCGTTCAATATCACCTAATTGGACTGACAAACGATTAGGAATTCTGAATTTTTACGATCGGACTCCGGATGTATAGGTCGATCGTAATAATTGTATCGTTGGTAAACTAGTTTATATGAAAGTGTCTCTTACTTTGACCAAAATTATCAAATTTGACTGGGGAATTCAAATTTTATCAATCTGACCGTTCAATATCACCTAATTGGACTGAGAAACGATTAGGAATCTGAATTTTTACGATCGGACTCCGGATGTATAGGTCGATCGTAATAATTGTATCGTTGGTAAACTAGTTTATATGAAAGTGTCTCTTACTTTGACCAAAATTATCAAATTTGATCGGGGAATTCAAATTTTATCAATCATACCGTTCAATATCACCTAATTGGACTGACAAACAATTAGGAATCAGAATTTTTACGATCGGACTACGGATGTATAGGTCGATCGTAATAATTGTATCGTTGGTAAACTAGTTTATATGAAAGTGTCTCTTACTTTGACCAAAATTATAAAATTTGACTGGGGAATTCAAATTTTATCAATCTGACCGTTCAATATCACCTAATTGGACAGACATACGATTAGGAATCAGAATTTTTACGATCGGACTCCGGATGTATATGTCGATCGTAATAATTGTATCGTTGGTAAACTAGTGTATATGAAAATGTCTCTTTCTTTGACCAAAATTATCAAATTTGACTGGGGAATTCAAATTTTATCAATCTGACCGTTCAATATCACCTAATTGGACTGACAAACGATTAGGAATCTGAATTTTTACGATCGGACTCCGGATATATAGGTCGATCGTAATAATTGTATCGTTGGTAAACTAGTTTATATGAAAGTGTCTCTTACTTTGACCAAAATTATCCCATTTGACTGGAGAATTCAAGTTTTATCAATCTGACCGTTCAATATCACCTAATTGGACTGACAAACGATTAGGAATTCTGAATTTTTACGATCGAACTCCAGATGTATAGGTCCGTCGTAATAATTGTATCGTTGGTAAACTAGTTTATATGAAAGTGTCTCTTACTTTGACCAAAATTATCAAATTTGACTGGGGAATTCAAATTTTATCAAACTGACCGTTCAATATCACCTAATTGGACTGACAAACGATTAGGAATTCTGAATTTTTACGATCGAACTCCGGATGTATAGGTCGGTCGTAATAATTGTATCGTTGGTAAACTAGTTTATATGAAAGTGTCTCTTACTTTGACCAAAATTATCAAATTTGACTGGGGAATTCAAATTTTATCAAACTGACCGTTCAATATCACCTAATTTGACTGACAAATGACTAGGATTCCGAATTTTTACGATCAAACTTCGGATGTATAGGTCGATCGTAATAATTGTATCGTTGGTAAACTAGTTTATATGAAAGTGTCTCTTACTTTGACCAAAATTATCAAATTTGACTGGGGAATTCAAATTTTATCAATCTGACCGTTCAATATCACCTAATTGGACTGACAAACGATTAGGAATCAGAATTTTTACGATCGGACTACGGATGTATAGGTCGATCGTAATAATTGTATCGTTGGTAAACTAGTTTATATGAAAGTGTCTCTTACTTTGACCAAAATTATGAAATTTGACTGGGGAATTCAAATTTTATCAATCTGACCGTTCAATATCACCTAATTGGACAGACATACGATTAGGAATCAGAATTTTTACGATCGGACTCCGGATATATAGGTCGATCGTAATAATTGTATCGTTGGTAAACTAGTTTATATGAAAGTGTCTCTTACTTTGACCAAAATTATCAAATTTGACTAGAGAATTCATGTTTTATCAATCTGACCGTTCAATATCACCTAATTGGACTGAGAAACGATTAGGAATCTGAATTTTTACGATCGGACTCCGGATGTATAGGTCGATCGTATTAATTGTATCGTTGGTAAACTAGTTTATATGAAAGTGTCTCTTACTTTGACCAAAATTATCAAATTTGACTAGAGAATTCAAGTTTTATCAATCTGACCGTTCAATATCACCTAATTGGACTGAGAAACGATTAGGAATCTGAATTTTTACGATCGGACTCCGGATGTATAGGTCGATCGTATTAATTGTATCGTTGGTAAACTAGTTTATATGAAAGTGTCTCTTACTTTGACCAAAATTATCAAATTTGACTGGGGAATTCAAATTTTATCAATCTGACCGTTCAATATCACCTAATTGGACTGACAAACGATTAGGAATTCTGAATTTTTACGATCGAACTCCGGATGTATAGGTCGGTCGTAATAATTGTATCGTTGGTAAACTAGTTTATATGAAAGTGTCTCTTACTTTTACCAAAATTATCAAATTTGACTGGGGAATTCAAATTTTATCAAACTGATCGTTCAATATCACCTAATTGGACTGACAAACGATTAGGAATTCTGAATTTTTACGATCGAACTCCGGATGTATAGGTCGGTCGTAATAATTGTATCGTTGGTAAACTCGTTTATATGAAAGTGTCTCTTACTTTGACCAAAATTATCAAATTTGACTGGGGAATTCAAATTTTATCAAACTGACCGTTCAATATCACCTAATTGGACTGACAAATGACTAGGATTCCGAATTTTTACGATCAAACTCCGGATGTATAGGTCGATCGTAATAATTGTATCGTTGGTAAACTAGTTTATATGAAAGTGTCTCTTACTTTGACCAAAATTATCAAATTTGACTGGGGAATTCAAATTTTATCAATCTGACCGTTCAATATCACCTAATAGGACTGACAAACGATTAGGAATCTGAATTTTTACGATCGGACTCCGGATGTATAGGTCGATCGTAATAATTGTATCGTTGGTAAACAAGTTTATATGAAAGTGTCTCTTACTTTGACCAAAATTATCAAATTTGACTGGGGAATTCAAATTTTATCAAACTGACCGTTCAATATCACCTAATTGGACTGAGAAACGATTAGGAATCTGAATTTTTACGATCGGACTCCGGATGTATAGGTCGATCGTAATAATTGTATCGTTGGTAAACTAGTTTATATGAAAGTGTCTCTTACTTTGACCAAAATTATCAAATTTGATCGTGGAATTCAAATTTTATCAATCAGACCGTTCAATATCACCTAATTGGACTGACAAACGATTAGGAATCAGAATTTTTACGATCGGACTACGGATGTATAGGTCGATCGTAATAATTGTATTGTTGGTAAACTAGTTTATATGAAAGTGTCTCTTACATTGACCAAAATTATCAAATTTGACTGGGGAATTCAAATTTTATCAATCTGACCGTTCAATATCACCTAATTGGACTGACAAACGATTATGAATTCTGAATTTTTACGATCGGACTCCGGATGTATAGGTCGATCGTAATAATTGTATCGTTGGTAAACTAGTTTATATGAAAGTGTCTCTTACTTTGACCAAAATTATCAAATTTGACTGGGGAATTCAAATTTTATCAATCTGACCGTTCAATATCACCTAATTGGACTGAGAAACGATTAGGAATCTGAATTTTTACGATCGGACTCCGGATGTATAGGTCGATCGTAATAATTGTATCGTTGGTAAACTAGTTTATATGAAAGTGTCTCTTACTTTGACCAAAATTATCAAATTTTATCGGGGAATTCAAATTTTATCAATCATACCGTTCAATATCACCTAATTGGACTGACAAACAATTAGGAATCAGAATTTTTACGATCGGACTACGGATGTATAGGTCGATCGTAATAATTGTATCGTTGGTAAACTAGTTTATATGAAAGTGTCTCTTACTTTGACCAAAATTATAAAATTTGACTGGGGAATTCAAATTTTATCAATCTGACCGTTCAATATCACCTAATTGGACAGACATACGATTAGGAATCAGAATTTTTACGATCGGACTCCGGATGTATATGTCGATCGTAATAATTGTATCGTTGGTAAACTAGTGTATATGAAAATGTCTCTTTCTTTGACCAAAATTATCAAATTTGATTGGGGAATTCAAATTTTATCAATCTGACCGTTCAATATCACCTAATTGGACTGACAAACGATTAGGAATCTGAATTTTTACGATCGGACTCCGGATATATAGGTCGATCGTAATAATTGTATCGTTGGTAAACTAGTTTATATGAAAGTGTCTCTTACTTTGACCAAAATTATCCCATTTGACTGGAGAATTCAAGTTTTATCAATCTGACCGTTCAATATCACCTAATTGGACTGATAAACGATTAGGAATCTGAATTTTTACGATCGGACTCCGGATGTATAGGTCGATCGTAATAATTGTATCGTTGGTAAACTAGTTTATATGAAAGTGTCTCTTACTTTGACCAAAATTATCAAATTTGACTGGGGAATTCAAATTTTATCAATCTGACCGTTCAATATCACCTAATTGGACTGACAAACGATTAGGAATTCTGAATTTTTACGATCGAACTCCAGATGTATAGGTCCGTCGTAATAATTGTATCGTTGGTAAACTAGTTTATATGAAAGTGTCTCTTACTTTGACCAAAATTATCAAATTTGACTGGGGAATTCAAATTTTATCAAACTGACCGTTCAATATCACCTAATTGGACTGACAAACGATTAGGAATTCTGAATTTTTACGATCGAACTCCGGATGTATAGGTCGGTCGTAATAATTGTATCGTTGGTAAACTAGTTTATATGAAAGTGTCTCTTACTTTGACCAAAATTATCAAATTTGACTGGGGAATTCAAATTTTATCAAACTGACCGTTCAATATCACCTAATTGGACTGACAAATGACTAGGATTCCGAATTTTTACGATCAAACTTCGGATGTATAGGTCGATCGTAATAATTGTATCGTTGGTAAACTAGTTTATATGAAAGTGTCTCTTACTTTGACCAAAATTATCAAATTTGACTGGGGAATTCAAATTTTATCAATCTGACCGTTCAATATCACCTAATTGGACTGACAAACGATTAGGAATCAGAATTTTTACGATCGGACTACGGATGTATAGGTCGATCGTAATAATTGTATCGTTGGTAAACTAGTTTATATGAAAGTGTCTCTTACTTTGACCAAAATTATGAAATTTGACTGGGGAATTCAAATTTTATCAATCTGACCGTTCAATATCACCTAATTGGACAGACATACGATTAGGAATCAGAATTTTTACGATCGGACTCCGGATATATAGGTCGATCGTAATAATTGTATCGTTGGTAAACTAGTTTATATGAAAGTGTCTCTTACTTTGACCAAAATTATCAAATTTGACTAGAGAATTCATGTTTTATCAATCTGACCGTTCAATATCACCTAATTGGACTGAGAAACGATTAGGAATCTGAATTTTTACGATCGGACTCCGGATGTATAGGTCGATCGTATTAATTGTATCGTTGGTAAACTAGTTTATATGAAAGTGTCTCTTACTTTGACCAAAATTATCAAATTTGACTAGAGAATTCAAGTTTTATCAATCTGACCGTTCAATATCACCTAATTGGACTGAGAAACGATTAGGAATCTGAATTTTTACGATCGGACTCCGGATGTATAGGTCGATCGTATTAATTGTATCGTTGGTAAACTAGTTTATATGAAAGTGTCTCTTACTTTGACCAAAATTATCAAATTTGACTGGGGAATTCAAATTTTATCAATCTGACCGTTCAATATCACCTAATTGGACTGACAAACGATTAGGAATTCTGAATTTTTACGATCGAACTCCGGATGTATAGGTCGGTCGTAATAATTGTATCGTTGGTAAACTAGTTTATATGAAAGTGTCTCTTACTTTGACCAAAATTATCAAATTTGACTGGGGAATTCAAATTTTATCAAACTGACCGTTCAATATCACCTAAATGGACTGACAAATGACTAGGATTCCGAATTTTTACGATCAGACTCCGGATGTATAGGTCGATCGTAATAATTGTATCTTTGGTAAACTAGTTTATATGAAAGTGTCTCTTACTTTGACCAAAATAATCAAATTTGACTGGGGAATTCAAATTTTATCAATCTGACCGTTCAATATCACCTAATTGGACTGACAAATAACTAGGATTCCGAATTTTTACGATCAGACTCCGGATGTATAGGTCGATCGTAATAATTGTATCGTTGGTAAACTAGTTTATATGAAAGTGTCTCTTACTTTGACCAAAATAATCAAATTTGACTGGGGAATTCAAATTTTATCAATCTGACCGTTCAATATCACCTAATTGGACTGACAAACGATTAGGAATCAGAATTTTTACGATCGGACTACGGATGTATAGGTCGATCGTAATAATTGTATCGTTGGTAAACTAGTTTATATGAAAGTGTCTCTTACTTTGACCAAAATTATGAAATTTGACTGGGGAATTCAAATTTTATCAATCTGACCGTTCAATATCACCTAATTGGACAGACATACGATTAGGAATCAGAATTTTTACGATCGGACTCCGGATGTATATGTCGATCGTAATAATTGTATCGTTGGTAAACTAGTGTATATGAAAATGTCTCTTTCTTTGACCAAAATTATCAAATTTGACTGGGGATTTCAAATTTTATCAATCTGACCGTTCAATATCACCTAATTGGACTGACAAACGATTAGGAATCTGAATTTTTACGATCGGACTCCGGATATATAGGTCGATCGTAATAATTGTATCGTTGGTAAACTAGTTTATATGAAAGTGTCTCTTACTTTGACCAAAATTATCAAATTTGACTGGAGAATTCATGTTTTATCAATCTGACCGTTCAATATCACCTAATTGGACTGAGAAACGATTAGGAATCTGAATTTTTACGATCGGACTCCGGATGTATAGGTCGATCGTAATAATTGTATCGTTGGTAAACTAGTTTATATGAAAGTGTCTCTTACTTTGACCAAAATTATCAAATTTGACTGGGGAATTCAAATTTTATCAATCTGACCGTTCAATATCACCTAATTGGACTGACAAACGATTAGGAATTCTGAATTTTTACGATCGAACTCCGGATGTATAGGTCGGTCGTAATAATTGTATCGTTGGTAAACTAGTTTATATGAAAGTGTCTCTTACTTTTACCAAAATTATCAAATTTGACTGGGGAATTCAAATTTTATCAAACTGATCGTTCAATATCACCTAATTGGACTGACAAACGATTAGGAATTCTGAATTTTTACGATCGAACTCCGGATGTATAGGTCGGTCGTAATAATTGTATCGTTGGTAAACTCGTTTATATGAAAGTGTCTCTTACTTTGACCAAAATAATCAAATTTGACTGGGGAATTCAAATTTTATCAATCTGACCGTTCAATATCACCTAATTGGACTGACAAATGACTAGGATTCCGAATTTTTACGATCAGACTCCGGATGTATAGGTCGATCGTAATAATTGTATCGTTGGTAAACTAGTTTATATGAAAGTGTCTCTTACTTTGACCAAAATTATCAAATTTGACTGGGGATTTCAAATTTTATCAATCTGACCGTTCAATATCACCTAATTGGACTGACAAACGATTAGGAATCTGAATTTTTACGATCGGACTCCGGATATATAGGTCGATCGTAATAATTGTATCGTTGGTAAACTAGTTTATATGAAAGTGTCTCTTACTTTTACCAAAATTATCAAATTTGACTGGGGAATTCAAATTTTATCAAACTGATCGTTCAATATCACCTAATTGGACTGACAAACGATTAGGAATTCTGAATTTTTACGATCGAACTCCGGATGTATAGGTCGGTCGTAATAATTGTATCGTTGGTAAACTCGTTTATATGAAAGTGTCTCTTACTTTGACCAAAATTATCAAATTTGACTGGGGAATTCAAATTTTATCAAACTGACCGTTCAATATCACCTAATTGGACTGACAAATGACTAGGATTCCGAATTTTTACGATCAAACTCCGGATGTATAGGTCGATCGTAATAATTGTATCGTTGGTAAACTAGTTTATATGAAAGTGTCTCTTACTTTGACCAAAATTATCAAATTTGACTGGGGAATTCAAATTTTATCAATCTGACCGTTCAATATCACCTAATTGGACTGACAAACGATTAGGAATCTGAATTTTTACGATCGGACTCCGGATGTATAGGTCGATCGTAATAATTGTATCGTTGGTAAACAAGTTTATGTGAAAGTGTCTCTTACTTTGACCAAAATTATCAAATTTGACTGGGGAATTCAAATTTTATCAAACTAACCGTTCAATATCACCTAATTGGACTGAGAAACGATTAGGAATCTGAATTTTTACGATCGGACTCCGGATGTATAGGTCGATCGTAATAATTGTATCGTTGGTAAACTAGTTTATATGAAAGTGTCTCTTACTTTGACCAAAATTATCAAATTTGATCGTGGAATTCAAATTTTATCAATCAGACCGTTCAATATCACCTAATTGGACTGACAAACGATTAGGAATCAGAATTTTTACGATCGGACTACGGATGTATAGGTCGATCGTAATAATTGTATTGTTGGTAAACTAGTTTATATGAAAGTGTCTCTTACATTGACCAAAATTATCAAATTTGACTGGGGAATTCAAATTTTATCAATCTGACCGTTCAATATCACCTAATTGGACTGACAAACGATTAGGAATTCTGAATTTTTACGATCGGACTCCGGATGTATAGGTCGATCGTAATAATTGTATCGTTGGTAAACTAGTTTATATGAAAGTGTCTCTTACTTTGACCAAAATTATCAAATTTGACTGGGGAATTCAAATTTTATCAATCTGACCGTTCAATATCACCTAATTGGACTGAGAAACGATTAGGAATCTGAATTTTTACGATCGGACTCCGGATGTATAGGTCGATCGTAATAATTGTATCGTTGGTAAACTAGTTTATATGAAAGTGTCTCTTACTTTGACCAAAATTATCAAATTTGATCGTGGAATTCAAATTTTATCAATCAGACCGTTCAATATCACCTAATTGGACTGACAAACGATTAGGAATCAGAATTTTTACGATCGGACTACGGATGTATAGGTCGATCGTAATAATTGTATTGTTGGTAAACTAGTTTATATGAAAGTGTCTCTTACATTGACCAAAATTATCAAATTTGACTGGGGAATTCAAATTTTATCAATCTGACCGTTCAATATCACCTAATTGGACTGACAAACGATTAGGAATTCTGAATTTTTACGATCGGACTCCGGATGTATAGGTCGATCGTAATAATTGTATCGTTGGTAAACTAGTTTATATGAAAGTGTCTCTTACTTTGACCAAAATTATCAAATTTGACTGGGGAATTCAAATTTTATCAATCTGACCGTTCAATATCACCTAATTGGACTGAGAAACGATTAGGAATCTGAATTTTTACGATCGGACTCCGGATGTATAGGTCGATCGTAATAATTGTATCGTTGGTAAACTAGTTTATATGAAAGTGTCTCTTACTTTGACCAAAATTATCAAATTTGATCGGGGAATTCAAATTTTATCAATCATACCGTTCAATATCACCTAATTGGACTGACAAACAATTAGGAATCAGAATTTTTACGAACGGACTACGGATGTATAGGTCGATCGTAATAATTGTATCGTTGGTAAACTAGTTTATATGAAAGTGTCTCTTACTTTGACCAAAATTATAAAATTTGACTGGGGAATTCAAATTTTATCAATCTGACCGTTCAATATCACCTAATTGGACAGACATACGATTAGGAATCTGAATTTTTACGATCGGACTCCGGATGTATAGGTCGATCGTAATAATTGCATCGTTGGTAAACTAGTGTATATGAAAATGTCTCTTTCTTTGACCAAAATTATCAAATTTGACTGGGGAATTCAAATTTTATCAATCTGACCGTTCAATATCACCTAATTGGACTGACAAACGATTAGGAATCAGAATTTTTACGATCGGACTACGGATGTATAGGTCGATCGTAATAATTGTATCGTTGGTAAACTAGTTTATATGAAAGTGTCTCTTACTTTGACCAAAATTATCAAATTTGACTGGGGAATTCAAATTTTATCAATCTGACCGTTCAATATCACCTAATTGGACTGACAAACGATTAGGAATTCTGAATTTTTACGATCGGACTCCGGATGTATAGGTCGATCGTAATAATTGTATCGTTGGTAAACTAGTTTATATGAAAGTGTCTCTTACTTTGACCAAAATTATCAAATTTGACTGGGGAATTCAAATTTTATCAATCTGACCGTTCAATATCACCTAATTGGACTGAGAAACGATTAGGAATCTGAATTTTTACGATCGGACTCCGGATGTATAGGTCGATCGTAATAATTGTATCGTTGGTAAACTAGTTTATATGAAAGTGTCTCTTACTTTGACCAAAATTATCAAATTTGATCGGGGAATTCAAATTTTATCAATCATACCGTTCAATATCACCTAATTGGACTGACAAACAATTAGGAATTAGAATTTTTACGATCGGACTACGGATGTATAGGTCGATCGTAATAATTGTATCGTTGGTAAACTAGTTTATATGAAAGTGTCTCTTACTTTGACCAAAATTATCAAATTTGACTGGGGAATTCAAATTTTATCAATCTGACCGTTCAATATCACCTAATTGGACAGACATACGATTAGGAATCGTCTCTTACTTTGACCAAAATTATCAAATTTGACTGGGGAATTCAAATTTTATCAATCTGACCGTTCAATATCACCTAATTGGACAGACATACGATTAGGAATCAGAATTTTTACGATCGGACTCCGGATGTATATGTCGATCGTAATAATTGTATCGTTGGTAAACTAGTGTATATGAAAATGTCTCTTACTTTGACCAAAATTATCAAATTTGACTGGGGAATTCAAATTTTATCAATCTGACCGTTCAATATCACCTAATTGGACAGACATACGATTAGGAATCAGAATTTTTACGATCGGACTCCGGATGTATATGTCGATCGTAATAATTGTATCGTTGGTAAACTAGTGTATATGAAAATGTCTCTTTCTTTGACCAAAATTATCAAATTTGACTGGGGAATTCAAATTTTATCAATCTGACCGTTCAATATCACCTAATTGGACTGACAAACGATTAGGAATCTGAATTTTTACGATCGGACTCCGGATACATAGGTCGATCGTAATAATTGTATCGTTGGTAAACTAGTTTATATGAAAGTGTCTCTTACTTTGACCAAAATTATCCAATTTGACTGGAGAATTCAAGTTTTATCAATCTGACCGTTCAATATCACCTAATTGGACTGAGAAACGATTAGGAATCTGAATTTTTACGATCGGACTCCGGATGTATAGGTCGATCGTAATAATTGTATCGTTGGTGAACTAGTTTATATGAAAGTGTCTCTTACTTTGACCAAAATTATCTAATTTGACTGGGGAATTCAAATTTTATCAATCTGACCGTTCAATATCACCTAATTGGACTGACAAACGATTAGGAATTCTGAATTTTTACGATCGAACTCCGGATGTATAGGTCGGTCGTAATAATTGTATCGTTGGTAAACTAGTTTATATGAAAGTGTCTCTTACTTTGACCAAAATTATCAAATTTGACTGGGGAATTCAAATTTTATCAAACTGACCGTTCAATATCACCTAATTGGACTGACAAACGATTAGGAATTCTGAATTTTTACGATCGAACTCCGGATGTATAGGTCGGTCGTAATAATTGTATCGTTGGTAAACTAGTTTATATGAAAGTGTCTCTTACTTTGACCAAAATTATCAAATTTGACTGGGGAATTCAAATTTTATCAAACTGACCGTTCAATATCACCTAATTGGACTGACAAATGACTAGGATTCCGAATTTTTACGATCAAACTCCGGATGTATAGGTCGATCGTAATAATTGTATCGTTGGTAAACTAGTTTATATGAAAGTGTCTCTTACTTTGACAAAAATTATCAAATTTGACTGGGGAATTCAAATTTTATCAATCTGACCGTTCAATATCACCTAATTGGACTGACAAACGATTAGGAATCTGAATTTTTACGATCGGACTCCGGATGTATAGGTCGATCGTAATAATTGTATCGTTGGTAAACTAGTTTATATGAAAGTGTCTCTTACTTTGACCAAAATTATCAAATTTGACTGGGGAATTCAAATTTTATCAAACTGACCGTTCAATATCACCTAATTGGACTGAGAAACGATTAGGAATCTGAATTTTTACGATCGGACTCCGGATGTATAGGTCGATCGTAATAATTGTATCGTTGGTAAACTAGTTTATATGAAAGTGTCTCTTACTTTGACCAAAATTATCAAATTTGACTGGGGAATTCAAATTTTATCAATCTGACCGTTCAATATCACCTAATTGGACTGACAAACGATTAGGAATTCTGAATTTTTACGATCGAACTCCGGATGTTTAGGTCGGTCGTAATAATTGTATCATTGGTAAACTAGTTTATATGAAAGTGTCTCTTACTTTGACCAAAATTATCAAATTTGACTGGGGAATTCAAATTTTATCAAACTGACCGTTCAATATCACCTAATTGGACTGACAAACGATTAGGAATTCTGAATTTTTACGATCGAACTCCGGATGTATAGGTCGGTCGTAATAATTGTATCGTTGGTAAACTAGTTTATATGAAAGTGTCTCTTACTTTGACCAAAATTATCAAATTTGACTGGGGAATTCAAATTTTATCAAACTGACCGTTCAATATCACCTAATTGGACTGACAAATGACTAGGATTCCGAATTTTTACGATCAAACTCCGGATGTATAGGTCGATCGTAATAATTGTATCGTTGGTAAACTAGTTTATATGAAAGTGTCTCTTACTTTGACCAAAATTATCAAATTTGACTGGGGAATTCAAATTTTATCAATCTGACCGTTCAATATCACCTAATTGGACTGACAAACGATTAGGAATTCTGAATTTTTACGATCGAACTCCGGATGTATAGGTCGATCGTAATAATTGTATCGTTGGTAAACTAGTTTATATGAAAGTGTCTCTTACTTTGACCAAAATTATCAAATTTGACTGGGGAATTCAAATTTTATCAAACTGACCGTTCAATATCACCTAATTGGACTGAGAAACGATTAGGAATCTGAATTTTTACGATCGGACTCCGGATGTATAGGTCGATCGTAATAATTGTATCGTTGGTAAACTAGTTTATATGAAATTGTCTCTTACTTTGACCAAAATTATCAAATTTGACTGGGGAATTCAAATTTTATCAATCTGACCGTTCAATATCACCTAATTGGACTGAGAAACGATTAGGAATCTGAATTTTTACGATCGGACTCTGGATGTATAGGTCGATCGTAATAATTGTATCGTTGGTAAACTAGTTTATATGAAAGTGTCTCTTACTTTGACCAAAATTATCAAATTTGATCGGGGAATTCAAATTTTATCAATCATACCGTTCAATATCACCTAATTGGACTGACAAACAATTAGGAATCAGAATTTTTACGATCGGACTACGGATGTATAGGTCGATCGTAATAATTGTATCGTTGGTAAACTAGTTTATATGAAAGTGTCTCTTACTTTGACCAAAATTATCAAATTTGACTGGGGAATTCAAATTTTATCAATCTGACCGTTCAATATCACCTAATTGGACAGACATACGATTAGGAATCAGAATTTTTACGATCGGACTCCGGATGTATATGTCGATCGTAATAATTGTATCGTTGGTAAACTAGTGTATATGAAAATGTCTCTTTCTTTGACCAAAATTATCAAATTTGACTGGGGAATTCAAATTTTATCAATCTGACCGTTCAATATCACCTAATTGGACTGACAAACGATTAGGAATCTGAATTTTTACGATCGGACTCCGGATATATAGGTCGATCGTAATAATTGTATCGTTGGTAAACTAGTTTATATGAAAGTGTCTCTTACTTTGACCAAAATTATCCAATTTGACTGGAGAATTCAAGTTTTATCAATCTGATCGTTCAATATCACCTAATTGGACTGACAAACGATTAGGAATTCTGAATTTTTACGATCGAACTCCGGATGTATAGGTCGGTCGTAATAATTGTATCGTTGGTAAACTAGTTTATATGAAAGTGTCTCTTACTTTGACCAAAATTATCAAATTTGACTGGGGAATTCAAATTTTATCAAACTGACCGTTCAATATCACCTAATTGGACTGACAAATGACTAGGATTCCGAATTTTTACGATCAAACTCCGGATGTATAGGTCGATCGTAATAATTGTATCGTTGGTAAACTAGTTTATATGAAAGTGTCTCTTACTTTGACAAAAATTATCAAATTTGACTGGGAATTCAAATTTTATCAATCTGACCGTTCAATATCACCTAATTGGACTGACAAACGATTAGGAATCTGAATTTTTACGATCGGACTCCGGATGTATAGGTCGATCGTAATAATTGTATCGTTGGTAAACTAGTTTATATGAAAGTGTCTCTTACTTTGACCAAAATTATCAAATTTGACTGGGGAATTCAAATTTTATCAAACTGACCGTTCAATATCACCTAATTGGACTGAGAAACGATTAGGAATCTGAATTTTTACGATCGGACTCCGGATGTATAGGTCGATCGTAATAATTGTATCGTTGGTAAACTAGTTTATATGAAAGTGTCTCTTACTTTGACCAAAATTATCAAATTTGACTGGGGAATTCAAATTTTATCAATCTGACCGTTCAATATCACCTAATTGGACTGACAAACGATTAGGAATCCTGAATTTTTACGATCGAACTCCGGATGTTTAGGTCGGTCGTAATAATTGTATCGTTGGTAAACTAGTTTATATGAAAGTGTCTCTTACTTTGACCAAAATTATCAAATTTGACTGGGGAATTCAAATTTTATCAAACTGACCGTTCAATATCACCTAATTGGACTGACAAACGATTAGGAATTCTGAATTTTTACGATCGAACTCCGGATGTATAGGTCGGTCGTAATAATTGTATCGTTGGTAAACTAGTTTATATGAAAGTGTCTCTTACTTTGACCAAAATTATCAAATTTGACTGGGGAATTCAAATTTTATCAAACTGACCGTTCAATATCACCTAATCGGACTGACAAATGACTAGGATTCCGAATTTTTACGATCAAACTCCGGATGTATAGGTCGATCGTAATAATTGTATCGTTGGTAAACTAGTTTATATGAAAGTGTCTCTTACTTTGACCAAAATTATCAAATTTGACTGGGGAATTCAAATTTTATCAATCTGACCGTTCAATATCACCAAATTGGACTGAGAAACGATTAGGAATCTGAATTTTTACGAT
Organism: Trifolium repens; assembly: GCA_030408175.1. NCBI lineage: Eukaryota > Viridiplantae > Streptophyta > Magnoliopsida > Fabales > Fabaceae > Trifolium > Trifolium repens. The sequence goes on along the minus strand of CP125848.1, from coordinate 35,979,334 downwards.
CGGACTCCGGATGTATAGGTCGATCGTAATAATTGTATCGTTGGTAAACTAGTTTATATAAAAGTGTCTCTTACTTTGACCAAAATTATCAAATTTGATCGTGGAATTCAAATTTTATCAATCAGACCGTTCAATATCACCTAATTGGACTGACAAACGATTAGGAATCAGAATTTTTACGATCGGACTACGGATGTATAGGTCGATCGTAATAATTGTATCGTTGGTAAACTAGTTTATATGAAAGTGTCTCTTACTTTGACCAAAATTATCAAATTTGACTGGGGAATTCAAATTTTATCAATCTGACCGTTCAATATCACCTAATTGGACTGACAAACGATTAGGAATTCTGAATTTTTACGATCGGACTCTGGATGTATAGGTCGATCGTAATAATTGTATCGTTGGTAAACTAGTTTATATGAAATTGTCTCTTACTTTGACCAAAATTATCAAATTTGACTGGGGAATTCAAATTTTATCAATCATACCGTTCAATATCACCTAATTGGACTGACAAACGATTAGGAATCAGAATTTTTACGATCGGACTACGGATGTATAGGTCGATCGTAATAATTGTATCGTTGGTAAACTAGTTTATATGAAAGTGTCTCTTACTTTGACCAAAATTATCAAATTTGACTGGGGAATTCAAATTTTATCAATCTGACCGTTCAATATCACCTAATTGGACAGACATACGATTAGGAATCAGAATTTTTACGATCGGACTCCGGATGTATATGTCGATCGTAATAATTGTATCGTTGGTAAACTAGTGTATATGAAAATGTCTCTTTCTTTGACCAAAATTATCAAATTTGACTGGGGAATTCAAATTTTATCAATCTGACCGTTCAATATCACCTAATTGGACTGACAAACGATTAGGAATCTGAATTTTTACGATCGGACTCCGGATATATAGGTCGATCGTAATAATTGTATCGTTGGTAAACTAGTTTATATGAAAGTGTCTCTTACTTTGACCAAAATTATCCAATTTGACTGGAGAATTCAAGTTTTATCAATCTGATCGTTCAATATCACCTAATTGGACTGACAAACGATTAGGAATTCTGAATTTTTACGATCGAACTCCGGATGTATAGGTCGGTCGTAATAATTGTATCGTTGGTAAACTAGTTTATATGAAAGTGTCTCTTACTTTGACCAAAATTATCAAATTTGACTGGGGAATTCAAATTTTATCAAACTGACCGTTCAATATCACCTAATTGGACTGACAAACGATTAGGAATTCTGAATTTTTACGATCGAACTCCGGATGTATAGGTCGGTCGTAATAATTGTATCGTTGGTAAACTAGTTTATATGAAAGTGTCTCTTACTTTGACCAAAATTATCAAATTTGACTGGGGAATTCAAATTTTATCAAACTGACCGTTCAATATCACCTAATTGGACTGACAAATGACTAGGATTCCGAATTTTTACGATCAGACTCCGGATGTATATGTCGATCGTAATAATTGTATCGTTGGTAAACTAGTTTATATGAAAGTGTCTCTTACTTTGACCAAAATTATCAAATTTGACTGGGGAATTCAAATTTTATCAATCTGACCGTTCAATATCACCTAATTGGACTGACAAACGATTAGGAATTCTGAATTTTTACGATCGAACTCCAGATGTATAGGTCGGTCGTAATAATTGTATCGTTGGTAAACTAGTTTATATGAAAGTGTCTCTTACTTTGACCAGAATTATCAAATTTGACTGGGGAATTCAAATTTTATCAAACTGACCGTTCAATATCACCTAATTGGACTGAGAAACGATTAGGAATCTGAATTTTTACGATCGGACTCCGGATGTATAGGTCGATCGTAATAATTGTATCGTTGGTAAACTAGTTTATATGAAAGTGTCTCTTACTTTGACCAAAATTATCAAATTTGATCGTGGAATTCAAATTTTATCAATCAGACCGTTCAATATCACCTAATTGGACTGACAAACGATTAGGAATCAGAATTTTTACGATCGGACTACGGATGTATAGGTCGATCGTAATAATTGTATCGTTGGTAAACTAGTTTATATGAAAGTGTCTCTTACTTTGACCAAAATTATCAAATTTGACTGGGGAATTCAAATTTTATCAATCTGACCGTTCAATATCACCTAATTGGACTGACAAACGATTAGGAATTCTGAATTTTTACGATCGGACTCTGGATGTATAGGTCGATCGTAATAATTGTATCGTTGGTAAACTAGTTTATATGAAATTGTCTCTTACTTTGACCAAAATTATCAAATTTGACTGGGGAATTCAAATTTTATCAATCTGACCGTTCAATATCACCTAATTGGACTGAGAAACGATTAGGAATCTGAATTTTTACGATCGGACTCCGGATGTATAGGTCGATCGTAATAATTGTATCGTTGGTAAACTAGTTTATATGAAAGTGTCTCTTACTTTGACCAAAATTATCAAATTTGATCGGGGAATTCAAATTTTATCAATCATACCGTTCAATATCACCTAATTGGACTGACAAACAATTAGGAATCAGAATTTTTACGATCGGACTACGGATGTATAGGTCGATCGTAATAATTGTATCGTTGGTAAACTAGTTTATATGAAAGTGTCTCTTACTTTGACCAAAATTATCAAATTTGACTGGGGAATTCAAATTTTATCAATCTGACCGTTCAATATCACCTAATTGGACAGACATACGATTAGGAATCAGAATTTTTACGATCGGACTCCGGATGTATATGTCGATCTTAATAATTGTATCGTTGGTAAACTAGTGTATATGAAAATGTCTCTTTCTTTGACCAAAATTATCAAATTTGACTGGGGAATTCAAATTTTATCAATCTGACCGTTCAATATCACCTAATTGGACTGACAAACGATTAGGAATCTGAATTTTTACGATCGGACTCCGGATATATAGGTCGATCGTAATAATTGTATCGTTGGTAAACTAGTTTATATGAAAGTGTCTCTTACTTTGACCAAAATTATCCAATTTGACTAGAGAATTCAAGTTTTATCAATCTGACCGTTCAATATCACCTAATTGGACTGAGAAACGATTAGGAATCTGAATTTTTACGATCGGACTCCGGATGTATAGGTCGATCGTAATAATTGTATCGTTGGTAAACTAGTTTATATGAAAGTGTCTCTTACTTTGACCAAAATTATCAAATTTGACTGGGGAATTCAAATTTTATCAATCTGACCGTTCAATATCACCTAATTGGACTGACAAACGATTAGGAATTCTGAATTTTTACGATCGAACTCCGGATGTATAGGTCGGTCGTAATAATTGTATCGTTGGTAAACTAGTTTATATGAAAGTGTCTCTTACTTTGACCAAAATTATCAAATTTGACTGGGGAATTCAAATTTTATCAAACTGACCGTTCAATATCACCTAATTTGACTGACAAACGATTAGGAATTCTGAATTTTTACGATCGAACTCCGGATGTATAGGTCGGTCGTAATAATTGTATCGTTGGTAAACTAGTTTATATGAAAGTGTCTCTAATTTGACCAAAATTATCAAATTTGACTGGGGAATTCAAATTTTATCAAACTGACCGTTCAATATCACCTAATTGGACTGACAAATGACTAGGATTCCGAATTTTTACGATCAGACTCCGGATGTATATGTCGATCGTAATAATTGTATCGTTGGTAAACTAGTTTATATGAAAGTGTCTCTTACTTTGACCAAAATTATCAAATTTGACTGGGGAATTCAAATTTTATCAATCTGACCGTTCAATATCACCTAATTGGACTGACAAACGATTAGGAATTCTGAATTTTTACGATCGAACTCCGGATGTATAGGTCGGTCGTAATAATTGTATCGTTGGTAAACTAGTTTATATGAAAGTGTCTCTTACTTTGACCAAAATTATCAAATTTGACTGGGGAATTCAAATTTTATCAAACTGACCGTTCAATATCACCTAATTGGACTGACAAACGATTAGGAATTCTGAATTTTTACGATCGAACTCCGGATGTATAGGTCGGTCGTAATAATTGTATCGTTGGTAAACTAGTTTATATGAAAGTGTCTCTTACTTTGACCAAAATTATCAAATTTGACTGGGGAATTCAAATTTTATCAAACTGACCGTTCAATATCACCTAATTGGACTGACAAATGACTAGGATTCCGAATTTTTACGATCGGACTCTGGATGTATAAGTCGATCGTAATAATTGTACCGTTGGTAAATTAGTTTATATGAAAGTGTCTCTTACTTTGACCAAAATTATCAAATTTGACTGGGGAATTCAAATTTTATCAATCTGACCGTTCAATATCACCTAATTGGACTGACAAACGATTAGGATTCAGAATTTTTACGATCGGACTCCGGATATATAGGTCGATCGTAATAATTGTATCGTTGGTAAACTAGTTTATATGAAAGTGTCTCTTACTTTGACCAAAATTATCAAATTTGACTGGAGAATTCAAGTTTTATCAATCTGACCGTTCAATATCACCTAATTGGACTGACAAACGATTAGGAATCTGAATTTTTACGATCGGACTCCGGATGTATAGGTCGATCGTAATAATTGTATCGTTGGTAAACTAGTTTATATGAAAGTGTCTCTTACTTTGACCAAAATTATCAAATTTGACTGGGGAATTCAAATTTTATCAAACTGACCGTTCAATATCACCTAATTGGACTGAGAAACGATTAGGAATCTGAATTTTTACGATCGGACTCCGGATGTATAGGTCGATCGTAATAATTGTATCGTTGGTAAACTAGTTTATATGAAAGTGTCTCTTACTTTGACCAAAATTATCAAATTTGATCGTGGAATTCAAATTTTATCAATCAGACCGTTCAATATCACCTAATTGGACTGACAAACGATTAGGAATCAGAATTTTTACGATCGGACTACGGATGTATAGGTCGATCGTAATAATTGTATCGTTGGTAAACTAGTTTATATGAAAGTGTCTCTTACTTTGACCAAAATTATCAAATTTGACTGGGGAATTCAAATTTTATCAATCTGACCGTTCAATATCACCTAATTGGACTGACAAACGATTAGGAATTCTGAATTTTTATGATCGGACTCCGGATGTATAGGTCGATCGTAATAATTGTATCGTTGGTAAACTAGTTTATATGAAAGTGTCTCTTACTTTGACCAAAATTATCAAATTTGACTGGGGAATTCAAATTTTATCAATCTGACCGTTCAATATCACCTAATTGGACTGAGAAACGATTAGGAATCTGAATTTTTACGATCGGACTCCGGATGTATAGGTCGATCGTAATAATTGTATCGTTGGCAAACTAGTTTATATGAAAGTGTCTCTTACTTTGACCAAAATTATCAAATTTGACTGGGGAATTCAAATTTTATCAAACTGACCGTTCAATATCACCTAATTGGACTGACAAATGACTAGGATTCCGAATTTTTACGATCGGACTCTGGATGTATAAGTCGATCGTAATAATTGTACCGTTGGTAAATTAGTTTATATGAAAGTGTCTCTTACTTTGACTAAAATTATCAAATTTGACTGGGGAATTCAAATTTTATCAATCTGACCGTTCAATATCACCTAATTGGACAGACATACGATTAGGAATCAGAATTTTTACGATCGGACTCCGGATGTATATGTCGATCGTAATAATTGTATCGTTGGTAAACTAGTTTATATGAAAGTGTCTCTTACTTTGACCAAAATTATCAAATTTGACTGGGGAATTCAAATTTTATCAAACTGACCGTTCAATATCACCTAATTGGACTGAGAAACGATTAGGAATCTGAATTTTTACGATCGGACTCCGGATGTATAGGTCGATCGTAATAATTGTATCGTTGGTAAACTAGTTTATATGAAAGTGTCTCTTACTTTGACCAAAATTATCAAATTTGATCGTGGAATTCAAATTTTATCAATCAGACCGTTCAATATCACCTAATTGGACTGACAAACGATTAGGAATCAGAATTTTTACGATCGGACTACGGATGTATAGGTCGATCGTAATAATTGTATCGTTGGTAAACTAGTTTATATGAAAGTGTCTCTTACTTTGACCAAAATTATCAAATTTGACTGGGGAATTCAAATTTTATCAATCTGACCGTTCAATATCACCTAATTGGACTGACAAACGATTAGGAATTCTGAATTTTTATGATCGGACTCCGGATGTATAGGTCGATCGTAATAATTGTATCGTTGGTAAACTAGTTTATATGAAAGTGTCTCTTACTTTGACCAAAATTATCAAATTTGACTGGGGAATTCAAATTTTATCAATCTGACCGTTCAATATCACCTAATTGGACTGAGAAACGATTAGGAATCTGAATTTTTACGATCGGACTCCGGATGTATAGGTCGATCGTAATAATTGTATCGTTGGCAAACTAGTTTATATGAAAGTGTCTCTTACTTTGACCAAAATTATCAAATTTGACTGGGGAATTCAAATTTTATCAAACTGACCGTTCAATATCACCTAATTGGACTGACAAATGACTAGGATTCCGAATTTTTACGATCGGACTCTGGATGTATAAGTCGATCGTAATAATTGTACCGTTGGTAAATTAGTTTATATGAAAGTGTCTCTTACTTTGACTAAAATTATCAAATTTGACTGGGGAATTCAAATTTTATCAATCTGACCGTTCAATATCACCTAATTGGACAGACATACGATTAGGAATCAGAATTTTTACGATCGGACTCCGGATGTATATGTCGATCGTAATAATTGTATCGTTGGTAAACTAGTTTATATGAAAGTGTCTCTTACTTTGACCAAAATTATCAAATTTGACTGGGGAATTCAAATTTTATCAAACTGACCGTTCAATATCACCTAATTGGACTGAGAAACGATTAGGAATCTGAATTTTTACGACCGGACTCCGGATGTATAGGTCGATCGTAATAATTGTATCGTTGGTAAACTAGTTTATATGAAAGTGTCTCTTACTTTGACCAAAATTATCAAATTTGATCGTGGAATTCAAATTTTATCAATCAGACCGTTCAATATCACCTAATTGGACTGACAAACGATTAGGAATCAGAATTTTTACGATCGGACTACGGATGTATAGGTCGATCGTAATAATTGTATCGTTGGTAAACTAGTTTATATGAAAGTGTCTCTTACTTTGACCAAAATTATCAAATTTGACTGGGGAATTCAAATTTTATCAATCTGACCGTTCAATATCACCTAATTGGACTGACAAACGATTAGGAATTCTGAATTTTTACGATCGGACTCCGGATGTATAGGTCGATCGTAATAATTGTATCGTTGGTAAACTAGTTTATATGAAATTGTCTCTTACTTTGACCAAAATTATCAAATTTGACTGGGGAATTCAAATTTTATCAATCTGACCGTTCAATATCACCTAATTGGACTGAGAAACGATTAGGAATCTGAATTTTTACGATCGGACTCCGGATGTATAGGTCGATCGTAATAATTGTATCGTTGGTAAACTAGTTTATATGAAAGTGTCTCTTACTTTGACCAAAATTATCAAATTTGATCGGGGAATTCAAATTTTATCAATCATACCGTTCAATATCACCTAATTGGACTGACAAACAATTAGGAATCAGAATTTTTACGATCGGACTACGGATGTATAGGTCGATCGTAATAATTGTATCGTTGGTAAACTAGTTTATATGAAAGTGTCTCTTACTTTGACCAAAATTATCAAATTTGACTGGGGAATTCAAATTTTATCAATCTGACCGTTCAATATCACCTAATTGGACAGACATACGATTAGGAATCAGAATTTTTACGATCGGACTCCGGATGTATATGTCGATCGTAATAATTGTATCGTTGGTAAACTAGTGTATATGAAAATGTCTCTTTCTTTGACCAAAATTATCAAATTTGACTGGGGAATTCAAATTTTATCAATCTGACCGTTCAATATCACCTAATTGGACTGACAAACGATTAGGAATCTGAATTTTTACGATCGGACTCCGGATATATAGGTCGATCGTAATAATTGTATCGTTGGTAAACTAGTTTATATGAAAGTGTCTCTTACTTTGACCAAAATTATCCAATTTGACTGGAGAATTCAAGTTTTATCAATCTGACCGTTCAATATCACCTAATTGGACTGAGAAACGATTAGGAATCTGAATTTTTACGATCGGACTCCGGATGTATAGGTCGATCGTAATAATTGTATCGTTGGTAAACTAGTTTATATGAAAGTGTCTCTTACTTTGACCAAAATTATCAAATTTGACTGGGGAATTCAAATTTTATCAATCTGACCGTTCAATATCACCTAATTGGACTGACAAACGATTAGGAATTCTGAATTTTTACGATCGAACTCCGGATGTATAGGTCGGTCGTAATAATTGTATCGTTGGTAAACTAGTTTATATGAAAGTGTCTCTTACTTTGACCAAAATTATCAAATTTGACTGGGGAATTCAAATTTTATCAAACTGACCGTTCAATATCACCTAATTGGACTGACAAACGATTAGGAATTCTGAATTTTTACGATCGAACTCCGGATGTATAGGTCGGTCGTAATAATTGTATCGTTGGTAAACTAGTTTATATGAAAGTGTCTCTTACTTTGACCAAAATTATCAAATTTGACTGGGGAATTCAAATTTTATCAAACTGACCGTTCAATATCACCTAATTGGACTGACAAATGACTAGGATTCCGAATTTTTACGATCAGACTCCGGATGTATATGTCGATCGTAATAATTGTATCGTTGGTAAACTAGTTTATATGAAAGTGTCTCTTACTTTGACCAAAATTATCAAATTTGACTAGGGAATTCAAATTTTATCAATCTGACTGTTCAATATCACCTAATTGGACTGACAAACGATTAGGAATTCTGAATTTTTACGATCGAACTCCGGATGTATAGGTCGGTCGTAATAATTGTATCGTTGGTAAACTAGTTTATATGAAAGTGTCTCTTACTTTGACCAAAATTATCAAATTTGACTGGGGAATTCAAATTTTATCAAACTGACCGTTCAATATCACCTAATTGGACTGACAAACGATTAGGAATTCTGAATTTTTACGATCGGACTCCGGATGTATAGGTCGATCGTAATAATTGTATCGTTGGTAAACTAGTTTATATGAAAGTGTCTCTTACTTTGACCAAAATTATCAAATTTGATCGTGGAATTCAAATTTTATCAATCAGACCGTTCAATATCACCTAATTGGACTGACAAACGATTAGGAATCAGAATTTTTACGATCGGACTACGGATGTATAGGTCGATCGTAATAATTGTATCGTTGGTAAACTAGTTTATATGAAAGTGTCTCTTACTTTGACCAAAATTATCAAATTTGACTGGGGAATTCAAATTTTATCAATCTGACCGTTCAATATCACCTAATTGGACTGACAAACGATTAGGAATTCTGAATTTTTACGATCGAACTCCGGATGTATAGGTCGGTCGTAATAATTGTATCGTTGGTAAACTAGTTTATATGAAAGTGTCTCTTACTTTGACCAAAATTATCAAATTTGACTGGGGAATTCAAATTTTATCAAACTGACCGTTCAATATCACCTAATTGGACTGACAAACGATTAGGAATTCTGAATTTTTACGATCGAACTCCGGATGTATAGGTCGGTCGTAATAATTGTATCGTTGGTAAACTAGTTTATATGAAAGTGTCTCTTACTTTGACCAAAATTATCAAATTTGACTGGGGAATTCAAATTTTATCAAACTGACCGTTCAATATCACCTAATTGGACTGACAAACGATTAGGAATTCTGAATTTTTACGATCGAACTCCGGATGTATAGGTCGGTCGTAATAATTGTATCGTTGGTAAACTAGTTTATATGAAAGTGTCTCTTACTTTGACCAAAATTATCAAATTTGACTGGGGAATTCAAATTTTATCAAACTGACCGTTCAATATCACCTAATTGGACTGACAAATGACTAGGATTCCGAATTTTTACGATCGGACTCTGGATGTATAAGTCGATCGTAATAATTGTACCGTTGGTAAATTAGTTTATATGAAAGTGTCTCTTACTTTGACTAAAATTATCAAATTTGACTGGGGAATTCAAATTTTATCAATCTGACCGTTCAATATCACCTAATTGGACTGACAAACGATTAGGATTCAGAATTTTTACGATCGGACTCCGGATATATAGGTCGATCGTAATAATTGTATCGTTGGTAAACTAGTTTATATGAAAGTGTCTCTTACTTTGACCAAAATTATCAAATTTGACTGGAGAATTCAAGTTTTATCAATCTGACCGTTCAATATCACCTAATTGGACTGAGAAACGATTAGGAATCTGAATTTTTACGATCGGACTCCGGATGTATAAGTCGATCGTAATAATTGTATCGTTGGTAAACTAGTTTATATGAAAATGTCTCTTACTTTGACCAAAATTATCAAATTTGACTGGGGAATTCAAATTTTATCAATCTGACCGTTCAATGTCACCTAATTGGACTGACATACGATTAGGAATCAGAATTTTTACGATCGGACTCCGGATGTATATGTCGATCGTAATAATTGTATCGTTGGTAAACTAGTGTATATGAAAGTGTCTCTTACTTTGACCAAAATTATCAAATTTGACTGGGGAATTCAAATTTTATCAGTCTGACCGTTCAATATCACCTAATTGGACTGACAAACGATTAGGAATCTGAATTTTTACGATCGGACTCCGGATGTATAGGTCGATCGTAATAATTGTATCGTTGGTAAACTAGTTTATATGAAAGTGTCTCTTACTTTGACCAAAATTATCAAATTTGACTGGGGAATTCAAATTTTATCAAACTGACCGTTCAATATCACCTAATTGGACTGAGAAACGATTAGGAATCTGAATTTTTACGATCGGACTCCGGATGTATAGGTCGATCGTAATAATTGTATCGTTGGTAAACTAGTTTATATGAAAGTGTCTCTTACTTTGACCAAAATTGTCAAATTTGATCGTGGAATTCAAATTTTATCAATCAGACCGTTCAATATCACCTAATTGGACTGACAAACGATTAGGAATCAGAATTTTTACGATCGGACTACGGATGTATAGGTCGATCGTAATAATTGTATCGTTGGTAAACTAGTTTATATGAAAGTGTCTCTTACTTTGACCAAAATTATCAAATTTGACTGGGGAATTCAAATTTTATCAATCTGACCGTTCAATATCACCTAATTGGACTGACAAACGATTAGGAATTCTGAATTTTTACGATCGGACTCCGGATGTATAGGTCGATCGTAATAATTGTATCGTTGGTAAACTAGTTTATATGAAAGTGTCTCTTACTTTGACCAAAATTATCAAATTTGACTGGGGAATTCAAATTTTATCAATCTGACCGTTCAATATCACCTAATTGGACTGAGAAACGATTAGGAATCTGAATTTTTACGATCGGACTCCGGATGTATAGGTCGATCGTAATAATTGTATCGTTGGTAAACTAGTTTATATGAAAGTGTCTCTTACTTTGACCAAAATTATCAAATTTGACTGGGGAATTCAAATTTTATCAAACTGACCGTTCAATATCACCTAATTGGACTGACAAATGACTAGGATTCCGAATTTTTACGATCGGACTCTGGATGTATAAGTCGATCGTAATAATTGTACCGTTGGTAAATTAGTTTATATGAAAGTGTCTCTTACTTTGACTAAAATTATCAAATTTGACTGGGGAATTCAAATTTTATCAATCTGACCGTTCAATATCACCTAATTGGACAGACATACGATTAGGAATCAGAATTTTTACGATCGGACTCCAGATGTATATGTCGATCGTAATAATTGTATCGTTGGTAAACTAGTTTATATGAAAGTGTCTCTTACTTTGACCAAAATTATCAAATTTGACTGGGGAATTCAAATTTTATCAAACTGACCGTTCAATATCACCTAATTGGACTGAGAAACGATTAGGAATCTGAATTTTTACGACCGGACTCCGGATGTATAGGTCGATCGTAATAATTGTATCGTTGGTAAACTAGTTTATATGAAAGTGTCTCTTACTTTGACCAAAATTATCAAATTTGATCGTGGAATTCAAATTTTATCAATCAGACCGTTCAATATCACCTAATTGGACTGACAAACGATTAGGAATCAGAATTTTTACGATCGGACTACGGATGTATAGGTCGATCGTAATAATTGTATCGTTGGTAAACTAGTTTATATGAAAGTGTCTCTTACTTTGACCAAAATTATCAAATTTGACTGGGGAATTCAAATTTTATCAATCTGACCGTTCAATATCACCTAATTGGACTGACAAATGATTAGGAATTCTGAATTTTTACGATCGGACTCCGGATGTATAGGTCGATCGTAATAATTGTATCGTTGGTAAACTAGTTTATATGAAATTGTCTCTTACTTTGACCAAAATTATCAAATTTGACTGGGGAATTCAAATTTTATCAATCTGACCGTTCAATATCACCTAATTGGACTGAGAAACGATTAGGAATCTGAATTTTTACGATCGGACTCCGGATGTATAGGTCGATCGTAATAATTGTATCGTTGGTAAACTAGTTTATATGAAAGTGTCTCTTACTTTGACCAAAATTATCAAATTTGATCGGGGAATTCAAATTTTATCAATCATACCGTTCAATATCACCTAATTGGACTGACAAACAATTAGGAATCAGAATTTTTACGATCGGACTACGGATGTATAGGTCGATCGTAATAATTGTATCGTTGGTAAACTAGTTTATATGAAAGTGTCTCTTACTTTGACCAAAATTATCAAATTTGACTGGGGAATTCAAATTTTATCAATCTGACCGTTCAATATCACCTAATTGGACAGACATACGATTAGGAATCAGAATTTTTACGATCGGACTCCGGATGTATATGTCGATCGTAATAATTGTATCGTTGGTAAACTAGTGTATATGAAAATGTCTCTTTCTTTGACCAAAATTATCAAATTTGACTGGGGAATTCAAATTTTATCAATCTGACCGTTCAATATCACCTAATTGGACTGACAAACGATTAGGAATCTGAATTTTTACGATCGGACTCCGGATATATAGGTCGATCGTAATAATTGTATCGTTGGTAAACTAGTTTATATGAAAGTGTCTCTTACTTTGACCAAAATTATCCAATTTGACTGGAGAATTCAAGTTTTATCAATCTGACCGTTCAATATCACCTAATTGGACTGAGAAACGATTAGGAATCTGAATTTTTACGATCGGACTCCGGATGTATAGGTCGATCGTAATAATTGTATCGTTGGTAAACTAGTTTATATGAAAGTGTCTCTTACTTTGACCAAAATTATCAAATTTGACTGGGGAATTCAAATTTTATCAATCTGACCGTTCAATATCACCTAATTGGACTGACAAACGATTAGGAATTCTGAATTTTTACGATCGAACTCCGGATGTATAGGTCGGTCGTAATAATTGTATCGTTGGTAAACTAGTTTATATGAAAGTGTCTCTTACTTTGACCAAAATTATCAAATTTGACTGGGGAATTCAAATTTTATCAAACTGACCGTTCAATATCACCTAATTGGACTGACAAACGATTAGGAATTCTGAATTTTTACGATCGAACTCCGGATGTATAGGTCGGTCGTAATAATTGTATCGTTGGTAAACTAGTTTATATGAAAGTGTCTCTTACTTTGACCAAAATTATCAAATTTGACTGGGGAATTCAAATTTTATCAAACTGACCGTTCAATATCACCTAATTGGACTGACAAATGACTAGGATTCCGAATTTTTACGATCAGACTCCGGATGTATATGTCGATCGTAATAATTGTATCGTTGGTAAACTAGTTTATATGAAAGTGTCTCTTACTTTGACCAAAATTATCAAATTTGACTAGGGAATTCAAATTTAATCAATCTGACTGTTCAATATCACCTAATTGGACTGACAAACGATTAGGAATTCTGAATTTTTACGATCGAACTCCGGATGTATAGGTCGGTCGTAATAATTGTATCGTTGGTAAACTAGTTTATATGAAAGTGTCTCTTACTTTGACCAAAATTATCAAATTTGACTGGGGAATTCAAATTTTATCAAACTGACCGTTCAATATCACCTAATTGGACTGACAAACGATTAGGAATTCTGAATTTTTACGATCGGACTCCGGATGTATAGGTCGATCGTAATAATTGTATCGTTGGTAAACTAGTTTATATGAAAGTGTCTCTTACTTTGACCAAAATTATCAAATTTGATCGTGGAATTCAAATTTTATCAATCAGACCGTTCAATATCACCTAATTGGACTGACAAACGATTAGGAATCAGAATTTTTACGATCGGACTACGGATGTATAGGTCGATCGTAATAATTGTATCGTTGGTAAACTAGTTTATCTGAAAGTGTCTCTTACTTTGACCAAAATTATCAAATTTGACTGGGGAATTCAAATTTTATCAATCTGACCGTTCAATATCACCTAATTGGACTGACAAACGATTAGGAATTCTGAATTTTTACGATCGGACTCCGGATGTATAGGTCGATCGTAATAATTGTATCGTTGGTAAACTAGTTTATATGAAAGTGTCTCTTACTTTGACCAAAATTATCAAATTTGACTGGGGAATTCAAATTTTATCAATCTGACCGTTCAATATCACCTAATTGGACTGAGAAACGATTAGGAATCTGAATTTTTACGATCGGACTCCGGATGTATAGGTCGATCGTAATAATTGTATCGTTGGTAAACTAGTTTATATGAAAGTGTCTCTTACTTTGACCAAAATTATCAAATTTGACTGGGGAATTCAAATTTTATCAAACTGACCGTTCAATATCACCTAATTGGACTGACAAATGACTAGGATTCCGAATTTTTACGATCGGACTCTGGATGTATAAGTCGATCGTAATAATTGTACCGTTGGTAAATTAGTTTATATGAAAGTGTCTCTTACTTTGACTAAAATTATCAAATTTGACTGGGGAATTCAAATTTTATCAATCTGACCGTTCAATATCACCTAATTGGACAGACATACGATTAGGAATCAGAATTTTTACGATCGGACTCCGGATGTATATGTCGATCGTAATAATTGTATCGTTGGTAAACTAGTTTATATGAAAGTGTCTCTTACTTTGACCAAAATTATCAAATTTGACTGGGGAATTCAAATTTTATCAAACTGACCGTTCAATATCACCTAATTGGACTGAGAAACGATTAGGAATCTGAATTTTTACGACCGGACTCCGGATGTATAGGTCGATCGTAATAATTGTATCGTTGGTAAACTAGTTTATATGAAAGTGTCTCTTACTTTGACCAAAATTATCAAATTTGATCGTGGAATTCAAATTTTATCAATCAGACCGTTCAATATCACCTAATTGGACTGACAAACGATTAGGAATCAGAATTTTTACGATCGGACTACGGATGTATAGGTCGATCGTAATAATTGTATCGTTGGTAAACTAGTTTATATGAAAGTGTCTCTTACTTTGACCAAAATTATCAAATTTGACTGGGGAATTCAAATTTTATCAATCTGACCGTTCAATATCACCTAATTGGACTGACAAACGATTAGGAATTCTGAATTTTTACGATCGGACTCCGGATGTATAGGTCGATCGTAATAATTGTATCGTTGGTAAACTAGTTTATATGAAATTGTCTCTTACTTTGACCAAAATTATCAAATTTGACTGGGGAATTCAAATTTTATCAATCTGACCGTTCAATATCACCTAATTGGACTGAGAAACGATTAGGAATCTGAATTTTTACGATCGGACTCCGGATGTATAGGTCGATCGTAATAATTGTATCGTTGGTAAACTAGTTTATATGAAAGTGTCTCTTACTTTGACCAAAATTATCAAATTTGATCGGGGAATTCAAATTTTATCAATCATACCGTTCAATATCACCTAATTGGACTGACAAACAATTAGGAATCAGAATTTTTACGATCGGACTACGGATGTATAGGTCGATCGTAATAATTGTATCGTTGGTAAACTAGTTTATATGAAAGTGTCTCTTACTTTGACCAAAATTATCAAATTTGACTGGGGAATTCAAATTTTATCAATCTGACCGTTCAATATCACCTAATTGGACAGACATACGATTAGGAATCAGAATTTTTACGATCGGACTCCGGATGTATATGTCGATCGTAATAATTGTATCGTTGGTAAACTAGTGTATATGAAAATGTCTCTTTCTTTGACCAAAATTATCAAATTTGACTGGGGAATTCAAATTTTATCAATCTGACCGTTCAATATCACCTAATTGGACTGACAAACGATTAGGAATCTGAATTTTTACGATCGGACTCCGGATATATAGGTCGATCGTAATAATTGTATCGTTGGTAAACTAGTTTATATGAAAGTGTCTCTTACTTTGACCAAAATTATCCAATTTGACTGGAGAATTCAAGTTTTATCAATCTGACCGTTCAATATCACCTAATTGGACTGAGAAACGATTAGGAATCTGAATTTTTACGATCGGACTCCGGATGTATAGGTCGATCGTAATAATTGTATCGTTGGTAAACTAGTTTATATGAAAGTGTCTCTTACTTTGACCAAAATTATCAAATTTGACTGGGGAATTCAAATTTTATCAATCTGACCGTTCAATATCACCTAATTGGACTGACAAACGATTAGGAATTCTGAATTTTTACGATCGAACTCCGGATGTATAGGTCGGTCGTAATAATTGTATCGTTGGTAAACTAGTTTATATGAAAGTGTCTCTTACTTTGACCAAAATTATCAAATTTGACTGGGGAATTCAAATTTTATCAAACTGACCGTTCAATATCACCTAATTGGACTGACAAACGATTAGGAATTCTGAATTTTTACGATCGAACTCCGGATGTATAGGTCGGTCGTAATAATTGTATCGTTGGTAAACTAGTTTATATGAAAGTGTCTCTTACTTTGACCAAAATTATCAAATTTGACTGGGGAATTCAAATTTTATCAAACTGACCGTTCAATATCACCTAATTGGACTGACAAATGACTAGGATTCCGAATTTTTACGATCAGACTCCGGATGTATATGTCGATCGTAATAATTGTATCGTTGGTAAACTAGTTTATATGAAAGTGTCTCTTACTTTGACCAAAATTATCAAATTTGACTAGGGAATTCAAATTTTATCAATCTGACTGTTCAATATCACCTAATTGGACTGACAAACGATTAGGAATTCTGAATTTTTACGATCGAACTCCGGATGTATAGGTCGGTCGTAATAATTGTATCGTTGGTAAACTAGTTTATATGAAAGTGTCTCTTACTTTGACCAAAATTATCAAATTTGACTGGGGAATTCAAATTTTATCAAACTGACCGTTCAATATCACCTAATTGGACTGACAAACGATTAGGAATTCTGAATTTTTACGATCGGACTCCGGATGTATAGGTCGATCGTAATAATTGTATCGTTGGTAAACTAGTTTATATGAAAGTGTCTCTTACTTTGACCAAAATTATCAAATTTGATCGTGGAATTCAAATTTTATCAATCAGACCGTTCAATATCACCTAATTGGACTGACAAACGATTAGGAATCAGAATTTTTACGATCGGACTACGGATGTATAGGTCGATCGTAATAATTGTATCGTTGGTAAACTAGTTTATATGAAAGTGTCTCTTACTTTGACCAAAATTATCAAATTTGACTGGGGAATTCAAATTTTATCAAACTGACCGTTCAATATCACCTAATTGGACTGAGAAACGATTAGGAATCTGAATTTTTACGATCGGACTCCGGATGTATAGGTCGATCGTAATAATTGTATCGTTGGTAAACTAGTTTATATGAAAGTGTCTCTTACTTTGACCAAAATTATCAAATTTGATCGTGGAATTCAAATTTTATCAATCAGACCGTTCAATATCACCTAATTGGACAGACAAACGATTAGGAATCAGAATTTTTACGATCGGACTACGGATGTATAGGTCGATCGTAATAATTGTATCGTTGGTAAACTAGTTTATATGAAAGTGTCTCTTACTTTGACCAAAATTATCAAATTTGACTGGGGAATTCAAATTTTATCAATCTGACCGTTCAATATCACCTAATTGGACTGACAAACGATTAGGAATTCTGAATTTTTACGATCGGACTCCGGATGTATAGGTCGATCGTAATAATTGTATCGTTGGTAAACTAGTTTATATGAAATTGTCTCTTACTTTGACCAAAATTATCAAATTTGACTGGGGAATTCAAATTTTATCAATCTGACCGTTCAATATCACCTAATTGGACTGAGAAACGATTAGGAATCTGAATTTTTACGATCGGACTCCGGATGTATAGGCCGATCGTAATAATTGTATCGTTGGTAAACTAGTTTATATGAAAGTGTCTCTTACTTTGACCAAAATTATCAAATTTGATCGGGGAATTCAAATTTTATCAATCATACCGTTCAATATCACCTAATTGGACTGACAAACAATTAGGAATCAGAATTTTTACGATCGGACTACGGATGTATAGGTCGATCGTAATAATTGTATCGTTGGTAAACTAGTTTATATGAAAGTGTCTCTTACTTTGACCAAAATTATCAAATTTGACTGGGGAATTCAAATTTTATCAATCTGACCGTTCAATATCACCTAATTGGACAGACATACGATTAGGAATCAGAATTTTTACGATCGGACTCCGGATGTATATGTCGATCGTAATAATTGTATCGTTGGTAAACTAGTGTATATGAAAATGTCTCTTTCTTTGACCAAAATTATCAAATTTGACTGGGGAATTCAAATTTTATCAATCTGACCGTTCAATATCACCTAATTGGACTGACAAACGATTAGGAATCTGAATTTTTACGATCGGACTCCGGATATATAGGTCGATCGTAATAATTGTATCGTTGGTAAACTAGTTTATATGAAAGTGTCTCTTACTTTGACCAAAATTATCCAATTTGACTGGAGAATTCAAGTTTTATCAATCTGACCGTTCAATATCACCTAATTGGACTGAGAAACGATTAGGAATCTGAATTTTTACGATCGGACTCCGGATGTATAGGTCGATCGTAATAATTGTATCGTTGGTAAACTAGTTTATATGAAAGTGTCTCTTACTTTGACCAAAATTATCAAATTTGACTGGGGAATTCAAATTTTATCAATCTGACCGTTCAATATCACCTAATTGGACTGACAAACGATTAGGAATTCTGAATTTTTACGATCGAACTCCGGATGTATAGGTCGGTCGTAATAATTGTATCGTTGGTAAACTAGTTTATATGAAAGTGTCTCTTACTTTGACCAAAATTATCAAATTTGACTGGGGAATTCAAATTTTTTCAAACTGACCGTTCAATATCACCTAATTGGACTGACAAACGATTAGGAATTCTGAATTTTTACGATCGAACTCCGGATGTATAGGTCGGTCGTAATAATTGTATCGTTGGTAAACTAGTTTATATGAAAGTGTCTCTTACTTTGACCAAAATTATCAAATTTGACTGGGGAATTCAAATTTTATCAAACTGACCGTTCAATATCACCTAATTGGACTGACAAATGACTAGGATTCCGAATTTTTACGATCAGACTCCGGATGTATATGTCGATCGTAATAATTGTATCGTTGGTAAACTAGTTTATATGAAAGTGTCTCTTACTTTGACCAAAATTATCAAATTTGACTAGGGAATTCAAATTTAATCAATCTGACTGTTCAATATCACCTAATTGGACTGACAAACGATTAGGAATTCTGAATTTTTACGATCGAACTCCGGATGTATAGGTCGGTCGTAATAATTGTATCGTTGGTAAACTAGTTTATATGAAAGTGTCTCTTACTTTGACCAAAATTATCAAATTTGACTGGGGAATTCAAATTTTATCAAACTGACCGTTCAATATCACCTAATTGGACTGACAAATGACTAGGATTCCGAATTTTTACGATCGGACTCTGGATGTATAAGTCGATCGTAATAATTGTACCGTTGGTAAATTAGTTTATATGAAAGTGTCTCTTACTTTGACTAAAATTATCAAATTTGACTGGGGAATTCAAATTTTATCAATCTGACCGTTCAATATCACCTAATTGGACAGACATACGATTAGGAATCAGAATTTTTACGATCGGACTCCGGATGTATATGTCGATCGTAATAATTGTATCGTTGGTAAACTAGTTTATATGAAAGTGTCTCTTACTTTGACCAAAATTATCAAATTTGACTGGGGAATTCAAATTTTATCAAACTGACCGTTCAATATCACCTAATTGGACTGAGAAACGATTAGGAATCTGAATTTTTACGACCGGACTCCGGATGTATAGGTCGATCGTAATAATTGTATCGTTGGTAAACTAGTTTATATGAAAGTGTCTCTTACTTTGACCAAAATTATCAAATTTGATCGTGGAATTCAAATTTTATCAATCAGACCGTTCAATATCACCTAATTGGACTGACAAACGATTAGGAATCAGAATTTTTACGATCGGACTACGGATGTATAGGTCGATCGTAATAATTGTATCGTTGGTAAACTAGTTTATATGAAAGTGTCTCTTACTTTGACCAAAATTATCAAATTTGACTGGGGAATTCAAATTTTATCAATCTGACCGTTCAATATCACCTAATTGGACTGACAAACGATTAGGAATTCTGAATTTTTACGATCGGACTCCGGATGTATAGGTCGATCGTAATAATTGTATCGTTGGTAAACTAGTTTATATGAAATTGTCTCTTACTTTGACCAAAATTATCAAATTTGACTGGGGAATTCAAATTTTATCAATCTGACCGTTCAATATCACCTAATTGGACTGAGAAACGATTAGGAATCTGAATTTTTACGATCGGACTCCGGATGTATAGGTCGATCGTAATAATTGTATCGTTGGTAAACTAGTTTATATGAAAGTGTCTCTTACTTTGACCAAAATTATCAAATTTGATCGGGGAATTCAAATTTTATCAATCATACCGTTCAATATCACCTAATTGGACTGACAAACAATTAGGAATCAGAATTTTTACGATCGGACTACGGATGTATAGGTCGATCGTAATAATTGTATCGTTGGTAAACTAGTTTATATGAAAGTGTCTCTTACTTTGACCAAAATTATCAAATTTGACTGGGGAATTCAAATTTTATCAATCTGACCGTTCAATATCACCTAATTGGACAGACATACGATTAGGAATCAGAATTTTTACGATCGGACTCCGGATGTATATGTCGATCGTAATAATTGTATCGTTGGTAAACTAGTGTATATGAAAATGTCTCTTTCTTTGACCAAAATTATCAAATTTGACTGGGGAATTCAAATTTTATCAATCTGACCGTTCAATATCACCTAATTGGACTGACAAACGATTAGGAATCTGAATTTTTACGATCGGACTCCGGATATATAGGTCGATCGTAATAATTGTATCGTTGGTAAACTAGTTTATATGAAAGTGTCTCTTACTTTGACCAAAATTATCCAATTTGACTGGAGAATTCAAGTTTTATCAATCTGACCGTTCAATATCACCTAATTGGACTGAGAAATGATTAGGAATCTGAATTTTTACGATCGGACTCCGGATGTATAGGTCGATCGTAATAATTGTATCGTTGGTAAACTAGTTTATATGAAAGTGTCTCTTACTTTGACCAAAATTATCAAATTTGACTGGGGAATTCAAATTTTATCAATCTGACCGTTCAATATCACCTAATTGGACTGACAAACGATTAGGAATTCTGAATTTTTACGATCGAACTCCGGATGTATAGGTCGGTCGTAATAATTGTATCGTTGGTAAACTAGTTTATATGAAAGTGTCTCTTACTTTGACCAAAATTATCAAATTTGACTGGGGAATTCAAATTTTATCAAACTGACCGTTCAATATCACCTAATTGGACTGACAAACGATTAGGAATTCTGAATTTTTACGATCGAACTCCGGATGTATAGGTCGGTCGTAATAATTGTATCGTTGGTAAACTAGTTTATATGAAAGTGTCTCTTACTTTGACCAAAATTATCAAATTTGACTGGGGAATTCAAATTTTATCAAACTGACCGTTCAATATCACCTAATTGGACTGACAAATGACTAGGATTCCGAATTTTTACGATCAGACTCCGGATGTATATGTCGATCGTAATAATTGTATCGTTGGTAAACTAGTTTATATGAAAGTGTCTCTTACTTTGACCAAAATTATCAAATTTGACTAGGGAATTCAAATTTTATCAATCTGACTGTTCAATATCACCTAATTGGACTGACAAACGATTAGGAATTCTGAATTTTTACGATCGAACTCCGGATGTATAGGTCGGTCGTAATAATTGTATCGTTGGTAAACTAGTTTATATGAAAGTGTCTCTTACTTTGACCAAAATTATCAAATTTGACTGGGGAATTCAAATTTTATCAAACTGACCGTTCAATATCACCTAATTGGACTGACAAACGATTAGGAATTCTGAATTTTTACGATCGGACTCCGGATGTATAGGTCGATCGTAATAATTGTATCGTTGGTAAACTAGTTTATATGAAAGTGTCTCTTACTTTGACCAAAATTATCAAATTTGATCGTGGAATTCAAATTTTATCAATCAGACCGTTCAATATCACCTAATTGGACTGACAAACGATTAGGAATCAGAATTTTTACGATCGGACTACGGATGTATAGGTCGATCGTAATAATTGTATCGTTGGTAAACTAGTTTATATGAAAGTGTCTCTTACTTTGACCAAAATTATCAAATTTGACTGGGGAATTCAAATTTTATCAAACTGACCGTTCAATATCACCTAATTGGACTGAGAAACGATTAGGAATCTGAATTTTTACGATCGGACTCCGGATGTATAGGTCGATCGTAATAATTGTATCGTTGGTAAACTAGTTTATATGAAAGTGTCTCTTACTTTGACCAAAATTATCAAATTTGATCGTGGAATTCAAATTTTATCAATCAGACCGTTCAATATCACCTAATTGGACAGACAAACGATTAGGAATCAGAATTTTTACGATCGGACTACGGATGTATAGGTCGATCGTAATAATTGTATCGTTGGTAAACTAGTTTATATGAAAGTGTCTCTTACTTTGACCAAAATTATCAAATTTGACTGGGGAATTCAAATTTTATCAATCTGACCGTTCAATATCACCTAATTGGACTGACAAACGATTAGGAATTCTGAATTTTTACGATCGGACTCCGGATGTATAGGTCGATCGTAATAATTGTATCGTTGGTAAACTAGTTTATATGAAATTGTCTCTTACTTTGACCAAAATTATCAAATTTGACTGGGGAATTCAAATTTTATCAATCTGACCGTTCAATATCACCTAATTGGACTGAGAAACGATTAGGAATCTGAATTTTTACGATCGGACTCCGGATGTATAGGCCGATCGTAATAATTGTATCGTTGGTAAACTAGTTTATATGAAAGTGTCTCTTACTTTGACCAAAATTATCAAATTTGATCGGGGAATTCAAATTTTATCAATCATACCGTTCAATATCACCTAATTGGACTGACAAACAATTAGGAATCAGAATTTTTACGATCGGACTACGGATGTATAGGTCGATCGTAATAATTGTATCGTTGGTAAACTAGTTTATATGAAAGTGTCTCTTACTTTGACCAAAATTATCAAATTTGACTGGGGAATTCAAATTTTATCAATCTGACCGTTCAATATCACCTAATTGGACAGACATACGATTAGGAATCAGAATTTTTACGATCGGACTCCGGATGTATATGTCGATCGTAATAATTGTATCGTTGGTAAACTAGTGTATATGAAAATGTCTCTTTCTTTGACCAAAATTATCAAATTTGACTGGGGAATTCAAATTTTATCAATCTGACCGTTCAATATCACCTAATTGGACTGACAAACGATTAGGAATCTGAATTTTTACGATCGGACTCCGGATATATAGGTCGATCGTAATAATTGTATCGTTGGTAAACTAGTTTATATGAAAGTGTCTCTTACTTTGACCAAAATTATCCAATTTGACTGGAGAATTCAAGTTTTATCAATCTGACCGTTCAATATCACCTAATTGGACTGAGAAACGATTAGGAATCTGAATTTTTACGATCGGACTCCGGATGTATAGGTCGATCGTAATAATTGTATCGTTGGTAAACTAGTTTATATGAAAGTGTCTCTTACTTTGACCAAAATTATCAAATTTGACTGGGGAATTCAAATTTTATCAATCTGACCGTTCAAT